>CM062814.1:61406453-62688329 GCA_031772625.1 Pinus tabuliformis | reverse complement strand
GCATTGATTAATCAATTAAATTTACTATGTCATAATATTTCTCTTATTGAGCCCCTCTGTGAGATTTCTTCATCAATGATTGATAAATCAGTTGAAGCAAGGCAAAATTTGGAGCAGGCCAATGAGACATTAACAGAATTTCTTGATTAGAAAGAAACCAAGGAGGGACAAACTACAAATCTACCTCAAATTCTAGAATCGTACAAGGAAATTCTTTTCCTAGAATGGCAGTCTCAATTAATGAAAGCAGAGCAGGCAACATCAAGATGTAGATCAACAACTGGTAATTTGATTGAATTAATCAATGAAACACTTTATCTGTCTAATTTGATTTCAGAATGTACTCCAAGTAAACTACCATTAGCTCAAGCATTGGAGTAGAAATGGAAATAGGAATTAGCAAAGAAAGAGAGATTAATCGGAGGCATCCAAAGTTTAACTTGGGACACTTTTTGGTTCTTCCTGGTTAAACCCCATAGTCAAAATGCAACAATAAAATGTTTAGGTTACATGATTCCTGAAATTAATGATGCTACATATTCAGCTCAACTACATTTGCATATGAGTCACCCTCCAGAATTTCAACCAATGCTCGCTATATGCCATCTCAAGCCAAAGGATAATCAGCTGAAACAGTGAATCGTTCTGCTGACTACAAGCATGTCTATTTCAAGGAGATTTTAATGATTTGGTTATACCACCTCACAGAATTTTTATTTCATAGTTAGTTAGTTAGTAAGTATTTATAGACCCTTTCATTGTATTTATAAGGGGTCCTCAATTTTTGTATCAAAACTTGGATTGGGAGTTGCACTATTGTGCTTTTGATATATATATTTTTTATGAAGACTGGGCCTATATTTTGAATTTTAATGAAGAATGCTTTGATAAGGCTTTTTATGAGAGTATTTCTAAATTGAAAGACGAGATCTGAATGCGATTAATATCGGAGGGGATTCAAATTACATATGGTACTATTATCTATGTCTTTGTTCCATTCTTTTATATGAATCAACATTTATTCAATTATTGCTATCATTAGATATATGTATGTGTTTTAACAGTAGTCCTTTTACTTATCACTATTGAATGTTTAAGGAATGTTATTCTTTCAATCGTACTTGTATCAATGATATATGAAGAAAATTTTAATAACATTTTAATTATTACTTCAACTACTTGAACAAAGTAATTATCATATGAATGAATGTCTTTATTTGCAAGTGGAGTCATCTATATGCCTATTTGTGGATAAAGATCATCAAAAGTTGCACTAAAGTGGAAATTCTTAGGATAGATTAGTTGTTTATAATTTTGTATTATAGAATAAATCATCCATCATTATCATTAGATAATAGAGATCAATCACTTATCCATCCTATTTACAAGCCATTGGGAAACTAGTCCCATTATATCCTATCGGAGCCACCATACCAAACGGAAAAGGAGCTGCCTTTAAGGTCTGGACCGAGTGGTTTTCCTTGATTTTCGAGGCCTCAACACAACCACAAGGGTCAGTTTCACCCTTGGCTATAAATACCCCCCTCATTTGTACATTAGAGGACTTTTCACCTCAGCTACTGCCACATAGCCAAGAGAGTTTGTAATCTTTTCTTTTAGGAGTAAGTGGTGGCTCCAATGCCCCACTGATGAGGTTAGTGATGTATAGTGTAATGATGTGTCTTGGAACTTTTGCTTAATTCAGAAGCCTATCAATAGGCCAGCACGTTTTCACACATTTATTGTATTTGTTGTGAGACTGATATTTAACACTTGTAATGCATGTTTATTTAACCATGTGTTCTACATATGAACTGATTCATTTGTTTTAATGCATAATATATCAATGGAAAAATGTTGTATGTGCTGTTAATGTTCTCTGTTCCGTGTCGACTACTCTATCAGAAATCAGACAGATATTTCACATGAACCTTGTTGTAACAACCGTCATGCTCATCTCAGATTGATCATGAGCGTTATACGTGTTGTCTTAACTTGTATATTGTGACTGTCGCATTTGAGTGGACTGCTCCACTAGTAGTTGTTTATGTCCTTTGTGTTGTGTGTTCCTAGCTGAGCTACGACTAATCCCTTTCAACCTGGAACTCACCTTCACCTTTTTTCCCTCACAGTGAAAGAAGCATTGACACAAGTACACTTACACTCACCAAGCACGTGAACCTCACTTCTTGAAGACAAAGCAAAGCCATCTCCTGTGCTAACAAGAAAGAGTTTGGGCAGATCCTTAAGACAATGGAAATCAGGCCATCATACCGGATCAGACTCCCACACCAAACGATTTTAGGTCTAGTTGGGACTTCATACTGGGGTGATCCCCTGAACGTTGGTGGGTCCAGCACCGTCAACGTTTATGGCGCTATAAGGAGGGAAGCCAATTGTACATGGCTGAAATTCCCCTCACACTCACTCATCAATCGTCTGGTCAAGGCAGTAACTCGCAGCCCCTCCCTCATGACTTTGCAATTGGTTACTCCTCACCTCCCAGAATTGAACATGAAATTTCATATCAACACCTTCGCTCTATCCATCCAATCACTCACCAGTTCACGAAAGCAGCTAGACTGATCCCATGTGTACAGTACCTTTCACACAAATATACGAAGCCAAAGGCCACTCCCACAGCAGTGGTTATATCATCGGTGGAAGAGGTAGTCCTTACAACTCTTGAAGGTTTGGAAGAAGCTATTTAATATAGAGAGGAACATCCAATCTTCTTTGAAGATGAACAAGGCACTCTTGTGGTCTTTGGATCAAACCCTTCTTTAGGACGTAGAGGGGAAGGTAGCAGAGGAAGTGGAGGTGGAGATGAACCAACAGACTCAGATCCAGAACTATAAAATTATAAAGGAGAGGAAGAAAATGAAGAGGAGGAAGAGATGGCTGACCCAAATCTTGAATGGATGACTTAGGGACAATTGGCTCTCCCGGATGTTCTGCACAATATGTTGAAGCAAGCGAATAGAATGAACATCAATTTTAACCGTAACAATGGAATGAAGGTAGAAAACCACTTAGACAAATTCTACCTACAACTTCAAACCCTTGAGGTATATTATGATGAAGTAGCATGTAGACTTTTTCCATGTACCTTGGATGCTCGGGTAGCTACTTGGTATCACAACCTTCCAACCAACTCTATATAGAACTAGGGTTCTTTCAAATGTATGTTCCTTGAAAACTTTGTTGATGACAAAACTCCAGCCATGCTACTCAAAGAATTGGGAAGCCTTAAGATGGAGGGAAAAGGGAAAGAGGAAGATTTCAATCAGAGGTTTACGTGTATCTTGAAAAATTTTGCAGCAAACACCAAACCTCATGACTCCATCAGTGTCGAATATTACACGTTTGCACTGCCAACTTCCATTGCACAATTTGTCAAGCGAGCTGTGAAGCCAACACTGTTAGAAAGTTGCGAAGAGGCTACTGTTATTGAGAAATACTTGCATTCCAATGCAGTCATCAATGATGATGAATCAACAAAAGACTCCAAGGATGCAAGCAGAAAGCCCCAAGAAACGGTGAGCAAGGGCAGAGACAAGGAAGAAACTGATATTGAAACCCTCACTCACCTGGTCAAGAACTTGACCACCAAAATGTCTGAACTCAAGCAACGGAAGATGAACACATTCACGAACAGTCATCCACCCAGAAAGAGAAAAGCAAGCAGTTCATCAACTGACTCATCAAGCAATGGTCGATTCTATTCGAAATTTGTGTAGAATCCTATGTTCCAACTTGATCAATGTTCTTATCCTAAGCATTGTTCCTTCCATGAAGAATTTCATCCCGAGAACTCTTGTTTAGATTAGAAGCAAGTCGTTACCTCTGTTTGCACTCATACACTGGATGCGGATAGCAACATATAGGAGAAACCGGAAGACACTGATGATAACGAAGAGGTTGCACCTTATGAAGCATCAAGTTCTGGGCATGTGGTGAACGCATATCACTGCTCGCAAGTAGTCTCGAAGAATAATAATGAGAAGCAGCCCCAAAAGAAAAATGAAAACTACAATATTAGGAGTAAAGGGGCTCCCCCAACACTTGAGGAGATGCAAAAGAAAGTTAGACGGCTGATTAAGAAGATAGATCCACCAGCTATCTCAAACCAACAAACACAAAGCAAGTCTGGGAAGACAACCGTGGATAAGAACACATCTGTGAGCAGCAAGTTGTAGAACAATCCACCAGAAAGCACAAGCATCCGTTCCACCCCAGACACCTTGGTGAGTCTACCACCTATGGATTACAATATAGTCGATGACATGAAGAAAAATCGATCAAACATCAGTTTTTTCGAGTTAGCCAAAGGCCAGAGCCAACGAGATATCCTGTTGTGTGCATTGGGACAAACAGAAACAGATCGCGCGACCTCTACTAGCAAGGGAGCATGCACACCTCTCGGATCACTATCCACTGTGCTCAATACACTCCAGATGGAAGAAGCAAACTCAAGTTGTCCCCCATTTCTTCTTTCATTATAATTTCTCAACTAGAATGTCCACAACTGCTTGATTGATTATGGCACAGCGGCCAATGTGATTCCACTCTCCATTACTAAGAAGATCAATGCACAATGGAGCAAAACATTTGCAAGAATCATCCAACTTAATAGAACATTAGTACCACCAGTGCCATTAGTGAACTATGAGATATGATCATCGGACTATCCCATGATAGTCGATTGCACTAGTGCATCAACATAATTGTTGTGGACATACTATAAACATATGGTCTGCTACTCAATAGAGACTAGTCCAGCAAACTAGATGGATACTTTGCTACAAACTGGTATCACCTGTGGCTTTTGTACAAGGGAAAATGTAACCAAATCCAGGTGTTATCCAAGAGGTATATGAAACAAAATGTCACTCCCCTTGATGGCGAGAAAAAACCATTGGCCTTCGCGGAACTCATGTTTGGAAACTGCTTCCTGGAAAAGACATTGGAGTGTTATCTTACACAGCCAACCCCAACCTCATCAGACACGTAGTTGGGACTCCTTCCTCACCCAATTGATGATAATGAAACTTGTGTAGTTTATTTTTCTGTTAGTAACATTAGTAGCAACAACGTAGTAGTAGCAGTACTAGAATGCCAAATGGTCCATGTATAGACAAGTTTTGGACCATGAGTCTTGATCAATGGAACACATGATGACTCAAGGACCAAGTGCACCTCAGTCATCCAAAACAATGAACTATGCATGATTTCAAGCTATTTGAAGTTTGGAGTCACAAAAAATGATGCTGAACACATGAAAGACCAACACTATGAACAAACAAAGCAACTTGGGGATCCACCATGATTCGAAGATGGCTAATCTCGGTACAAGTTACACACTGCAGTAATGACCAATCATTGACTGCTTGATCGAATAGTACTAGGATGGGCGTGCATGAGTAGATGATGACTTGAGTACCCACTACATGCAAATAATCCAACATGAGATTCCAGGTAAAGGAGAAGACAAGCCATTATAGCAAAGAACAGGTAACACATACATGTTCTTTGTACTCCTTTCACCAAATAGATTTATTAACATTTAAAGTGTTTGGATTACTTGCAAAGTTCATCATCACACTTGGTTTTTTGATTTAAATCCTCCACATAAGAAATCTAGGAAGATATGCTTATGCATTGACTTCAGAAACTTGAACCCTTCCCAGAGTAAAAACAATTACCCTATGCCATCATCCAAGCCCATGTTGCACATAGTACCTGAGACAGTAGTATTGTCTTCAATTGAAGGTTTTCTGGAATGCCACTAGGTTCTGGTAGTGGAGCCCAGTGGACCGACACTCGTCCATCAGAAACTTGTCTCACACACCTATCATTTGAAATCACCCGATGGGATGATTGATAATATTTTTGTGAAACAACCAAGTCCTTAAACATTAGTTCAGTAGGTCAGGCCACACCTGTGCCTTGTACATAGTCTACATGCTGCTTGTTGTTTCATTTTCTTTGTTTTTCTTATTATCTTTGCTTTTGCCTTTTTATTCTGATTACTATTTTTCTTCATGTGCATTTTGTTTGTTTGATATATTACTATTTTTGTTTCTGAAAATAAGTGTTGCCAACTACTACGTTCTGGCTTTTGAATAGAGTATGTGGCTGAAATTTGAAGAGTGTTGTGACACTACATCACTTGGCTAGTCTTGTGTCCATTTTCTTTGTGCTTGGTTACAACCTTCAGCTGATGAAGTCCTGATAGAAAATACGAACCATCTGTATGGGAAGATTTGGCCCAACCAGGAACCGATGTCCACACTAGGAATCCCCATGCCTATGCTCATCACCGATGTCCACACTAGGAATCCCCATGCCTATACTCATCATTTTCCTCTGTGTGTTGAAGCTAATCCAATTAGTAGAAACAGAGAAGGGGAAAAATCTAAACAAGAAAACCTATGTTAGAGGTATTACATGCTTCTCTAAAGGAACAACCTCTTCTGCTCTCAATAAGTTGGGATCCCTCTTCTGCCCCAAAAATAAATAAGTGCCTATGCACAATTCTCTTAAAAAATACAAAGGCGAAGGAAGAGAAAGGATTCCTATGTAGAGAGGTGAAGCATGCAACTCCACCAGGGTATTGACCAGGCTCGCTCGCAGTGGAGAAATGTGTGTGTTCCTACATGAGTCCGCTAGGGTACTGTCCAGGCCTATTAGCAGTGGAGCAACACCAGAGATGAAAACTTATACTCTAAAAACATTCAACTCGTGAACTAAACTACCCTTCCCAAATTTTATACACTGAGATCTAAGCTGAACTTTTGATTGTGTTTGACTGAGTTGGAAAAGGGTGAACCATGTATGTCCATGGAGTAAGTGGGGAAACTGAAGTAACCTACACAGCAATTCAATACTTCCCAAAAGACCAAGACCCTGTGCTAGTAATTAAATGAAATAGATAAGTTGGAATTCTACCGGTGTGTTGCCAAGTGTTGTAGCGACTACAACCACCCTCCAAAATTTTGGCCTACACCAATTTTGGAGCCTCCCTTGGAGAGTTTCACTTGATGACTGCACACACTCGAGTTCACTCTATGAGCTCTTGTGATTCTTTGCATTCACATTGCTTGTCTATTGCATTCAAGTCTTTGTATGTTGATATCTAAGTCATGTTTACGACTGTGGTCTGGTTATGCTCAAAGTCTTTGCTTCGTATATGTTTGTTGTGTTCATTGTGAAATTATTTGTTGCACTCACACACTCAGTCAAATTCACTGTTGCACAAGCATCGTCTTGATCATGAACGATAAATCACGTGTGTCATGCTTGTCGCTTGTACCATAGTCAGTCATGCTAAACATGTGTGTCTGGATGGTTTGTTCGTTTCTTCGTCAAGTCAAGTGAGTCTGTGTTCGTATGATCACCTATGCATCTTTCTATTATTCACACACTAGGTCATTTTTGCTGAAGTTTTGACGACCAAAATCCTCACTGATAGCTGGACCATCACCTTGCTTTCAACTTAATCGACTGTCAACCAGAGTAACACAGGAGCACCAAGCTAGTTCTTTCAAGATGCGTTACCTGCAAACAACTCAAACAACACTCATGCTGGCCACTTGGACGGTCGACTGGTTGTTCATCTCAGAAATTGTGTAGTGCTAATGAGCATGCCTCCCACTACCCATTAGTCATCTCATCTCAAAAATTACACAGAGATGATCAGTAGGTCAACCTCACAACCTTAATCTAATTTTCCCATCTAGTATCTCTCAGTAACAGACTACTTATTCCCTCTAGGAATTGTGTAGTTTCTGCTACCAGTGACTAGCAGCCAACTGGAAGTTCCCTCTGAGAACTACGAAAATCTCGTTACCAGTGACCCCAGCAGCCAACTGGAAATTCCCTCTAGGAATTGCACAAGTTTGGCTACCAGTGACCCCAACAGCCAACTAGTTGTTCCCTCTGGGAATTGTGCAAGTCCAGTTGCTAGTCTCCCGAGTAGTTCCCCAGAAAAATTGCACAATCCCTGCCTGTTGACCCTTCATGCATCCCGACACGTTCCTTTGAAAAATATCTCGACTCTGGTTGTCCAGCCCCTGCTAACTGTTCATTCTAGAAAATGCACAGAGCATGCCTGCCTTGCCCTCTTGCAGCCTGGACTATCCCTCCAAGTTCTCATATTTTTTCCTCCCAACTGAGCCAGACCTTGTAGGTAGTCACTGTTGACATATATTGTCTATCTCCATCCCTCAGTGACTCTTGTGCAGTTTTAATCAACATTTTCCTAGAGCCATCATCTTGCATCACAACCCTGCTACCTCTCGCGGTCACCTGCATCTGAATGATCATGTGTCATTGTAGGCTAGGAGATTTTGTATTTGATGTCATCTCGTCATGAGCGACTGCAAATATAGGTACACCAATAAACATGTCAAGATGACGAACGTGATGAACAAAGGGAGAATATGCAAATGGACAGGTTCACCAGTGGACGAATGAATGAAGCATGCGAAGCAAACAACAGTGACGAACATGCACCTTTGCAAACAAGTGAGTCTCTCAAGCCTTCGAACATGAAAGCAAGGAAAAACATGCTAGAGCTTCATCAAGTGAACCAAGGACCATCAAAGACTCCATGCATTTCATCATGTGTAGGTGAAGCTATGATACACCATGAAGACATTCATCACTCAGCAGCACTGTAGCTCGACTTGCACTCCAATAGTAGCATGAATGTACCAACGTTGTCATGTCGAGTCAAGTCATGATTCATGTTGTCCACATCTCTACTATGGGCTAGTTGTCAATCAATATGATGTAACGTGGATGTCCAGGAGACCCACTTGTTGAACATAGAGTCATGTAAGTCAAAAAATCATGGAAGTCAAATGGTCATGAGGGTCATCGAACAACCACAAGGGTCAATTTCACCCTTGGCTATAAATACCCCCCTCATTTTTACATGAGAGGAGTTTTCACCTCAGCTCCTCCCACATAACCAAGAGAGTTTGTAATATTTTCTTTAAGGAGTCAGTAGTGGCTCCAATGCCTCACTGACGGGGTTAGTGATGTACAGTGTAACTATGTTTCTTGAAAATTTTGCTTAATTGAGAAGCTTGCCAACATGACAACACGTTTTCACACGTGTATTTTATTTTTTGTAAGAATGATCTTTAACACTTGTAATGCATGTTTCTTTAACCATGTGTTCTACATCTGAACTGATTCATTTGTTGTAATGCATAATATGTTAATGGAAATGTGTTGTACTTGATGTTAATGTTGTCCTATTCGTGTCGACCGCTCTACTCGACATCAGACAGACCTTTCACATGAACCTTGTTTTAACAACCATTGCACTCGTCTTGGACTGATCCGTGAGTGATGTATGTTTTATCTTACCTTGTATGTTGTGACTGCCTCATCCAAGTGGACTTTTTTGCTAATAGTTATGTATGTCCTTTGTATTGTGTGTTCCTAACCGAGTTGGTACTGATCCCTTTCAACCTAGAACTCACCTTCACATTTTTCCCCTTACAGTGAAAGAACCATTAACACAAGTACACTTACACTCACCAGGCATGTGAACCTCACTTCTCGAAGACAAAGCAAACCAATATCCTATCCTGACAAGCAAGAGTTGAGGAAAATCCTTAAGACAATCGTGACTGAGCCATCATACTAGATGGGACCCCCACACCAAATGGTGTGACATCTAGTTGGGACTTCATACCGAGGTGATCCCCTGAATGTTGGCAGGTCCAACATTGTTAATAGGTACCTAAATCATGGAGCCTCATTCCATATGACTGGTAACAAAGATTTCTCTAGTGACTCGGAAGAGTCTGTTTCTCCTCTCACATTAAAATATTTCATGTATGTTCCGGATTTGAAGAATAATTTGGTTTTACTTTCCATGATGGAGGATCATGGTTATAATGTGATATTTAAAGGGAAAGTCTTTCCTTTGTCACATAACCTCGAGACAAGTGAAGAAGATCGAGGTTTAGGTGAAGAGCCTCTACAAATTGAATGTAGAAGATCATGTTTCCTTGAGCACAAAAGCAGAGAACTTGTAGAGACAAGATGTCAATGAGTTGTGACATAGAATATTGGGTCACTTGCACCCACGAAGTTTGAAGATCATGCATCAAATTTCTACAGGACTTCCTAAGGGTAAAGTGGAGCAGAGAGACACATGAAAAGGGTGTACATTGGGGAAGTACACCAAATATACCTTTCATGATAAAGGCGGTCAAGCACAAATGATCCTTGAAACAGTTCACTCATATGTGTGTGGAACATTCTCAATAGCCTCCATGACCAAGCACATGTATTATGTAATATTTGTAGATCATTTTTCTCGTAAGCGATGGATTTTCTTCATATAGAAGAAATATCAGACTTTCACAAAAAATTTTGAATTTAAAGCACTTGGGGAGAAATACACTGGCAGGAAATTTAAAGCTCTCAGGAGCGATAACAGTGGAGAATATTTGTTGAATGAATTCAAGAACTATTGTGCATCAAAAGGCATTCAACGGGAGGTAATAGAACCCCATAACCCACAGTAGAATGAGGTGGTTGAAAAGAATAATAGAAGTATTGTTGGAGTTCATGGGTGATGTTACATGATCAGGGCCTACCGTTGTACTTGTGGAATGAAGCATGCAACCCAGTTGTTTGTGTAGAATAGAAGTCATCAAATTCTTGGGATGAGTACGCCAAAAGAAACTTTTTTAGGTAAGAAACCGAATGTGGCACACTTCAGGATCTTTGGTTCATCATTCTAATGTCATGTTACCAAGGATGCATGGAAAAATCTAAAGCCAACAGCTGAGTTGGGCATCTTTGTGGGGTACACTGATACACCTCAAAACTCTCATGTGTACCTTCCATCTCACAAGATGATAGTGGTACTTAGAGATGTGAAGTTTGATGAAGAGAAGGCGATGAGTTTTTCCCTTGAGAGGGAGCTTCAATTGCATGGAGAAGAGGAGATTTTATTTCCTAAGGAGGAACCTTAGGATGATGTGGAGCAGCCACATGCAGAGGAGCAGAGAGTGGAAGCACCCATTGATGTAGAGACTTCCGAGGATGGAAGGAAGTGCACCAGAGAGGTTGACAAATTGATGCATGATTCTAGAGAGAATGTGGAAGCACCCTCATCACATTGCAGGCATAGGAGGTCACTAGATCGGTACATTAGCTACATGGCTCTGATGAGCGAGAGTATAGAAGTTGAGTTATCCAAATTTGAGGAGACAGTGCAACAACTAGTACGAGTTGATGCCATGGTTGAGGAGTATGAATCCATTATCAGAAAAAGGGTTTGGGAAGTGGTCCCAAGACCAGCAGACAAGTCAGTGGTGAGTTCCAAATGGCTTTACAAGGTAAATCAAGCAGCAGATGGAAGTGTGGATAAACACAAGGCTAGATTTGTAGCTAGAGGGTTCTCTTAGGTGGAGGGAATCGATTATGAGGAGACATTTGCTCCAGTATCAAGGAACTCTTCAATTGGATCTATTCTATCACTTTCAACATAGATGATATGGAAGATACATCAGATGGATGTGAAGAGAGCATTCCTCAATGGTGTGATTGACGAAGAGGTGTACATTGAGAAGTCGAAAGGATTTGAGACCTTAAATAGAATGTCACATATGTGGAGACTCAAGCGAGTATTGTATGGACTAAAACAAGCACCCCATGCTTGGTACACCATGATTGATAGTTATTTCACCAGGTTGGGCTTCACCAAAAAACTAAAGCAAATGCGGACCTTTACCATATTTGGGTTGAAGGTAAATTATTGATTATAGTATTATATATCGATGATTTGATTCTAATAGGTGATGAGAATATTATAAAATATTGCAAGAGAATTTGAGATGAAGGACTTGGGGCTCATGCATTATTTTCTTGGTATGGAAGTATGGCAAGGAGATGGGGAATTGTTTATCTCCAAGGCAAAGTATGCCAATGATATATTGAAGAAGTTCCACATGGAGAGCAAAAAACCCATGGAGACTCCTTTAGCAGGTAATTAGAGGAAAGAATATGCTACTTCAAGTGAACTAGTGGAGGCTACTATTTATAGGTAGCATTTGGGTTCACTCATGTATTTGGTGAACACATGACTAAACATATGTTTTGTAGTTAAATAGCCTAGTCAGGCAATGGTTAAGCCAACCAAACTCTATTTAAAGGGAACTAAACATGTGTTGTTCTACCTCAAAGGCACCATTTGGTTTGGTCTTCGATATAGATGGATAGAGGGAGTGAAGCTTCAAGGGTTCATAGATGCATATTGGGTAGGGAGTCCATCGGATAGGGAACATCAAGGGGAATATTTAGTATTGGGTCAGGAACAGTTTCTTGGTATAGCAGGAAGCAAAGATCAGTTGCACTCATTTCAGCAGAAGATGAGTACATGGCTACTCAAGAAGCTTGTCAGGATATCTCAATGAGGAAAAATCCTTGCTGGATTATTTGGTCAGTAGATGGATCCTACAGTGATTTACTGTGACAATCGGAGTTGTATCAACTCTCTAAGAATCCAATTTTTCATGATCAGTCCAAGAATATCGACATCTAGTATCACCATCTACGAGATTGTGTGCAGAGGAGAATAATGTTGCTGGAGTACATTCCTAAAGAGGAATAGGATACAGATATTTTGACAAAGGAATTATTAAGATAAAATTTCAAGTTTCACAGAGGCAGGATCAAGGTAGCACATAATCCCTTTCTTGTTGAGAGGGAGTGTTGAAAATGCAACAGGAAAATCCTAATTTACTTTTGTCCTTGAATTAAATTGGGAATAAAATTGTAATTTCACATCTCCTGACAACTTGTATTAAATTTTATTAAATTAATTTCATTTAGTTGGCTCAGTTAATTTGAGTTGAGGATATAACTAGAGTCATTTAGATTGTCTCCTACAATTAGGTGTCATGCAACTGTTGGCTTGTTAAGGTGTAAACCAGGTTCAGAGGTGATTTAGCCAAACAAATCCCGGTACTACTGGCCCTTTCGGCAACAGTCCACGGAGCACGAAATGGGGTCTCACCCAAAGTAGTAGGGGAGGGTTCTAGAACCAGGTTTCCACACCCTGGAGACGTCTGATGGTTTCAAGTGGTCTATGGTTCGACCCTGTGTGGACGTCGCTACACGCACTTACCCATTCCTCGCAGCCTGAGATGCTGCCTTCGTGCAACCCTACTCGGGGGTTGAATAGTGTTATTACCCAAGTCGTTACTATTAATCCAATACTAGATGATTAACTTAGCTTATTTGTAGGTTTTTAGTTATACTTAACAAGATTCACGATTCATACAAGTGCACGTAGTAAAGAAACAATATATTTTCAAATGATATCAAACATATAATAACTCAGAACAAATACACAGAATTGGTAAAAAAACCTTTCTTTATTAATATCTTCTCTGATTATAGACTCGATTCCACCATGTGCACTCAACTGTAGGGGTCCACACACTCAGCTGGGGACTCTACTAGGCCTTTGTGCACTCAGCTATAGTGGTCTGCGCACTCAGCTGCGGACTCTACTAGGCCTCTGCACACTTAGCTGTATAGCCTTATCCTACTCTACGACCCAAAGACACATTTTTCACTGTGACTCAATCACTTGGACTTTTCATTCTTTTCTTCTATTATCTCTCTCCTTTCTACACATAGAGCCTCGCTCTATTTATACAATCCCATGGTCCACAAACCATGGGTAGGTCTATCTAGCTGACATTACTTTACAAAACTAAGGCGAACAACCCTAAGACTCTATTATACTTTCGCACCCCGCTCCCACAATTCGCGGAGCTTTACAACAAGATCAACTCAAAACTTGGGCTTTGAGCCCCAAAACATGTCGTGCAAGGGATTCCATGCCCAATAGGCCCCCAACACAAACATCGTGACTCGTCATCAAGTCACTCTATTGGAACATTGATCTTGGCATGGAATCCCTCCAACTTTTCTAAAATGGTATTGATATTCGCAGTGCACTGAGCTACTACTTGTTGAATCTGCTACATCCATTCTTCTGAGACCTCTCTGTGCGAATTGTTTCCCTACATTTGTACCAGCATCTGTTGCATATGTTTATAGTCTCGTGCCTTTGTCTGGCTTCTCGAAGCGCGAATACTTTACTTCGGCCAACTAGTCAGGTAGCTGGCCCACCTGTGTAGGGCTTCAATCGGTTGCCATTGACTTTTCCTCAGAAGGGTTCTCCATCTAGTTTGACTTGCCGGACTGTGCCTCCATCTGTGACCTCCTTAACCACGTATGGTCCCAGCCAATGCATTCTGAATTTTACCAAAAAAAATTCAAACTTACTGTCATACAACAATACTAAGTCATTAACCTTGAAGGTGCACAACTTGATATGGCAGTCGTGCCAAGCTTTTTCTCACTGCTTTTGTACCCATTGATGAAACCCAACCAAGAACCATTCTTCCTAAATTTCTTCCAATTGCAGGAGCCTTTCTTCTAGAGCTTTGTGGTCTGTCATCCCTGTGAGTGCAACTATGCGCATAGTAGGTACGATATATTCCTTTGGCATGAAATCTTCCATGCCATAAACTAACCAGAAAGGTGTTTGTCTCGTCATTTTCTTGCACGTTGTTCTGTAAGCCCATAACACTGCAGGTACATGCAGGTCCCAATCTCTTCGCTGTGCATTGCACACTTTGGTCAGCGCAGTCTCTAGTATTTTGTTGAAGGCTTCTATAGTCTCATTGGCTTGTGGGTGGTACGATGTAGTTTTTTGATGATACACTTGGAATTCTTTTGTGAGAGCGCTGATGGTTTCATTTAGGAAATGTGTTCCACGATCACTCATTAAGATTTTCGGACAACTAAATTGGGTCAACACATTTTCGAACAAAAACTTCACAGCCATAGTGGTCGTGCAGTCTTTGACCGGCTGCACTTCTGCCCATCATGTCACATACTCTGTTGCAGTGATGATGTATCGTACACCAGAATTTCCCTGAGGTTTGATCGGTCCTACAAAGTCGATTGCCCATTTTTCAAATGTCTATAGTGTCATTTGTGGATTTAATGGCATCTTGTCCCTCCATGATGGTTTTCTAGTCCTTTGACATATATCACAGGCCTTACAGTGTGCTTTTGAATCTTGGTGCAGGGTTGGCCACCACAACCCTGCGCAGACAATCTTTTGTGCAGTTGCTTGTCTTGCATAGTGTCCTCTTGTAGCACCCCCATGTGCTTCCATGAGTATTTGATTTCGTTCGAATTCAGGTATGTATCTTCGCAATATCTCATCATTATCCATTTTTTAAAGGCACCCCGCGATGACAAAAAAATCCACCGTGTGCACCACCAATTCCTTCTTCTATTGGATGGAGTATTCCTTTGGCATAGTCCTTGTTGTCAAAAAATGGATTATATCTTTGAAGTGTCCGTCAGCGACGTGTATCACAAAGAGCTATGCATCAGGTAATCATTCCTCCAAACTAGTAGGTTCCTTGCTCGTCTCAATACGTGACAAGTGATTTGGTCCTGCGTTCAGGCATCCAAGTTTGACCACGACCTCAAAGTCATATCCTTGAAATAATAGGAGCCACCTTCATATGAGCACCCCCAACACAGGCTTATTGATCAAGCATTTCAGTGCGGAATAGTTTGTATACATATTGAAATGTCCTCCTAGCAAATTGTGTTGGTATTTTTGGAGCGCATACACCATCACTAACCCCTCGTGCTCGGTTGTGGAATAGCTCTTTTCGAATTTAGACAATGTATGACTAGAAAATGCGATAGCGTGGTCCAAGCCCTTATCGCCCTCTTGTATGAGCACTGCTCCCAGCGTGATACACGACGCATCAACGTGGACATGAAACTCCACATCCCATCTTGGGAAAACCAGGATTGGAGTGGAGGCCAATTTCCCTTTTAGGACATCCAAGCTCTTCATGCAATCATCATTCCAGCAAAATGTGACACATTTTTTCAATAGTTTCTCCATCGGCATGGTGATTTGTGCATAGCTTTTGATGAACTTCCTGTAGTATCATGTATGTCCCAAGGTAGCGCGCAACTGTTTAACACTTCCCAGTGCTTCCAAATTTAGAATTACTGTAATATTCGTAGGGTCCACCATTAGTCCCTGTTTGCAGACCACATGTCCCAACAGGTTCCCAAAGGGAACTAAGAATGTGCACTTCTTAAGGTTCAATGCAATCTGGTGTCATTGGCAAGTTTCCAGCATCAAGCGTAAGCTTGCTACGTGGTGCTTAACCAATCTGAAGACCATCAAATCATCCAGATAGACCTCCAGGAACTTGTGGATGTATTCTTTGAATGCGGAAACAACGATGTGGAAAAATATGGCTGGCGTGTTCTTCAATCCAAACGGCATAACGATGTATTGAAAGTAGCCCCATTCCATTGTGAAGGTCGTTTTTCTCCTATCTTCCAATGCGATCTTGATCTAGTGGTACCCCAAGAACCCATCCATGAATGAGTATGCTTCTTTTCCACCAACATTTTCCAATACTTCATCTGTGAGTGATGTCGGGAATGGGTCATGTACACAGGCATCGTTCAGCTTCCAGAGGTCCACGCATATTCTTATTTTTCCCTTCCTCTTTTTCTCCTATACTACCATAGGACTTACCTAGTCGGATTCTTACACTACCTCAATAATTCCAACTGCAAGCATTTTGTCTAGTTCTATGTGGAACTTTTCCTTATATTTTAGATTCAAGTAGTAAAGCCTCTGCTTAATCGACTTCACGCGGAGTTTCAGGGTGATACTCATCATTCCTAAGTTGCTAATGATCCCTTTCAAATCCGTAATTTTGGTCAGGAATAAGTCTTGGTATTCGTGGAGTAACTCAGTGACCTTATCCACCGTGGCATCATCCCAATAATCTCCTAGCGTTGCATACTTTGGTTCTGCCGCCATTCCAATATTTATCTGCTTTGTTTTTAGTAGCACAGTGATGTCAGGATCCTCAATAAATGGTCCTTGAACCTTGTGTTAGCCTTTCGTTTCTGGAATGTTAATATTTCATGGATCCTCGTCATCCTCCTTGACATTTACATTGTAACACTCCTGCGCACAGCTCAACTGTGTTGCCCATTTTGGCTAAAGCACTTCCATTGGGTGCTAGGGTATTTTGAAGATAGCTGCTTTTACTACTTCTAGCGCATCACCAATAGTATCCCACCAACGATCTTCAAATGTGAAGGTTAGTAGCAATCCTTCACGCAAGACATCCCATTCGCTCGTGCCATGGTGGATATTTATCTTAGTATACCAATTCATGGGTATGACATCTCGAGTATGACAAAACAAATGCACCCATTTAGGTTGTGGCTCCTCCCCATAGGCCTTGGTCCATTTCACGAGGTGCATTCATGGATCATCCCGTCCATCATACTTGTCTACTAGCCACATTTGCGGTTTCCCAAATCATAGGAACATCATCCTTCTGCATCCACGCTAGTCCTCAAAGCTTCTCTGATGCATACCCCACCACCTTGCGAGTGTAGCATGCAGTGCCCATTTTAGAGCATCAAAATGCTATTGTTCTGGCACCTCTCTTTCAATTTGTTCAAGAATTCATCCACTGCTGTCAACCCATCATACATAGGCAGATCCATTACCTCTGTTGTCATGTAGTGCAGTGATCTTACCATCATGTTGCAATTGAGCGTGGTTACCTCATGTAATCGATTCTACCATCGTTCTATTTACTCATCTGAATCCGATATTCTGGAGCTTTCGCGCTCCCATGAAATCTTGCTATCTGCAGTTGGATTCACCCAATCCTATTCTTGGGAAGTTATCTTGTAGATACAGTCTAGATCATTGTCACTCTCGTCATCATGCACTGGCTCCGTGTAGCGTAATCCTTCCACAAGGTCTAAGGGTACCACTACGCACAGTGAATTTTTCTCAAAAGTCATTTTGCGCTTCTTTAGATTTATCACTCCGTTCATGTCAGTGGCCCAATCTATTCCTAGTAGTGCAAGATAGTGATTTCTATCATCGACAATCGCTATCACTTTGAAATCTGCAAGCACGCTCGCACCTTCAATATCCACCATTACTCCCTGCAATTTTCCCATCGGTAGGATCTTCTGCTTGTTCGCCATTCATAATTGAATAGGGGACCACTGTAATGTGGACCTACCCATGCACTCCCATGTCTGCTTTGGCAGTACATTTGTGTCTGATCCTAGATCCATAATTACTTGATCCATTTCATACTCCCTGATTTGCGCAGTGAATCTCATTTCGCTTCCTGTTCGCAATGTATGCTTTCTGAGCTTCCAAACTACGCATGGTTCCCCTGATCCAACACATCTAGTGATGAGCTCTTGCAGTGATCTCACTGCTTTACTGTCACACAACAACTTCATGCATGTCTCTAGAAGGCTAGTGAGTATTGAAGGATCCATCTTTGATTCTAGTTGATCCTTACTACCTGAAGTCGAGGCCTCTATGAAGCTCTTCTTAGCTTCCATGAACATCTCCTTCGTGCACTCCAAATCAAATTTAGGTTCCTTTGTGGGAGCCTTGCAAACCCATGCACTTTATTCAAGCTGCTTGCCCTTGTCCTCTCCTATTGTGATACTACTTCGGAGCACGATGTTTACGTTCGGGTCCTCTTCGTGTGTCTCCGACCTCATCATTTGTAGGTTTTGAGTTGGGGCAAGTTGGAGTGTTCCTTTGTCGCGCAACCTCACTATTAGTGTAGGGTAGTCCTCCATCTCATGATCAAACAAGGTACAATATAAACATGATGCCCTCATTGGATTTGTACAATCGCAGGCATAATGCCCTAGCACTCCGCAATTGTAATAAATCAGCTGTCCACGACCCCTTCCTAGTCCCATTCCACCTTGACCTTGTCTGTAGCTCATTGCAATCTCCAAAGCTTCGACCTGGGTGGATAACTTCTATTGTGATAGTGCAGTCATTACATGTGGCGTTAGTGACACTAAAAACCATGCACGGTGCTATCCATCCATCAAGGTTATGTTGGCTTTGTGAATCATACTCTTCAATCTCTGATCCAGTTCCCAGGGTGTCTTGCCTAGAAGCATCAAAATTTCCTTAAACCCAATAATCGACCATGTCTCTAATTTTGGCCTGCTAAATTCCCTGTTCAGTGCAGTCTAGATATCTACGATCCCCACGTTTGGATGGTCATTAGAATTTTTAATGTACCATGTCAGTGCGCAATCCTACAATGCGCTTACCACCATTGCCTTCTTTATATTGTCATCCATGACTCCTTGTGGTTCCTATACCACTTTTACTACGAACTAGAATTGGTCCAGAGCTTCGTTTCCTACTCCTTTGAACACTAGAAATTTTATTTCTCTCACCATATTGAACTATGGTGGTGGCAATGGTGTGGGCGGAGATGGGGGTGAAGGTAATGAGACTGGTGGTGGTGTAGGTAGAGGTGGTATGTGTGGAATTTGCTGCCTTATCAGACTAGTCGCACTTCTTGGTGAAACTTTCACGAGCTATTCCTCACTTTCTCACTGAGGTGAAATCAAGGGGCTATTCTCTATCTTTATGCTACCTTCATCTCTATAGATCCTCCCACTCTGCATAGCCCCAAACATCAATTTATTCGCATAACCCGCTTTTCACACAATAGCATTTTAATCCAAGTGTTCAAAGATTTAATGTACTTACCTCACGGTCCTTTGAGGAAGTGTCATTCCACCTCACTATAGCTAAATGTCATGTCTGTTAGTGCCTAAATATACCTCAGGCTGAAGGAAGGCACGTCTAGGGTAACATCAAACCACGCTTAACCTGGTAGCTAGCTCTACCAGGTTGGGAGAGGGTTCTCTCCTTATTAATCTTAATTAGAATATGGAAACTAGGGCTTGAGATCACTGAAATGAATGTTTATTTTAGGCTAGGTATATTAGGCCAGAGGATTTTGTTTGATTTTAATGGTTGGTTGCTGGATCAAATGAAGAAGGCAGCTTTGGGTCCTGGAAATCAACTCAGATTTGCAGGAGGTTCTGTGGGGCGAGGTAGGTAGGTGTTTTGGTAATTTGAATTGGATGTGATGGTAAGTCTAAGACCAGTGATGAGTTGGAGAGGGCATGCAAGGTTCATGAGTCCTCTTCAAATAGCAGAAAACATTAAAAACTAAATGTATCCTCAAGGCAGAGCACTGAATATCAATGGATTCCACCTATTTATCTTGATTCATTTAGTTATGAAGAAAGAAATAGATGCTGGCACATATACACATAAGAGAAACTAAATAATAGAGGAAGAAACAATTCCAAGACACATTACCACAACAATCCCACAAAATGCTGCAAAACCCTGGTTCATTTCCTTGCCAAACTGCAGAAGTGATTTGCAATAAAGCTCAAAGCATCCACAAGAGTCCAACCTTTACAAATGACTAAGATAGTACCTAATATAGGCATCAAACCACCTATGCTAGCCATCAGGGGTTGAATCCATGAGTCAAGGAGCTGTTTCAACAACATCTAAACTAGGAACTAGAAAATACGCAGTGGAACAGCTTGCCTCTAAAACTATGGAAACTGATTCATTCAACCTCAAACCACCTCTAACTAATGTATCCTCAAGTCATTTCTCATCATATTTACATGATATTACATCATTTACCATCATAAATTTACCAAGAAGAAGAGAAAAAGTCGAATGATATTCAAACTGGGTGAAATTCTAAGTTTTAGGCAAAATTGGCAAAACTTTGCCTGATGAACAGCACCCTGAGCTTGATGCGCAACACCACTTCAAGGCTGCTTTTGGAGGCCTTCCACTTCACCAAATTAGGCCCAAGATAGCTTGTTGGAAAGCTATACCTATCTAGTTTCCATAACACTTTTAATTTTTTGATTTGGAGTTGATTTTCTCCTTCAAAAATCATTTCGCCCAAGACTAGTTCCTGTGGGTCCAAAAGGTGGCAAAGAGGGAATTTTTAAGGTGTTTTTTGCCCTTTAGGTGACCCAAATCTCCTCCAAATTTTATGAAACTTTCTGGGTTTCATTGTCTTTCCATGAGGAATCCAAAAATGCAAGCCATTCTACAAAATACTAAGCCAACTCAATACACAACGCCGATGGTGCTAAGCATTAGCTGAAAATTCCTATGTTTTTAATTACAAAATTGTGAAATGACAAAAATTTCCCAAAATTTCTTCAAATTTCGCAAGAGGAAAGCTTACTAACTTCTTTTCTGAGCTAATGAAGCTTTAGCCAAAATTTTAAGTTTATCTTGTTCCTTTTTGGCCCTCAAAGCTCTCTTTAACTTAGCTTTTAGGTTGTTTATCCTTGTCTTGCAAATTTTATTCCAAGCTAAGTAATGATAAGCCATATGGCACAAAATTTTCTTTTCTTTGTTATCTTTCTCAAGCATCTTCTCAAGGTGGGTGTTCACCCTTTCCAACCATGATTCTCGGTCAACTTCAACTTCTTGCTCAAGGGATGTCATCTTGATTTTTCTTCTCTTTACCACTTGCATATTTTCTCTAATTGTTTGCAGCTCCATAATAGCTTGCTTATCTTCTAGTTTCTTGTTCTCCTAATCAAGAAACTTGATGATCCACTTGGCCCTCTCAAGCTTAAGTGATAAGGCTTGTATCTCAGCCTCCTTCTCTTTGTTGATCATATCCTTGAGTCTTGAGCTTTGAGAGCCCAAATCAGTGACATCTTCCTCAACCAAAACAAAATCCTTGTCTTTCCCTTCAGTAGGGCCCTATTCATGCATCTATTTCTTTCCTTTGTCTCTACCCTGTACCTATTTAGCTGGAGAAGAAGGAAAAGTGCCTTTCATCATCGGTAAGATAACATTTTCCTGTGGTCGGGTGAAGAAAACGAGACCCCTTCCACCCTTGTTGGAGATAGTACTCATTTGGCAGCTGCAAAAATCATCCTAGTGCCTCTTTCATAAGTAACAAACACAGGAACATGAGCCTCTTCTATTTTATTCTCAGGCTCATTTTGTTGCTCGGAAGGATCCCCTTCCTCTTGAGGATCTGAAAATATTTGAGGCCCCTTGAAGCATTCATGGGCAATGAAAGTTTCCCATGACACTCCAAACTGAGTGAGCTGATGCAAAACAACAATTTTAATGACATAAAATGGATAAATACTATTAAGCTTCTGTGGAAATGGTTTTATTTTTGAAATCACTATCATCTTCTCTATGTTTTTATATATGAAATAAGGAATTCTCATCATTCTGACCCTGGTGAAGTGCATAAGAAATATGATGTGGTAGGCATAAAGTTTGGAGAACCTACCCTCACATGTAAAGTATTTTATGATAAGCTTCATGAGTGGAACATACCAGTCCTCTAAGAATTTGAAAGGAAATACCCTGCTAAGTTTACCATGGTATTTGGCCTTGATATAAGGTTCATAATGTTGTTTACTGATATTCTACCTTTTGTTCCACTTTTCCCCTACATCTGGCATTCTTCTAGCTTCTGCAATGATAACTGGTGAAAGAGTGAAATTGACCCTAGCAAGATGTACCACATTATTTTCCATGTTTATGAAAAACTGCCTTGCCAACTCATGGTGATATTTGACCCTCTCAACCATTTCACAAAACTCAAAATAGGAATGATATCTGAAACATGTGGTGGCTAAAGGGCAAGCAAGGAGTTCAATCATGCTAATAAGTTCCTCCCTAATAATGTTTCCACCCTTGTGAGGTCTCCTAGGCTGCACATTTCTTTCCCTTGAGCTATCACTAAGTGTTTCTTCTTCAAAACATGATTCACTGCTTCTTTCCATGATGCTTGTCTTAGGGATGTGATGTGATGATGGTATGGTGCCCAATGAAATTGGGTTGGGACAAAGAAGATGAGTATGAAGAGATTTTACAAATATGAAGTGGAGTAGGGGAATGAAGGGACAGATTTAGGAAATTAGAGTTTTGACATATGAGGGATTTAGGGTTTAATGGAGGGAATTAGTTTCTTAGGGGAATAGGAAAGGGAAAATGAAATTAATGGGTAGATTTAGGGCAATGAAGTTTGGAAAAGGGGAAAAACATGTTGGTTTTGTAATGCAGTGAGAGTTTTTGCAATGAGATGAAAATATATGAAGACAAGCTAGGGTTTGATCTAAAGAAGAAAAACTCATGAAGAAAACATGAAGAAGACCAATTTCAGCTGAAGATTGATGTAAAATTACTTGAAGGAGTGAAATGCCATGTTTGGGAGAGTTTGGGATGAAGTTGAGTGATTTTGGAACCTCCCTGGCCAATGCACAGTGCACTGAGACCAATGTGTAGTGCCTGCCTGATGCACAACGCCTGTGTATTTTTACATTGGCAGAAATTGTCTGATGTGTAGCATTGGTCTGATGTGCAGTGCCAACCCTTTGATGCACAGTGCTAGGCAAACTTGCTGCAAAAACATGGTTTTCTTCCTCCTTTGCTCGATCTCGCTCCAAATCACGATTTTGGCTCTTCAAAGATGTTTTGCACAATGAAATGGATGACTAGCATGAATTCACTTTATAAATGGATGCACTTTAATTTTTCCTCATTGCAAACCCACTTTTATAAAGTGTTAGTCACTTTTTGTCAAAAAATTTATTTTTCATTTGAAATTTGACTTTTTCTTGACCATTTGATGGACTGATGCATTGGTGCTTTTGTTTTTGCAGTGGTTGGAGTTGGCAAGGTTACGAAGAGCAGCTGTTGAACTTATTACATATAGAAACACTTAAATTACATGAAATTTGTACATATAATGGAAAAACTCTGTTTTCACCTCAAAACAGAGTTTTTAGGTTAAAAAAAAAATATTGAGCATATCAACAGTAAATTTATGATTCTATGAACCTATTAATCCTCCTCATGTGCCTATTGACCTTTTATTCAGTTTTTTTGATGACTATGGTTACAAACCCTAGACCTAGTGAGACTAGAACCCTAAAACTAATTTTTATAAATGAAATTAAACAGAATGACAGTAAATGACCTAAAAAATGTGAAAATAGGTTAGAAGGTGAATGTCATGAGGGAAATTGACATGAAGCCACTACCATCAGTTGATCCATGACCTATTGGAATGTAGTTGATCGGATGAGACACCTAATATACGTGCAAAAGAGCAATTTGATCACTGATGGAAGTGTGAAGATACTGACACTAACATTGGCTCCAATGGGGATGGTAGCTCCTAGGAAGTGCCAAGAACCATAGATCTCTGGAAAGTCAGATAAGTGCCTTCATCCATTGGGCAATGGAGTCAATAACTTTAGAACACCAAAACAAATACCTTGACTCAAGACTCAAGACTAAACCAACTCAACTAAGACTCAAACAACTGATACTAAACAACCAAAGACTAAAGCCAAACATTCAGCTTTATAGCCTTCACTTCGAGCCCCAAGCTAAATGAATGGTGATAGTGCAAACTTTGCAATGAAAGAAATAAAATGGTATGTACAATGTCAAGATGTGATAGCATAAAACTTCTCAGAGATAGTACTGTTTCAGTAGCCGACCATTTACCAGCCCTCCTGGACAATCTTCCCCATTCATTTCTTTTAGTAGAAAATCATTTTGACCTCTATATGCAGCAATTCTATATGGTCCCTTCCACAGGTTCTTGAACTTGTCGTGCTTGCCTTTATCCTCGTTTCTAGCATCCCACCTTAGCACTATGTCTTCAATCTGAAATTTGTCTACCTTTGCCTTCTAATCATAAATATTTTTAGTTCTCTCTTGCAGCTTGAAGGTATTCTGAAAAAATTCCTCTCTTGTCTGCTGTAAATGAAACAATTGGCTTCTTCTCCGCTAAAAATGATCTTCCTCACTGCCAGCTTCCTCTAGAAGCTTAAAAACCGGGACTGCAAGAGATGTCGGGAACACCATGTTAATACCATATACAATCTCGAACGGAGACATGTTGATTGACTTATTTTGGCTTACTCGATCCACCCATAGTGCATTAACCAATTTTTTATGCTAGCTCTTCTTATTGGTTTCCAACAACTTTTTAATGATGTTGACCAATGATTTGTTCAAAGATTTAGCCAATCCATTACCGTGCGGATAATATGCAATAGAATTTCCCAAGGTAATTTTGTATTTTTTGCAAAAGTCAATCATCTTTTTGGACTTGAAAGCGGCTGCGTTATTTGTAATAAGTTTTCTAGGACAGCCAAAACGTGACAAAATATTATTTTCAAGAAACTAAATTATTACCGAGTCTGTAGCCTGTTAAGTGGGGATTGCTTCAATCCATTTTGTGAAATAATTTGTCACTGTTAAGATCCATTTGTGCTGAGCTCAAGATGTGGGATGAATCTCTCCAATAAAATCTAGGTTCCATTGCTAAAACGGTGCACTAACTTTGACTGGCTTGAGAGGTAGAGGCTGCAACTTTCTCCTTCCCTGAAAAATCTAAGATTCATGACAGCTTGTGACAGTTTTATAAACATCAGCAAACAAGGAAGGCCAATAGTACCCTGCTCTCAAAATTTTGTTAGCCGTCGTCTTCCCAAAAAAGTGACCTCCACAATATCCCTTATCAAAATCACTCATGACCTATTGTGCTTCCTCTTCGTTCAAACAATTCAACAAAATTCCTCCAGGATCCTTCCAATAAAGTGCATTGTTTAAAATGAAAAATCTAGCAGCCTTTAGTTTCAAAGTTCTACCTTTATTTTTAGCCATCCCTGGTGGCAGTGAAAGGTGCTGAAGCACATATATAATATCTAAATACCAAGGAGAATAAATAAAAATTTCAGATACCTAAATCAACTAACTATCTTTGTCTTCTTTAGACATGGCTGCAATTAGATTTATGTCCAATGCATGTAAATTAAACTCCGCCATCAACTTTGCTAGACCCTGCCCCTTGATTAGATTTGTCAACTTTATTTCCAAGTTATATTCTAGCAATGCTGCGATCCATTTGCCTCGCCCACCTTCCAAATCTATTTGTACCAAAACATCTTTGACTGTTGTGTTAGGGACATAAGCAAGAATATGAGAGTGTAGAATATATACCTAGAAATATTTCAAAGATTTCACCAAGGCGAGATCTTGATTCTAAATAATGTTATATTTCAAGGCTGCATCTCTTATTGTCCTACTGAAAAAGGCAATTGGATTTTCTAGCTGATCTCTTTTCTGCATTAGAACTACTGCTATAATATGTTCAGAAGTGAATGAAAATCATATAAAATCCTATTAATAATCCGAACTAATCAAAATTGGAGCCGAAGAAAGAGCCAACTTTACCAAGTTAAAAGACTGCATAGCTTCTTCAGCCCACTTGATCACACTATCCTTCTTCAACATATTTGTAATTTCCCTCAATTGTTGAGCTAGATTAGGCACAAAACGACGTAAGAAATTCATCTTACCATTAAATTCTTGGATCTCTTTCTTATTACGAGGAAAATCTATCTTCTGTATAGCTTCCACCCTAGCAGGATCAATGCGGATTCCTTCCTTTGATATTATGTGGCTGAGAAGCTTCCCCTCATCCATGGCAAACAATCTTTCTTTGGGATTGTGTGATATTCCATATTTTCTGCAATGCTGAAAAACAATTTTCAGATGGTAAATGTGCTCCTCATCTGAATTTGAAAAGACAGTAAAATCATCAAGATACACTACTAAAAAGACATCCTTTTCATTTTCGAAGGCGATGTCCATGGCATGCTGGAATGTTGCTCCAGCATTCTTTAAACCGAATGGCATCTTGGAATAGTGGAATGTCCCCCAAGGAGTGGTGAATGTTGTCTTGTCCCTGTCATCTTCATGAACCAAAATTTGATTATAGCTGGAATCTCCATCGAGCAACGACATACGAGATGCTCCAACTACTCTTTGGAGTATGTGGTCCATTTTCGACAACGGGTAGTTATCTTTCAATGAAACTTTATTCAAATTTCTAAAATCTATGCACATTCTAATCTCACCCGTCTTCTTCCTCATGGGGACCAAATTGGAGATCCAATCTGAAAATCTGATTGGAATGATTATATCAGCCTTGTACAATCGATTCACCTCTTTTTCTATTGATGGCAGCAACTTCAGATTTATCCTTCTCAGCTTTTGGCGAAATGGCTTCTTATTTGGCTTAGTTAGAATGATATGTTGAATTGTACTTCTATTGTACTCCTTTAAATCTATATAGTCCCAGGGAAATACATCAGAAAATGAAGACAATAAACTAATGTATTTAGCTTTTACCTGAGGAGGTAATGCCCTTGACAACTTCACCATCTTTGGATTTTCTATTGTTCTGATATCTACATCTTCAACACCCTTCTCGGTCGGCACTAAGCTTGGTTTCTAGGCTACATCATCTTAATCAAATAATTCCTCTAAAGGTATAATGCCTTTAGGGATGACATTATCTTTCAACAATAAGACTTCCATCTAATTTACCTCTATTTCTAGTTCACCATCATCTTGCTCACCATCTATAGAAGTGTCTCTATATTTGCCTTCATTTTGCAGAAAATCCTCAATCTCTTTGTCATCTTGAAACACCTGCCAATATCTCAGATTATTAGCGACAACTAGGCGATGCTTCACATGAATTTCAAACTTATTGTTTGAATTCATTGGGATCTTTAAGTTACTTGTAGCTGTGGCAAGAGAATCTGCAATAACATTTTGTGTACAAGGGACACATGTCAAGGTATAATCTGGAAACAACCTCAAAATGTCTAAAATTACATTACGGTAAGCCCTCATTCAAGGATTTTTGGCTTGGTATTCACCCTTAACTTGTTTGATTACTAATTCGGAGTCACCATAAACTGAAATTCTCTTTGCATTCAACTGATTGAGTATCTTCAACCCTACAATCAGTGCCTCATACTCGGCTTCGTTGTTTGAACAATCGAAAGCCAATTTATATGAACAAATTCTTACATTTCTTGGGACTTTATTTGGTAGAAAAATAGGGCTGCATACCCAAATACCAATTCCTACACCATCCTTACCTACTACTCCATCAAAATCCATACTCCATAAGTCGGCTTCTTCCTCCAAGTGCTGGAATTCTATTTTCTCTTCTACCTTTGGCTATTGTCCATCAATTTTCTGCTACTGGTAGAATGTAGACTGCTCAGTGGTACTTTCAAGCCTTTGTCTTTATTGATCAAGTACTACCCTGAAATTTTCTGTTATCTCTGGAACATCTTCCACTTCAACTAGTTGACTATTTACATCATTAAAGCCATTATCTAAAAAAAGAACAAAAGATTCTAAATTTGTATGTACATAGTTAATTAGATGATTGAAAGGTTTCTCCTTGCTTGTGATCATATACTTCATCTTCTTCTCCCTATATAATTTTCTCAGCTAACCAAACACAGGAATAGTGGCATAGGAGAAATCTAATTGCAATTTCCCTTTCAATTTTGCACCCCACAACCTAGATAAAAGCATGCCAAATCTAGGGGGTATGTTGGCCACAATTACATCCATGAGAACATTCTTTGCTGGAATCTTATCTAAAGTCACAACCAAATCCTTAGTAATAACAATACATCTAACCCTACCAGAATCAAAGCAATAAAGATCATGGTATTTACAAGTGATGTCCAGACCCAGTTTTTCCATAATCACCTTTTGCATCAGACTATGAGATGCTCTTGAATCAAACATGGTGTTGTGCAAGACATAATCATGCAATCTAAGGTTGATCTAAAACGGGGCTACTTCACTATCCTTAGGTTGGCCTTCTAATGCTAGACCAAAAATAAGCTCGGGTTGGTCTTCTTCCACATTAACCATATCAGATAGGGGATCTACATTCAAAATCTTTGATACTTGACTCTTATAACAACTATTTTTCATTAATTCAGTCAGAGATATTGACACTTTTAACTTATCAATCTCATTCTCTAAGCTAAAGGTTGTAGTTTTATCTACCTCTTTGGCCGGAGAATCCTTCTTTTTAGACTTTTCCTTCGTTGTACTTGGCTGATTTGTCTTCTCATTTGCAAATTGCACTTTGCTAGAGGTAGGATCTGCTGACTCCTTTCCTTTTTTCTTAACATTTGGAGAATCATTCTTTGGTTTTGCTGCTTCCTTACACCTTTGAATTGGATTGATTGGTACATCCCTGCTCCTGAGTGAATATTGTCTTTGCTACACTGTCAGTGCATTCATATATCCCCTTTGATATTCATCTGATTCTTCTTCCAAGATTGTCTCATTGGCTAGTATAAAATCCTCATATTTCTATACAACCAGGCTTTGTAAATATTCCTCATCCTACATGATATAGATAGGCAAACCATCTACTGTAAGAATGTGATTCTCCTCTCCTATTAGATTCTCATCATCCTCTGACTCTGGGCCATGCACATAGTTCTGTTGTAGAGGTGCTTTGACTTGCTACTCTGATGATTGATCTTGCGCTCTTTGCTCCCGCCATTTGATCCTGAACTATGGTTGCTACTGACCACAAAAATTTGGATTTCTAATTCGAAACATGCCAACAAATCATTCTCTATGTGATTTTGCCAAAATTATTCTCACAATCAAAGTATGGATCACATAAGTCTAAACTCTTTAATAATTTCCCTACACAGAGAAGCCACTGCAAAAAAGTTTCATCGTTTCGAACGGGCACGCATGCAGGCCTTGAAGTTGAATTCAAATCTGACGTTTCTAAAGCGATGCAGGGATGACCTGCATTCCCTATTTAACTGATCACTCAGATTTGTTCCTCAACTTGTCCTAACGATGAACCACACTAGTTGGTTCGAAAGGTGTCGACAAATGATTCTCTATGTGATTTTGACAAAATTATTCTCACAATCAAAGTATGGATCACAGAAGCCTAAACTCTTTAATAAGTTCCCTACATGGAGAAACCACTGCAAAAAAGGTTCATTGTTTCGAACGAGCACACATGCAAGTCTCAAAGTTGAAGTCAAATCTGGCGTTTCTAAAGCGATGCAGGGATGACCTGCATTCCCTATTTAACTGATCACTCAGATTTGTTCCTCAACTTGTCTTGATGATGAACCACACTAGTTGGTTTGAAACGCATCGAAAAATTATTCATTATGTGATTTTGCCAAAATTATTCTCATAATCAAAGTATGGATCACAAAATTCTAAACTCTTTAATAATTTCCCTACATGGAGAAGCCACTGCAAAAAAATTTCATCATTTCGAACGGGCACACATGCGGGTCTCGAAGTTGAAGTCAAATCTGGTGTTTCTAAAGCGATGCAGGGATGACTTGCATTCCCTATTTAATTGATCACTTAGATTTGTTCCTCAACTTGTCCTGACGATGAACCACACTAGTTGGTTTGAAACGCATCAACAAATGATTCTCTATGTGATTTTGCCAAAATTATTCTCATAATCAAAGTATGGATCACAGAATTCTAAACTCTTTAATCGTGAATCTATAAAAAAATTTCTCAATTTTACAAAGAAAATTATCTGAAGAAGAAGCTTCTTCCTTTTTGGTCACTTTCTTCTCGGTCTTTGTCCTAGCTCTCTTAGCTAGAAGATTTTCCTCCACACTCACTGCAATTTCTGCATATCCTCCAATGTGGCAGGATCTCATTCTCTCAATCGGTACCATGTTGGGATCGAAACCATCAGGAAATTTTATCAAAGACAGCCCCATTGGTGGCTTGATATCAGCTGGAATAGCATTATAGACAGTATTGAATCTTACACAGTAATCCTAAACGCTTTCACGAGCATTCCTCTTTATATTCTCATACTCGGAAAGGATTTGGAGTGGATTTTTCTTTACCTCCCAACAATCTAGAAATTGTCTATGAAGAACTGGCAATGTATTGATAGTCCCTGTAGGAAGTGCTCTAAACCACTTTTGCACCTCGCCTCCAAAACTTTGCACAAATAATCGCATGGTCACATTCTCTTCATCTATCTCATGAAGATCAAATAAGTCGTTCATCTTGTCAACATGATGCTACGTTGTGATACCTTGGGTAGCATCAAACAATCATATTTTATTTTGGTAATCAGCAGGCATAGCATCTAAGTTCTGTGGAAAAACAAGAGGTGCATATCTGGCAGCCATTTCTCAAGGTGGAATGGAAACTGGCCTTGGAGAAACAACAAGATTTATAACAACAACAGTAGTCGATGTGATGGGTGTATGACATGTCGAAGGTGGAGAAGAGATGATAGATGTTTGAGGTGTTGAAGGAGGAGAAGGGACAACAGATCTCTGATCAGATATGGTGGGTTGAACGGGAAGAGTGGGGATAAAAGGTGGTTCGGTATGAATTTCAGAACTAGACAAAACAACAGATGAACCAAGAGTAGCAGATGTTGATTCTAGGAGCTCGAGAATATTGGTATCCACAATAGATGTATGAAGATTCAAAATATAAGCATCAATTGATCTATTTTCTCTTTTAGTTTTAAGGTATTAGACAAACTGTAGATTTAATACAGTATCACCAACTACACTTTTCAGATTTAGTTTCAAACAAAGATAGATCAAAGTGTTCATCAAACGGGAGATCTTCGATATATTGAAATATGACTCGGCATGAATGAGATCCGAAAACCGGTCTTGGACTCAATGAACTTTCTTGCCTGAGTATTCTTGGAATGAGATTTGGATTTTCAAACAGGAGAGGAGGATCAGGAATAGGATTGGCCCTGGTGTATCTTCTGGAAGCCAGTGTGTTGAAACTTTCCCAAAATTCAAATGAACATTACAATTTTGTCAGCCTAATGAATTCTAAACTTATCATCCAAAAGTCTACAATTGTTTTACAAGTACTGGGGTAATATTTTTCAATTCTTCCCCATCATGGTTGCCACTATGTTAGTGCTTAAATCTACCTCAGGTTGAAGGAAGGTAGGTCTAGGGTAACACCAAACCACACTTAACATGGTAGCTAGTCCTACTAGGTCAGGAGAGGGCTCTCTCCTTGTCAATCTTAATTAGAATATGGAAACTAGGGCTTGAGATCACTGAAATGAATGTTGATTTTAGGCTAGGTATATTAGGCCAGAGTATTTTGTTTGATTTTAATGGTTGGTTGCTGGATCAAATGAAGAAGGCAGCTTTGGGTCCGGGAAATCAACTCAGATTTGCAGGAGGTTCTGTGGGGCGAGGTAGGCAGGTGTTTTGGCACTTTGAATTGGATGTGATGGTAATTCTAAGACCAGTGAGGAGTTGGAGAGGGCATGCAAGGTTCATGAGTCCTCTTCAAATAGCAGAAAACATTAAAAACTAAATGTATCCTCAAGGCAAAGCACTGAATATCAATGGATTCCACCTATTTATCTTGATTCATTTAGTTATGAAGAAAGAAATAGATGCTGACACATATACACATAAGAGAAACTAAATAACAAAGGAAGAAACAATGCCAAGACACATTACCACAAGAATCCCACAAAATGCTGCAAAACCTTGGTTCATTTCCTTGCCAAACTGCAAAAGTGATTTACAATAAAGCTCAAAGCATCCACAAGAGTCCAACCTTTACAAATGACTAAGAAAGTACATAATATAGGCATCAAACCACCTATGCTAGCCATTAGGGGTCGAATCCATGAGTCAAGGAGCTATTTCAACAACATCTAAACTAGGAACTAGAAAATACGCAGTGGAACAACTTGCCTCTAAAACTATGGAAACTGATTCATTCAACCTCAAACCACCTCTAACTAATGTATCTACCCCCTCAAGTCATTTTTCATCATATTTACATGATATTACATCATTTACCATCACAAATGTACCAAGGAGAAGAGAAAAAGTCAAATGATAGTCAAACTGGCCGAAATTCTGAGTTTTAGGAAAAATTGGCAAAAATTTGCCTGATGCACAACACCTTGAGCTTGATGCGCAACACCACTTCAAGGCTTCTTTTGGAGTCCTTCCACTTCACCACATCAGGCCCAAGATAGCTTGTTGGAAATATTGGCATGTCTAGTTTCTATAACACTTTGAATTTTCTGATTTGGAGTTTATTTTCCCCTTAAAAAGTCATTTCTCCCAAGACTGGTTCCTGTGGGTCCCAAAAGTGGCAGAGAATGCATTTTTTAGGTGTTTCTTTCTCTTTAGGTGACCCAGATCTCCTCCAAATTTTATGAAACTTTCTGCGTTTCATTTTATTTCCATGAGGAATCCAAAAACGCAAGCCATTTTGAAAAATACTAAGCTAGCATAGCGCTGGTGGCACTGCTCATTAGCTGAAAATTCCTCTGTTTTTAATTACAAAATTGTGAAATGACAAAAATTTCCCAAAATTTCTTCAAATTTGGCAAGAAGGAAGCTTACTAACTAGTTTGTTGAGCTAATGAAGCTTCAGCCAAAATTTCAAGTTTATCTTGTTCCTTTTTGGCCCTCAAGGCTCTCTTTAACTTAGCTTTTAGGTTGTTTATCCTTGTATTGCAAATTTTATTCTGAGCTAAGTAATGATAAGGCATATGGTGCAACATTTTCTTTTCTTTTTTAGCTTTCTCAAGCATCTTCTCAAGTTGGATGTTCACCCTTTGCAACCATGATTCTTGGTTAGCTTCAATTTTCTTGCTTAAGGGATGTCATCTTGATTTTTCTTCTCTTTTTCACTTGCCTATTTTCTCTATTAGTTTGAAGCTCCATAATACCTTTCTTATCTTCCAGTTGCTTGTTCTCCTGCTCAAGAAACTTGATGATCCATTTGGCCCTCTCAAGGTCAAGTGATAAGGCTTGTATTTCAACCTCCTTCTCTTTGATGATTATATGCTTGAGTCTTGAGCTTTGAGAGCCCAAATCAGTGACATCTTCCTCAAACAAAACAAAATCCATGTCTTGCCCTTCAGTAGGGCCCTCTTCATGCATCTGTTGCTTTCCTTCATCTCTGCCCTATACCTATTTAGTTGGAGAAGAAGGAAAATCCCATTTCACTGCGAGTGAAGATAGCATTTGCTTGTCTTCTGGTGAAGGAAATGAGACCCCTTCCACCCCTGGTGGAGATAGTACTTGTTTGGCAATTGCAAAAAGCATCCTAGTGCCTCTTTCATAAGTAAAAAACATAGGAACATGAGCCTCTTCTATTCTATTCTCAAGCTCTTTTTGTTGCTCGGAAGGTTCACCTTCCTCTTGAGGATCTAAAAATATTTGAGGCCCCTTGAATCATTCATGGGAAATGAAAGTTTCCCATGACACTCCCAACTAAGTGAGTTGATGAAAAACCACAATTTTAATGATTGAAAAATGATAAATACTATTGAGCTGCTGTGGAAATGGTTTTGTTTTTGCAATCACTATCATCTTCTCTATGTTTTTACATATGAAATAAGGAATGCTCATCATTCTGACCCTAGTGCAGTGAATAAGCAATCTGATGTGGTAAGCATAAAGTCTGGAGAACCTATCCTCACATGTAAAGTATTTGATGATAAGCTTCATGAGTGGAACATACTGGTCCTCCAAGAATTTGAAAGGAAACACCCTGCTAAGTTTACCATGGTATTTGGCCTTGATATAAGGTTCATAATGTTGTTTACTAATATTCTGCCTTTTGTTCCACTTTTCCGCTACATTTGGCATTCTTCTAGCTTTTGCAATAATAGCTAGTGAAAGAGTGAAATTGACCCCAACAAGATGTACCACATTATTTTCCATGTTTATGAAAAACTGCCTTGCCAACTCATGGTGATATTTGACCCTCTCAACCATTTCACAAAACTCAAAATAGGACTGATATCTGAAACATGTGCTGGCTATAGGGCAAGCAAGGAGTTCAGTCATGCTAATAGCTTCCTCCCTAATAATTTTTCCACCCTTGTGAGGTCTCTTGGGCTGCACATTTCTTTCCCTTGAGCTATCACTAAGTGTTTCTTCTTCAAAATTTGATTCACTACTTCTTTTTGTGATGCTCGTCTTAGGGATGTGATGTGATGATGGTATGGTGCCCAATGAAAATGGGTGGGGAAAAGGAGATGAGGATGAAGAGATTTTACGAATATGAAGTGGAGTAGGGGAATGAAGGGATAGATTTAGGAAATTAGGGTTTTGACTTATGAGTGATTTAGGGTTTAATGGAGGGAATTAGTTTCTTAGGGGAATGGGAAAGGGAAAATGAAATTAATGGGTAGATTTAGGGCAATGAAGTGTGGAAAAGGGCAAAAAGATGTTGTTTTTTTAATGCAATGAGAGATTTTGCAATGAGATGAAAATATATGAAGACATGCTAGGGTTTGATCTCAAGAAGTAAAACTCATGAAGAAAACATGAAGAAGACCAATTTCAGCTCAATATTGATGTAAACTTACTTGAAAGAGTGAAATGCATCGTTTGGAAGAGTTTGGGATGAAGTTGAGTGATTTTGGAACCTCCCTAGCCCATGCGTAGTGCACTGAGCCCAATGCACAATGTCTGGCTAATGTGCAACCTATGCTGGTCTGATGCACAACGCCAACCCTCTGATGTCCAACACCAACCCTCTGATGTGCAGCGCCAGGCAAACTTGCTGCAAAAACAAGGCTTTCTTCCTCGTTTGCTCGATCTCCCTCCAAATCACAATTTTGGCTCTTCAAAGATCTTTTGCACAATGAAATGGATGACTAGCATGAATTCAATTTATAAATGGATGCTCTTTAATTTTTCCTCATTGAAAACCCACTTTTATAAAGTCTTAGTCACTTTTTCTCAAAAACTCTATTTTTCATCTGAAATTTGACTTTTTCTTAACCATTTAATGGACTGATGCATTGATGCTTTTGTTTTTGCAGTGGCTAGAGTTGGCAAGGTGACCAAGAGTAGCTGTTGAACTTATTACATATATAAACACTTAAATTACATGAAATTTGTACATAGAATGGAAAAACTCTGTTTTCACCTCAAAACAGAGTTTTTAGGTATAAAAAAAAATTATTGGGCATATCAACAATAAATTTATGATTTTATGAACCTAATAATCCTCCTCATGGGCCTGCTGACCTTTTATTCAGTTTTTTGGATGACCATGATAACAAACCCTAGACCTACTGAGACTAAAACCCTAAAATTGATTTTTGTAAATGAAATGAAACAGAATGACTGTAAATGACCTAAAAAATGTGAAAACAGGTCAGCAAGTGAAAGTCATGAGGGAAATTGACATGAAGCCACTGCCATCAGTTGATCCATGACCTATTGGAATGCAGATGATCAGATGAGACACCTAATATGCGTGCAAAAGAACAATTTCATCACCGATGGAAGTGTGAAGATACTGACACTAACAATGTCTACCGTGAATTCGGTGATAAACGCCCCTATAATTCAATCGAGCCAATGGTCCACAACGCGCGCAATCTTATCTTATGATGCCTCTAGTGTGCGTACTAATTCCAGAGTCCACACAATCGGTTTTTCAAGCCTACACCATCCTTGACTGTCTTCGCGATCTACTCATAGAAATGAGAGGGGAAGGATGCAAAGAAAATTTCACAGATTTCCATATATAAGTAGCACTCTAACCACTTTTCCATTGATACTCATGGATTCCTATTTTCTTGCACTGCGAACTCGTGAATCTTTCTGTCCAACCACCCTTCAATTTCTTTCTTCATCAGATTCCAATGACACAACGTAAGACATCCCTCATGCAGATCTTGGTCTCGACAACGGAACCATTTTTTGGCTTGTTGGTGCCTGGCCAAAGTTTAGAGGTGATTTAGCCAAACAAATCCTAGTACTACTGGCCCTTTTGGCAATAGTTTGCAGAGCACAGACTGAGGTCTCACCGAAGGTAGTAGGGGAGGGTGCTAGAACCAGGTTTCCGCACCCTAGAGACGTCTGATGGTTTCAAGTGGTCCACGGTTTGACCCTGAGTGGACGTCGCTACACGCACTTACTTGTTCCTTGCAGCCTAAGATGTTGCCTTCGCACAACCCTACTCGGGGGCCGAACAATGTTATTACCCAAGCCCTTACTAGTAATCCAATATTAGTTAACTAACTTAGCTTATTTGTAGGTTTTTAGTTATACTTAACAAGATTTACCATTCATACAAGTTCACACAGGAAATAAACAGTATATTTGCAAATGATATCAAACATATAATAAGTCAGAATAGATACACAAAATTGGTAACAAAACCTTTCTTTATTAATCTCTTCTCCAATTATAGACTTGACTCCATGCTACGGACTTAGTTGTAAGGGTCCGCGCACTCAGTTGCAGACTCTACTAGGCCTCTGTACACTCAACTGTAGAGCCTTCTACTCTACGACCCAAAGACACACTTCGCACTATGACTCAATCACTTAGACTTTTCATTCTTTTCTTCTATTATCTCTCTCCTTTCTACACTTAGATCCTTGCTCTATTTATACAATCCCATGGTTCGTAGACCATGGGTAGGTCTATCTAGCTGACGTTACATCACAAAACTAGGGTGGACAACACTATGACTCTATTATACTTTCACGCCCCATGCCCACAATTCGTGGAACTTTACAACAAGATCAACTCAAAACTTGGGCTTTAAGCCCCAAAACATGTTGTGGGGGGGATTCCATGCCCAACAACAATGAGCTCTCGAATAGATAGATCAACAACTTAAAAATTATCCTCTTCGAGGGGGAACTTTCTTTACATTACATAAATGAATAATTTTTGGATGATACAAATGACAAGACCTCCTTTTTATATATAGGAGTCTAAGTGGTCACAATATAATCATAGCCTACATAAAAATAATAATGTAAGGGCACAATAATAACAATAAGGGGGATACACCAGTATTATAGGGACCTAACATGCCCCTCTCCTTCAAAAAAGTGTTCTCCTCAACGCTTGAGTATTTGTAGATTCTTCTGTATAAATTTTCATCATCCCATGTGGAATATTCTGCGTTTAAGTTCTTCCACTTTATTTGATACTATGAAATTAATCGATTCCATAGTTGTCGAGTTCTTATTTCTATGACTGCTTTAGGCTTAAATATGATTTTTCCTTCTTCCTCAGGTTCTGGCAATATTGTTTGAACGGGAAGCTTGTTACTGATAACCTTCTTTAACCATGAAGCATGAAAAATTGGGTATAGTCAGGAAGATGTAGGAAACTCCAATTTGTATGCCATAGTACCAATATTTTACAACACCTTGTAAGGACCATAGTACTCGGGTGATAATTCATTATCCTTCTTATCTTTCTTGAGATACATTTTTTTGTATGGTTGTACTCATAAAAATACCCAGTCACCGACATCAAAACTTCTTTCACAGTGATCCTAATCTTCCTATTGTTTCATTAGATTCTGAGCCAGAGTGAGGTTATCCTTTAAGAGTTGGGGAAGTTGTTGTTGATGCTTGATGTGATCTTCCACTGCTTAAACCTTAAAATTTCCTCTTAAATATGATGTGATGGATGGTGGATGATATTCGTAAATTTCCTTAAATGGGGTCATTTTTGCTGCAATATGGAAGGAAGTGTTATGCCACCATTTAGTGAGAGGTAACCACTTGACCAATTGTGTTTGATTATCAAATACAAGAAACAAATATATCCTTCCAAAAAATCATTCACTATCTTAGTTTTCCCATCAGATTGAGGATGATAATATGGGATATGAGCTAACTGAGTACCAAGACAAGCAAATAATTTTTTCCATAAATTTCTAGTGAAAATGGGATCTTTGTCACTCACTATAATCTTTGTATTTCCATGAAGCTTTTGAGTTGTTTCCACAAATGCAGTAGTAACTATACTGGCTTTAAAAGGATGAGATAATGTAAGAAAGTATGCATACTTGGTAAGTCTATCAACTACCACCATGATAACTCTCTTTCCTCCAGACTTGGGTAAACCTATGATAAAATCCAGTGAGACCTCATCCCAATGTTGACTTGGAATGGCTAAAGGATATAACAAGCCCGGGCTCTTAATTGTCTCAACTTTATTTTGTTGGCAAACCAAGCATTCTGCCACAAACTTCTGAATGTTAGATTTAAATCCATCCCAAACAAATTCCTTCTTGACCCTATGGTAAGTTTTTAAAAATCCTTAGTGCCCTCCTAAGGGAGAAGTGTGAAATTCCAAAAGAATATTTTGTTTGAATTGGGAATTCTTACAAATATATAAGTGATATTTATACCATAATGAATCACTTTTCCAACTAAATGTATCATATGTACTGGGATCTTGCTACAACTTTTGAATGAGTGACCACACCTCTTCACGATTCTTCCATTCATCCTTGTCTTTAGTTATCCACTCAGGTTAGAAAAATGAAATGGAACAAAGTAATGCTTCCACGTCCTCATCCTTTCTTGAGAGTGCATTTGCAACAACATTTTGATTCCCTTTTTTGTAGATGATTTCAAAGTCATAAACCAACATCTTTGTCACCCATTTTTCTTCTCTTCTAAAGATGTTATTTGTTCCAAAATGTATTTAATACTATCATGATTTTTTTTTACCTTGAAGGGTCTTCCCATTAGGTAAGGTTTCCATTTCTTTAGTGCATGTAGTATTGCCAACATTTCCTTCTAATAAATAGGTTTCTGTAAATACTTTCCTTTGATTGGATGACTTTCAAAAGCAATGGGTATTCATTCTTGCATCAAAATATCACCAATTCCATTTCCTAAAGCATCACATTCCACAATAAAAGTTTTTGTGAAGTCTGGCGTAGCTAAGACCGGTGCTTGGCACATTTCCTCTTTAAGATGTTCAAAGGCCTTCATTCCTTTTGAAGTCCAAGAAAATGCATATTTCTTTAGTAATGATGTTAGAGGTGTCACTATTCTCCCATAATTCTTAACAAAATTTCAATAATACTGTGTCAACCTGAGAAATCCTCGAAGATGCTTTATGTTTGTGGGGATTTTCCATTCCTTAATTTCTTTAATTTTTTTACAGTCTACCTTAACACCCTCATGAAATACAATATGACCCAAATATTCCACCTCTTGTACTCCAAAGAAACATTTGGAGCTTTTTGTATATAATTGTTTCTCCTAAAATAGTTTGAGCATCCTATCAACATGTTGAACATGATCCTTCCAAGACTTGTTGTAGATTAGTATATCATCAAAAAATACTAACACAAATTTTCTAAGGAAGGGTTTGAAAATGGAATTCATCAAACCTTGAAATGTGGAAGGTGAATTAGTAAGGCCAAAATGCATGACCAAAAATTCATAATGACCCTCATGAGTTCTAAATGTTGTTTTCAAAATATCTTCAATCTTCATTCTAATTTGATAATATCCTGAATGAAGATCTAGCTTGGTGAAGTAAATTTATCTATGTAATTTATCCAACAATTCATCAATGACAAGAATGGGAAATTTGTCTTTAATTGTGAGCTTGTTGAGCTCCCTATAATATAGACACATACACCATGATCCATATTTCTTGAGCACCAATACTACTGGAGTAGAGAAAGAACTTTGACTAGGTTGAATTATGCCAGCCTCTAGCATGTTTGCAACCATACGTTCAATTGCACTATTTTGGGCATAAGGATATCTGTAAGGCCTTATGTTTAGAGGAACACTTCCAGGAATCAAGTGAATCACATGATCATGATCATGAATAGGTGGGATTCCTTTGGGAGTCTCAAACACCTTGGAATGATTGTATAAGACTTTTTGGAGATATGGAGAAATAGATGATTTCAATGTTTGAACCCATAGTGAGCATAATTGTGCAATTATACCCTGTTGTGCAACGTGCCATTAGAGATGATTATATTTCTTGGTTTCCCCGCAACACCCATTAATTCAACTTCCTTTCCTTCCTAATAAAAAATCAAGAAACGTTTTTGAAAATTGAAAGCTATTGTCCCCAAAGATTTTAACCGTTGAACTCCTAGTACAACATCAACATTGCCCATTAGAATGGAAAGAATTGGACTATTTAATACATATTCCCCCATTGTTAGCTTTATATTATGGCACCTTCGAGAGAAATTTATAGTTCCTCCATTTGAAGCTATCACTTGACACTCTAGTGCTAGATATAAGAAGTAGTTAATTCCTTGGCTATCTTACAATGAATAAAATTATGGGTACTACCCGAATCAATATGCACTATTGCCTTTTTCTTCTTGATATATCCTTCTATCTTGAGGGTTTCAGGAGTGGTAATTCCTAAAAATGCATTACAAGATATGGTAGATTCATTTCTTCTTTCTCTGGGGTTAGTTCTTGGTATTTATCTTCCTCTTTTGATGTTTCTTGTTCCTTTTTTTCCTCCTCTTCACAATCTATGTAGAATAATTTTTTCTCTGCACACTTATGAACTTTGGTGTATTTTCTATCAAAATTGTAACGAATCCATTTTTCTCTCTCTTCCTCCAATGGTTGTGGTGTCAACCTTGTAGGTTTTGGAATATTGGGAGCAGCTACACTTCCATATTTATAGTTGTGAGTGATGGACTTCCTTGTTGCCATAATTTTACTTTTAACTTTTCTTGCCACCCTGAATTCCTTCTCTACTGAATCAAGTTCCCAAAGGTGAACCTCATGCTAGATTTTATCTCTTAAATTCCCCATAAAGACATTAATCCTATGCTCCTCTCGAATATCGGTTACCCTAATATTCAATTTTTGGAAGTCTTCAATGTGCTCCGCCATTGAACTCTTTTGTTTGAGATTTATCAATTTGCTAAAGAAGGTGTTTCTCTTTGTATCTTCATAATGTTCTATCATTTCCTCCATAAAAATTGACCAGGTGGAAAGTGGTTTACGAGAAAAAAGCAATCTATACTAGACAAACTGATTGGGTTCTAAATATAAAGATGTAATAGATACCTTTTTTGAGAGTTGCACATCTTGTAGATCAAAATATTGCTCCATCTGCAGTATCCATGTCACTAGATCCTTGCCATCAAAACTCCTCATATATGTCTTTGGAATGTGGTGGTTCTTAAACCCCACATTGGAATATCTCTTATCATAATTCATATTCCTTTTGTCCTCGTCATGATTTTCATGGATTACCTTGTCACCACCGAGAAGCCTTTCTTGCAACAACTTTGTCAACCCTTCCAACTTGACATTTATTGCATCCATGCCTACTTTAAAAAAATCCAAGTTTCCTTTTATACCATCAATTTCTCCCTTTAATGCATCCATGTCATCTTTGGTTGCTCTTTATGAGAGCGAAATTTGTTGCACTTGGTCCTATAACTTTGATATATCATGTTGCAATTCTTCTTCTTCATGTTTCATAGTAGAAATTTATGAGGGCTTAATGGGTGTAGAATTATTATGTTTTGGAGGCATTTTAGATCCAAATACTAATATCTATGCTTCAATATTCCCTTTTAATCACTTCAAACTGATTTTTCAAACAAAAGTTATACAAAATTAAAAAATACACACCTTTTTGTTGTTTTTTAGGAGCTATATCTTGAAACGATTGTAACTCTATAATTTCAGATCTCCAAGGTCTAAGCTTTGGTTATGCGGTATCCCTCCATGTTGTATTTCCAACCCAATAATTCGAACCAATGTTAGATTCTTCATGAAATATTTATGCCCACTATCCCACGATGACCTCATTATAGACTAGTTCAGTAGAGTGAACTTGTATGGAGTTCCACGTGTCCCCGTTTCAACCTTAGGCCCTGAAAATGATACCCCAAAAACTAAACTCTACCCTTGCTCTGATAATTTAAAAAAAATTCAAATCTGATGCTCAAAGAGAAATTTATGACGATTTTCACTAGGTCATCGACTTGAGATGGAATTCTGAAGCCTACAAAAACCCTAACTTCCTCTGAACATATCTCTGAAAATATAGTGAGACAAGATCTAAAATTCGTACACGATATTCACCAAGATTGTGGATCCACATGGTTTCAATCTTAGATTCTAAATCTTCGTAGAAAAACGTTATAGTGAAAATTCCACAATGGGCTATTTTAATCAGCAAAACCCTAGAATCCAAAGCTATGATACCAAATGTTATGTAACCGGTTCACAAAAAGATAAATCAACGACCTAAAAATTATCCTCCTCGATGGGGAAACCTCATTTACATTACCTAAATGAAAAATTATTGGATGATAGAAATGACAAGGCCTCCTTTGTATATATAGGAGTCTAAGGGTTTTGTTGATAGCGTTGGACCTGCCAACAAGTCAAGGGATCTCCCTTGTAAGAAGTCCCAACTAGACCTTAGACTATTTGGAGTAGGAGTCCCAACAGTGGATAGTATGGTATCACCTTGAATGTGGTTGCATGCAAAGGTAAGTACGATTTCCTTGTTGTAGCAAGGGTGTGACATTGTAGCAAGTCAAGGAAGGTGCATGAAAGACTCTAACACATGGAAGGCGGAGTGAGTGCCCCCCTTAGAAATTTGTGATAACACACAACTTGAAAGGGAACACACGAGTATAAATAAATAATGATATGGAAAGAAGGATAGTCGGTGATCGAAAGTGATGGATTATACCAACAACACGCTTCGATAAGATTCATAAAAACACATAAGGAATAGTCCATACATACATGTGTAAATAACAATTACATACATCATTAAAGTAACCAGGATAGTCGAACTAAAATAACAACATATGCATGCAATATTTTGTCTCTGTTATATTAAAAGTGTGAAATACCCAATCAAACATACAACCATGACTTCCACTAGCCCTGATAGCGGAACATCATAGTCACTGCCACCTACTCCTCCAAAGAGATGTACTAGTTTTGCACTGTGGAGAAGCAAATGCTCGTTACAATACACTCCAATCTTTCTCTAAGTTACACCTATAGGAATATTGGCTCCCAAAAGCCTGTATAATGAGTTTTGAAGTTCTATAAATAGAAAAGGGTGGGGTAACCCTTGACATTCCCCTTTGTGACTCTTCACCTACCTTCATGACTCTTCAACTTACACATGACTGTTACATTCTACTATTGACACTTCGTCTTTCACTTTTACAACATGTCTACATTAAAATATGCACATGTACCTATGTGAGACAAAAATGGGGTTGAGTAATCCATGTAAGACATCACTAAGACTCAGATAGCTATGGGAAGACTAACTCTTCGATATCCTCTCGATGATCGATGGTGGTGAACTGATTCCAAGCTTGGTAGTATGTTATGGTTTCATTATACTCTATGGTGACATCTCTCTTAAAACAAACTCTAACCTCCATTACATCCAAGTACATTGATTTGGCACCTCTGTCCAACTCGCCAGATACATGTGCATCATAGTCTTGAGTGTAGCCAGACCAATGACATACTAGTGCATAGTGTCTGCACTCATCTGCAAGTCTCCGTTAGTGGCTATGTGCATCAACGGATCAAAGTACATATCTAGCTCCAGTTGGACTTGGTTCTTTGACTTCGCCTTGGTGAATGTGCCAATGGATGGGATTGCATGCATGTGCACAATGCATCCATCTTCCTAAACACCCGTGCATGTGAAGCCTATAAATTGGTGATGATATGTGGGAGTTCCTCATAGTTCCAGATCTGACTCTAGATGCGTGCCTTCAACTCCACTATTTTTTGCTTCATCATCTTTGGCAAGTGAAATGGAGCTCCCTTGTACCTCATTGTCCATATTAGCATGTGATCGACAACAGTGTGTAAGTCTTATAAGATGTGTGCTCCCCTAGCATAGCGTTGTTGCCAACCATTAATATGGACATCTAACTTATGCATAGTGACAAATCTGAAGTACAACTTCTGCATGACTATCTCGAGAGACGATACTTCATCAATTATCACTTTCCGCAACTCTTCTCTGGCAGATTCTATAACTTGCTCTTCTCCCTGCTTGACTACTTGTAGCTCCTTCTCTATGTACTCATTCTCAACTATCAATAATATAACACTCGAGCTAGCGGCTTTGAAATATGCTTTGGTAGCATCATCCAATGCTACTGGATGTCTAAGCACATTAGACATGATCAATTGATATTCAAACTACATAGGAGATACATGGACATATGGATTGGGCACTCTCTATGACTGCACAACTCTATGTTGTGATTCATTGAACGATATGTTCTTCACATCTACTTCCGGATTGTCTTCAAGGATTTCATTGTCTCCTTTATTGCTTGGGACTTGCTCTATTTCTGGATCTAGAGAAGTTGGTGGACTAACCACTTGGTTTTGAGGCATGAGGTCAATGTCCTCATCTAAATTTGGTTGAATCTTATCCGTGTCTATCTTCTCTAGCATTTGTTCAATCTTCTGATCAAAGTCATGCTCTTGTGACTGCTCACCCTTTCTACTATGTGCTAGCTACTTGGATGAATCAATCACTTGTATAGGTGCAGTTTCGTCAATATGTGCATGTTGCACCTCCTACTATTCCTGCTCCTTGTTTGAAAATTATATAGTACAAAGAAATGGAACACATAAAATATTGCAGAAATATAAACACAGAAAATGCATAAAATAAAAGAGACACAGATATACGTGGTTTACCCAGTTTGGGCTACGTCCACGGAGAAACAACTAGTCCTTCCTTTTATATTATCCAGCAAACTGAAGGGATACAACCTATAGTAGATCCACTGTAATTCCCTCTTCACTCTCAATCTCCTCTCTCTTCCTCACACAGAATATTGTTCTACATAAACGCAATACAATTCCCTCAAATATAGTGAGGGGTTGGCTTCTAGGGCAACAAACCCTAAATTAAACATAACTTCTACCGTCAGATCTCCGCCTAATGAATGGCCTAGATTGACTATGAAATTACAACATTTTACAAGGAAATTTTACATCTATTTTTAGCTTCATGGGCATTGCCCCTGATCCCCTGCCAAGGGGGGGTCTCCCAAAGGTTGCAACCGGGCCCCCATTAACCCCCCCTGTAGTGAATATTTTATGAGCGGAATTGTTGAGCCATTACGAACTGGGGTCCAATGCGGCAACACCTTTAAATACAGAAGATAGTCAGGCTCCACACCCAACACTCTAGATACGCTTCCTTCTATCTTCTACACAACTCATGTTTTGGCGTTGTGATACAGGTGTTGTCCTCGATGGCAACTCACTTAGATGAAAGATCATAGTACAGCAGGTCAACAATAAATAATTACAAATCAAACTCCAAGGAATGAAGAAAGAGAGGTATATGTAGGTTCACCTTGGCCAAGTTTCATATACACAAAGGTTTACTGAACAAAAGGAACATATATGTACACATGCACTTTCACAGAAGGAAAAGCGTGTATATCTTGGAAAACCAAAAGTTTTGGTCCAAGGTATTTCTTGTCCAAGGTGTTATAGACATATTTGGGCACTTCAACCCCAAAATTATATGTTGATAAACTAGGGCTCATCAACCCCTAAAAAGAGTTGTTTCATACCATAAAAGAACATGGTCATCCGATTACATCATTCCCCAAAAGTTCCACCTGAAAAACCACCCAGAAATGGCCTAAACTGAACCATACTAACTGCTACACTGCCCAAGTGTGATGCATACTGAGTGGTACACTGCTAAGGTGTGATGCATACTGATTAGGCCTTCTGTCGGGTGCAATGGGCAAGGATGGAAAAATGTCCAAGACAGTTTGCTAGGTGGTTGCTCATGGAATCTTCTAGAAACTTCTTCTGTGCCACTTGCCTCTCGGAATTTGCCCAGGGATGAGTAAGAGATCCAAGAGATCTCCAAGTGGCACCAATTGGAACAAGTGGAATGACACTAATCAAAACCCAAAGATGACTCACACCCTTCCACACATCTATAAATGGATCCCTCATCTAAGTGATCTAGAGGCTGGAATATTGTGAATTGCAAGGAAGTGCTGATAGCTTGTATTTGAGGAAAGAGAATTGTATTGTTGATGTGATCTTGCTATTTCCTGAGGTGAAGAGGGATTGATGTTGGGAGGATGATGCTGGGAGGATGATGCTAGATCATACAATAGGGTTGTAATTCTCCCTTATATTTAATAAATTTTTTCAAGTTTTCTTCCATATGATTGTGCAGTTGTGAATGTTATCATTTGTGAATGCTATTGTATGTTCATTATATATCTGATTCTGTAATGTTTATGATATAATAGATCAAGATGCTTTGATGGTTCTTTGCTACTGTGTTTCTATAGGTACTCTCCGAGCGGGATAAGTACGGGGAGGAGTTGCAAGCTCTGTCAAGGGGGAGAGAGATCAAGCAAGGGATTAAGTGGAAGTTCCAAATTGGTTTCATTGTCTTTCTCTTATCTATTATACATAGAAGAAATCGTGAATTGCTTAAACTGTTGTTTCTAGGGTAGCTTCCAAGCCTAGAGGGCTAGTCGTTCAAAAAGACACTAATTTTCCCAGAAACACAAGGTATTTGATTGGTCTAAGGTATTTGGTCCAAGGTATTGGTCCTAAGTAGTTTTGGTCCATGGTAGTGAGAAAGGCCTAAAAATATATAAGCAAGAGAAGATCATTAGGCCAATGGTGTGCAAGGATTTGAATATCTCATGAAGTGTTGGATCAAATAGGCAGGTTAATGAGCTTTTGATGGTTTTCCTGATCTGATCTAAGGATGCACCTATATGGCTGATGAAGGTTGATGGGATGGGATCATAAAGGCTTACGAGTATTATCATTATGTGGTTTGATCTTGAATAGTCTAGATCTGAATACTGACGCATGTTTTATTCTATAAATGTGATGATCTGGATATGACTGAAGTCTAGAATAGTTTTGATGTTTTAAGTTAGCATTTACAAATTTTTACATAGGTTTGCTTTAGTAAAAGAGTGTATACATGCTTGTTCAGCATATCAACGTAGTGTATACATCATAAATTTGAATCTGCAAATCTATACATTGGTTCCCTTTGATAACAGTGTGTATACATGCTGGTTCGACACATGGAAGTAGTGTATACCTTATGAAGTATGATGTTTAAAGTTTCAATTGTTTATGTTTTTTGTTGCAGAGTTATGGGTTTTGCTTTGTGTTCTGGTGACTATATTATGGTGACAGTGTTCTGAATAATCAGATTGATTGATTTTAATTTGCTTCAGTGATGATGGGTTGTCAAGTGATTGATTGATTCAGTTGTGGTTGATTCAGAAAGTGATGGTTGAGTTTCAGTGATTGGTTGATGCAGATGTATTTGATGGTTGTATTGCTATTATGATTTTATGAGTTTCAATGTTGTTGATGGGTCCAATAAGAAAATTGAATGAAATGTGGCCTCCAGATTGTGGTGTTGTGTTCCAGGAGTATCCAGTTTGAAAACTCATGAAACATGATCCTTGGTTGAAGAGTGGAGTTTTCTGTAGGCTGGCACCTACGTACTAGTAAACATATTGGCTAGTACAAGAGCTAGGGGGTTGTAGCTCCCTTCCAATAGTAGCTGGAAAACGAGAGAAGGTTGTAGCCTTTTCTAGTGTTGGGTTGTGTTATATTATTTCCACGACAAGCCCTCGTAATTAATCGGGGGTTAGAAGGGGAGAGGTCACAGGGGGTTTGAGGGGCACCAGTAACCCCACTTTATGGGTTCTAGGTCAGCACCCCGAAAAATTTTGGTTTTGGACCCTATGTTAGGTTGGGCAGACCCACCTATGGTTTTGTGCATGATTTTCGTACATGTTTTTGGACCTGATAGTTTTCAGTCCATGGTTTTGAATGTGATGGTTTTCAGTGCATGGTATTGGATGCTTCAGCATGTATAAATATGTATTGTAACATTGAAAGGAACATAATGAAAAATCAAGCTAGTAGTCCTGGTTATGGGATCCAAGGGAACATCTTTGTGTATATGTGTTTTATGTGTTATGCTTTCGCATTTTTTATTTTTGTGTTTTAGAATCCATATGCATATAATTTATGTACGAGGTTAAAACTTACAATTGGTATCAGAGCTGTTTTGGCTTCAAGGGGAAGCTTTTGTTGCTGAGGGGTTTTGCTCAGGCCTGTGGTAGACCCTATTCAGTGGGAGATCTGTGAGACCAATTCTGGTGGTAAAAGAAGGTGGCGAGCACTGGAAAGATAGAGATCAAGAAATTTAATGGTCAGATCTTTGAGTTGTTGAAACTTAAGATGGAGGATCTATTGGTGGATAAAGATTAGTGGATCATGGTAGATCCAGGTAATAAACCAAGGGGAGTGTCTGATGAAGAATGGAAGAATTTGGATCAGAAGGCAAAGAGCACAATACGATTGTGTGTCTCAGATTCAGTATTTCTCAACGTATCAGGGGAAGCTACCATGAAGGCTTTGTGGGACAAGTTAGGGACTTTGTACCAATCTAAGTGTCTGGTGAATAAACTTTTCCTGTGGAAAAAGTTGTATAACCTAAGGATGAAGGATTGAGACTCAGTGACAGAACATCTGAACGCATTTAATATTGTGGTAAGTTTGTTATTATCTCTTGATATTAAAATTTCAGATGAATATAAGTTCATCAGTTTGTTGTGTTCTCTACCAGATTCGTGGGATAGTCTGGTTATTACAATAGGTAGTAATGCAACTACCTTGAAGTTTGATGAAATAGTCTCATCCTTGCTGACGGAGGAGATGAGATGGAAAAATACAGAGAGCCAGAATGGTGATGCTTTGTCTGTATGAGGACGTACCTAGAATAGAAACAAAAATAAGTCATCAAGTGGGAGATCTAAATCTACAGGGAGATCTAAACGTCCAAGAAAACCTATAAAGGTGGTGTGCTGGAAATGCGGAAAGGAAGGGCACTACAAAAGGGACTATAAATAGAAAGCTCTTGATAAAGAAAAGGGATTTGATGATGCTCCTTCTGTAGAGGTGAAAACCACCTCAGATGAAGGTGGGGATGTGTACTTGGCTTCTTCAAGTACACATATAGATCATGAGGCATGGTTGATTAACTCAGGTGTATCCTTTCACTTCACTCCTCATAGAAAGTGGTTTTGTGAGTATGAGAAATATGATGGTGGTGATGTCTTCTTTGGGGATGATAGAAAGGCTAGAATCGTTGGTCGTGGAAAAATAAAGTTGAAGTTGCAAGGTGGAAGGGTTATAATACTTCTGGGTGATCTACATATTCCTACATTAGCCAAAAATCTAATTTCTGTAAGCAATCTGGATGATGCAGGTATAAAAACAGTGTTCGAGAAGGATACCTGCAAAATGATTCAGGGAGCACTGGTATTGATGTGGGGAGTTCAAATTGGAACTCTGTACAAGCTGCAAGGTAGCACTTTTATTGATGGGTGCAACAGTTCTATGGTTCCTGGAAGTGGAGCAGAAAATCTAGTGGTCTCTGGAGAAAAGACCATGCTGTGGCATCAAAGGTTTGGACATATTGGAGAGAAGGACCTTCAAATACTTCATGGTAAAGGTATGGTATAAGGTATGAGTAATAGCTCTCTGGATTTTGATTTCTATGAAAATTGTGTATATGGGAAGCAGAATTAGGTGACTTTCCCCTCTGGTAATAAGAGGGGGAAATAGATATTAGAGATTGTGCACACTGATGTGTTTGGACCTGTGAAGGTTCCATCACTTGGTAAGTCTATGTATTATGTATCATTTATAGATGACTTCTCAAGGAATACATGGATATATTTCCTTAAGAAGAAATCTAAAGTCTTTGATAGGTTTAAAGAATTTAAGGCTCTAGTGGAAAACTAGACAGAGAAGAAGATAAAGGTGCTAAGGACGGATAATGGTGGAGATTTTTGCAGTAAGGAATTCGAATAATTCTGTAAGAAGTGTGATATAGCACAATAGAAGACTAATCCATATACACCTTAGCAAAATGGAGTTGCAGAAAGAATGAATAAGATGTTGATGGAAAGGGCAAGAAGCATGCTCAGTGGTGCTGGGTTAGGACAGGAATTCTGGGCAAAGGTAGTGGATACTACATGTTACCTGGTCAACAGGTCACCTTCATCAGTGTTGGAGGATAAGACTCCACAAGAGGTATGGACTGGTAATAAACCCTCTCTTTCACATTTGGGAGTATTTAGATGTGATGCATATGTACATGTTCCAAAGGAGAAACAAACCAAGTTGGATAGTAAATTTGAAAAGTGCATCTTTATTGGGTATAAGGATGGTTTAAAGGGTTATAAGCTTTGGAACCCAGTCACACAGAAGTTTGTGTACAACCGAGATGTGGTGTTCAGAGAGGTAAAAGATATTATTAAACATGAAGTCCAACCAAAGGAACCGGAGAAGATAGAGTTTGAGCTTGAGGAAGAATCAAACTCTACAACAGAGGAGGAATCAGAAGATGAAGAGCCACAAACTTTGGGTGTGAGAAGATTAGTTCAAGAAAGAAGGCAGCCAGAAAGGTATAGTCCATCTGCTTTCTGTTCAAATTTTGCTTTATCTATTACTGATGATGATCCCAGAACTGTGAACGAAGCAGTAGATTCAGAGGATGGAAAACTCTGGAAAGAGGCCATGGTTGATGGAATGACATCTTTACACAAAAATGAGGCTTGGGATCTAGTGGAGTTACCGGCTGGAAGGAAACCCATGGGAAGCAAATGGGTGTTTAAGAAGAATACAAATGCAGAAGGAAAGGTGGAGAAATACAAAGCTCGGTTGGTAACGAAAGGTTATTCCCAGCTACCGAGAATTGATTTTGGTGATATTTTTTCTCCTATTACCAAGGTAACTTCTAATAGATTACTTTTATATGTTGCTACTGGATTTGCTTTTGAGGTAGAACAGATGGATGTGAAGACAAAATTTCTTCAAGGGGATTTGGAAGAGGAAATCTACATGAAGTAACTTGAAGGCTTTGCGCTAAAGGGTAAGAAAGAACTAGTATGCAAGTTAAAGAAGTCTCTGTATGGGTTAAAACAGTCACCAAGGGTGTGGTATCAGAAATTTGATACATTTATACGGGGACTTGGATTCACCAGAAGCAAAGCAGATCACTGTGTGTATTTTAAATTAATTGGTGACCGTGTTATTTATCTGGTCTTGTATGTTGAGGATATGTTGTTGGTTGTAAATGACAAAGAAATTATCCAGGATTTGAAGACCCAATTGTCCTCTGAATTCGACATGAAATATCTTGTTGTTGCAAACTATAATTTGGGCATGGAAATCCAAAGAGATTGGGCAAGGAGGAAGCTTTGGTTAAACCAGAGGAAGTATGTCGAGACAATACTACAGAGGTTTAATTTGTAGGATAGTAAACCGGTGAAGGTTCCTATTCCTGTAGGTGTGAGGTTATCTACTGAACAGTGTCCCAAGACACAAGAAGAGGAAGCGGACATGTCCTGTGTTCCATATGAAAATGCAGTCAATAGCCTGATGTATGCAATGGTCTGTACTAGACAAGACATTGCACATGCAGTGGGAGTATTGAGCAGATTTATGTCAAAACCAGGGAAGGAGCATTGGACAGCAGTGAAGTGGGTTTTTAGGTATTTGCGTAGTGATTATGGTTTGTGCTACCAAGGAAGACTAGGATTGGATAGAGTATTGGATATTCGTGGCTTTGTTGATGCAGACTGGGTTGGAGATCTAGATCAAAGAAGATCTACAAGTGGGTATATGTTTAACCTGTTTGGAGGTGCATTCAGTTGGATGAGTAAGAAGTAATCTGTAGTGGCACTATCAACTACAAAGGTAGAATACATGGCAGACACTCATGCAAGCAAGGAAGCATTTTGGTTGCGGAGATTGTGTTCAAGTATGGGGTTAGTACAGGAAGCTATAAGGATAGATTGTGACAGCCAAAGTGCAATTTTCTTGGCAAAGAACCCTACATATCATTCAAAGACAAAGCACATTGATGTTCAATATCACTTTGTGAGGGATATGATAGAAGACAAAAAGGTGTTGCTGCTAAAGGTGGACACTTTGAAGAATATTGTAGATGCATTGACAAAATCTGTGAGCTCTAAGAAGTTCTTTTGGTGTAGAGAAACAATGGGCATTGTAGGGCTGGATAAATGACTAAGCTCTCTTGTGGCCCCCTATGGAAAGAAAGCAACAAGTGGGAAAATGTTGGGTTGTGTTATATTCTTTCCACGACTACCCTACTTAGTTAACCGAGGGTTAGAAGGGGGGAGGTCACATGGGGTTTGAGGGGTACCTGTAACCCCACTTTATGGGGTCCGGGGCAGCACCCCAGAAAATTTTGGTTTTGGACCCTATGTTAGGTTGGGCGGACCCACCTATTGTTGTGTGTGGAGCATGATTGTTCAGAGGTCTTTGTTTCAATCGGATGTATACCCCAGGAAGTTTTGTACACCCCTCCACGTGGGGGGGACTTGTATGCCCCGCAGGGGTCCGGGGGGGGGGGGGGGGGCATCCCCCCGGCTGGGGGGATCGGGGGCCAGCTGTCCCCCGGCGGGGGCTTGGGGGCAGCACCCCCGAAGCCAAAAATAAATATAAAATTGCCTTGTAAAAGTATAGTAATTTCTAGTCAATCTGGGTCGTTCATTAGGCGGATGATCTGACGGTAGAACTTATGTTTAGTTTAGGGTTTTTTTCCCTAGAAGGCAACCCCTCTCTTTGTATGAGGGCATTGTATTTGAGGTTGTGTGATAGATGTGTATTCTGTGAGCGAGAAACAGAGAGCTGAGACTGTGAGAGAAAACAAAGGATATTACAGCGGATTTGTTGTAGGTTGTATCTCTTCATTTTGCTGGATAATAGAAAGGAAGGACTGGCTGTTCGGGGTGGACGTATCCCAAACTGGGTGAACCACGTATATCTGTGTCTCTCTTGTTTTGTGCATTTTTAGTGTTTATATTTCTGCAATATTTTATGTGTTCCATTCCTCCGTAATATATAATTTTCTAACACCTATGGTTTTGCGCATGATTTTAACACATGTTTTTGGATGCGATGGTTTTTAGTCGATGGTTTTGGACGGGATGGTTTTCGGTCCATGGTATTGGATGCTTCGGCATGTATAAATATGTATTGTAACATTGAAAGGAACATAATGAAAAATCAAGCTAGTAGTCCCAGTTTTGGGATCTAGGGGAAAGTCTCTATGTATATGTGTTTTATGTTTTATGTGTTATGCTCTTGCATTGTTTATTTTCTGTGTTTTAGAATTTGTATGTAGGTAATTTTTGTACGGGGTTAAAACCTACATGTAGGTGGGTGCCTATGTACTGGTATGAGTCGGCACCAGTACAAGATTGTAAATAGATTTTCTTATTATTAAAAAGAAGACAAAGACAAAAATAACAGGTGGTTTTTACCGACACTTGTTTTCCATCTTATATCTTAGTGTTCATGTGTGTTGCTTATGTGTGATGCTTTATTCTGCTTTTATTGCATTGTCTACTAAATCTCTGATATACTGGTTTAAGCTCAATAAATGATAAATTGTTTAAATCAGAAATTATCTGCATACATGTTGTTTTCTTTAAGTACAGTCACGTGTACACGATAGTTCACTTCACTGAAGTAGCATATATAAATCTGTTTGGGAAATAAAATTATAGATCTAATAATACTGATTCACCCCCCTCTTAGTATTATTTCCAACAATTGGTATCAGAGCAAGTCCTTTAGAAAAATTTTGATTGCTTGAAGGGAGATCCATCATATGAGTAATCAAGAAAGTGTGGGATCCATTAGACCGCCAATATTTGATGGGAGAAATTTTGTTTACTGGAAAATAAGAACCACAACCTATCTACAATCACTTGGAACGGATTTCTAGGAAATTGTGGAAGGAGTGTACACATTTCCAGCAACAATTCCTACATATACGGCAGGTAAAACACAATATGAAACCAATGCCAAAGCTGTCAATACTTTATTGGGAAGTCAATCACAATCAGAATTTGTCAAAGTCATGAAGCTCAAATCAGCCAAAGAAATATGGGACAAAATCATTTTGAGCTACAAAGGAGACTCTCAGGTAAAACGTGCTAAGCTTCAAACTCTTAGAATTCAGTATGAAACTCTTAAAATGCACAATGATGAAAGTATAGCTAGTTAATTCTTACGTATGGATGAGGTTATTAATTGTATGAAGAATCTGGGTGAAGAAATAAAGGAAGTTACCTTAGTTGAGAAAGTTTTTAGATCCTTGTCTGCTAAATTTGAATCAAAAGTGTCTGCCATAGAAGAACAACAGGATCTACAGACTATCACTATGACACAACTTCATGAAATCTTAACTTCCTTTGAGATGAGAAAAGGAGGACCATCAGATATGAGAGAAGCTGCATTTAAAGCTTTAGAAAAAGGAATGGAAGAACACAATGAATCAGGACATATTTCAGAAGAAGAAGAAGATGAGGTAAACTTTGTCAAGAAGCTTCAACGGGGTTCCAGAAGATTTAGAGGTATGCTACCCTTCAAATGCTTTTCCTGTGGCAGAGTCGGTCATTATGTTGCCAAATGTCCTCATAAAGATAAATATGAAAAAGGGAAGGAATATGCAAAATGGAATAGAAAACAAGTTGTAAATAAAAGGAGTTACTATGCTCATGAAGATAGCGATGGTTTATCAAATAGTGATGAAGATGAGAATAGTAATGATTATAGACTTCTAATGGCTTATGAAGATGATAATTTTTGGGACGCTTTAGAAGAGGATGAACTTCATGAAGAAATATCTAAACTCAAAATCTGTTTAGAAGAAAAGAATATGATTATAGATACCTTGACATACCAACTTGCTGAAAAAGAAAAACACAATGTAAAGCTAGAATGTGAAATTGTGGGTCTAAGAAAGGATCTTGAGAAAATGAAATCTCTCAATCTTGTATTTGCTAGAGGATCAAAAACTTTAAATGAAATTATCAAAGTGCAACATTCTCCTCCGACAAAGACAGGTCTTAGATATACTGAAGAATAATCTCAATCATAGAAGTCGTCAACCTCCACTAAAAGCTATCTTGATGCAACAAAGACCAGTGAATAGTATGACAATCGTCAGCAAAGGCATAAAGTTGATCATCAGGTAAATCATACTCACTTTACTCCAAGGAGGAATAAAATCCACAACCAACCGCAGGAAAATCATACTCAATTTGCCCCAAAGATGAATATCAATAGAAACTACAATCGCCAGTTCAATAGATTCAATAGTCACAACAACTTCTTTAATGAGTAATGTTTTTCATGTCATAATTTTGGGCACAAAGTTGCTCAATGCATTGCTTACAAAACCATCATGACTAGAGAAGCACGAAATCAAAAGAACGTAACAGGGATCAAGGGAAGTTCCTATAATAACTTTTCTCCTATTGAAAATGTAATAGAATGCTCAATCGGTAACAACTTTGGTCATGAATAATTTGAATGCAGGAGAAAAATATGGCATACATCTAAAAAGAAGTAAATGCCATTAAATCCCAAGATATGGAGAAGGAAATAATCTCAAACATAAATATGTGGTATAGCCTTGTATGTAGAAAGACAAGAAAATCAGTGGTACATCGACAGTGGATGCTCCAAACAGATGACAGGTGTTATCACAAAATCAGTACTAAGGGCTGCTACCTAGCAAGATTTCATGAAACTATTTCAACCAGACTTTAGACTAAGGATTAGCCTCCTTAGTCAGAGAGGGCTCTCTCACAGACTTTTGATAAGAATCAATCATAACAAAAGATGGCTAACTCTTCACACATTTATGAAAACAAAGCTGGTTGGACAAATATCAAATTAGTCTTCATTGGGCTATGGAGTCTCACACATTCAGTAAACAAAAGCACAGTCATTTCATGGAAGTCAAGGCTCTTTACATTAGATGTTCAAACATACTTTACATAAACCACAGCTTGCCAAGCATACAGGAAGTCAGAGCATTAAACATGAATTCTGAGTGATTATGCTGTAACAAGGCTGTAAAAGAACATTTAGAGAATAAACCACCATTACATTTGAACAATATAATCTATTGAGAATCTTGAGAAGAAACAACAGTTGTTTTACTATTACTGTAATAAGTCTTTTACATTGGCCCAAATAAAACTCTGTTTTTGTATAAAATCTCCAACCCCTATTACATCCTAATTTGATCCATTTATAGGAATACATTCTTCCCTCTCTAGAGCGAGCTCGAAGGCCCTATTAACTGCTCCTACATGCTATTTAACTAATTCATTAATTACAAACATGCTGAGCTGTAATTACACAAAATCCTAATCAAACTAAAACACTAATTCCATTCCCCTCGTATGCTTGATTCTTCTTGGATCCTTGACAGCTGTCCTCCTTCAGTTAGGCTAAGATGGCTGAGCTAAAGATGCAAGGAACGCTGACTTTGGATACCTGTTAGCGCTGATGGATCATTTATCATCAGGATCAAAACACCTATTTTTAAGGTCCCTGTCTCCCACCATCCTTCGAAAGTTCAGCAACATGTCCCAGCTCTTTTAATAACCCCAGGTATGGAACGCTGCCATGTTTCTGATGTGCTGTAGGTGGTATTGATAGACAGGTGTTTCTCTTCCTCAACTCCCGCTCACAGTATCACAATAGCTGCTCTTCGCTTAAAATCATCACCTACAGCAGTTTCGTAGCGCGCTACGAAACTGCTGTGTGATTTTAAAAAACATAGTCTTCCTCTCATAGCTAAATGATTGCCAGTGTGTAGCTTCAACATCAGCAAGGTCCGAACACTGACCATCCTTCTCATGTAACTGTCCTGTTGTTACAATACCTGCTTCCTTATGTGTTGAATTGAAATCTAAATCAAACTCATGTTTGGCTCTGCCATCTGAAATTGTTTCCATTTCTGATTCCTTAAGTGCACAAAACAATGGCACATTCTATAATCTGAATCGAGCACATCAGCTTTAAGTAGGAATCCTTATTCTTACAGAACCCATTTTCCAAAGATCACTAAACAAGGCATAAATGTGCCTCTGCAAGATGTGCTCATAATCTTTAACAAACACTATTGATATGGAATACACTCCAGATCAATTAGGTTAGAACACCTTACAAAACCTTTACAAGGCTACCCGCTGTATAATTTAAAGTCTTGCAACAAACATAGAAAGCAAAACCTTCAACACCAGGAAACTGAAGATATTAATGGACCGAAAACATTCATGTCTCTTTCCTGTGCAACCACCCCTGCATTTCAGTAAACAGAGTATTACAAATAAAACCCCCTGCATTTCCAATGTTCATCTATGCAGCTTCATTTGCATGTATCACTGTGTTCCTGTGTCAGATGCATTTTCTAATCTTATCTTCCAAAAAGGAAATAGATCACACTTTATGGAACAAACAGGGCACAAAAATTCACAATCAATGTTTCGCTACATTTGTCTAAGGGAACTGCGTGCCCTGTTCCTCTAAATGTCAGATATGTTAATCCTTGGTATTGTATAAACCATCCTGCTACTTGTCTATCATGGAACCACGGATGCCATTGTTGCTTTATGGGCAAATGTAATGCATTGATGTTATCTTTCGTGGCAGTTACAGGTACTCTCCCATCAATATCTCCACTGTAAACCCAAATCTTTAGACCACTTTTGATAAGTTTTGTGTAGATTGGAAGAATTGAGAATATTGTGTAATTATATGCATTGAACACAGAATTGTTGCAGACTGCCCATTAGAAAGGAATCTTTGTAACATTTGCGTGAAGAGCTTCTTGAACATCAGGCCTGTTGAAATATTCATTTGTGTATAGTTCAAAACAGGGGTCATATCCACCGTATAGGAAACCCAATACCCTCCTCGAGACCTTACTTTGTGAAACTGTAAGCTTTTCTCTCGTCTTTACTCCTGAACTCGAGTTCTCTAAACAACGAGGTGCATAGATATTATATATGTCAATCTGTAGAAAAGGGAACAGAAGCATCAGGATCTTTAGATCCTTCTGGCAGTGCAACCTTCACAATAAGTTTATCAATGACCACAACACTGAATGAAGATACAAAAACAATATTAAGATAACGCCTGCCATCAGCTGCTTGGAAGAGAAAATCTTGTAGAGATAAGCCGTAGCCTATTGTACAAGTGGCTTGCCAGCCTCCAAACATAGGATATCGAGGTTCAATCTCGAGTTCTGCTTTTCTAAAGTCAGCGTTCAAATGTGAGGAAGAAATATTCCCAATTTCATCTCGGTAATAAACCGAATGTGCTCGAGGTAGCAGTCCTGCCACTAGACTCTTAAAAGATGATGCACCTGTAGCATTGGGTTTTGCTTGGTGTTCAATCCTTGAAAAGCCACCTTTGATTCGAGCATCACCATGAAAAAGATGATAATTTTCAGTTATCTAAACATTTCCCCAATGTGAAATTTCTATTTCTCGCACCAGCTCCTCGTCAACTGCAAATGGTTGGTTATCTTCAAAGTGAACAATAAAGGGTGAAAATGAAAACGCAGCAAGATTCTCATATGAACCATATTTAAGTTCTGTATCCACCTTTAGGAGCAACCATTCCGATGACGGTGCCGCCAGACATAGATGGCATATTGTCAAGAGCGCTACACATGCAAACACTGAATGCTTGAGATTTGACGGGATCACTCCACGAATCGCCATTGCCATTATCCTTCTGCAATCGCTCCTTTATGCAAATCAACCTTTAGCGAAGGGCCTCCAAGCATGTGTTTGTGCGATGCAGGCATGAGCTCCATGATTGCTAAGGCCCCGCCAACAGCTCCAGCTACCTGGGCAGGGAATCGAATGGACAAACTTATCAAGTTATCCTTGCCAGCGCCCAAAGCAAAAGTGGCAGCTAAGGCAGTGGGATTCCAAGTTGCTCCACCCATGACCTCTCCTAGAAAGGAGAACACAAACACAAGTAGAAACAACAGGGAGAGGGTTATAAACAGAGTTATGCCCCCCTGCACACCTAAATACGAGGCTAATACCAAAATCCCTGCTCCCAGGCATGATGCGCCAAACACCCACAGAAACGTTATTGCAGCATCCCCGATTGCGAATTTCACAATCCCCATATTTTCTCTGGGAGAAAAATGAATCTGCAACTGCAACAGAATCCCAAACTTGTGATGCCCTGCATGCAAATAATACGCTCTCGTTTCTAAAACCCCTTTTCTGGCAAAGAAAAACAAATGTCAACCAGGTGTCGGTGGAGGAACTAACGCACGAACAGCTGGTAATGTTTATCAAATCTCAACATCTCATTTGGTTCCTTGTATTCGGTCAATACACAAAGATTAGAACATGAGGCGCATATTTAAATGCAAATACATTTCATTTGTCAAAAACTCATCACCGACACGAACATGATCCCACAACCATGAATTCCCAATGTACTTGAAGATGATATATGCACCACCACTTAGTCGATAACCAGCTTCATATATATTTGCTACTTTTCCAACATAATTAACCTGAGTTGGGATCAGAAGGACTTCATTTACTCGAGAAAAGCGATTGTCCCAGGAAAAGATCTTCAAGGTATTAGCCTCAGGGAGAACACTGAGCAAATCTGTGTTGCTACAAACGAGCTGAATGCACTTTTTTCTTGAAAACGCTGTCACTGCTCTCATCTGCATTTCTGGAGGGAAGCAAAACTCTGTACAATAGGCATGCTAGGATTTGGGCCTCCACTGAAAACTCAAACAAATTCCCAATTTCGTAGCACGCTACGAAAACACCTAAACATGTAGCGCTGCGAAACTGCTAAAAAAGAATTCAGGCGCTACGAAAACACCCTGTCTTTAAGCTAGGCTAAAAATTTTTTGGCAACAGCATTTTCAGTGATAACAGTGGCTCCACTTGGGATAGTGTGCCCTTGTGGTGCACTAAGAACTCGCAGGTCCAATGCCTTATCCATTTATGACAAACAGAAATTTGCTTGACAAGCATGACTATAGGAGAAAGAAAGCTACATCTACTGAAAAAGAAATGCTCAGTTAACCTTGAGCTTATTAGCAATTTACCTACCTACCTACCCTAACAATTTCAATTTCCTTCTGCTCAATCAATATGAAATTTCCAATGTAGCCAATCCTCTGCTTTATCTGATATTTGATTTCTTTGACCGCATTGGAGTTCAGAGCCAATCTGACAGTGTGATGACCGCTGCCACTGAAACTGCCTCTGATCTTTATATGAAAACTGAAACACTGGAGAGTAAAACTCTTCCATGTAATCAGCTATAGGATCCCAGAACACATGATCAGCTTGTCTTTCCTTGTAACTTCCCAGCTGTGCAAACTGATCTTCAACCACAATGTTCAGTTCCTCAATCGTGAAAGAGAAAGGAACCAGCATAGTCTCCTTGCGTTCTGCCATAGAAAACTTCTGAGAATAATGATCATGATCATGAAAATTGTATGCCTGAATTTGTCCTTCTAAACCTTCAATTTCTTTTTCAAGGTCCTCAGCAAATTCATCCAAAAATCTCATCCTATCCTCTGCCTTGCAGTCAAAAGATTTTAAATATGAGGATAATGACAAAGAAAAAGATTCATTTGTTTCTTCTTTACTATGATCATCATTCCATTGTTTGAAACCTTCAACTGAGGGAGAGTCTGCCACCAACTCTGACCTATCTATCCATTCCTCCAAAAACATGAGCCAAAGGTCTTGAAATGACTTAATGGATTTGGCAGGCAAGCATTCAACCCACTGTTTGCACTTCCCTTGAAGTGAATCATAGAATAACCTTATACAAACATCCTCATGTTTAACTCTCAGAAGCTCTAAAAATTCACAAAAATCTGATATATGATTCAAGGTTAAACTCAAATCTTCTCCGTTGTATTTGGGACCATTCCTTAGAAAATATGCATCCTTGGGAAAATGATTTGGGAAACCATGAATTCCTGAGAAATCTATGCATGCATACCTTGAACAAAGAATGGCAGCTTCTGGGTCCTTCATAACTCCAGTGGAATCACCATGAATGTATAAACCTTGAATTCTTCAACAATGGAGTCGCCAAGGTAGTTTTGCAGCCTCGAAAATCATTTTGAACTCCTGCTACCTTCAGAAATCCAATCTTCAAATTTCGGGAATGAGTAATCATCAGGCTCCCGGCAGACGCACCAAAATGTTATCACAAAATCAGTACTAAGGGCTGCTACCTAGCAAGATTTCATGAAACTATTTCAACCAGACTTTAGACTAAGGATTAGCCTCCTTAGTCAGAGAGGGCTCTCTCACAGACTTTTGATAAGAATCAATCACAACAAAAGATGGCTAACTCTTCACACATTTATGAAAACAAAGCTGGTTGGACAAATATCAAATTAGTCTTCATTGGGCTATGGAGTCTCACACATTCAGTAAACAAAAGCACAGTCATTTCATGGAAGTCAAGGCTCTTTACATTAGATGTTCAAACATACTTTACATAAACCACAGCTTGCCAAGCATACAGGAAGTCAGAGCATTAAACATGAATTCTGAGTGATTATGCTGTAACAAGGCTGTAAAAGAACATTAAGAGAATAAACCACCATTACATTTGAACAATATAATCTATTGAGAATCTTGAGAAGAAACAACAGCTGTTTTACTATTACTGTAATAAGTCTTTTACATTGGCCCAAATAAAACTCTGTTTTTGTATAAAATCTCCAACCCCTATTACATCCTAATTTGATCCATTTATAGGAATACATTCTTCCCTCTCTAGAGCGAGCTCGAAGGCCCTATTAACTACTCCTACATGCTATTTAACTAATTCATTAATTACAAACATGCTGAGCTGTAATTACACAAAATCCTAATCAAACTAAAACACTAATTCCATTCCCCTCGTATGCTTGATTCTTCTTGGATCCTTGACAGCTGTCCTCGTTCAGTTAGGCTGAGATGGCTGAGCTAAAGATGCAAGGAACGCTAACTTTGGATACCTGTTAGCGCTGATGGATCATTTATCATCAGGATCAAAACACCTATTTTTAAGGTCCCTGTCTCCCACCATCCTTCGAAAGTTCAGCAACATGTCCCAGCTCTTTTAATAACCCCAGGTATGGAACACTGCCATGTTTCTGATGTGCTGTAGGTGGTATTGATAGACAGGTGTTTCTCTTCCTCAACTCCCGCTCACAGTATCACAATAGCTGCTCTTCGCTTAAAATCATCACCTACAGCAGTTTCGTAGCGCGCTACGAAACTGCTGTGTGATTTTAAAAAACATAGTCTTCCTCTCATAGCTAAATGATTGCCAGTGTGTAGCTTCAACATCAGCAAGGTCCGAACACTGACCATCCTTCTCATGTAACTGTCTTGTTGTTACAATACCTGCTTCCTTATGTGTTGAATTGAAATCTAAATCAAACTCATGTTTGGCTCTGCCATCTGAAATTGTTTCCATTTCTGATTCCTTAAGTGCACAAAACAATGGCACATTCTATAATCTGAATCGAGCACATCAGCTTTAAGTGGGAATCCTTATTCTTACAGAACCCATTTTCCAAAGATCACTAAACAAGGCATAAATGTGCCTCTGCAAGATGTGCTCATAGTCTTTAACAAACACTATTGATATGGAATACATTCCAGATCAATTAGGTTAGAACACCTTACAAAACCTTTACAAGGCTACCCGCTGCATAATTTAAAGTCTTGCAACAAACATAGAAAGCAAAACCTTCAACACCAGGAAACTGAAGATATTAATGGACCGAAAACATTCATGTCTCTTTCCTGTGCAACCACCCCTGCATTTCCAATGTTCATCTATGCAGCTTCATTTGCATGTATCACTGTGTTCCTGTGTCAGATGCATTTTCTAATCTTATCTTCCAAAAAGGAAATAGATCACACTTTATGGAACAAACAGGGCACAAAAATTCACAATCAATGTTTCGCTACATTTGTCTAAGGGAACTGCGTGCCCTGTTCCTCTAAATGTCAGATATGTTAATCCTTGGTATTGTATAAACCATCCTGCTACTTGTCTGTCATGGAACCACGGATGCCATTGTTGCTTTATGGGCAAATGTAATGCATTGATGTTATCTTTCGTGGCAGTTACAGGTACTCTCCCATCAATATCTCCACTGTAAACCCAAATCTTTAGACCACTTTTGATAAGTTTTATGTAGATTGGAAGAATTGAGAATATTGTGTAATTATATGCATTGAACACAGAATTGTTGCAGACTGCCCATTAGAAAGGAATCTTTCTAACATTTGCGTGAAGAGCTTCTTGAACATCAGGCCTATTGAAATATTCATTTGTGTATAGTTCAAAACAGGGGTCATATCCACCGTATAGGAAACCCAATACCCTCCTCGAGACCTTACTTTGTGAAACTGTAAGCTTGTCTCTCGTCTTTACTCCTGAACTCGAGTTCTCTAAACAACGAGGTGCATAGATATTATATATGTCAATCTGTAGAAAAGGGAACAGAAGCATCAGGATCTTTAGATCCTTCTGGCAGTGCAACCTTCACAATAAGTTTATCAATGACCACAACACTGAATGAAGATACAAAAACAATATTAAGATAACGCCTGCCATCAACTGCTTGGAAGAGAAAATCTTGTAGAGATAAGCCGTAGCCTATTGTACAAGTGGCTTGCCAGCCTCCAAACATAGGATATCGAGGTTCAATCTCCAGTTCTGCTTTTCTAAAGTCGGCGTTCAAATGTGAGGAAGAAATATTCCCAATTTCATCTCGGTAATAAACCGAATGTGCTCGAGGTAGCAGTCCTGCCACTAGACTCTTAAAAGATGATTCACCTGTAGCATTGGGTTTTGCTTGGTGTTGAATCCTTGAAAAGCCACCTTTGATTCGAGCATCACCATGAAAAAGATGATAATTTTCAGTTATCTGAACATTTCCCCAATGTGAAATTTCTATTTCTCGCACCAGCTCCTCGTCAACTGCAAATGGTTGGTTATCTTCAAAGTGAACAATAAAGGGTGAAAATGAAAACGCAGCAAGATTCTCATATGAACCATATTTAAGTTCTGTATCCACCTTTAGGAGCAACCATTCCGATGATGGTGCTGCCAGACATAGATGGCATATTGTCAAGAGCGCTACACATGCAAACACTGAATGCTTGAGATTTGACGGGATCACTCCATGAATCGCCATTGCCATTATCCTTCTGCAATCGCTCCTTTATGCAAATCAACCTTTAGCGAAGGGCCTCCAAGCATGTGTTTGTGCGATGCAGGCATGAGCTCCATGATTGCTAAGGCCCCGCCAACAGCTCCAGCTACCTGGGCAGGGAATCGAATGGACAAACTTATCAAGTTATCCTTGCCAGCGCCCAAAGCAAAAGTGGCAGCTAAGGCAGTGGGATTCCAAGTTGCTCCACCCATGACCTCTCCTAGAAAGGAGAACACAAACACAAGTAGAAACAACAGGGAGAGGGTTATAAACAGAGTTATGCCCCCCTGCACACCTAAATACGAGGCTAATACCAAAATCCCTGCTCCCAGGCATGATGCGCCAAACACCCATAGAAACGTTATTGCAGCATCCCCGATTGCGAATTTCACAATCCCCATATTTTCTCTGGGAGAAAAATGAATCTGCAACTGGAACAGAATCCCAAACTTGTGATGCCCTACATTCAAATAATACGCTCTCGTTTCTAAAACCCCTTTTCTGGCAAAGAAAAACAAATGTCAACCAGGTGTCGGTGGAGGAACTAACTCACAAACAGCTGGTAATGTTTATGAAATCTCAACATCTCATTTGGTTCCTTGTATTCGGTCAATACACAAAGATTAGAACATGAGGCGCATATTTAAATGCAAATACATTTCATTTGTCAAAAACTCATCACCGACACGAACATGATCCCACAACCATGAATTTCCAATGTACTTGAAGATGATATATGCACCACCACTTAGTCGATAACCAGCTTCATATATATTTGCTACTTTTCCAACATAATTAACCTGAGTTGGGATTAGAAGGACTTCATTTACTCGAGAAAAGCGATTGTCCCAGGAAAAGATCTTCAAGGTATTAGCCTCAGGGAGAACACTGAGCAAATCTGTGTTGCTACAAACGAGCTGAATGCACTTTTTTCTTGAGAACGCTGTCACTGCTCTCATCTGCATTTCTGGAGGGAAGCAAAACTCTGTACAATAGGCATGCTAGGATTTGGGCCTCCACTGAAAACTCAAACAAATTCCCAATTTCGTAGCACGCTACGAAAACACCTAAACATGTAGCGCTGCGAAACTGCTAAAAAAGAATTCAGGCGCTACGAAAACACCCTGTCTTTAAGCTAGGCTAAAAAATTTTTAGCAACAGCATTTTCAGTGATAACAATAGGTGACAAACAAAAACTTCACTCATATAATGCCTTAGAAAAGGAAGAGAATGTCTCATTTGGAAATGACTCTCGTCCTGTCATAAAAGGTAAAGGTTCTGTTTTCTTGAAAGAAAAGGTTAAATCTAGAAATGTTATGTATATAAATGGTTTAAAGCATAACCTATTGAGTGTGAGTCAAATGTGTGATCAAGGAAATGAAGTGGTGTTTTGATCAAATGGATGTGTTATTCTTGAACTTCATACAGGAGAGACCATGATCAAAGGTACAATAACTCCAAAAAATTTATACATACTCAAGGGAGGACAACAACAATGCTATCTAAGCAAAAATGATGAAAACTTACTGAGGCATAGAATATTGGGAAATCTAAGCTTTTCTCAAATAAGAAAAGCATGCAGATTCAAGGTTGTTCGCGATCTACCAGATATCAACAACCCTAAAAATACAATATGAAAACCATGTCAAATTGGTAAGAAAACCAGATCTCACTTCATTGAAAAAGAAGGGTCAGTTAGTAAGCCTCTTGAACTTGTCCATACTGATTTATGTGGACCATTAAGGACAAAGTCACCTCGTGGAGAAGAATAATTTATTTTGTTCATTAATGATTTTTCCAGAACGTGTTGGATAGGTCTTCTAAAGCATAAATATGAAGCATTTGAAAAGTTCCAAGCCTTCAACACTTTGGTTCAAAATGAATCAAATTGAAAAATTAAATGCCTAAGATCTGATCGAGGAGGGGAATTTACCTCAGATGAATTCTTTGATTTTTGTGAACAACATGGAATAAAAAGGAAATTCTCCACCGCAAGGTCTCCTCGACAAAATGGAGTGGTAGAATGAATGAACAAAATTGTTCAACAAATGGCTCGAGCTATGATAGATGAATCTAGAATTCCTGCAACCTTCTGGGGTGAAGCTACATTCACCACCGTAACTATTCTCAACCAAGAAAATGTTCAGGTAAATAGCACTCAAACTCCACATGAACTTTGGAATGGTAAGACTCCTACTGTAAAATACTTTAAAGTTATTAGAAGCAAATGTTATATCAGAAGGACTGATGAAAAACTTGGTAAGTTTGAGCCCAGAGCAGATGAAGGTATTCTTCTTGGTTACTCTTCCTGAAGTAAAGGATATAAATGTTATAATTAAAAACTTGGGAAAATTGTTGAAAGTATTGATGTTGTAGTTGATGAAGCATGCAAAAATTAAAAAATAGATAAAAGCAGAGGATTATGACAATGAAGAAGATGGGGATTATTTTCCCACATAAAATCACAGTGATAATGAGAAGAAACCAATGAAGCACCAGAAGAAGAGATAACAGTAGAAGAAAAAACCCCGTCCAGGTATGTTCAGAAAAATCATCCAGAAACTCAAATTTTAGGGGAAAATGAGGCAGGTGTACATACAAGAAGAACTATTAGAGAAACCTCAAGCTATCTATTATTACTATTCTCCACTGAACCTCAAAATGTAAATGAAGCATGCAAAGATGGATGTTGTGTCAATGCCATGAATGAAGAACTTGAGCAAATTGAAAAGAATAAAACTTAGGAATTAGTTCCTAGACGTCATGATAAAAATATTATAGGAACTAAATGGATATTCAAAAACAAGCTGAATGAAAATGGAGAAGTCATTAGAAACAATGGCATACTTGTTTGTAAAGGGTATGCTCAATAAGAAGGTATATATTTTGAAGAAACTTTTGCACCTTTTGCTAGAGTTGAAGCCATAAGGATGTTTCCTGCTTTTTCTAGCTTTCATAAATTCAAAGTACCAAATGAATGTAAAATCTACTTTCCTTAATGGAGATTTAGAAGAAAAAGTTTATATTGAACAACCAGAAGGATTAATTCTTGGAAATGATGCAAAACATGTATGAAGACTCAAAAAGGCTCTCTATGGTCTAAAACAGGCTCCAAGGGCATGGTATTACCACCTTGACAAATATCTACACCAACAAGGTTTTACAAAAGGTTCAACAGATAGCAATTTATATACAGAGATTGAAACTGATAAGTTGCTAATTATTGTTGTTTATGTTGATGATATCATTTTTGGTAGCAATGAAGAATCCATGAGTCAGAATTTTGGTTCAGTAATGCAACAAGAATTTGACATGTCCTCACTTGGTGAACTTACCTATTTTCTTGGTCTATAAGTTCAACAAAATAAAGATGGTATTTTTCTTTCACAAACCAAATATCTCAAATAGATCTTCAAAAGGTACGTCATGGAAGATTCTAAACATGTATGTACCCCAATGGTAATAGTATGAAGTCTCAGCTCAAATGATGAATTAGCAGAAGTACATCAACCAACTTACAGATCCATGATTGGCAGTCTGCTTTATCTAACAAGTACCCGACCTGACATCATGCATGCAGTTGGAATAGTTGGATTATTCCAAACAAATCCAAAGGAATCACACCTTCAGGCAGTCAAAATAATTTTCAAATATATTCAAGGAACTCAGAACTCTAGTTTATGGTATCATAGAGATACAGATCTTACTCTTCATAAATATACAGATGCAGATTGGGCAGGAAGTGTTGATGACAAAAACCACTAGTGGTGGTGCATTCTATATGGGTTCTAGGTTAGTGTCTTGGTTCAGCAAGAAATAAAGTTCAATTGCTTTATCTACAACTGAAGTAGAATATGTTGTTGTTGCATCTTGTTGCACACAACTACTTTGGATGATGAAAACCTTGCAAGGTATTCAGATCACATGTACTCCACCCATCTCCATTATGTTTTATAATACAAGTGCCATCAGTATTTCAAAGAATCTATTCATGCACTCCAAGACCAAGCACATACCCATCAAATACTATTTTCTATGTGAACAAGGGCTTGAACAAAAGGTCAAATTGGAGTATGTTCCCTCCAAACAATAGGGTGCTGATATATTCACTAAACCATTGCCCAGAGAGACATTTGAATATCTCAGACAAAAGCTGGGAGTAGTTACTACATCATCCTGTTGTTAAATCCAATTTTTCAGAGACAGATTATTATACGCACGTTTCATGGAGTATAGTCACGTACACATGCGTGTTTCTATGGGTGAAGGAGCATATATGCTTTTCATACAATAAAAACAATGGGGTAGGCTATGATATGGGTGCTCTGACTGATATTGATGATTAATGTCTATCAATATGCTTTGTTCATTAATTTTTATCTGACTAACAAAGATTCCTTGATCATTGACCTGTTAACAATGCACAGGTAGCACAGGTTCAGGGGGAGCATTAGCCTTCATGTACATTCAACATTGTTGGCATTATGGTTGTTGAGTCTAGCTATGGCTTTAGATATTTATACCATTTGTCTAGGACTCTACTTGTGCTCAGGGGGAGCATGGACGGTTTCAGTGCATCTCAATATGTACAAAAGGAGCACTCAATCATAAAATTCAACATGTACTAAGGGTGAGAATGAACAACATAATGTATGTCAAAGGGAGAAAATATCTTGGTCCACCCTTTTCCCTTGATGTCAAAGGGGGAGAGTGACATGGTGTTGTAGTTTCCATCAAGTCCAAAGGGGGAGATTGTTGGCATTATGATACAGGTGTTGTCGTTGATGGAAACCCACTTAGATGAAAGATCATGGTACAGTAGGCCAACAATAAATAATTACAGATAAGACTCCAAAGAATAAATAAAGAGAGGTATACACAGGTTAACCTTGTCCAAGTTGTGTATACAAGCAGAGTTACTGAACAAAAGGAGCGTATACGCACACACGCACTCTCACAGAAGGAAAAACACGTATATCTTGGAAACCCAAAAGTTTTGGTCCAAGGTATTGGTCCTAAGTAGTTTTGGACATGGTATTGAGAAAGGCCTAAAACTATATATGGAGGAGAAGATCATTAGGCCAATGGTGTGCAAGGATTTGAATATATTATGAAGTGTTGGTCAAATATGCAGGTTAATGAGTTTTTGATGGTTGGCTTGATCTGATCTAAGGATTCACCTATATGGCTGATGAAGGTTGATGGACCAGGATCATAAAGGCTTAAGAGTATTATCATTATGTGGTTTGATCTTGAACAGTCTAGATCTGAATACTAACGCATGTTTTATTCTGTAAATGTGATGATCTGGGTATGACTGAAGTCTGGAATAGTTGTGATGTTTTAAGTTAACATTTACAGATCTGTACGCAGGTTCGCTTTAGTAAAAGATCATATACATGCTTGCACTGCATATCAAAGTAGCATATATATCATAAATTTGAATTTGCAGATCTGTACATTGGTTCCCTTTGATAAAAGTGCGTATACATGCTGGTTTGACACATGGAAGTAGTGTATACCTTATGAAGTATGATGTTTAAAGTTTTAGTTGTTTCTGTTTGTTGTTGTAGAGTTATGAGTTCTACTTTGTGTTTCGGTGACTATATTCTGGTGACAGTGTTTGGAATGATCAGATTGATTGATTGTAATTTGCTTCAGTGATGATGGGTTGTCTAGTGATTGATTGATTCAGTTGTGGTTGATTCAAAAAGTGATGGTTGAGTTTCAGTGATTGATTGATACAAATGTATTTGATGGTTGTATTGCAGTTATGATTTTCTAGGTTTCAATGTTGTTAATGGGTCCAGTATGAAAATTGAATGAAACGTGGCCTTCAAATTGTGGTGTTGTGTTCCAGGAGTATCTAGTTTGAAATTTCATGAAACGTGGTCCCTAGTCAAAGGGTGGAGTTATCTGCAGGCTAGCACCTACGTACTAGTAAACATATTGGCTAGTATAAGAGTTAAGGGGTTGTAGCTCCCTTCCAGTAGTAGCTGGAAAATGAGAGAAGGTTGTAGCCTTATGCAAGTGGGTGCCTGCATATTGGTATGAGTTTACACCATTACAAGATTGTAAATAGATTTTCTTATTATTAAAAAGAAGACAGAGAAGATGGCAGTAGGTGGTTTTTACCCACACTGAGTTTCCACCTTATATCTTGGTGTTCATGTGTGTTTCTTATTTGTCATGCTTTATTCTTCTTTTACTACACTGTCTAATAAATCTCTGATATACTGGTTTAAGCTCAATATATGATAAATTTTCTAAATCAAAATTTCTCTACATATACGTTGGTTTCTTTAAGTACAGTCGCATGTACACACTAGTTCATTTCACTGAAGTAGCATATATAAATCTGTTTGGGAAATAAAATTATAGATCTGATAATACTAATTCACCCCCCTCTCAGTATTATTTCCAACAATTGGTATCAGAGCAGGTCGTTCATAAGAAGCTTGATCACTTGAAGGGAGATCCATCATCATGAGTAACCAAGAAAGCATGGGATCCATCAGACCGACAATATTTGATGGGAGCAATTTTGTTTATTGGAAAATAAAAACCACAACCTATCTACAATCACTTGGAATGGATGTCTGGGAAATTGTGGAAGGAGGATATACATTTCTAACAGCAATTCCTACAGATACGAAAGGTAAAAGGAAATATGAAAGAAATGTTAGAGCTGTCAATACTTTATTGGGAAGTCTGTCACAATCAGAATTTGTCAAAGTCATGTAGCTCAAAACAACCAAAGAAATATGGGACAAAATCATTCTGAGCTACGAAGGAGACTCTCAGGTAAAATGTTCTAAGCTTCAAACTATTAGAATTTAGTATGAAACTCTTAAGATGCACAATGATGAAAGTATAGCTAGTTAATTCTTACGTATAGATGAGGTTGTTAATTGTATGAAGAATTTGGGTGAAGAAATAAAGGAAGTTACCTTTGTTGAGAAATTTTTGAGTTCCTTGTCTGCTAAATTTGAATCAAAAGTGTCCGCCATAGAAGAAAAATAGGATTTGTAGATTATCACTATGACACAGATTCATGGAATCTTAACTGCCTTTGAAAAGAGAAAATGAGGACCATCAGATATGAGAGAAGTCGCATTTAAAGCTTTAGCAAAAGAAAAGGAAGAACACAATGAATCAAGACATATTTTAGAAGAAGAAGATGAGGTAAAATTTGTCAAGAAGCTTCAACGGGGTTCTAGAAGATTTAGAGGTAATGTTATAGACATTTTTGGGCACTACAACCCCAAGCATGAAATGTCCATAAAACAAGGGCTCCTAAGTCCCTAAAAGTGTTTTTCTAACCCCTAAAGGAACAAGGTCAACTGATTATAGCTTCTCCCAGAAGTTCTCCATGAAAAACTGCTCAGAATTGGTCAAAACAGGATCATTTCAGCTGCTCCACAGGCCAAGTGCATTGCATCTCACCTAAACACACTGTGTGGGTGCGTTGCATTTCAAAAAGCCCTTCTATGGGGTGCGATGGGTGAGAAATGACAAATGGCAGTGTCATTCCGCGAGGTGGAGAGGCAATAGAAGCTTCCAGAAACTTCTCCTGTGACACTTGCCTCTCTGAATTCCACCAAGGATGAGTAAGAGAGCTTCAATCTCCAAGTGGAAGAAAGAACTATCAGAGGGAAGACACTAATCAAGTCACAAGCTGACTCATCTCCCTTACAGATATCTATATATGGATCCCTCATCCCAGAGATCTAGAGGCTGGAATTTTGCATATTGTAAGGAATTGCTATTGGTTTCTTGAGAAAAATATCAGATTGTTGGGTGATCTAAGCTTTGTATGAGGTGAAGAGGGGCTTCCTTGCTGAGAGGTTGATGCTGGGTCAGAACAACTGGTTGTAACTCCCCTTGGCTCTTTCTTGTTTATCAATAAGAGCTATTCAAGTTTTCCTCCATACTCTTGTGTCATTTATGTTTGCTGCATTTGTATGGTCAATTTACATCCGATCCTAGATTGTCTATGACTATAGATCCATGTTCTTGTATAGTACTATGCTACTGTGATCTTACAGGTACTCTTTGAAGCTGGGCGTGCAAGGGAACAAGTAGCGAAAGACTATCAAGAAGTAGAGGAATCGAACGAGGAGATTAGCGCAAGACAGAGGTTGGTCTTCTTTGTTCCTCTCTATCTATACTTCATAAAGGAAAAACGAAAGTAGCTTTACTTTGTTTGTTTCTAAGGTAGCTATCACACCTTAGTGGGATAAGCAGTTCTGAGTAGACACTTTTCCCTGTAACAGGTAAGCTACCCTTCAAATGCTTTGCCTGTGGCAGAGTCAGTCATTATGCTGCCAAATGTCCTCATAAAGATAAATATGAAAAAGGGAAGTGTTATCACTGAGGTTTTCCCAAAAGTTGTAAGAAAGGGAAATGAGGCCGAGGTAACCAAAAACCAATATTTTAGATACAGAATCTAGCCAATTTGTATCCAAAGAGGGCTTTCTCTTTATGATTTAGCTATGTTTTTAAATGTATTAAGCTATTTATGAAGTTTAGGAGTTTTGTTTGAGTTTGGGTGGTGAGGTTCAATAGAGCAGAGAGGTAACATAGAGTAGTTCAGGCCATTGGGCTAATGGAGTCAAGGAAGATGGCTTAACTAGATTTGGTTTCTTAACAGAGGATGGTTTCACATAGCAAGGTAGTCAAACATGGAACTGATAAAGAATTGAAATAGATGGAATGGGCTCAAATTGGGTGAAGGGTAGTTAAGAATCCTTCAGCCTATTTAAAGAGGGAAATTGGATGATTACTGATAAGGATCAGTTAAGTATTCTTTAACAAATAATCAACATGAAAGAATTAGGAAACAAGAGAAATTAAGATTTCACTGCTTATCCTAATTCAGAAGAAAACACAAAGAACAATGATGACTGAAAACAGAGTGAAATCAAGCATATTCTGAAATTTATCTTTTTTCTTTATCATTCAGATTTTGAAACACAGATGATATAATAAACAAAGAAAACTTTAAAACACAAAGTATAGATGACTTATTGATCCAGATTTTGATTTAAGAAATCTGTGAAAAGTCCATTGCTTCAATTCTTCATCCGGTAAGCCATGCAACAGTTGATCCAATCAACACTTTATTCCAAAATATTCAATATTACAGCAAAGTCTAGGAATCCACACTTCAATACTCCAATTGAGGGGGTATTTATGCAGAAAATTATACAACAAATATCTCATAACCGAGTGAGATAATATCTAGTGTTATAGACATTTTTGGGCACTACAACCCCAAGCATAAATGTCCATAAACTAAGGGCTCCTAAGTCCCTAAAGGTGTTGTTCCAACCCCTAAAAGAACAAGGTCAACTGATTATAGCATCTCCCAGAAGTTCTCCATGAAAAACTACTCAGAACTGGTCAAAACTGGACCATTTCACCTGCTCCATAGGCAAAGTGCATTGCATCCCACCTGAATACACATAGTAGGTGCAATGCATGTCAAAAAACCCTTCTATGGGGTGCGATGGGCGAGAAGGGACAAATGGCAGGGTCAATCCACAAGGTGGAGGAGCATGGAATCTTCCAGAAACCTCTCCTGTGACACTTGCCTCTCTGAATTCGACCAGGGATGAGTAAGAGATCATCCATCTCCAAGTGGAATGAAGAACTATTAGAGAGAAGACACTAATCAAATCTCAAAAGCTGACTCACCTCCCTTGCAGACATCTATATATGGATCACTCATCCTAGAGATCCAGGGGTTGGAATTTTGTATCTTGTAAGGAAGTGATGTTGGTTTCTTGGTGCAATATCATAGTGTTGGGTGATCTAAGCTTTTCATGAGGTGAAGAATGGCTTTCTTGCTGAGAGGATGATGCTGGGTCAGAACAATTGGTTGTAATCCTCTTTGCTCTTTCTTGATTATCAATAAATCTATTCAAGTTTTCCTCCACATTTTTGTATGATTGATGATTTATGCATTTGTGTGGTCAATGTACATCTGATCCTATATTGTTTATGATAATAGATCTATGTTCTTGGATAGTGTTATGCTGCTTTGATTCTATAGGTACTCTTTGAAGCTGGGTAGACAAGGAAGCGATTGGAAAAGACCAACCAGAAGAGAGAGGAATCAAGCAAGGAACCAAGCGCAAGACAGAGGTTGGTCTCCTTATTCTTCTCTTATCTATTTCTCATAAAGGAAAACGAAAGCAGTTTTTAGTGTGTTTGTTTCTAAGGTAGCTACCGGACTTAGTGGGACTAGAAGCTCTGTATAGACACTAGTTTTCCTGATAACAAAATGGCAACTCTGCTGGGGAGCGAATAGATTGTTTGTTCATCTACATTTTTTTACTTTATAAATTTACAGACGGAGCTTGAAGTCAAGCCAGCTAGCCTTCGAACTGCATTTGCTATGCAAGTGCAAAGTAGATCAATGCTGCTTCAGTCTATATCTGGGTTTTGTTTATGAATTAAATGATTGATTTACGAGCTCTCTAATTGCCCTCGTGGTGGCTCTAGTAACTTCTTTATATCTACCCCTGTGATTGATTTACTGATTACCACTTGCTCGGCCTAAATCCTTGAACTGAACTGCAAACTGTGACCCAGAACCTAATCAAAGTCTCGTCCTTGGTCCAACGGACTGTCTGTTCCGTGAAATTCAAATGCATCGCACTTCCCAAGTGTAGTAGGTGCATTGCATTTCAGTTTCACTGTGTTATAGGTGCACTGATCAGACAAGGCCTTGTTCCTAAATTTTGGTTTCTGTGTTCATTCTTTTCAGCTCTATTCAAGAGTTTTGCTGCCTGTAGTCAGTACACCTCTATTTGAAACCCCATTCCTTGCTGTTATTCTGCCTCCATTGTGAAAAGAACTGTAAATGTTTTTATGTATTTTTGAGTCATTTTCAGTTCTCCTTTACAAAGAAGTAGCGTAATTGTACTATCGTTTCTTGATTTGAAAGTGTCGCAAGTGTTGTTTTGAGTCATAGAAGAGAATCTGATTGTTCTTGATAGTCGATTACACTGTTACTGTTGTATTTGATTTGAGTTAGTATTTTTCCAAGTGTCGAAAGCAAGTTTTCAATTCCAAATATCAAAGTGTCGTCATTGTCCTCAGTTTGTTTTGAAAAGAAACTTGTTAGTAATTGTCGGTTTTGAAAATAATTCAGATTTGCGCTTAGCTTTATTTTTATCATTCACACATTAAGAAGGATGAAAACAAATACATGCATGTGAATTTGCATTTAGACTATTTGTTGGTTCGATTTAGGATAGTGCATATAGTGTGTGCTCTCTGCTCTTTGTTGAAAGAACGCCATCTCTCTTTCCTTAGTAGCTAGGATTTTCATTGCAAAAAGAAGATTAAACGACTGTTTATCATCTTAGATTGCATTTTAGGAATTGTACATCTACATCACGCGGTGAACCTGAAAGGAAAATTTCTTAAGAAAGATAAACTATAAAATAAATTTAATGAATCTAAAAACGATTTGGAACCTAACGCACAACATCTAGAAGTCTAGGCTAGAGATGTATTACGGCGTCGTAAAGCCTGGTAACCGTTGTTTTCACTGTTAGTTGGGTGGTTCCTCCACTTTGAGACGATAAGTGCCAGTACGGACTTGTGCTCCCACATACCGTCGAGTACATTTTGGGAGACCACAATAGGTTTTATCCTTTATCCATAGGAAGCTGTGTCTGCCGCCCTATCGATTGTAATGCACTAAACATAGCATTCTGGAAGATTGAGTGCCGTATCGTAAAAAGTATGCTATAGTTTTACGATTGTTTGGGTAATCCCTCTCTCTAGATTTCAAGAGCAATCCCTTTCGTTCCTTTTCAGACTCCTTAACAGAAAAGGTCCATCTGAGCACTTGTCACTTCAGGCTCATTAAAAATCGAAGGCGACTAGAGTCATATTTTGTTTTTTCTTGACTCTTAAAAATTAAAAAAACAAGTTGTGTCAAAGCATCTAAAATTTATTTTAAATGGAATAATCATCACCTTTCCTACGTTGATCTTAAGTTGAGAAAAATGGAGTCCACCAACCAAGGAGTTCCCCTTGGAGGAAATCCTAGTCCCTTCTCCTCTTGGGGAGATGTTGGTGCACCCCATATGGCCACATTGTCTCTTCCAGGATTGATAATCGGCATGCCCGTATGGCTCTTCTCAACTTCTGTTGTTCAGAATATCGTGATTCCTGAACAGTCAAGTCAACAACTAAATGATATTAGAGTTACCCCCCAACCCTCTACTTCTTCCAATTCTTCCTCTCCTCCTTCCTCTTCGCTTGATGAAGCTAGTAAAGCCCAAAATCAAATAACTGAGAAGAAGAAGGAGAAGAAGAATAAGGATCCAAAGGTGAAAAGGGGCAACCAAGCATCGTCTAGCGAAAATCCACACACTGCACCGACCAAGCCTAAATCGCCATGTGTCATTTGCAAATGAGACCACTATCATCGAGATTTTTCTTGCATCCCTCGGATCTTAAGGGACTGGTCTCCTTGTTTGCACAATTCGGTGTCATCAACCTCTGACAATCATGTTGAGCATACACCGTCAACTAATGAAAGTGAATCCCCTAGAAAAAAGGAAAATATAAATTTCCTTGTAAATTGTGTGAAGGCGATCACGTCGTCCACCGTTGTCCCTTCTTAGATGAAGCTAAAAGAGTTTTGGACGACCGTCCGGTTTCACTGTTACGGTTTCCTCCTGGATACAAGAAACTCTTGCCGAGTTCGTCACCAGTCGAAAATCCGGCTGACACGCCCTTGCGGTCGGCCGAAGCGTCTATCATTGAAGATAAACCATGAATCCATACCAGACGAAAGTCAAAAGGTCGAGGCGGCAGTTGACCCGATCTTGCCTTCAGAAGGTCCATCTTCAGATGATACAGTCACCGAAGAGAACAAGAACGACACTGTTCAAATTCTCTTCGTAAGCACAGACTCCGTTGAACATGGGGGCAGTCTACCATCCTTTACCGTAGGAAGGAAGTTCATCAGAGTCATATCCGGCCATCTATTCGGTCCCACCTCCAAGCAACCTGGTTGTTTCCTTTGATTGGAATCTACTAGGTAGACCCCATTTACTGGCTAGTGTACCATTCTGAATCATTGCTCAAGTATATAGAACGGTTATGGCTGGTACCATCATAGATGAAGGGGCTTCTGTGTGTATTCTTTCCTCAACTGCTTGGAAAGCGCTTGGTTCACCATCGCTTTTGCCTGAGATGAGAAATCTAAAAGGCTTTGACAAAGGAACCAGTCGACCGTTAGGGATCCTTCCCGATGTGCCGATAACATTGAGAAGGAAAACCGTTCACATGAACGTAATGGTAGTCAAAGAACCCCTCGATTATAATATTCTCGTTGGACGAGACTATATTTATTGCATGGGAGCCATTATCTCCTCACTCTTTAGAGTAATGTGTTTTCCGCACGAAGGAAGAGTGGTCAAGCTCATAGACCAGCTTTCATTTCCCAGTTCACACATAACAAATAGTCACATACCAACCCTGAATGGTCTTTTCACGCAAGGAATGTCTCATCAATCCCCAGTCTGTCCTCCTGATGAGTGCAAGTGATTCAGAGGATATGACTGAAACCTAGGGGGCATGTACCCTGGCCTGTTTCGACAGGAAAACCTTGGGTATAGGGTAGGTTTCAGCGGAGAGTATATGACTGGCTTGACACCCATCCATTTTGGAAAATGGGATTAGACCAGAATAAGATACCTCTATTAAGGCAAGCCTATCCTGATAAAACAAATATTTTTTCTGCAAATTGAGGGGTAACCTGAAAAGGTAGGCCTTTCCCGATAAAACAAATGTTTTGTCTACAAATTGAGGGGTAACCTGGAAACTCTACTTTGCTATACCTGGGGGAATGCAAACCTTTTGGCGCGTAAGCGAAGAGCGACCATTTATTTTTTAAATTTATAGGTCCTATAACCCTTTAAACTCGTAGGATTGGTCATTTCCTAACTTGCATAAAGAAAGGATGCGGGGCAAAGCTTTGAAATAATTCCATTTTTATATATGGGACATCCTTATTATGTGACTAGATTAATCAAGTAGTTTTAACGCAGAATTCAAGCTCGTTAAAAAATAAACATAAGCAATGAGCAAGTGTTTCCACCAGTGTTTATGCTCATTAAAAAATGAACCAATTTCCGGTAAATAACCATTGTGAATGTATTACTTCATCCTTTGAAGCCTTGGTCATGTTCTCATCATCGCCTCCACTTCGTATTGGCCGATCATTCACCTCCACTTGATTGTTTACCCTTCTGAGGAACAGCTGCGAAGAGTGATCCTGTTAGCCATCCTTGTGACACTACCGTGATTGGAAAATTCCAAACCTTACCTGGAATCAGCTGCTACCCGAATTTATCACTCGTTCCTCAAAAAACGAGTCTCCTTTAAGCTCTTTTCAATTGACTCGTAAAATATGAAAAGATTGCTGAGCCATTGGCCTCTCCAGCTCGTTAAAGTGACCGGGAGTGCTATCCCTCCTTTAAATTTTAATCTTTATGGACCTAAGGGATTATTACACAAAAATATCAAGCGCTTGTTTTGTTCGGCTCGTTAAAATTACCAAAAATTCATCCCTTTTGTATTATTTTACTTTTTCGGACTTAAGGGATTAGATGACGAAAAAGGATTTTTTGAGTTTCCTTTATGTCCCTTTTCAGACTCTCTAAAATTGAAAAGGACCGAGTTATATTTTTCATTAAACTCGTTAAAACCTAATAGCGACAAACTTGTCCATAATAGACTAGAACGAGTTTCACTATCGCTAGGCTCATTAAAACATAGCGATGGGTTTGCCCGAAGGAATAAAGATGTATTGGTCAGCAATGACTGGGAAAAAATTGGGAAGAAAACTTGAAGAAACTTTGTTGGTAGCAATTCGCTCTTGAACATGACACTTCACTCCGCATCCGAGTCGGGTTGGGTTGTTCCATTCACTGGTCACATCACCATGGTTCCATCACACCATCCAAATTTGGGGTTAGTGCTACCAATCCATCATGTCAGTGTCGTCGATATGTTCAAGAGAAGTCGCTCAGAGAATTCACCTGTGTCTCACCCACTATAATACATTTTCACTCCATTCTTTCATGACCGCCACCCTGAACCTTATATCACTAGATCATTTTCACCTCCATTAAAATCATTTGCTCCGTTCCGTGTCATTGATGTGGGATTCACTAAGGCCCTCCTATGACGGATCACTTATTGTCGACATCAACTCATTATCCAAGAAGTCGATCTAGGAACAACCCTTTCAGTACTTTGAAGCTTGCATGCCTCAATGGCAAGTTTCTCACTTCTGGCGATAGGTTTACATCAATGGTCTTCGACCGAAAGATTTTGCGTGGTGTTCGACGCCAAGTCCCTTATTCACACCACGTGAATTGTACTGCAGTACCTTGAGGGTCATCATCATTATCAGTGATTCCTCTTGCACCTGTTAATAGCTTACATCATTGGCTGGTAATTAGGCAATGTCTTTCCATGTTCGACTCCAGAACATCTCTTACATGGATCGACTTGTACTTTGAGTGAAGATAGAATGAGATTGAAGACCCTGGATCTAGTTTCATCCATCCGGGCTGCGATAGATATTTAGGAGAATAAAGACATCAAATGTACATCATTGCTGCACAGATAATCATCCAATCTAAGTGATGATGGCTCTACCAGAATCATCAGTCTACACTCAGATGATTGTCTGTCCTATGTACACGAAAATGAATTTATAAAGCTGAGCATGGGAATGCCCGCCTCAGCTAGATCATGAAAATAATATGAAGATAATGTATTGTATTGTATCTTATTACAGGTCGCCTTCCAGCTCGAAAAAACTTTGAATCCTCATGATAAAGCATTTCACCCGACATCAAAATATTAACGACCTGATGCTTTAGGGGGCAATTGTTATAGACATTTTTGGGCACTGCAACCCCAAGCATAAATGTCCATAAACCGAGGGCTCCTAAGACCCTAAAGGTTTTGTTCCAACCCCTAAAAGAACAAGGTCAACTGATTACAGCATCTCCCAGAAGTTCTCCATGAAAAACTACTCAGAACTGGTCAAAACTGGACCATTTCACCTACTCCATAGGCAAAGTGCATTGCATCCCACCTAAATACACACAATAGGTTTGATGCATGTCAAAAAACCCTTATATGGGGTGAGATGGGCGAGAAGGGACAAATGACAGGGTCAATCCACAAGGTGGAGGAGCATGGAATCTTCCAGAAACCTCTCCTGTGACACTTGCCTCCCTGAATTCGACCAGGGATGAGTAAGAGATCATCAATCTCCAAGTGGAATCAAGAACTATCAGAGAGAAGACACTAATCAAATCTCAAAATCTGACTCACCTCCCTTGCAGACATCTATATATGGATCCCTCATCCCAGAGATCCAGAGGCTGGAATTTTGTATCTTGTAAGGAAGTGCTGTTGGTTTCTTGGTGCAATATCATAGTGTTGGGTGATCTAAGATTTTCATGAGGTGAAGAAGGGCTTTCTTGCTGAGAGGATGATGCTGGGTTAGAACAATTGGTTGTAATCCTCTTTTCTCTTTCTTGATTATCAATAAAGCTATTCAAGTTTTCCTCCACATTTTTGTATGATTGATGATTTATGCATGTGTGTGGTCAATGTACATCTGATCCTATATTGTTTATGATAATAGATCTATGTTCTTGGATAGTGTTATGCTGCTTTGATTCTACAGGTACTCTTTGAAGCTCGGTAGACAAGGAAGCGAGTGGCGAAGACCTACCAGAAGAGAGAGGAATCAAGCAAGGAACCAAGCGCAAGACAGAGGTTTGTCTCCTTATTCTTCTCTTATCTATTTCTCATAAAGGAAAACAAAAGCAGTTTTTAGTGTGTTTGTTTCTAAGGTAGATACCAGCCTTAGTGGGACTAGAAGCTCTGTATAAACACTAGTTTTCCCGATAACATCTAGGCTGACTAAAAATAGTTTTACAAGTAAATAGAATTAGCTAGTCTTGAAAATAGGGAAAAGATAAACTGATGTTGTGCTGGTCCTATTTTTGTTGAATGTGTTGGAGGCAGGCCCTAGGATTTTGCTTGTAGCTGTCTTCTTCAATCACTCTATGCTAGCTACCCTATATTTACGGATGCTCTTTAACCCTGGTCTGATACACTTCGACTTGCTTACCCTGTTCATCTCTGTCCATTGCGTTTTGGTGAATAGCTCAACTTTTACATTTCACCAAGGGTAAATTTACAAAACTACTAACGTGTCTTCTCACCACTTTTCTCTAGTAATTCATGCTTCTGAAGTTTCCTCAGGTGTGAGGAGCGTCGAGGGGCGAAAAAAAGGGGTTTCTATCTTTAGTTCTTTGTATATTGAAATTGGAATTCAGGGCTTCTGAGGAAAAATAGACCAACAGATGGTTTGGGAACTCTTCATGGCAACACCGACTGCGTTAAAGAAGGAAACCGTACAGTAGCAGGTTGGCTGATAGGCTACAGAGCTTCTTCATTGTAGTCTTTCTAGTCAGGTGGCGGCTGAAAAACTGGAGCAGGACATTACTTGCATAAGAGCGCGGTATGCAGCAAAATATAGCAAAAATGACATTTTATCGGTTTTATTTGACAAAACGAAGGTTTGGCGGGATTTTTTGGATTTCATTGGGCGGATGACATAGGTAGAATTAGACTGACGTCAGCAGAGGGCAGTAAGCAGTTTGTTCGCACCACTTTTGGGGTTGGGTGGTTTTGGATGGAGGATGAGCGAGCACATCGGCTGCGTGACACGTGGATTTGGTACGGGTGGAAAACCACCTTATGATCGTGAGTTAAAGCGCGATCACAAAGGGGGTTGTGAAATCATTTTCAATCATTGAATGGACAGGCAGGGATCAGGCGGTGGACAGGTGTGAGACATGGTGGGATTTTAACGTAGCGGGCCCAGCGTGTTCATAAAAGTATTAATTTTTTTGGGGCACGGTGATTGGTAGGGGACAGTTATTAATAAACCCGGACGGTTAATTAATTCATGGTTGTGCAACGGGAAGGTTACTAATAGATTTCAAATAAACCTATTAATCTTTGTTTAAATGGTGTTTATGGTCGTATCCAAACGGGGCGGGAATATGTAAATCTTGGGGATTTTCATATAGTTATATAATACAGGAAAGGTTTAAAATGTTTCGGGATTTATATAATATGTGTTAGCAATTAACATGAGATTGAAATGAAAAGTGCCAAGTCAAAACACTTTACATATGTTTAAACTTAGGCTAAAGTGGGAATGCGGTTTTTAGGTGAGATAGTGCATCTTCCTAAGCAAAATAGGGTTTTTACTTAGGCAAACTTTATGAAATGGACTGAATGTTTTATGAGTGATATTAAGCACAGATCTTAATACTTTTGGTGGAGTTAGTGAATGATTAGGGAAAAGTATGAAGGGGAGTTAGTTATGTAACCTTGCCTTGCTTGAGTTGCATCAAGTATAATGTCTACCTTGCACTTGTGATAGAGATAAAGATTAACACATTTAGAGACATAATCTATCACAAGTATCATTCTGTGACACCATTCTACCTACCCTGCCTACTTTGGCCTAGCATTTTTTCTTCTTTATTTGGGTGCGCTTAGATTGGTAAACCCTAGTCAACTTTTCTTTTCTTAGCATAGTAAGTATAGCTAAGTCTGCACTTATTTCATCCAAGGGCTCAGATTAAACTTTTGAGATCCTTTTTATTTACTCTACCTATCTACTTATCTGCCAAGATTAAACAGTTTGGTCAGATTTTATTCTCTATCTCTAAAACATGAAATTCAAATATGAATGAGCCAAGTTTAAGCTGTTTGACTCTTCATCAATTGTGGCATGAGTTAACAATTAGCACACAATGCTTAATATATAAAATGAAAAAGTAGCGGCATTTTGGACTTGCACACTTTCCTGGTCTATTTTTGTTTGGGGTTCATTTCTTTCACTTTTTTGACCATTTTATTTATTTTCACCCTTTGATTTTTCTTTTAGGGTATACCCTCTTTACATTTTTTTTTTGGTTTTTTGATAATATGGAAAACCTTTGCAACAAGGAAAGGAATGAACATATTATAGAGCTCATCAAGTCAATCATGAAATATAATACCTATTGGTATAGGAGCATAACAGTGGCTCCACTTGGGGATGGCTTTTCCTGGTGGAAAATCAAGAACAACAGGTCAGATGGCCTTCTGAATAACTTAGAATATGCTCTGAAATCTCCTTTTTCTGATTGCTTTATTGTATATGTTGGAGAGGTAAATCCCCTCTACGGATAGAGGCGATCCCTACTAGCCCAGCAAGGGTCTAGCAACAATCAAACAATGCTGCTATGCATGTTCCTAATTACAATTAAACAAGAGGAAGAGAGCACCTACTTGGATTCCAGCGCTGTCGTTTGACGAAGGGATACTGCCTTCGCTCCTTCGCTTCAGCTGGTCACGATCCCTCGCGATCTCTGCGAATAGATACCTGCACACACGAAGAGGAAACAAACGCAAGCGTGAAATCTAGTAAAAGCAACCATACATCGGTCAGAAAAGATGTAATTCACATTTAACCATTGCAAGTACAAATGAGAATGGAACAATAATAGCAGTCATCTATTATTAATCAGAATAGAGAAGAGTACAACCAAATGTTCTGACGTCGGTAAACTTCTCAGGAGGGGCCGGTCAGCATGTATCTCAAGCATTCACCTTTGAGGATGATTCTCCCAAGACAAACAACTCTCTCTCACACACAAGCAACACAAAACAACCTTCCCTAAGCAATCAATCACTTCCACACCTAGCACACCAAATACCTATAGGCAGCAATCTGAGCACTATAAGCTCTATACAATCCAAGCTATGTCTAACTAGCTGCTCATGGTAATGGTGGAAGTATATATAGGAGAAGGAGCCTCCTAAAAGGGTGGAAGGATGAGCTTATCTTCAAGGGAAGTGGTTGCAAAGGGTCGAACAGACATGCCATAGAAGGGAGTCGACATTCACAAAGCTAACAACCAAGCCTGGAGTGATCTGGAAGGCTGGCTGTTTGAACAAATTTGCCCAAACTGGATCAGCGCGGATTATGAGGCAACTGACACGATGTCGCCGCGTCTACATAACTGGGACAGTCATGTCAGCGTGGAAGAACACGGGAAAGGCGCGCTGGCGACCAGCGCGGAAAAGTGATGTCCTTCCGAGCTGGCAGCGCACGGAATACACTATGGAGCGCCAGTCATCGCGGGTATTTTGCAAACAGACGCGCTGATGAATAAAACTTTAGAAAAATGGGTTTCTGGGCCAGTTCAGAAGGCATGAACTTAGTGATTGGCACAACAGGGTGATTGACAGGAAGGCAGTGACAAATTACTGTGTAACAGATGCCCCCTAAAGCATGAAGACTGAGAGAGTGGGAGGGGTGAAATGCTTTACAACACACGCCGAACTGGAACACCACCAGGAAGGACCGAAATATCTCTGATAATCAAATACATGCAGTCTAGGCATGGGCGTAGCCATCTAAAAGACATGCGAAAAGGTCTGTGGAATGGACGCAGCCACCCAGCTAAAGAGACCATAATAATGATAAGGTATGGTCGCAGCCATCCATGAGGACTCAGGTATGGGCGCAGCCATCCATCAATGAGTCATGTAATGATCATCCACAAAATCGCAACCTGGACCATAACAGACAAGGATCCAGGGTCTTGCGCTCCGTCCCGATCCGAACAAAGTACAAGTTCAAGCATGTGAATATATCGGTTGAAGTCGAACATGCATGAACATCGTCTGATTACCAGTCAATGATGAAAACTGTTAACAGACGCGAGAGGTACCACCAATAATGACAATGGCCCTCAAGGTACTATAGGTACAATCCGCGGCATGTGAATCAATGAGCTGGTGTCAAACACCCACGGAATCATTCGATCGAAGGCCAATGATGTAAACCTCGTGTCGAACACGAAGAACCTGCCATTGAGGCATGCAGGCTCTAAGGCACCCGAAAGGAGTCTCTAAGTCACCTTCCCGGATAATGAGCTGAAGTCGACAGGAAGTGACCTTGATCGAAGGTGGGCCATAATGATTCCCACATCATCGACGCGAGACAGAGGAAAAATGATTTGTGTGAGATAGCAGATGAGGTTGTATTATTGCAGAGGTCAACTTCTCTTGAACATATCGGCGGCACTGTAGCGGGTTTGGCAGTATTTGACATCAAATGAGCAGAGGGTATAGTAATGATGGCAATGAGCAGATGAGAGGTCGAATAGGATAACCCAAACCCACGGAGGCCAGTGAAAACAAGATGAGATGGTCCCACCCAGACACGAAGCAGAAGAGTGCCATGTTCAAGAGCGACATACTGCCGACACGACTATGATTACAGTTCCATTTTCCCCACCATTTCTGGCAGGTACCCCGGTTATTTTTGGATGACAAGCTTGACGGGGATAGCATATGCTTGAAGAGTGTCATTTTGACAATGTCCGATGTCATCAAGTGTTTAATGAGCCTGACAAAGGAAAAACGCGGCGTCTTTTCTTGTTTAGAGAGCCTGAAAAGACAGCAGAAAAGAAGACTCTAGGGGGGTCCTTTTTCGTACAGTTGTGTCTCTCGAGCCCGAAAAAGTATAAAACAATGCTCGAAAGAACCGCCCGACCATTACGATCGAGGAGTACTTTTCGTAAATAGTGCTTTTGACCCGAAAAAGTAAAAAAAGCGGTTGAAAACACGTCGTTTTAGAGCCGACAACGAGTGCGAAACGACAAACACCCGGCAATATTTTTAAGTTATACGGTCGGAAAAAGAGCTTAAAATGACCGCTTCTCGTTCCCTTTGACGAGCTGAAAGGAGGCTCGGCCATCTTTTCTTGTTTTATGTCGGAAAAGAGCTCAAAGACGACATTGTTGGGACCAAGTGATTTCAGGACCATGATGATTTTCACCGTCTATTCGAACCTGCACAAGAGCACTACCCGCATAAATCCATTCGATATGTGTAAAAAACATATTAAAACATGCATTCGATAAATCTAGGGCTAAATCTATGGCAAAAGATGGTAGAAACCCAAAAATATGGACATTTATGAGTTTTTACTATAAATAGGGGGGGTGAAAAATCATTTTTACCATTTTACCATTTCTGGACGTGAAGGACGTGGAGAAGCCAGAAAGTTGACGGAGTGATTTCCAGCTCGTACGGACACCATTCTTCGAACCGTTTCTTCCAGGTAGGTTCTCCTCTCCTTGCCCTGCATTTTGATCATATTTTATAGGATTTTAACGGTCGAATTTGCCCAATCGGACAAATTCTTGGCGCATGGATGCGCTCTCGGTCAGCGCGGATTTCCCACGCGGGTCCGCGCTGGCCGAATTAGGACAAAACGCACCCAACTTCGGGCCAGCGCAGAAAACCCGTGTTCTTCCGCGCTGACCTTGAAAAATAACACAGGGCTGCCATGGCCAGCGCGGCTGTTTTTAAAACAGCCGCGCTGGCGCGGAAAATTTTTTTGTTTCAATTTGAACGTGAAAAATCTCATGCCAGCACTTCTAATTTCTTTTCATGGCTTGTGCAGGACGCAATGGCTTTCCAATGGCAAGAAAGAGTGCATGAGGTCGAGGACATAGCTGCATTTGCAAGTGTGGAGTGCTGCAATGCCATGCGGGCATGCGGGTTCATGAAGTTCTTCCTCACACCGCGCCTAAGGGCCCAGCATGATCTCCTCGAGCTACTGATCAGGGCATGGAACCCGGTGGATGGGAAATTCACCATCCGGGGCCAAGACATTGAATTCGACCATATGGACATTTTCTTTCTGACTGGGTTGTCACGCCGGGGTGCAAGGCCCATCATAGAGGGACAACGACCTGGCGGTAGTCCTCTAAACGATCTCATGGCTCGAGTATGTCCAGAAGCCGAGAAGACGCGGAGTGGGAAAGTGGCAATCCCCACAGTGAGAAACATAGTCCTTCGCACCATCCTGTTCATGGTGACCCGGGCAGCGGGAAGCATGGCCAACCACGAGGCCTCGAAGACTCCCCTTATGCTAGCTCTCGATTGCCTTGAGCCTACTGTGTTCGATCGGGCCACAGCGGTGACCAACAACATGAAGAGGCAACTCAACAACTGTCGTCGCGGAGAGACGAAGCAGTTCGACTACGGGTCTATCTTAGTCCCGCTTATCCTAGAGCGAGTGCCAGCCATGCGGCTGCAGACGATGGCTGTGGATGCTCCCAGGGATCCTCGGGAGACGAGGGCCACACGATGGGCTCGTATCATGCCACGCGGAGGCGGTGGCCGGCCGCATTCCTGGGGAGCATTCTTCCGGGACTGGCTGGATCAGCAGGTTATCTTCGTGGAGGATTGGCCATACTCGGGTATGGATTTCCGCAATGACCCTGATATGGCGCTACCCCCAGGGGAACAGTGGGATGATGCAGGTATAACCCTTGACTTTTTGAGTTTTGTAATGTTTTTGAATTTTTCATGTACATGTCCTAATAAATGTCATGGTATGCAGATGTGGGGCCCACTAGACCCATTGGCCTGGCTGCCGAGGCACGGAGAGAGGGACAGGGAGCTGGAGCCCTGGCCTTAGTCCCTCCAGGGGTTGACACGTCAGAGACTGTAGCTCGCAACCTTGAGGGGTTGCTGGAGGGAGTGCCTGACTACCAGGGGGTCGAGGAGGTCCCTTTAGGGCACCAGATCCATACAGTGGGGGTGGAACCCAGGGTGCACCGCCTTCTGAGGCGGGTAGCACGAGCGGCTGTGTACTACAGAGAGCACCACCCGGATCAATAGTCGCCTAGGCTTTATTTCCACTGTTATTTTGAGACACATGACTCAGATGCACTGATTTTGGACATATACACTTATTTTTGAGCGCCTTAGTGCGCCACACGATATATATATATATACATACCGGCTTTTTGGATGGATCATGGTTACATGTGATGATGTTTTGTTTATGTTATGCAATTGTTCAGTACAACTGTGATCTTATGTATGAATTTGCACGACACATGACCCATGTATTTTATATTTTTAAACAAGCTTAAAGGCACACACATGCAAACTATGCTTGAAATGATTTATTTACATATGTTTTACTCTATTATGTTTTCTATGTCTTCTTGTATGATGTTATATGTTACGCAAATGTCTATCTAACACATGATTTGCCAATGCATCAGTCAACGTATTCAATCGTCTTGGAATGTGTTGATAAGTAATGTAATCAAAGTTCCGTTCCAACAATCTTACACGTAGGTACAACCTTAGTATGCGTTGGTCTCTGACGGAATATCGCCCGTTAAGTTGATGGACGACCAGCTGGGAGTCCAGGTTCACCACTAATTCTCGGATGCCGAGGTCAACTGCTTCGGCAAGTAATTCAATTACAGCGCTGTATTCGGCAACGTTGTTAGTGGTACGACCTAGGCAGACACCCTGAAGGTCTAACAATTCTCCGTGAGGATCGTAGATCACCCACGCCGCAGATGACAAATTGCAAGTACTACGGCAGGCGCCATCAGCGAAACCAACATAAGGTGCACTAGACATCTGCACGAGAAGAAGAAAACACAATAAGAGGCAAACACGCTTTCACACCAAAGCAAAAACGAAATCATGCACAACACACAAAACACACGTATATACAAAGTGAGTGCGCGAAGTTATGCATAATATTTCTTCAGATACAGCCCGTTGCGGGGCTTGTCAAGAGGATTTCCTTCATAATCAATCAACTCATATGCGCCCTTTTGCAAAACTCTTTTCACGATGTAGGGACCTAACCACATAGATTCGAGTTTCCCTGCCCACAGCTTATCCTTAGCTTGATCGTAGAGCAGTACTAAATCTCCCTCAACAAAGGAACGAGGATGAATATTCTGGTCAAAGTGAGCCTTGACTCTCTTCTTCTGTGCTTCGATAGCCAGAGAAGCCAAATGACGAGTCTCGTCTAACCGTTCTAGGTAAAGAAGCCGTTCCTCCACCGGAGTGGTGTTGGGAAGTAACTCGACAACTAATTTTAATGAAGGAATCTCGCATTCGACGGGAAGGGTAGCCTCCAGTCCATAAACCAACTGGAAAGGAGTGAAACCGGTGGCATCCTTCACAGAAGTCCGGTAGGCCCACAAGGCTAGGAAAAGCATAAGGTGCCAGTTAGACTTGTGCGTATTGACGGTGCGCTGAAGCATGGTGATCAAAACTTTGTTCACGGCTTCAACTTGACCGTTAGATTGTGGATAGTACGGTGACGAACTATCTTGGCGCAAGCCTAGTTGGGTCGTTAGCTCCGTCATCATATGATTTCGGAAATGCTTTCCATGATCTGTAACGATAGCCTGAGGGACTCCGAAACGAGTGATAACATGATTGAATAAAAACTGCGCCGCTGTGTGACCGTCTTCGTTCAATGTAGGCATCGCTTCGGCCCACTTGGTGAAATAATCCACAGCAACGATAATGTACCCATGCCCCCCGGATGAACGAGGGTTACAGGATGTATAATCGATGCCCCATTTGGCAAATGGACCGACGATTACAACAGGGTGCAGTGGTGCAACAGGTGCACGCATCTTCCGGTGGTAAACCTGGCATTCGTGACATGCACGTACAGCAAGGATGCAATCCTTGAAGATGGAAGGCCAGAAATAACCAGCACGAAGGATCTTCTGGGCGGTAGCATATCCGGTCATATGGCCGCCACAAGCGCCGGAGTGGCAGTCATTCAAGACTCGCTCAGCCTCCTCGAGAGTTAATCATCGGCGAAGAACAGAATCGACGCCGAGGCGGTACAGGGTATCGCCCAAGATACGATATGGTTGAGCTTGGTGACGAATTCGTCGTCGAGCATCTTTTGATACATTGGGACGGAACGAAGATGTTTGTAAATATATGATAATATCCCCGTACCACGGGTCGAGGGTGCTGATGAGAAACAAAGTTTCATCCGAAATATTCTCCTCTGAGCGAGATGGTGCAGAGTGAGATGGTAAGGAACAGAGCAGTTCAGCAAAGACCAGAGATTTCTTAGACTTGGCTGCAGTGAATTCCAAGTCGAACCCTTGGAGGATTACAATCCACTTCGAGTATTTTCCCCCCAGCAGCTGACATGAAAAAATGTAGGTCATGGGGTTGCAATCAGAGATCACGGTCATTGTACGCAACAGGATATAATGCCGGAATCGTTGGACGGCACAGATAGCTGCCAATGCCAACTTCTCGACGTATGCGTAGCGAGTTTCCGTATCCAGAAGGTTGCGGCTAAGATAATAGATAACATGCTCGGTGTCAGCATCATCGTCCTGCACTAGAACCATACCGATGGTGGTGTCAGCAGCAGCTAAATAGAGAATGTAGTCGCGGCGATAGTTCGGGGGTCTTAAGAGTGGAGCTGAGACAAGAAGGTCTTTAAGGCGCTCAAAAGACTCTTGGTCGATGGCATCCCAACGAAAGGGTGTGTCTCGCTTTAATAACCGCGTGAAGCCTTTAGCCACCTCGGCATAATTCGGGATAAATCGTCTGAGAAAATTAGCTTTACCCTGCAAGCTCTGCAATTGTTGCAAAGAGGCAGGGGGAGGAAGATTCAAAATGGCCTCGACTTTCAGGGGATCCAGACGGATGCCTTCCCGGGAGACGATAAACCCGAGTAGTCGGCCAGCTTCCACGCAGAAGACACACTTATGCGGATTGAGTCGAATACGGTAGTGTCGACAGCGGAGAAAGATTTCACGTAAATGAGATGGATGGTCTTGACGTTTAGCTGAATGAGCTGGGAGGTCATCCAGGTAAGGCTGTACGATGTGTCGGATATCATGAAAAGCATACGACATCGCACGTTGGAAAGTGGCACCGGCATTTTTGAGACCGAAAGGGAGCTTTTTATAAGCGAAGGTACCCCAAGGACAAATGAAAGCTGTCTTGTGCTGGTCTGCGGGGGCTATGTTGATCTGGTTGTAACCAGAGAAGCCGTCCATAAAGGAATAAATTTCACTTCCTGCGCAGTCATCGATGAGCTAATCGATAAAAGGCGTAGGAAAGTTGTCTTTTGGGCAGGCACGATTGATGTCGCGATAGTCAACACAGACCCGAATAGTGCCCTGCTTTTTATTCACAGGGACTATGTTAGATACCCATTCCGTGAGAGGAATGGCATAGATGAAACCAGCTCGAAGAAGCTTTTCAACCTCAGCCTTGATGGCTGCTGCCTTTCGAGGGTGCACAGGACGTAAACGCTGACGAACAGGCTTGGCGCCTGGATAAGTAGGAATTTCGTGCACCACAATACTAGGGTCGATGCCGGGCATTTCCTCGTAAGACCATGCAAAGACATCCCGGAATTCACGAAATAAAGCGGTATAAAGTTGAACTTCCTCAGGAGTGCATGTGACTCCAATGAAAATATTCTCGACAATCCCTGGTTTGACAGAGATGTCGATTGGCTGGGTTTGCGTTATATTTCCCAAATTTCCCTCCGACGACACTTGATATAGCTGGATAGGTGTTTGGAGAGGCAGAGATGGGACACGTGAAGCAAACCGCTCGAGACATGCGGCCATTTCCGGATGGGGAGGGAGAAACGAAGAGCGATGGTGGTGATCTGACCAAGGGAGCTCTTCTAGAGACATAATCTCTATAATGGCCTCATCGGACGGGAAAATCTCTTTCAAAGGGTCCGAAGTAGGCTCATCTCCTAACCATGGGAAATGATCATATGAATCGGGAACACTGCTTGGAAGAGCAGGTTCAGGGGGTGGAGCCGATGCAGCGACAATCTCGATGTAATTGAGCTCGGCGGGACTCAATGGCATCATATCGCCCCAAGAGTCTTCCTGATTCGGGGGAGGAAGAACCCATGGATCTGAACGTACTGAGATCATATTGACAGAGGCGAAATTGGGAGGTGGGAGGGGAAAAACTCCCATCAAAGCAGGATCTTTGAAAAGTCCGGCTCCCACACTTTCTAAGGACTTGGAGGTATGCTCCACAAATGGCACATTACCTTCGGAGGAAGAGGCGAAGAAAGAGAGCTGGTCCACCGTGACAATCTTTCCTTGGTGAGGGAAACGAATGACATGGAATAAGGAGGACGCTACGGCCTGCATGGCATATGTCCAGCTGCGGCCGAGGAGGAGGTTGTACGTGAGATTTGCATCAACGACCTCTACCTCTACTTCGACTGTCTTGCCTTCTAAGGAAATGGGTAAACGTTGGAGAATACCGTAAGGGCAAGATTCTCTTCCATCGAACGCTTCTAGGGTCGTAGGAGACTGACTCAGAGCGGGGGAACCAATAGCCTTCCAGCAAGCGACTGACATGATACAGGTTGAGGCACCTTCATCAATAACGATACGATGAATCGTTTTGCTATTAATGATGACCTGGATAAGGAATGCTACTTGGTGAGGCAGCCTCTGGGAAAAACCCTCGAGGTCAAAAGTAATCAAATCTGAATCTGCCGGGTCGATGCCACCAATGGCTGATAGCAGGGACTTCCTCTGTGAGGGGCAGCTCTGGAGGACTTCTAATGCGGACATAGCAGACGGAGCCTGAGCTAAGTCCTTGACAATGCTATAGTGCTGGGCGGCACGAGCATTGGGGTTATAGGATGACTTCCTGAGTACACCTTTTGGAGGGGGTCGGGGGATCGTCTCAGCACTGGGCCGTTCGATGTGAAGGGGACCAGAACTGGACAGAGGAGTGCTGGAGGGAATCTCCGGCTCTTTCCCGGCTGAAGAAGGATAATCTTTTGCTCGAGTCGAAACATGGATGGGAATGGTGCCAGCCATGAACACTTGAGAACCGAACGAGGAAGAGGACTGAGAGGGGTCAGCCACCTGATGCGTCTGTTGGGAAGGGAAAGGTTCTTTCAACACGGCAGGAGGTCCAGGAGCGCCTTTTAATAACCGACTAACCTCGGACCGCCTAGGGCAGTCTTTGGTATAGTGATCTTCCTCACAGATGAGGCAAGGATACTTAGGTTTTCGCTTGGCTCCATCTTCAGATGAATTTTTAGAAGGTTCCTGGTTGGGTTGTTTATTCTCATTTTTCGGTTTTCCTTTCCCCTTCCCTTTCCCTTTCGAGGATTTGTCCGCCGCAGTGGACTGAACGGCGTTAACCTCTGAGGTACTAACAGAATTCGATGGGCCCTGAGAAGCATTTTCATTGGAAGCATTTTGCTTTTGCTTTCCAGGGTTTGCGGAGGATTTCTTCGACGACGAATTGACAGAGCCAATGACTCCATCTACTGATGGTTTCGGCGGAGCCTTGGTCTGCCCAGGCCTCGGAGCATCTGGCAAATACTCATATAGAGTACCTGACTGAGAATAGACTAAGTCTAGGTACTGAGCTCGCGCGATCGCTTGCTCTTCAGTTACACATGCTCCCATGGCAATATCTTTTGCAATTTTGGGCACAAAGGAGGTTGTAAACCGGTCGGTCAGGAGTTGATCAGGAATCCAGAATTTGATCAAACGACGACGCCTTCTCCATTCATGTATATGATCAGAGATGTGCGTAGCCGTGTCCTGTTTCAAAGACGTGAGGAGATTAGTCCCAGTCTCGTACCGAATGGGCAACTGAAAATGGGTTAAAAATGCCATAGCTAACGAGTTGAAGTCTTGAAACATACTGCGATTCAGCTCAATATACCATTTGGCAGCTGCACCGGTGAGAGTCCTCTGAAAGAGGCGAAGCCGGATAGAGTCATCAAGCCATGAGTTCGATGAACACCAAAGATGATAAGTCATAACATGTGCTTGAGGATCCTCTCCTGCCTTGCCGTCAAACTTTGGACAATCACCAGGTATTTTAGTTGGAACCAGCGGCCAATATGGATTATGCAAAATGGGATCATTTGTTAACTTGGACACATCCGGAAGTTCCAACGTCGCTAAAAATGGCAGCTGAGAATTAAAGGACATCCGAGGCTGAGGGTTCGAGGCAGTATTAGGGTTCCAACCAGATGGTGGTTGCCCCCAAGGATCTTGTCCAGATGGACCTGGCCCGAAAGGGCCCGGAGCATAAGAACTTTGTCCCGACAGACCTGGCCCGAAAGGGCCAGGCGTATAAGGACCTTGTCCCGACGGGCCTGGCCCAAAAGGGCCGGGCGCGTAGGGACCTTGTCCAGAGGGGTTCTGTCCATACGGATTTTGTCCATATGCGGACGATTGACCCTGATACTGCCCCCCAGCACCCCACGTATTAGCAGCTTGGCCCGCAGGTGCACCATATTGATAGTTTTGGTAAGGAGTGACCTGTGGTTGCTGATAATTTTGATAAGGAGCAAACTGATTTTGCCCCTGGGGTTGCTGGTAGCCATATGGTTGCTGGGCCCCATACGGAGCCTGATAGGTAGGCTGCGTTTGGTAAGGAGGTTGATAACCTGTTTGAGTTTGAGGCCCAGGGTAATGTCCTTGAACCGGCTGGGGTTGAACCATCTGTCCCGAAGGTTGACTTGGTTGGATTTGAGATGGGCCTGGTTGGCCAGTAGGATAAACTTGCTGGGCACCAGGTTGTCCATGCGCCACCAAGGGTGGTCTTTGCGGAACGGATGACTGAGCTGGCTGGATAGCTGGTTGATGCCGAGGTTGGCCAGCTTGTCCAGCTGGACGATTAGGGCGGACAGCAGGTTGACCTTGCTGCGTAGAAGGTTGGCCCGTTTGCCCCCCAGGGTGACCAGACTGAGCAGAGGGCTGGGCTTGCTGCATAGCAGGCTGCCCTCCTTGGTGCATAGGCTGAGCAGAGGGTTGTCCTTGCTGTATAGCAGGTTGCCCCCCTTGCCCAGAAGGATTCATGGATTGAGCAGTGGGTTGACCCTGCTGAACATAGGGTTGCCCACCTTGCCCAAGAGGATATCCCTGCTGGACTGCTGGTTGATTTTGAGGATTATAAACTGACCCAGTTTGTCCAGATGGGTACCCTTGCTGGAAACTGGGTTGGCCTTGCTGAACGTAAGGCTGCCCTGGTTGTCTAGTTGGGTAACCTTGCTGAGTACCAGGTTGCCCTGGATACCCAGCAGGTTGACCTTGATACGAATACGACAGACCTCCAATGGCCGAGGGTTGTCCCTGGTAGGGTTGTCCCTGTGGGCCCCCAGATTGTCCTGGGTAAGGCGGGCCATAAAGTGGTTGCCCTTGAGGGGTTTGCACATAAGGCGACTGGCCTTGATTGGGTGGTCCGTGAGGCTGCATGGGAGGATCCCGGTTCCCATAAAAAACATGAGAGGTGGGATCGTACCTCATGTTCAAAGGTTCCTCATTTTCTTCGAAAGGACGATGAGGGAGGATCGAAACGTTCTCGAGGTACTGACCATTCGCATCATAATAAAAGAACGGACCTTCGTAATCTGGATCCGTAATAGGCTGCCCAAAGGCATCATACGACCCCGATCCTGGAACACCGCCAGAAGAGGGTTGAGCACTTTGGGCAGGGTTGATGACTCTAGACAAAACCTCAAGTTGGCTACTATTCACTTGAGCGTGAGAGGAGCCAGCTCCTGGGTTTGTAGATGAAGATGCTGTGACAGCACTAACGACTGGAGTAGAATAGGCCACACAAACAGTTGGAGTTGTGGGAACTGAGGTAACAGATGTAGTATGAGGTTGCGAAACAAAAGGCCTAGTGGTAGGAGTGACATTAGGATCCCACATAGTCGATGCAGGCATTTTAGCAGCCATCTTATCCCTCATTTGTCGATATCGAGGAGGGAGGGAGGCAGAGGCTGAGATGGGAGTAGAGACGCTCGAAACCACAGGTGTTTCACTGACACTGGGAGATGTCTCCCCCGAGGTAGACATTGGAGACGACATACCGGGAGGGGTATGAAAAAGGTCTTCGTCACCTTCCCAAGAAGGGCTCCAATCTTCTACGTAATCCGCGTCGCCTGGGGCACGTACGTTGATGGGTTGGATACTCGGAATGACAGGAAGAGTATCGCTTACAACTGGTACCTCAGGAGCAACCGAAGATGGAGAGCCTTGATCGCTTGGATCGGGGGTGGACAGGTCAGCCAGGATGACAAACCCCACACAAAAACCTAAGGGAAACTAACGATAGACAACCCTACTCAAACTAGCGCACACAAGATCTAACAGGAAATGTTATCGTGGCCGAATAAATTTTTTAAGACATTGGAATTAGATTTGACCTTTTCATGTTTCAAGAGTCGAGAAAAGGACGAAAAGATGACTCCAGTCTCCTTCGAATGTTTAATGAGCACGAAGTGACAAGACGCTCACTTACACCTTTTCATTTAGGGAGTCTGAAAAGGATCAAAAGTGACTGCTCTGGAGATTCTAGGTAAAAAGGTATGCCAGACTTTTCGCAAAACCACAGAATACTTTTTAGGGTACGGGTGGTCAATCTTCGTGAATGCTGTGTTCACTGCATTGCAAATCGTAAGGCGGCAGACTCGGCTTCCTATGGATCAAGGATAAAAGCCTAGTGGGGTCTCCCTATATACGCGACGGTACGTGGGAGCACAGTCCGTGTCAGACCACTATCGAGTCACAGAAGGAGGAATCACCCAACCGTAATGTGAAACAACAGTGACTATGTTTAAAGACGCCGGAACACGTCTCTAACCTAGACCTCTAGATGTTTGCGTTTAGTTCCAATGCGTTTTTAGATTCATTCGGTTCATTTTATAGTTGATCTTGAGTTTAAGTTTCGATTTTAGGTCCTATCGTATGTTCTCTCACAATTACCTAGATGCAAACTACATGCCAAAGAGAATCATTTTGTTCGATGAATTCTAGCTATGGAAGAGTAAAGAGATTTCAATCAAACAAAACGAACACAATCAATCAAGCAGCCTAATGCAACTAAAAGCGAGGAAAGGAAACCTTTTCTTTTGAAAATGCAAATCAATGAAACATTCTTTTCCTTTTCAATTTTTTAAAAGTAAAGCCACTAGTTTGATTTTCTTTCAGTGACACAAAGCATCTAAAATAATTTGGAGGAACTAGAACACCAAGCAAAATGCAATTGCCTAATGAAAGAACACAAAGTTCCCAAAACACTTCAACAAAGATTTCCAAATCAAAAAGGAACTAAGTTTTGCACGAGCTATGTAATCTAAGCTCGGCAAGTCAAGCAAGGATTGCAAGTAAGGAGAAAGCGAAAAACACTCGGAAACACAACCAAAAGCACTTCAACAATCACTGAACAAGTGCATAAACAAATCTGAATTTGGCTGGTCAAACAAGCAAACAAGGTCCCTACGGAAGGCTTGACACACACACGACCACTAGATACCCTAGGGCTAGAGTGCAGAATCAACAGAAAAGGGCAAACACCCGAGGGATGAGAGTTACAACCAGTCAATTAGAGACTCAAAACCATTCAGCAATCGAAAAAGTGACGGCGTAAACACAAACCAAGCAGCGAAAGCAAAAGGGAAGGTATTCGCAAAACCAAAAACTTGAGCAAAAACAGAACCCTATGGATCCAGACTCTGCAATCAAGCAGTTCAGAGTTCATACAGTGAAAAGCAAGTCACAAAACAGGTGGAGAGAAGAAGGGATAGTCAAAGCAAGAGGTTCAGGAGGCTAATTTGGTCAAAAATGAACTTTACAGGACCAGTGCGGGTAGCCTTCAGCAACTCGGCGCTGACAGGAAGAGGCCTGTAGCAACTTTGCGACGTCAGCGTGGAAGGACAAGGATAAAGCGCGCTGTCTCAGAAAAACAAGGTCAGCGTGGAAAGAAACCACACAGACGCGATGACACAGATCACAAAGAAGCAGGGACGTGATGTCAGCGCAGAAGGACACGAATAAAGCGCGCTGTCTCTAAAAACGAGGTCAGCACGACTGTTAGACGTAAAGGCGCGATGAAAAGGATACCAAAGGAACAGGGGCGCGATGCCAGCGCGACTGTTCTGAATTAAAACGCGATGAGGATGAAAACAAGCAAAGCCAAAGAAAAAACTCCCCAAACCAAAGGCAAGAGCCTTCTAACAATCAAGACACTTCCCAGATGTACCCAGAAAGTTTATAAGCAGAGAGACAATCCCAGAATCTCGGAAAAAGAGACCAATCAAAGTCAAACACAAAAGTGGACTCAAGAGACAAAAAGGCTGCGTCCCCAGCGGAGTCGCCAAATTGTTGGAGAGGTAAATCCCCTCTACGGATAGAGGCGATCCCTACTAGCCCAGCAAGGGTCTAGCAACAATCAAACAATGCTGCTATGCATGTTCCTAATTACAATTAAACAAAAGGCAGAGAGCACCTACTTGGATTCCAGCGCTGTCGTTTGACGAAGGGATACTGCCTTCGCTCCTTCGCTTCAGCTGGTCACGATCCCTCGCGATCTCCGCGAATAGATACCTGCACACACGAAGAGGAAACAAACGCAAGTGTGAAATCTAGTAAAAGCAACCATACATCGGTCAGAAAAGATGTAATTCACATTTAACCATTGCAAGTACAAATGAGAATGGAACAATAATAGCAGTCATCTATTATTAATCAGAATAGAGAAGAGTACAACCAAATGTTCTGACGTCGGTAAACTTCTCAGGAGGGGCCGGTCAGCATGTATCTCAAGCATTCACCTTTGAGGATGATTCTCCCAAGACAAACAACTCTCTCTCACACACAAGCAACACAAAACAACCTTCCCTAAGCAATCAATCACTTCCACACCTAGCACACCAAATACCTATAGTAGCAGCAATCTGAGCACTATAAGCTCTATACAATCCAAGCTATGTCTAACTAGCTGCTCATGGTAATGGTGGAAGTATATATAGGAGAAGGAGCCTCCTAAAAGGGTGGAAGGATGAGCTTATCTTCAAGGGAAGTGGTTGCAAAGGGTCGAATAGACATGCCATAGAAGGGAGTCGACATTCACAAAGCTAACAACCAAGCCTGGAGTGATCTGGAAGGCTGGCTGTTTGAACAAATTCGCCCAAATTGGATCAGCGCGGATTATGAGGCAACTGACGCGATGTCGCCGCGTCTACATAACTGGGACAGTGATGTCAGCGTGGAAGAACACGGGAAAGGCGCGCTGGCGACCAGCGCGGAAAAGTGATGTCCTTCCGAGCTGGCAGCGCACGGAATACACTATGGAGCGCCAGTCATCGCGGGTATTTTGCAAACAGATGCGCTGATGAATAAAACTTTAGAAAAATGGGTTTTTGGGCCAGTTCAGAAGGCATGAACTTAGTGATTGGCACAGCAGGGTGACTGACAGGAAGGCAGTGAAAAATTATTGTGTAACAGTATATATGACAGCACACCTGTGAAGCTTAGGGCCTTCTCTTCGGGCTTCAACTGCAGCAAGTTACTATCCAATCCAGACTGTGACATTATTAAGGATATAGTGTATACATGTTAGAGTCAGAATACATTAAAAAACTGGATCAAAGTAATGTTTCAACATCGAACCATTCTCTAGTCCTTCTTCTATTTTTGTGCCATCCAGGCTTTTCAGAAAGTAAGTATTGTTCCCTTGCAATGCCTGGATGATAAATGGCCCTTTCCATAGGAAGTCAAACTTCCCATGTTTTCCTTTATCTTCTCTCCTAGAATCCCATCTTATAACTTTGTCTCCAAGGTAGAAGTCTTCTGCTTTGGTCCTTTTATCAAATATTTTCTTGAGTTTTTCTTGTAACACTTGGGATCTTTGGTGCACTTCTTCTCTAGTCTGCCGCAAATGGATGGTCTGATTTATTCTCCTCTGAATGTCATTGGGTTCCACCTGAGATTCTTGCATTAATTTCATTATAGGAACTCCTAAATAAGAGGGAAATACAACCTCCATGCCATAAAGTAACTCATAAGGGCTAGTTCCAATAGATCTTTTTGTAGTAAGTCTGTCTGCCCATAGTGCATTTGTAAGTTTCGTGTGCCCATTTTTCTTGTTGTCTTCCAACAATTTATTAATAATATTAATTAGGATTTTATTGGAAGATTCAGCTACACCATTACCTTGAGGGTAATAGGCTGTGGAATGGCCTAAAGTGATATGGTATTTGTTAAAGAAATTTATCATCTTCTTGGACTTGAAGGCAACAACACTATCGGTTATGATCTTTTTAGGACAGCCAAATCTAGACAGTATGTTGGTTTCTAAGAATCCTATAATCACTGTATCATTAGCTTGTCTAGAAAGAATGGCTTCTATCCATTTGGTGAAATAGTCTGTGGTAGTGAGGATCCATTTATGTTGGCCAAAAGAGGGAGGATGGATTTCTCCAATGAAGTCCAAACTCCATTGTTGAAAGGGATTTTCAGTGGAAATTGGTCTCAAGGGTAAGGGTAATAGTTTCCTTTTGCCTTCAAAAATTTGGCATTTATGGCAAGTAGTCACAAATTTCTTTACATCAGTGAACAAGGTTGGCCAGTAAAATCCAGCCCTTAGGATTTTGTCTGCAGTTGATTTCTAGTAAAGGTGTCCACCGCAGTCCCCTGCATGAAATTCTTTGAGAACGTTGTCAGCTTCTTCTTTTATTAAACAATTCAATAGAATACCTTCATGATTTTTCCAAAACATATCATTATTTAAAATATAAAATTTTGAAGCTTTCATCTTTAAAAACCTTTTTTCTTGTTTTGGATAACCCTAGAGGATCCTTCAGGTTTAATAATACATGAGTTATATCAGCATACCAAGGTGATTCTAAGAAGGCCTAGCTGATTTGTGGAGTCGCCATCTCCTTTTCATTATCGAGTTCATTAATATCCAGGGCTTGAAAGTTTGTTTCAGTCATGAGTTTAGCCAATCCCTATCCTTTTATAAGCTTTGTAGGTTTTATTTCAATATCATACTACAATATATTATCTATCCATTCACCTCGTTTGCCTTCAATTCCATCCTGAGTCAAGATGTCTTTGAAAACAGCATTTGGTACATAAGCTATTACATGGGGGTACAATATATAGACTCTGAAGTCTTTAATAGCTTTCACAAGTGAAAAACCCCATTTTTCCATGATTTTGTAATTTAGACGTGCATCTCCAAGTGCTTTACTGAAAAAGGCTATGTGTTTTTCACATCCTTGATCATATTTTTGCAGCAAAACAGCTGCTATAGTGTGTTCTAATGCAAATGAAAATATTATGAAGTCTCTATCGAACTTTGGACTTGTAAGGACTGGTGTTCTAGTCAAAGCCATTTTAATTTCTTCAAATGCTTGTTTGGCTTCTACTGTCAATTTAACCTTTGAATCCCTTTTTAACATATTGTTTAGTGATCTAATTAATTCAGCCAAATTAGATATGAATCTTCTTAAAAAGTTAATCTTTCCTAGGAAAGCTTGAAGTTCTTTGACATTTCTGGGGTGGGGTATTTGCAGAATAGCTTCTATTCTAATAGGATCAATTCTGATGCCATCTTTGGAAATGATATGGCCTAATAGTTTGCCTTCCTCTAGACCAAACAATGACTTCTTAGGATTTAGTGAAATACCATACTTTCTACATTTTAAAAACACTTGTTTGAGATAATCTAAATGTTACTGATCTAATTTGGAAAATACAATGAGGTCATCTAGATATATAACCAGAAAATCATGAATTTCTTTCGCAAAAGCTATGTGCATTTCTTGTTGAAAGGTTTCCCTTGCATTCTTAAGCGCGAATGGAATTTTAACATATTTGAATGTACCCCATGGTGTTGTAAATGCAGTTTCTTCCTGGTCATCAAGATGAACTAGAATCTGATTATAACCTAAAAACCCATCCAAAAGTGAAATCCTAGAAGCACCTACTACCATTTTTAAAATATGATCCATCTTAGGTAAAGGGTAATTTTCTTTCAAAGAAACCTTGTTTACATTTCTTAAGTCAACACATAATCTGATTTCTCATGTTTTCTTCCTTGTAGGCACTAAATTAGACACCCACTCTAAAAATCAGATTGGAGTGATTATTCCTGCATCATGCATTCATTTGATTTCTTTTTCAATTAAAGGAAGCAGTACAGGGTTAACTCTTCTGAGCTTTTGTTTGAATGGTTTTTTATTTTCCTTGAGGGGTATCGCATGTTGAATTACAGAGGTGTCATAAGATTTCAGATCTTCATAGCTCCAAGCAAAAACATCCTGGAATTCTTTGATTAGTTCAACATACTTAAGTTTTTTATCAGGGGGCAAAGATTTGGATACTTTTACCAGTTTTGGATTTTCTTCAGTTCCTATGTTATAGTCTTCAGTGTCTACATTTAGAGGTTCCATCTTGGGTTTCTTTGGAATATTGTTGAAATCAAAGAGATCTTCCAAAGTAGTTAATCCTTTGGGCAAATGATTGGCTTTCAAATTGATAACTTCAGTTTCTCCTTCAATAATCTCATTAATGTCTATTTCTTCAAGATCCAGTATTTCCTTTTTGGTAAATTTCTTTGGATGAAGAATTTGAGTTGCATTTTCTGCTGAAATGTCTGTTTCTATCTGATTTTTTAGATCAGACTCACTAACTGTATCTGCATCTATGTTAGTGCTAGAAAATTCTTCTTCTAGGGTTAAAAAATTGTTGATCTGATTATCACTGTCAAACACTTTCCAGTTCTTTACATTGTCGGGTATGGCTAGCCTGTGTCTAATTTCAGCTGTGAATTGATGATTTGGTTCAAATGGTAATTTACAGGTGCTGGAAAACATTGCCAGGCTATGAGCTTGCAAGTTATGTTTTCTCGGGATTTTGGCAAGCTGAGTTTCTAGAAATGTATTGAGGATCTCTATAGCTGTTCCTCTGTACTCTCTTAATCTGGGATCATTTGTTAAGAACTTCCCTTTTATCTGTTGAATGATTAAATCAGAATCTCCTAGGACTGATACTCTAGTTGCTCCCAATTTCTTGACCAGTTTAAGACCTAGCAATAAAGCTTCATATTCAACCATATTATTAGTGCACCTAAAGTTTAATCTGTAGGCATGGCCTTCAGCATGATTGTTTTCAAGATTGTGCACCCAAACTCCTGCTCCTGCTCCTAATTTGTTCACAGAACCATCAAATTCTAAGTACCAAAGGATTTCATGTTCATAATTAGTATCTGGAGTTTCAGGGATCTGTTTAATAGGGAGATCTAGTTTTCTAGTTATGTTTCATGATTTTCAGAAACTTCTTGTATTTGAACACTAGACTTTTCATTTGCAATTTCTTCTGTTTTATCTGCTAAAACTTTTTCTTCAGTTGAGGGATCAATTTCAGCATTGTAAAGGATAAAATAATCCATATCTAAATGCACTGAGTAGATAGGGAAATTTTGAGGTTTCTCCTAACTAATTACCACATACTTCATTAAGGTTTCTCTGTACAGTTTCTTAGGTTAGAAAATACTGAAATAGTACCATAAGACATTTCTAACTGTAGAGATCCTTGAAGCTTTGCACTCCAAGATCTAGAAAATAACATGCCATACTTTGGTGGAATATCAGTTACTACTATCTCCATTAAGATGGTTTTGTCAGGATATTGGACTAGTGATAAACATAAGTCTTTGATTAAACCCAAACATCTGACCTGACTTGAATCAAAAGAGAAAAGGTCTTTATATGGCCTGGTGATGTGAAGATCTAGTCTCTCCATTACAGATTTAGGCATTAAGTTATGGGAAGAACCAGAATCAAACATGGCATTATGAAGTATTTTATCATGTATCTTTAAACTTACATAGAAAGGAGGAACTTCTCCCTCTACTATTTTTCCATTTACTTCAGGGCCAAAGATCAATTCAGGATGGTCATCAAAAACGTTTACTGAATATTCATTCATAGAAATTTTTAGTGATCTGCTGATTTGACTTCTGTAGGCATCATGTTTAACTAATTCTGATAATGGAACAACAATATTTAGGCCTACTTCTGTCTCAATATTAAAAGGTTTTTTTGGTCTGAGTTCTTGTATTTCGGACAACTGGATTTTCTGCGTTTCTCTCCTCTTCAAGAGTGGGATTATGGGCTGAGTTTGTTTCCAAATCAAGTTCTAGAGGCTCTTATACGTTTCCTTTAGAAGGAATAGAAGTGGAAGGTTGTCTGTTAAGTGGTTGATTATCTGATACATCTTCAACAATTGGATTATTTGGGTTAGGACCTGTTCTAGAAAGAATATGTACAGGGGGGTTATTGATCTTACCTTTGCTAGGCTGCTTGGTATCTTTCTGTTTATTGGTTTCAGGGACATCTATTCTTCTGCTCCTCAGATTGTATTGTTTGTGGACTTCATAAATGGATGTACCATATCCCTCCCTAAAGTCAAATGATTCACCTGACTAAGTTTGGAATTGTTTAAGAATGTGAGCTTCTTGATCCTCTTGGGTCAAGAAAACTTGTTGTTCATTGTTGACTCCCATCAAATTAATTTGAGTGTCTTCTGTTGATTCATCAGAAGTTGAGGCTTCAACATACTTTTCTTGAAATGGGGGCCTAATATTTTGGTCAGGCCCTGTCTTTCTAGTGTTAGGATTTTTGTTCCTCCTAAAATTTGGATTTCTCCTAGTATTGCTTGGTTGACCATCCCAAGGGGATCTTATCTCAATTGTTTCTACTCTATCTCCCAGTCTATACATCCCTTTAATAATAGCATCTAATTTTTGTTTAAAGGCAGAAGGTTCCTCTTTGAAAGGTGTCCTCCTTTCAGCTCTGGCTCGAGATCGTTTAGAAATCAGGTTGGCCTCAACACTGATAGCTATACTTTGCATCTCTTCTAAGTTTCGAGGAGCTCTTTCCTTAAGTTGGTATGCCATATCAGAATCAAATCCATCAGGGAATTTGATTAATTCCAAATCTGGAGGAGTTCTAAGATTTTGAGGAATAACATTGTAGACATTATTGAATCTGGTACAGTAAGCTTGAATAGTTTCTTGTGTGCCTCTTCTTAGGTTTCTGTATTCTGATAAAATGTGGAGAGGATCTTTCTTTTCTTCCCATATGTTCAAGAAGGACTGGTAAAGAGCTTGTGGGTCATTGATATTGTTTGCAGGGAGGGCTTTAAACCATGTTATAACATCTCCAGTCAAACTTTGAACAAATACTTTCATTCTAACATCGTCAACATCAACCTCATATATTTCAAAATAGTCGATCATTTTCTTAGTATGTTGTTGAGCTGTGTAAGTTCCAGTACCTTCAAAAGAAGTGATTTTACTTTGATAATCTTGGGGCATAGCCCTTGAATTGGCAGGTAAGTGCAGGGGAGTATATCAGTTTGCGATGGTTGCAGAAATAGATGTGACAACTAGAGGAGTAAGGATAACAATGGGAATGTGTGTTGTGGATGGAGAAGTGGAAAGGGTAGTTTGAGGTGCTTATGGTGAACTTGGAGAAGCTATAGTAATCATAGAAAGGTTTGGTGTTCTTTCAGATGTAAGCTCAGATTGAATGGAGTTCTGCAAATGTCTATCAAGGTGTGAAGTAACAACCTCAATCTGCAAATTTTCAATGAATATTCGATCTTGAAATGTGTGGGTTAACCCAGATTTTGAAAAGGTCACAAATAAAGAGTTTTCAAAATACTCATCAAGAGGTTCATCCTCAGGGTAGATCCACCTCACAGGACATGATCTTGATCTGTATAGAGGCCAAGAACTAGCAGAATTTTCTTGGCTCTCTTGTCTTCTAAGAATCCTAGGAATCATATTAGGATTTCAAACATAGGTGGGGGATTTGGATCCAGTTTCGATCTAGTGTAATGAATCCTTTCTGAAGCCATGTTTCTAGGTGTGTTTTTGGTTTTTTCTTGAAATAGATTTGACAATACAACTTTAACAGTCTTTTAAGAGGTTTTAGATGTGGGAATTTTGAACTTTCTTAAAGACTTATTTGAAAAGAGGAACTGATCAAGTACTTGAAACCAACTATCCAATCTATAAGCTAGACTGGAGATAGACTAAAGTAGCATTCATTTACTTCTGCAATTGCAAAGCAAAAGCATTTCAAAGGCTACCTGGCTAACTTCAAGCTTCGTCTACAGCTTATACAGAAAACAGTAGTAACAAACAAATTATTCAGGTCCCCAGCGGACTCGCCATTGATGTTATCACTCAGGTTTTCCCAAAAATTGTAAGAAAGGGAAAGGAGGCCGAGGTAACCACAAAAAAATATTTTAGATACAAAATCTAGCCAATCTATATCTAGAGAGGTCTCTCTCTTTATGATTTAGCTATGTTTTTAAAGGTATTAGGCTAGTTATGAAGTTTAAGAGTTTTGTTTGAGTTTGGGTGGTGAGATTCAATAGAGCAGAGAGGTAAGACAGAGTAGTTCAGGCCATTGGGCTAATGGAGTCAAGGAAGATGGCTTATTGGATTTGGTTTCTTAACATAGGATGGTTTCACAGAGCAAGGTAGTCAAACAGGGAACTAATAAAGACTTGAAACAGATGGAATGGGCTCAAATTGGGTGAAGGGCAGTTAAGAATCCTTCAACCTATTTAAAGAGGGAAATTGGATGATTACTGATAAGGAGCAGTTAAGTATTCTTTAACAAATAATCAACATGAAAGAATTAGGAAACATGAGCAATTAAGATTTCGCTGCTTATCATAATTCTGAAGAAAACACAGAGAACAATAATGACTGAAAACAAAGTGCAATCAAGCATATTCTAAAATTAATCTTTTTTCATTATCATTCAGATTTTGAAACATAGATGATATAACAAACAAAAAAAACTTTAAAACATAAAGTATAGAGGACTTATTGATCTGGTGTTTGATTTAAGAAATCTGTGAAGAGCACATTGCTTCAATTCTTCATCCAGTAAGCCATGCAACAATTGATCCAATTAGCATTTTATTCCAAAATATTCAATATTACAGCAAAGTCTAGGAATCCACACTTCAATACTCCAATTGAGGGGGTATTTATGCAGAAAATTATACAACAAATATCTCATAACAAAGTGAGATAATATCTAGGATGACTAAAAATAGTTTTACAAGTAAATAGAAACAACTAGTCTTGAAAATAGGGAAAAGATAAACTAATGTTGTGCTGGTCCTGTTTTTGTTGAATGTGCTAGAGGCAGGCCCTAGGATTCGGCTTGCAGTTGTCTTCTTCAGTCACTCTGTGTTGGCTACCCTGTCTTTACGGATACTCTTTAACCCTGGTCTGATACACTTCGACCTGCTTACCCTGTTCATCTCTGTCCATCGTGTTCTGGTAAATAGCTCAAATTTTACATTTCACCAAGGGTAAATTTACAAAACTGCTAACGTGTCTTCTCACCACTTTTCTCTGGTAATTCATGCTTCTGAAGTTTCCTCAGGTGTGAGGAGCGTCGAGGGGTAAAAAAAAGGGGTTTCTATCTTTAGTTCTTTGTATATTGAAACTGGAATTCGGGCCTTCTGAGGAAAAATAGACCAACAGATGGTTTGGGAACTCTTCATGGCAACACCGACTGTGTTAAAGAAGGAAACCGTATAGTAGCAGGTTGGCTGACAGGCTGCAGAGCTTCTTCGTTGTAGTCTTTCTGGTCAGGTGGTGGCTGAAAAACTGGAGCAGGACGTTGCTTGCATAAGAGCGCGGTATGCAGCAAACTATAGCAAAAATGACATTTTATCGGTTTTATTTGACAAAACGAAGGTTTGGCGGGATTTTTTGGATTTCATTGGGTAGATGACGTAGGTGGAATTAGACTGATGTCAGCGGAGGGCGATAAGCGGTTTTCTCGCACCACTTTTGGGGCTGGGTGGTTTTGGACGGAGGGTGAGCGAGCACATCAGCTGCGTGACACGTGGATTTGGTACGGGCGGAAAACCACCTTGTGATCGTGAGTTAAAGCGCTATCACAAGGGGGGTCACAAAATTGTTTTCAACCGTCGGATGGACAGGCAGGGATCGGGTGGCAGACGAGTGTGAGACATGGTGGGATATTAATGCAACGGGATTGGCGTATTCATAAAAGTATCAATTGTATCAGGGCACGGTGATTGGTCAAGGACAGTTATTAATCAACCCGGATGGTTAATTAACTCCATGGTTGTGTGGCGGGAAGGTTATTAACAGATTTCAAATAAACCTATTAATCCTCGTTTAAATGGTGTTTATGGTTGTATCCAACTGGGGCGGGAATATGTAAAACTTGAGGGTTTTTATATAGTTATATAATACGAGAAAGGTTTAAAATGTTTCGGGATTTATATAATATGTGTTAGCAATTAACATGATTTTGAAATGAAAAGTGCCAAGTCAAAACACTTTACATATATTTAAACTTAGGCTAAAGTGGGAATGGGGTTTTTAGGTGAGGTAGTGCATCTTCCTAAGAAAAATAGGGTTTTTACATAAGCAAACTTTATGGAATAGACTGAATGGTTTATGAGTGATATTAAGCACAGATCTTAATACTTTTGGGGGAGTTAGTGAATGATTAGGAAAAAGTATGAAGGGGAGTTAGTTATGTAACCTTGCCTCGCTTGAGCTACATCAAGTATAATGTTCGCCTTGCACTTGTGATAGAGATAAATATTAACAAATTTAGAGACATAATCTATCACAAGTATCATTCTGCGACACCATTCTACCTACCCTGCCTACTTTGGCCTAGCATTTTTTCTTCTTTATTTGGGTGCGCTTAGACTGGCAAACCCTCGTCAACTTTTCTTTTCTTAGCATAGTAAGCCTACCTAAGTCTGCACTTATTTCATCCAAGGGCTCAGATTAAACTGTTGAGCTCCTTTTTATTTACTCTACCTATCTACTTATCTGCCAAGATTAAAGGTCAGATTTTATTCTCTATCTCTAAAACATGAAATTCAAATATGAATGAGCCAAGTTTAAGCTATTTGACTCTTCATCAATTATGGCATGAGTTAATGAGAAGCACACAATTATTATTACAGAAAATGAAAAATTAGTGGCATTTTGGACGTGCACACTTTCCTGGTCTATTTTTGTTTGGGGTTCATTTCTTTCACTTTTTTGACCATTTTATTTATTTTCACCCTTTGATTTTTCTTTTAGGGTATACCCTCATTACATCTTTTACATTTTTTTTTTGGTTTTTTGATAATATGGAAAGAAACAAGGAAAGGAATTAACATATTACAGAGCTCATCAAGGCAATCATGAAATATGACACCTATTGGTATAGGAGCATAACAGGAAGGAATATGCAAAATGGAATAGAAAACAAGTTGTAAATAAAAGGAGTTACTATACTCATGAATGACTTACTTAACGCAGTTAAATCCCAAAATGATATCTAAGATAGAGATGTTTTATCAAATAGTGATGAAGATGAGAATAGTAATGATTATAAACTTCTAATGGCTTATGACAATGATAATTTTTGGGATGCTTTAGAAGAGGATGACCTTCATGAAGAAAACTCTAAACTCAAAATCTGTTTAGAATAAAAGAATATGATTATAGATACCTTGACATACCAACTTGCTGAAAAAGAAAAACGTAATGAAAAGCTAGAATGTGAAATTGTGGGTCTAAGAAAGGATCTTGAGAAAATAAAATTTCTCAATCTTAGATTTGCTAAAGGATCAGAAACTTTAAATGAAATTATCAAAGTGTAGCATCCTCCTATGATAAAGATAGGTATTGAATATACTGAAGAAGCATCTCAATCACAGAAGTTGTCAACCTCCACTAAAATCTATCTTGATGCAGCAAAGACCAGTGAAGAGTATGACAATCGTCAGCAAAGGAATAAAGTTGATCATCAAGTAAATCATACTCACTTTACTCCAAGGATGAATAAAAGGCACAACCAACTGTAGGAAAATCATACTAAATTTTCTCCAAAGATAAATATCAATAGAAACTACAATCACCAGGTCAATAGATTCCATAGTTGTAGGAACTTCTTTAATGGGCAATGTTTTTCATGTCATAATTTTGGGCACAAAGCTTCTCAATAAATTGTTTACAAAACCATCATGACTAGAGAAGCATGAAATCACAAGAATGTAACAGGGGTCAAGGGAAGTTCCTATAATAACTTTTCTCCTCTTGAAAATGTAATAGAATGCTCAATCTGTAACAACTTTGGTCATGAAGTATCTGAATGCAAGAGAAAAATATGGAAAAAATCTCAAAAGAAGTAGATGCTATTAAATCCCAAGATATGGAGAAGGAAATAATCTCAAATAGAAAGATGTGATCTAGCCTTGTATGTAGAAGGATAAGAAAATCAGTGGTACATCGATAGTGCATGCTCAAAACACATGATAGGTGACAGAGAAAAACTTCACTTATATAATGCCTTAGAAAAGGAAAAGAATGTCTCATTTGGAAATGACTTTCCTTCTGTCATAAAAGGTAAAGTTTTTGTTTTCTTGAAAGAAAAGGTTAAAGATAGAAATGTTACGTATGTAGATGGTTTAAAGCATAACCTATTAAGTGTCAGTCAAATGTGTGATCAAGGAAATGAAGTGGTGTTTCGATCAAATAGATGTGTTGTTCATGAACTTGCTACAGGAGAGACTGTGATCAAAGGTACAAGAACTCCAAACAATTTGTACATACTCAAGGGAGGACAACAACAATGATATCAAAGCAAAAATGATGAAAACTGGTTGTGGTATAGTATATTGGGACATCTAAGATTTTCTCAAATAGTAAAAGCATGCAGATTCAAGGCTATTTGTGGTTTGCCAGATATCGGCATCCCTAAAAATACAATATGCAAACCATGTCAAATCGGTAACAAATCAAAGCTCACTTCATTGAAAAACAAGGGTCAGCTAGTAAGCCTCTTGAACTTGTCCATACTGATTTATGTGGACCATCAAGGAAAAATTTAGCTCGTGGAGAAGAATACTTTATTTTGTTCATTGATGATTTTTCTAGAATGTGTTGGATAGGTCTTCTAAAGCATAATGATGAAGCATTTGAAAAGTTCCAAACCTTCAGAGCTTTGGTTGAAAATGAATCAGATCGAAAAATCAAATTCCTCGGATCTGATCGAGGAGGGGAATTTACCTTGGATGAATTATTTGATTTTTGTGAACAACATGGAATAAAAAGGCAATTATCCACCGCAAGGACTCCTCAACAAAATGGAGTGGTAGAAAGAATGAACAGAAATGTTCAACAAATGGCTTGAGCTATGCTAGATGAATCTGGAACTCCTGCAACCTTCTGGGGTGAAGCTACATTGACTACCGTAACTATTCTCAATGAAGAAAATGTTTGGGTAAATAGCACTCAAACTCCACGTGAACTTTGGTATGGTAAGAATCCTACTGTAAAATACTTTAAAGTTTTTGGAAGAAAATGTTATATCAAAATAACTGGTGAAAAACTTGGTAAGTTTGAGCCCAGAGCAAATGAAGGTATTCTTCATGGTTAGTCTTCCTAAAGTAAAGGTTATAAATGTTATAATAAAAGACTTGGGAAAATTATTGAAAGTATTGATGTTGTAGTTGATGAAGCATGCAAAAATAAAAAACAGATAAAAACAAAAGATTATGACAATCAAGAGATGGGGATTATTTTCCCACATCAAATCACAATGATATTGAAGAAGAAACCAATCAAGCACCAAAGAAGAGATAACGGTAGAAGAAAAGACTTCATCCATGTATGTTAAGAAAAATCATTTTGAAACTCAAATTTTAGGGGAAAAAGAGGTAGGTGTATAGACAAGAAGAACTATTACAGAAACCTCAAGCTGTCTAGCATTATTATCCTCCACCGAACCTCAAAATGTAAATGAAGCATGCAAAGATGAATTTTGGGTCAAGGCCATGAATGAAGAACTTGAGCAAATTGAAAAGAATAATACTTATGAATTAGTTCCTAGACCTCATGATAAAAATATTATATGAACTAAATGGATATTCAAAAACAAGCTTAATGAAAATGGAGAAGTCATTACAAATAAGGCCAGACTTGTTTGTAAAGGGTATGCTCAACAAGAAGGTATAGATTTTGAAGAAACTTTTGCATCTGTTGCTAGAATTGAAGCCATAAGGATGTTTCTTGCTCTTTCTAGCTTTCAGAAATTCAAAGTATACCAAATGGATCTAAAATCTACTTTCCTTAATGGATATTTTGAAGAACAAGTTTATATTGAACAACCAGAAGGATTCATTCTTGGAAATGATGCAAAACTTGTATGTAGACTCAAAAGGCCTCTCTATGGTCTGAAATAGGCTCCAAGGGCCTGGTATTACTGCCTTGACAAATATCTACACCAACAAGGTTTTACAAAAGGTCTAGTAGATAGCAATCTATATACAAAGATTGAAACTAATAAATTGCTAATTATTGTTGTTTATGTTGATGATATCATTTTTGGTAGCAATGAAGAATCCGTGAGTCAAAATTTTGCTTTAGTAATGCAAAAAGAATTTGAAATGTCCTTGCTTTGTGAACTTACCTATTTTCTTGGTATACAAGTTCAACAAAATAAAGATGATATTTTTCTTTCACAAACCAAATATCTCAAACAAATCTTGAAAAGGTACGGCATGGAAGATTCTAAACCTGTATGTACCCCAATGGTAACAAGATGCAGTCTCAGCTCAAATGATGAATCAGCTGTAGTACATCAACCAACTTACAGATCCATGATTAGAAGTCTACTTTGTCTAACAGGTACTCGACATGACATCATGCATGCACTAGGAATAGTTGGAAGATTCCAAACAAATCCAAAGGAGTCACACCTTCATGCACTCAAAAGAATTTTCAGATATCTTCAAGGAACTCAGAACTTTGGTTCATGGTATCCTAGAGATAGAGATAATACTCTTCATGCATATACAAATGCAGATTGGGCAGGAAGTGTTAATGAAAGAAAAACCACTAGTGGTGGTGCATTCTATATGGGTTCCAGGTTAGTGTCTTGGTTTAGCAAGAAGCAAAGTTCAATTGCTTTATCTACAACTGAAGCAGAATATGTGGCTGTTGCATCTTGCTACACACAACTACTTTGGATGATGCAAACCTTGCAAGACATTCAAATCACTTGTACTCCACCCATCTCCATTCTATTTTATAATACAAGTGCCATCAGTATTTCAAAGAATCCAGTCATGCACTCCAAGACCAAGCACATACCCATCAAATACTATTTTCTATGTGAACAAGTGCTTGAACAAAAGGTCAAATTGGAGTATGTTCCCTCCAAACAATAAGTTGCTGATATATTCACTAAACCATTGCCCAGAGAGACAGTTGAATATCTCACACAAAAGCTAGGAGTAGTTGCTACATCATCCCATTGTTAAATCCAATTTTTCAGAGATAGGTTATTATACGCATGTTTCATGGAGTCCAGTTGCGTACACACGCGGGTTTCTATGGGTGAAGGAGCATATATGTTTTTCATACAAGAAAAACAGCGGGGTAGGCTCTGATATGGGTGCTGTGACTGATATTGATGATTAATGTCTATCAATATGCTTTGGTAATTAATTTTTATCTGACTGACAAAGATTCCTTGATCCTTGACCTGTTAACAATGCACAGGTAGCACTGATTCAAGGGAGCATTAGACTTCACATACATTTAGCATTGTTGGCATTATGGTTGTTGAGTCCAGCTATGGCTTCAGATATTTATACCATTTGTTTAGGACTCTGCTTGTGCTCAAGGGGAGAATGGACGGTTTCAATGCATCTCAGCATGTACAAAAGGGGCACTCAATCAGAAAATTCAACATGTACTCAAGGGGAGCATGAACAACATAATGTATGTAAAAGAGAGAAAATATCTTGGTCCACCATTTGCCCTTGATGTCAAAGGGGGAGAGTGACTTGGTGTTGTTGTTTCCATCAAGTCCAAAGGGCGAGATTGTTGGCATTATGATACAAGTGTTGTCCTTGATGGAAACTCACTTAGATGAAAGATCACAGTACAGAAGCTCAACAAAAAATAATTACAGATCAAACTCCAAAGAATGACGAAATAGAGGTATACACAAGTTCACCTTGTCCAAGCTGCGTATACACGCAGGTTTACCAAACAAAAGGAGCATATATGTACACACACACTTTCACAGAATTTAAAGCGCGTATATCTTGGAAAACCAAAAGTTTTGGTCCAAGGTATTTCTTGGTCCAATGTATTTGATTGGTCTGAGTTATTTGGTCCAAGGTAGTTTTGGTCCATGGTATTGAGAAAGGCCTAAAACTATATAAGGAGGACAAGATCATTAGGCCAATGGTGTGCAAGGATTTGAATATGTTATGAGGTGTTGGGTCAAATATGTAGGTTAATGAGCTTCTAATGGTTTTCTTGATCTGATCTAAGGATGCACATATATTCCTAATGAAGTATGATGGATTGGGATCATAAAGGCTTAAGAGTATTATCATTATGTGATTTGATCTTTAATAGTCTACATCTAAATATTGATGGATGTTTTATTCTGTAAATGTGATGATATGGGTATGACTTAAGTCTAGAATAGTTGTGATGTTTTAAGTTATCATTTATAGATCTATACATAGGTTCGCTTTAGTAAAAGAGTGTATACATGCTTGTTCAACATATCAAAGTAGCGTATACATCATAAATTTGAATTTGCAGATTTGTACACTGGTTACCTTTGATAAAAGTGTGTATACACACTGGTTCGACACATGGAAGTAGCATATACCTTATGAAGTATGATGTTTAATGTTTCAGTTGTTTTTGTTTGCTGTTACAGAGTTTTGGGTTCTTCTTTGTGTTCTCGTGACTGTATTCTACTGATAGTGTTCTAAGTGATCAAATTGATTGATTGTAATTTGCTTCAGTGATGATGGGTTGTTAAGTGATTCATTGATTCAGTTGTGGTTGATTCAGAAAGTGATGGTTGAGTTTCAGTGATTGGTTGACGCGTATGTATTTGATGGTTGTATTGTAGTTATGATTTTCTGAGTTTCAATGTTGTTGATGGGTCTAATATGAAAATTAAATGAAACGTGGCCTTCAGATTGTGGTGTTGTGTTCTAGGAGTATCCAATCTGAAAATTCATGAAACGTGGTCCCTAGTGGAAGAGTGGAGTTTTCTGTAGGCAGGCACCTATGTACTAGTAAACATATTGGCTAGTACAAGAGCTGGGGGGTTGTAGCTCCCTTCCAATAGTAGCTGGAAAATGAGAGAAAGTTATAGCCTTCTGCAGGTGGGTGCCTACGTACTGGTATGAGTCTGCACTAGTACAAGATTGTAAACATATTTTCTTATTATTAAAAATAAGACAAAGATGACAACAGTAGGTGGTTTTTACCCACACTAGGTTTCGACCTTATATCTTGGTGTTCATGTGTGTTGCTTATGTGTGATGCTTTATTCTGCTTTTACTGCATTGTCTAATAAATCTCTGATATACATGTTTAAGCTCAATACATGATAAATTGTCTAAATCAAAAGTTCTTTGCATATACGTTGGTTTCCTTAAGTACAGTCACGTGTACATGCTAGTTCACTTCACTGAAGTAGTGTATATAAATTTGTTTGGGAAATAAAATTATAGATCTAATAATATTGATTCACCCCCCTCTCAGTATTATTTTTGACATCATGCTTTTCCCTAAGTTGTTGTTTCAACTCCTGCAACTCCTTTTCTACTTCCTCGAGCTTTTTCTTCTCTCTTTTCCTTTGTGAAATCCTCCTATCTCATTTTTTCCTCTTCACCTCAATCTCCAAATCTTCTCTTACTACAAGTGTATCTTCTTTGAACTTGCAGCTTTCCTCTGCATCTGTGATGTCAGCAACCTTCCTCTTTCCTTTGTCAATCATAGGTCTGCTGCCCTCTACTATTGTTGATGATGTTTCTCTCTCTGATGTTCCCGCCTTCTACACTACTAGCCATTCTACAACCATGTGACTAGTTCATTGAGCCTTGAAAATTGATAGAAATATCTCCATGGGTCTTCCTCAGGCCAATGACACACCCCATTGATCCAAGAATGATACACTCTCACACATCGTTCCTTCACAGAGCAATCTGGGTCATATGGATTGAAACTTCTGGTGCCGAAGGTGAACCTCTTAAATTCTTCCATTTCGGCCTCAGCATGCTTGAGATTCTCAATCTCATACAACCTGATCCGTAAAGGAAGAGTGGGCGAAGATACCTTATTCTTCCTATGCAGTCTCGCTGACACACCTGTCGAGATGTGATATGCAACCTCTTACATGACCATATTATCCATGGAAAACTTTGGTAAAATATTCAGAGCCTTCTCTGCATTGTACATATGGATGAAGGTGCCAAGGGGTGAGGCATACCAATCCTCTATGTCAATCAATGCCTCCAATGTTGCCCATGAAATGTAAGGCAGATCCTGCTAAAAGATCATCATGGACACCAGGGTGACAAAGTGGTCTGATATTTGTATGATAATTGCATGGAAGCACATTTGGAGAACAACCACCAATAAGTGTGCACAAAGGTTTCTGAAGGTGTCCATGCCCAACCCAAGCCTGGGAACTGTTGACGAGCACAAAGTGCATCCAATATGTAAGTGGACATGAAGATATTTGATTGCTAACCCTTGGGTGGATGTCGAGATTTTGTTACTTTTTCCTTCATCCAGAGAGCCAACATGTCGAACCAACTGAAATATCTCCCTTCATTCACGAGTTGATTAAACACAATCACCCAACTCTGCTAGAATGTTTATGTGATCTCTTGGTCGTATAAGCGACATGTGAAGATGACTAAGAGATGATAATATTTCCATAGAATCCCTGTCCTGTAGACCTAGTTGGGCGTTGTCCTGAAATTAGATGGCCCTCTTACCCAGCTCTTCAAGATGTCTCTTGAGTTTGCACTGTTGCTGGGTCTAGTGAAGGGTGTTTCCATTGTGATCACTGGTTGTGGCAAGTAATACATCGTCTAAAATTCCTTTTCCTTGTACGTACCAAGTTCTATTCCACTCACACTTCTCAACAACATTACCTCGGATTAGTATGCGAGACGATCTAGTGGAGCATGTCCACGCATGGAAACGCAGGATACCTGCATGCAACCTGGTAAAAGCGAGACTTGGGTATGTTAACATAAACCCTGCGGTCCTCCAGATTCTCCTCAAATGTGCCCAAAAAGGTTTCATTGGTGTCCTTCCATTTCATCTTGATCTCCTTGTATATGAAAAAATTAATGTCTTCATAGAATGGCAAGCTCATAGATACTTGATCGACTGCATCTCCAGTTGCACTCTCGACTGTGTCCTTTGATCCTGCTCTCTTGGAAGCCATTGTACCTATACTTTTGAGAGATGGAAAAATGCTTGTGATACCTGGTGATAGAGAAACACTCATGGAAAGAAATCTGTGAGTTGAAAACCAAAACAACTTGAGGACTAACATGCAACACACCCGGTTGACTGACTGAAAGGTTCGCACAATTTTCACTAGGAGGTTGGGAGACTGACTACCAGAACTGTGCAAAACACAGTATGAACTATCAGTAGGTTGACTAAATTTTGAAACTATGCAAAGCATAGTTCAACTTGACTTTTTGAGGACTGAGACTACACAATGAGTAGTTTCAGTTAGCAATGACTACAATCCAGAAAATTGCATCTGGCAATTCCGATGGCCAACAAGGCACTGCCTCTCAAGATGCACAGATAAAGAATGGGAAGTCATTGTTGGAGAATCTCTATGAAATTCCTAGGAGGAAGGCAAATCCTTCACTCTCAGAAATGCATAGTGCAAGTCGGACAGGGTAAGGTTCAAACCAAGGCAGCCCAGACCCGCCGATGGGAAACTGAAAACATGAAAAGGTTGAATGCACGTGGGAATCTAAGTGTAGACATGAGTGAATGAACATGCATGTAAGTAGTGAGTGTAGGATTCAGTAAATGGGAAAACAAGTAGGTGTGTGAATTAAGTCCTCGCAACAATAACCGTAAGTGCAGAAATAGTGTCATGCATGTGACAGTAGTGAGATGTAATGAAAAGCTTAAATAGTTCTTATACAATCTAACCTGCATTAAAATAACGGCAAGAATTCAACAAAACAAAGCAAATAACACTCACACAAAATGAAATACAAAAAGCGACAGAAAAGTAGCAAAAGACATGAAAAGCAGACTTACCCGGAAAAAGTTGAGATGAGTGTATCGAATGCTTCTAGATGTGATGGGGAATTCCATAGCTCCAAGATCAAAGTGAAGAATGAGCTCTGAGGTGTCGAATAAATAGTTTCAATAAGATCGAGGTTCACGATGCACATGCCACAAATCTAGGAAAAAGTGAAACTCTGCGGGAGATTTCTGAAATGGATTTTACATGTAACTCCCAACTACTAAAAATGGATCCCTAAAATATAAGGTTTCTTTCTGCTTTCTTCTTTTTTAATTTTTTTGGAAAAAGCAACCCATGCATGCAAATCAAGATTGGTTAGTCCTGGAGGGAACCAGCCAACCTGGGAACACCTGCAACGAACTGCAAGCCTTGAAGTGACTGAGGCGTAGTTTATGGGTTGAGTAATTTTTGGACTGAAGCCAAAGTTGTGAGCTAGATCTATGCAAATTTTGAGAGCAAGCCTAGTGATAGACTTCTCTGCGAAATTTTCAAAGGGAAGGTTTCCTGCTTTCTCTGCACATTTCTGGAGAGTTGAAGGCTTCCTTGATGGTCTGGCAAATTCGGGAGAGGAAGGTTGGTTCCCCTCTAGTTCTGCACAAATTTCCAAGTGAGCACAACAGCCAGAAAATGACAAAGTTCTAGGATGTCATCTTGCAAGTGGAAGGGAAACAACCTAGCAAACACAAGTTGATAAGCCATTGAAACTCAAATGAAGCATATGTACTTGGACAGTGCAAGACATTCTACTAAGGATGTTTGGTAGGGAGGCTCCAAAAAAAAGCTAAGGAAAAATTTTGGAGGGTGGTTGTAGCCACTACAATAGGGTCACAAAATAAACAGAGCCTACATAACAATAATAATGTAAGTGTACAACAATAACAATAGTAGGATTCTATGGGGCATAAAAATAAGAATATGTGGGATACATGGGCACAAAAATAATAATAAGGGTGATACACCAATATTATAGGGACCTAACATTAGGAGCATTGGTTGAGTTTATTTTGAGTTGTAATTAATTAATTCAATCTAACTGAGTTAAAGTCAGTTAAACTAGTTCCAACTGATGAAGGAACTAGTGGGAGGTCTAGTAGTGTGGTGATGTCTGCAGTCTAGTGGGGTGTTGCCTCCAGTATAGCAGGGTGTTTCCTATAGTTGAGTGTGGTGTTTCCTAAAGTACAGTGTGGTGCTACTTGAAGTGCAGTGTCGTGCTGCCTAAAGTACAATGTGGTTTTGTCTATAGTGCAATGTGGTTCTTCCTACAGTGTGTTGGAAATAATACTGAGAGGGGGGGTGAATCAGTATTATCAAATTCTTTTCAATATATCTTCCTTATTTATACTTTGAATAATTCTTCAAATATTGATCATTACTTTGTATGTCAGAATCATAAAATAATGAACAGGAACAAGAAAAGCAAATAGTCACACAAAAGAACACCAGATATAAGGTGGAAACCCAATGTGGGTGAAAACCACCTGCTGCAATATGTCTCTATCCTCTTTTAATAAGAAACTCCTTTTACAATGATTTTGTACTGGTGCAGTCCTTTACCAGTACGCAGGCTACAACCTGCAGAGAGCTACAACTCTCTCTCTCGTTTTCTAGTCTCTCCTGGAAGGGAGCTACAACCCCCTACTTCTTTTCTTCCAAGGACCACTTTTCATTAATTTTCAGACTGGATCCAAGAACATAAAAAAAACTACACTTGCATCATCAATCTCTGATTTCACCAAAGCCAACCCGCATACAGATCTGCAAATATTTCCTTATAACATTGCAGTTGTTCCATACATCAGACATACCCAAATCATAACATGTGTAAAATAAAACATGCATCAATAATTCAGACCCAGATTATTAGATTTATAGATCAATCGTATGCCACATATCACAGACCAAAATCATATAGAGATACCACTATTCCAGCCTTAAGATTTTCACCCATCAATAGAACTTATCCTTCTACTTACGCCCATGTTCCTTCTTCATTCAAATCCAGATCTGCACCATAACCCAATCACAATATTCCAGATCTAGCACTTTATCAGATATTCAATAATTCAAAAGATGCTTTGTCAAATGATCTCCTTCCTCTTTTATAGCCTTAGTCCTTTCTCAATACCGCGATCCAAAACCATAGGATCAAAAAACTGTTGGACTAATACCATGAACCAACCATGAAAGTGCGTGAGATCAACACTTTTGGATGCAATACCACGGGTCAAAACCATAGGATCAAAAACTGTCGAACTAATACCATGAACCAACCATGAAAGTGCGTGAGATCAACACTTTTGGATGCAATACCACGGGCCAAAACCATAGGATCAAAAACTGTCGAACTAATACCATGAACCAATACTTGGGATCAACACTTCTGACGAGGTACCATGGTCCAAAACGATAGGTTCAAATACCAAGGACTAACTACCATGGACCAAAGGTAAGTTCTCCAACATATACACACTTTTCCTTGCATGAAAGTGCGTGAGCTTTTTCTCTACATGCAATACCACGGACCAAAACCATAATAAACCAATACCACGAACCCAATACTTGGGATCAACACTTCTGACAAGGCACCATGGTCCAAAACCATAGGTTCAAATACCAAGGACTAACTACCATGGACCAAAGGTAAGTTCTCCAACATATACACGCTTTTCCTTGCATGAAAGTGCGTGAACGTTTTCTCTACATGAAATAAACTTTTCTCTGCATAAAAGTGCGTGAACGTTTCTCTACATGAAATAAACTTTTCTCTGCATAAAAGTGTGTGAACGTTTCTCTACATGAAATAAACTTTTCTCTGCATAAAAGTGCATGAACGTTTCTCTACATGAAATAAACTTTTCTCTGCATATAAGTGCGTGAAATTTTCTCTACATTATAATTTATTATCTGAGATGAGTGGGTTGCCATCAAGTACAACATATGTATCATAATGCCAACAATCTCCCCCTTTGGACTTGATGGCAACAACAACCAATCACTCTCCCCCTTTGACATCAAGGGCAAAGGGTTATGCTCCCCCTAAGAACATGCTCCCCCTGACTATAAACCAGATCTGCAAAGAAGAACCATAATCCATGACCATGAAAGATATAGAGATGTATTGCAGCAATATTCAGACCAGCATCCATGATCTCCTTCTGTACTTCCTCCATAATGCCAACAATGCATGATATGCTCCCCCTGAACCTGTGCCATTCGATCTTTGACCAATCCGCAAGCCAGCACATGTACGCATATACTTCAGATGAACCTTGCGTACAACCAACAATCAGAAGAGATTCAACAACAAGATGATGCATCAACAACCCCTAGCTTTTTCCTGAGGTATTCAAAGGTCTCCCTAGGCAATGGTTTGGTAAGTATATCAACAACCTATTCCTTAGAAGGAACATACTCCAACTTGACCTTTTGTTCAAGCACTTGTTCCCGGAGAAAGTGATACTTGATTGGTATGTGCTTGGTTTTTGAATGCATGACTGGGTTCTTTGAAATGCTGATTGCACTTGTATTATCACATAAGATGGAGATGGGTGGTGTACAAGTGATTTGAAAATCCTGCAAGTTCTGCATCATCCAAAGGAGTTGAGTGCAGCAAGATGCAGCAGCAACATATTCTGCTTCAGCTGTAGACAAGGCAATCGAACTCTGTTTCTTGCTGAACCAAGATACTAATCTGGAACCCATAAAGAATGCACCACCACTTGTGCTCTTCCTTTCATCCACACTTCCGGCCCAATCTGCATCAGTATAAGCATGAAGTGTGAGATCTGTATCTCTAGGATACCATAAGCCATAATTTTGAGTCCCTTGAAGATATTTGAAGATTCTCTTTACTGCCTGAAGATGAGTTTCCTTTGGATTTGCCTGAAATCTTCCAACTATTCCCACTGCATGCATGATGTCTAGTCGGGTACCTCTCAAATAAAGTAGACTTCCAATCATAGATCTGTAGGTTGGTTGATGTACTGCTGCTGATTCATCATTTGCACTGAGGCTACATCCTGTGACCATGGGAGTACATACTGGTTTTGCATCTTCCATGCCATATTTCTTCAAAATCTGCTTGAGATACTTGGTTTGAGACAAGAAGATCCCTCCTTCCTTTTGTTGGATTTGCAGGCCCAGAAAATATGTCAATTCTCCAAGCAAGGACATTTCGAATTCTTTCTGCATCACCAAGGCAAAGTTTTGACTCATAGATTCTTCATTGCTTCCAAAGATAATGTCATCTACATACACAACAAGTATCAACAATTTGTCATTTTCAATTTTTATATAAAGATTGCTATCTGCTGATCCTTTTGAAAAACCTTGTTGATGAAGATATTTGTCCAAACGATAGTACCAAGCCCTTGGAGCTTGTTTAAGACCATAGAGAGCCTTTTTCAATCTACATACAAGATTTGGATCATTTCCAAGAATGAAACCATCTGGCTGCTCAATGTATACTTCTTCTTCTAAGTCTCCATTCAGAAAGGTTGATTTCACATCCATTTGAAATACTTTGAACTTTTGAAAGCTTGAGAGAGCAAGGAACATTCGGATGGCCTCAAGTCTTGCAACAGGAGCAAAAGTTTCTTCAAAATCTATTCCTTCTTGCTGCGCATACCCTTTACAAACAAGTCTGGCCTTGTTTCTAATTACTTCCCCATTTTCATTCAACTTATTTTTGAAGACCCATTTTGTCCCTATAACATTCTTATCCTTTGGTCTAGGAACCAACTCCCAAGTGTTGTTCTTTTCGATCTGCTCAAGTTCTTCATCCATTGCTTTGATCCAACATTCATCTTTGCATGCCTCTTTTATATTTTGTGGTTCAGTGGATGAGAGTAATGCCAAATAGCTTGAAGCTTCTGCAATTGTTCTTCTTGTTTGTACACTTGCTTCTTTTTGCCCCAAAACCTGAGATTCTGGATGATTCTTCTGAACGTACCTGGATGGTGTCTTCTCTTCTACCCTTATCTGTTCCTCTGGTGCTTCTTGAGGTTCTTCTTCTTCATCATTCTGTCTTTGAGGGTAGTCTTCATCTTCTTCGATATTTTCATGATTTACTTGCCTAGGAATGTATCCTTTTTCATCAACCACAACATCAATGCTGTCAAAAATTCTTCCAAGTCTTTTATTGTAGCACTTATATGCTTCGCTGTGTGGAGAATAACCAAGAAGAATGCCTTCATCTGCTCTAGGTTCAAGTTTGCCAAGTTGCTCATCAGTATTCTTAATATAGAATTTTCTCCCAAAGATTTTGAAGTGTTTTACCGAAGGAGTCTCACCATACCAGAGTTCATGAGGAGTTTGAGTGCTGTTCACTCGGACATTTGTTTTATTGAGAATAACAACCGCAACATATGCAGCTTCACCCCAGAAAGTTGCGGGAGTTCCGGACTCATCAAGCATAGCACGGGCCATTTGTTGGACTGTTTTGTTCATCCTTTCCACCACTCCATTTTGCTGAGGAGTTCTAGCTGTAGAGAATTCCCTTCTTATCCCATGTTATTCACAGAAATCGAAAAATTCATTTGAGGTAAACTCCCCACCTCTGTCGGACCTGAGGCACTTAATTTTGTAACCTGATTCATTTTCAACCAAGGTTTTGAAGGATTTGAATTTTTCGAATGCTTCGTCTTTGTGCTTCAAAAGTCCTAACCAAACAAACCTGGAGAAATCGTCAATGAATAATATCAAGTATTCTTCTCCTCGAGGTGACCTCGTCCTGAAAGGACCACATACATCTGTATGGACTAGTTCAAGAGGCCTGTTGGCTGATCCTTCCTTCTCCGGGAAGTTGGTTCTGGTTTGCTTACCAAACTGACATGATTTGCATATAGTGTTGTCTGGAATTTTGATATCTGGAAGACCACGAACTGCCTGATATTTGCATGCCTTCCTTATTTGTGAAAAGCTTAGATGCCCCAACCTCCGGTGCCATAACCAATGTTCATCATCCTTGCTCAAATAGCATTTTTGTTGTCCTTCTTCAAATATGTATAGATTATTTGGAGTTCTTCTACCTTTGATCACTGTTTTCCCTGTATCAAGATCACGAACGCTACATCCATTTGATCGAAATATTACCTCGGTTCCTTGATCGCACATCTGACTGACACTCAGAAGGTTATGCTTCAAGCCATCAACATACAAAACATTTCCAGCTTTAACCTTTTCTTTTAACTGAGCTGTGCCTTTTCCTTTTATAGCTGCTGGAGTATCATTTCCAAAAGAAACTTTCTTTCCCTTTTCTAAAGCAGAATATGATTCAAGTTTTTCTTTATCACCTGTCATATGCTTCGAACATCCACTGTCGATGTACCATAGATTTTCCTGTCCCTCTACATAAAAGGCTATCCCACATCTTTCTGTTTATGGTTCCTTTATTCTCCATGTTCTGGTGCTTGAGGCTTGTTCCTTTGTCTTCTGAAACCTGCTCCTGCATTCAGAATCTTCATGACCAAAGTTATTGCAAATAGAACATTCAACTTCATTTTCAAGAGCCGAAAAGTTTTTATAGGTCCTTTTTGTAATCCCGATCATACTTCTTTATTTTTGAGCTTCTCTAGTCATGATTGTTTTATATGCAACACATTGAGCTGCTTTGTGACCAAAGTTATGGCAAGAGAAACATTTCCCATTGAAGAAACTTCTGCGATTATCAAATCTACCGGCCAAATGATTGTAATTTCTATTGTCATCCATTCTTGAAGAAAATTGAGAAGATTTTACCTGTGGCTGGTTGTAGCTTTTGTTCATCCTTAAGACAGATTGCCCCTGGTTTACCTGATAATCTCCATTGTTCTTTTGCTCATTCCTTCTTGCTGCATCAAGATAACTCTTTGAGGTGGATGCTTGAGATGTTTCTCCATTATACCCCAGACCTGTCTTGTTTAGCGGAGAACGTTGTACATTGATGATCTCATCTAGAGTTTCAGATCCTTTGACAAACTTAAGATTAATAACCTTTGTTTTCTCAATTTCTTTTCTAAGGCCAACAATTTCACCTTCTAACTTTTCAAGATATTTTTCTTTTTCATCAATTTGAAATTGTAGAGTATCAATGATCATATTCTTTTCTTCTATACATGTCTTAAGTCTAGAAATCTCTTCATAAAACCTATCCACATCTATAGCATCCATGTAATCGTCATCTTCAAATGCCATTAAAAGTTTATAGTCATTACCTCGTTCATCTTCATCACTATTTGATAGACCATCGCTGTCTTCATGAGTGTAGTAGCTTTTCTTATTTGCATTTTGTTTCTTATTCCATCTAATAGGTTCCTTTCCCTTGTCGATCTTATCCTTATGAGGACATTTGGCAGCATAGTGACCTACTCTTCCACAAGAAAAGCATTTGAAGGGTAACTTACCTCTGAACCGTCCAGCACCCCGTTGAAGATTTCTGACAAAATTTGATTCTTCTTCTTCTTCTGACCCATGTCCTGATTCATAGTACTCTCCTTTACCTGAAGCCTTGAAGGCAGCTTCTTTCCTGTCAGATGGACCTCTTTTTCTCATATCATAAGCAATTATAATTCCATGTAGTTGTGACATTTTAAGATGTTGTAGATTCTCCTTTTCTTCTATAGCAGAAACTTTAGATTCAAACCTAGGTGACAAAGATCTTAGAACTTTTTCAACCACAACAGCCTCTTTTATTTCTTCACCCAAATTTTTCATACAATTAACAATCTCATCCACATGAAGAAAATAGTTAGCCACACTTTCATCATTATACATTCTGAGATTCTCATACTGAATCCTGAGGGTTTGAAGTTCTGCACATTTTACCTGTTCATCTCCTTCGTAGCTCAAAACAATCTTGTCCCATATTTCTTTTGCGGATTTATATTGCATAACCTTCACGAATTCAGATTGAGATAGGCATCCTAGAAGAGTATTAACCGCCTTTGCATTTGTTTCATATTTCTTCTTCTCAGCTGAATCTGTAGGAGTAGCTGATGGAAAAGTATACCCTGTTTCTATAATGTCCCATACTTCTGTACCCAAAGATTGAAGATAGGCAGTAACTCTTACCTTCCAATATACGAAGTTTGTGTTGGGTCGTTAATATGCCATTATTATTGTCACTTGTGAACGTTTATTCCACCCATTTCTACCATTCTTCATCATGTCATTTATTATAATTTGTTATATAAATCCATTTTATGATGATTTATGCTCTTATATTATTTATTCTCCTTTATTTCTAATAAATTGATGATTATGCATTATTTTACCAATGATAGTTCTAATAAGTTGGTTATAACATTATTCACCATTTTTAGCCTCCAAGGTAACTTCCAGATTGAAGATTTGATTTTTAAATCTGCCAACTCAGAAATTCGCTGGTTTAAGGAGTGACAGTTTTGCGGTTGAGATTCTGAGCAAATGAAGACGAATTTGAGAAATTCGGAACATGGGTTTTGTCCAGAACGGGCCCAATTAACTTTAACAAAGAACGGTTTGCCCAAATTCGGCTTGTACAGGGAGAAATGCAGGGTTCTTTGAGCACGATTTTCTCAGATTTGCAGTTGCGGCCGTCCTCCAAATCTCAGCTACAAACCCAAATTCGTCTTGCTTTTGTTGAAGAGATGAGAGGAAATATATTTTCTTGTTGATCATATGGTTAGAATCAACCTAAATTTGTAAAAGAAATCATGATTGTAATTATCTATGCTCTGATCTTTCTCTATTTAATGAAACCAAAGATCAGAGGAGGGGGGATTGCTTTTGTAATTTTACAGTTTCAGAATAAACTTTGATCGTTGAGTCTCATTGAGACCTGATTTTGTTATACTTTTGTGGATGTGATTAATATAGAAGACTTGGTGTTCATTCCGTCGCTGCATCTGGAGTAACTTAAGGCAGTGTTCCATTGGCAGCCAAGGGCCCGGCTCCGAAGGACACTTGCCTTTGTATCATTATACGGTGATCTGCATGTGGATTGCTTATCTTTATTACGTAGTAATCTGATACATCTTTTATGTGATATGCTATGCTTCGTTATAACTGATATCTGAATGAGTTCTTTATCTCATGTCTCTGCATTTATTCAAATTGCATCTTTCAGCTATTTCTATAGCGGAATGTTGGTATGAATGTATTGTTATCAGATCCATGTGAAATAGTATTTGTAAGACTTGAAAGCAATATTACTTCGTTCAGAAACATAGTCATATCATCATTACTCTTAGATTGCTGTAGTAGTAGAGAACGTGTACATACGGTTGAGGATTGCTGTTCCATTAGTGCGTTGAATGTATATATGATTGACGTTCCTGTTTTATAATGAACTGATGTTCCATAATTCATTTGTAAATATCTTCTTGTAAAGTAAAGATCATTGGAATTGCTTTTGCCGATTGTTATTTGATTGCGGAATGAGAGTTCAGTTCTAACTCGCGAGATTTAGTTCTTTTAATTGCTGTTTCATTTACTGCTGTCCATTTCGTTTCATGCTGCTTTTTGCCATTCCTTTTACTTGCATTTATTGCTTTGGTGTGAGAGAAGGTCCAAGGCTGTCGTGAGCCTCAATAGACGCTACCACGCTCCCAGATCCATGGTCCATGCTCTAATTCCTTTTGCATCAATTTCTAGAGGACTCAGTTATTGCTACCATATCCTCGATTGATGGTTGTCTGAATGAATGATTTAGTTTCTTGCTGTTCCAATTAGATTTTGTTTCAAGCATTCATTTACTTTTGGGTTTTAAGCACTATACTGCAAAACATTACTCTTAAGTAAATAGCCGCCTCAGACAGAGTACACTCTTGAAATAAAAAGTCGTCCCTGGGTTGATAATTAATGTGAAGGTAATTAGGAGTTCACAAGACACCTTTTTATCGCTCCACAGTTTGTCCCATCAAAAATCGGTGGCCTGATTGATGATTCCCTCTCATAGTTGCTCATGATGTTAGATCTTCCTTCAAGCGATCAAGCTTCTTCAGAAGGACCTACTCTGATACCAATTGTTGGAAATCATACTGAGAGGGGGGGTGAATCAGTATTATCAAATTCTTTTCAATATATCTTCCTTATTTATACTTTGAATAATTCTTCAAATATTGATCATTACTTTGTATGTCAGAATCATAAAATAATGAGCAGGAACAAGAAAAGCAAATAGTCACACAAAAGAACACCAGATATAAGGTGGAAACCCAATGTGGGTGAAAACCACCTGCTGCAATATGTCTCTATCTTCTTTTAATAAGAAACTCCTTTTACAATGATTTTGTATTGGTGCAGTCCTTTACCAGTACGCAGGCTACAACTCGCAGAGAGCTACAACTCTCTCTCGTTTTCCAGTCTCTCCTGGAAGGGAGCTACAACCCCCTACTTATTTTATTTCAAGGACCACTTTTTATTAATTTTCAGACTGGATCCAAGAACATCAAAAAAACTACACTTGCATCATCAATCTCTGATTTCACCAAAGCCAACCCGCATACAGATCTGCAAATATTTCCTTATAACTTTGCAGTTGTTCCATACATCAGATATACCCAGATCATAACATGTGTAATATACAACATGCATCAATAATTCAGACCCAGATTATTAGATTTATAGATCAAGCGTATGCCACATATCACAGATCAAAATCATATAGAGATACCACTATTCCAGCCTTAAGATTTTCACCCATCAATAGAGCTTATCCTTCTCCTTACGCTCAGGTTCCTTCTTCATTCAAATCCAGATCTGCACCATAACCCAATCACAATATTCCAGATCTAGCACTTTATCAGATATTCAATAATTCAGAAGATGCTTTGTCAAATGATCTCCTTCCTCTTTTATAGCCTTAGTCCTTTCTCAATACCATGGTCCAAAACCATAGGATCAAAAAACTATTGGACTAATACCATGAACCAACCATGAAAGTGCGTGAGATCAACACTTTTGGATGCAATACCACGGCTCAAAACCATATGATAAAAAACTGTCGAACTAATACCATGAACCAACCATGAAAGTGCGTGAGATCAACACTTTTGGATGCAATACCACGGGCCAAAACCATAGGATCAAAAACTGTCGAACTAATACCATGAACCAATACTTGGGATCAACACTTCTGACGAGGTACCATGGTCCAAAGCAATAGGTTCAAATACCAAGGACTAACTACCATGGACCAAAGGTAAGTTCTCCAACATATACGCGCTTTTCCTTGCATGAAAGTGCGTGAGCTTTTTCTCTACATGCAATACCACGGACCAAAACCATAATAAACCAATACCACGAACCCAATACTTGGGATCAACACTTCTGACGAGGTACCATGGTCCAAAACCATAGGTTCAAATACCAAGGACTAACTACCATGGACCAAAGGTAAGTTCTCCAACATATACACGCTTTTCCTTGCATGAAAGTGCATGAACTTTTTCTCTACATGAAATAAACTTTTCTCTGCATAAAAGTGCGTGAACGTTTCTCTACATGAAATAAAATTTTCTCTGCATAAAAGTGCGTGAAATTTTATCTACATGAAATAAACTTTTCTCTGCATAAAAGTGCGTGAACTTTTCTCTACATGAAATAAACTTTTCTCTGCATAAAAGTGCGTGAACTTTTCTCTACATGAAATAAACTTTTCTCTGTATATAAGTGCGTGAAATTTCTCTACATTATAATTTATTATCTGAGATGAGTGGGTTGCCATCAGGTACAACATATGTATCATAATGCCAACACAGTGATCAACCAGTAAAATAAATATCAACTCATAATTAAATCATGCATGTCAGATCAGAGAAAGAACCAGTTGATATTGGTGTTCAAGGACAATGTACTATCAGTTGTATATTAATCTAAATTGTACGTATGGTTCATGCAGTCAGAGGAAGGCCTGATGATTGCACAATTCATAATTGAGGAATTTCCTAATTAAATAGTGTCTAATTCCTTGAGGAACAACGCGAAAAAACAGAAACTTGGGAAAGCAGAAAATTGGTTAAGTATTCGCCAAGTGTTGTCTAGGAAGTAGTGAAATATATAGAGATAGTGCAGAGGTTTCTCAAGCTGGAGAAAAGCATCGTAATATTCTCATATTTTATGACTAATACAATATATAGATAGTAGGGTTTTATAGCTATGGATTACCCCATGAAATCATTGTATTATGTGTTGATTGAATTCTTTCTCTTGTATGCTTCATGATTTTGTGATCATTTAATTATTTTCGCTGATGAGTAGAGTAGATTCAAGTCTATTGTTTTATCATATTACAATTAGCAGTTTGAATCTAGAAGGAATTTATACACCCATAACCTAAGTATTCAGGCTAGTAAAATACACATAGTTCATGACTTGTTCCTTCGAAGCAATACAACACAAAAGAGTTAACAATTTGCGCCCTCAGTCTGATCAACACAATGCAATAGTGCTCATGACCTGCCCCTTCGATCTAATAAACACAACACAATACTGCTCACAACTTGAGCCCTTAAACCAATCAACATAATATTTCTCATGATCTAATCCTTCAATCTAATAAACATAATAATGCTCACGATATGAGCCTTTGGGCCTATACAACATTAGATCTCACAACCTGATCCTTTCTCCAATACAACACTATAAATTTCATGTCCTACACGTTTGGACAAAATAATACCAAAAACACCTAATTTATTCCTTTAGGCCAAAAAATAAAACACAACATTTTTCACGACCTAAGCCTTTGGGCCAATATAATGCAACTAAATTCACAACCTGCACACACAACAAATCTCACGAGTTGGGTTGAGCAACACAATAACTACACCTTTAGGCCAAATAATAAAATGTAGCTCATGACATGTGGCTTCATACAAATCAACACGACTGAGCTCAAAATCTACACATAGAATAGAGCTCACAGGCTCAGCCAAGTAAGACATGACCTGCACCTTCGGGCTAAATAATACAATATAACCCACAACCCAATGTGAAAAAATGCAATAGAGATAACATCCTTAGGAAAATACGTAGCAAAGTTATCAATCCAATTCTTGATTTCTGTGAACCAAACATATATTTTAATGAGTGAACACACCCTCTAATTGAATTGGCCACACTTGTATATATAACTGTGACTAGGAATGAAATTTATCGGAGCCAATGTGAATTTGAAATTTTGGGGGCAGACCCAAGTTTGAATCTTTTGGGGTTTACATGAATTGAAGAAGCTTCATGTGCCCACACCATGTGACCTAATTCTAGGGTCCATGGACAAAATGATGTTGACATCATCATGATATCACCATTGGCATATCCTAAGTGGGCCTCATTTCACTCAGAATCCATTCAATCGTCTAATAAAAATGTCCAATCAACATGCCATGTGGCACCTGTCATGTCATCACGTACATTGAATCTCTCATTGCCATGTGATCATTCAAAATACCTAACGAAACTTGCCTTGCCATGCACGGCATGTCATTTGTTAAGGAGCCATTTGTCTTCCTTCAATCCTACCATATGTCATGTATTGATTAGACCAAAGTGGTAGAGGACAAGTGACAAGCGGGAGGCATTAAAATTCATGCATGTCATCACACAATTCGTCCCTCATGAATTCTTCAATAGTCAAATATTCCCTAAGATTCATGATATTTAACCTATTAAATAGTGTGAACCTCCGCTATTTTTTGTGGATTGAAAAATAAAATCATACAACTATCAACTATCAAACTAGCATAAATTATCATGCAAGAGGAGCTTGACCCAGTGTGATATACTATTGGAAATATCTTAGAGAGGACCATCAAACCATGCCATCGATAGATTCATTTCAACAACATAACTTTAACAAAAACTTAATAACATTTGAGCCACTTTTATACCATTTAATTTGACCTTTCCAAGACATAGAACTTATCTCAGAGAGGATTATCCAACCATGCCATTCATAGCTCCATTTTACTTACCCTTTGACATCAATGACAAAACTATTTCCAAAAATATCGCCCCTTTAACATACATAGCAACATCATCAGAAATTGATGGTAATTAATAGAAATAACCTAAACTCTTCCTAACAAGCTGCTACAAAATTGTTCTTTTCCACTTCTTTCTCTCCTTCTATATCTATGTTATTTTTCAATTTCTCCTTTATACTTTTTCCATTGCTTTCACTCCTTTTGTATATCTGTTATTTTTTAATTTTTATTTTCTCTCCCCCTTTGATTCCAATGTAAAAGGGCACTACTAATCATAGTTTCTCATCAATGATTCAGAAATTTTCATGCATTTTTATATGGACATGTTTCCTTGTGAAGGAATTCCCCCCCCCCCCTAAGAATATTCTCCCTCTTATGTAAATCTCCCCATGTTAATAAACACTCTTTTGGTGAAGTTTCCTAATATATACATACTCCTCCTATGTAGGATTGTAGTAAAACTCTTTTATGACATCATATCTCTCTTGAAATTAACCTTGTATTTTATATATGAGATATCACCTTCAGAAGTCATCTATAAAAATTTCTAGATATGTCATATCTAGCCCAATTTGAGCTACTCATCTTCCCTACAATTCTTGATTGCTCCTTTCAAATGGATGAAATCCTCCTACATAACTCCCCTGTTCAATTTCTCCCTCATCTTGGTGCATCATCATCCTATTGGCATTGTAGTATTGCTATTGATGTCAACAGGTTGGAGATGTTGTTGGTCATATTCATGAGTTATGAGGACTTGGTAATTGATGATTGGTTCATGGTATTTTTAGTTGGCACTGATGTCAACATACCTACGACTAGACCTAGTGGAGATGATGTTGTGGCTACTAAGGAGATGGATTCCAGTTATGTTGAGTTCGTTGGAGATGTTTTTGTTGCAAGAGGTTGGAGATTTTCTCTTGGTGCTTCATATGTCTCTACATGTCTTGGAGACATTGAATTGTTGCTTCATGTGTTGTGTTTTGGTTGCTTTTATTGGAATTTCTTCCACCTATGTTGGAGGCAATTAGTTGACATGATGTTGATGCTATAGGACTTGGATATGTTGCTACAAGGATTAGGGATGTTGTGTTATGAAACCAACTCACAAAAAGATAGAAAAGATAGATCAACGCCTTAGAATTAAGCCTCTTCGAGGAGGAAACTTCCTTCACATTACATAAATGAACAATTCTTGGATGATTCAAATGAAAAAACCTCCTTTCTATATATAGGAGTCTAAGAAGTCACAATATAACCCAACCGACCTAACAATAACAATATAAAGCCACAAAAATAACAATAGAAGGATTCTATGGGGCACAGTAATAACAATATGGGGACAATAATGTTAGGATATAGTTAAGTTCAACTTGGTCTAGTATAGAGTTAGGTTAGAGTTAGGTAAAGTGTGTTTCTTTACCGTTGTACATTTTGTAACTTACAATCCGACGGTCACGATATGTAGTGATCCGACGGTTCACTCTCACCTCGGTATTACCGACACTTGATCCATGGCTTGACACCCGATTGGTCCATGAGTTCTATTTAAAGTGCATGGAGGCTCATTGTTCGGGTAATCCGTGCATGAGAGAAGCTTATGTAAATTTTCATTCTTTGATTAATAAATTGCCTGTAGTACCCACGTTGGGACAGGCCGTGGACTATTTCCCTCCTTGCACTTTGAGGGTTTTAACCACGTCAAAAATACTGGTGTATTGATTTGAGATCTGGTTGTGAGCGGTGTCCTTTTGGTGTTCTTTCTGAGGAACTTACCCTGTAAATTCCTACATGGAATCAGAGCTATTTGAGGGCCGCGTCCGTTGGTGATCCAAATCTGAAGCCGGTAGAACTGCATGCGGCTGTCGTTTCCTAGATCTGCTGTTTCTGACTACTTTCGGGCCGAGAGGACTGCTCTGTTGCGTTCGGAGCATCTGTTCCAGTGAGGAACCCCTTTCGTTTCACGCGAAAAGGTTTCTGGTAGCCCTAGCTGCGTCATTTTTCAGATCGGGAGGTATACAATGTTTTTTTGCAGTTTACTGTTATTTTCTCTCTGCTTATTTCGGTCTCAGTTTATTTAGTTTTTTTTTGACCGGATCTATACCTTTCATTTCTGCGTATGCTCTTTGCCCTGCGACTCTGTGCGATCTGGGCAAATCAGAAACAAAAAGGAAGGATTTTTCTCATGCGTATGCTCTTTTCCCTACACCTTAGTGTGATCTCGGAAAATCAGAAACATTGAGAAAAATATTTAGTTTTTCGGCTAAAGCTAACTTTGAGATTTTTTTTAAAATTTCTAGTTTTTTTTTGGCTAAAGCTAACATCGAGCCGCAAGGTTCGTTTTTCTTTGCATATTCGTGTTTGGGTTTTGTGTTTTGTGTTTTGTAGGGAAAAAGAGCTTTCTCAAGGCAAGCACGCAAACCAAGGCCCCCCCTCTCTCTCTCTCTCTCTCTCTCTCTCTCTCAAATTTTTTGTATAGATCAATTGGTTCAAAGCTATTTTAAGAGAGTAGAGGTCTTGGGTTCAAGTCTCCATTTTGTGGGGGCGGATTTTTTTTCATTCCCGCACATTCGCGCACTTTGCCGGCAACGTTAACAATTGTTTTTCAAAAAGCCATAACTTCTTCATCCGGAAGCCTTTTTCAGAGCCGTTTTTTTTAAAACCGCCTATTTTTTCGAGATCTATCCATTGGAACACTTACTTTCAGCATCTTCAGCTTCATTTTTTTTTTTTAAATGGAAAGTCCATGCCAAGTCATTCTTGACAGCACTAACTACTTCCAATGGGTAGCCTACATGGAAGATTTACTTAGAAGTAAAGGTCTCTTCAGAATAGCCACAGACCAAGAGAAGAAACCAAAAGATGAAGACAAGGCTGCAAAATGGGAAAATAGACAAGATCAAGCACGTGGTTTGATAGGGATGTCTATTTCTCCTGATCTTAGATTCCACATTGCAGAACTTGAGACTCCTCATGAAGCATTAGAAAAACTCGCTAAAGTTTTTGGGATTAAAAATGAAATTAGAGCCCATCAACTTGAAAATGAGCTGCTTACTTTGGATCCTAATAATTTTTCTTGCATTGAAGATTTCTTGTCCAAATTCAAGACCCTTAGATATCTCTTGGAAGGTGTTAAAGTTAAGAAAGAAGATGATAACCTTATTTATTCCATCCTTACTAAGTTGGGACCAGCCTACTCTGTATTTGTTTCCACTTTCCATTCTACAAGGGAAGCTTTCATTTGTCAAGGACAAGACTACAAGGCCCCTTCCTTTGACTCCTTTTGTGATTCCTTAATAAAAGAACAAGAAAAACTCTTACACCTTGGTCTTCTTAATCTTGGAAACTCTTCCACGAAAGCGTTAGCCACCCAGCAGCAACCAAATTCAAAGAATCCTAAGAAGTCATATCCTCAACCATCTCAGCCTCAAAATGAAAGATCATTTCAGCAAAATGATAAGACCAATAAAAACAAATGGAAGAAGACTGATAGACATTGTAACTTTTGTAATCGAGATGGCCACTTAGAATCTAAATGCTTTAAGAAGATGGAAGCCTTGGAAGCCGCAATGAAGAAACATAACATCCATGTGGAGCCTACTTCAACTTCAACTTCCGGAATGGCACTTTCTGCATGTCATTGTCAATCATCTCAGTCTGGTTATGCATTAAATGTATCTTCTTCTTCTTCTCATTCTCATGAGTGGCTCATTGATTCTGGAGCCTCTTGTCACATGGCCAAAAACCAAGCCATGTTTTCTTCTTTAAATGATTGTAACACCAAAAATATATATGTTGGTGATGATAGATCTCTTAATGTTGTAGGGACTGGAACTGTTCATCTAGACAATGGTCAGTTTAATGATGTATTATGTGTTCCAACCTTATCCTGCAACCTTCTATCTGTCTATCAGATAACTCATTTAGGTGAAGGTAAAATTGTTGAATTTTCACCTCATGATGTTGTAATCAAGGATCTAAAAGATCCTAAACAGATTCTAGCTACTGGTCTTGCTGATGATTCCAAAAGGTTGTATAAGTTTCACAACTTTGGGTCATCAAATCTTCCCTCAGTATTTATTGCTCATAATGATGAAGTGAGCAAATGCTGGCATGAGCGATTTGGTCACTTAAACTATCGCTCCCTTCAGCATCTATGTAAAGAAAATATGGTGACAGGTCTTCCTATGGTATCTTGCAGAGATGGTGTTTGTTCCGGATGTGTACTCGGAAAACATCATCGGGACAGTTTTGACAAACGTGCCTCTTGGCACGCCTCAGCCCCTTTACAGCTTGTGCACAGTGATTTATGTGGTCCTCTTCCTGTTGCTTCATTCTCTGGCTGCAAGTGCTTCTTAACTTTCATTGATGATTTCTCCAGACGCACTTGGGTATACTTCTTAAAACTCAAGAGTGAAGTATTTAACACCTTTTTGGCCTTCAAAGCCTTTGTTGAAAAACAATCTGGACATCAAATTCTTAAGCTAAGAACTGATAATGGTGGAGAATATGTTAAAAACACATTCATCAACTTTTGCACCGAAAATGGAATTCAAATGCAACATATTGTTCCATACACTCCACAACAAAATGGTGTAGCTGAAAGGAAAAATCGCACCTTAAAGGAAATGGCTAATTGTATGCTGCAATCTAAAGGACTCAGTCTTAGTTTTTGGGCCGAAGCAATTAATTGTGCAAATTATATAATCAATCGCACTCCTACTAAGGTTCTAGAGAATATCACTCCAGAAGAAGCTTGGAGTTCCATTAAACCAGATGTAAGTCACTTTCGTGTGTTTGGAAGTGAAGCATGGGCCCATATTCCAGATGAAAAGCATAAAGCTTTAGAACCTAAGAGTGAGAAATGTACTTTTGTTGGATATTCTGAAGATGTAAAAGGTTATAGACTTATTCCATTTAAGTCCAAAAATGTTATCATTAGAAGAGATGTAAAGTTTGATGAAAATAAATCGGCCTGCGAGCCTAGTCCGGCGGATGTGCCACCTCTTCCTATCTCTTCTACTTTTGAAAACATTTCCTCTTCAGATGATGAAAGCGAGGATGATAATCCTCCCCCACCTTCTCAGGATCCTCAAATTCCACGATGGGTCCGTGCTACTCGGGATGCAGCAGGTGATCTTGCAGGTGATCCTACAGATCAGCGACGTACACGTTCTCAGTTTGAAAGAGCCTCTTCTTTACTGGCTCAAGCTCCAATAAATCATGATCCTGACACTTTTGCAGAAGCTTCAGGCCGTCCACATTGGGAAGCAGCTATGAATGAAGAATATCATTCATTGATGACAAATGATACATGGGATCTTGTTCCTCTACCAAAGGGACGCAAACTTGTTAGATGTAAATGGGTTTACAGAACCAAATATGGACCAGATGGGAAAGTTGATAAACATAAAGCTCGTCTCGTTGCTAAGGGCTTTTCACAGGTTGAAGGCATTGACTACACTGAAACCTTCTCCCCTGTTGCCAAAATGAACTCTATCCGCCTTGTTCTTTCCCTTGCTGCCTCTTTAAAATGGGAAGTCCATCAGATGGATGTTAAATCTGCCTTCTTGCATGGGGACTTGCAGGAAGAAATCTATATGGAACAACCCATTGGCTTCATACAAACAGACTCCAACCTTGTTTGTCGACTTAAGAAATCCCTTTATGGCCTCAAGCAAGCTCCTCGGGCTTGGTATGCCAAAATGGATAGCTTTCTTTTAGAATATGGCTTTTCTAGGTGTCATTCTGACAATACTGTCTACACCAAGAAAGTGGGCAACTCTCTTATCATCCTTGTTCTTTATGTTGATGATCTTATCCTTATTGGTAGTGATCCCAACCTTATAAACCATGTGAAGTCCATCCTTAAAAAGAAATTTGAAATGACAGACTTAGGACACTTACACTATTTTCTCGGTCTTCAAGTCTTGCAATCCCAGGAGGGTATTTTCCTTTCCCAGTCCAAGTATGCTTGTGATATTCTTCGTCATTTTCACATGGAAGACTGTAAGCCAGCCCCTTCTCCCTTCCAGTCTGGAGTCAAACTTTCAGTCTCTTGTACTTCTCCTGAAGTTGATGCTACCTTATACCGTCAACTTGTCGGAAAACTCTTGTATTTAACCCATACTCGTCCTGATCTTTCCTTTGTTGTTGGCCTTGTTGCTCGTTTTATGCAAAACCCCCGTGAAAGTCATTGGAAAGCAGCTAAAAGAATACTTCGTTATGTTCGAGGTACAGTACAGTTTGGGATTCATTACAGTGCCAAAGCAGCTCCTCTGTTAGTTGGTTTCACTGATTCTGATTGGGCTGGTGACCCTGATGATCGGAAGTCTACTGCCGGTTATGTCTTCACTCTTGGTTCAGGACCTATTACATGGGCTTGTAAGAAACAGGCTGCCATTTCTCTTTCGTCAGCAGAAGCAGAGTATCGTGGTGCCGTGGAAGCTAGTAAGGAAGCCTTGTGGCTTCGTCAGATCCTATCAGAGTTTGGCTTTGAGCAGCAGCATCCAACCACACTTTGGTGTGATAATCAAAGTGCCATTCAGCTATGCAAAGATCCAGTCCAGCATCAGCGCAGCAAACACATTGAACTACACATGCACTTCATCAGAAAGCTCATTCATGACCATGTTCTTGAAGTGCAATATTGTCCAACAGATGATCAGGTTGCAGACATCTTCACAAAGGCTCTCACAGAGGCGAAGTTCACTAAACTTCGATATATGCTTGGAGTTCAGGAAGTTGTCACTAAGGGGGGATAGGCTCTAGTGCCTCCTTCCTTCTCCTATTGTGTCATATTTGTAAATCCTTCAATCCTATCCCAAGTTGTTCTTAAGGGGGGATGTTAGGATATAGTTAAGTTCAACTTGGTCTAGTATAGAGTTAGGTTAGAGTTAGGTAAAGTGTGTTTCTTTACCGTTGTACATTTTGTAACTTACAATCCGACGGTCACGATATGTAGTGATCCGACGGTTCACTCTCACCTCGGTATTACCGACACTTGATCCGTGGCTTGACACCCGATTGGTCCATGAGTTCTATTTAAAGCGCATGGAGGGTCATTGTTCGGGTAACCCGTGCATGAGAGAAGCTTATGTAAATTTTCATTCTTTGATTAATAAATTGCCTGTAGTACCCACGTTGGGACAGGCCGTGGACTGTTTCCCTCCTTTCACTTTGAGGGTTTTAACCACGTCAAAAGTACTGGTGTATTGATTTGAGATCTGGTTGTGAGCGGTGTCCTTTTGGTGTTCTTTCTGAGGAACTTACCCTGTAAATTCCTACAAATAAGAGCACACCAATATTAATAAGGGATACAACTACAATAGTAATGGGGTAATCACTATTATTACAGGGACCTAACATACCCCTCTCCTTGAAAAAAGTGTTTTCCTAAACACTTGAGTAGTTCTAGATGCTTCTGTATAAAATTCTCATCCTCCCATGTGGAATATTCAGTGGATAAGTTCTTCCACTTAATGAGATACTCCGAAATTGTTTGATTTCGTAGCTATCGAGTTCTTGTTTTTGTGACTGCTTCTAGTTCCAATATAAAGTTTCCTTCCTCATCAATTTCTAGCAATATTGTTTGAACTGGGAGCTTGTCACCTATAAACTTCTTTAAACATGAAACATGGAAAACTGGGTGCACTCGAGAAGCTGCAGGAAGCTCCAATTTGTATGCCATAGTACCAATCTTTTGCAACACCTTGTATGGACCATAATACTTTAGTGATAATTTGCTATACTTCTTAGCTTGCTTGAGGGACATTTGTTTATATTGTTGTAGCTATAGGAATACCCAATCACCTACATCAAAACTTCTTTCGTTGCGATGTTGATCTGCCTGTTTTTTCATTCTATTCTGTGCCAACACGAGGTTATCCTTTAAGAGTTGGAGGACTTGTTGTTGATGTTCGATGTGATGTTTGACTACTTGAACCTTAGAATTTTCTCTTAAATATGATGTGATGGATGGTGGCTGATATTCATAAAGTGCCATAAGTGGGGTCATTTTTTTTGTTGTATGGAAGGAAGTGTTATACCACCATTCAGCCAGAGGCAACCATTTGACCCATGTGTCTATTTTTCAGATACAAAGCAACGCAGATATCATTACAAACAATTGTTTACTATCTCAGTTTGCCCATCAGATTGAGGATGGTAAGATGAGCTATGAGCTAACTGAGTACCAAGACAGGAAAATAATTCAGCCCAAAAATTTCTAGTGAAAATGGGATCTCTGTCACTTACAATAAGCTTTGGGTTTCCATGTAGCTTTTGAATTGTTTCCATAAATGCAGTAGAAATTGTACTGGCTTTAAATGGATGTGATAATGCACAAAAGTGTGCATACTTGGTAAGTCTATCAATTACCACAATGATGACACTCTTTCCCTCAGACTTGGGTAAACCTATGATAAAATCCGTTGAAACCTCCTCCCAACGTTGGCTTGGAATGGATAAAGGTTGTAACAGACCCGGGGTCTTAATTGTTTCAACTTTATTTTGTTGGCAAACCAAACATTCCGCCACAAACTTTTGAATATCTGATTTAAGGCTATCCCAAAAAAATTCCTTCTTAACCTTGTGGTAAGTTTCTAAAAACCCTGAGTGCCCTCCTAAGGGAGAAGTGTGCAATTCCATAAGAATCTTTTGTTTTAGTTGGGAATCTTTGTACCATAACGAATCATTTTTCCAGCTAAATGTATCAGATGTACTGGAATCTTGTTGTAACTTTCGAATACGTGCCCACACTTCTTCATCATTCTTCCATTCCTCCCTTGCTTTGTTTACCAATCTGGTTGGATAATAGAAATGGTGCGCAACAATGCTTCCAGATCCTCATCCTTTCTTGAGAGTGCATCTGCCACCACATTTTGCTTCCCTTTTTTGTAGATGATTTCAAATTCATAACCCAACATCTTTGTGACCCACTTTTGTTGCTCTTTAGAGGATAATCTTTGTTCTAAAAATTATTTGTGGCTATCATGATCTATTTTTACCTTGAAGTGTCTTCCCATTAGGTAGGGTCGCCATTTCTTAAGTGCATGTAGTATTTCCAACATTTCCTTCTCATAAATAGCTTTGTGTAAAAACTTTCCCTTGATTGGACGACTTTCAAAAGCAATGGGTCTTTCATATTGTAGTAAAACAGCACCAATTCCATTTCCTAAACCATCACATTCCACAATAAAGGTTTTTGTGAAGTCCAGTGTAGCTAAGACTGGTGCTTGGCACATTACCTCTTTAAGATGTTCGAAGGCCTTTGTTGCTTCTGGAGTCCATGAAAATGCATCTGTCTTCAATAATGTTGTTAGAGGTGTTGATATTCTCCCATAATTCTTAACAAACTTACGATAATACCCTGTCAACCCTAGAAATCCTCACAAATGCTTTATGGATGTGGAGATTTTCCATTCCTTAATGCATTTAATTTTGCTGGGGTCTACCTTAACTCCTTCATGAGATACAATATGACCCAGATATTCCACCTCTTGTACTCCAAAGAAACATTTGGATCTTTTTGCATATAATTGTTTCTCATCCAATAGTTGTAGCACCCTATCAGCATGTTCAACATGATCCTTCCAAGACTTTCTGTAGATTAGTATATCATCAAAAAATACTAACATAGATTTTCTAAGGAAGGGTTTGAAAGTGGAATTCATCAAACCTTGAAATGTAGAAGATGCATTGGTAAGGCCAAAAGGCATGACCAAAAATTCATAATAACCCTCATGAGTTCTAAATTTTGTTTTTGGAATGTCTTCAGTCTTCATTCTAATTTGATGATATCTTGAACGAAGATCTAACTTGGTGAAGTAAATTGATCCATGCAATTCGTGTAGTAATTCATCAATGACTGGAATGGGAAGCTTATCTTTAATAGTGAGCTTATTGAGCGCCCTATAATCCGGAAACATGTGCTATGATCCATCCTTCTTGTGCACCAATACTACTGGAGCAGAGAAAGAACTTTGACTAGGATGAATTATACCAGCCTCTAGCATTTCTACAGCCATACGTTCAATTTCACTCTTTTGGGCATAGGGATATCTTTACGGCCAGATGTTTAGAGAAACACTTCCTGGAATCAGATGAATAACATGATCATAATAAAAAATAGGTGGGAGACCTTTGGGAGTCTCAAATACCTTGGAAATATTGTCCAATACCTTTTGGAGATCTGGAGAAATAGATGATTCTGATGTGGAAACATCTAGCGAACATAATTGTGCAATTACACCTCTTTGTTCCTTTTTTGGAAGCTTTGTCATACCGTTGGAGCTAATTATCTTTCCTGGTTTCCCTGCAATACCCCATAATTCAACTTCCTTTCCTTCCATAGAAAATTTCATGAAACTTTCTTGAAAATTAAAAGCTATTATACCCAAGGATTCTAGCCATTGGACTCCTAATACAACATCAGCACCTTCCATTGGAATGGAAAGCATTAGGCTAGTCAATACATACTCTCCCATGGATAGCTTGATATTATGGCACTTTCCAGAGAAATTTATCATTCCTCCATTTGCAACCATCACTTGACACTCTGGTACTGGATATAGGAAGCAATTCAATTCTTTTGCTATCTTATAATGAATAAAATTGTGGGTACTTCCTGAATCAATCAACACTATTACCTTTTTCTTCTTGATTTGTCCTTTTATCTTGATGGTTTGAGGAGTGTTAATTCCAGCCAATGCATTACAATATATGGTTGGATTCATTTCTTCTTTATCTAGGCTTTGTTCCTGGAGTATATCCTCTTCTTTTGACCTTTCTTGCTCCTTTTCTTCTTCCTCTTCACAATCTATGTAGAATAATTTCTTCTCAGCACACTTATGACCTTTAGCATATTTGCTATCACAACTGTAACAAAGTCCTTTTGCTCTTTTCTCTTCCAATTGTTGTGGTGTCAACCTTATAGGTTGTGGAAGACTTGGGGCAACAACACTTCCATCTTTATAGTTGTGAGTAGTATGCTTCCTGGTTGCCATAATTTTGCTTTCCATTTTTCTTGCCAACCTGAATGCCTTCTCTAATGAATCAGGTTCCCAAAGGTGAACATCATGTTGGATATTATCCTTTAAAGTCTCCATGAACACATAAATCCTGTGCTCCTCTGGAATATTTTTTACCCTTATGTTCAATTTTTGGAACTCCTCAATGTGCTCCATTATTGAACCCTTTTGTTTGAGACTTATCAATTGGCTAAAAAAAGTGTTGCTTTTTGTATCCTCATAATGTGCTGTCAATTCTTCCGTAAAAATTGCCCAAGTGATAATCTGTTTATGAGAGCAAAGCCATTGATACCATGCAAACTGATTTGGTTCCAAATATAAAGTTGAAATATGTACCTTTTGTGTGTTTTGCACATTATTGAGATCGAAAAATTTCTCCATCTGTAATATCCATGTTGCGAGATCCTTGCCATCAAACTTCCTCATATCAATTTTTGGAATATGGTGGGTCTTCGGTCCAACATTAGGGTCTATGAAATCATGATTAACATTTCTTTTGTTCCCATCATAAGTTTCCTTTACTACCCTTTCACCATTAGTAAGCATTTCTTGTAGATACTTTGTCAAATCTATCTTCAAATCTGTCTTCAAATCTTCCATGTCTATCTTCAAATCATCCATCTTAGCTTCCACGTCATTCATCTTAGCTTCTGAATTTCTTTAAACAATCCATCTTAGCTTCTACGCCTTTCTTTAAACCAACTATCTTAGCTTCTACATCTTTCTTTAAACTATCCATCTTAGGTTCTGTTACTTTTTGTGCAAGTGACAGTTGTTGCACTTGGTCTCGTAACTTTGATATATCATGTTGCATTTCTTCCTCTTCTTCATGAGTCATGCTAGAGATTTCAAGTTTCTTACTAGGTGTTTTCATTTTCTTTCCTTGGGGCATCAATTACTGATAATAATGCTTTACTATGCCCTTTGAATTCCTTCAAACTAATTTTTCAAATCAAGCTTATGCAAATATTTAAAAAAACTAAACACATTTTTTCACTTTGTAGGAGCTTGATATAGAATCCTATGTATCTTTGTAATTTCAAATCATACAGTTCTAAAATTGTGATCTCTAGTAGTCCTCTGCGTCCTCTTTCCAATGCCACCAATCTGATCCAAATTGCATTCTCCATGGAAGAGTTATACCAAATCTCCCCCAATGACCTCATTATAGACTAATTCAGTAGAGCGAACTTCTAGGACATACCATGAGTCATTGTTTCGACCTTTGTCTCTAAAAAATATATAAAAAAAACTGTATTATGTCCTCTTTCTCTACCTTCTTACGAAATTTCAATCCGATGCTCAGAGAGAAAGTTATGATGATTTTCCCTAGGTCATCTGTTTGGAATGTAGTTTAGGAGTTTGCAAAAAGACCAAATTCCTCAGATCGCATCTCCACAAATATAGTACGAAAAGATCTGAAATTCAGACACAAGGTTCAGTGATATTTCATCTCAAATGGGTTTTTCTTTCAGCTTCTAAAACATCGTAGAAAAAAAGCTATAGTGAAAATTCCATGATGACCTATTTGGAGTAGTGAAACTCGAGAATCCAAAACTCTGATACCAAATGTTATGAAACCAGCTCACAAAAAGATAGAAAAGATAGATTAACGCCATAGAATTCAGCCTCTTCGAGGGGAGAACCTCCTTTACATTACATAAATGAATGATTCTTGGATGATTCAAATGACAAAACCTCCTTTCTATATATAGGAGTCTAAGGAGTCATAATATAACCCAATCGACCTAACAATAATAATATAAAGCCACAAAAATAACAATATAGGGATTCTATGGGGCACAGTAATAACAATATGGGGACAATAGGGGCACAAAAATATTAATAAGGGATACAACTACAATAGTAATGGGGTAATCACTAGTATTATAGGGACTTAACATGTTTCTAGGGGTATTGGAGATGTTGTGGTGCCTGCTTGAGGAACTGAAGGTGTTGTCCTTGGTCCCAAGGTTGGCAGAATAGGTCTAGCATGTCATATACTTGTTCTTAGCCTACTTAATTAGCTGCAGAGGCTTGGAGGATTTTTCAGGTGCTGGAGAAGATCATGGAATAGGTGGCATAGTGGTAGCCACCCGCTAATTCCACTTGGAGCCCTACCAGTGCTTCTTTCAGTTTTTTAGTTTCCTTAATTATAGCATAGTTTACTATTTTTAGTAGTTTTTCAGGTCCTAAACTTTCGGAGCCATTTTGAGGCCCTAAACGACGTTTTTGGGAAATCTACCGCTAGCGATTTTCTTTGAGAAAAAATCGCCTTTTCCGTCGTAGTCCTCGGAGAGATCTTTCCAATGGGCTATCATGCGTGTTAATGGAGATAATATAACCAATTCGCGATCTTGGGAAGTTGGCTGTCCAACTCACCCCAACAGGGCCCACAAACTCTTGGTGATACATCTCCTCGAGTTAGGGTTTTGGTTGTTTAGGGTTTTCTCTTATTGTTCAATAATAAAAAGGCCCTTGATCCTCATTGTAAGACAGTTCAAAGGCATGTAGCCACCACATCTCTTCTCAGAGATAAGCTACCATCGCCCTAGCTGGTTTATTTCCATTACTATTTGTAAGCATATTTCAGTATTTTACATTAATGAATTGAAGTATTATTTCCGCTACATATTTGTGTTTTTGGTTATCTTTGTAATTTGTTGCGTTCCTGTTTAAGTTCGGATCAGTGGTATCACAGCGGCCTGCTTTTTCTTTGTTTTTCTTTGCATGTCCCCAACGAGGTCAGGATATAAGGAGTTAGGGCTTGAACTGGTCGAACCTTTACAATACCAGCCTCAAAAATCCCGACAGCCTCCCATGGCGGATGAGAAGAAAGACGAGGGGGCAGGAGATCCTATCAAAATCTTGCTCAAAGAGGCCCTCGAGCGACAACAGAACGCAATGATGGATAACTTTGCCCAGATCCTTCAGCGACTACCCAGAAGCGAAGCATCGACTTTCAGTAGCTACTCTGGAAACACCATGCCCTTTAAGGTACAAGTTAATTTTGAAATCCCCATATTCGAGGGTCAGATAGATGCAGATGCTGTAGATAAATGGTTAAATCTACTAGAGGGTTATTTTTCTATTCATGAATTTTCGAGCCGGAAAAATATTGTTTTCGCTCTTCTCAAAGGAGCCCCCCACGTCAAAGACTGGTGGGAAACCTACTGTGAGCATAAGGATGAAAATACTAGGTCACTATTTTCAGCCGCACCCACCTGGAATTCATTCCGGAATGCCATTAAGGAGTAGTACTACGTTGTTGGAAGCTATGAGGATGAATACATAAAGTGGACCACGCTGTGGCAAGGAAGGGGCCAAGATGTGTTAGAGTTCACCAATATTTTCAATACCCTTCGCATGAAGTTGGGTATCAAGGATTCGGAGCAGCATTTGATACTCAAATACTGTGGCTGCCTGCACAAGTACATCCAGGAACAAATAGAATTCCTCAACATCTCCTCGCTCGACACAGCATACTGATATGCCATCAAGGTCGAGCAGAAGTTTAAACAAAAGAAGCGAGACTTTGGATCTGTGAATCCGAAGCAAGGGAAAGGTGCCCCTAAACCACAGAACAAAGGACAAAGCCAAGGTGAGGTAGCCCAAGACAACCCGCCAAAGCTACAAGCAAAGAACTGTGCGGCGAAGCCAAAAAAGGACACGGGAAAATGGTGTGAGTTCCATAAGAGCTCCACTCACAACACAAATGAGTGTCGGGCCAAGTAGTCACTGGTGGCTGAGCTAAATGTTTCAGAATCAGATGCATGTTCCGACTCTCAGTCAGAACCCGACAAGGGGAATGACAAAGGGAAGTAGATCATTGATGCGGATCCCAATGCCACTGTTGCTACTTCCAAGATACAGAAAAATGAACCCAAAGATCCAGAGGAGGAGGATCGTCTCTTCCACTCGCAGATGTGGGTAAAGGGCTCCCCGCTACAGTTCATTGTCGATAGCGGGAGCCAAAAGAACCCCATTTTTGCAGAGGTCATGAAGTGGTTGGGCTTACCGACCATAGCACATCCACAATCGTACACCATCGGGTGGCTTCACCAAGGACGGGATCTTTGCTTGAGCCAGTAGTGTCACCTTCCATACAACATCAAGCCCTTCACAGATGAGGTATTGTGTGACATTGCTCACTTTCAAGTTTGTGATGTATTAGTAGGACAACCATACTTGTAGAAGTGACATGCTATGTATGAACCAAGGCCCCGTGCTGTTATTATTACATTGGGAAATAAGTTGTACAAGATACCAGAGGTAGCACCACCTACCGCCATCTCTTTAATTACTGCAAAACAATGCAGTAAGCTCATTTCCAAAACTAGGAAATTTGTTTTCCCGATGATACGCCCTTAAGGAAATAAGAAGACGGTGGCCACAGTCTCTAAACAGGGCCCCTCTGCAAGAAAACTACAGATGGAGAAGGTTGTGGAGGAGTATGAGGACATATTCACCTCACCGGCAGGGGTCCCTCTGCATTGTCAGGTCAAGCACTCCATCGATCTGACCCTAGGTGCGCCACTACCCAATTAACTAATTTATCGGAGCTCCGTTCTAGAGAACAATGAAATCAAGAGGAATTCAGGACTTGCTGCAGAAAGGTCACATCCGTCCGAGTTCATCGCCTTGTGGGAGCCCAATTTTGTTGTTACAGAAGAAGGATGGGACTTGGAGACTTTGTATTGACTATCAGGTGCTAAACAAGATCACTGTCCATAATAGGTACCCGATCCCGCAGATTGATGACCTCCTAGACCAAATAAAGGGGGAAAAATATTTCAGCAAGATTGATCTGAAGTCAGGATATCACTAGGTACCAATCGAACCCTCTGATGTGTGGAAGACTGCCTTCAAAGCCAAGGAGGGCCTCTTCGAATGGTTGGTTATGCCTTTCGGATTGACGAATGCTCCTACAACCTTCATGAGGCTAATGGATGACATCTTGCAGCCATTCACCAAATCATTTGTAGTGGTATACTTGGATGACATTCTGACCTTCAGCCAAAGTTGGGAAGAGCATCTCCACGACATCCAACAAGTTCTCCAAACACTTCGGCAACACAAGCTATGTTCCAATTTGGAGAAATGCACTTTTGGCATGACCCAGGTTCAGTGTCTGGGATACATTATTGATGAACACGGGGTGCATGTAGATCCAGCCAAGATCCAAGTCATTCGGGATTGGCCATCTCCAACCACTCTGACAGAGCTTCACAGCTTTCTAGGTCTTGCCAACTTCTACCGTAGGTTCCTGTTGGGGTTTTCTCATATCACTTGGCCTTTGAGTCAAGTCACCAAGGGAGGAGTGAAAGCGAAATTATTTTGGTTTGAATCTCAATAGAAGGCATTCATAGTGCTCGCGTTACTAGATTTACAACAACCATTTGAGGTCAAGACAGATGCCTCTGACTATGCTATTGGGGCAGTCCTTACTCAACACGGGCATCCAGTGGCATATCACAGTGAAACACTTTCAGACACAGTCCAGAAGTATCCCACTTATGATAAAGAGATGTATTCCATTGTGCAGGCCTGCCGACAATGGAAGCATTACATTTTGGGGAAGGAAACGGTCATCCACACAGACCACCGACCGCTGCAGTTCATACAGACCCAAGGGAAACTGCAGAATGATCGCCATCAGAAGTGGGCCACATACCTGCAACAGTTCCATTTGAATATCAAGTATAAGAAGGGCATCACCAATAATGTTGCAAATTGCCTCAGTCGACCAACGATCATGGCGTTAACCACCGTGCTCAACTCTTGTGGGCACAAGACTTCTGATTGGCCACTGCTCTACAAAAGCGACCTGAAATTCAGCCACACATACCAGACCCTCTTGAAGGGTCAACATGTTCCACATTTTCACCTCTAGGATGACCTGTTATGCCACCTGGGTCACCTTTGTGTTCCTTCAAGTGAGTGTGCCAAGATGATTTTGGAAGCACACTACAGTCGGGCTATCACGCATTTTGGGGTCGAAAAAATGGTGGCAGTACTACAGAAGTATTTCTATTGGCCAAATCTTCGACATGATGTCGGGAAGTACATCAGATCATGCACTGCCTGCGCCATTTCCAAACCGACCATCAAGAAGCAAGGCCTCTATACCCCGCTGCCTACCCCTAGTCAACATTGGGAATCAATCTCCATGGATTACATGTCAGGCCTTCCTTCCACTAAGCATGGAAATGACTGTGTTTTTGTGGTCATCGAAAAGTTCTCAAAGATGGCCATTATGGCGGCCTGCAAGAAGAATATCACAGTAGAAGCCACTGCTAAACTATTCTTTGAACGAGTGTGGGTACACTTTGGGATCCCATAGTCTATCATCTCATATCGGGACAGCAGGTTCCTCAGTACATTTTGGCCTAGTCTCTGGTCGATGCTGGACACCAAACTCACTAAGTCCACAGCCTTCCATCCTCAAACTGATGGCCAGACAGAGGTTGTCAACAACATGATCGTACACATTATGTGCATGTACAACTCAAAGCATCCACACACATGGGACAAGAGCCTCCCCTATGTTCAACACAGCTACAACCAAGCTCTCCACAACTCGACTGGCCACAACCCTTTTTAGGTGGGCTTGGGATTCCAGCCACTATGTCCCATCGATGTGGCCATGCCATTTGCAGCTACTCATGTAGATTTTGCTCATGTCTAGTCCGAAATAGATAAGGCAAACAACTTCATTGAGCACATCCAACATATTCACCAGTAGGTCCATGACATTCTTCAGAAATCAAATCCTAAGTACAAGCGACATGATCAACATTGGGTGCCACACAAGTTTCAGGTGGGTGACAAAGTCTGGTTGCATTTGCAAAACGAACGCCTTAGGGAAGCCTATCGGAAACTCAGACCACTCTGATATGGTCCTTACACCATTACCAAGGCTATGGGAGACAATGCATTTGAGCTCAGCATTCTCCCATTCCTTGGCTTGCACCTAGTGTTAAATGTGGACCACCTTCGACCATACTTTCCACCATTACTAGACATGTCCAACATTGCAGAACAACTCAGACCCACAGAGTTAAATCCAAATTGCATGGAACAAGATACAACTGATCGAATCATGGACACACAGATCAAACACACTCGCTAGCAGAATATCCAACTATATCGAGTTTTCAAAGTAGGCCAACTCCTTCACCATGGCAAGTGGCTCACCAGGGACTAAGTTTAGCAGAAGTTCCATCATCTCATGGAGGAACTCAATGCAATGGGGACCATTGCTTCCTAAGGTGGGAGGAATGATCCAGGTGGATATTGGTGGTGACCCACTAATTCCACTTGGAGCCCTACCAGTGCTTCTTTCATTTTTTCAGTTTCCTTAATTATAGCATAGTTTACTATTTTTAGTAGTTTTCCAGGTCCTAAACTTCTAGAGCTGTTTTGAGGTCCTAAACAACATTTTTTGGGAAATATACCGGCAACAATTTCTTTGTCAAAAAATAACCTTTTCCGTCACAGTCCTCGGAGAGATCTTTCTAATGGGATATCATGCACGTCAAATGGAGATAATATGACCAATTTGCAACCCTGGGAAGTTGGCTGTCCAACTCACCCCAACGGGGCCCACAAATTCTTGGTGTTACATCTCCTTGGGTTAGGGTTTTGGTTGTTTAGGGTTTTCTCTTATTGTTCAATAATAAAAAGGCCCTTGAGCCTCATTGTAAGATAGTTCAGAGGCATGTATCCACCACATCTCTGCTCAGAGATAAGCTACCATCGCCCTAGCTGGTTTATTTCCATTACTGTTTGTAAGCATATTTCAGTATTTTAAATTAATTAAATGAAGTATTATTTCCACTGGATATCTGTGTTTATGGTTATCTCTGTAATTTTTTGTGTTGTTGTTTAAGTTCAAATCAGTGGTATCAGAGCGGTCTACTTTTACTTTGTTTTTCTTTGCATGTCCCCAACAAGGTCAGGATATAAGGATTTAGGGCTTGAACTGGTCGAACCTTTGCAAGACCGGCCTCACAAATCCCAATGGCCTCCCATGGCAGATTAGAAAGAAGAAAACGGGGCAGGAGATCCTATCAAAATCTTGCTCGAAGAAGCCCTTGAGCGACAAGGGAATGCGATAGGGGACAGCTTTGCCCAGATCCTTCAGCGGCTACCCAGAAGCGAAGCATCGACTTCCAGTAGCTACTCTAGAAACACCACGCCCTTTAAGGTACAAGTTAATTTTGAAATCCCCATATTCGAGGGTCAAATAGATGCGGATGCCGTAGATAAATGGTTAAATATGCTAGAGGGTTATTTTTCTGTTCATGAATTTTCGAGTCGAGAAACGATTGTTTTCGCTCTTCTCAAAGTAGCCCCCCACGTCAAGGACTAGTGGGAAACCTACTGCGAGCAGAAGGATGAAAATACTGGGTCACTATTTTCAGCTGCACCCACCTAGAATTCATTCTGGGATGCCATTAAGGAGTATTACTATTCTTGTTCATACAATAATACAATAATTTATAACAAGTGGTATCAGAGCACTTTCTTGGGCACAAAAGTGGAGATTTTTTTTTATTTTTTGCAGCATTTTAGGGGCGGCGAGTTTGCAGATCAGATCTGTATGTTTTGGTGCAAGATCTGCAAAATCTAATTAAATATCTATATTCTTTGTGAAAAAATAGCCAATTTCAAAAAAAAAATTGGTTGAATCAGAGTCCGGATGAAGGAGATATCGCTGATCTAAAAATCAGTGGGGTTGCAGACAATTTTTCAGGGTAGCGAGTTTAAGGCATAGATCTGGACGTTCTGGTGCACGATCTACAAAATATAATTGTAGATTTGGATTCTTTGTGAAAAAACCCAAATTCAAAAAACAAATCAGTCAAATCGGAGTCCGGATGAGGGAGATATCGCTGATTTAAAATCAGCTCTTTTTTGCAGAAATTTTGGTGACAGCGGGAGAGTTACAGCACAGATCTGAAATTCTAGTGTCTGGATCAAGATTTCTATCACATGGGAAGATGCAAAATGATTGTTATATTTCTGAAAACAGGTTATAATAGGGATTCTGAGCAATATTGACGAAATTGTGACCATTTCAAATTTTCGCCAATTTTTTTGTGATGGCGAGCCTAAATCTGAATTTGAGGGACTTGTATCCATTTGATGGCTCTCATCCAGCCAAATGGCTAGCAAAAATGGAGAAATGTTTTATATTGAATTACATCATGGATGATGAGACTCAGCTGAGTGTGGGAACAATGTACTTGGACAATGAAAGATTGCAATGGTGGCAAGGGCATCAACGTTGCTATCAAAGGCCCTTGACTTGGGACAAATTCACAAAAGCTCTTATGGACCACTTTGACCGTAAAGCTAATCTTGTGGATAAGCTCACACAGATAGACACACAGCCTAGCAAAGATTTTATTTTTACAGGAAAGAAGGAAACCAAGGATCCTAAAGGGTTATTTTCTGCTGGTATCTCCTTATTGTAGGTTCATGGATTGATTCAGAAGGAGAAAATCATTGTTTCTATAAATCCTAGTTGCAAGCATTTCATTAATGTTGATTTGACAAACAAATTGCAAGTTCCAGCAAAACAAATTGAAAATACACAGGTTGATGATGAGGATGTTCAAATTTATAAGTATTTGAAGCTTTCTATGGATAAGTATGTGTTGCACGGTGATTTTTATACTTCAGAGATGGCTAATATGGATGTTGTTTTGGGATATCCTTGGATGGAATCTGCGGGTACTATCAATATTAATGTGCAGAAGAAATTCCTGAAGCTCTGGTCTAAAAAGAAGAAAATTACATTACAGGATATTTCCATTAATAAACAGGGAGAGTCGAAGGAGGCTGAAGGAGAAGATGTTCCAGGGTCTGACATATTAGATGATGAGCCAGTGATGATAGACAATCAAACACAAACAGAGGCTGAAGCAGAAAATGTTACGGGTGCTGATACATCAGAGGAGGGCTTAGTGGTTGAAGTCATATTGGAAAAGAAGACACCACAACAGGCACCACAGCAGGGTGAATTAAAGAAAAAGACACCGTGGGTTAAAACTCCAACATATCATCACCCACATCACCCGCAAGAAAACAACCAACAAGATGGCAACCAATTAGCCACAAGGACAACAACCCCCGTATGACGGATAGCGAGGAGCGAAGATCCACCTACTACACATCAACACAGAAGAGCTGCCATGGTCAACTTCCATCTCAAGTGAGCAAGGCACCAGCGAGATCGAGGGTTCACCTTTCTCTTGGATGACTAGATGCACGTGCATGGTACCAGTGGACTACTCTTTTGAGTAGATCTTATTATTTGTGTTCTTCCCATGTTTTGGGGACGAAATATGCTAAGGGGGGTGGAGTGTTATATACCTAGGGGGGATAATTTGCGGTACCAAGGGAGGTACCCAAGGTAATAATGTAATAATGGGATGGGCCATAGTAATAAATAAGGTGGTTAACCCATATCATGTAAGGGACCAAAAGTAGTTAATAATAATGTAATGGGCCCATGGTATTAGTTGATGGTATGAGGGAACCATGGTAATGACCCATGGTATTGTATGTATGAGGCCTATATAGAGGCTAGAGACTCCAAGTCAAGGAAGAATGTCAAGGATTATTGTATGAACAGGCATATGGCTTGTGGAGTGCTCTCCTTCCTTAAGGAGTGGATGTATGGTGTTGCCCTACCTTAAGGGTTTGATCAATAAAGAAGCATTTCTATCTATTTCTCTCTTATTTTTATTCATGGGTTTATTTATATTATCATAATATCTTTGGGTTAGATCTATAACATACTACCCTGTTGGAAGCTATGAGGATGAATACATAAAGTGGACCATGCTGCGGCAGCGAAGGGACCAAGATGTGTCAGAGTTCACCAATATTTTCAATACCCTTCGCACGAAGTTGAGTATCAAGGATTCGGAGCAGCATTTCATCCTCAAATACCACGGCTGCTTGCACAAGTACATCCAGAAATAAATAGAATTCCTGAACATCTCCTCACTCGGCACAGCATAACGATATGCCATCAATGTCGAGCAGAAGTTTAAACAAAAGAAGCGAGACTTTGGATCTGCAAATCTGAAGCAAGGGAAAGGTGCCCCTAAACCACAGAACAAAGGACAAAGCCAAGGCAGGGCAGCCCAAGACAACCCACGAAAGCTGCAAGCAAAGAACATTGTCGTGAAGCTGAAAAAGGACACGAGAAGATGGTGTGAGTTTCATAAGAGCTCCGCTCACAACACAAGTGAGTGTTGGGCCAAGCAGTCGCTGGTAGCTGAGCTAAAGGTTTCAGAATCATATGCATGTTCCGACTCTGAGTCAGAACCCGACAAGGGGAATGAAAAAGGGAAGCAGATCATTGATGCGGATCCCAATGACATTGTTGCTACTACCAAGATCCAAAAAAATGAACCCGAAGATCCAGAGGAGGAGGAGCGTCTCTTCCACTCGCAGATGTGGGTAAATGGCTCCCTGCTACAGTTCATTATCAATAGCAGGAGCCAAAAGAACCCCATTTCGGCAGAGGTCGTGAAGCAGTTGGGCTTACCGACCATAGCACATCCACAACCATACACCATTAGGTGGCTTCACCAAGGATGGGATCTTCGCGTGAGCCACCAGTGTCTCCTTCCATACAACATCAAGCCCTTCACGGATGAGGTATTGTGTGACATTGCTCCCCTTCAAGTTTGTGATGTATTAGTAGGACAACCATACTTGTGGAAGAGACATGATATGTATGAATCAAGGCCCCGTTCTATTATTATTACATTGGGAAACAAGTTGTACAGGATAGCAGAGGTAGCACCGCCTACCGCCATCTCTTTGATTACTATAAAACAATGCGATAAGCTCATTTACAAAACTAGGAAATTTGTTGTCCCGACGATATGCCCTCAAGGAAAGAAGAAGACAGTGGCCACAGTCTCTGGACAGGGCCCCTCTACATGACAAATACAGATGGACAAGGTCGTGGAGGAGTATGAGGACATCTTCACCTCCCTCACAGGGGTCCCTCTGCACTGTCAGGTCAAGCAATCCATCGATCTGACCCCAGGTGTGCCGCTACCTAAAGGGCCAATTTATCGGCGCTCTGTTCTCGAGAACAATGAAATCAAGAGGCAGATTCAGGAGCTGCTGTAGAAAGGTCACATCCGTCCAAGTGCATCGCCTTGTGGGAGCCCAATTGTGTTGGTACAGAAGAAGGATGGGACTTGGAGACTTTGTATTGACTATCGAACGCTGAACAAGATCATTGTCCGTAATAGGTACCCGATCCCGCGGATTGATGACCTCCTAGACCAACTAAAGGGGGCAAAATATTTCAGCAAGATTAATCTGAAGTCAGGATATCACCAGGTACCAATCGAACCCTCTGATGTGTGGAAGACTACCTTCAATGCCAAGGAGGACCTTTTCGAATGGTTGGTTATGCCTTTTGGATTGACGAATGCTCCTACAACCTTCATAAGGCTAATGGATGACATCTTCTGGCCATTCACCAACTCATCTGTAGTGGTATACTTGGATGACATTCTGATCTTCAACCAGAGTTAGGAAGGGCATCTCCACCACATCTGACAGGTTCTCCAAACACTGCGGCAGCACAAGCTATGTGCCAATTTGGAGAAATGCACTTTTGGCATGACCCAGGTTCAGTATCTGGGATACATTATTGATGAACAAGGGGTGCATGTGGATCCAACCAAGATACAAGTCATTCGGGATTGGCCATATCCAACCACTCTGACAGAGCTCTACAGCTTTCTAGGTCTTGCCAACTTCTACCGTAGGTTCGTGTTGGGGTTTTCTCATATCACTTGGACTTTGAGTCAAGTCACCAAGGGAGGAGTGAAAGCGAAATTATTTTGGTCTGAATCTCAACCGAAGGCATTCATAGAGTTGAAAGATCACCTCTGCACGACACCAGTGCTCGCGTTACAATTTTTACAACAACCATTTGAGGTCGAGACAGATGCCTCTGACTATGCTATTGAGGCACTCCTTACTCAACATGGGCATCCAGTGGCATATCACAGTGAAACACTTTCAGAAATAGTTCGGAAGTATCCCACTTATGATAAAGAGATGTATTCCATTGTGTAGGCCTATCGATAATGTAAGCATTACATTTTGGGGAAGGAAACGGTCATCCACACAGACCACCGACCCCTGCAGTTCATATAGACCCAAGGGAAATGTAGAATGATCGCCATCAGAAGTGGTCCACATACCTGCAACAGTTCCATTTGAATATCAAGTATAAGAAGGGTAGCACCAATAATGCTACAGATTGCCTTAGTCGACAACCGATCATGGCATTAACCACCGTGCTCAACTCTTGTGAGTACGAGACTTGTGATTGGCCACTGCTCTACAAAAGCAACCTGGAATTCGGCCACACATACCAGACCCTCTTTGATCCAGGTGGATGTTGGTGGCCACCCACCAACCCATTTGGACCCCCACAACTGTCTCTTTCAGTCTTTTCAGTTTCCTAATTTGTACCACAATTTACTATTTTTAGCAGTTTTTTGGGTCCTGAACTTCCGGAGCCATTTTGAGGCCCTAAACGACGTTTTTTTGGGATTCTGGGGCAACATGGGTCCATGGACCCATGTTGGACCCATGTTGCCTCCCAAAGTGGTAGTACTCGGATAGATCTTTCTAACGAGCTATCGTACACGTCAAACGGAGATCGTATGCCAAAGTTACGACCCCGGGAAATTGATGTAACAATTTACCCAAACGGGGCCCACAATTTGGCATTTCATCTTCTAGGGTTAGGTTTCGGGATGTGAAGGGTTTTCCATTGTTTCTCAACAATAAATAGGCCTTCAAGCCTCATTGTAATACAGTTGGAAACAGTTCAGAGGCATGTAGCCGACACATCTCTTCTCAGAGATAAGCTACCATCGCCCTAGCTGGGTTATTTCTATTTGTAAGCATATTTCAGTATTTTACAGTAATGAAATGAAGTATTATTTCCGCTGCATCTCTGTATTTATGGTTATCGCATCTCTGTATTTATGGTTATCTCTGTAATCTATTGCGTTCCTGTTTAAATCCGGATCAGTGGTATCAGAGCGGTCTGCTTTTTTCTCTGTTTTTCTTTGCATGTCCCCAACGAGGTCGGGATATAAGGAGTTAGGGCTTGAACTGGTCGAACCTTTGCAAGACCAGCCTCGAAAATCCCGACGGCCTCCCATGGCGGATGAGAAGAAAGACGAGGGGGCAGGAGATCCTATCAAAATCTTGCTCGAAAAAGCGCTCGAGCGGCAAAGGAACGCGATGATGGATAGCTTTGCGCAGATTCTTCAGCGGCTACCCAGAGGCGACGCATCGGCTTCCAACAGCGACTCTGGAAATGCCACACCGTTTAAGGTACAAGTTAATTTTGAAATCCCCATCTTCGAGGGTCAAATAGATGCAGATGCCGTAGATAAATGGTTAAATCTGCTAGATGGGTATTTTTCTGTTCATGAATTTTCAAGTCGGGAAAAGATTGTTTTTGCTCTTCTCAAAGCAGCCCCCCACGTCAAGGACTGGTGGGAAACCTACTGCGAGCAGAAGGATGAAAGTACAGGCTCACTATTTTCAGCCGCACCCACTTGGAATGACTTCCGGGATGCCATAAAGGAGCGGTACTACCCTGTCGGAAGCTATGAGGACAAATACATCAAATGGACCACACTGCGGCAGGGACGAGACCAAGATGTGCCGGAGTTCACAAACATTTTTCATACCCTTCGCACACAATTGGGTATCAAAGATTCTGAGCTGCAGCTGGTACTCAAATACCGTGGCTGTCTGCACAAATACATCCAGGAAGAGATGGTGTTCTTGAACATCTCCTCACTTGGCACAGCATACCGATACGCTGTCAAAATCGAGCAAAAGTTCAAACAGAAGAAGCGAGACTTTGGATCTGCAAATCCGAAGGCCAAAGGACAAAGCCAAGGTGGGGTGACCCAAGACAACCCGTCGAAGCCGCAAGAAAAGAACAGCACCACGAAGCCGAAGAAGGACACAGGAAAGTGGTGTGAGTTCCACAAGAGTCCCACTCATAACACAAGTGAGTGTCGGACCAAGCAGTCACTGGTGGCTGAGTTGAAGGCTTCCGAATCAGATGCATGTTCCGACCCCGAGCCAGAACCCGACAAGGGGAATGGTAAAGGGAAGCAGATCATTGATGCGGATCCCAGCGCCACTGTTGCCACCGCCAAGATCCAGAAAGATGAGCCCGAAAATCCAGAGGAAGGGGAGCGCCTTTTCCACTCACAGATGTGGGTGAAGGGTTCGCCGCTGCAATTCATTGTCGACAGTGGCAGCCAAAAGAACCTCATTTCAGCAGAGGTCATGAAGCAGTTGGGCTTACCGACTACACCGCACCCGCAGCCGTACAGTATCGGGTGGCTCCACGAAGGACGAGATCTGAAAGTTCGCCAGCAGTGCCGCCTTCCCTACAGCATCAAACCCTTCACGGACGAGGTATTGTGTGATGTTACACCTCTGGATGTTTGTGATGTACTATTAGGCCAGCCATACTTGTGGAGGCGACATGCTGTGTATGAGTCAAGGCCTCGTGCTGTCATTATTTCTTTGAATAATTCATTATACAGGATACCAGAGGTAGCCCCACCTACTGCCACATCCTTGATCACTACCAAGAAAGGTAGCAAGCTCATATCACAGACCAGGAAATTCATCTGTCTGGTTCACTCCCAAAATAAGGGGAAGATCGTTGCTACATCCATGACCCCTGCAAAGGGTTCCTCCACACAGCAGCAGCAACAAAGGGATACGGTCATGACAGAACACAGGAACAACTTCTCCTCACCCACAGGGGTACCACATAAGTTTCAGGTGGGCAACAAAGTTTGGTTACATCTGCAGAAAGAACGCCTTACAAGAGCCCATCAGAAGCTCCGACCACTCCGACATGGTCCTCACAGCAGTACCAAGGCTATGGGAAACAATGCTTTGAAGCACAACATTCCTCCATTCCTTCGCTTGCACCGAGTATTCAATGCGGACCATCGTCGACCATGCTTTCCACCATTTCTGGACACATCAGAGATTGCAGAACAGCTCACCAGAGAACCAACTCAGCAGAAGCTTCCTCATCTCAGGGAGGAACTCAACGCAATGTGGACCATTGCTTCCTAAGGGGGGAGGAATGATCCAGGTGGATGTTGGTGGCCACCCACCAACCCATTTGGACCCCCACAACTGTCTCTTTCAGTCTTTTCAGTTTCCTAAATTGTACCACAATTTACTATTTTTAGCAGTTTTTTGGGTCCTGAACTTCCGGAGCCGTTTTGAGGCCCTAAACGACGTTTTTTTGGGATTCTGGGGCAACATGGGTCCATGGACCGATGTTGCCTCCCAAAGTGGTAGTACTCGGATAGATCTTTCTAACGAGCTATCGTACACGTCAAACGGAGATCGTATGCCAAAGTTACGACCCCGGGAAATTGATGTAACAATTTACCCAAACGGGGCCCACAATTCGGCGTTTCATCTTCTAGGGTTAGGTTTCGGGATGTGAAGGGTTTTCCATTGTTTCTCAACAATAAATAGGCCTTCGAGCCTCATTGTAATACAATTGGAAACAGTTCAGAGGCATGTAGCCGACACATCTCTTCTCAGAGATAAGCTACCATCGCCCTAGCTGGGTTATTTCTATTTGTAAGCATATTTCAGTATTTTACAGTAATGAAATGAAGTATTATTTCCGCTGCATCTCTGTATTTATGGTTATCGCATCTCTGTATTTATGGTTATCTCTGTAATCTATTGCGTTCCTGTTTAAATCCGGATCACTCTTGAAGGGTCACCATGTTCTAGATTTTCACCTCCAAGATGACCTATTATGCCACCTGGGTCACCTTTGTGTTCCTTCAAGCGAGCGTGCCAATATTATTTGGGAAGCAGACTACAGTCGGGTTGTTGGGTATTTTGGGGTCGAAAAAATAGTGGCAGTACTGTAGAAGTATTTCTATTCGCTGAATATTCTACATGATGTCGGGAAGTACATCAGATCATGCATTGCCTGCGCCATTGCCAAACCGACCATCAAGAAGCAAGGTCTCTATACCCCACTGCCTACCCCTAGTCGACCTTGGGAATCCATCTCCATGGATTATATGTCAGGCCTTCCTTCCACTAAGCATGGAAATGACTGTGTTTTTGTGGTCGTTGACAAGTTCTCAAAGATGGCCATTATCGCGGCCTGCAAGAAGAATATCATAGGAGAAGCCACTGCTAAACTCTTCTTTGAATGAGTGTGGGTACACTTTGGGATCCCACAGTCTATCATCTCAGATCGGGACAGCAGGTTCCTCAATACATTTTGGTCCAGTCTCTGGTCAATGCTAGACACCAAACTCACTAAGTCCACAACCTTCCATCCTCAAACTAATGGCCAGATAGAGGTTGTCAACAGGATGATCGTACACATTCTGCACATGTACAACTCAAAGCATCCATGCACATGGGATGAGAGCCTCCCCTATGTTCAGCACAGCTACAACCGAGCTCTCCACAGCTCGACTAGCCACAGCCATTTTCAGGTGGGCTTGGGATTCCAACCACTATGTCCCATCGATGTGGCCATGCCATTTGCAACTACTCACACAGATTTTTCTCATGTCCAGTCCGAAACAGATAAGGAAAACAACTTCATTGAGTACATATTCGCCAGCAGGTCCATGACATTCTAGAGAAATCAAATGCTAAGTACAAGCAACGACATGATCAACATCGGGTGCCACACAAGTTTTAGGTGGGAGACAAAGTCTGGTTGCATTTTCAAAAGGAATGCCTTACTGGATCCTATTGGAAACACAGACCACTCCGATATGGTCCTTACACCATTACCAAGGTTGTGGGAGATAATGCATTTGAGCTCAACATTCCCCCATTCCTTGGCCTGCACCCAGTGTTCAATGTGGACCACCTTCAACCATACTTTCCACCATTACTAAACACGTCTGACATTGTAGAACAACTCACACCCACAGAGTTAAATCCAGATTGCATGGAACAAGCTGCAACTGATCGGATCATCGACACACAGATCAAGCACACTCGCCAGCAGAACATCCAACTATATCGAGTTGTCAAAGCAAGCCAACTCCTTCACCAGTGCAAGTGGCTCACCAGGGACCAAGTTTAGCAGAAGTTCCCTCATCTCATGGAGGAACTCAATGCAATGGGGACCATTTCTTTCTAACGGGGGAGGAAGGATCCAGGTGGATAGTGGTGGCCACCCGCTAATTCCACTTGGATCCCTACCAGTGCTTCTTTCAGTTTTTCAGTTTCCTTAATTATAGCATAGTTTACTATTTTTAGCAGTTTTTCAGGTCCTAAACATCCGGAGCCATTTTGAGGCCCTAAACGACGTTTTTTGGGAAATCTACCGCCATCGATTTTTCTGTCAAAAAATAACCTTTTTCGTCGGAGTCCTCGGAGAGATCTTTCCAATGGGCTATCATGCACGTCAAATGCAGATAATATGACCAATTTGCAACCCCGGGAAGTTGGCTGTCCAACTCACCGCAACAGGGCCCACAAACTCTTGGTGTTACATCTCCTCGGGTTAGGGTTTTTGTTGTTTAGGGTTTTCTCTTATTGTTCAATAATAAAAAGGCCCTTGAGCCTCATTGTAAGACAATTCAGATAAAAAGGCCCTTGAGCCTCATTGTAAGACAATTCAGAGGCATGTAGCCACCACATCTTTGCTCAGAGATAAGCTACCGTCGCCCTAGTTGGTTTATTTGCATTACTGTTTGTAAGCATATTTCAGTATTTTACATTAATTAAATGAAGTATTATTTCTGTTGCATATCTGTGTTTATGGTTATCTCTGTAATTTGTTGCATTCTTGTTTAAGTTTGGATCACTTAGGTTTTGGACGGAAGAACTGATGTTCTCACTGAATTTTATCCCATGTCACATGCATGATGGGTCAAGGGAGTAGTTGGAGAGATCTAGTTGCATGGAGGGAGCCCCAAAGGGGCAGTTATAGCTCCAGTCATTTACAAGACTATGTTATGTGAACGAAGAGGGAAAAACATGAGAAAATATTTGCATTCCTCGCATTGTTGAGCTAAAAAAATTTTATGGTGACATCCTTGATCGAAAATTTTTTGTTTATGGTAAGAAACTTTTGTGGGACATCCAAAAGTTGATTAAAGTCGAAAATATCAAAAAGGCCAGTGGACTTAGTGGTTGATTGGGTCAATGAGCTTAATCTAGATCTAATCTAGCATATGAACAAGATTATTGAGCTTAGTAGTTCTGAGTAATTATTGAGTTGCGCACTTGAGTTCATCTTTATATTGGAGATATACCATTGTGAGTATGGTTGGATGAGTTGTGCGTGGAGAGTGAGCGCGGAGAAGAGACTACAAGTTGCAGGTGTTCTCTAATGCATAATTTCTAAAGAAGATTACAGTGGTAGCAGCAGTGAGCTGAAGTATATTTCAGCCATCCTATTTATGCAGAGTGTGTGATGATGAGTTGTGGATTGAAGAAGTGATTAGAGAGGTTGTGTGGCAGCTTGTGGAGTATTTGGAATTTGGAGATTCTGTATTGTTGTTTGTGCTTTGATGACATGTTATTGTCGAGCTCATGTCGAGTAGTTCTTGGTTCTAGTCTGACACATTTTGAAAGAAGAACCACATAGAGGAGAAGAGTTGGAAAAATAAGACAAAACCGATATAAGAGAGAAGATTTATCAAATCTATTGGTGGTTGGATAGTTCAGGAAAAACTAGGCGAGGATCTATCATCACGTAACATCTATCTCATCAGATTCTATAGAGTCATTGATAGTCCCGGAGTAACCAGGCCAAGATCATTGATTGTGGTGGCCTTCAGTGTATGGTAGTATGCAGATATGCTTGCGAAACAGTCTCCATTTGGGAATAGCCATTTGCATAACTCTATTTAAATAATTTGCTTGACATAATAGAATTTAAGCAATGCAGTAGAAGCAAGCAGTTTTTTTTCCCTGGAGAGGGTTTTCCACTAGACATATTTGTGTTCATTGTGTGATTTCATTCATGGTTTCTAATTTATGTTTGATGCACCAATCTCCAATTATGTGTTTCAGTTTATGCATGTTAAAGATTAAATCATTGGAGAAAAATGTATAAGTGCTCACACTATTGATTCACCCCTCCCCCCCTCTTTGTAGTGATCTAGTTTCAATAATTCCATCTTGATCACTAGAGAGTGGATCTTGGCTATTTTGAATTTTTTTTGCAATTTTTTTGTTGAAATGGGTCAACAATGAATTCCGATGCTTCATAAAGGTAAATTTGTAACTAGGATAGCAAAGTTGGATTCATATTTTCTATCTCTTGATGAAAATATTTTGTTGTCCGTAGAGTATGGAGTTAGAGATATTTTTAATGAAAAATCTAAAGATATTATTTTGCATGGAATTCTAAGATCTAATAATTTGTATGTGAAGCATTGTGAGACTTCCAAATAAATGTTTGAGAGGTTGCAAAAGTTGTATCTTGGAGGAAAATTGCATTTTTCAAATTTGGAGAAAAATGCAAAGGATTCTACTCTTACTGCAATAACAAATGAATCTTCCTCACAAGAAGAAGATGAGAGATCAAGCATCAAATATAATGATCAATCAAATATAATGGATCTAGAATTGGAGATTCAAAGGCTCAAGTATGAAAATAGAGATCAACAAATGTTGCTACAAATGTTTGATGAAAAGGAGTGTGCATTCAAGGAAGAAATTTCATATCTGAAATTTTAGCTACAAGAAGGAATGAAGATTGAGATTGGAATGAGGAAGAAGTTCAATGAGTTGAAGGATGAATGCCAAAGTTTGAAGGCCGAATTGGAGAGGCTCAAAATTAGTGCTCAAGCGTCTACAAGAAAATTAAAAATTATTGGAGCACCTAGTTGTAGCAAAGGTAATGAGATCCATGAGCCATGCAAGAAGCAACAAAAGAAGAGGAGTCCAAAGAAGAAAAATAGAACTGTAAAGTGATATAATTGTGGAGTCCATGGACGCATAACATCAAGTTGCATAAATGGAGAGATCAAACTCTCTCATCCAAAGGAGAGACTAAAAGAGGGCCACATCAAGCATGCATGCAAAGGAGATCTTCATTCAGCTATAATAGTCCATTCTAATGTTATTGTTTCTAATGCAATTATTTTGGCCATATGGTTAGATTGCAGGGCACATGAAAGGAATAAGAAAAAATTAGCAGAAGATATCAAGTTATTCCTCAATTCCTTCGTCACATTAAATGTTTTGTGTGTGACAATGTTGCCCATAAGGGCAAGGATTACAAACTACCCATGTATTACAGGAGATCCATTCAGAAAGAGGAGAATATTTAAGCACGTCTGCATAAAAATAATAAGGATCAATAGATGAGATTTTGGAGGAGAAAAGAGCAACGAGGATCTTCCATCAAAAGCTTAGGCTTGCATGGTCTTAAGGAGAGCATATGTTTGCATCATCATTTGCATGCAAATTGTTATTTTTGCAGCTATAGGGAATGTGTATGAGAAGACAAATATGTATTTTTATAGATGCATGTGTTCGGGGGGAGACCTTGAGGTGTGAAGCATCATTTTCATTTTTCTCTTATTTCTATTTCTGGTATGTTTTTAGTTGGAGCAGCGTGTGACTTTGTTGATTATTTTGGATTAGCTATATGTTTTGGTTTGTATTGATATTAATGATGATATGGTAGCCATGAAGTATTATTTTGTGCATTATCTAGGGGTGATGGGGGATCACACATTCAGGGGGAGCATATGTGCTTCCTAATGGATTTGTAGCGTGTTGGAATTGCGTTCATTATGCAGGATGATTTTTGTTGTTGCTGCCACACATTGCATGCTGGATGAGATAGTATGGTTTACATGACATAATTGGTAGTTTGATTATGATCATTTTTTAATGTCATATTCATGTGTTGTCATGCATATGTTTTCTTCCATGGAGATCAAATGTTGTGTTGGAGATAGTTTATCTAGATTATGCATATTATTTATTATTTTTTTTATTTCTATATGAACCATGCATGTTGTCGATAAGTGTTAGATGGATGAGTCATGTGTTATTGTTTCATGGAGAAAATATGTTGTTTCCTATAGTATGCATTTAGATGGTTGAGAGATGATATATATATTGATGCTCATGTGGTGTTGGATCTTATGTAACTGCTAATGTATGTTGATGATTTTCTCCTCGTTGATTTGTTTCTTATGCCTCATTGATGATATGTTGCTCACCTATGTTGAGGTTGTACATTTGTTGTTGCTATGATGTTTTGGTATGATGGATGTTGTTGCTTGATTTTTCTCTCATGTGGAGAGAGAATGTGACGATTGTTAGGTAAAACTGACTTGAGGTTTGAGTCAAGGTTGACCTGTTTAAACAAAAGTGGTTGTGGGACACATGGTATTGTGTACCCATGGTTTTTATGCCCATGGTATTTCATGTAATGGAACCTATAAAATGTTGGGAAGACTTATTGTAAGATAGGCCTAGAGGTCAGTGGTGAAGGCTCACTTGGCCATCTCTACGAGGATTTTGACCAAGGTTAATGAGATCTCATTGGGTTAGATTTTTCCCTGGATTTGGGGTTTTCCCTAATAAACATGTGTGTTTATGTGTTTATGACTATTTCTATTTATTTTCTCTCATGGTAAATCTAGGTAAAATAACATTTCTCTCTGGTAAATTATTAACAATTGGTATCAGAGCCGAAGGTTGTGTTTTGGCTTCAGAAAAATTGTTTTGTTGCCAAGGGTTATTTGGCTTGGTGAATGGAGAGATATGATTGTAGATATAGAACCAACATGGTTGTTATGAAGCATGGATGGATTTGTAGCAGCTTATCCAGAAAGAATATTAGATCTTCAAACCATCTATTCGTATGGATTTCTTAAATGGATTCAGTTGCTAGGCAGCAGATCCACACACTATAGGGTTGTGGATCGTTAAACATCATTAAATTTTTGGTTGAGATCAGATGTAAATAGTCATAAATCGATATTTTTTCCATGTGAAGCGAGTTGCACATAAGGCACGTGAGACGGAAATGGCAACGGATTAACATGAGATCCTTTTGCTGGCGGATAAAACAAGAACCATAAAAAGAGGTTGTATGCATATTGGTTATGTTTTGTGGGGGGTTTGAGGAAGGATCTTCCCAAGCCACTGAGATGCTCATGGATGTAGGTTTTATTAGAATCTACAAGATTACCAAGGCTACAGATATTTGCAATGTCGTAATAAGGTAGGGAGGGACGGTGGAGAAAGGGTCAAAATGGGAATTGGAATGCTTGAATTTCAGGTGGCAAAGAGATCAAAATCTTTAGTGGGGTGCTTATGGGTCATGCAGTAGCAGTAGTGAGAAGCATTGGGACTCAATGGTAGGATGTGGATTCGGGCAATATCTTTGTCTACAGTGAGGGAAACGGAAGCGAGCACAGAGAAAACAATGCTAGTGGGAGGAGCAAGGGTGGAGATCCCCAAGCTAGAGGAGGCTCTCAAAGTTATCGTCGATGGTCACCTAGTCAAGATTTTGAAGGGCATGATGATGCTCCATGCCTATGAATTAGCAAGGATCGATATCCCTTGCTTCTGCTATCATCCTCGCCTCTCTATCGCCATAAATTTCTGTATGTGTCGCGTCAAAAATGGTGTGTTGCTGATTAGGGGCAAAGGAGAATTAGCGGAGTTGAAATGTAATACTAGGGTTTGACTCCCTAGGGATGTATTCAATGTTAATGTGATCAAATATGAAATGCAAACTCTTAAGAATTAACAAAGGGCTTAACATTAGCGTCAATGAAAATAACGATCATGTTCTGGTTGGAAAATTGATGGGATGTGGATGAAAATGGAAAAGTGGACCGGATAGAAGAAAAAAATGACAATAATGGTAGAGTAATGCAATGAACATCGTTTTGGGTTGCCTAAATCGATGAGATGTGTAGGGGCTGGAGATGTGTTGGGTAGCAGAGGTCCTGTGTAACCGTTTTGGGTTTGATAGCCTAGAAAGTAGGATAAAAATATTGTAAACCTCTAAAATATACGGAGAGTGAAATGTAAAAGGTCGTGTCAAAGGGTTGTTCACCCAAGAAATAATATAGAATAATAGGAAGCAAGTCGGTACGTGGACCACAAGAAGGTATAAAGAGAGTGCGGCTCTATGAGGGAAATGCAGTTCTTTGGGGTATGATCTTGGATCTGAAATGTAATGGGTTTTTGACAAGAACACTCTGTAAGCATGCATAAGTCCGAGTCGAGGGTTTGGGTAGTGGGTAGAGGCTCTACAACTATGTGCATAGAGGCCTGGAAGAGTCCGCAGCTGTGTGCGCAAACCCCTGTAGCTGAGTACGTACGACAGATTTGGATGTATTGGTGAAGAAAGTAAATAAAGATAAGTTGCTTTGGTAATTCTATGTTAAATCTGAAGTATCGCGGATCTAGCTTTTTGTATGGTTATTAACACTATTTGATCTATATGCATATTTTGAATACATGTGAATCTACGTTTACTCTAAGTGTGCGAACTAGATAAATATGGTAAATGTTTTCTTAAAGACCCTCCTAAGTAATACTTCATCAAATAAATTAGATCTGTAAATAGCGCACTAATAACTACTAAAGATTATTCTGGGTTAGGATCTATGCAAAATAGGTCAGCGCAACGTTGTGGAATGGTGTGCAAAACCTCCAGATCACATCTAGACATCCCAAGGGTGCGGAAACCTAGTTCTAGCACCCTCCCCTACTACCTCGGGTGAGACCTTAGTTCATGCTCTGTGGACTATTGCCGAAACGGCTAGTAGCTGCAGGATTTATTTAGCTAAATAATTCTTCCAAACCTGGGTCAGGCCCGTATAAGCGAACAAATGGTTTCATTGCCAGGACATGGATCTGCCTAAGGGGTGTCTAGTGTGAAACGCGGGGACTCGATAGGGAAGAAACTAGGAACAATAGTAGTTCAAGGGTAACAATGACGAGCGTGATCCAGTTACTAGTATTCAAAGGAGCAGGAGGTGAAGACCCAGAACAATTTTGGTTCGTATTAACATCATTATGGAATGTGCAATGAATTATGGATGATAATATCAAAAAGGCTACCTTAGTCAGCGCGCTACAGGACCGAGCACTGACATGGTACATAAAGTACTCAAGTGATCACCCAATGGTGGGGAGAGCAGAAACCTAGACCAAATTAAAGAATGAGTTTAGCCAGCCGAAGTCAAAAACACAGTCGATTATAGGGTTCAAAGAGATCATGATGATGCCTGGTGAAACCCCATGGGATTTGGACCAAAGACTGAAAAGTACTATTCGTGAGGCGAACATGACATTGAAAAATATGCAGCACTGTGCTTGGTTTATGGCATCTTTAAAACCACATCTGAGGATGGCTTTCTCACAACAGAAGATCTCAACCCAGGCTAAAGCGTTAGAGATAATGATGAAGTTACACGAAACTCTGTTACAAGTCCCAGGGTTGGGAGTTCAGCAAATCCAAACACATATCCAAAACTTGTGTTTGGAAATGAAGAAGTTAAAACAAGAATAGGTACCGTGACCGGAAGTCCAAGAGGAAGTATGGTGTATAAAGTGCAGAAGCCAGGGACCTGATAAAGATCATTACCTGGTCTCAGTCAATTTTGTGGCAACGGGGGACCAACACTATTATGACCAGAGGAACAAGCAGGACCAAGCACCGCATCCCTTCTCTAGTGCATAATTTATTAGGTGGGAGGAAAGCATAACATTGATAACTGTCATCTATTACCAAAATACAACCAGACCCCCCAGCAACTATTTTGCAACTATTGCAGGTCGGTGGGCCACGAGGAAAGAGACTGTCATAGCTACCAATTGTTAATGGACCAGCCACCTGCTTACAGATAGCAGACTGAGGCATGAGGTCAGGATCTAGTTGTGGCAATCGTGCGTGGTGGGTTCCAGGGCCGTGGATGAGGATGGGGTGGAATGGGACCAAGAAGGGGTCGAGGGTAGCTAATTTGCTACAACTGCGGAGGTCGAGGACATTACGCATGGGAGTGTACCAACCCCACCAGAATTTCGTGCAGTTATTGTGAGCAATTCGATCATGAGCTAATAGATTGTCCTACATTGATAGCACAAATTTGTGAAAAAAGGACAGTGCAACCAGCAACAACCTAGAACATGCAAATGATGAGGTCTGAACCCCACGAGGAAGATACCAACGTCAATATGGTACTAAGAAGTGGCACGGCCACAGGAGCAGATAGAAGGAGCTTAAGTAAGGAAGACACAGGGGTGGTTAATGGGACATATCTGGAAGCTCGGGAGAGCTTCATGGAAGTCTCTACCCCAGGTAGTAGGGATCAGCCTGAGCTGGTTAGGGATCCCTCGATGATAATTACCTTTTTAGAGACATGTATAAAATTGCTTCATGAAAACAAGGCAATTAAAGGCTTATAGGAATTGATAAATAAATGTGCAGGATGGAGTGAACCTCACATAGTTAGAAAGTTGGGAAGACATGCATCGTGGACCAAGAGGGAAATGCAACTAACAGTGTAGATCGACGAGTACAAAATGGATTAGGTCATTCTGGATCTAGGTTTAGATGCCAACGTACTACCTAAATAGACTTGGGAACGCATGGGTAAGCCTATGCTACAATGGTCCCCTATCCAACTGCAGATGGAAAATGAACAAAAGCTGCTGCCCATGGGAAGGCTACAAGGAGTTATAGTAGACCTTGACAGCACAAGTACTCGGACGGACTTTGAAGTTATTGAGCTCATGGATGAAAGTATGCCCTATCCTATGTTGTTAGGAATAGACTGGGCCATCGAAATGAACGGGGTTATCAATTTAAAGAAGCAGAAAATGGTATTTAAAACAAAGTTGCTCTGTGTAGTCATTCTGCTAGATCTTGCTGAAGGACTGCGGTACACTGAACATGTGTGCGACAGAGAAAGTGATGACGACATAGATTGTAGCTAAAGAATGTCTGCATAAAGGCAAGAATGGGTCAAGACAATGGAGGATAGAAGAATATCTTGAGGCTGCACTTCTGAGACAAATGAGGAAGACAAGCGGTGGCACAATAGTGTCAACAGAGTGACTACGCTACATTGCAACATGGTGACTAAATCTCTATATTGCATGAGGGCCCAAGATTGCGAAATGATGACATATTATGGGCTAACAATAAAAGATGAATTCCTGACCAAATTTGAAGTCACAGTACTAGAGCACAACGGTTTGATGCGATGAGATGGGCATTTCATGCAACACCTGCGTGATGGTGTGGAACAGATGAAGGGACTTTCGAAGACTAGCATGCCTGCAGACGTATGATGAAGATAAGATTTTGGAAGCCAGAATTACGCCTAACAGAGAAATACGATGGACATGATGACCCGCACATGCACCTTACTATATGGATCAAAGCCTATGGAGAAGAACGTCAACCAGAATGGGTACACTTATTTTATCACATCGTGGGCGTCATTCCCAGAAACTAGTACATTGAAGCAGAGCTCTGACACGACACAGGCGAGTCAGATATCTTGCGTGAAGGATTTTTGTCGAAATTCCTCTTTGAAGATCAATGGATAGATCCCGTGGATGACACGTTACAGATGGTAAAGGTCGCCATTTCCAAGATGCCACGGGAACCAAAAGAAACTATGCAGCTCAACTGGTCGCAACAGCTAAGTCAGGTCCTTGAATTCTATAATGTCCAGGTAGAAGATGATGAGGACAATCCGTGAAGCCTTAACATTCTAGAATTGGAGGGGAGTCGTGAGGTGCATAGACCTGTAATCGAAGATCCATATATCACGGCACCATTGAAAATGATACAAGTCAATATCAGAACAGAAGACAACCGAAAGTATGCAACGCTTTAGGACTATTGGGACAATGCCCCAGTAGAGAAGGTTGTCAAATTGCTTCACTAATATCAAGATTTATTCCCAATAAAAATCAGGGAGCTAAAAGGGATCTTAGGAGACTTGGGAATGATGAATATAACGTTGAAACTAGACGCAAAACTAGTTAAGAAGCAACCCTACCGATTGAACCCAAAATATAAAGAAAAAGTCAGCGAAGAACTGGACAAGATGCTGGCAGCAAGAATCATTGAACCAATCGAGGAGTCTGATTGGGTAAGTCCGATGGTTGTGCAGGAGAAGAAACAGAAGGGTGAGATTTGTATCTACGTGGATATCAGGAAGCTCAATGATGCCTACATTAATGATCCATTTCCAACTCCATTTACAGATGAGGTACTGGAAAATGTGTGGGAGCAGGAAGCCTACTCCTTCACAGATGGGTTCTCAGGATACCACCAGATCAAGATCACGCCAGAGGATAGGAGTAAAACGACGTTCACCACTGAATGGGGTTGCTTTCAATACATGGTGAGGCCCTTTGGACTGAAGAATGTGCCGAAGAAATTTTCACGAATAGTGGTAGAAGCATTCAAAGAATTTATACACAAGTTCTTAGAGGTCTATCTTGATGATTGGACCATGTTTGGACTAGTTAAGAAGCGCGTAGCGAGCTTATGGTTGATGTTGGATACTTGTCGTCGACACCAAATTACGCTAAACTTAAAGAAGTGTACTTTCCTTGTCCCATTCAGGAACCTTCTGGGCCATGTGGTCTGTAAGCAAGGCCTGATGGTGGATTTGGAAAATATCGCTATCATACTCAATCTACAAGTGCCGCGAAGTGTCAAACAACTACGCATCACACTAGGACACACGGGTTATGTTACATAGTAATTTGTCACTATCCTCATTTCAGTCCCTTTGATATGTCATGTATCAAATAAACATGTTCATGTCTTCTCACTCATGTAAGAAGATTAGGCAAATTCTCTCTGATGTTGCAAGTCGGTCCTCATTCCCTAAGTCTCTACCTTGTCATGAGTAAGCCATTACTATACGCGATGATCTTGTGTCCTAAACAGTCTCATCACGACACTGTCGTAGGTGTACACTTGTTTCCCACGACGGTCAAATTTTAGGGCCTGGCGCAAGTCTCTTAGCTATTTATCGCGACGATTGGTCTGCATGCATTGCCTCCTTGCGAATCCATCGTAGAGACTTAGTTCACAGCTAGCAACGATCCAAATTGGGTGAATTTGTTCCAACAGTCGGCCTTCTGGATGTCTCTAGAGCTGGTTTTTGGGTTAGTTTGGGTCACCCTTCCTCCTCTGGGATGGTGTTTCCATCTTTTGTGCAACCTTCCTTGAGGATAAGCTCCCTCTCCATCATTTCATGGAGACTCCTTCTCCTATAAAATCACTCACCATTGCCATGATCTACTAGTTATTAGTTCCTTAGTTCTTTAGTTGGGCAGTGCTACTAGTTCTTTTGAGTTTGGTAGATAACTTTGGTGTGAGTGTGATAAGTGTGGGATTGCTAATAGTTTGATAAGAGGTTGTGGAATGCCTTAATCTTGTATTAGATCTTGTGAGTGAGAGAGATATTATTGGTTTGGGAGACCCATTCTTGAGAGTGAATGCTTGAAGAAACATACTGGCTTGACCCTCCAAGAAGGCTTGCAACGTCAAGACTTGGTTGTAAGCTTTGCTCTTGATTCATTTTAATACAATCAATGATGATTTCCTATATCTTGTGTACAATTTTACTTGATAGCTTATGATTTCTTGACTTTATAAGTAAATAGATCATTTTTGTTCTCGATTATGGGCTATGTTGTTTTCTTGTGGTGTTTTAGGTTGATTGCTCATTGAGGAGAAAGAAATGGAAGCTGGAGTAGCATACGAAACGTTATCAACCACCAGTTTTATGTAGGCCTCCAACGATGACTATTTAAGGGAATCGATTGTTATTTTGTCTTTGTTGTGACTAGACCCACTCTAGGCTAGAGGGTTTGCCTCTGTCCACAGAGGGAACACTTTCCTACTTCACAAATTGGCGACTCCACTGGGGAAGTAGGAAAGTGGCATTTGACGTTTTGTTGTGCTGCTCTAGCTTCTATTTCTTTCTTCTCAGTGAGAAATCAACCTGAAACACCACAAGAAAACAATAGAGCATGTAACCGAGAACAACAATGATCCATTTACTTATAAGGTCAAGAAATCATAAGCTATCAAGTAAATTGTACACAAGATATAGGAAATCATCATTGATTGCATTAAAATGAATCAAAAGCAAAGCTCACAACCAAGCCTTGATGTCACAAGCTTTCTCAGAGGGTCTAGCCAATATGTTTCTTCAAGCATTCACTCTCAAGAATGGGTTTCCCAAATAGAATATATCTCTCTCTTACTCACAAGCTCTAATACAAGATTAAGGCACTTCACAACCTCTTACCAAACTATTAGCAATGCCACACTTGTCACACTCACAGCAAAGCTATCTACCAAACTCAAAAGAACTACCAGCACTGTCCTCCTAAAGAAATAAGGAACTAAGAACTAGCAGATCATGGTAAGGGTGAGTGATTTTATAGGTGAAGGAGTTTCCATGAAATGAGGGAGAAGGAGCTTATCCTCAAGGAAGGTTGCACAAAATGTGGAACCACAATCCCAGAGGAGGAAGGGCAATCCAAATTGACACAAAAACAATCTCTAGAGACATCTAGAAGGCCAACTGTTGGAACAAATTCGCAATCTAGATCGTCGCTAGCTGTGAACTAAGTCTCCACGATGGAATCGCAAGGAGGAAATGCATGCAAACCAATCATCATGATAAATAGCTAAGAGTTTCACATCAGGCCCTAAAATTTGATTGTTGTGGCAAACAGGTGTACACCTGTGACGGTGTCGCGATGAGACTATTTAGGACATGGGATCGTCGCATATATTAATGGCTTACTCATAACAAGGTAGAAACTTAGGGAATGAGGGCCAACTTGCAACATCAGAGAGCATTTGCTTAATCTTCTAACATGAGTGGGAAGACATGAACATGTTTATTAGATACATGATGCAACAGAGGGACTGAAATGAGGACAGTGACAAATTATTGTGTAATAGATGCCCCCTAAAGCATGAACCTTGAGAGAGTGAGAGGGGTGAAATGCTTTACGAAACCATGACCAAACTGGAAGACCACCTGAAAGAACCTGCAAGGGCAAGTACAACTGATATCTATGATAATGAAATACATGTAGTCTAGCATGGGCGCAGCCATCCAAAAGACATATGAAATTTGGTCTGTGGTGTGGACGCAGCCACCCAGTTGATAAGAACATGATAATGATAAAGGAATGGTCGCAGCCATCCATGAAGACTCAGGTATGGTCGCAGCCATCCATGAAGACTCAGGTATGGTCGCAGCCATCCAATCAAAGAGTCATATATGTAATCACAGACCAACCCACGCAGCCCAAACATATGTAGTCTTAGCTCAGGATCTTGAAACCCTAATCGATCATCGTACAAATTCTAGCACGTGTACAGATGTACTGAAGTCGAGCATGATAGAAAGTTGCTTGATTACTAGTCAATGATGGAAACCGTTAACAAGCATGAGAGAAACCACCAATAATGTTAATGGTTCTCAAGGTACTTTCCAGTACAATCGACTAAGTGTGAAAAATGAGCTGAATTCGAACACTCGTGGAATCACCCAATCGAATACCAATGATGAAAGTCTGTCGTCAGGCGTGAAGAACTTGCCATTGAGGCATGCAAGCTCCAAGGTAACGAAAAGGATCTCTAGATCAATCTCTTGGATAATGAGCTAGTGTCAACAGGAGATGATCCATCGCAGGAGGGCCATAATGTTTCCCCCATCAACAACGCAAGATAAGGAACAAGTGGTAGATGGTGAAATAGATTATTAGAGGAGGAGGTAAGGGCATGAACTGTAGAAGGATTATACTCTTGAACATGTCGGTGACATGACTCCAGAATGCGGCAGAATTTTGGTACCAAGGGATCAGAGTTCTGACGGAGATAACATGGATCAGATGGAATGAGGCAAAATGGCAACCCAAACCTTGGAAGGCAAATGACGATGTGAGAATATCCCAACCCGACAAGAAGAAAAAGTGTTGATGTTCAAGAGTGACTAGCTACCGTAGATAACCAATGACAACTTCCAAATTTTCCCCCACCATTGTTGGCGAGTACCCCAATTATTTTTTAAAACAAGCTTGAAGGGGATAGCATATGCTTGTAATATAAGTTTGACCTTCAGACGAATCCAACCTAGTAATAGCTTAACGAGCCCTAGGTATGAGAAGCTTGAGTATCATCATGGTGACAAGTCCAATGCTATCAGGGTTTAACGAGTCCGACATAGGTAAAACTCAGAGTTTTTTCATGTTTGGAGAGTTTGAAAAAGACACAGAAAAGAAAACTCTAGGGGGGTCCTTCTTTGTAAATTTGTGTCCCTCAAGCCCGAAAAAGTATAAAATAATACTCGAGAGAACCGCTTGACCATTATGATCAAGGAGTACATTTCGTAATTAGTGGCCCTAATCTAAAAAAGTAAAAAAGAAATCTAAGACACGTCGTTTCATAACCAGTATCGAACTCGAGATGACAAAAGTTTGACGATCTTTTCATGTTTATATGGTCAGAAAAGAGCTGAAAAAGGACCGCCTTTATTCCGTTTAATTAGTTAAAAAGGAAAACTTGGTAATCTTTTCATCTTTTACGAGTCAGAAAAGAGCTTGAAGGAGACTCATCCTAGAGGAATGAGTGGTATAAAGGGTAGCAACTGGTTCCAACAATGGTGGAACTCCTCAAAACATGTAATGATCAAGACGTTGGCTAATAAAACCACTCATCACTGTGGTCCTTCAGGAAAGGAAAAAAAACCAAGTGAAAGCATATGATCAACCAAAGATATGGTGGCGATGGAATGAAACAACCAAGGCTCATCTAGCAGATTTTAGCGGATAAAAACGACAATAACAAGATGTAAATCAGGTATGGGTTCATTGTTACACAAGCTTGAACCATGGAGAACTCTGCTTGAATTTGGTTTCATGTTTACACAAGCTTGAAATGAAAAACTATGCTTGTTATAAGTTCACATGCCCCCAGCATAATGACACAAATCGAGGTACATGCCCCCCAAGCTTCATTGCATTCAACAAGGTGGATGGAATGAAGGTTCACTTTCGAGATCTTGGAAAGACTCGACTCAGAATTTGCGAGATCTTAATCAAAGACTTGATTTGGAAGAGGGAGTTGTTTCATTTTTTAATGAGGTTGACACAGTAAAAGAACCATCCTCATAACCCTTGTTTCATTTGTTAACGATGTTGACACAAGATCAATAACTTTCCTCAAAACTCCCTATTTCATTTTTTAATGAGGTCGACACAAGAAAAGAAATCTCCTCAGGCCCTTGCTTCATTTTTTAACGAGGTCAACACAAGAGAAGAACTATCCTCGGGACTCCTTGTTTCATTTTTTAACGAGGTAGACACAAGAAAAGAACTCTTCTCAGACACCTTGTTTCTTGTTCATGGGCCAGATGAAAACATGACGCCCAAGAGATCTTCACTGGATGGAAGAACCACACTTTGGGAGGGACACATGTCATTAGGCACCAATGACAGATTGGGTTCCCATGCCCCTAGTACATGATGTACAAGACCATCTGCATGATCATCAACAGATGCGGAGGCAGAACGGGTAGCCACATAATTGACCTGTGGCAAGGAAGGTACTACTTGCAGATAAGAACCAGTTGGGGATGATGGTGGTACAAGAGGCACCGGGTGACTAAAGAATGACAATTGATCGATAGTCACCATTCTTCCGTCGTGTAGAAAACAAACCACAAGGAAAAGTGAAGAAACAAGAGCCACCATGGCATAAATATAATCATGGCCAAGGAGAAGACTAAAAATCTAAAGGACCTTAGACAACCATTGCATCTATAGAGATGGTTTTGCCTCCCAAAGTAATAAGGAACTTTGAAAGGATCCTGAAAGGTTGACTGGTTCCTCCGTCAAATGCCAACAGATTCTGAGTGACTGGCACAAGCTGTGGGGAGCCCAAAGCTTGCCAAGTAGTGAAAGGCATGAGGCTAACCGATGCACCCTCAACTAAGACAGTGCCAAGTACTAGCTTATCATAGGCATGTACTATAATATGGAAAGGCACATAGGATGGAAGGCGGAAAGTAGTCAAGTGATTCCAGTCGAAGGAAACAACTAAACTACTTGGTGGGGGTATCATATGATTGCCCCCATGCTCTATAGGAAGAAGGACTCTCTAAATCAACTAGGATAGGAGGGTCGTTCTTGGACTCAGGAGAATTTGACAAGCTGAGAAGAACATGAGCAGTGTAATCATGATGCTCTTCTGGAACAGAGTGGTTGACGGGTGGTGAATCCAATTCAACATCCTTTCCAACCAATGGTTGGTCAGGAACAGGCTGAGCACAGCCAGGCTCGGAAAGAGGAGGATGGACAAGAGAAGAATTGAAGTCAATCTCTTTGTCAACGAGGAGAGGATCTGAAGAGAGCCTCTGATAACCAACGGGAAGTTGAGGCGAAGAAGCTGTAAGACTTTCCAAAACAACAAAAGCTTTATCCATGAGTGGATAAAGGTGAAGGGGATGGTTGCCTTCACACAATATACAGGGGAATCGAATCTTCCCCTTCTTTCTAGCGCCACCAGTTGATAGGGTAGGATTTTCATGAGCTTCAGAAGATGATGAGGGACGAGCCAGATCATGAGGCCATACTTATAAGATCCTAGGAATGCTAGTACAATCATGAAGAAGATGGTCACCCTTGCACAATTTACAAGGAAACTTAACCTTCCACAAAGGAGCAAAGGGTGGTCTGACCTGAGATGTACTCGAAGCAATAGCAGCACAGGTAGCCTCGCATTTATCAGACTTCTTCTTCTTCTTCATCTTAGTCTCCTGGTTACTAGATATGAAACTTTCACCTGGCGGAGGAGGAGAGGAAGGCAAAGAAACAGGGGAAGAAGGTGCAGGCTCCACCTTGGAATCAACGTGTCGTGGTTCAGAAGAAGGAGATAGTGGAACAAGATTCATGACGTTTAGGACCACCAAGGATAAAATAACCAAACGGGTAAACCGATGGTTAACCCAGGCAAAGACAATGTTTCCATATACAAAGAACCAACATTTCCAAAAGAAGGAAACAGACCCAAATTTCCATCCGGGCGAAGACCTTGGCCGGTAGACTCAGGGAAGGTTGCCATCGGGAATGGGCCTAAAAAACACATGAACTGTAACGAAGAACTCTAATTTCTACCAGGAATATTTCGTGGGCAGTAATTTTTATGACACAGGAACAAAACTTGACCTTTTCATTTTTAAAGAGTCGAGAAAAGGACAAAATATGACTCTAGTTGCCTTCGAATATTTAATGAGCCTGAAAGGACAAGTGCTCAGATGGACCATTTCTTTTAAGGAGTCTGAAGAGGAATGAAAGTGACTACTCTAGAGAACTAGGCATAAGGTTTACCAAACAACCCATAAGATTGCATATACACCTTGGTGATCAAACCAAGGACTTTCCCCACGGCAGTCAATCTTCCCAAATGTTGTGTTCGGTGTGTTACAGTTTGCAAGGCGGTAGACATAGCTTCCTATGGATGTAGGATGATAACCTAGTGGGGTCTCCCGATATATACTTGACGGTATTGGGAGCGCAAGCATGTACTAACAACTATTGAGTCATAGAAGGAGGAATCACCCAACCTTAAGCGAAAGCAATAGTGACTAGGTTTAACGACGCCGGAGCGCGTCTCTAGCCTAGACCTCTAAATAATGTGTGTTAAGTTCCAATGCATTGTTAAGTTCATTCAACTCATTTTAGAGTTGATCTTGAATTAGGTTTCAATTTCCAAGCCCTACCATATGTATATCAAAACCCTAGGATGCAACTAGAATGAGTAAAGAATCTTTCATTTCGGTGAAAACTTACTTACAGAAAGGTAGAGAGTTCATTCCCAAACCAAGACAAAACCAAGACAAGAAAATGCAAGCGTTAAGAAACACAATGCATTAACACACCAATCCTACAGTGCATCGATACTACTAATGAGAGATTTAAAGTTTTCTTTCCAATTTATCAAACATGACAATTTGAAATGCAAATGTACTTTCACTTTTGTATACTAAATGAATGCAATCTTTTGATTTTGATCATTTTAAATTTAAATAGATAAACAAGCAAGTGTGAACTGATTGATCCAAACAATGGTAATCTATGCTTGGTAGTGAAAAAAATCGAATCAATATTGAAAACTGGTTCAATAATTGACACAAAAAGTAAACCAGCAAGAAAACAAGCAATGAAAAAGCCTCAAGCAAATCAATAAGACGGTCATGGATGAAACTTGGACAGACAAGTAACCTAAGAAAACAGTTTCTCGACGAAACCTCTAAAGAGCTAGGTCACATGGTCTAAAAACACAAGGCTCACTCCATGAAACCAAAGAGACAGTACCTTAACCAAAAGTAATCAAAACAAGCTGATGGGCAAGAGGAAGACAGCAAGAAATAAACAAGATGGGTGAATTCAGGAGGTGAAGTTGTAAAAACAACTTACACAAGTCGTCGCGGGTATAAAACCAACAATTAGTGACAATTAGCTAATAGTCACAGCGACAAAGCGATTTCGTCACGAGAGTACACCTATCTTCTGCGACGTGCCAATTCCAAGAATTGTCGTGACTGTACGACAAGATTTAGCGACACACAAGTTTACAAAACAGAGACAGGGTGGCGTTGTCCCGACTGTCAAGCTTTTTCCAAAAGCAAACATAAAAATGATGGAAAACGAATGAAAACTCCCAAACAAACACTAGACTATTCTTCCAGACAGTAAGGGGACTTCCTAGATTGACCCAGGTAACCCAAAAACGAATGATTTAACCCAAAAATTCAAGAGACACTAAATCGAAACCAAACAAAGGAAAATAAGAGAAAATCATACAAAGGACTCCCCAGTGGAGTCTCCAACTTGTGAAGTAGGAAAGTGTTCCCGCTACGGACAGAGGCAATCCCTCTAGCCCTAGAGTGGGTCTAGTCACAACAAAGACAAAACAACAATCGATTCCCTTAAATAGTCATCATTGGAGGCCTACCTCAAACTGGTGGTTGATGATGTTTCGTTGCACTACTCCAGCTTCCATTTCTTTCTCCTCAATGAGAAATCAACCTGAAACACCACAAGAAAACAACAAAGCACGTAAGCGAGAACAACAATGATCTATTTACTTATAAATTCAAGAAATCATAAGCTATCAAGTAAATTGTACACAAGATATAGGAAATCATCATTGATTACATTAAAATGAATCAAGAACAAAGCTCACAACCAAGTCTTGACGTCACAAGCTTTCTCAAAGGGTCCAGTCAGTATGTTTCTTCAAGCATTCACTCTCAAGAATGGGTCTCCCAAACATACTATATCTCTCTCTTACTCACAAGCTCTAATACAAGGTTAAGGCACTCCACAACCTCTTACCAAACTATTAGCATGCCACTTGTCACACTCACAACAAAGCTATCTACCAAACTCAAAAGAACTAGTAGCACTGTCCAACTAAAGAACTAAGGAACTAAGAACTAGCAGATCATGGCAATGGTGAGTGATTTTATAGGAGAAGGAGTCTCCGTGAAATGAGGGAGAGGGAGCTTATCCTCAAGGAAGGTTGCACAAAAGACAGAACCACCATACCAGAGGAGGAAGGGCAACCGAAACTTACCCAACAACCAACTCTAGAGACATCCAAAAGGCCGACTGTTGGAACAAATTTTCCCAATTTGGATCTTTGCTAGCTGTGAACTAAGTCTCCACGACAGCATCGCAAGAAGGCAATGCATGCAGACCAATCGTCGTGATAAATAACTAAGAGACTCACACCGGGCCCTGAAATTCGACTGTCATGGGAAACAATTGTACATCTGTGACGGTGTCATGATGAGACTGTTTAGGACATGGGGTCGTCGCATATATTAATGGCTTACTCGCAACAAGGCAAAAACTTAGGGAATGAGGGCCAACTTGCAACATCAGAGAGCATTTTATTAATATTCTTACATGAGTTGGAAGACATGAACATTTTTATTTGATACATGACACAACAGAGGGACTGAAATGAGGACAGTGACAAATTACTGTGTAACAGTCTACTATCTGAAGTTCATCAAAAGCTATACCCAGATTATAGCTCTGATAGAACAATTGCTGAAGAAGGATGCTACTTATTCCTGGAAATGGGATGTCGAGTTCCATGTGCATGTCGAAGCGTCATGTATCACCCTAGGGGTAGTACTTACTCAACCAGGAGTGGAGGGAATTGACCACTCGATTGCATTTGTAAGTCACTGGTTGTCAAAGCTGAGAAGAATTACTCCACTACCGAGCGCGAGGGATTAGCGATGGTAAACGTGCTTCAAAAAATCCACCACTATCTGCTTGGAGGCCACTTTAAGATGTATACCCATAACTCAGCATTAAAATACCTAGTGAACAAACATGTGTTGGGGGGGCACATCTGTAGATATTGATTGTTACTCAAGGAGTATGACTTTGAGGTCATCGTAAAGCCGAGACGTCTAAATGCAGGCCCAGATCACTTGTCCCGAATTGAGATTGGTGAAGAACCCACAAATATAGAGGACAGACTCCCGGATGCATAGCTATATGCGGTGCACATAGCGGATGGTCATATTGAGGATATAATCCATTTCTTAACTATAGGAACCGTGCCACAAGGATATTCTATTCAGCAGAAGAAGGAATTGGTGATACGCACAGTAGACTTCACCGTGATTGTAGGACATCTCTACAAAATGGGCGATGATGAAATATTGCGTAGGTATGTCCCAGAGTTCGAGTGAGGACAGATCTTGGCCGAAGCACATGGGGGGTTGCTGGTGGACATTGTGTAGGTCATGCCATAGCCCAGAAGATTCTTCACGTAGGATTATGGTGGCCCACCTTTCATCAAGATTCTAAAGCATACTGCCAAGCCTGCGACATATGCCAACAAATAGAGAAACCATCGCAGAGAGATGAAATGCCACTCTAGCCACAAATGATGCTACAACCATTCGATAAGTGGGAAATCGACTTCATAGGACCTATCGACCTGCGAGCGAAGATGGGTGTACACTCTATCATCACCACGACAGAATATCTGACCCAATGGGCAGAGGCACAACCAATCAATGATTGCACAGCTACAACAACTGCAAAATTTTTGTTCGAAAACATACTAACAAGGTTTGGATGTCCCAAAATTCGCATGAGTGATCAGGGCACGCATTTCCTAAATGAAATAATCAGTGCACTCACTGAGGAATTCCAGATATATCACCAACAAAGTACGCCATACCACCCGCAAGCAAATGGAACTGTTGAGGCATTCAATAAAATGTTGGAGACCATGTTGACTAAGGTCTGTAATGCACAACAGAATGACTGGGACTTGTGCATCCCTGCTATGCTATGGGCATACTAAACCATATGTAAGAAGTTGATGGGCCAGACACCTTTTCGGCTAGTCTATGGCAAGGATGCCATTATGCCTATGGAATATATTGTGCCTAGTTTGCGGATCGTGGAAATCACAAGTGTGGCAGACCACGGGGCTTTGGAGGAAAGGCTCGTGTAGCTAGCAGAACTGGAGGAGGAACGGTTTTTGGCTGGATTCCATTAGCAAGTACAAAAGCAGTGTGAGAAAGTGTCACATGATCACCATATCAAGGTGCGCACCTTCAAGGAAAATGATCTAGTATTGCTATACGACAGTAAGTTCGAGAAATTCCTTGGCAAACTCCGAATGCATTGGTTGGGACCCTATGTCGTCAAAGAAGTTACCGATGGGGGCGCAGTTCAGCTTGCCAAACTCAATGGAGACCCCTTCCAGGGCTGAGTGAATGGCAACCGCCTGAAGCTCTACACGGGTGGGCAGGTCGCCTAACTAACCATTTGAGAGACAGTCTCACCACTCCAGCCAGTTGAAAGAGTGTGTGGGATGGTAAAGTAGTCTGGGGAAAGAGGCGTGAGTACCAGGCTACACGTCGATTTGGCTCATCACCAAGGTTGCGGCTGCACCATAAAAAGTGCGCCGATGCATTGCTACGAAGAGAGGTTACCATTCCTGTCATTATTCATGACAAGATGTCTACATTATGGAAAAAGGGAGTGGGCGGCAGGCAATTAAGAGAGGAAGTACAAGTCATATATGGAACGAGCTACCACAGATTTTACAAAAGGATGCTAGAACAAGCGGGAACCAATGAATTTGAAATTTGAATCGCTTATAAATCACCGACAGGCATCCACCAGGTGACTTACACTTCTGGAAACTACATGCTAATTATTGCTATGGAGCTGTTCATTATCGTTGCACAAGGAGTAAGTCCGAGGGTGGTGATATGGCCGATGGAGAAGCAGGACTCTCTAACATGCATGGTGTTGATAGCTACAGGCAATCTGTAGAAGCCAGCATCAACAGTAAGGAATGTGCTGGAAAAGGGGAGACACGAAGTAGAATTGATCTGGATGTCGTCGCCCCACCTAGGGGCAGGTCGGAAAACCACAATAGAAAGGTGAAAGGATGGAAGAATGAAGACCACAGGTAGAAATGAAGTTACTAAGTCATCTCTGAAGGACCTTGAGGATTAGGATCTCGTGGATAGCAGCAGAGGTCTTGCAAAAGTGCAACTAAAGCTACAACAGACAGTGAAAAGGGTAGATACGAAGGTCGAAAATGGCTATGGTGGTAGAAGGAGGTCCTGGATGCGGCTCCCCTGCTAGAGCTAAAATCCTAGGAAGGGGTGTTCTATGTTAACCAAGTAGAGCAGAAGGAGCATTATCGATTGCTAGAATTGGTATAAACAATGGAATAGGAACCAGACGAAGTGTTGTAGGAGACAACAAAGAACAAGTAGGATGATGGGCATCACTTAGAGGAAGGTGAACCGCGAATCCATGATAGCACGTCTCGCCGCACAAACAAGTGACTCGGGGTGAGTCATGATGATTGTGTTGGGGGATTGTTGGGTAGCAGAGCTCCTGCATAACAGTTTTGGGTCTGATAGCCTAGAATGTAGGATAAAAATATTGTAAACCTTCGAAATATGCAGAGCGTGAAATGTAAAAGGTCGAGTCAAAGGGTTGTCTACCCAAGAAATAATATAGAATAATAGGAAATAAGTCGGTCCACGGACCATAGGAAGGTATAAATAGAGTGCAACTCTATGAGGGAAAGACAGTTCTTTGGGGTATGATCTTGGATCTGAAATGTAATGGGTTTTTTAGGAGAACACTCTATAAGCATCTATAAGTCTGAGTTAAGGGTTTGGGTAGTGGGTAGAGGCTATGCAACTACGCAGAGGCCTGGAAGAGTCTGTAGCTATGTGCACGGACCCTTGCAGCTGAGTGCGGAGGGTAGATCTGGATGTATTAGTGAAGAAAGTAAATAAATATAAGTTTCTTTGGTAATTCTGTGTTAAGACTGAAGTATCATAGATCTAGCTTTTTGTACGGTTATTATCATTGTTTGATCTATGTGCATATTTTGAATACATGTGAATCTGCATTTACTTTAAGTACGCAAACTCGATAAATCTAATAAATTTTTGCTTAAAGACCCTCCTAAGTAATAGTTCATCAAATAAATTAGATATGTAAACAACACACTAATAACTAGTAAAGATTATTTTGGGTTCGGATCGTGCAAAATAGGGTAGTGCGATGTTGCAGAATGGTGCGTGAAACCTCCAAATCACATATAGACATCCCAAGGGTGTGGAAACCTGGTTCTAGCACCCTCCCCTACTACCTCGGGTGAGACCTCAGTTTGCGCTCCTCGGACTATTGCCGAAAGGGCCTCTAGATGCGGGATTTGTTTGGCTAAATAATTCTTCCGAACCTAGGTCAGGCCCATATAAGCCAACAAGATGGCCCTCAATATGGTCATCTGGATTGAAGATCACACAACCAGGGAGATGATGATGGTTACCACGGCCTGAAACAAGTAGTAATGGTCTCATATGCAATATAATTTGTGAGCTATGTGTAATTTTACAGCAATGGGCATGGCCTCTAACCATGAAGAAAATAATTTCAAGTATGGAAAGATAAAGAGGTTCAAAGACTGCAAAAGTGAGATGCTCGATTTGTACCAGTGAAGAAATCCATAGAATTTAGCAGAACTAGGAGAGCATGAAACATGAAGTATGTCAAGTTGAGAGGGTGGTTATACAAAGCAACAAGGAAACAAAAAAAATATAGTTTTATAATGGATTTAAAATTTATTTTTACATGTAAATTGGCATACTGCTATAAGACCTGGAAAGTCATTTGTACCCTTGGGTAATCACTAGTAAATTTTGGGTTAGACCTAGGTGATAGGGGGATCTCTTGTTAACAATATCCCAAATAAAAACTTTGAGGGGGGTAAGGGCTAGAGTTAGCGTGGTTGTCTCACTCAACAGTTTTGGCTAGATTTAGTCAAGGAACCCCAAGTCAAGTTTAAGGGGGGGATTGTTAGGTAAAATTGACTTGGGGTTTGATTCAAGGTTGACTTGGTTAAACATCAGTGGTTTTGGGGCACTTGGTACTATGTACCCATGGTTTTTCTACCCGTGGTATTTCATGTAATGGAGACTATAAAAGGCTTGGAAGACTTCATTCTAAGGTAGGCCTAGAGGTGAGCAGTGAAGACTCACTTGGCCATCTTGGCCAGAATTTTGGCCAAGGATAATGAGATCTCATTGGGTTGGGTTTTTCTCGGATACCCATGTGTGTTTATGTGTTTATGATTGTTATTGTTTACTTTATCTCATGGTAAATATAGGTAAAATAATTTTGCTCTCTAGTAAATTATTAACAATGATGAGGATGTATTTGTTGTTTCCCTACGACATTTTAGAAAATTATATATTATGGAGTAATGGAACACATAAAATATTGCAGAGATATAAACACAGAAAACGCATAAAACAAGAGAGACACAGATATAGGTGGCTCACCCAGTTTGGGCTACATCCACCTCGAACAACTAGTCCTTCCTTTCTATTATCCAAAAAATGAAGAGACACAATCTATAGCAGATCCACTGTAATATCCTCTATTTTCTTTCACAGTCTCACATCACTACTTATCACTCAGAGAATACACAAACTCAATACAATGCCCTCATACAAAGAGAGGGGTTGCCTTCTAGGGAAAAAACCCTAAACTAAACATAAGTTCTACTGTCAGATCATCTACCTAATGAATGGCCCAGATTGATGAGAAATTACTATACTTTTACAAGGAAAATTTACATCTTTTTTTAGCTTCGGGGGCGCTTCCCCTGAAACCCCCCACCAAGGGGGGCTCCCCAAAGGTCACAGCCAGCCCCCCAAGACCCCCCCTGCATCGAATATTTTACGAGCAGCGTTGCCACCCCATTTCGAACTGGGGTCTAATGTGGCGATACCTTTGAATATAGAAGATAATCAGACTCCACACCCAACAATCTCCCACTTGGAGACTGATTATAGCAACTTCACCACTGCTTCATTTGCTGAACAACGACTCCTCTTTGGACCTAGTTGTTTCTCATCTTCATCGTCATCCTTGAAGATCAATTGAAACTGAGCATATTCTCAGTTTCTCTCTGGTTACAACTTTTATTAGCATATCTGCAGGATTCTGGCTAGTGTGTATCTTTTCTAGCTTCAACTCTCCATATTCCAACACTGATCATATGAAATGGTACTTGGGCTATATGTGTTTAGTCTTGGAATGAAATGATGATTTCTTTGCAAGATGAATGGCACTTTGGCTATCACTGTATAACATGCCCATATCATGCTTGTTACCCAATTCACCCATAAACCTTTGTAACCAAATCATTTCTTTACTAGCCTCTGTAGTAGCAACATACTCTGCTTCTGTTGTTGAAAGTGCAACAACACTTTGGATTTTTGAAACCCAACTCACAGCTGTTCCACCAACAGTAAATACATATCCTATAGTGCTCCTCCTGTTATCTCTGTCACTTGCCATATTTGCATCAATATATCCCCGTAGAGAAATGTTTGAACCACCATAGCATAATGCTTGATTTGTGGTACCTTTCAAATATCTGAGAATCCATTTCACTGCCATCCAATGTTCCTTTCCTGGATTATTCAAGTACTTGCTTACAACTCTCACTGCATGTGCAATATCAGGCCTTGTGCAGACCATTGAATACATGAAGCTTCCAACTGCTGATGCATATGGAACTTTAGACATATAATCCATGTATTCTTCGGTCTTTGGGCACATTTCCTTACTAAGTTTGAAATGGCTAGCAAAAGGTGTACTAATTGGTTTTGCATTGTGCATATTAAATCTTTTCAACACCTTTTGTATGTACTCATTCTGAGACAATGTTAATTTACAATTTTTCCTGTCTCTAGTTATTCTCATACCAAGGATTTGTTTTGCAGCTCCCAAATCCTTCATTGCAAATGAATTTTCCAATTTTCTTTTGAGCACATTTATTTCCTGCATGTTAGACCCTGCAGCATGCATGTCATCTACATACAATAACGATATAATATAGCTACCATCATTTTTCTTTTTTCAGATAAACACAATGATCAAAGAGGCATCTAGTATAACCTTGTTCAGACATAAACTTGTCAAATTTTAGATACCACTACCTTGGAGCCTGTTTTAAGCCATACAAGCTCTTCTTCAACCTTCACACTAGTTTCTCCTTCCCTTTCACTTCATATCCTTGTGGCTATTGCATATATATCTCTTCCTCCAAATCCCCGTGGAGACAAGTTGTCTTTACATCTAACTGCTCAAGATGCAAATCTTTAACTACTACTAGACTTAAAATAGTTATGATTGAAGTCATTTTAACAACAGGAGAAAATATTTCATCAAAATCAATAGCTTTAATCTATGCAAATCCCTTCACCACAAGTCTAGTTTTGTACCTCTATTTTCCTCCATATTCTTCCTTTAGCTTGTAAACCCATTTATTCTTCAATGTAGTTTTTCCCGCAGGCAACCTGACTAAGTCCCAAGTCTGGTTATGAATTAAGGAGTCCATCTCTTCTTCCATGGCTACCTCCCACTTCTTCCTGCTTTCAACCTACATTGCTTCTTCATAACATTTGAGTTCACCAGAATCTGTCAACAATAAGTAATATAATGAAGGAGAGTATCGTTTAGGGGGTCTACTTATCCTAGTAGATCTTCTAACACCACTTTCAGGTGTTTAGGGTGCCTGTTGTTGTTATGGTGGTTTCTGTTGTTATGGTTGTTGATTATTATTATTTTCAGGCACCTTTACTTTTCTAGTGATTTCATCAAGAACTGCGTATTCTTTGTTTTCTTTTTCCTGTTTCTTTTCTTGCAACTTATTCTTATACAAGACCTTTTCATTGAATATTACATCTCTGCTCCTAATGATTTTGTGATTTTCGTAATCATATAAGCGATAACCAAAATCATGAACACCATATCCAATAAAGGTACATTTCTTTGACTTTGCCTCAAGATTTGTTCTATTTTCTTTATCAATATGGACAAATGCCTCACAACCAAAAGGATTTAAAAAAGAGTAGTTTACCTTTTTACCTGTCCATGCTTCCTCTGGAACACCACCATCCAAGGAACTTGAAGGCCCTCTGTTTATTAGATAAACAATAGTATCTACAACATCTGCCCAAAACTGTAAAGGCAATCCTGCATGAAATCTCATGCACCTTGCATGCTCCATGATTGTTCTGTTCATCCTTTCTGACACACCATTTTCTTGTGGTGTTCTTGGAATTGTCTTCTCTCTATGAATTCCATGCTCTAAATAGTACCTATCAAACTCTTTGCTGCAATATTCACCTCCATTGTCTAATCTGAGACACTTTAATTTCTTTCCTGTCTCAATCTCAACCAAAGCTTTCCATTTCTTGAAAGTATCAAATACATCAGATTTATTCTTAATACAATAAATCCAAGTTTTTCTAGTTGCATCATCAATAAAAGTAACATAATAATGAGAGCCACTGAGAGATGATACCTGAGCAGGTCCCCATACATTTGTATGCACAAGCTCTAATTTTTCACTCTTATTTTCTTTCCTAACTCTAAGAAATCTGACTTTCTTCTGTTTTCCATAAATGCAATTCTCACAGAAGTCTAAATCAACATTCTTCAAACCCGGAAACAAATTCCTTGAGTGAAGAATCTTCATCCCCTTTTCACTCATGTGTTCGAGCCTAGGATGCCACAATGCTGCATCTACTCCTTTGGAAGTTAAAGCATTAACAGAGTTAGAAATACCACTGCATAAATACAATGTACCAACCATTTCGCCTTTTGCTATTACCAGGGCTCCTTTGGTAACCTTCCAAGCTTTATCTATGAAAGTTGTCACACAACCTTCACCGCCTAACTGCCCTGTTGAAATCAGATTTTTCTTTAGATTTGGAACATGACTTACCTCCTTTAGTAGCCATTCATTTCCATTCTGCTGTTTTACAAGAACCTTACCCATTCCAACAATTTTACAGGGTTTATCATCACCCAAACGAACTTGTCCAAAATCTCCTTGAACATAGTCATGAAATTATTTCTTATCAGGTGTGGCATGTAATGAGGCCCTTGAATCTACCACCCAGGAATCAGTAATATTTTTGAAAGAAAGAATGAAAGCATCTTGTAACACCTGACCTGTCACATTTGCTTCATGATTGCTTTCTTGCTGTGCATCTCCTTCTTTTCCCTTCCAAGATCTACAATCTTTCTTTAAGTGTCCCTTCTTTCTGCATTTCTAGCACATTATCCCTGATCTAGACTTGGATCTGTCTTTCCTTGATTTACTGCGATATCCTGAGCTCTTTCCTCTTTCCATTTTTCTTCTCCTAGACTCTGCACTCAAAGCATTACCCGATGTCTCATCGGAGCTTATCCGTCGCATTTCCTCACTAAGGATAGCACTGACAACATTATCAAACTTTAAAGTACTAGCTCCAGAAATAGAGTTACTAATGGCCATTGCTAAACCATTCCAACTTTCTGATAATGAGCACAAGAATAACAGAGTTCTAACTTCATCATCAAAGTTTACCCCTACAGAACATAGCTAACTTGTAACAGTATTAAAATCATTTAAATGGTCTGCAACAGATCCACCTTCTGACATCTTCATATTAAATAATCGTTTCATAAGAAATACCTTGTTTGAGGCTGAGGGTTTTTCATATAGTTTCTCCAACACCTTAATCAAACCCTCTGTTGTTGTTTCCTTCGAAATGTTGAAGACGACTGATGTTGTGAGGCACAACCATACTGTTCTGAGTGCCTTTCTATTGAGAAGGTTCCATTCTTCATCTGTCATTCCCATTGGCATCTTTGTTTTTCCGCCCAATGGTAGGTACAGATCCTTCTGATACAGAGAATCTTCCATCTGCATCTCCCACAACGAGAATTTTTGGCAGTTAAATTTCTCAACCCTAAACTTACCATCTTCTGCCATTTCTCCCACTCGAATGACGAACCCTTCTTTCCTGCGAGTTTATCAGCCAAATAGACCTTCGGCTCCGATACCAATTTTTAGAAAATTATATATTATGGAGCAATGGAACAAATAAAATATTGTAGAGATATAAACAAAGAAAACGCATCAAACAAGAGAGTCACATATATACGTGGTTCACCCATTTTGGGCTACATCCACCTCGAATAGCTAGTCCTTCCTTTCTATTATCCAGCAAAATGAAGAGACACAATCTACAACAGATCTGCTGTAATATCCTCTATTTTCTCTCACAATCTAACATCACTACTTCTTGCTCGCAGAATACAGATATATTACATAGACTCAATACAACGCCCTCATACAAAGAGATGGGTTGCCTTCTAGGGCAAAAAACCCTAAACTAAACATAAGTTCTACTGTCAGATCATCTGCCTAATGAACGGCTCAGATTGACTAGAAATTACTATACTTTTACAAGGAAATTTTACATATGTTTTTAGCTTCAGGGGCACTGCCCCCGAAACCCCCCGCCAGGGGGGCGGCTCCCCAAAGGTCACAGTCGCCCCCCCCCCACAGTGAATATTTTACGGGCAGCATTGCCACCCCATTTCAAACTGGGGTCCTGTCGGGTCCCTATAATACTAGTGATTACCCCATTACTATTGTAGTTATACCCCTTATTTATATTGTTGTGCCCCTATTACCCCCATATTGTTATTTCTGTGCCCCATAGAATCCCTCTATTGTTATTTTTGTGGCTTTATATTATTATTGTTAGGTCGGCTGGATTATATTGTGACTCCCTAGACTCCTATATATAGAAAGGAGGTTTTGTCATTTGTATCATCCAAGAATTGTTCATTTATGTAATGTAAAGGAAGTTTTCCCCTCGAAGAGGCTGAATTTTACGACGTTGATCTATCTTTTCTATCTTTTCTTGAGCTGGTTTCATAACATTTGGTATCAGAGCTTTGGATTCTAGGGTTTCGCTGTTCCAAACAGGTCATCGTGGAAGTTGCGCTATAACTTTTTGTCTGTGACGTTTCAGAAATCGCAAAAAAAACCCATTTGAGAAGAAATCGCTCTGAACCTTGGGTCCAAATTTCAGAGCTTTTCGCGCGATATTTGCGGAGATATGATCTGAGGAAGTTGGCCTTTTTGCAGACTCCGGAATTACATTCAAAACATGTGAGCTGGGGAAAATCGTCATAACTTTCTCTCTGGGGATCGGATTGAAATTTCATAAGAAGGTACAGAAGGAGGATGGACTTTAGTTTCTTGTGTGTGTGTTTCAGATTCAAAGGTTGAAACAGTGACTTGTGGCACGTCGTACAAGTTCTCTCTACTGAACCAGTCAAAAAACAAGTCACTGTGGGAGATTTCACATAACTCTTCCTTGGAGAATCCAATTTGGCTTGGACTTGTGGAATTGGAAAGAGGATGCAGAAGGCTACTACAGGTAGCAATTTCAGAATTGGATGATGCGAAATTACAGAGATACATCAGATTCAATATCAGGCTTCTATAAAGTAAAAAAGTGGTGTGTAGTTTTTTTTTTTTTTTTTTTGTGTAAGCTTGTTTTAACGGAATTCAAAGGGCATAGTAAAGCATTATTATTGGTAACTGATGCCCCGAGGAAAGAAAATGCAAACACCTAGTAAGGAACCTGAAAGCTCTAGCATGACCCATGAAGAAGAGGAAGAAATGCTACATGATATATCAAAATTACAAGAACAAGTGCAACAAATGTCACGCTCACAAAAGCTAACAGAAGCTAAGATAAGTGGCGTGGAATCTAAGATAAATAGCGTGGAATCTAAGATAAATGGTGTGGAATCTAAGATAAAGGGCATGGAAGCTAAGATGGATGATTCGAAGACATATTTGAAGAGAGACATGGCAGATTTGAAGATAGATATGAAGACAGACATGGAAGAATTGAAGAAGTTGCTACAAGAAAGGGTCACTAATGGTGAAAAGGTAGTAAAGGAAACTCATGATGAGAACAAAAGAAATGTTAATCATGATTCCATAGACGCTAATGTTGGATCGAAGAATCACCATATTCCAAAAATCGATATGAGGAAGTTTGATGGCAAGGATCCCGCCACATGGATATTACAGATGGAGCAATTCTTCGATCTCAATAATGTGCAAAATGCACAAAAGGTACGTATGGCAACTGTATATTTGGAACCAAATCAGTTTGTATGGTATCAATGGCTTTGCTCTCGTAAACAATTTATCACTTGGGCAATTTTTACGGAAGAATTGATAGCACATTATGAAGATACAAAAAGCAACACTTTTTTTAGCCAATTGATAAGTCTCAAACAAAAGGGTTCAGTAATGGAGCACATTGAGGAGTTCCAAAAATTGAACATAAGGCTAAAAGATATTCTAGAGGAGCATAGGATTGATGTGTTCATAGGGTCTTTAAAGGATAATATCCAACATGATGTTCGCCTTTGGGAACCTGATTCATTAGAGAAGGCATTCAGGTTAGCAAGAAAAATGGAAAGCAAAATTATGGCAACCAGGAAGCATACCACTCACAACTATAAAGACGGAAGTGTTGTTGCCCCTAGTCTTCCGCAACCTATAAGGTTGACACCACAACAATTGGAAGTAAAAAGAGCAAAAGGGCTTTGTTACAGTTGTGATAGCAAATACACTAAAGGTCATAAGTGTGTTGAGAAGAAATTATTCTACATAGATTGTGAAGAGGAAGAAGAAAAGGAGCAAGAAAGGTCAAAAGAAGAAGATATACTTCAGGAACAAAGCCTAGATGAAGAACAAATAAATCCGACCATATCTTGTAATGCATTGGCGGGAATTACCACTCCTCAAACCATCAAGATGGAAGGACAAATCAAGAAGAAAAAGGTAATAGTGTTGATTGATTCAAGAAGCACCCACAATTTTATTCATTGTAGGGTAGCAAAAGAATTGAATTGCTTCCTATATCTAGCACCAGAGTGTCAAGTGATGATTGCAAATGGAGGAAAAATAAATTGCTCTGTAAAGTGCCATAATATCAAGCTATCCATGGGAGAATATGTATTGACTAGCCCAATGCTTTCCATTCCAATGGGAGGTGCGGATGTTGTACTAGGAGTCCAATGGCTACAATCCTTGGGTACAATAGCTTTTAATTTTCAAGAACTTTTCATCAAATTTTCTACGGAAGGAAAGGAAGTTGAATTAAGGGGTATTGCAGGGAAACCAGGAAAGATAATCAGCTCTCATGGTATGACAAAGCTTCTAAAAAAGGAGCAAAGAGGTGTAATTGCACAATTATGCTCACTAGATGTTTCCACATTGGAATCATCTATTTCTCCAGATCTCCAAAAAGTCCTAGACAATCATTCCAAGGTATTTGAGACTCCCAAGGGTCTCCCACCTATGCGTGATCATGATCATGCTATTCATCTGATTCCAGGAAGTGTTCCTCCAAACATCAGGCCGTACATATATCCCTATGTCCAAAAAAGTGAAATTGAACGTATGGTTGCAGAAATGCTAGAGGCTGGTATAATTCAACCGAGTCAAAGTTCTTTCTCAGCTCCAGTAGTATTGGTGCACAAGAAGGATGGATCATGGCGCATGTGTCCGGATTATAGGGAGCTCAACAAGCTCACTATTAAAGATAAGTTCCCCATTCCTGTTATTGATGAATTACTGGATGAATTGCATGGATCAATTTACTTCACCAAGTTGGATCTTCATTCGGGATATCATCAAATCAGAATGAAGGTTGAAGACATTCCAAAAATGGCATTTAGAACTCATGAGGGTCATTATGAATTTTTGGTCATGCCTTTTGGCCTTACCAATGCACCTTGAACATTTCAAGGTTTGATGAATTCAATTTTCAAACCATTCCTTAGAAAATTTGTGTTAGTATTTTTTGATGATATACTAATCTACAACAAGTCTTGGAAGGATCATGTTGAACATGTTGATAGGGTGCTACAACTATTGGAGGAGAAACAATTATATGCAAAAAGATCCAAATGTTTCTTTGGAGTCCAGGAGGTGGAATATTTGGGTCATATTGTATCTCATGAAGGAGTTAAGGTAGACCCTAGCAAAATTAAAGCCATTAAGGAATGGAAAATCCCCACATCCATAAAGCATCTGGGAGGATTTCTTGGGTTGACAGGGTATTATCGCAAGTTTGTTAAGAATTATGGGAGAATAGCAGCACCTCTAACAACATTGTTGAAGAAAGATTCATTTTCATGGACTCCGGAAGCAACAAAGGCCTTTGAACATCTTAAAGAGGCAATGTGCCAAGCACCGGTCTTAGCTACACCGGACTTCACAAAAACCTTTATTGTGGAATGTGATGCTTCAGGAAATGGAATTGGTGCTGTTCTAAAGCAAGATGAAAGACCCATTGCTTTTGAAAGTCGTCCAATCAAGGGAAAGTTTTTAAGCAAAGCTATTTATGAGAAGGAAATGTTGGCAATACTCCATGCACTTAAGAAATGGCGACCCTACCTAATGGGAAGACACTTCAAGGTAAAAACGGATCATGATAGCCTTAAATACTTTTTAGAACAAAGATTATCCTCTAAAGAGCAACAAAAGTGGGTCACAAAGATGTTGGGTTATGACTTTGAAATCATCTACAAAAAAGGGAAGCAAAATGTGGTGGCAGATGCACTCTCAAGAAAGGATGAGGATGTGGAAGCATTGTTGTGTGCCATTTCTATTATCCAACCAGATTGGATAAACGAAGCAAGGGAGGAATGGAAGAATGACGAAGAAGTGTGGGAACTTATTCGAAAGCTACAACAAGATTCCAGTACTTCTGATACATTTAGCTGGAAAAATGATTCGTTATGGTACAAAGATCGCTTATACCTCTGGAAGAATTCCCAGCTAAAACAAAAGATTCTTATGGAATTGCACACTTCTCCCTTAGGAGGGCACTCAGGATTTTTAAAAACTTACCACAGGGTTAAGAAGGAATTTTTTTGGGATGGCCTTAAATCAGATATTCAAAAGTTTGTGGCGGAATGTTTGGTTTGCCAGCAAAATAAAGTTGAAACAATTAAGACACCGGGTCTATTACAACCTTTATCCATTCCAAGCCAACATTGGGAGGAGGTTTTGGATTTTATCACAGGTTTACCCAAGTCTGAGGGAAAGAGTGTCATCATGGTGGTAGTTGACAGACTTACCAAGTATGCACATTTTTGTGCATTATCACATCCACTTAAAGCCAGTACAGTTTCTACTGCATTTATGGAAACAGTTCAAAAGCTACATGGAAACCCAAAGATTATTGTAAGTGACAGAGATCCCATTTTCACTGGAAATTTTTGGAAAGAATTATTTTCTTGTCTTGGTACTCAGTTAGCTCATAGCTCATCTTATCATCCTCAATCTGATGGGCAAACTGAGATAGTAAACAAATGTTTGGAAGGATATCTATGTGGCGATACCTTTGAATATAGAAGATAATCAGACTCCACACCCAACATGACATATTCCTATTGTTTGTTGTTACATTTTGATATCTTATATCATAGCTCATGGACGCCATGTATTGTATTTCATTGTCACTTCCATATGGAGCATATGCTGATGCTCATTGTTTCCATGTACTCGTGTCATTTTACTTTTTCAGCCTGTATTGATGAGAGCACCATTGTGTGAGGATGTAAAATCCATTTACCTTCACTATATCATCTTTTAGGAACATTTCTCATGGAGTGACCCATGGTGTCTATCATGCCTTGTCATTTACTATGTATGGGTCAATGGAGTCCAAGTCATGTTTCATGATGTAAATATTTGTTGTAGCACCAATTCATTGGGTGCATGATGTAAAAATCGGGTTCATAAACTCAAGGTTGGTGATAAGTGATAGAGGATTTATATGTCAGTCCTATGTATTTGTCACTTCTATGTAATTGCTCCATGAAGCATTGTATTGTATTATACTTCATGATATATCTTGTCCAAAGTTAGTTGTAGTGATGGTCATGAGGAGTAGTCCCTTTCACTTGGAAAGGATGCTTATTGTAGCAGGCAAAGTGTATGATTCTGTTCCCATTACATGCTTAGGAAGAGAATGTCCAGTATCTAGAGTTGCAATGTAAGATACATGATTATAATTTGAGGTTCTTGTTCTGGTCTATATCAATCTTGTATCATAATGGCATTGATTATGACATGGGGAGTTCTTCTCTCATCCGGCACATTATTGGCATTGAACTTCAATGTTGATATGGCCCTTTGCCATTTATGTCAAAGGGGGAAATATTTTGGATTTTTGAGTCAGCCTCACTTGTTGGATGGAGGTTGAAATCAATGCCAAAGGGGGAGTTTTTTGGCATTGTAGTGTTGGCATTGATGTCAACAAGTTGGAGATGTTGTTGTCATATACATGAGCGATGAGGAGTTGGTTATGGACTATTAGTTGATGGTCTTGTTAGTTGGAATTGATGTCAACATACCTATGACTAGACCTAGTTGAGATGATGTTGTGGCTTATGAGGAGATGGATTCCAGTCATGTTGAGTTGGTTGGAGATGTTGTTGTTTTTTTTTTTAACAACATCGTCTACTTGTATATTATAAAACTTGTGATTCAAATCTCTATTACAAGACGGAGGGAGTTCCGAGAGATGATATTCAAAATTGGGTTCGCAGACCCGTAGTTCTCTAGACTCCTCTTAACTACACTTAAAACTGAACATAAACGGCTATAATTCCTTACAAAAGATCCTCCTATCCAGCTATATCTGCAGTGCATGAGGATTAGGAGAGTGTTGGGTAACCGAGTCATCTGGGAGGGGTTCCCTCCTGCTCACTCTTGTTGAAGCTTCTCCTTGCTGACTTTCTGTTAAGGTGCGGAGATGATCTATTACTGCTTCCATGTGAATGCAGCGATCCTTGAGATCTTCAATGTCTTTTTTCCTCTTCTCCAACTTCTTTCTTTTGGAGTTTCTGTCCGCATGAAAGTCTTCAGTTAGTTCTTGCACCTGTTTCTTCAGGGCGTTTATCATAACCACGTGAGCCTTGCACATGTGACAATCTCTATTATTGAAGATGTTGTCCATTGGGTTCCTTGGTTGCTGCTGATTAGCTTGCTGGTTATTCTGATCAGCCATCTTGCTAAGAGAAATGTCTGCTTTGTCAAATGCTGGTGAGTTGGGCAGCTTGCCGATTATATGGCTGGACTGATTGCCTGAGGCAGAGTGTAGTTGCGTGCGCTGATGCTGGATGTGGACACTGTTTGGAAAACAATCTCGATAGTTAGTTTTATAAAAACCACAGCTAAAAGAAGGAGAGTATACCCTGCGCAGAGAGAGGCCGATTGTGTCTCCCTTCGAAGAGAAGTGTCGCTGATGATGACTGCTGCTACACTGTGCTGAGGACTGCCGACGGATGTTGTCCGCTGAGAGGGTCTCGGAGCTTTGATCCTCAATGCTGGCCTTGCTGCTGTGAAGGAGACCGCCTTGGCCCTTCCACCGGTTTGAAAGAGCTCTCTGTATGTCTCTGAGGTTATGAAGAAATGTGAGGACCTTGGTGTGCCTACTGAGATTATAAAGGGTGAGGCGGGCTTTCTCCCACTCGTGCTTGAGAGAAGAGGATCTGATCGTGTCTGTCGAGAAAGGATTTGTGATGATATTTCTCAGTCCTTGAAATCTGCCGCAGGCATGGGTGCGGTCCCGTCTTCTGTCAAATCCTGTTGTGTGTCTTGAGGAGCCCCTTTGGATTGCATCACTGCTCAGATCCTTAGACCGATTCCCCGTCCTGATTATCCAGTTGTGGCAGTCGAGAGAGATTATGAGAGTAGAGAATCGTTGTTGCCCTGATCGTATATCTCTAGTTGGATGCCTGAGGTGACCTGTGGTCAGAGACATGAGGGACAAGAAATGACTAAGGGATATCGTGCACATAGATTTCTTCGTTCTCCCTCACCTGGCCCGTGGGGTCTTCTTATGGCCTTGTTGGCCAACTCATCTGCTGTCGTGTTGTGTATTCTGAGGACGTGTTTATATGTCACCTTGCTCATACCCCTGACTTGTTCCAGAATTCTTTCCTTTATTCTGTTCAGTGCGCATTGATTGAAGTTGTTCCCTGTGTTCATGGCTGCTATAAGGATGGCTGAGTCCCCCAACACGAGAAGGTCGTGAATGCCCATCTTCCATGCAATGGAGACCCCCAGAAGGAGGCTATAAGCCTCTGCTTTGTTGTTTGACAAATTCCCCAAGCTCCATTCATAAGTGGCCATCGCTCTCCCTTGGGGGTCCCTTATTACTCCCCCTGCTCCAGCTATGCCTGGGTTGTTTTTAGAAGCCCCATCAAAGTGGAGCGTGTGCAGCTTTTGCCTTTGTATCCAATTGTTTACTTCCTCTTTTGTACCTCTAATCTTCCATTCCTTCTGTGCAGATCCTGTGATTAGCTTGCGTTTGGAATTACCTTATAATTGAATTTTTGTACCCAATCCTTCACCTGCTCTACTGTGTAGTCAGGGTCTGCATGTTGGATCCCATTTGCTTCGATTGTTTCAGTTGTGAGCGCAATAGTTTTAGCCAAAATACTTTGGACACTAGGCTTCTTATCTTTGAAAATGCTGGAGTTTCTGGCTAGCCATAACTGCCAGCAGAGGTTGGAAGGTATGCTGGACCAGAGTCTCTTGGCTAGGGACATGTTTTTGTTTGCGAAAGGGAAAAGTCTTCCCCAGCCTTTCTGAAGAAGAGGGATTTGATTTGGTAGTTCCCCAATCTCGAGAGGGCTGGTTATGAGCCTCCAGCAGGACGAGGCAATAGGGCACTCTATGAATAGATGGTTAAGACTTTCTTCCTCTTTCTTGCACATAAAGCAGATTGAGGGCCCTGGATCCCCTTTTTCTCAAGTTTTCTGCTGTGAGGAGCTTGCCATGGAGCAAGGTCCAATTGAAGAATTTGATCTTCGGTAGGCTCTCGATTTTCCAGACATTCTTATGATATTGCCAATTGTTTAAGATGCTTGTTTTGGAGCGCTTTATAGCCTTCCTTGACCGAATAATTGCCACCATTAGGATCCCATATGTAGCTGTCCTCTTTTTCTCTGCTTGAAGGCGTGCTCCTGCCATTAAGAGTTTGAGATTAGTCCAAAGTTCCTTTTAAACCATCCGGTAGTTGACTGATTTGCCATCCTTTCCATCTGTCCTGGTCCCAATTTGAGATGTCAAAGAGGTTTGTGAGATTTTTGTCCAGCATCCACTGTTGCAACGGCCTCAGGTGGAGGAGCTTTTCCTTGGCTTCCTGGCCCATTATTCTATCTCTCCATATGCTGGTTTGTTTCCCGTTGCCTGGGACTTTGGAGATGTGAGACTTGAGGAGAGGCAGAGTTTTCTTTATCAGCTTCCAGACCGGGGTGCAATGCCTTTCTATGATTGTGTCTGAGAGTATATTGCTGTTGCTTCCATTCAGGTACTTCCTTTTGAGGACCTCTGCCCACCAGGTGCCCTTTTCAGTTAAAATTCTCCATATTAACTTAAATCCCATTGCCAAGTTTGCAAGTCTAGGGACTCTAATTCCCAAGCCTCCTTTTTCAATGGGAAGGATGACTTTTTCCCATTTTACAAGGCTGAATTTCTTCGTTTCTTGCTTTCCTCCCTTCCAAAGGAAGCTTCTGAGGATCAACTCCAAATGCTTGTGGATGCTTGAGGGGGCAAGCGTTATGGCGAATTGGTAGATAGGGAGGGCAGATAGGATGGATTTAATTAGGATAGTTCTACCCGCCAGATTGAGCTAGTGCATCCCCCAACCTTGAAGCTTCCCTCTCATCTTCTCAACTAGTTTGACCCATACTTCACTTTTGATTGACTCTCTTGCAAGCGGAAGTCCTAAGTACATGAAGTATGACCAGCTCGATTGGGCTGGGATTTCTAGTATCAGAGAGATTCTTTGAGTTATATATCTTGGGACATTCCATGTGTATATCTTGCATTTGTTGTTATTTAATTTACCCCCTGAGGCTTGTAGGAAGAGGTCCAGGATGGCCTTGAATCTCCTTGCCATAAGGCTAGAGGCTCCACCTATTAGCAGCGTGTCGTCTGCAAATAGGGAATGGTTGATCCCTTTAGCTCCTCTTATTATGTCCACTCCCGTTATTTCTTTAGCCTTCTTTTGTTTTCCAGGTGTAGGCTTAAGGTTTCCGCCATGATAATATAGAGGAAGGGGGAGAGAGGGCAGCCCTGCCTCAATCCTCTAGTGCTTTTAAAAGCCCTGCAAGGCCTCCCATTGATTAGCGGGGCTGTCCAATTCTGAGAGACACATGCCATGACCTTGTTGATGAAGAGCCTTGAGACCCAAATTTTGCAAGCACATTCTCCAAAAATGAGTGGTTTACCCTATCAAATGCGCTGGCCATGTCCAGCTTTATAATCATGCCTTTCTCCTTTCTAGCTATACTGCTGTGTATTGCCTCTTGTATCAAAATTACATTATCAGTAATGTGTCTCTTTGGGAGGAATCCACCTTGGTTGTCCGAAATAATTGAGGGTAGGAGTTGTTTCAGCCTGTTTGCCAGAATCTTTGAGATTATTTTATACGAGACATTGCATAGAGAGATAGGTCTGAACCTATCAAAGGATTGAGGGCTTGGCTCTTTAGGGATGAGGGCAAGAAAACGAGGATTTAACGCTGCTGCCCAATTTGTTTTTTTTGTGGAAGTTTCTCACCATTCTGAGAAAATTTTTTTTATGATTTCCCAATGAGTTTTATAGAAACTTACCGTGAAACCGTCCGGCCCTGGGGCTTTGTCGAGGGGCATGCTGTTAATGGACCATTCCACCTCTTCTGTGGATATCTCTTTGTCCAAATCGCAATTCTGAGCTTCTGTAACCTTCTTTTCGATGATGTTGATGAAATCTGGGATATCTTCATACTGCGGATCAGCTGAGAGCAGCGTTTGGAAATGATTTGAGGCAGCGTCCTTTATTTCCTCTCGATCTGTGATCTCTTTCTCATTGAAGGTTATCTTGCCTATATTATTTCCAGCTCTTCGGACCTTGAGACAGTTATGAAAGAACGATGTATTTTTGTCCCCGAGTTGAGCCAGAGGCATCTGGACTTTTGCCTTAACTCTTCCTCTTCATTTCGATGCTGGTTGTATAAAGCTTTGTTTAGCTCACCTTCTATTGTTTGATCCTCCTCCGTTTCTTGTATTGTCTCCTTATCCTGGTTCCATTTCTCCAGATTTCGTTGCAGCTCGTTTTTAACCCTCCTTTCCTCATTAGCATAGTTTCTCGCCCATTTTTTTATGGCCATCCTTAGTTGTTTAATTTTTGATTCCCATACAAAATGAGGAGATCCTATTATCTCAGTCCTCCATGTTTCTTTCACCAGGGATTTGAAATCCTCATTGGCATCCCAGACCTTGTTATATTTGAAGGGAAGCGGCCCCAGGTCCTCCTCTTTTTCTAAGTGCAGTGCCACAGGCTTGTGGTCCGAAGTGTATCCCTGTATGATTGAGCTGTGGATCCTTTGAAAGTTGATTGCAGCACTTTCTTGAACAAGAATTCTATCAAGTCTCTCTTTAATATTACTCCTTCCTGTCCTCTTATTTGACCACGTATATCGCCATTTTGTGGAGGGATATCTATGAATTTGTGAGCTTGGATGATTTCCTCCAATTTGTCTCTGAGTGGGTCTGTGAAATACTTCCCTCCTAGTTTTTCCTCAGCGTTCCTAATTAGATTCAAGTCTCCTCCAAGGAAAATTTTCTCCCCTTGTGAGGTCTCTATGTCTGCTTTCAGAGAATCCCAACATTCGGCCTTGTCTCTGAAGTGGGGAGGTGCATACACATTGTAGATTGTGAGTTCCTCCTTCTGGTCTGTGCTTTACATGTCGATTCTGATCCACCATCTGCTTTGGATATTACTGATGAGAGTCCAGTTGCTTTTTTTCCATAATACTCCTATGCCTCCTGAAGCTCCTAAGGCGCTCGTGGCTATTCCTTCATACCTTCTGTTTTTTGAAATGCTGTGTTGAAATTCTTGGTCGCTGATTTTGGTCTCCTGGAGTAGGAGGAAGTCTGGTTGTTCTGATTTAATTAGATCTCGGACTGCGTTTGTCTTAAGGGAGGAGCCCATCCCCCTACAGTTCCAAGAGACCAAAATCATCATTTACCTGTTTTGTTGTGGTTCCCGCTTTTCTCCTTCGCCTTCTCGCCGATTCCCCTGTTCTTGTCTAGATATGTATCTATTGGTTGTTGAGTTCCTGTGGTCATCTCTTTTGCTGCATTCTCATCTCTTATCTCCTTGTTTGACTTTCTTCCAGCTTTCCTTGGGGGATCCGTGGCTACAATGTTTTCTTTTGTTTTGTTTCTTGTTATGATCCTTTCCACTGTGTGAGGAGGGGAAGCCTGAGGTGGGGAGGAGGGGGGGGTTCTGATGCACTTGGGGGATGGAGGGGGAGATGAGGGTTCCTCTGAGGCTAGGGTTTCAAAAGGGTTGGAGGATGAGGGGATGGATTGGTCTATGCTTGCGGGGACAGAGGGGGGGGGGAGGGGTTTCAGAGAGGGGTGCCTCTGGTTCTGGGGGAGGGTTTGATTTCTTTTTTTTCTTGACAACTTCCCATTCTTCCTCTTGGGATTCAGGGTTGGCGTTAGTTTCTGATCTAGCTTTAGAGCACCTATTTGCGAAATGACCATATTCATGACATACCTTACATTTGAAGGGGAGTTGCTCGTAGTCCACCTGTTGAATATGCGTCCACTGATCCACTCTGAGTTTGACTGCTTCTGGTAGCCCTTTTCCCAAGTCCACTTCAACACAGATCCTAGCACATGCATGCATGTTTTCTTTTGGTTCCGATCTGTCCACATACTTTCCTATTGCATTTCCGATTGCTCTAACTGATTCGTCTGCCCAGCAGTGAAGCGGCAGATGCGGAAGACGAACCCAAACGGGGACTGCGTTGGGGACGTCCATTTCTGGGTCGAAGTCCGGGGTCCAGCGATTGAGATACAGACCTCTGGTGTCCATGAAGTATGGTCCATTCCTGAAAATTAGATTTCGGTCCTCAATTGTTTCGAAGAGGAAGGTGAAGAAGCCTCTTCCACAAAACCGTATCGCTATTTTCCCCTGAACCATGGCGTTCCAGTTTCTTTCCACCAACGCTGAACCGTTCTGGGGGAAGGCCATAACCCCGTGAACTGTCCAACCAGCCCACGTTCTGCCAAGGCCACAGCGGATCTCCTTGGGAGGGTTGGGGGGAGAGGGATTTCCGGGATTTCGTCAAGCTTCTTAATAAATTTTGTGGCAGTGGGTCGGATCCTTTCAGCGTTGTTCTCTGGAATGAGTGTTGCAAAAGCTTTCTCCATGTCAGCTTGTCCAGATCCTGGGGAGCCCATCGTATCCGAGTAGCTCCAACGAAGACGGAAGGGAGGGGGAATGAGCAGGAGGCCAGCAAGAAGAGAGGAGCGGGAGGCTGCCCACGGGGGGCAGCGCGAGCTGAAAGAGGCCGGGCAGATGGCCCAGAGCGCAGGGAGGCGGGGGGTAAAGGGCGGGAAGGCACGCAGCAGAGGCTGCGGCCCGACAGCGGGCCTGCCAAAAGCTCAGGTCGCAGGGTTTCCAGCGGCAGGGGACTCCATCGCTCCAGCGCCGAAAATCCGGACGTGTTCGAGATGTTGTTGTTACTGGAAGTTGGAGAGTTTCTTTTGGTGATGCATATGTGTCTACATGTCTTGGAGACATTGAATTGTTGCTTCATGTGTTTTTTTTTTTTTTTGGCTTATTGTGTTGGAATTGATTCCACCAGTGTTGGAGGTAGTTAGTTGACATGATGTTGATGCTACAGGATTTGGAGATGCTACTACAGGGACTAGAGATGTTGCTAAAGGTATTGGAGATGTTGTGGTGGCTACTTGAGGAGTTGGAGGTGTTGTATATGGTCCAAAGGTTGGTAGAATAGGTCTAGAATGTCTTAGACTTGTTCTTAGCCTATTTCATCAGTTGTAGACCTATTACAGAGGCTTGGAGGAGTGTTCATGTGTTGGAGAAGATGATGGAATAGGTGGCAGAGGTTCTAGACTCAAGAACTAATGCTCTCACTGTTTTTTTCCCCAGTCACATGCATGATGGGTCAAGGGAGCAATTGGAGAGCTCCAGTTTCATGGAGGGATGCCCAAGGGAGTGTTTATAGCTCCAGTCACTTGGAGGACTATGTTATGGGAGTGACCAGGGAAAAGACCAGAAAAGATTTCCATTCCTCACATTGTTGAACTAATTTTTAGTTTATGGCAACATCCTTGAATTAGAATCTTTTGGTTTATGTTCAAAAAAAATTGTGGGACATCCAGAAGTTGTTTAAAGTTGAAAAGATAAAAAGGCTAGTGGAGTTAGTGGTTGATTGCATCAATGAACAAAATCTGGATCTAATCTAGCATATGAATAAGATATTTGATCTTAGTAGTTCTAAGTATCTATTGAGTTGAACACTTGAGTTAATATTTATATTGGATATAGCTCATTGTGAGTATGGTTGGATGAGTTGTGTGTTTGTGTGTGTGTAGAGAGTGAGTGTGGAGAAGAGACTACAAGTTGCATGTATTCTCTAATGCAGAATTTTCTACACAAATTACAATTGTAATAGCAGTGATGTGAAGTATGTTTCAACCATCTTGTTTATGTAGAGTTTGTGATGATGAGTTGTGGATTTGTTATGCAACTAGCTCACAAAATAGAAGAAAAGATAGAGAAAATACTTCAAAATCATCATTTTCGAGGGGGCATCGTCCTTTACATTACAAAAATGAGCAATTCTTGGATGGTATAAATGACAAGGCCTCCTTTCTATATATAGGAGTCTAAGGGGTGACAATATAGTCAAAGCTGAAATAACAATAATAATGTAATGACACAACAATAACAATAGTGGGCTTCTATGGGGCACAATAATAACAATATGTGGACAACATGGGCACAAAAATAACAGTAAGGGGCTACAATCGTAATAATAATAAGGGAATACACTAGTATTATAGGGACCTAACATGCCCCTCTCCTTTGAAAAAGTGTTGTCCTCAATGCTTGAGTAGTTTTGGATGCTTCTGTATAAAATTATCATCCTCCCATGTGAAATATTCAGTAGGTAAGTTCTCCCACTTAATGAGATACTCTAAAATTGATTGATTTCATAGTTGTCAAGTTCTTGTTTCTATGACTACTTCTGGTTCCAATATGATTTTTTCTTCCTCGTCAAGTTCTAGAAATATTGTTAAAACTGGGAACTTGTCACCTATAACCTTCTTTAAGCATGAAACATGGAAAACTCGGTGAACTCTGTAAGTTGTAGGAAGCTCCAATTTGTATGCCATAGTATCAATCTTTTGCAACACCTTGTACAAACCATAATACTTTGGTGATAATTTATCATCCTTCTTAGCTTTCTTGAGGGACCTTTTTTGCATGGTTATAGCCATAGAAATGCCCAGTCACCTACATCAAAACTTATTTTGTTGCAATGTTTATCTTCCTTTTGTTTCATTCTATTCTATGCGAAAGTGATGTTATCCTTTAAGAGTTGGAGAACTTGTTTTTGATGCTCGATGTGATCTTCCACTGCTTGAGCCTTCAAATTTTCTCTTAAATATGATGTGATGGACGATGGATGATATCCATAAAGTTCCATAAATGGGGTCATTTTTTTTGTAGTATGGAAGGAAGTGTTATACAACCATTCAGCCAGACGAAACCATTTGACCCATTATGTTTGTTTATCAGCTACAAATCAACGAAGATATCCTTCCAAATATTTATTCACTATCTCAGGTTTCCAATCAGATTAAGGATGATAAGATGAGCTATGAGCTAACTAAGTACCCAGACAAGAAAATAATTTTATCTAGAAGTTTCCAATGAAAATGGGATCACTGTCAATTACAATAATCTTTGGGTTTCCATGTAGCTTTTGAATTGTTTCCATAAATGCAGTAGAAACTATACTAGCTTTAAAGGGATGAGATAATGCACAAATGTGTGCATACTTGGTAAGTCTATCAGCTACCACCATGATGACATTATTTCCTTCGAACTTGGGTAAACATGTGATAAAATCCATTGAAACCCCCTCCCAACATTGACTAGGCATGGATAAAGGTTGTAATAGACCTAGGGTCCTAACTGTTCCAACTTTATTTTTTTGGCATACCAAACATGCCTCCACAAACGTTTGAATATAATATTTAAGGCCATCCCAAAAAAATTCCTTCTTAACCTTAAGTTTTTAAAAATCCTGAGTTCCCTCCTAAGGGAGAGGTGTGCAATTCCATAAGAATCTTTTGTTTGAATTCAAAATTCTTATAGAAGTATAAGTGATCTTAACGAAACATTTTTCCAGCTAAATGTATCAGATGTACTGGGGTCTTGTTTTAACTTTTAAATGAGTGCCCACACTTCTTCTTCATTCTTCCATTCATCGCTTGCTTCATTTATCCAATCTGGTTGGATAATAGAAATGGAACAAAGCAATGCTTCCACATCCTCATCCTTTCTTGAGAGTGCATATGCAACAACATTTTGCTTCCCTTTTTTGTAGATTATTTCAAAGTCATAACCCAACATATTTATGGCCCATTTTTCCTAAAAATTATTAAAGGCTAACATGATCTATTTTTACCTTTAAGTTTCTTCCCATTAGGTAAGGCCGCAATTTATTAAGTGCATGTAGTATTTCCAACGTTTCCTTCTCATAAATAGCTTTCTATAAATATTTTCTCTTGATTGGACGACTTTCAAAAGCAATGGGTCTTTCTTCTTGCATTAAAACAACACCAATTCCATTTCCCGGGGTATCACATTCCATAATAAAGGTTTTTGTGAAGTCTGGCATAGCTAAGACCAGTGCTTGGCACATTGCCTCTTTAAGATGTTCAAAGGCTTTCGTTGCTTCTCGAGTCCAAAAAAATTCATCTTTCTTCAATGATGTTGTTAGAGGTGCTTCCATTCTCCCATAATTCTTAACAAACTTGTGATAAGACCTTGTCAACCCAAGAAATCCTCACAGATTCTTTAAGGATGTGGGGATTTTCCATTCCTTAATGGCTTTAATTTTTATAGGGTCTACCTTAACACCTTCATGAGATACAATATGACCCAACTATTCTGCCTCTTATACTCTGAAGAAACATTTGGAAGATTTTTCATATAACTATTTCTCCTCCAATAGTTTGAGCACTCTATCAACATGTTGAACATGATCCTTCCAACACTTGTTGTAGCTTAGTATATCATCAAAAAATACGAACACAAATTTTCTAAGGGTTTGAAAATGGAATTCATCAAACCTTGAAATGTAGAAGGTGCATTGGTAAGGCAAAAATGCATGACCAAAAATTCATAATGACCCTCATGATTTCTAAATGTTGTTTTCAAAATGTCTTTGGTCTTCATTCTCATTTGATGATATCTTGAATGAAGGTCCAACTTGGTGAAGTAAATTTCTCCATGAAATTCATCCAATAATTCAACAATGACAAGAATGGGAAATTTATCTTTAATAGTGAGCTTGTTGAGCTCCCTATAATCTGGAAACATGCACCATGATCCATCCTTCTTATGCACCAATACTACTGGAGCAAAGAAATAACTTTGACTAGGTTGAATTATACCAGCCTCTAGCATTTTTGCAACCATACATTCAATTTCACTCTTTTGGGCATAGGGATATCTATAAGGTCTGATGTTTGGAGGAACACTTCCTAGAATCAAATGAATAGCATGATCATGATCACGAATAGGTGGGAGGCCTTTGGGAGTCTCAAATACATTGGAATGATTGTCCAAGAATTTTTGGAGATCTAGAGAAATAGATGATTTCAACGTGGGAACCTCCAGTGAACATAATTGTGCAATTATGCCGCATTATTATTTCTTTAGAAGCTTTATCATGTCCTTAGAGCTTATTATCTTTTCCAGTTTCCTTGCAATACTCCTTAATTCAACTTCCTTTCCTTATGAAAAAAAATCGAGAAACATTTTTGAAAATTAAAATCTATTGTACCCAAAGATTGTAGCCATTAGACACCTAGTACAACATTAGCACCACCAATTGGAATGGAAAGAATTGGGCTATGTAACACATATTCTCCCATGGATAGATTGATATTATGGCACATTCTAGACAAATTTATGGTTCTTCCATTTGAAACCGTCATTTGAAACTCTGGTGCTAAATATAGGAAGCAATTAAATTCCTCTGTTATCTTACAATGAACAAAATTATGGGTACTACCCGAATCAATCAACACTATTACCTTTTTATTCTTGATATCTCCTTCTATCTTGATAGTTTGAGGAGTTGTTATTCCAGCCAATGCATTACAAGATATGATCAGATTCATTTCTTGTTTCTATAGGCTTTGCTCCTGGTGTGTATCCTTGTATTTTGATGTTTCTTGTTCCTTTTCTTCTTCCTCTTCACAATCTATGTAAAATAATTTATTCTCAGCACACTTATGACCTTTAGTGTATTTTCTATCACAACTGTAACAAAGTCGTTTTTGTTATAGACATATTTGGGCACTGCAACCCCAATCACATATGTCAATAAGCGAAGGGCTCTCAAACCCCTAAAAGTTTTGTTTGATACCCTAAAGGATCAAGGTCAACTGATTACATCATTTCCTAGAAGTTCCCCTAAACAACTGCTCAGAACTGGTCAAAATTGGACCATACAGACTGCGCCATGCTAAGGGTGCAATGCATCTCACCTACTACACACAAAGGGTGCAATGCATACTGAAAATCCCTTCTGTAGGGTGCGATGAATGAGAGAAAACATATGGCAGAGGCAGTTTGCTAGGTGGAAACTCAAAGAATCTTCTAGAAACTGCTCATATGACACTTGCCTCTCTAAATTCACCCAGGGATGAGTAAGAGATCATGAAATCTCCAAGAGGAACCAAGAACTATCAATGAAATGACACTAATCAGAATCCTAGAAGTTGACTCATCCCCCTGCAAATATCTATATATGGATCCCTCATCCTAGAGATCCAGACACTGGAATTTTGTAATTTGTAAGGAAGAGTTGTTGGTTTCTCTTTGAGACATTGTATTGTTGGGTGATCTTGCTTTTTATGAGGTGAAGAGGGCTTTCATGCTGGGAGGATGATGCTAGATCAGACAACTGGGTTATAATCCTCTCTTCTACTACTTATATAAATAAAGCTATTTGAGTTTTCCTCCATATACTTGTATATTTCTAAATCTTGTATTTGCATATGCATTTGTATGGTTAATGTACATCTGATTCTGCAATGTTTATGGCTATAGATCTCTATGCTCTGATGGTATTTTTCTGCTTTGATTCTACAGGTGTTCTTTGAAGTGGGACAAGCGAGAAAGGAGTGGCAAAGCTCTATCAAAGGAGAGAGGAAACAAGTAAGGAGCCAAGAGAAAGACTGAGGTTGGTACTCTCTACTTATCTCTTATATATCTCTCATAAAGGAAAACACAATTTACTTTAAATTGTTTGTTTCTAAGATAGTTACCCATCTTAGTGGGACTAGAAGCTCTGAATAGACACTTGTTTTCCCGATAACAGTTTTGCTCTATTTTCTTTGAATTGTTGCGGTGTCAACCTTGTAGGCTATGGAAGGCTAGGGGAAACAACACTTCCATATTTGTAGTTGTGATTGGTATGCTTCCTTGTTGCCATAATTTTTCTTTCAATTTTTCTTTCCAACCCGAATTCCTTCTCCAATGAAACAAATTGCCAAACACAAACCTCATGTTGGATGTTATCCTTTAATTTCCCTATGAAGACATCAATCATATGCTCCTATGGAATATCTTTTACCCTTATATTCAATTTTTGGAATTCCTCAATGTGTTCCACCATTGAACGTTTTTGTTTGAGATTTATCAATTGGCTAAAACAGGTGTTTCTTTTTGTATCCTCATAATGTGTTATCATTTCTTCCCTAAAAATTGCCCAAGTGACAATATGTTTGCGAGAGAAAAGCCTTCGATACCATACAAACTGATTGGGTTCCAAATGTAAAGTTGCAATGTGTACCTTTTGTGCGTTTTTCACATTTTCAAGATCGAAATATTGCTCCATCTGTACTATCCATGTTACAGGATTGTTGCCACCAAACTCCCTCATATTGATCTTTGGAACATGGTGGGTCTTCAATTCAATTTTGAGAGTGTATGAAATCATGACTAACATTTATTTTGTTCTCATCATGAGTTTCCTCTACTACCTTTTCACCATTAGGAAGGATTTCTTGTAGGAAGTTTGCCAAACCTCCTTTCAAACCTTCCATGCCTTTCTTCAAATCCTCAATTTTTACTTCTAAACCATCCATCTTAGCTTCCATGCCATTAATATTATCTTCCACACCATTCTTTAAACCATCAATGTTAGCTTCCATGTCTTTCTTCAAACCATCCATCTTAGCTTCTGTTACTTTTTGTGAGAGTGAAATTTGTTGCACTTGGTTTCGTACTTTTTATATATCATGCTGCATTTCTTCCTCTTCTTCATGTGTCATGCTAGGGATTTCACGTTGTTTACTAGGTGTTTCCATTTTATTTTTTTTGGGCTTCAATTAATGATAATTATACTTCACTATGTCTTTTTAATTCCTTCAAACTAATTTTTCAATCCAAACTTATGCAAAATTTTAAAAGGACTACACACCTTTTTTGGCTTTGTAGGAGCTCAATATTGAATCTGTTGTATCTCCGTAATTTTAGGTCTACAAGGTCTAAGATTTCTTCCTATGGTATCCCTTTGATTCCTCGTTCCAACTCCACAATTCTGATCAATATTGGATTCGCCAAGAAATATTTATTCCAAATCTCCCACGGTGACCTAATTATAGACTAGTTCAATAGAGAAAACTTGTATGAAGTGTCACGTGTCAATTTTTCGACCTTCAGACTTGAAACCAATAAAAGGAAACTACGTTCCATCCTCTTTCTCTATAGTTTTACTAAATTTCAATCTGATGCTCAGAGAGAAAGTTATGATGATTTTCCTAGGTCACCTATTTGAGATATAATTCGGGAGCATGTAAAAGGCCTAACTTTCTCGTATCATATCTCCAAAAATATAGAGAGAAAAGATCTAAGATTTGTACCAGAAGTTCATCAATATTTTGGCTCAAATGGGTTTTGATTTTTGCTTCTAAATCATCATAGAAAAAAAACGTTATAGTGAAAATTCCATGATGACTTATTTGAAGCAGTGAAACCCTAGAATCCGAAGCTCTGATACCAATTGTTGTGTGACCAGCTCACAAAATAGAAGAAAAGATAGAGAAACGACTTCAAAACTATAATTTTCGAGGGGGAAACCCTTTACATTACGCAAATGAAAAATTATTGGATGATACAAATGACAAGAGATATTTTCTATATATAGGAGTCAGAGGAGTCATAGTATAGTCAAAGCTAACACAACAATAACAATGTAAGGGTACAAAAACAACAATAATGGGCTTCTATGGGGCACAATAATAACAATATGGGGACAACATAGGCACAGAAATAACAATAAGGGGCTACAATGACAATAATAATAAGGGAATACACTTGTCTTATTGGGACCTAATAGGATTGAAGAAGATATTGAAGAGGATGTGTGGTAGCTTGTGGAGTATTTGGAGTTTGGAGATTCAATATTTTTGTTTATGCTTTAACGATATGTTGTTGTAGAGATCATGTTGAGAAGTTCTCAGTTCGAGATTGAAATATTTTGAAAAGGGAACCACATAGAGGATAAGAGTTGGAGGACTTGAGAGAAATCGATACAAGAGAACAAATTTCTCATATCCAATGGTGGTTGGATAGTTTGATATAAATTTGACAAGGCTCGTTGGTCTTGGTAGCCTCCAACATATTAGAGTTTCTAGATTCGTTGATAGTTCAGGAGTAATCATGTGAGGATCATTGATCATGGTGGCCTTTAGCAGATGGTAGTCTGTATATACTCTTGAGAAATAGTCTCCATTTGAGAGTAGCCATATGCATAACTCTATGTAAAGAATTTTCTTGACATAATAGAATTTGAGCAACACAATAGCAGCAGGTGGTTTTTTTCCCTGGAGAAGGTTTTCAACTAGACATCTTTGTGTCCATTGTGTGATTTCTTTCATCATTTATGATTTATGTTTGATGCACTAATATCTAATTATGTGTTTCATTTTATGCACGTTAAAGATTAAATAATTGGAGAAAATGTATATAAGTGCTCACACTATTGATTCACCCCCTCCCCCCCAAGTAATGATCTAGTTTCCAACAATTGTTATTAGAGAGGGGCTTTAAATTGCATCTTGATCGTTGGAGAGTTGATCTTGGAGTTTTTGGAAGATATTTTCAAAACAAAATTGAAATGTATTAGCAAGAAATTCCAATGATTCATCAAGGTAAATTTTCAACTTGGAGAGCAAAGTTGGATTCATATTTTCTATCTCTTTATGAAAACATTTTGTTGCTAGTAGAGTATGGAGTTAGAGATGTTTTTAATGAAAAATCTAAAGATATTATTTTACATGGAATTTTGAGATCTAATAATTTGTATGTGAAGCATCGTGAGACTACCAAAGAAATGTTAGATAGGTTGCAGAAATTGTATCTCGGAGGAAAATTGCATTTTTTGGATTTGGAGAAAAATGTAAAGGATTCTACTCTTATTGTAGTAATAAATGAATCCTCCTCACAAGAATAAGATGAGATATCAAGCATAAAATATAATTATCAATTAAAGATAGTGGCTCTAGAAGTGGAGATTCTAAGGCTCAAGGCTGAAAATAGAGATCAATGGATGTTGTTGCAAATATTTGATGAAAAGGAGTGTGCATTCAAGAAAGAAACTTCATATCTGAAATTTTAGCTACAGGAAGGACTGAAGGTTGAGATTGGAAAGAGGAACCAGTTTAATGAGTTGGAGATGAATGCCAAATTTTGAAGGTAGAATTGGAGAGGCTCAAAACTAGTGCTCAAGCTTGTACAAGCAAATTAAAAATTATTGGAGCACTTAGTTGCAACAAAAGTAATGAGATTCATGAGCCATGCAATAAGCAGAAAAAGAATAGGAATCCAAAGAAGAAAAATAGAATTGGAACGAGTATAATTATGGAGTTCATGGACACATAGTAGCAAGTTGCATAAATGGAGAGATCAAACTCTCTCATCAAAAGGAGCAACTAAAAGATAAGCTACATCAAGCATGCATGCAAATGAGATCTTCGTTCAAGTATAATAGTCCATTCTATGGTTATTGTTTCTCATGCAATTATTTTTTCCATAGGGCTATTGATTGTAGGGCACATGCAAGGAATAAGAATCGGATCAACATAAGATATTACTAGAAAATTATATATTATGGAGCAATGGAACACATAAAATATATTGCAGAAATATAAACACAGAAAACACATAAAACAAGAGAGACATAGATATATGTGGTACACTTAGTTTGTGCTATGTCCATAGAGAAATAGCCAGTCCTTCCTTTTATATTATCTAGAAAAATTGAAGAGATACAACCTACAGCTGATTTGTTGTAATTCCTTCTTCGCTCTCAATCTCCACTCTCTTTCTCACTAAGAATACAGATCTACATAGACGCAATACAATTCCCTCATATATAGAAAGAGGTTGCCTTCTAGGAAAAAAAACCTAAATTAAACACAACTTTTACTGCCATTTATCTGCCTAATGAACATCCCAGATTGACTACGAAATTACCACATTTTAGAAGGAAATTTAACATCTATTTTTAGCTTCGGGGGTGCTTCCCCCAATCCCCCACCAAGGGGTCTCCTAAAGATCATTGTCGCCCACCCCCTAGACCCCCCTTGCAGTGCAAATATTATGGGGGGCATTGCCACAACATTACGAACTGGGGTCCAATGCGATGATACCTCTAAATAAAGAAGATAATCAAGTTCCACACCCAACAATCCCCCATTTGGAGACTGATTATAGCAACTCCACTGCTACTTAATTTGCTAGACAATGACTCCACTTTGGACCTAGCTATTTCTTATCTTCTTCATCATACTTGAAGACCAATTGAAACTGAGAAGAATCTCATTTTATCCCTGGTTATAACTTTTGTCAACATATCTGCATGATTCTAGCTAGTGTGTAACTTTTCCAGCTTCAACTATCCATCTTCCAACACCGACCGTATGAAATGGTACTTGAGATGTATATGTTTAGTCTTCGAATGAAATGTAGAGTTCTTTGCAAGATGTATGGCACTCTGATTATCACTGTATAACCTTCCCAGCTCCTGTTTCTTACCCAATTCATCTAGAAACCTTTGTAACCAAATCATTTCTTTACTAGCCTTTGTAGCAGCAACTTACTCTTCTTCCGTCGTTGAGAGTGCAACACTTTGCAGTTTTGAAACCCGACTGACAGTTGTTCCACCTACAGTAAACACATACCCTGTTGTGCTCCTCTTTTTATCTCTATCACCCGCCATATATGCATCAACATATCCCTGTAGACAAATGTTTGAACCACCAAAGCATAATGCTTGATTTGTGGTACCTCTCAAATACCTAAGAATCCACTTCACCGCCATCCAATGTTCTTTTCCTAGATTGTTCATATACCTACTTACAACTCCCACTACATGTGAAATATCAGGCCTTGTGTAGACCATTTCATACATTAAGCTTCCAACTGTTGATGCATATATAACTTTAGACATATAAGCCATTTCTTCTTGAGTCTTGGGACGCACCTCCTTACTTAGTTTGAAATGGCTAGCCAAAGGTATACTAACTAGTTTTTCATTCTGCATATTAAATCTTTTCAACACCTTTTCTATATACTCACTCTGAGACAATGTTAATTTTCTATTCTTCCTGTCTCTAGTTATTCTCATACCGAGGATTTATTTTGCAGCACCAAAATCCTTCATTGCAAATGAGTTTACCAATTTTCTTTTGAGCACATTTATTCTCTGCATGCTAGAACTTGCAACAAGCATGTGACCTACATATAATAACAATATAATATAGTTGCCATCATTTTTCCTTTTGAGATAAACACAATGATCAAAGTGACATCTGGTATAACCTTGTTTAGACATAAACCTATCAAATTGTAGATACCACTGCCTTGGAGCCTGTTTTAAGCCATACAAGCTCTTCTTCAACATGCACACTTGTTTCTCCTTCCCTTTTACATCATATCCTTGTGGTTGTTGCATATATATCTTTTCCTCCAAATCCCATGGAGAAAGGTTGTCTTTAGATCTAGGTGCTCAAGATGAAAATCTTCAACTGCTACTAGACTTAAAATAGTTCTGATTAAAGTCATTTTAACAATAGGAGAAAATATCTCATCAAAGTCTATACCCCTTTTCGATGAAAATCCCTTCACAACAAAGTCTTGATTTATACCTTTTTATACCTCCATATTCTTCCTTCAACCTATAAACCCATTTATTTTGCAATGTTTTTTTACCTACAGGAAACCTAACTAAGTCCCAAGTCCGGTTATGTGCTAACGAGTCCATCTATTCTTTCATGGCTTGCTCCCACTTCTTCTTGGTTTCTACCTGCACTACTTCTTCATAACATTCTGGATCACTAGAATCAGTCAACAATACATAATATAATGAAGGAGAGTATCATTCAGGGGGTCTACTTATCTTAGTACATATTCTAACACCACTTTCAGGGGTTTGAGGTGCTTGTTGTTGTTGTGGTTTTTTTTGTTGTTCTGGTTGTTGATCATTATGATTTTTATGCACCTTCACTTTTTCTATGATCGCATCAAGAACTGTGTATTCCCTATTTTCTTTTTCCTATTTCTTTTCCTACATCTGATCCTTATACAAAACTTTTTCATTGAATATGAAATCTTTTCTCCAAATGATTTTGCCTCAAGGTACATTTCTTTGACTTTGCCTCAATGTTTGTTCTATTTTCTTTATTAGTGTGGACAAAGGATTCATAACCAAAAGTTTTTAAAAAGGAGTAGTTTACCTTTTTTACCTGTCCATGCCTCCTCTGGAATGCCACCATCCAAGGAAATTGAAGGCCCTTTGTTTATTATATAAACAACAATATCTATAGCATCTACCCAAAATTGTAAAGTAAATTCTTCATGCAATCTCATGCACCTTGCACGCTCCATGATTGTCCTATTCATCCTTTTTGACACACCATTTTCCTGTGGTGTTCCTAGAACTTTCTTCTCTCTACGAATTCCATTCTCTGAATAGTATCTATCAAATTCTTTGCTGCAATATTCACCTCCATTGTCTGATCTATGACACTTCAACCTTTTTCCTATTTCATTTTCAACCAAAGCTTTCCATTTCTTGAAAGTATCAAATACATCTGATTTATTTCGAATATAATAAATCCAGGCTTTTCTGGTTGGATCATCAATAAAAGTAACATAATAATGAGATCCACCAAGAGATGATACTTGAGTATATCGCCATACATCTGTATGCACAAGCTATAATTTTTTACTCTTCTTTTCTTTCCCAACTCTGAGGAATCTGACTCTCTTATGTTTTCCATAAACACAATTCTCACAGAATTTTAAATCAACATGTTTAAAAAATGACAACAAATTTATTGAGAAAAGAATCTACATCCACTTCTCACTCATGTGCCCGATCCTATAATGCCACAATGTTGTATCTTCTCCTGTAGAGGTTAAAGCATTATCAGAATTAGAAATACCATTGCATAAATACAATGTACCAACCTTTTCTCCTTTTGCTATTACTAGGGCTCCTTTAGTGACCTTCTATGTTTTATCTGTAAAAGTAGTTACACAACCTTCACCTCCCAACTACCCTTTTGAAATTAGATTTTTCTTCAGATTCGGAACATGCATTACCTCCTTCAATAGCCATCGATTTCCATTCTATTGTTTTATGAAAATTGTACCCATTCCAATGATTTTACAGGGTTTATCATCACCTAATCGAACATGTCCAAAGTATCCTTGAACATAATCATGAAAATGTTTCCTATTAGGTGTGACATGGAATGAGGACCCTGTTGGTGCTATAAGGTGTCTTTAAAAACTCCTAATTGCCTCACATTAATCATCAACCTAGGAATGTCTTTCTGTTCCAAGAGTGTACGAAATATGTGCAAATGCTATATCTATGGAGAGTAATGATTTAAGATAATTTATTAAATTCAATACAAGAGTAAACTGCTCAAATCATAAATCTCAAGCTTGCAATTTCAAGGAAAATAATCTATCTAAGCATCAAAACTCAACCTTAATCAAGTGATTCTAATTGCAATCAAATCAACCGAGTGCACGTAGCAATAACAGAGCTATTGCAGCTGAATCTAAACTACTGCATAAGAATAAAGCATCCAGTCTAATCAATAACGCCCTATCTTTTAATCAACAAGAAATAACTCTTTTCTAATGATTAATTGAATCCACAAAATAAATAAATGAAATCAATTGATAGAATTAAGAAGTAATGAAATACATACACGAATTCCACACCAATGAAAGTAAATCGTCTGTAAAACTGTAAAGCCAAAAAATTAAACTTGCAATAAAGGAAAGGTAAAAGTGTAACACAGGGAACAACAGAGGAATCCACCAGTGACCGGGCCCAAGCCGCCAGCGAATACTTCTTAACTACTTCAGAATATCACGAGTGAAGAACAACTCAAATTATGTTTCAATCATCAAATTCAAATGCCATTACAACGCGTTGTGTTCTTCAAAATCACCCTTCGTATATTAAAATTACAACCCTCTTTAAAAGGGCAAGAAGTTCCCCTCTATAACCAAGAAGTAAAAGAGATAAATGCGATTCCTCAGGGTTAGGAGATCCTGAGGAGTTCGCAACTAAATGCTATTATCAGATAACATTCCAACTTCCGCTGATCCTCTTGATTCATTCCTTGATTCGTCTGCATAAGACGCACTCCTTTTCCCTTGGTTAGCATTTGTTGTTTAATATTTTAAACAACAATTAGTCCCTTTGCCAATTTCTACATAAAAACAACGAAAGTTAGCTTTTCTTAACCAAACTGCATCAAAAGAAATTTTATTCATTTCTCATCAAAGTTTTATCAACATCTTACTATATCAAGGCACAAATGCATAAAAAGGAGGAAAATGACAGTGTAATCAAGAGTAAAGTTATACCCATTGTACGGCCCAATATACTCCCCTTCTTACCTTGTTTCATGTCCTCATGAAAAACAAGTAGTTTATGTAGTGGAGTTAGAGAGTAAGCTGGAAAACCTGTTTCTTTATTAGACCTAAAACCGTGTTGTTGTATTAAGCTAGCAAAGGGAACGATATCCTTCAGGAGGGTACCAAATAATATGGCTCCTGTATCGACATCCCAACCAATATGGTCCTTCTCTTAGGATAATATTACTATATGTGACCAAATGGCCTACAACAGCTTTGAAGTTCCTGTAGTTAAATGGTTCTCTTTCCTTGACACTATTAGTTGAGATTGTCCATCTCATCTTGGATGCAATCAAGGACCTTTCCTGAATAGAGAGGAAATATTCCCTTCATTTTTGCAAGATTTCCTTATGTATAGCTTCCAAAATCTTAATTATGCCTTCCTATGTCATAAACCTTTTGTGTTTAATAAACAGTTGCAAAGGGTGAGTAGGCTCGCTTCTTACCCATAAATCCATTTCATGTTCTTTTCTCTGGAAAGAGTTATAGGCCTTAAACCATGTAAGTTGATTAACTGTGAAGGAAATAAAATATTGAAATGGAACATCCACAACATAGGGGCTAGGATTCTTATCTACCTCTTCTTCTAATACAAAATTATGTAAATAAAATTCACAAAGAAGTCGCTGGAATTTTACCGCATGCTCTTTACAGAAACTTATAAATTCTTCAGTTCTTTTTAATCCTATTGGTTTGCCGGACTTTACGGCTTTAATCTTCAATAGTAAGTATCTTTCTAATAGAAACAGGGCACAGTTCATAGCAGGAGACCTACAAGATAAGACATCTGAATATAGTGAGAAAATGGTGTCAATCTGATCCATGACCTTGTCCAGCCTAGTTTTTACCTTCTTTAGCCTTTCTTCCACCTATCTAAACCTAGCAAAAGTTTCACCCTCTGTCATAGTCAACTCTTTGAATTTCTTTTGTAACTTGTGATAATTCTACAAAGAGGTTGTCTCCTTCCTACATTTCTTCAAAGCAAGCTTGGTTTATGCCAGTTCATCCTGTAAATTTGAAAGAATAGGATCACTGCTTTAAGTGGTCCTTGAATTTTTCTTCAGTTTGGGTGCTTGTGCTATGAGAGGGTATGCTCTCAGTCTTAGTTCTTTTATTAAGGGAGGATAAACCCTCCGTTTGAGTTCCTTTGTTGCGGGAGGACCAACCCTCTGTCTAAACAACCATATCCATTAAGTCTGCATGAAAATTTGGCTGGATGGCTACTGTTTGAGTAAAAATAGGTTCGGTCTGGGTTTCTGTTGCCCTACCCTCACATACTTTTGTTTGTGTGGCCACAGTGACTACCTTAGGAGTGGTTTTCTAGGCCTCTCTATTTGCAATTTCGTTCAATTTCTGATGTAGACTTCTAACTGTCTTATGAAGATTTTCTTATCTCTTCCTCAGCTTCTTTATTTTTGTTTCAGCTACTTGCTTTTTTTGAGGAGCCTTCTTTATAAGAACAGGTTTTTCAATACCCTATGTATCTAAGGGTTCTTGGTGCTCGTTATGGCTATACTCCAATATAACTGTGTCACTAGATTAGTTATCAGATTCGTGAATAATTTCTGTGCTCACTCCCTCTTCTTGGTCTACAACTTCTGGAGAAGGCAGAATTTCTATATGACCAGAATCTCCTAAGGATTAAGCTTCCATAAGGTTAGGACCGAGTGATCCTCTAGGTTACATTTATGCATTCAAATTTTCCAGGACCTGTGCCAACCCTTCCTCAAAATCCTGCAAAAGATCATCTTGGGGGTTCATAGGTGGTGTTTGAGGAGGTCCTACTTCGTTGCCCGGTTCATCATCAAAATGTCGTACTCCCTCTTGTTCTAAGTCAAACTTATTTTATTCCTTGGGTTCTTGTTCTGAATTGGCTTCTTCCTTAGGTTCTGATTCAAAATGACATTCTACCCCCTGTTCAGGTTCATAATTACACTCTTCCTCTGACTCAGGCTCTGAATTATCCTTTTCTTTTGGTTTTGGCTTAGAATTGAATCATTCCTCTGGTTCTGACTTAGAGTCCTGTACATTAATTGGTGAGAATGACTCCGCTAATAATTTGACACTACCCTGAGGATTTACAAACATCCTCTGGACTATTTTTAACCTTACAGACTGCCTGCGCTTATGAGGTTCAATTTTTGAATGAACAATCCTTTTCCTCTTTAGAACAAGGTTCTACTGGCTAATTTCCAAGATTTCAGAGTTTTGGATTATAGGGTCTTGACTAATCTCTAAAGGCGTTATGAGACCATCCCAAGCTAAGCTTTTTTAAACAAGATTATGACTAACAATCAGTCTAATTAAACCATGGTGGCTAACTATAGTTTCAGGGTGCCTAGCCCGTCTTATTCTATTAGCGGTATCATGCAGCAATGAATTCAAAAAAATGGTAGATTAATAGTGAGCTTCTGTTTTAAAACAACTAAGAGTTTGAGTTGTCGTGGTCTTACCACATCTCATCGACCATCACAGGTAATGTACCTCTAGACAACACTTGCCAATTCATGCCATGGTTCTCCCAGAGAAGACGGTTGAATGCCCTTGCCTTTTTTTGTTAACTCCTCGCCTACATCTCTGAAAATCTCCACTGTGTCTTGCAACATTACGTGCTTTTTGGGCCATACAGCTCCTTCCGTCGGCAGCCTAGACACTTCAGCTATCACAGCTTTTGATACTATGATTCTTCTTCCTTTCACCATGGACTGCTCATTCTGTAAATGCTGTGAGAATTCAAGAGAAACTTTGTTGTTAGTGGCTTGAAGCCTGGTGAAGTATGACATCCATCCTATACACACCAGAATTTCCCTGGCTCTATCCAAAATTTCGAATACTAAAGGTTCTATGTGCACTGATTTTCCACCCATAATGCTTGAATTCTTCCTACAATTTCAAAAGATTAACATGCAAGAAAAACGCAGCAAAGAATAGCAATAGCAAGAAACATGTAGTAGAGAACAACAGTGATGAGATAGAATAGCAAGCAAATGTAATGGCTAAGTTTTGGGATGTTAAGCAGCATTTCCATGAGAATTAATATTATTAATTCAAGAACTATCATATTTCCACACGCCGTTTGATCATGGGGTACCATAGCAACATATGAAATCCAATAAAATAAATACAAAGCATGAAAAGGTGTAATGGGAATCCTCCCCCTCCTTCAAATGAGAGGTTTCCTACGACCGAATAGACAAGGAAGTGTTGTTTTGATGGCAAGGCAAGAGGGTGAAGGATACGATTGTAAATGAAATAGAGTATGCATATCAATGATGGGACGACAAGAGGTATGGTTATAATGAGAGTGGAGTTTGTAAAGGTAGTTATGAATAAGAGATAAGATGCTTTGGATTGATGATAGGTTATGAAAAAAAGAAAAGGACAACAATATCCCAAAAAGATGCTCTACTGATGGTATTCTAGCCGAAAAGGATACGATTGAAAAAAAAACATTATTTCATGCACAAAGGTTCTAAATAGGAAACATTTAAGGAAATAATTTCTCTGATAAAAGGAAAGAATAAGAAGAGAGTATTGTAATAATTATTTACGTTAAAATATCACTTCAATACCATGAGCAAAGCCTTTTCTACCAGCAGGCGCCCATAACCTTGTTAAGGTTTCTTTTTAACCCATATGAGCCAGGATCCTCAATTTAAGAGTGGAAAATTTCATTGTTGTTCTATAGAAGAGATCATTGTGCTGGCGTGGTAACTAATGACTACACTGCCATTCACTAGGATGTAGCAAAAGTGATCAGGCTAGCTTGTGATGAGACCTCTTGTTCCAAGGATATTCTAGTCGTCTAATGGATCATATCCTTGGTGTGGTGGCCATAGAGGGAATGCCACTTTGCTACAGCCTTATGAATATTGTAGGCTAGCTCTTAATGAGACCCCCTATCCTTCATCTGAAAACAAAAATTTTCTATTATTACATATTTTTTTGATAAATAGAGGGAGGCTCAATACTCCTTAAGAGCAAGGATGGTGGAAGAAGTTGAACATGTCAATAGAAAAAGTATACTCATGGTCATATTTATTATAGACATAGAGGATTATAATGAGGAGGAGTAGAACCACCATGGTATTCAAGATGATCAATTAGTATCAGGTACAATATAAAATAATGCAGTAGAGTAGTATATAAATAACTGTGTCCCTTTTTCTTTGAAAAGAATCTATCATCAAGAGGCTGTCTTGTTAAAGATCATAACATTAATGGTATCAACTCCTTTCAATAAGATCCATAATTCTTGCCCTCACAAAAGTAGTGTACTTTATGCCATGGAAAGAAAACAAAATGGGGCTGAGATAAGCCAAGAGAAATCACAAAAAAGGAAAAGAAGTGTTGTTCAATAGATTGAATGACAAAATAATCTCAAGAAAAAGTGTTGTTCAAAAAATTGAACAGTAGCTGTTCAAAACTTTGAACAACAAACACACAGGAAAAAATTGTTGTTCAAAAGTCTGAATAGTAGTTTTTCAAAAGTTTGAACAACAAACACACAGGAAAAATGTTTTGTTCAAAAGTTTGAACAATAGCTGTTCAAAAGTTTGAATAGCATCTGTTCAAAAGTTTGAACAAAAAACCATGCAAGAAAGAAGTGTTGTTCAAAAGATTGAACATCAGCTGTTCAAAAGTTTTAACAACAAAACACACAGGGAAAAAGTGATGTTTAAAAGTTTGAATAGAAAAATAAGTAAAGAAAAATCAAATTAGCAATCATATTTACATATTTTATGATGAAGAAATAACTTTTATCAACATGAAGCTACCGAGGGATTGCCCTCTTGAGCTAAAACTTGCAAGGTGGGATCCTCACATATCTGTTGATAGAAAGATTCTCTGGTAAGTGGTTTTTGGTAGAGGTGCACTCGATGCCCATTTTCTTTAAAAGAAGAACTAGGCCCATCAATGGTGGCCAATGTAAGGGTGCCATTTTCATGTACTTTCTTTATTTCATAAGGGCCTAGCCATCTAGTCTACAGTTTTCCCGAGAAGTCTTAGAACATGGAATCATACAGAAGTGCCCAGTCGCCCTCATGAAATGTCTTTTTGTTAATAAGGGCATCGTGCCATTTGGATCTTTGCTATTGAATAAGTGTAGTATGCTATAGAGCCAATAGTTTAATTTCATCTAATTCGTTCATTTGTTCTAACCTATTAACCTGGGCTTTAGTTAAGTCCAGTGAAACCTCTTGGGTTGTCCTTAGTGTTTGTATTTCAAATTCTATGGGGAAAATGGGTTCCTTACCAAATACCAGCTGATATGGAGAGTAACCAGTAGTGTTTCTCCAAGTTGTGTGATACGCCCACAAGGCCTATGGCAGTCAAGCAGTCCAGTCTCATCTATGTGATGAGACTGTCCTCATTAGAACAACTTCGATAACTTTTTTGGTGCTCTCCACCTGCTCGTTCACCTGCGGGTGATACGGAGAGGTAATTTTATGTGTAATGTGATGATTATTCAGTGTAGCAACAATATTATGACCGATGAATTGTGGCCCCCGGTCAGTAATTACTTCTCTGGGTAAACCGTACTACACAAAGATTTCGAAAAGAAAGTTAGTAATAGTTTGCTCTATTGCTCTTGCTAATGCTACTGCTTCCACCCACTTAGTTACGTATTTTTTTGCAACCAATATATATGATTTTTGGTTGGATGATGGTTTGATTGGACCAAGAAATATAATGCCCAACGCTCAAAGGGTTCTATCACCAACTGTGAATGTAGGGGCATTTCAATAGATTTCCTAGGGTAGGCCATCCTTTCGCAACTATCGCATGCCTGAACAAATTTCTTAGCATCCTTAAAAATAGTGGGCCAGTAGTAGCCCATTTGTAGAATTTTATGTCCAGTTCTATGGCCTGCAAAGTTTCCACTACAAGATCCTTCATGGAAAGCTTTTAAGATGTCATCAATTTTGTCCTCCTTGATGCACCTATGGATGTGCATATCAGCCCCTGTGTGAAAAGTATATCCTCCAATCCAGGAGAAACGAGTGTTGTGTTGCACAATCAATTTCCTTTCTTTGGGTGTCAAATGTTTGGGCAATTTTCCCACTACTAAGTAATTGCCACATCTGCATACCATGGTGTTTTTATGGCCACAACAAACAAATGTTCATCCGATAACTGATCCTCCACTGCCACTGTATCCTATGTTCTTGGCACTCAGGAAAGGAATTCTGCCACAAGGTTTTCCTTCCCTGGTCGATCCCTTATAGTTATGTCAATTTCCTACAAAAGTAGTAACCAATGTGTCACTCTTCCGTTTGTGATAGGTTTGATGGCTAAATTATTAATAGCAGAGTAATTAGTATACAGAAAGATAGGATATCCAATTATATAGTGTTTAAATTTGTTTATAGCACAAATAACAACTAGAAACTCTTTTTCTGTGGCTGTATAGTTCAACTCAACAGGAGTTAGGTTTTTGATGATATAATATATAGTGCAAGGTTTCTTGTCTTCTTCTTGGCCAAGAACAACTCCAATAGTTGTATCTGATGCATCTGATGAAATCTGGAAAGGTATATCCTAGTTCGGGCCTCGTAATACTGGTGCTATCGATACTAATCGTTTAAGATCTGTAAAGGCAGTGTCACATTTATCAGTCCATACAAAATCAAAATTCCCTATCAAGGCATATAAAGGTGTAGCAATCTGTGAAAAATTCTTTATAAATATATGATAATATCCAACAAATCCCATAAAATTACGTACCTCTATTTGAGTGCAGGGAGTACCTAATAAGAGGATTACCTATATCTTTGTTGGATCTACCTAAATTCCAGCTACTAAAATGTAATGACCCAGAGTCAGGCCCTCTGTCATCATCATATGAAATTTCTCATGACTTAAGCATAGCTTAGTCGCAATACATTGTTATAGGACTTTCTCCAATGTCTGCAATGCCTGATCAAAGTCATCCCTATAGGGTGTAAAATCGTCCATGTACACCTCCAATCCTTTATTTATCAAGTCTGAAAAAATACTGAGTATGGCTCTTTCGAATGTAGCAGGTGCGCTGCAAAATCCAAAAGGTAATACCTTGTAAGCGAATTTTCCCCAGGGGTAGGTGAATTATCCCTCACTGAGTCTGAATTATCCCTGTGCTTCAAGCAGTTCCACAAGCTTCTGGAAGCCCTTGTTTCCTTGAGTGTTGATATTCTCCCACTTGCTTGAGATATCATAGTATTGGTTATGGAAGGAGGTTGTTGAAGACTGGGACTGGATGGATCTGGAGGATGGTTCAGCTTGGAGCTAAAAGAAGAAGACAGTGAATTCTCTTCGTGTTTGTTATAGCTTTCTACAATAGAAAGAAATGTTGTCTTGTTATTGAGATTAATTTTTGTTTATGCATCAGATACTGTTGTAATTCATCTATGAATGTTATTTTTATGTATAACTAATAATTTGCATATATGATATAAAGTTAGTTTCATTAAAATTATTTATCTATATGCTACTATGTATGTTTGAATTGGTTCATTTGTAGATTCGAAGATCATCAGGAGTTGCAAAGGGTCTGAACCCTGCTGGAACTACCCAAATGAAGGAAATTTGGGTATGGTAACTATCGCATAGTTTTTTTGTATAAGCATGTTTTCTAAGTTGTATGAGTGTTTCTTACTGTAGTTTTCTCTTTCTCTATTGTGGTTCCAACCCAAAACCCTAGGGTACATATTCCTGTAATAGAATTGGCGACTCCACTAGGGATAACAATCTTGTTATTCCTAGTTTGGGTTGTTCATGGTCAATATGGGCTCATTTCTTGGTTTTCTTGTTGTGATAGTGTTGATTGATCCAGTACAATCTCAAACCTTAAGCTTGATATTTTTGATCTGGCTTTCTTTTTAATTTTCTTGAAAATCTTTGTATATGCACTTTAGTCTGTTTACAGTAGCATACACCCGCTTGTTTCTATGAAGTGAACCCACGTATACACGAGTTTCCGTTATCAGAAGCGTGTGTATACACCTTTGTGCTTGAAGACAATCGCGTATACCATTTTTTGCATTGGTTTTTCAAATCTCTCTGCCCAGAAAGATTTGTTTCTTGGTCTGTTTGGTCTCTGAGTGATCAATTTCTGTCTTTAGAATTTTATTATTCAATGAGCTTTTTGTTTTGAAATCTCTTCTGCTTTGAAATGTTTTGGCCTAGGTTTGATTTTGAGTGATTTTTATGGTTTGTGTTTTGACACACAAGACTTCTTATAGAGGTTCTTGATTATTCTAGGCCTCTAGAGTAGTAGATTGTTTTCAATCTTAGTGTCGAGCTCGATTATTAGTCTACTTGCTTTTATTTCCATCATTTCGTGGCCCTACACATTTTCTTTCTTTTTGAAAGTTTCTTTTTGACAAATTTGAAAGTGTTTATTTCTTGACTTCTTGGTTAGTTTGTCAAAGCTCTTTGCTGCCTTTTGGGTCATTTATTACAAGTTGAAGCCTTTTTTGTTCAAGTTTTCATTCGTTGTCGAATTTGTGACTTGCAAAGTTTCCTTGTCCTCTTATTTCGGTCTTTGAGTCTTTGGTGGCATTTAGAGTGCTTTCGAAAGGTTATTTTCATTGCTTCTAAAGAAAGTTTCTTAGAAAACATTGTTTTTTGTCTTCTTTTTCCAAGTTTGATTTTGGTTTCTTTTGATTTTTTGAAAGTGAACTGTGATTTTTTTGGTTTTCCTTCTTCTTTGGAGAAGATTTGTATTCAAAATTTGTATTCTTTTCAAACACTTAAGTTGGCTTATTAATAAGTTATAAACAATTGCTTTCATTATTTTTAGAGTAATCTAGGATCTTGCATTTTCATGTACTCCTTGCATTAGGGTAGTTTTGCATTATTAAAGAATCAATAGTATTTTTAGTTTTTGTGAGTGTGAAGTGTTCTTTAAGAAAAGAAAAGAAAAAGTTTTTTCTTTATAGAAGTTTCATAGAACCCAAGTAGAAATTTCTTTTCATAGAAGAACAAACAATTGCATTCATATAAGTTAGTTTTTCATTAATTTCTTTTGCGTCATACTAACACCATTGGTTTCATTTCCATTTATCCCTTTGAGTTAAAAGAACAACCATTTAAAATCAAGCGCTTAATAGAATAAACTAGAAATTTTTGTATTGTCATCAGAATATACCAACAAGTTTAGGTTTATTTAGGGCCTTGGATTAGGCGAGAGGAGAGTAAATTCTCCAAGGCCACTCTAAATTATAAAACATAGAAGTCTGATTAAAGAGCAAAATCCAATAGCATTAGGGAGTAAAGCATGAGGGTTCGAGAATATAAGGATGAGAGATACCTCCTCTCTTACTTGTCAGATCCTACCTCACAATTGTTCCGCCCGACTTCAGATACAGGCTGGTGTCCATAGTTGCCTATCCTAGGAATCCACACAAGTGGCTGCAGAGGGGAATCTCGTGGCACTTGAGGTTGATGTTGTATCACATTCAGCAGTACTTCTGGAGGGCACCCTTGCAAAGCTTGGGGGTTTGCACCAGCAAAGGCTATTGTATGGAGGTCATTGTAACTACATTTGATACCTTTGCTAGTACGCCTGGGGCGTAATTACCCCAGTCTATTTTTGGAAGGCCCTTAGTATTAACTTTCTTGTATTTTGGTGTACGATCCTAATCACCTGGAGTGGAAATACTTGGAAGTTGTTTGATTGATGATATATTTAGGGACATTTTAAGGAGTGCTTTGTGCTCCTAGTTGGCATAGTTTTTAACTTTCTTGAGTCTTTAAGTAGATTTTATAAAAATAATTTAAAGTGGTTGGCCGACCATCTCGATGGTCTCGAAGACTTCATGGGCTTTCACCTATGAGTCCAGAGCCTTCTCCTAGAAGGCATAGGAGTGATTATGCCTATGGTTTCCAACCAGTGGTAGTAGGTGCATCGAAGATTGATCCTCCACTTGGGGACATTAGTTCACAAGATAGAACTAGTCCTAGCACAGAGTTAGAGAGGAACACACCAGTTCTTTCTCGAGTACTCTTCCAGTCGGAAGATAGTATTGAAGTAGAAGAGCTTTAAGATTCAGTTGTGGCTCTGAATTCTTGTCTTCCTCTTGATCATCTAGACGTTTTATTATACATTAGAACTTCGACTCACAGGCCTTCGAGCCCAGGTCCACATACATCTATCCCTTCGATGACCACTGTTGGAAGCATGGCATCCATGAAAAGTGTTGCAAGCATGCAGTCTCCCATATCTGTGCAAGAGGTAGGAACTATTTCCATCCCTTCTAACATTCCTAGCACATCCTTATTTGGGTCTACTTCCATTCCGTCAACGAGTGGAAGTTCTCAAGCTAATGCATCCATTTTTGGATTTTTCCCTTTTGGAATGCCCTCTCAAGGTATTCCTTCAGTTCCTCTGAATATACTATCAACCTCCTCTGCATCCATGATGAGTGGATTAGCTTCTTTTCAGGGTTTCCCATTTGGAAGTGGTCATATACCACATTCCAATCCAAAGTAGGGTCAATGCCTTTTCCTTTTATAAGTCAAGGTAGTAATCCCTTTCAGAGTTGGAAAAACCCTGCAATTAGTGGGATAGGACCTGGGAATAAATTTTTTGGCCAACAAAGGAATGCTTTGTATTCCTCGGTTAATTCATTTCAAATTGTTTTGCCCTTTTCTAATGCTTGGAACCCTTATCAGGGGCTTGTTAGAAAATTATATATTACAGAGCAATGGAACACATAAAATATTGCAGAAATATAAACACAAAAAATGCACAAAACAAGAGAGACACAGATATACGTGGTTCACCCAGTTTGGGCTACGTCCACCCCGAACAGCCAGCCCTTCCTTTCTATTATCCAGCAAAATGAAGAGACACAACCTACAACAAATCCGCTGTAATATCCTCTGTTTTATCTCATAGTCTCACCTCTCTGTTTCTCGCTCACAGAATACACATCTATCACACAGCCTCAAATACAATACCCTCATACAAAGAGAGGGGTTGCCTTCTAGGGCAAAAAACCCTAAACTAAACATAATTTCTACCGTCAGATCATCCGCCTAATGAACGGCCTAGATTGACTAGAAATTACTATACTTTTACAAGGCAATTTTACAGTTGTTTTTAGCTTCGGGGGCGCTGCCCCCAAAACGCCCCGCCAAGGGGGGCTCCCAAAGGTCGCAGCCACCCCCCCTTGGACCCCCCCTGCAGCGAATATTTTACGGGCAGTGTTGCCGCCCCCATTTCGAACTGGGGTCCTATGTGGCGATACCTTTGAATATAGAAGATAATCAGGCTCCACACCCAACAATCTCCCACTTGGAGACTGATTGTATTAACTCCACCGCTGCTCTATTTGCTGGACAATGACTCCTCTTTGGACCTGGCTGTTTCTCATCTTCATCGTCATCCTTGAAGACCAACTGAAACTGAGCATATTCTCAGTTTCTCCCTGGTTACAACTTTTGTTAGCATATCTGCAGGATTCTGGCTAGTGTGTATCTTTTCCAGCTTCAACTCTCCATCTCCCAACACTGATTGTATGAAATGGTACTTGAGATGTATGTGTTTAGTCCTGGAATGAAATGCTGAGTTCTTTGCAAGATGAATGAAAATTTGGCTATCACTGTATAACGTGCCCATATCATGCTCCTTACCCAATTCACCCATAAAGCTTTGTAACCAAATCATTTCTTTATTAGCCTTTGTAGCAGCAACATACTCTGCTTCTGTTGTTGAAAGTGCCACAACAGTTTGGATTTTTGAAACCCAACTGACAGTTGTTCCTCCAACAGTAAATACATATCCTGTAGTGCTCCTCCTGTTATCTCTGTCACCTGCCATATCTGAATCAACATATCCTTGTAGGCAGATGTTTGAACCACCAAGGCATAATTCTTGATTTGTGGTACCTTTCAAATATCTGAGAATCCATTTCACTGCCATCCAATGTTCCTTTCCTGGATTGTTCATGTACCTGCTTACAACTCCCACTGCATGTGCAATATCAAGCCTTGTGCAGACCATTGCATACATTAAGCTTCCAACTGCTGATGCATATGGAACTTTAGACATATAATCCATGTCTTCTTCGGTCTTTGGGCACATTTCCTTGCTAAGTTTGAAATGGCTAGGAAAAGGTGTACTAACTGGTTTTGCATTGTGCATGTTAAATCTTTTCAACACCTTTTGTATGTACTCATTCTGAGAAAATGTTAATTTACGATTTTTTTCTGTCTCTAGTTATTCTCATACCAAGATTTTTTTTTAAAGCTCCCAAATCCTTCATTGCGAATGAATTTGCCAATTTTCTTTTGAGCACATTTATTTCCTGCATGTTATATCCTGCAACAAGCATGTCATCTACATAGAATAACAATATAATATAGCTGCCATCATTTTGCTTTTTCAAATAAACACAATGATCAGAGTGACATCTAGTATAACCTTGTTCAGACATAAACTTGTCAAATTTTAGATACCACTGCCTTGGAGCCTGTTTTAAGCCATACAAGCTCTTCTTCAACCTACACACTAGTTTCTCCTTCCCTTTCACCTCATATCCTTGTGGCTGCTACATATATATCTCTTCCTCCAAATCCCCATGGAGAAAGGTTGTCTTTACATCTAACTGCTCAAGATGCAAATATTCAGCTGCTACAAGACTTAAAATAGTTCTGATTGAAGTCATTTTAACAACAGGAGAAAATATTTCATCAAAATCAATACCTTTCTTCTGTGCAAACCCCTTCACCACAAGTCTAGCTTTATACCTTTGTTTTCCTCCATCTTCTTCCTTCAACCTGTAAACCCATTTATTCTTCAATGTAGTTTTTCCTACAGGCAACCTGACTAAATCCCAAGTCTGGTTATGCATTAAGGAGTCCATCTATTCTTCCATGGCTACCTCCCACTTCTTCCCGCTTTCAACCTGCATTGCTTCTTCATAACATTAGGGTTCACCGGAATCAGCCAACAATAAATAATATAATGAAGGAGAGTATCGTTCAGGGGGTTTACTTATCCTGGTAGATCTTCTAACAACACTTTTAGGTGTTTGGGGTGCCTGTTGTTGTTGTGGTGGTTGCTTTTGTTGTGGTTGTTGGTTATTATTATTTTCAGGCACCTTTACTTTTTCAGTGATTTCATCAAGAACTGTGTATTCCTTATTTTCCTTTTCCTATTTCTTTTCCTGCAACTGATTCTTATACAAGACCTTTTCATTGAATATTACATCTCTGCTCCTAATGATTTTGTGATTTTCGTAATCATATAAGCAATAACCAAAATCATTAACACCATATCCAATAAAGGTACATTTCTTTGACTTTGCCTCAAGCTTTGTTCTATTTTCTTTATCAATATGGACAAAGGCCTCACAACCAAAAGGCTTTAAAATAGAGTAGTTTACCTTTTTACCTATCCATGCTTCCTTTGGAACACCACCATCCAAGGAACTTGAAGGCCCTTTGTTTATTAGATAAACAACAGTATCTATAGCATCTGTCCAAAACTGTAAAGGCAATCCTGCATGCAATCTCATGCACCTTGCACGCTCCATGATTGTTCTTTTCATCCTTTCTGACGCACCATTTTCTTGTGGTGTTCTTGGAACTATCTTCTCTCTGCAAATTCCATGCTCTGAACAGTACCTATCAAACTCTTTGCTGCAATATTCACCTCCATTGTCTGATTTAAGACACTTCAATTTCTTTCCTATCTCAATCTCAACCAAAGCTTTCCATTTCTTGAAAGTATCAAATACATTAGATTTATTCTTGATACAATAAATCCAAGTTTTTCTAGTTGCATCATCAATAAAAGTAACATAATAACGAGAGCCACCGAGAGATGATACTTGAGCAGGTCCCCATACGTCTGTATGCACAAGCTCTAATTTTTCGTTCTTCTTTTCTTTCCCAACTTTGAGAAATATGACTCTCTTCTGTTTTCCATAAATGCATTTCTCACAGAAGTCCAAATTAGCATTCTTCAAACCCGGCAACAAATTCCTTGAGTGAAGAATCTTCATCCCCTTTTCACTCATGTGTCCGAGCCCATGATGCCATAATGTTGCATCTACTCCTTTGGAAGTTAAAGCATTAACATAGTTAGAAATACCATTGCATAAATACAATGTACCAACATTTTCGCCTTTTGCTATTACCAGGGCTCCTTTAGTGACCTTCCAAGCTTTATCTATGAAAGTTGTCACACAACCTTCACCACCTAACTGCCATGTTGAAATCAGATTTTTCTTTAGATCTGGAACATGCCTTACCTCCTTTAATAGCCATTGGTTTCCATTCTACTATTTTACAAGAACCTTACCCATTCCAATGATTTTACAGGGTTTATCATCACCCAGACGAACTTGTCCAAAATCTCCTTGAACATAGTCATGAAAGTATTTCTTATCAGGTGTGGCATGGAATGAAGCCCCTGAATCTACCACCCAGGAATCAGTAATATTTTCGAAAGAAAGAATCAAAGCATCTTGTAACACCTCACCCGTCACATTTGCTTCATGATTGTTTTCTTTCTATGCATCTCCTTCTCTTCCCTTCCAAGATCTACAGTCTTTCTTTAGGTGTCCTTTCTTTCCACATTTCCAGCACACTATCCCCGATCTAGACTTGGATTTGCCTTTCCTTGATTTACTGCGATATCCTAAGCTCTTTCCTCTTTCCATTTTTCTTCCTCTAGACTCTGCACTTAAAGCATTTCCCGATGTCTCACCGGATCTTTTCCGTCGCATTTCCTCGCTAAGGATAGCACCGAAAAGATCATCAAACTTTAAAGTACTAGATCCAGAAACGGAGTTACTAATGGCCATTACCAAACCATTCCAACTTTTTGGTAATGAGCACAAGACTAACAGAGCTCTAACTTCATCATCAAAGTTTACCCCTACAGAACTTAACTGACTTGTAACTGTATTAAAATCATTTAAATGGTTTGCAACAGATCCACCTTCCGACATATTCATATTAAATGACCGTTTCATAAGAAATACCTTGTTTGAGGTCGAGGGTTTTTCATATAGTTTCGACAACGTCTGCATCAAACCCTCTGTCGTGGTTTCCTTTGAAATGTTGAAGGCGATTAACGCAACAAGGCACAACCGTATTGTTCCGAGTGCCTTTCTATCGAGAAGGTTCCATTCTTCGTCTTTCATACCTGTCGGCATCTCTGTTTTTCCGCCCAATGGTAGGTATAGATCTTTCTGATACAAATAATCTTCCATCCGCATCTTCCACAGCGAGAAGTTTTGGCCGTTAAATTTCTCGACCCTAAACTTACCATCTTCCACCATTGCTCCCACTCAAACCAGGAACCCTTCTTTCCTGCGAGTTTATCAGCCAAAGAGACCTTCGGCTCTGATACCAGTTGTTAGAAAATTATATATTACGGAGCAATGGAACACATAAAATATTGCAGAAATATAAACACAGAAAACGCACAAAACAAGAGAGACACAGATATACGTGGTTCACCCAGTTTGGGCTACGTCCACCCCGAACAGCCAATCCTTCCTTTCTATTATCCAAGAAAATGAAGAGACACAACCTACAGCAAATCCGCTGTAATATCCTCTGTTTTCTCTCACAGTCTCACCTCTCTGTTTCTCGCTCACAGAATACACATCTATCACAGAGCCTCAAATACAATACCATCATACAAAGAGAGGGGTTTCCTTCTAGGGAAAAAAACCCTAAACTAAACATAAGTTCTACCATCAGATCATCCGCCTAATGAACGGCCTAGATTGACTAGAAATTACTATACTTTTACAAGGCAATTTTACTGTTGTTTTTAGCTTAGGGGGCACTGCCCCCGAAACCCCCCGCCAGGGGGGGCTCCCAAAGGTCGTAGTTGCCCCCTCTTGGACCCCCCTTGTAGCGAATATTTTATGGGCGGCGTTGCCGCCCCCATTTCGAACTGGGGTCCTATGTGGCGATACCTTTGAATATAGAAGATAATCAAGCTCCACACCCAACAGGGCTGTCATCTCCTTTCAATACTTAGTTAGGTGGTAACTTCACCTGTTACGAAGGATTTTCAGCAGGAGTTGGCCAAACTTTGAATTTTGTTGGACCTCAAGGATTACTCTTTGGTTCAATAGGCTCTACGAGTTACTTCGGGAAACCTAGTGCTTTTCAAAATCCAACTAATTCTTTTTAGACCTATGGGAATCCCACCTAGACCGGATGGAATTCCCAAGGTCCTCCACGACTTCCTTTTCTGGCCACACTTAATTTACTAGACATGACTACATTAATGAATGATCGAGTACAATTTGGCTTGGCCTCCAGTCCCAACTAAACTTCCATAAGATATTCCAAAATTCAAAGGGAAGAATGGTGAAGACTCACGAGACCATGTGACCACTTTCCACTTATGGTGCTCATCCAACTCCCTGATAGATGATTCGATCAGGTTGAGGTTATTTGAGCACACCCTAATCAAGAATCTAGCCAAGTGGTATATAGAGTTTCCAAGGGGTACCTTTTCTTCATTCGCTGATTTGGCTAATATTTTATTGAACCATTTTCAGTTGCCTATCTACTATGAAGCTGGAACTGAGCTTCTGGACAATTTTCATCAAGACACAACAACGCACATTTTGGATCATATCCAGGAATGGAGACAAAGAAAAAGGCTTGTCAATGCTGAAATTCCACCCGAGTTCCATCTTGAATGGTTTCTCAAATCTTTACAACCTGATATCTCTATGGATGTTTCTCTTTCCGGTGTTTATTCAGAGGAGCAAGCTACTTTTCGAGCCTAGAAATTAGAACTGATATATTCTAAGTCTGGGACTCTTCAAAAAATCCTACTTGGCACTCCTAGATCCAATGTTGATTTATCCAAAGCGAAGCCAAGCCCTCACACCGATGGTATAGTTGGATCAATTAACGCAAATACTATGAACTTTTTTTTTGAACTAATTGTAGTAGTTGTCTCTATAAACTAATTCTTCTAACCAAGAAGCATCGTCTACACCTTCGCCTCCCAACCTACCTCCATTAACTTCATCCAGGTTTCTAACCCCAAAGGAAATCAACAATCCGATGGGAAGAAGAAGGGATGAGGTAAGAAGAAGAACCAAGAAGGGAAGGGTAATGCGAACAAGCCCAGCAACGGTGCTAGTGAGGGTAGAAAAGAGTCTAAGAAAAAGGTTAAATTTCCATGCAAGTTATGCAATGGAGATAATTTGACTCACCTCTACCCCAATATTCAGGATTCTCAATGCTTGTTAGTGCAGCAAGGGTCCTCTAGCTCTCAAGCTATCCTGACTAACCCTTTTACCCAAGGGCAACAATTACTTGTTGGCATGAACTCGAATGCTAGTACCTCCGTAGGGGGCAACCAGGAAGGGGAAATTCCTCAAATGCGTATATGATGAACTCTCATGTCGACATTGCCACACGAGCACACAATGATGGTGATATGGAAACATCTAAGGGTAAATTTGTTCCCAAAACCGCAGACACACTTCATATTGAGCGACCCTCTGTTAAGTCTCTACCTCGGATACCGGAAGGTTCCACAAAGTGCTCAATTAACCCTAATGCTAGGGTAGCCTAGAACTACTCGATTGTAGAAGATCTGGCTCAAAGTCCTTGTGCTATGTCTACATTGGAGGTACTCCAGTTGTGTCTTGCTTAGAGAAGTGATTTGCTTTCAGTGATTGGGGCAGTAGATCCAAAAAATTATTTAGTGCTCAATTTTGATATGCTCAATGTTAAAAAGAGACTTCCTCACCATATGGTTTTCGAAATAAAGTCTACCGAAAAACCAATATTTTTTGGACAGTTATAGATGAGGGAGCTTCTACATGTGTAATGTCTATTTCATGTTGGAAGGCCATTGGATCACCTTCATCTATTCCCTCACCGACTCCCTTAACAGCATTTGATGGTCATTCTCGTTGGCCACATAGAATTATCCCGACTTTTCCTATATGTATTGGAGGAAAGGTCATTAATATTTAGGTAGAAATCATTGATGCCAACCTGGATTATAACCTTCTCTTATGAAGGAATTGGATTTATGAGATGGATGCCATTGTTTCATCTCTATTCTGCATCCTTTGTTTTCCTCATGAGGGGAGAATTATTAAAATTGATCAGTTATATTATTCTCTGGGTGACTCTCGAGCAACTTTGGATTCTATTGTTCCATTGGTGGATAATCCCCGTCAACCTATAGAGAATTTAGGAGTTTGGATGTACTCTTCCTTGATGGGTATATTTGACCTTCCCCCTCCTACAACTAGAATTAATGCAATTTCGTCCTCCAAGGGACCTTCACGGAAAGAGTTCTTTTGAACTCATTATTTTTCAGACCCTTGGACCTTACCTTCATCTACGACCACATTAGATGGAGGCCAGGTTGGTGGAATGGTATTTCCTATGTCTGCAATAGAACTTAGCTATCAATCTATCATTAACTCTACAGACAACCATACCACTCCTTTTTCAGAGGAGGAGCTAGATGGTGATGTGGCTCTAGCTTGGACCCTTGACTCTAATTCTACTCTAGATTGCTTAGATACAGTTCTACTATCTGATGAAGCAATTTTAGAAGCGATATCGGGTGTAGATCGACCTTGCGAAGATTTACATCATCGTTCGTATTTTCTTCCTCCATTACATGAAGTTGAATCTAGGTTCTCCAATATGCTTACTAGTGATCCTTTTATAGTTTTAAACCCTTTGGCTCCAACACATTTATTTGCTGAAGGTAATATGTCGATTATCTCAAAAACTGTACCTATAAGCATCTCTAGGAATTCTGACATTATAGACAATGTCTTCATTGGATTCGATTGCTCCCCTGAAGAGATTCAAATTTACACTGACCTATTTAAAGAGTTTCGAGATGTGTTCGCTTGGTCTTATGAGGAAATGCCTGGTATTGAGCCATCTATAGTCTAGCATGAGATTAAGACGTATGAAAACGCCAAGCTGCTTTTCCAGAAGCTTCAGCTAGTCAATCCTAGGAAAGCGACATCTATTAAAGCTGAAGTTGAAAAGCTGGTTAACGCGGGTATTGTATACCCCATTCCTCTAATTGAGTGGGTTTCTAATCCAGTCTCGGTACATAAAAAACAAGGAACGATCCAAGTGTGCATTGACTTTAGGGATTTGAACAAAGCTTGTTCGAAAGACAATTACCCCACACTGTTTATTGATCAAATAGCTGATGAGTGTGTTGGTAATGAAATTTTTTTGCTCATGGATGGATTCTCTAGTTATAATCAAATTTCTATTCTTCTAGAGGACCAGCATAAGACAACTTTTATTTGTCCCTGGGGTACCTTTCCATACAAAAAGATGCCTTTTTGTCTTAAAAATGTTGGAGCTACATTTCAGTGGGCCATGTCTTATGCTTTCCACGAAATCAAACATGTCATCGAAGCATACTTGGATGATTTAGCTGCTCGTTCTCGAAAGAGAATAAATCATCCCAGCCACCTTCAGTTAGTTTTTGAGAGATGTTGATTTTAAAAAATCCGATTGAATTCGAATTAGTGTGTTTTCACGATCACATCTGGTCAGTTGTTAGGGTTCATTGTATCTACTGAAGGGATTCGAGTAGATCCCTTCAAGGTTGAGGCAATAATTCAGTTGCCTCCCCCATCTTCAGTTCATCAACTTCAAAGTCTCCAAGGAAAGGCAAATTTCTCGAGAAGATTTATAGCGAACTGTGCTGAGATAACCAAAATATTTATGCGTTTGCTAAAGAAAGGAGTTCCATTTGTATGGGACAACTTTGTGTAATGATCTTTTGATCCCTTGAAGTAGGCATTAATATCTACCCGATTGTTGAGTCCACTGAATTATGGCAGAGATTTCCTTTTATATCTCGTAGTGGCAGAATCAACCATAGGTATGGACCTGTTTCAAGAGGATGATGCTCTCACTAAGCATGTGATTTAATACTTGAGTTGAGGCTTAGTAGGTCCTAAACTATGCTATTCTCCTGTCGAGAAATAGGCCTTGGAAGCTGTCCATGCTATCCAATGACTTCATCATTATATTCTACACAAAACGTTCGTCTTAGCGGTTGTCAATCCTTTTCTATTTGTCCTCAGTAGGCGAGTGATTGGGAGAAAATACAATCGATGGATTGTTATTTTGCAAGAATTTGATCTCAAGTTCTTGTCAGCCAAGCCTAAGAAGTCATTGGTTTTTGCAAAATTAATTTTTGAGCTTCCTTGTGAAGAAGACATTGTTTATGAGGAAAATTTCCCAGATGAACATATATTCCTCATTTCTTCACAAGATCCCTAGTATGGAGATATCATCTTATATCGCTAGATTTCGAAGTTCCCGCCTACTTCCTCCAAGGATAAGCATCGAACGTAACATCACCTTGCTAAAAACTATGTTATCATTAGTGATACATTATATCGCCAAGTGGTTGATTCAATCCTTAGGCATTGCTTAACTTTATAGGAAGAAGAATATGTACTCAATGATTGCCACAGTGGAGCTTGTGGTGGTCATCTATCAAGGCTTGTAACAACCTAGAAAATTTTGCGTTCCAGCTACTTTTGGCCTTCAATTTTCAAAGATTGTATTGAAGCAGTCAAACGTTTCCACCCTTATCAAGTCTATACTCGGAATATGCATGTGCATATAGCTCCTATTTTTCCTATTATCATTGTCGGTCCATTTACTAAGTGGGGCATTGAATTTACTACTTTTAATTTGCCTTCGGCCGCAAATCAAAAGCATATTATAGTGGTCGTAGACTACTTTACGAAGTGGGTTGAGGCCATGCCTACTTACAAAAATGATAGTGAAACAACAACCTTGTTTCTCTTCAATCAGATTATTTCACTTTTTAGTATCCTAAGAGAGATTGTCACAAACCATGGTAGTCACTTCCAGAACCAACTGATGACTAAATTGGATCTTAATTTATGCTTCCAGCAAGAGCATTCATCTTCATATTATCATCAAGCCAATGGGAAAGTTGAAGTCGTAAATAAGTCCCTCAAGATGAACCTGTAAAGGACAATTGACAAAAATCGCTCCAATTGGCACATCATGTTGTACCCTGCTCTCTGGGAATACTGGACCTCGATGAAGACTTCCTCCGGTTTTACTCCTTTTTAGTTAGTTTATGGTCTAGAATCTATTTTTCCTATTGAATGCGAAATTTCCTCCCTTAAGCTAGCTGTAGAGCTTCTTCCAGAGACGTCTAGTCTAGAAGAATTCCTCGTTCATTTGGAACATCTCAATGAGTAGCGTCGAGATGCCGCCATAATAAATGAGGCCCATAAGAAAAGGGTTAAAACACGGTATGATAAAGTTGTTTATCCTTGGGTCTTTTCTAAAGGCGACCTTGTCTTAGTCTATGACCAAGATAAAGACACCTTGTGGGCAGGCAAATTCAAGTCTATGTGGTATGGTCCATTTATAGTAAAATGAGTTTTGGGAAAAGGGGCTTATGAATTAGTCGATTTTGAAGGGAAAAAGTTGGCAAAGCCTCGAAATGGGCTCTACCTTAAGAAGTATTTTGCTTAGGTTCCGACCGAGCAATTGCTTGTTTGTATATATTGTACTTTTGTACATATTTTATTGGGCATTTTGTGATATCGAAATTTTGTTTGATCTACTTTGTCAGGTGTTGAAGGATGACGTGATATATTTCAGATTTGCTGATGGTGCTAGTTGGCACACTCGAAATCTTGCTTCTGCAGCTTGGGTGATTTATTATCCATCTGGTCAGTTGATGGTGTCAAGGGGAGTATGTATTGGTCCTGCTTCAAATAACATTGTCAAATATATTGTCGTTATTAATTTACTATCTGAAGCAATTTCTTATGGAATTGATTCGTTGGTAGTGTATCTTGACTAACAGCTAGTAGTGTCATAATTAAATAACATTTATCGGGTTCAGGATCCTTATTTATATCACTAATTTTTGAGAGTGAAAGTGTTGCAACAATCATTTGTTTATATTACATATGTGCACATTCCATGATCTGATAAGTCATTGGCAGACTCTATCACTAATCAAGCATTAGATTGGCATATCAATCATTCATCAAATTAAGCAAACATAAAAAATTTGGATCTGTGTATATATCATAAAACTGCCTATGTATCCAGAAAGTGTTCAAAAAATAATATACAAAATTGGGACTAAATGCCCATAATCATGTCTAGTCTATCTATCGACCCAACTCAGGATGAGCAATTAAGAAGTTAACTACTGCATTGGCCACAAGCCGAAGTATGTGGACCCAGTCCCATGGTACTCCTACCACGGGGTGTTGCATCTCCTCAGATAGGTCCTCTATGGCTATCATCGGTACCTGGTGAGTCAATCTCACCAAGTTTCTTTGGACCGCATATAGGACCCTCTCTGTCTTAGTTGCTGCCTCTTCGACACCTCTTCCGTGACACCTGTGCCTCGGCAATCCATCTAGTCCCACTGGACCCACATCTAGGGCATGATCATTTTTTCAGTATTTTGTCCCATCAAAAATATTTCTAAGTTCATTTGATATTTAAAAAATAAAAGAATCTTAAAAATGAACAGAAACTTAAAAAAGTGTTACATATGTCTCCCCATGTTGCATTTGGTGGCAACACCAAGTCTGGATCTCCTCGGAAATCCATGCCAGCATACGGATAGTCATCGACTGCGATGATATTTTGGTCCCACCAGGCGAAAAACTCATCATTGAAAGTTGTCCTAGGCACATCCCCGCCTCCAAGGCATTTCATCAAGTCAGTCCATCTACCCATCTAAGGATCTCATGGGTTTCTGATGGAGATAGATACCTTGGGACATAGCTCAGGTACCTTCTCGAAGAAGAAGGAGCATAAAATAGTCCCATATCCAAAGTTCTTTGTCTAACCTTTCTGAATTGAGGTCAGCTAGCTCTTCATATTGGTCAGAAGAGGTGTGCACCAGTCAAAAACTGTGGTTAGGAATTCCACTGCCAGGCTCATGGACACTCGTGAAGCCTGATGCAGCGAAGCTAATCCGTTTACCCTCGCAATGGTAAACATCAGAATCCTTAGAGATAAAATATACACGTGTTTGATTGGAACCTGACTTCGAATCCTTTTCGGATGCCCAGGATAGTATATATGTACATAGTCTTCTACTGATAGACTACTCCTTGTCCTGCCAGTCGAATGCACAACCTCCCCTCTTCAGGAGAGACATGTGATAAAGTAGACGTCTTCCACCTCTATCTATAGGGCATCTGATCTATCATGAAGGCATCATCCTCTACACTCCAGTAGTGGATCAGTAATTCGAGCAGACATGTGTTGGCTTTCATATTTGGAATTTTGAAGAATTTCAACAAGCCGCAACCTCTCAATGCATCTAGTGCATTTTGGTCATTCATTACCTCATTGTCAATTGTAGTAAGCTCTCTCTCTCTCCATGTGATGGTCATCCTGAAAAAAATGAGTTTCAACCATTACATTTTGTGTTTGAATTTCAACTCGCATACACGTGGGTTACCTTTACACACAGTCGCCTGTAGGGTCATCATATACATGGATTGGTCACATCAAACCCGCCTGTACGCAGAGTTGGATTTTTTGGCATGAATTCTCATGGTCAAAACTTAACAAAAGATTCTAAAAACTATCACAAAGCATTACAAGCATGATTTGAGGGTTACCTGGTAACTTTGGTGCAATTTGAATGGTCCAATTCTTTAGAGGCAAGTTTGATCCTTTTTGATCCACAATGTTTTTCCAAATAGAAATGAAAAATTTGTGAGTCTCAAAGTCAATATATAGCTTTGAAATTTCAAAAAAAAAAAATCTCAAAACTTGATTTTTCATCTCATGAATTTTTTGACTTGTGGGCTTGGATTATCGAGAATGGGTTATTGTTTCATGATATTTTGGACACTTCTTCGATATCTTATTTCAGTCCCATGACTGCTGACCCATCATGGCAGGTATCATTCACTCACTAGCATATAGGTTAGGAAAAACCATTTTTTCCACTGCATCTTGCATACTAGCCTCCATTCAGTGATACATTTGCCATAGGGTCGACCCCATCATGTCTTGGTTAGAAAACCATGTTCACTTGCCATTTTTTAAATCATGATGTGATGGTAGAGCCATCCTTTACATGGGAATCTTAGTTAGAACCTCACTGACATTGGTTTCCCATGTTGTTATACTGAGTAGGCTTGGGAGTCCTCTTTAGTCCCTCCATGACTTGTGCATTGAAGACACATTCTCCTTGCTTCTATGCTTATTTTTGGCCTTATACCCTAGAGGCTCCTTTGTGTTGAGTTATACTGTTGCGTTGCATTTTGACTATTTCCACCTTTTGGCCTTGAGCCGACTTCACTTGGACACGTGTTTAAGCCACTTATTTGACCATGTCTTCTGCAAAATCAACCATGCAATCACTTAGCTTCTACAACTTGACACATCCTTTGACCCATGGAAGGAACATCCCTTTGAGTGTCCTTGACCAGTTTCGCCTCCCTACATTGAGCATAGGATTGTTCCCATCCCAGGAACTAGATCATTTGTTTCTCTGACACTCGTTCTTTCCACTATACTATAGCATTCTTTTATTCCTTTTCTAGCTTAAAGAAAAAGACAAAAAAATTATATATTCCAAAAAGAGCAGGAATGGGGCAACATTTCCATATATTGTTGGCAGCTAGAGTCAGTCGTGTCGCCCTTGAACAAAGCACTCAAAATAAAGTCTCTACTCCATTTTAGGCAGGATTTAGTTGACTTAGGTATGCCTTAACCTTGTTATTGAGTTAGTTCTCCTCCGATTGGTTACCTCTTCCAATCATATGGAGAGTTCACTAGTGCCTCCTACATGACGAACTTATACAAAGTTATCATATGCTGCCATATAGTCATCATTGAGTCGTGATTTTGTTCAAGGGAATTAAGCCTGAGTCGACCTCTCTGCAGTGCCTCTTGACCTATTTTTCAGTCGGACATCCCTAGTTGTCATTATCATGTTTGTCATCACATTAGTTATATTGGTCCTTTTCTCGTGCCGGTTTGAGAAGGTCTCCATTGACTTCTTGTTGGTAGGTCTTGTCCTTATCGACGACGACATATTGCTCTGAGGGTAGGCCTAGAGCCGCACCCTAGCCCTATTTTAATTATTGATAGGTCACCTTATGCTCATCATCGATCAGTATCATGAGTCTTTGACTCAATGGTTTCCATTGTGTTTGACATCAGCTTTCATTTTCACACATTAGGATTCGTGCAGTTCCTTGGTTTCCATTTGACCCTATTAGTGGATTCCTCACCTTTGTGTCAGCTTTCATTATTTGTTGGTTCAAATGGTTTCTATCGTTCGCTAGCTACATCTTGTGTACATTGGAAACGTGCTTCAGTTGGGTTACTACATCTTTTTCATCTTATTCCTTCCACATTATTGGCCTACAGGTTACTCTCATGCTATATTGATGAACGATGCCTTAATGCCTTCCTTCTAGTGGATCTTTTCCTATCGACTACGACTCATTGCTCTGGGAAAAATATCTAGAGTCCATTTGGCAGTACCTTGGGGTTTGAATTCATTAGTGGTAGATTCCTTCACTATCGATAGTGGGAAACCATCATTGTCCCTTGATTGATAGATTCTTCTAGGTGTTTGACTTTAGCTCATTCATTCACACTTGTTAGATTGTATTGGGTACCTTGACTCTCATTATCATTATCAGTGAGTAGTCTTGTGTTTGTTAACAATATACATCAATGACCAGTAATCAAATAATTTCTCACGTGGTCAAATTTAGATCATTTATTTCCATTGTGTATAAATGTGCAACAACGGTCAGTGAAGACCTCGGGTTGCATCAACATGTTTTGGTTCACTTATCAGTTGCTCATGTTACTGCTAGTTGACACCATCCACCCTATATGTTGCAGTCCTTCACAGCGACATCTTATATGCTGGCATCCGAGCTGTGATGTAGTATCATTTTATTCCATCATGTTCATTTGGTACTATTGGGATCCGTTTTTGACATCATTGATCAACTTCATTAATCATCTTCTTATATGTGATATTCAGACATGTATTTTTTCGATCATGATCAGATGATCCATTATGTACTTTCAGTTATTTATACATAATGGACCCACTTGTACTTGATTTGCATACATGATTTACTTTCTCTGAGCATGGGTATGCCCACCTCAGGCAACAGTTTCTTTCTGATCTCTTTTTGATGGCTTGGCAAGCTGAATTCTAGTCAAGTCCTTCTCGGTCTCGACAGGTTTCCTTTCCATATACTTAATACATTTCGGCCATCATGTACCCCTTATAACCTCATATATTAGGGGGAATTTGTTATAGCACCATTTACCACCCTTGTTTTTTTTTATTCTTGGTTTATGGCCTAGGGAAACCCCTCCTTCCAGACTTGGTCCAAATATTTTAAAAATAGTGTTTTATTTCCTGTACGCTAATTTTCCCTAAGATAAAATCATGTACACATGGGTTAGTCAATATCCAACCCACTTATATGTGTTAAAACACTTTAAAAAATTAAATTTCCTTAATTATGGGCAGAGTTCACAAGTTTTACTTGTTGATTACCTCCTAGTGCCTATGGCCCAACTATTTCCCAACTAAAAAACTAATTGGGAGAAGTATAAATAGACTTCTATGGGAAGGCCTTAAGGAGGAGAAGAGATAGAATTATTATATTGAGATTATCACTGACTGATTCTGAAGTATCCCTTTGCTTCAAGCACTTCCCCAAGTTTTAGGAAACCCTTGTTTCCTTAAGTGTTGATATTCTCCCACTTGCTTGAGATATCATGGTATTGGTTATGGAAGGAGGCTATTGAAGACTGGGACAGGATAGATCTGGAGGACGATTCCACTTGGAGCCAGAAGAAGAAGACTTAGGTGAATTCTCTTCGTGTTAGTTATAGCTTTCTACAATAAAAAGAAACGTTGTCCTTTTCTTGAGATTAACTTTGTTTATGCATCAGATAGTGTTGTAATTCATCTATGAATGTTATTTTGATGTATAACTAATCATTTTCTTATATGACATAAAGTTAGTTTCATTAAAATGATTTATCTATATGTTGTTATGTATGTTCGAATTGTTTGATTTGCAGATTTAGAGATCATCAAGAGTTGCAGAGGGTTTGAACCCTGTTGGAACTACCCAAACGAAGGAAATCCGGGTATGGTCGCTATCGGATAGTTTGTTTATTTAAGTATGTTGTCTGAGTTGTATGAGTGTTTATTATTGTAGTTTTCTCTTGCTCTGCTGGGTTTCCAACCCAAATCCCTAGGGTACTTATTCCCGTAACATCTACCTAGATTATTGTTAATGTTTAGGATCTTCCCTTGCTCAATTTCAATAGGCTTGCTATTATAGACAGTGGTTGTTGGTATTGGTTGGTCATTGATATCTCTTAGGGAATATTCCTCAATCTCATTGTCAAGGACTACTTTAATCATGTGACATCTCATATTAGACACTGCAGTAGGGTGATTGATAAAAGTATTAATGACATCGTCTTCTATTTGATTTTTGAATTCAAAGGAATTTTCCATAGTCAATGGTGAGTGATATTTTCTGTTAAATATGTTACAGGTTGTTTCTAAGTTTTTACAATGGTTAGGCTTGGCTGAGCTGAAGGGTATAAGACTAGATTCTTTACATTATTTCCTCAGGTTATGGTCATACTGTCTGTCCGGCAGCTTATATAAGCATCAACTATTGCTAGCCAAGGCCTTCCTAATATTAAGGATGTCCATCTAGCTAGTTCCTATGATTAATAATCAAAAAATATGCTAGATATTCCCAAGTGTGTACAAAAACCATCACATCTTGTAATGTTCCTTCTGGCTTAATAACTGAATAGTCGGTAAGTTCCAGCAAGGTAGTAGTTGGTTCCGAGGCTATGATGCCAAGCATTTCACAAGTTACTATTGTGAGAATGTTAATGGCTGCGCCTAAATCGACTAAAGCAGTAGGAAAAGAGCGACCATTTATTTGGATTGCGACAATGGGGTTTCCTGGGTCTTCATATTTTACAGGTGTCTCTTTGCCTAGTAATAAATCAGACAAAGTCCCAAAAACATGGACAGTTGGGGTTATTTTTGTTTTCCTCACAGACTTCTTTACACATAATTCTTTAATAGTTTTAGCATATATCGAGATGTCTTGAATAGCCTAGAGGAGGAGTATTTTTATACAAATATTTTTGAGTTTACCCAGAAGATCAAAATCAAGATATTCAATTGGTCGAGGTATTAACAATCTTTCTAGGAATGGGGGAGAAGTAGTTATGATTTGTTCGATATCTTTCTACCTGACTGTATCTTCTCCCTGCATTGCTTGCTGGCTATCTACAGTCAAAGGCTTATCTGGATATGTTTCTTTGGTTTCAGGTTGAAGATTCTTATCCTCATCTGGGGTAATTATGCATCTAGATCTTAACTTAAGTTCATTACATTCTCTCGACTCAACTTTAGAGTCCAGGCTCTCAATAATTTGTACTGACTGAATGGCTCTATTGTTAGGATTTGGACTTGGTTGAGCTGGGAGTTGTGGCCGTACATTAGATTGGGGATTTTGCTGCAATGTGTAAGGTGCTAGTAAGGTTGGTTGAGATGGAGGAACTGTTCTGTAGGCTGTTTTACAGATCGTTGCCAATTCGGTTTCCAGTTCTGATTTTGTGAGGTAGAAGGGGACCACTGAGAGGGATAGGGTTTACTCTGCTAGAATGGTGGAGGATAAGAGAAATTTGACCATTTTGATTGATTGGGCCATGATGGCAGAAAAATGTTTAAGGTGGCCAATTAGAGAAAGGTGGCTGGTTTTGCCATGTTGTCCCTGGATATTGCTAAGAGCTATATTGTGAGGAAGGAAAGAATGAAGAAGGGTATGTAGGCATACCTATCGGTCGTGCTTTCCATTGATGGTGTTGGTTCATTAGATATACTGGTTCCACTTCCTCTTCGACTTCCTTGAAGATTGCTTTTAACCCAGGAAGCGATGGACAACTTTTCGTAGCAAGATCCTTAGTGAAAATGGCACATGTCTTTATCATATCTAGCAGAAATTCTCTATGAAGGTGTTTCTCTCTACATCACGGATAGAAAATAGCCAGGTTCTATTCTACTTCAGCCTGTTTCTGTTTGGCTTGCATGATATCCAATTGTGTTGTCAGGGTCCCCAAGATATCAGTGTTGAAATCTTCAAGGAAATTACTAATTTCAATTCATGTAATTCTTCCTTCTGAGGTTTTATTATCTCTAGTGATAGCATCGTGCCCGGTTGGTTTCAACCTTGTACTACCTCTGGAACACCTGATACACATTTGTACAATATTGTCAAAATCCTCTTGATAAATATCCCCTTTCCCCATTAAGTTTAATGTTTCTACCCATTTAATGTTTCTACCCATTGGCCTTTCATACCTTTAATCATCGTGGTTTTAAGAACTTCAAGGGGTAGATTTGCATAAGGAGATATTTGCATATTATATTGTGTTGAAGCCCCGAAAATCAGGTCGACAACAAGGGGGATACCCACCCGGTCCGGACCTTGGTTGGCAGCTCCTTATCCGTTTGGTATAGCGGGTCCGACTGGGGATAATGGGACCAGTTTCCCAATCTAAGGGGTGTGTGTGTGTGTGTAGAGTTGAATGATGCTGATCTAAGAGTATTTTAAGCTGATTTAATTCAAACTTCTAAACTAACTCTATGCTATTGTAATCTAATGAGAAACAACAAATCTAATCTACGCTAACCCGGGGTGTATTTCTTCTATTATGCGATCTAAAGAGATTTCAAACAATAATTGGTAATAAAGATCATTCAGCTATCATAAGAATAGAAATCAATTAAGATAAACCAGTCTACATAAAAAGTTAGGCAAAACAGTTGTGAACAGCATATCGCATAATAAGTTATTCATATATCAAACACAAATAAATGACTCCACCGTACAGAAGTGCCAAATGGTAACCCACACATTCATGCATTAACATATAAACAATTGAAAACTACATATCACTTTAAGAATATAAGCAGAAATTGGTCAAGAGATAAAAGTACCATTTATGACTGGTTTCACTCATAAGCTTCAAGCAATAACGATTTATCCCTACTTGTTCTAACATCTACTAAGAGTACAAAAGTGCAACATCAGTAGAAGACATTAAATGCAAACATTAATAAATCTCGATCCATCCATTCATCAAATCCTCCTCTGAGGGTGCAGAAGTGCATGTTCCGAGGACAAGTTTTTGACAAATTTCTGGACCCTTCTCTAAATGCATGAGAAGGGTTAAAATACTACTTCCTAATTCTAATAATAGTATTATTACAAAATTTAGGATGTGGTTTTCAAATGACCATCCTTTTTCTAATCTAGTTAAAAGAAAAAACAACATTCTAAGTAAGGTTATTTCTGAACTTGGTCCTTAAAGTTGCAAGTGTTCAGCATGGGCTTGAGGAGAGTCGGTTGACTGATTTCGGCGCTGAGCTGGGCTGCGAAAACAGCATCTACAAGAGTTGGCGCTACTTTTTCAGCCGCGTTTGTGATGCATTTCACCGTCATCCATTGGCTGTGCGGCTTGACCAAGTACGTCCAGTAACATTCCCAATTCAACCTGGCTAGTGCTTGGATTGCTCTCCCCTTTGCCTGCGCTTTCTGCTTCCTTTCTGCTTCTAGTTGTAACTTATTTGGTAGGTACCCCGGGGTGGTCTCTGCGATTAAATTGGCCCTGTGTAAATTCTCATTTACACAGTCGATAAGGATGCTTGCCTGTGTAGTCGCTGCCTCCACTGCTCGCTCCGCCTGCCTGATTTGATCGTCCCATCTATTAAAGAGCAATTCTTTATGATTTTCGTTTATCCTGGGTGCACCTGCTCTTTTCCCTTCATCATCATCCTACCAAGTTAAATATTCCGTCACCCTTCTGTCACTCTGATCATAGTCACTCCGCAAGTCTACCATGTGATTTTATCGCTCAGCTCGCAATAGTGACTCCACTGTGATATTTTACGTCCCAACTCTTCCTGTTGCTGCAGTAGTTGCTCTTTTAAGCCAATAGTTTCTGAAATAAATTCTGCCAGCTTAGGCTCATCTTTATGCATTTCTTGTAAAGTCTGCAATTGTTTGCCCTTCTCGTCTAGACTTCTTTGATAGCCTATCTGCATCTGTTGAAAGTCTTCCTGTAGCTTCTCGAGCTGTTTGGAAGCTTCAATGTTAGCATTGGCTTGTTGCAACTGTTGTTGTAGCAGCTGTATCTGATCTTCTTGTTCTTTCAATAGTTGCTGAACTTCCGATGCCTTATCAATAGTTGCAGAAGCATATGCTCCTGCGATCTGAGACAACTTAGTAAGGTTTTCAGTCGGGTTATTGTTGGGGTCTTTCCATAAGACGTCCAAATGTTCAGCATCTTGCGACAGTGTATTTTCTAGTTTTCTTTTCTTCCTCTGTCTCCTTACAACTGCTTTGTGTTGGGGACTATAGAATACATCAAGTGGGGGAATTTATTCTACATTAAGTAGAAGCTCAGAAGGTGGAGCGATAGGAATGTGCTCCGTTTCTGTGACACTGCTGATTATGGTCGGAACCACTTCTTGCACTACCTGTGTATTGTTCACAGGTGTCTTTGGGGCTTGCCCTTCAAAATTGATCAATTCATTGAAGGTTTCCCAGTCTTTGTCCAGTTCTGTTGTGACAAGTGGTGCTTCGATGACAGGAGGGGGGACATCTCTTGGCGGGGAGGCGATAACTTGCTGTTGAGACATTGCGCTTGACTGAGCTATATCTTTAGTTGTTTCTTCATTTTTTCCTTGGTCGTATCCAGACTCTTTAGGATGCTCAGGCACTCCTTGTGCAGCGTTGGATTTAGATCTGGAAGTGCTAGAGTTTTCGCTGAGGCTAATTCTTGGAGTTTGTTCTCTAGCAGGCAGTCGCAGTTTCTCTAGAGGAATACTGGCCAGCCTTCTTTCCCTGTATAACATGAATCTTTGGAGGTCATCTGGAGACAACCTCGACCGAGCTTCCCAAAAAATTTCTTGGAGCGAACTTTTACTCTGAAACAGATCATCAAACAAATCTTTCTTTCCAGAGAACACTTTTATTTTGACGTTCGTTGTGAACTCTTGGGCAACATCATTTGGGTCAAATGGCCTTGCTGGGAATTTAAATAATTGAAGACACGTGACATTCTCCACTTCGCCGAAAGCGTGTCCTACTTTGAACAATGAGAAGGCCCCACAAGCTATAGGGAATTGAGGCAATATGGCCTTCTCTTTGTCCTTTAGGTCTTTGGTCAGGCCGCCTTCTGAACAGGTCTGGTAAGCAATTTCCCGAGCCAAAAGTTTATCAGGGATATATAGAGGTAGGACATGTGGAGGTACAGTGCTTCCAAAAACTCTAATGTAGGTAAACCATTCTTCCCCGAACCATCTTGCGATGGGGATGATGTCGATTTGTGCCTCGGGAGAGCACCTCGGGGGGTCTTTATCATACATTATTCTATACAAGGGCAAAATAAGCCCGTGGCAAATCTGGTAGAAGTGAGGGACGAACTGAGAATCCCATAACACCTTATGATAAACATGGATAGGAAATGGGTCCTGGGTAGTCCATTTCCAACCCATAATAGGGAATTTAGACACAAGACAAACAGAATCCATAACATATGCAGATAGATAAAAAGGAGGATAGATCCTTTGAGACAAGGATCTTTTAGACCGGTAATTGATAACAGCCGTGTATAGATTATCAGAAAGGATTTTGGCCCAATATATAATATCGGCGTTTGTGGCAACATCAATTAATGGTAGCCATTCAGACGAAAACTTGTTGATATCCGGCATCCCAAATAACCTACAAAGCATGGCCGCAGCAAAACAATATGGAGAGGTGAGGGAACCAGTGCTGTACATACCATTTTTGTCCTTTTTGAGCGGCTCCTCTTTTCTAGACCAATCTTTGGTGGTCTCTGATAGGTCTGGGTTCTCCGCCGCGAATTTCTTAACGAATTGTGCGTTATAGGTCGCTTGCGGTTCAGGAAGATGATACATAAGCTTCAAATCTTGCGCAGCAAACGATCCGATGAGCCCGTGTCCTTGAACTTTGAATTGTCTGTTGTTCATGTCTGCATCATCCAGTATCCACTTGATCATATCCGTATATGGTATAATTTTGGGTCTTGCCGCTATCCTGTGAAGGAATGAACATGCTAGGTCCTCTAAGGACGCCTCAGAAGAGCGGTGTGAGCCTGCGGCAGCAGTAACCTTCATTATTCTAGGATTTTCCTCTTCTAGCAGCCTGTACATGCTTTCCCATGTTGATATCCCAGCGTCTCTGTTACAGGCTGTGTCTGTATACAAAGGCGCCATTTCCTTCGTCTTTTCCTTCGCTTCGGAGCTTTGAGCTTTATTTTTCTTTCCCATTTCTTCCTGCGTTTGTGTTTGAATCGTCTTAGCTCTTCGTTCCTGCAGATTACGAGTGAAATGGAAATGACTGATCCAGAAAGGTGATGGGAGAGTTTTAAATGCAACAGATGTATCGAATATGCCACCTTACGTGAAGTAAATCTCTACAAAGGCACGCGTCTTTAATTCACTTAATAACTGACAACTAATTCATTTACTATCATTAAAAGCGCATGATTTCGAGTCAGATTATGGTAAGTGGCTTTTCTTTGAATGGTGTGCCCGAAGGATTCGTAATGAAGTGATTTATGATTTGCTTACGTAACCTCGCAAATCGCACCATCGCAAACCACACTATCGCAAATCGCAAGGGTGCAATATCACAGCGATCGCAACATCGCAGATCGCAGAAGTTTGATGTTTGCCAAATCTTGTCAGTTCATTTCTGCGATATGCGATCTTGCGATCGGCGTTATCGCAGATCAGTGAATTTTTAAGTTTTTCTTTATGAGTATTACTTTGTTGCGACGCGATGTTATTCTTAACACGAGGATCTTGCGCATACTGGTATTTAAAGAGAAATGGAGGTATTTCGTATCTTTTTGCAAGGCGACTTTAAAGATTTTCTCCTTATCATAGACTTAGGTTTAAAAATATTCAAAAGACTTACCTAAGCCCATGATGGTAACCTTATTTTGAGGAAAGGAAATTCTTGTTTTTTCTAAAAATTAACTAAGGGTCCCCATTCATTTAGTATTTTGATCAACACTTAAATGAACAAAGGGGGGTTGTTGATGGCCACAACATATTGAAAATGTTCTACATATTCTTCAGGAGTCTCGTTAGTCTTAGCTACCATTTGAAAGATTTTATCCTTCAGTTCTCTACTTCGGCAAAAATACTGGTATTCTTTTAGAAATGTTGTTTTCATTTGTTCCCAGTCATTAATGGTACCTCCACCAAGCCCCATAAACCAACACATAGTTGCTCCCTTCAGAGTAGAAGGAAACAACTTTAGTTTCAGGGGGTCAGTAGTGTAATCATAACCCCTACGTAAAACATCAAATTCAAAAAGGAATGCATTGGGATCCTCTGAAGTTAGCCCATGAAAGGTAGGAATATTCTGTAATGGAATGGATTTCATGGGAGCATTGACAGCTGTGTCAACAATATGATATTGTAATGTAGAGGTTTGAGGCTATAGCTGATTATTGGCCATTTGGTAAAAAGTATGCCAATACTCTTCAAGGATTTCCAGAGCTGGAGATTTGTTACTGGGGGAATAGAAGAGACTTGTAAAATGATTTTAACAGCACTTCCTTGGTCCAGAATAATGGGGGTCCTCTGTTCAACCACTGTTTGAGGAGATTTGGGTTCTGATGACTTAGTCCTTTCAGTACTATCTGTTTCTCCTCATCCTTCACAAAGATTGCAACAATTCCCTTCTTGTAAAGGGCTAAACTGCAAATTTTTAGTGTTCTAAAAACTCTGTTCAGACCCTTTAGTCCTGCTGTGAATCTCAATGTTAGCTGCAGATGGTGATCCTACGGCCTGAAGGGTTACAGTAGGATTTCTTGTGGAAACGATTCGGGGTCCTACTGATGATTGAGACTCAGCTTTTCTTATGATCTCGTTAATGAAGGTTAATCGTCCAAGGGTCACCGGTCCCTTGGATTTTTCAGATTTGGAGGGAGGAGTTATATCTTTTTCTGCTATTTTCTTCTTAGTCATTCATACAAAAATAAAAACATTCATTTCTACTTGAATTTCTACACAATTTTACTAAACAACGAGCAAGGGAGTAAGCACTTTAATTACTCCTACATAGGTTCTTACCTTTTGTTTTTAATACCCAATTCTTTCACAGCAAATAAACATCAAATTTCTATTTCTACTTCAATTCCTACCCAATTGTGTTGAAAAGTAGGCAAGGGAGCAAGCACTTTACTTACTTGTACGAAGGTTCTTCCCTTCCATTTTTAATATCCAATTCTTTCCCAGCAACAACTATCAAACATACATCAGTCTCTGTGAAATGGAAACACTCTCCCCCACAACAGAACCAAAATGTTGGGTGTTATAAGGTGTCTTTAAAAACTCCTAATTGCCTCACATTAATCATCAACCTGGGTATGTCTTTCTATTCCAAGAGTGTATGGAATATCCTTAAATGCTATATCTATGGAGAGTAATGATTTAATATAATTTATTAAATTCAATACAAGAGTAAATGGATCAAATCATAAATCTCAAGCTTGCAATTTCAAGGAAAATAATCTATCTAAGCATCAAAACTCAACCTTAATCAAAACCAAGACTTAATCTTAAGTAAGTGATTCTAATTGCAGTCACATCAACTGAGTGCACCTTAGCAATAACAAACCTCTTCCAGCTTATTCTAAACTACTGCATAAGAACAAAGCATCCAATCTAATCAATAACGCCCTATCGTTTAATTAATAGGAAATAAATCTTTTCTAATGATTAATTCAATCCACAACATAAATAAATGAAAATAATTGACAAAATTAAGAAGTAATGAAATACATACACGAATTCCACACCAATGGAAGTAAATCGTCTATAAAACTATAAAGCCAAATAATTAAACTTGCAGTAAAGGAAAAGTAAAAGTGTAACACAGGGAACAATAGTGGAATCCAACAGTGACCGAGCCCAAGCCACCAGTGAATACTCCTTAACTACTTCAAAATATCACGAGTGAACAACAACTCAAATTATGTATTAATCATCAAATTCAAATGTCATTACAATGCACTGTGCTCTTCAAAATCACCCTTCGTATATTAAAATCACAACCCTCTTTTAAAGGGAGAGAAGTTACCCCTTTATAACCAAGAAGTAAAAGAGATAAATGTGCTTCCTCAGCATTAGGAGATCTTGAGGAATTCGCAACTATATTTTATTATCAGACAACATTCCAACTTGCATTGATCCTCTTGATTCATTCCTTGATTCATCTGCATTACATGAGCTCCTTTTCCCCTATTTAGCAAGTGTTGTTCAATCTTTTGAACAACAGTTTTTCCTTTTGCCAATTTCTACATAAAACCAATGAAAGTTAGCTTTGCTTAGCCAAACCATATCAAAACCAATTTTATTCATTTCCCATGGAAGTTTTATCAACATCTTACTATATCAGGGCACAAATTCATAAAAAGGAGGAAAAAGACAGTGTAATCAAGAGTAAACTTATACCCATTGTACAACCCAACAACCCTTAAATCTACCACCCAGGCATCAATAATATTTTCTAATGAAATAACCAAAGCATCTTGAAACACATCACCTGTCACATTTTCTTCATTATTGTTTTCTTGTTGCGTGTCTCCTTCTTTTCCCTTCCGAGACTTGTAGTCTTTCTTCAAGTGTCCTTTCTTCCCACATTTCAATCACACTATCCCTGATCTGGACTTGGATCTTCCTTTCCTTGACTTACTATGATATCATGTGCTCTTTCCTCTTTCGATTTTTCTTCCCCTAGTATCTGCAGTCAAATAATTGCATGATGTATCACGGTAGCTTTTTCATCGCATTTCCTCACTAAGGATTGCACCGACAACATCATCAAACTTTAAAGTACTAGATCCAGAGACAGAGTTACTAATGGCCATAACTAAACCATTCCAACATTTTAGCAATGAGCACAAAAATAACAGAGCCCTAACTTCATCATCAAAACTTACCCCTACAAAACTTAACTAGCTGGTAACTGTTTTAAATTCATTTAAATGATCAACAACAGATCCACCTTCTGACATTTTCATATTAAATAAGTGCTTCATAAGAAATATCTTATTTGAGGCCAAGGGTTTTTCATATAGTTTTCCCAATGTCAACATTAAACCTTATGTTGTCATTTCCTTTGAAATATTAAACGCTATCGATGCCACTAAGCATAGCTATATGGTTCCAAGTGCCTTTCTATCGAGAATATCACATTCTCTGTCTATCGTACTCATTGGATTCTTTTTCTTTCTGCTCAATGGTAGGTACAGATCTCTCTGATATAGATAATATTCCATCTGCATTTTCCATAGTTAGTAGTTTTGTCCATTAAATTTTTCGACCCTAAACTTACCATCTTTCACCATTGCACCCACCCAAACCAGGAACCCTTCTCTCCTGTGAGTTTATCATCCAAATAAACCTTCGGCTTTGATACCAGTTGTTATAAAATTATATATTATAGAGCAATGGAACACATAAAATATATTGTAGAAATATAAACACAGAAAATGCATAAAACAAGAGAGACACAGATATACGTATTTCACCCAGTTTGGGCTACATCCACCGAGAAGCAACCAGTCCTTCCTTTTGTATTATCCATAAAACTGAAGAGATACAACCTATAGCAGATCCATTGTAATTCCCTCTTTGCTCTCAATCTCCTCTCTCTTTCTCACTTAGAATACAAATATACATAGATACAATACAATTCCCTCATATATAACGAGGGGTTACCTTCTAGGGTAAAAAACCTAAATTAAACATAACTTATACTATCAAATCTCCACGTAATGAATGACCCAAATTGACTACGAAATTACAACATTTTACAAGGCAATTTTACATATATTTTTAGTTGCAAGGGCGTTGTCCTCGATCCCCCACCAGGGGGGCTCCTAAAGATCATTGCCGCCCCCCTGTGGACCACCATTGTAGCATAAATGTTACAGACAATGTTGCTACCACATTATGAACTAGGGTCCAATGCAGAGATACCTCTAAATAAATAAGATAATCATGCTCCACACCCAACATAAATATCTCCATGAGCTAAGTTATAAAGCGCTAATAAGTGGTATGGTTATTATCTTATCATGTTGTCATGATGATTTGCTTTTGAGCAGGTTCTTCATTGTAAATATTGCAAAGAGCTAAGTTATAAATCTCCCTAGGATATATGTTTGCTTTCCAGCAGTTTTGCTAAGGTCTTGGTGTGGTTTAACACCAAGGATGATGTTCCCCAAGGAGAGGGTTATGTAACATCCCTACTAAACCCCCCTGGACCCCCCTTGCAGCGCAAATATTACAGGTAGTGTTGCCACCACACTTCGAACTAGGGTCCAATGTGGTGATACCTTTGAATAAAGAAGATAATCAAGCTCCACACCGAATAGATATCAAGTTATTCCTCAATTCCTTGGTCACATTAGATGTTGTTTGTGTGACAATGTTGGCCATAAAGCCAAGGATTGCAAACTGCCCATGTATTACAGGAGATACATTCATATAGAGGAGAATATTATGCAAGGACATTAACATAAAAAGGATAAGGATCAACATATGAGAGTTTGGAGGAGAAAATAGTAGAAAGGATCTTCCACAAAAAATTGACGCATGCGTTGTCTGAGGGGGAGCATATGGTTGCATTATGAGTTGCATGCAAATTGCTATTTGTACAGCCATATGGGAAAGTGTATGAGAAGCCAAATCTACATTTTTAGAGATGCATGTGTTCAAGGGGATATATTGAGGTTTGAAGCATAATTTTTGTTTTTCTCTATTTCTATTTCTGGTTTTTTTTAGGCGGAGCAACATGTGCATTTGTTGATTATTTTGGATCAACTATATGTTTTGGTTTGTAGTGATGCTAATGATGATATGGCAGCCATGCAGTATTCTTATGTGCATTGTCTAGTGTGTGGTGATGAGTTGTTGATTGAAAAAATGATTGGAGAGGTTGTGTGGAATCTTGTGGAGTATTTGTAGTTTGGAGATTCAGTGTTATTGCTTGTGCTTTGATGATATGTTTTTGCAGAGCTCATGTTTAGAAGTTCTTTGTTCCAGTCTTAAATATTTTGAAAAGAGAACTACATAGAGGATAAGAGTTAGAGGAATCAGTGAAATCAATATGAGAGATCATGTTTCTCAAATCCAATGGTGGTTGAATAGTTCGGAAGAAACTGGGCGAGACTCGTTGGTCGTGGTAGCTTCCATCAAATCGGACTTTGTAGAATCGTTGATAGTTCAGGAGTAACTGGGTGAGGATTGTTAAACATGGTGGCCATCAATGGATGGTATTCCATAGATTTTCCTTAGAAATAGTCTCCATTTGAGCGCAGTCATATGTATAACTCTATTTAACAAATTTTCTTGACATAATAGAATTTGAGTAGCGCAACAACAGCGGGTGGTTTTTTTCCCTGGAATGGATTTTCTACCAAACATCTTTGTGTCCATTTTGTGATTATTTTCATGGTGCTTACACTATTGATTCAACCCCCCTCTCAATAGTGATCTAGTTTCCAACACATCCTGCATTTATGATCCGAATTGGATCCTTAAACACTCATAAAGTTCTCTAAACTCTGTAAAACTCATACCGAAGTTTCAAAGTATTGTGGATGTCGAAGCTTATCAAAAATTATCTCTGAACAATGGCAATTTGTGGTCAGCACGGAACAACAAGGACCCTTAATCAAAGTGCACATACCGTTGGCCCATGTTGACCACACACTGGCACAAATTGACAAACGAGAGGTCAAATCCAAAACCAGAGGTAGTTTCTAATATGTGATTAGCGCTAAAGCACTAATTGCATATTGCAGGGCATCCCCCTCAGCGAAGGAAAGCCCGAGAACTTGGTCATGGGGAAAAGCATAGAACCGTATGGAAATCGCTGATTCCATCAGAAGGCGGGCCCCGCGCTAAAACCGACAAGATATCGGAAGGGCTTCAAGTGGTAAGCGAGTTCAACCGAGTCTTGTGCAATTCCATACACTATGTGACATGCATCTAGCGGATGAGAGAGAAAACTACTTACTTGCGTGATATGGATAGAGACTGTAGGATCTGGAGGCCCCAGATCAATAGCGAAGAAGCAATCCAATGGGTGACCAAATTTGATGGGGAAATAGGCTGAGGTGGATAAGATTTGAGATCCGGCATGAGTTAGCAGGGGAATATGTTTTGCAGGCAATCTTGGAGCAATAGAAATAACAACCGTTCAAAGAGAACTAACACTCAGTTCATGAGGAAACAGGTGGCCACCTCTCTGTGAAGCATTACAGTGATGATGAGCTGAGCTGAGCAGGGGAATTGATAGAGGTAGGCGATCCAGAGATCTGGGAAGCAGAAACGAATAGCCAGGGAGAAGATTGGCTTTAAGCCACGAACAGATAGAGAAATCAGAGAGGAGAAGAGGAAAAGGAAGAGAAGCAGAAAGCTGAGAGGCAAGAAAGAAGTGAATTGCAGAGAACAGAGAAGTCGAGCTGACCTGCAAAGCAAAGGCAGCATCGAGCAGATGGAGATAGAGAGATTCCAAGAGTTTGTGAACTCCAGAGAAGGCTTGAGAGGTTCAAGCAACTCCTCTATGTATACCTATCAGGTATTAAGTACCAAATTGGACTCATACCACTGAGACCAATTGTGGTCGAGATTTAGTAAGGGGAGTCTGTGTACTCTAGAGACTTGGGGAATCCATGTACAATCCTATTGATCACCATCTATTAAAGTGAGACCCAAATTAAGCTCCTCATTGTAAAAACTCTACTTTAAGACACAATATAAAGGCCACCACTGAAGGCTGGACCAAGAGACGTAGCCTAGGAGGATTGGGTGAACTCTTTATTAAATTTTTTGAGTTTATGTGTTTGCTTACTATGTTCTCTTATTACTTCAGTGTCTATGTATTTCTCAATCTTATTGATTCGTTGCATAAAATAACATAGGCACACCACAACACTTGAGTCTGTAATACCTTCATTATTTTCTGAGGTCATTTATGGGTGATTTCAGATCAAGTGGTATCAGAGCTCTAGGTTGTCTAAGGTTGGACAAGCTTGTGCTGGATTTTGTTGTTGAATGCTAACTAGATCAAAGCTTAAATTAGGAGAAGGAGAGTTGTTCAAAACTAGCCCGGAAATTGGAAGAGTCTGTCGTAAGAAGAAAATGTCAGAAGAAAGTACCTTGGGACCAGACCCCCAATTCATAGATAGTTTCCTGACCATGAGGTCCATGGTAAAGGAAATGTATAGGGAGTTTAAGAAAGGTAAAGATGAAGATTCATCACACTCCAAAGAAAAAGGAGAAGAAGAATCTCTCCTCCATGACCACTCAAAAGGCAAAGTGAAAGAAAAAAACTTTCTCACACCTCCTAATAGCCCTAAACATAAAAGGAAGACATCTTTTATTAAATTATATGTTAAATTTGATTTACCAATATATGATGGAGAGATGAATGCAGAGACGCTAATTGGATCAGAAAAATTAATGTTTACTGCAGAGTGCAGAGTATCGACTTAGACAAGAGTAAGATTCAGTTGGCCAGCCTGTGCCTCGGAGGCACTACCTTGGTATGGTGGGAAGGCAGGACACAAGCTGACATGAAGAAACATGGTAAGATTCTTTCTGTCTGGAGTGAATTTTTTTTCTGCAATCAAAAAGAAATTCTATCCACTAGCTTACATGCAACAAGCCATGATGAGCTGGAAAAATCTTTTCCAATTGAAAGGGAAAAGTGTACAAGGTTACACCCAAGAATTTAGGAAATGAGCTTTGATTCTAGGAATTTCATTAGACTCACCTGAGACTCTGTTGAAGTACATAGGTGGTCTACACAGCTACATGAGGCCCACTATCCTCATGTTTAATCCCACTAGTATAGATGAGGTATTTGTTCAAGCTACGCATCTAGAAGCTAGACGAAAGAATGGGAACCTAGAAGTTGGAGGATCATCCAAGCCCATTGCAAGCAAGAATAAGGAGAAAAGAAAATAGAAATGGAAAGAAAGGAAGGCCAACACTGCACAAAAAAGAAAGTCTTCATGCACTCACTGTAAGAAGGATGGGCATGATGATGAGCACTGTTGGATTCTGCATATGGATTTGAGACCTAAGAAGTTTGAGGGCAAGAAGAAGAATACTGCTGCAGCTATTCAGAAAGATTTGGGGTCGGACTTAGGGGATGAAACAATGATTGCAACCATAGGTATAAAAGGTAAAAAAATCTGAAGCATCTACTAGTAATTATGTACAATCTACTAATAATGAAGAAAATGAGAGAAAAAGACATGAGCTTTTCCATATTCGAGTTATTTCCAAGCATCAAAAGATTGATACTTTGTTTGATATTGGCTCGCAAGTAAATTTAATTTCTGAAGCAATTGTAAAGAAGCTGGGATTACTGACTACACCTCACAAGAAACCATACCCATTAGGTTGGTTAAGTGATAAAGTACAACTACAAGTGACTAGACAATGTAAACATAAGTTTTCTTTTGGGTCAGCATTTGTAGATGAGGTTGAGTTAGATATAGTTCCTTTGGATATATGTGGAATTGTTTCGGGAAGTCCCTACTTGTATGATAGAAAATCTATTTTCTATAGAGTTGAGAACAAGTATCTCCTCATTAAATATGGAATCGAATATATTGTAATAGCTCATAAGCTCAAGAATAATTACACTCTCATAAACTCATGGCAGATGAAACAAATTATAAATTCATGCAAACAATTTTCACTAATGGTTGTAAAGGAAAAGAAACCTGATAAAACCAATGTATTTGAGGGCTGAGATGCTAATCATCAAGCTGATTTAGAAAAAGTTGTTTCAGAATATGATATCTTGTTCCAATAAACTAATGGCTTACCACCCAAAAAGGAAATAGTGAATGATATTAATTTGTAGAAAGATGCTCCATTGCCTAACATCGGAATGTTCAGGTTGTCCACTTTAGAGAATACAGAAATCAAGAAGCATGTGTAGGAGTTGCTCGAGAAGGGGTTCATCAAACCTAGCACATCATCATGTGGGTCTCCAATCGTTTTGGTGAAAAGAAAGATGGCTCGTGGAGAATGTGCATTGATTACTGAGCAGTGAATAAGATAACAATAAAAAATCGTTATCCCCTTCCTCGCATAGATGATCTATTAAATTAGTTAAAGGAAGCTATTTATTTTTCCAAGTTAGACTTGCATAGTGGACATCATCAGGTCAGAGTTGCAGAACAAGATGCATGGAAGACTACTTTTAAAACAAAGCAAGGATTGTATGAGTGGTTGGTTATGGATTTTGGCTTAACTAATGCTCCTGCTACTTTCATGAGAATAATGAATGATGTACTCAGACCTTTTCTTGATGATTTTTTATTGTATATCAGGATGACATTATTATATCTAGCAAAACATGGGAAGAACATTTAAAGCATGTTAAGTAGACACCAGATGTTTTGAAAAGAGAAAAAATTTATGTTAAACTCTCAAAATGCAAATTTGGAAAAACATCTTTGAATTATTTGGGTCATATAGTAGGGGTGGTGAATTGAAGATAGATCCATATAAGGTGGCAACCATTGTAAACTGGCCTAAAACCAAATTTGCGACAGAAGTTAGAAGCTTCTTAGGAGTAGCACAATATTGGAGAAAGTTCATTTCTAACTTTTCCTTAATTGCAGCTCCCTTACATGCTTTAACATGATTGAAAAAGGTGTTTCAGTGAGGAGGCAAACAGCAGAAAGCCTTCGACACCTTGAAAGAAAAGATTAGTACAACACCAGTACTAGCACTTCCTGATCTTCAAATACCATTTGAGATCCAAACGGATGCTAGTGACTATGCCATGGGAGCAGTGTTGATACAACATGGTAAACCCATATGTTATCATTCTGAGACATTTAATTCTGTAGTAGTTAACTATCCCACATATGATAAAGAATTGTATGCATTATTATAGAGTGTGAAAAAGTGGAAACATTACTTAATGGGCAAAGAGACAGTTATACATGCTGATCATCAATCACTTCAATATCTACACTTGCAAACTGAGTTTCGATAATCAAGACACTATAGATGGATTGGTTTTATACAACAATTTCATTTAGACATCAAATATAAAAAGGGCATACACAATAAAGTTTTAGATATGTTATCTAGACCAATTATAAATGCATATACTATACTTAAGCATAATTCAGTATTGCATGAGAGCTACATTGAACAATATGCTCAAGATATAGATTTTAAAGATGTATATGAAATTTTAAGTCAAGGCAAATGAGTAGAAGAATTGGATTATCACATTAAGGATGAACTCTTGTATCATTGTGGGAAGTTATGCATTCCACAAACTGAAAGAGTAAATATAATTTGAGAAGCACACACTTCTCTAATATCAGGTCACTTTGGTGTAAGTAAAATGGTTGCACAGCTGCAAAGATTTTTTTATTGGCCAAAAATGAATGAGACAATTTCTAGATATGTAAGAGGGTGTACCATGTGTGTTAAAAGCAAACCCAACAATAGAAAACTAGGCCTATACACTCCACTGCCAGTTCCTTCTCATCCTTGGGAAAATGTTTCCATGGACTTTGTTGGAGGACTACCTAAATCTAGGAAAGGTCATGAATATTTATATGTTGTTGTGGATAGGTTTGGAAAAGTGTGTATTTTGATACCTTGTAATAAACATATTACAGTTGAACAAACTACAAAGTTGTTCTTTCAGCATGTATGGGTTCATTTTGGATTACCCACTTCCATTGTATCTGATTGAGACACCCGATTTGTTGGGAAGTTTTAGTCAAGTCTATAACAATGTAAACTTTGAAACGGGAACTATAAACTCAAAACGGGAACTCTGGCCCAAAAATCCCAAAAAACATCAAAAACAGTGTTAAAAATGAAAAATGTGTATACTAGAACAATGTTTTTATTTTTTAGGCATCAATTTTGAACATGATTTAAAAATGGCAATGACTACAAAATTTACTATGAAATTTTCATGCAAAATATAGCTTCAAAATGAAAGTGATGATACTGGAACAACGATTTTTTTTTTTAGGGTAAATTTTCAATATTTTTAAAAAATGCTAGTAAAACCAAATTTTTATGTGTCAAACAAAGTTGTTTATGAGGAAAAAACACATTAATATTTTTGATAGAATATCATTTTTCTTTCCTAAGTATAAATTTAACATGTTTTCAACCATAACATGATAGATACAAAAGAAATTGAAATTTTTTCAACTATAAAATTAAAAAACCATGACATTATGAACAAATTACAACACTAAATGAATTCAAAAGTCATTATTTGTATATTGAATAAAACATACATTATATCTCTAATTTAATATTGCATTGTAGATATGTTAAATGATAAAATTTATCATAATTAAGACATATAATCCAACAACATAAAAATGCCTCATAACTTCTCATTTAACACCATATGGAAAACATTAATTTTATTTGAAGATACGATGCATACATAAGTTATATAAACTGTCTTAAACAATTATTCAATATCACTCATATTTTCTTGCACACCATCAGAATTCACATCTTTAGATGAGTGACTGGATGCTGATGAAGATGTTCCATATTCTTCTCTTTCATCAACTAGTACCCCATCCGAGTCCACATGCATGCCCAACATTTCAGGTTTCAAAATTCTTCTAGATCTACGACTAGTTTCAGTAGACTCCCATATCAACACTGTTCCTTCTGGTAACAACCTTTTCAGAATCTCTATCGTCTTGAAGTGAAGAGTTCCTCTCTTTTTTAAATTGAAGTCATAAATAAGTATGTCAACATCCTCCAATTTTAATATGTTTGTGCAGCGACGATTTATATTTGTACCCTTTCTTTTTATTTTTCCACCATTTTTTTTGTCAACTACCATCTCTATCTTATACACACCATTGAATGGGTGTGTATTGTGGCATACCAATGTTCTTCAACACTTGTAACATCCTCATTTTCTATAAATACCTTTATAACTTTAGCAACCCAAAATGGATAGCCATTGGGATCTCCATATACTAGCATTGAACTCATGCAACCCTCCTTAATATCCTGTACTAAACCCCTATAAATGTCTTCCATGGCTTCACGTTGTGCACGAGATCTTCTGGAACCAATATACATCTCTCTTTCCACTGCCTGTGAAGAATTAATAATACCTTGAGATTGTTGTTGTTCAACAATGTTTACTTCCTCATGTTCATTCGACACATTTTGTGGCCAAATAAATGGATTTTTCAAAGGTATATCTTCATTTGTTGTTGTTGAAATGATATCACTTTGATTATTGAAAAATGACTCCCACCAAACTGAATCAGCAATGTCAAAGTAGTCATACGTATATCTAATACATTTTTTAATTTCTTCCAGGCAATCAGAATAATTTATATCTCTATTCTATCTACGTGCATTCTGAACTTCACCAACTGATTTTAATAACAATATTTTCGATGCAAATATTGGATGATCTGGAATGAACTTCACAAATTGCAAACCTGATGACAGTGCTCATTCTGTAGTAGTTGAATACTTCTTGCCCCATATTAGTGCCTTCAATTTTTTTGATACTAAATTGATGTTGGAAGCTAATGTCATTAATTTGTTCAATGCATTTCCCCTCACCATATGATCCCGGAATAAACCTTCGCATGTCAACAGTTTCTTCCAACACATCAAAAGTAGGCTCTGGCATGTATGATTTCTTAATACATTCAATTAGTGATGGCAAGCTCCCAACTTCCTTCCTCCTAATGTGACTGAAAAATGACTAAACATCTGATCAATATGGTCATGATGTGCCCAAAAAGAAGGAAACCAGCCTTTACCTTTTGAAAAAAATCTCAATTCAACAAGCATGTTTAGATATCCAAAAACAACCTGATTTTTGTTTTCACGGCAAGTGTTGTCCAATTGTAGATACAAAACTTCAGGAAGATTACCATACCAATGAGAAATCACATCATGAATTATGGTTATGGTCAGATTTGTATCATTATGAATATTTGGAGTTGTGAAGTACACCCTTGGCAACATTTTCCCATTGAAGACCATACAACCGACCAAGCGAAACTGAATAAAATTTTCCTCCTGTAAATTTTTGGGTGTACGAACAAAATGTGGTAAAAGTGTTTTCATCTGGTCCATACCATCAATTATCAAACCCAAATATTTATTCAGATTATCATAACACTTCTTTCGATGCTTGTACAACTTCTTCCTTTCATTTTTTTGTTGTTCGCGATGCTCCTAAAGTTCTTTGAGAATTAAATCTACACAACATAAAGAAATTTGTTAAGAAATATGTTTTCATAGTTGATGACTATACAATTTTAAAAGTTAAAGTTATGAGCGCTTACCTCTTTCTGAGCCTTCACATTTGTCCCTTTTTTATTTAAGAGAAGCACATGTACTGCAAATCCCCATCCTTGTCTTCTTAGGAATATGGACAATGTTGAATTCTTTCTTCCATACCTTCACAAAATATTGATATTTAATAAACCGGCCATGTCCCTCAGCACCTTCTGCATATTCTTTGTATAAGTTGTAGATTTCTCGTCTTGAAAAATTATCTGGAATATGTATTGTCTCTCCATTTGGCATACACTCTCCATGCTTTGAAAAGAAATCTTTCATCCATGACATTGCAGTATTTGATAATGGCCCAAACTGTCTTTTATGACGTACTTCTGAATAAAATGTGGGATCCTTTTCCAAATTTTCTTGAATTCTCGAGAGACAAAAATTCCCAATCGAATGAAAAATTTTAAAAGCTTTTCTACATATAAATAAATTCCTAATATGATAATCATAACCTGACAATGTAGATTGCATGCACCCAACTAAATATGAATTTTGCATGCTTATATTTATTGACAAATATCTCTTCTTGCTTTCTAATGCAAACGTGAAATCCATATGTTTCAAGCAATTTTTTTGGAAACATTCACTTGAAATGAGAGCGCTGATAGAACTTCTTCTCGTCAGATATTCTGTTATACCCCTTATATAGCTAGAGCAACTTGCATTGATACGAAAAGGTCTACTCCTACTCCTCGACACAATATTTCTTGGCAACATCTCCATCATTGGATCATCATTTGTATAAGGATTTTCATCATCATTAAGAGGAATGTTATCCACACTATGTTCAACTCTACTTTTCAAATATTGACTTGGAGGATATTCTTCATCTTTCCCTTCTTCAGTGCTACTGTCATAGTCCTTGGAATTCAGACTGAATGGAAAATGTGACTCACTGTTTAATGGATATTCTTCCTCATGTGCATTGTTAGTGCTACTCTCATAGTCCATAGAATTAGGACTACATCGAAAATGTGACTGTTTACTTATTGAAGATGCTACATTCTGTCCTTTGTTATTGCTACCTTTATACTCATTAGAATTAGGACTAAGTGCATCATCCTGTCCTTCATCACCACTGCTCTCATAGTCCTTAGAATTAGGACTAAGAGGACACTGTGACACCCCATTCTTTTGAAATTCATCATCACGCTCTTCATAACTGTTGCTCTCATAGTCCTTAGAATTAGGACTAAGTGGACACCGTGACACTCCAATCTTTTGAAATTCATCATCCTGCTCTTCATCACTATTTCTCTCATAGTCCTTAGAATTAGGACTAACTGGACATCGTGACACTCCATACTTTTGAAATTCATCATCATGCTCTTCATCACTACTGCTCTCATAGTCCTTAGAATTAGGACTAAGTGGACACTTTGACACTCCACTCTTTTGAAATTCGTTATCGCACTCTTCATCATTGCTGCTCTCATAATCCTTAGAATTAGGACTATGTGGACACCGTGACACTCCATTCTTTTGAAATTCGCCATCATGCTCTTCAAAACTGCTGCTCTCATAGTCCTCAAAATTAGGACTAATTGGACACTGTGACACTCCATTCCTTTGAACTTCACCATCATTCTCTCCAAAACTGCTACTCTCATAGTCCTCAGAATTAGGACTATGTGGACATTGTGACACTCCATTCTTTTGAACTTCACCATCATGCTCTTCATCACCGCTGCTTTCATAGTCCTTAGAATTAGGACTAAGTTGAATCTGTGACTCTTTATTTATTTGAAATTCTCCATCCCGTCTTTCATCAGTGCTGCTCTCATAGTATTTAGAATCAGGACTAAGTGGAAGAATTGACTTTCTATTCATAGTGGAAGAATTCCCGCTATATTCATCAATATGAATAGAGTTGTTACGCAATGAAGATGTTGATGGTGTATAAATCGAAACTTCATTATCAGAACTATCCATCCCTTTCAAATAGAAGATGTTGAATGATACAAATGGAGTCTCCTAAGGATATTATATAGCTTAAAGAATGAAATTTTCCCTCCAAAATTATTCCCTCCAAAAAGTTTCGCAAAAATATTTCCCTCCAAAAATTTTCGCGAAAATATTTCCCTCCAAAAATTTTCGCAAAAATATTTCCCTCCAAAAAGTTTGTTAGATTTATTTACCTTCATTATTTTATTCTACAATTTATTGAAAAATGTAAACTAATTTTTTTTATGAAATAAATCACTAAAATTAAAATTGTAAACTACAACTTCTACATTAATTATTCTAATAGTTAAAGTATATAATATTTACTAAACAATTGATTTTTACAATATATTCTAAAACAAATTAAACCCACATTTGACTCGTTGTAAAACAATTCTACAATATTCTCTTTATAATATTTGAAAACATATTATCCCATATTAACCGTACGGAAAAACATCTCCGTAATTTCACTTATATATTAAATTTCATTATCACTATTACTCACGTCACATCCAGGTTTTCTGAAGTTCGTTGAAAGACTCATGAATTTGTGGAGCAGTTATATTGCTATCAACAACATATTCAACGAATAGTTCTCGCAATTGAAAGGAAAGTTAAATTTTTTTCCTTCGAAATTTTCATATTAAATTAATTTAATGAAGAAGACTTTTTCTTAAATTAATGATTTTTCTGAGCCAAAATAACAATTACATCCATCCTGAGCATGGTGGGCCTGATCAAACTCAATCACCCAATAGTCGTGGGTGGGCTGCCGTGGTGTCGCACGGTGGGCGGGGAGGTCGAGCGGGGTGTGAGGGCTGCGGTGCCCACCCTGGTGGTTCGCCTGCCTATCGCGGGGGTTGGGTGATTCTCATAATTTCCCAACCCCCACGGCAGGCGGGCGAGCTGCCGGGGTGGACGCCACAACTCGACTCGCCCCCTATCACCAACCCCCCACTCTCGACACTCTGACCTCCTTCAACCACATGTTGTACCCTGCCTCCTTAACCCGCCCCCCCCCCCCCCCCCCCCCCTCCACATCCCCACATGACTCATCAACACTCCCATCCCTACCCACATCTGCCCCCTCATCCACACACCCTCCCTGTCATCCACCACCTCACATCACGCACCCTCCCCATGTGGTGACCCTTCCCACCCCCTCACACTCATCCTCTACCCCTGTCCCCCTCCCCCGCTCTCCCCCCTCCCCCCTCAACTCTCTCCCCTACCCACACCGCCCCTCCCTACCCTCTCACCTTCCCCCATGCCTCATCCTCCCTCTCCCTTCTCCAACCCCTCCTTCCCCACCCCCCTCTCCTCTTCCCCCTCGAACCCCCCACACCCCCTCACCTCTCGCGCCACCCCATGCCCCAGCCCCCTACCCCACACACCCCCTCCCCTCACCTCTCAACTCTCACCCCATGCCCCATGCCCACCCCACCTCTCTCCCCAAACCCCCTCACCTTTCTCCCTACACCCATGCCCCACCTCGCCCCCTCCCCCATTGCTACCTCCCCTCACCTCTCGCCCCCCACCCCTCACCTCTCTCCACTCCCCTGCCCTCACCTCTCAACCCCCCTCATGCCCCACCCCCTCACCTCTTAGCCCCCCCACCCCTCACCTCTCGCCCGTGCCCCCCGCCTCTCTCCCCTCCCACCCGCTGCCCCCCTCGCCTCTACCCCACCCCTCCCCTCCCTCACTCCCCCCTCCCACAGCCTCCCTCACTTCCGTCTCGCCCTCCCCTCCCTCCTCTCCACCCCCCCTGCTCTGATGGCCTCCTCCACCCTCCTTGATTGCCCGTCGGTCGGGCAAGGGGGTGGGCCGCCAAGGTAGTGCAGGCCTCGGTAGCGCCACCCCGGTGACCAGGAATTCCCGGTCGTCGGTCGAGCAGGGGGCAGGAAATTGGGGAGGGCGGAGGAGGTCGTGGGAGCAGGGGGGGTGGAGATGAGGGAGGGGAGCGTGAGAGGGTGGTGGGGGAGGGGCGTGGGAGGGGTGGAGCGGAGGGAGGAGAGGGGGTGGGGGAGGGGTAGGGGGAGCGGTGGGTGGGCTGGGGACAGAGGTGAAGGGGGTTGGGGGCGGGGGGGGGGGGGGAGTGAAGGGGGGTTGGGGGGGAGCGAAGGGAGGAGAGGGGTGGGGGGGGGAGGGGCGGCGGGAGCGACAGGTGGGGGGGCCGAGAAGTGAGGGCGGTAGGGCATGGACGGGGGGGGGGGGGTGAGAGGTGAGGGGGGTGGCGGGGGGGGGGAGGGGGGTTGGGGAGAGAGGTGGGAGGGGATTGGGCATACGGGGGGGTCGAGAGGTGAGGGGGGGTTGGGTATGGGCATGGGGAGAGAGGTGAGTGGGGGGTTGGGGGCATGGGGAGGGGGGCTGAGAGGTGACGGGGTGAGGGGGGTGGGGCATGGGCGGGGGGCATGGCTGGGCATGGGTGTGGGGCGAGAAGTGAGGGGGGTAGGGTGGGACATGGGGGTGGGGAAGGGTGTGTGGGGAAGCGGAAGAGGAAGAGGAGAGAAGGAGGGGTAGGGGTAGGGGTAAGGGTAAGGGAGGGGGTAGGGTTTAGGTTGATCGGAAGGGGTAGGGGGGAGAGGAGGGAGAGAGGTGAGGGGATTGAGGCATGAGGGGTAGTGGAGAGTGTGTGGGGAAGGGGGAGGGGATGGAGGGAAGGGGTAATGGGGGGGTAGGGCGTAGGTTGATGGGAAGGGGTAGGGCAGTGAGTGGGGGTGGTGCATGGGGGAGTGCGGGGGGGTTGTGTGGGGAAGGGGAGGGAGGTGAGGGGTAAGGGTGAAGGTGGGGGGTGAGGGTGCAAGTAGAGGAAGGGAAAAGGGGGGGGATGAAGGTAGGGAAAGGGGGGTGGGAAGGGTCGTGGGGGGTGGGAGGAAGGGTAGGGAGGTAGGGGGAAGGGAAGTGTCATCGGGGGAAGGGGGCGAGGGGGGTTAAGGGGGGAGTGGAGAAGGGAGGTAGGGAAACAGGGGGTGGGAAGGGTCATGGAGGGGGTGGAAGGGGCAAGGGAAGCGGGGAGAGAAAGGGTGGGGGGGTCAAGGGGGAGGAGAGGGAGGTGGAGGGGGGTTAAGGGGAGGGAGGCGGGGGGTCAGAGTGAGGGGTGGAAAGGGCGTGGGTGCGTGGGGGGAGGAGGGGGTGGATGTGGGTGGAGCAGGGCGCAAGGGGGTGGGTGAGGGGAGCGCACGTTTGGGGGGAGGTGGGGGCACGTGGGTGGAGAGAGTGGCGGGGAGGACGTGCAAGTGAGGCGGGTGGCTGTGAGGGAAGAGGGTCGGCATGGGCGCGTGAGGGTGGAAGGGGGTCGGGTGCAATGTCCCCGCAAGTTTGCCCCCGCCCACACCCACGCACCCCTATCGCCCACACCCACCCAGCTCGCCCGCCCCCACCCACCCGACTGTCCACCCAACACCGCCATCCCTCACCCGACCTCCCGCCCACCATCGACCCACCGACTGTCTGTCAGGGGTGGCTGGGTGATTCTGATTATACAAATAAAAAATTTATGATATATTTTCGTTGTTAATTTAAGTTAATATGTTTTTGTTATTTATTGATTTATGTGTTTCTATTTTTCAGGAAAATGGCATCAAAGAAAATTTTTGTGAATCTTTCTGGACCAAAGACTCTTAAAGGTGTATCTTCAAAAAACATTGGTGAACGAACTCCACCTGAGCTCATGGCTACAAATCTTTCAAGTGCCTCAAGTGATAAGAAGATAATTTCAGACTGGAAGAATTCAAAAGAGGTGAAATTTCCATCAAGAGTCTGGTATGTGAAAGAAAGAGAAAGCACAAATGTGAATATATATCTATATATTGATATACCGAATGATAATGGAAATTTTGAGGTGATGGGAAGAGTCATAGATATGTGTTTGGTACCGAACACTGAAGTTGTTTACGTACTTACAAAAGCTCCCAAGTCACATGAAAGGATTAAATACCGACTATCATATTCATTATATGACACGAGAGAGGTATCTACAAAGTTGTGTAAACAAATCGTAAATGAGATGACACAAAAAATCGTAAGTATTTTTATTTATATTTGTATTTTGCTTTCTTGAAAGTGTCTCGCTATATTTTTTTAACTTTGTTTTTATTGACATATGATATTTTGTTTGGCAGAATTTTGTTGAAAGTTGTTCAATTTGGTTGGGAGACATTCATTTCATAGAGCATGATATCATGAAAGTTGATAGCAATTTCTACTCATTGTCAGAAGAAAATATGGAAAACAAGAAAAATGTAGTAATTGATGATGCTACAAAACTACATCCAAAGAATCAGAAAAAAAAGGCCTTTGGTGGATCAATCTAGCAAGGGTAAACAAGTTACTTTTGAGGACGATGAAGTTGAAACTGACAGTGAAGCATATGTTGCCATTACTGAAGATGACATTGGAACTGAGAAAAGTCGTAAAAGACCAAAAGTAAAAATGCCCAAGAATAAATTTGTTGAGAATTTTATGACGAAGAAAATTAAAGTTGAAGATTTTGAAGTAGTCATTACCAGCAGTCAAGAATCAAAAGAAAGAAGAGAAATCATTACACCAGGAGCTGATTTAGATGATGGCATTATCAAAACAAAACAAAATGCCATTCAACAGAATTTGACAAAGAGAAACTTAATTGATGGTGGTCGTACATTTCAACTTAATGTCAGACAAACCTATAAGGCAAGTGAAGGACAATGCCAATATCAAGTCAGAAAGCCACATCATCTTCATGTTCACAACTTGAAGACATTGATGAGGTACAATCCATATTCTCATGTGGTTAGTTATGTGCTTCTTGTTGATCCACTTCAAGTTCCCAACAAAGAAGCATTTGATAAGTCAAAATGTTTTGAATACAATTATTATGTGCTTGGGGGAACCATTCTGTAGAAGCTCAAAGACAATTGATGGAGGAATATCCTAATAACCCACATTTTAAAACAATGAAATGTATCATTTATGCTGGTTTAAATGAAACAAAAGAAAATTTAGTGGCATGGATCATAATTCAGATAATGAATATAGGATGTCTATGACTTTCATCCAAAGGGTTAGATTTATTCATAGTGAATTTCAAGAAAAATGTGGTGGGGATAGGATAAATGTTACTGCAGATTTCTGAAAGGAATGTTGTATGGAAATAGGCTGTGAAATTAAAGAGAAAACCAATTCAAAAGGTGGAAAAGGCAACAAAAATAATGATTTATTCAAAGGTTTTGATAACATTTTCCAATTAGCATTTAGAACTAGAGATGTTTGGAAGTTGATTGATAAGATTTTTAGCATGTGGGAAGACATTGGCATTAAAAGCCATAGGGTAAAAAAGTCTAAGCCATTGATATGTAGCAACAGTTGTAGAAATTTTGAATAATTTAACACATATTCAACAGAGATTATCCTGATCATGTACTATTGCGGAATACATACACAATACATAAGCTCCTCTACATTGATCATCAATTTAGCAGCATCAATAACAATAAAACATCAAGAGTATTCACACATTAACACAGTATGTAACCCAGGGAAAGAAACTCGCTAAAAACCCCAAATATCTGTATATTAATGATTGAGACCATGTAACATTACAAAGTACAATGATTATCACAAGCAATCCAGTACCAGCTCCACCTGTTACACACAATACAGCTCAGATCTGATCTCCAAATCTATTCCACTGCTTGCCTGCCTCCACTGCTCAATACCTGCTCAAGAATGAATGAGAATGGTTTACCAAACTCGTATTTCACCTCCAAAGAATCACTCACACTATGTAAGACGTGAGCAAAGGCTATATTACTGGGCAAATACATGATCAAACTCATTGGCATACTCAATCCCTTGATTGTGCAAATCCTCATGCACAACTATAGTCACAACTGATAGCAATCTGATCCTCTAACACCTATCCCTGTTGAACTGAACATGCATTGACATGCAACTGAGTTAACTGATGTATTCTATAGTTGCATTATGAGTTAATAATTATTTTAACAACTCATCATTAGTCTATTTTTAGTTAAACTAATTACAACTAGTTTAACCAAGTCAAACTGAACACAACGCCATCAACTCCACAATCAACTCCACCAAACTCAACTGATTGAGTTCTAACTGAAGTCATGCATGCAGAAACTCAAATGACTCATAAGAAAAGCGTACTTCCTTCTGACAGCTGCATGGGCCACATATTTAGCTCAAACGGAAGTGCTCCAAGAGAATAAGATCAAGTTTATAGTCCAAATATTATTATGAAGCAATAATATTTGACTTTTCTATTTTGGACAGCCAGTCTAAAAATAGACTTTGATCACTCCTGCTGTGATCACTACTAGGACTCAGAATTGACCTATTTTGACCTTATATTTTTGCCTTAATATTATCCTTTTCAGTCATAAGTTGTAAGCTTTTGATTACATAATGACTTAATCACCCCAAGGTACGAAGTGACTTTCCGCATATCTATATGTTTAATTGTTCATTGCATATTCGTGAGTATCTTTATATTTATCTTGGAAAAGCTGATTAAATTGTCAAGTAATTGTCTTAAGCCTGCAGGAATTATAAGTTATAGTTGCTGTGACACCAGAAACAGCAACTACGCAGTTGCTGCAACACCAGAAACAACAACTACGCAGTTGCTGCAACACTAGAAGCAGCAACTACGCAGTTGCTACAGTCAGCAACAACAACCGTCTAAAGCAGACTATTTTGCAACAGCTGGAAATAACAACCGGCTATTATCTGAAGAACGCTGACGCGGCACGATCTGCAGCTATCTAAAGCGGGTAGAACATAGTTACCACTGCTTAAATCAAGAACAGCATGGGGAAACGGCAAAGGAATGTGAAGATCCCAAGAAGATGGTCGAAGACAGTTACCAACTGTGTAATAGCCAGAACTTAAGAAAGAATATATTGTTATACTGTTGTAACAGCGGTCTTTAACTCTTATTTTTGATCAAATGAGTTAACTGAATGAACTGTAATGATCTATTGTAATAGATGTCTCCTCTATAAAGAGGAGACATCTACATTAGAAGGGGGTTAATGTGTAATCTGTAAGAGAGATTTTGAGAGACATCAGCAAGTCTGAACTTCATTGTACTTGAATCTTTTGGCAGATGAATAAAGAATCGTTCTGAGCACTTAATCTAGTCTTTGTGTGACGGGGAATCTTGTGAGAGGGACTGGGCTCACCTTCCTCACAAGATTCACCCATTTACTTTTCTGTTAAAGTGTGTAAGTGTGTGATAATTTCTTTCCGCTGGTACTCTGTTTGGATTCTGTAGCATTACCTCTGGTATTTCCGCTTTGCTAGTACTCTGTTCCATTCATTGCTTGAAGTTGTGCAAGGATATTTCACCGGTGAATTCGAGTGCAGTGTGTGTTAGCAATCTGGTTACAGAGGCAGGTGCTGAACGTCCTCACCTGGAGGATAGGGTCCTGATCCTCTGCCAACAAAGCATCCATCATTTTGCTTTTCAGAATTGTAATCTTAATTAATTACTTTCATTTTATCAGTACGGTGATAACTTAGCGTAAGGATTACGTATACTACAGCTTTTTAATGCTTTTAGGAGTAAGTACATACAGTACGCGGTAGCCTTTATAATAAAAAGACTTTCCCAGGTTGACAATTAATGTGGTACTTGAATGTTTAATCAATAAACAATTCAACTAGCCAACATTTTGGCGCCGTTGCCGGGGAAGGCAACTAGAGATTTCTAAAAGCATTAATGATTTCTTTTTGAGAATAACAGATGCATGAGAGGACGCAAGAAACCTAATTTCACAGGCGGCAAAGGAGGAAGAAAAACTTATATTGACGAAATCATCTCAAAGGCTGAAACATCACAAAGGACAAGTTCCCGGAGACCTCAGATCCAATACTCCTCACAAACAGACCAATGGAGGATAACAGAACAGAAGGAAGAGGGGAAAACTCGCTCTCTACCCTGGAATTCCCTATTGGGGAGCTCCCGAGAGGAACAACCCCCATGAAAAATATTCCACTCTCGGCATTACCCAACTTTCATGGGTTATCCTCTGAAGACCCGGATGAATTCCTCTTTGAATTCGACATACTATGTAGAAGTTATGATTATATAAGTCCTAATCAGAAGCTAAAACTGTTTCCAGCAACACTAAAAGGGAATGTGTTGAGGTGGTTTATGAGCTTAGGAGCTCAGGCAATCACCACCTGGGACCAGATGAAAGAGGGATTTCTGGCCAAGTATCAAGACTACTGCCGGACAAGAGAAAGGAAGGAAGAATTGTTTAAAATGGTTCAGAAAGAGGACGAGAATCTGGAAGATTTTGTGGAAAGATTATAGTATAATCTGCAGCGGTCTGATCATCCTAATATGAGTAAAGATATTTTGAAGACCATATTGCTGAAAGGGGTAAGAGATGACTGCCTGGACATGTTGAACATGCTTGGAAAAGGGGACATTTCCAAAGAACCCTTTGATGAAATTATTAATCTCTGCATGAGATGTTCAAGGGAAGCTGAGAACAAGATGGTTAGGGCCGTACGAAGTGGATGCTGTTTTCCCAAATGGAACAGTTAGACTTTTAACAATTGATGGAAGCAGAACACCACTGTTAGTGAATGGCTACCGACTTCAGTTATATCAGCGGCCGGTTTCCAAAGAGGATTTTAAAGCCACTTGCATGGCAATAAAACAGTATTCTTTTCCAGGGGAACTTGTTGTCCCTCAAAGCACTTGAATTTCTATTATTTATGTAATTTATTTAGGATAGATATTCTTTTTTTTTAGAAACTAATAAATCCTACCAAGGATTGCGATATTACATTTCAGTATTTTGCAGATTTTGGCCCGGGAAGTGGCTGAGAACAGAAGTTTCAAAGGAATTATTTTGCAGACTCAGAATTCCTGTTGCTGCAACACCATTTCCCTGTTGCTGCAACACCATTTCCCCATTGCTGCAACACCACTCCCGTTGCTGCAACACCATTCCCTGTTACTGCAATATCATTCCCGTTGCTGCAACACCATTCCCGTTGCTGCAACACCACTCCCGTTGCTGCAACACCATTCTCTGTTGCTGCAACACCATTCCTATTGCTCTAGCACAACTCCCGTTTTTACAAACGTCTCACATCATTCCCTGTTGCCACATCAGCAATTTTCCGTGGCTGCAACACCAATCCCGGTGCTACAACATCACTTCCCGATCATGGAATATCTTTCCCAGCAGATTACTTCATGTACGAAAACGCCAGTCTTACGACATCAGCCCAAGGAAGAAACTTTGATAAAATATACCACTCCTTGTGATGATTACAACACCCTACTATCACTTCCCGTCATTATCATTACAAATCACCGGTATTCCCATGCTTGTAGATCCGCGGTAATCATTATGATCCAGCACAAGACAAGACAAGACTTTTTGACGCAGCAATCAAAAAGGTAAAATACGAAGGTACGCATGATTATGTATGGACATTAAATGATAGATAATGCAGAGAAGTTGATAGGACTATCAAATCATTGTATTTCCAATCATATCGTTGACACGTAGGGGGGGGGATTACCAAAGCAACTCTCATAATGACATACCACGCCAACTACCGCCACCCTTAACTCTCCCGGTAATATGTAAAAGCCACCCTATCACAGCATGTTACCATTTGCGACGTTCTACTCTGAACTGAAATTGGAAGCTCGGCTCTGAACTCTGAAAGTTACTGAAACAACAGCTATGGGAGGAACCCTCATTACACATGAGCCTGGCTTGACAACAGTCCTTGAACTCTTTCCGGAGATTTATCAAATTTTCTTGCAAGCGGGTTGGATAGAGTACTTCAGGAGACTTCCGGACTTTGACGAGCAGCAAGTCCTTGAATTCGCATGCAATTTAACAGAAGGATTCTCTGTCGTCCAGGGAATTCAAGTTCCAGTCACAGAGGAAATCATAGCCGAAGTTACCAGGCTACCAGCTAATGGCACACTGTGGTTTAGCAGAAAGCACCTGATTCTTAATGCGCAGCAGGATTTTCTCCGACCAGGCGAGCACATAGAGACCAAAGGCAGAGGCATAGCACTTCGGTCGTTACCTCAACCGTGGCCAAAAGTCGCTAAATTTGTCAAGCAATATCTGACGTGCGAAGGCCGCTACCACGTAATTTACCAGCACGACTTTGTCCTGTTAAATCATCTAAGAAATGGTCAGTTAATAAACATGCCATATTATCTATTGGGTTGTCTCCAAAATATGTCACGATATGCTGTGAAAGCGAAGCATCCACTAGTTTCCTTAAAACACCACCGCTTAGCCCAATTACTGATTAATAGAGCCCTCGCTCTAAATAACCCTCCACCCCCCATTAATCCCCATCAGGAGGCACAAATTCCATAGCCAGAACATGAAATTCCTCACCAAGAAGAGGAAATTCTTCACCAAGCTGAGGACATACCTCAGCAAGATGAAGAACTTCCTCAGCAAACGGAGGATATGCCTGAAAAAACCCCTCTGGAAAACCCTCAGCAAGCAGAGCACATTCCTGAACAAATCCAGCAAACACCCCCGCAAGATGCTGATAATGCCACAAGGACAACCCCATCTCCCAAAGGAATCAATCCTTCCATTCCCATACTGGGTATTTCTACTGATGACTCTGATGACAATATCCCCATTACCCTGCTTAAAAGAAAAAGGTAGCAGGAAAAGAAAACCCCATCGAAAAGAAGGAGAACCAGGGTTTCAGCTAAGGCACCTGCTACTCCGGCTACTGTCCCCATCCTAAAGAAAGCTAGCCTAAAGAGAAAAACACCTGAATTCCCTGCTTCTCTACCAAAGAGAAGAACTCGGTCATCGGTAGCAGCTAAATCTCCCAATTCCCCCAGTTCACCGCCCATCACTATAAAGATCCGTACTCCCACCAGTCCTCAGAACTCCTCTCCTTCACCCTCGGAAGCAGAGATGCAGAGCGTTCATAGCTTCGTGACATCATATTTTAAGGCAGCTGACACACAAGAACCAGCTGCCGACACCCAAGATAATAGTGACCAAGTGGCTGCAACACAAGAAACAGCCACTACCCCAGGTGACACACAAGAACCACCTGTGGGGAATACTGATCAGAATGATGAAACACAACCTCTGCCTCCATTGGAATCTACTGCTCCGCAGGACCAGCCTACCATACCTGCCCTACAGGAAGAAATTGAATTCCTGAAATCTCAGATTCAGGACTATCAGGAGGAAATAATAAGGGTTAAGGAAGCATATCAGAAGGAATTCAGCCTGCATGTTTTAGCACGAGTAGCGTCTGCAGCAGAAAAAAGTAAGGATAATGAATATGTGTGCACCAATTGTGGTGAAATATACACTCAGGCAGGATATAAGGTAGTGGCAGAGCCAATGAAGGAAGCATCTGATGTTGTTGATGAAACGAAAGAGCCTGCTATTATACAGACGGAAATGCCGCAATCCTCTGCTGAAATAAAGGAACCTGTTGTCACACAAGAACCAACAGGTACTCCAGAAGAAGTGCAGACAGAAGAACCTGTTGTCACACAAGAACCAACAGGCTCTTCAGAGAAGATGCAGGACCAAACTGAAGGACTTACTGACACACAAGAACCAGTAAGTTCCCCAGAAACTGCACAAGACAAAGCTGAAGGGCTTACTGACACACAAGAACCAGTAAGTTCCCCAGAAACTGCACAGGTCCGAACAGAAGAACTTACTGCTACACAAGAACCAGTAAGTTCTCCAGAGATTGCGCAAGAACAAGCAGAAGGGCTTGCTGACACACAAGAACCAGCAAGTTCCCCAGAAATTATGCAGGAAGAAATAAGGAATGAGAAAGAGGAGAATACAGACTCACCCCGGCCTACCCAAGTTACTATGGAAGAAGTTGTTGCACAAGAATCAGGAAATGCAGAAGAAAACACAGACTCACCCCGGCCTACCCAAATTACTATGGAAGAAGTAGTTGCACAAGAAAATCAGGAAAAAGGTATGGACTCACCCCGGCCTACCCAAACTGTTATGGAGGAAAAAGAAATAGTTTCAGGAGGAAATGAAGAAAAATCAGACTCACCCAGCTCTATTCAAATTGCCAAAGAAGCAGAAAAAGAAGAAGAAAATCAGGAAGCAGAAAAAGAAGAAGAAAATCAGGAAAAAGAAGAAGAAGAAAATCAGGAAGCAGAAAAAGAAGAAGAAAATCAGGAAAAAGAAAAAGAAGAAGAAAATCAGGAAAAAGAGGAAGAAGAAAATCAGGAAAAAGAAGAAGAAGAAGAAGGAAATGAGGAAAAAGGCACAGACTCACCCCGGCCCACCCAAATCACCATGGAACAAAATGAATCAGTACAACAGGAAGAAGAGACACTAGCCAGAAATGAAGAAAAAGATGTTGGATCATCCCAGACTATTCCTACAGAGCAGGTTATCCTTGTGGATGCCTTTACACAGACAGAGCTTCCCTCCGTTACTGATGTATGCACAGAAACAGATAGCTTTGAAACATTGAAGGGACAATGGTGGAGGGAATATGAGCAGTCGCAAGGCAAGGCATTCCAGCAACAAAAAGGGATCTGGTTTAGTCACGCATACAAGAACTGGGAAGCACTTGAGCAGTGCAGAGCCCAGTATAAAGAAATCAAGGAACTTAAAGCCAGATTGACCCAGATGTTTGAATTGTTTCAAAGACTACTTGCTGCAAGGAAACCTTCTTTTAATTATGCAACATTTTTAAGGGAAAGACTCACATTTTTGCAGATAAAGGCTGTCAAAGAAGGTAGACCTCATCAGGTAGTTACGTCAGAGCAGTTTATGCAAACCTTTGCAGAGGCACCTAAAAACGATCAACATTTGTTATGCGAGCTCTATCTCCATAATGAAGCCATGTCCGAGGAAAGAAATATGAATATGATACCTGTAGTCGGTGACATACAGTTGAGAGCCTTTATCTCCTTTTTAGCTAATCAACTTACATGGCAGAACGCCTTTGTTTCAGCTCAGCATAATGAACAGAATTGTCTTCTGTGGATTAGAGCTGAACCGCAGAACGCAGCCACCTTTATTGCACAACACCTGAGCATGGTAAGTGATCCTAAAATGAAGGACCATGTTAAGCAACTGCAAACAATGGTCCTGAAAGACTGTCAGCATTATGTAAAGACTAAGGCATCCTTGGCTGTCAAAGCAAACAAACTGTTTTGGGAAAACTGCCCCAAGGAGAGGCAGGAATACCACCCTTATAATCCACCTAATTTGCAGGTGGCACTCTCAAGGGTACCTCATTATGTTAATTGCATGCAGCACTGTGCTGAAAATTGGATGGGTTACAGATTTAGATTTCCACTTTTATGGCTGTCTGGTGAACAATATAAAGGACAGTTTGGATTGTCTAGCAGGGAAGAAGCAGCAGCATGGAGGCAGATACAGACTGCCTGTGGATTCAGAAAGAAGTTTGATGCCACTTCCTATAACTATTGTCTCAGTAATCTACATTGTTCATCCCAGTACTCCGACTCAGACTCAGAGTAGCCATTGCATAGGGACATGCAATCTCTTCAGTTGGGGGGGATGTTAGGACTCAGAATTGACCTATTTTGACCTCATATTTTTGCCTTAATATTATCCTTTTCAGTCATAAGTTGTAAGCTTTTGATTACATAATGACTTAATCACCCCAAGGTACGAAGTGACTTTCCGCATATCTATATGTTTAATTGTTCATTGCATATTCGTGAGTATCTTTATATTTATCTTGGAAAAGTTGATTAAATTGTCAAGTAATTGTCTTAAGCCTGCAGGAATTATAAGTTATAGTTGCTGTGACACCAGAAACAGCAACTACGCAGTTGCTGCAACACCAGAAACAGCAACTACGTAGTTGCTGCAACACCAGAAGCAGCAACTACGCAGTTGCTACAGTCAGCAATAGCAACCATCTAAAGCAGGCTATTTTGCAACAACTGGAAATAACAACCGGCTATTATCTGAAGAACGCTGACGCGGCACGATCTGCAGCTATCTAAAGCGGGTAGAACACAGTTACCACTGCTTAAATCAGGAACAACATGGGGAAACGGCAAAGGAATGTGAAGATCCCAAGAAGATGGTCGAAGACAGTTACCAGCTGTGTAACAGCCAGAACTTAAGAAAGAATATATTGTTATACTGTTGTAACAGCGGTCTGTAACTCTTATTTTTGATCAAATGAGTTAACTGAATGAACTGTAATGATCTATTGTAATAGATGTCTCCTCTATAAAGAGGAGACATCTACATTAGAAGGGGGTTAATGTGTAATCTGTAAGAGAGATTTTGAGAGACATCAGCAAGTCTGAACTTCATTGTACTTGAATCTTTTGGCAGATGAATAAAGAATCGTTCTGAGCACTTAATCTAGTCTTTGTGTGACGGGGAATCTTGTGAGAGGGACTGGGCCCACCTTCCTCACAAGATTCACCCATTTACTTTTCTGTTAAAGTGTGTAAGTGTGTGATAGTTTCTTTCCGCTGGTACTCTGTTTGGATTCTGTAGCATTACCTCTGTTATTTCCGCTTTGCTAGTACTCTATTCCATTCATTGCTTGAAGTTGTGCAAGTATATTTCACCAATGAATTCGAGTGCAGTGTGTGTTAGCAATCTGGTTACAGAGGCAGGTGCTGAACGTCCTCACTTGGAGGATAGGGTCCTGATCCTCTGCCAACAGAGCATCCATCATTTTGCTTTTCAGAATTGTAATCTTAATTAATTACTTTCATTTTATCAGTACAGTGATAACTTAGCGTAAGGATTACGTATACTACAGCTTTTTAATGCTTTTAGGAGTAAGTACATACAGTACACGGTAGCCTTTGTAATAAAAAGACTTTCCCAGGTTGACAATTAATGTGGTACTTTAATGTTTAATCAATAAACAATTCAACTAGCCAACAATCACTCCTGTTGTGGTCACTCCTACTATGATCACTCCTACTGTGGCCACTCCTACTGTGATCATCCCTGCTGTGCTCACTCCTGTTGTGATCATCCCTACTGGGATCCAAAAATAGAACTTGCGCCATAATTTGCCTGCGGGCCCACTTAGTGAAGGCGACTCTTTTCACTAAGCTCCATCATCTTGTTGCAATCTGAACAACAGTAAATCAACTCCTGAACTGAAGCAACTTCCAGACGATATAATTGTCACGCCTTGGAGGGCGATGCAAGGAGTGAAAGATGAAAAAATTGTCAAAACAATATTATCTCGTGTGAGTTCAGGGGAATTATCATTGGAGGAAATGTCTGAAGAAATTCAAAAGTAAGTTTGCTTCATTATTTTTGTTTATTTCTAGATTATAGTTATCTTTTAAATAAAACATGTTGTTCTTGGTAGTATTTTTTATACATATCATTATATTAACTTTTTCTTATTTTATCTATGCAGTCACAAAGTTTACATGAAAATTCAAGAAAAAATGGTTAGATTGTTGAATGAAGATAGTTGGGATGATGTTGTACGCAACTATCCAGATTCAAGTTCTACATCAACATTAAAATCTTTTTATCTTGCATTTAAAAAGGTATCTTGATTTATACATTGATTTTTATTCATCTGTGTACTATTTTTAATTTAAAACTTACACACGTTTTCGTTAAAAATTACATGTTAAGGACTTGGGGTAGGGACTGCTGAAGTTTGAAACAGCTGAAGTGAGGCGCGGGCATCAATGGAGCCGAACCATGACCAGTGGGAACAGCAGGGAGGAACTATCCTGCAGACCACCGCTACCAATGGCCGCATTCGTCGGACCTACATTACACCTTCTGCTGTGTGCGTAGGGAGATTCATTATGGAACGCAGAAAAGACGTTACAGCACTCAGGGCCGAGCTGCCGTCAGCGCTGGAGAGTGCCATTGATCCCGCTCTGCTGGTTTTACAGGCTCTCGAGGGTTTTTATGACAAGGGTACCGGGAAAACGGAGAAGAAGGATTCGGGTCTTGGGGACCAGAGACGGGCCTGTTCTTTGTTGCTGGAATCGCTTCTTCCCCTCCTGGCAAACCCTACAATGGGAGCCGAGCGGCCCGTTGTGTCTCTGAGTACTAAGGAGCAGGCGAGGGTTATTGCCAATGAGTGGAAGTCGAGGATCGATGTTGATGCGGATCCCTCCAATGCCGCCAAGCCCTTGGAGGTCCAGGCATTCTTGCAGCTAGTAGCTACTTTCGGCATTGCGGCTGATTTTCTGAAAAATGATCTCTGCAAGCTTGTTCTTGCAGTATCATGGCACAGGCAGATTCCGAAGCTCTGTGGTGCTCTCAGGCTTACAGAGAAAATGCCAGGGTTCATGTGCCAGGGCGGTGAATTCAAAGGGGGCAACGGTACCGGTGGATCCGACGCAATTGATCACCGGCCTTTTTACAGATCTACAGCCCTATCCTCTGCAGCAGATCTGGGCTGGAGAGAAAGCTACCATCGGCAGAAGCTTTTTCCTCCCATTTCGCCTCCCGTGTGGCAAGAGATAGGAGACTCAACATCCTCTGGCCCTTTGTTGCTTCAGAAAGTTTTTGAAAACCTCTCTGCCCCCTTTCAGGTACAAATCACACAGATCTCAGGCAAGACCATTCTGCAATGGGTATACCCTTCAGATCTGGTGCAGAATCTCAAAGTAAATCTGGAACGCCGATTCGGGATCCCCTCTGCCCTACAGAGACTTATATTTCAAGGTAAACAACTTGATGATCCTCTTCCCCTCTCTTTTTACAGCATCAAAAATAATAGCTCTTTAGTGTTTTCCCTTCGTTTGAGAGGTGGCGCTGCAGGTCAATCTTCTTCCGCTCCTCCCTTCTCCTACAAAGCTGCAGTTCACTCTGAGATACCCATTTCCCCTGAACCTCCCAAACCCAAGCCTTTTCTGGTTGACAAGTTAGAGGAGGTTCCCTCTGTTGAGATCTCCCACCCTGACCTTGCAGATGACATTCAAAAATTTGCTGAAAGGGCCATCATTTGCAGATTCAATGGGCTTTGGCCTCGCTCTAAGGACCTTTATGACTGGATCTATGACAACTGGACTCACCATTGCAAGGTTTGCTTCTGCTCAAAAGGATATTTTATAGTTCTGTTCGATAGTCCTAAGCACTATGAAAAGGCCTTGGAAGAAGGTCCTTGGTTCATGGGTACAGCAGGACTCTTCTTAACTCCATGGTTCTCAGATTTTGACCCAGCTTCCGCAGTCATCACCAAAGCCCCTGTCTGGATCAGACTTCCAAACTTTCCAGCTCACCTGTGGCATACAGCAGTCTATCGGAGGATAGGCAACACCTTGGGCAGCTTTCTAATGGGAGATTTCAGGCGGGAACATCAAGGTCTCTACACATATGCTAGAATATGTGTGGAGCTAGATCTGAGCAAGGGACTGCCAGAGCAAATCAATCTCAAGATCAATGACTCTGTATGGACCCAGAACCTGGATTACGAAAACACTGCCTTCCGCTGCCGCCACTGTCACCTAACAGGGCACCTGCAGAATTCCTGCCCATCGCTGACTGCAAAATCGAAAAAGGGCAACTTTGCAAAGACCAAACCCAAGCGTTGGACCCCTTGTTCTCCGCCGCCAGCAGTGAGCTCTGATTCCTCAGGCTCGGAGGATGAGGAGAGCGATTTAGAACCGGACCAGGTGCCTCAGAGGATGGATCTGTCCACAGATACTCCTGCGCACACCACTGTCATAGCAATCTCCCAGAAACGCGTTCATGAGACCTCCTCTTCTGAATCAGATAAGGAGATCCCCCTGATGGAGAATTCCAGTCTTCAAGTTGTTTTAGCTCATACTCCCGAGGATGGCTGGATAAAAGTCAATAAAAAGAAAGGGAAGAAACACCGTGTTGAGGTTTCTGCCCCTGTGGGGTAAAAGTCAGTTTTTGTTCTCAAGTTATTTGTTGTAGCTCCGTGATTGGTTCACTCCTTCTCCGGGACCGAGGTTGATAGTTTTATCATTTCCGGTCTGCCGATTTCTTGTCTCTCATGATTGTACTATATTTTACTCAATAGAAATAGTTTAATTTTACTGAGAAAAAAAAATTTAAAACTTACACATATATTTGTTTATTTGGTAAAATATGAGGAAGGAAGATAATGGAGCACCAGATAGTTTCAAGACTTTTATTGAAAAAATAAAGATCGAAAGACTGAGGAAGCAACGTATTAAGAATCTTGAACTTGATCCAACTCTTAATCATTTCATTTGGAATAGGCTAGACACTATTGAATATCAAGTAATACAAGGTGACTATGAATACATTGTTAAAGTCATACCAAAAAGGGATTATGCCCTAGTTATTGCAGATATTCCCCATGGTTTCAATATTCCAAACATTTACTATGATAGTGACCCTTATACTTATCAAGCTTTTAACAAAGTGGTTGCTTGATTTGTAGAAGTGATGTCATCACCATTATGGATATTTGTGACATTTCATTCAGACACACAATTGGCAATGATACTGTCAAGCTTCAAGGGGAAAACAAATTCAAGGATGCATCTTACATGGTAAGACATTTTAAATGTATATTTGATTAATGTTGAAAAATTCATTTATGTACAAGTTAATTGAACTTTTACTATTTCATGTTACAGGCAAAAGTCAAATCTTCTTAACAATGAAGATCAACAATTTATAAATGACTATGAGTTCATTCATATTGATAGTTGGGCAAAAGATGATAGCTATATGTCTATGATTTTTAATCGGGTGGACGGAAAGAGTCATAGCCAAATACTGACTTATGATGCTGTTGTGAGAAAACTAATATATGAAGACAAATAAACAAAAGGAGAGATAGTTAACATTTATCAAAAAGCACAATTATTGATTAACTATCTTATAAACATATGTTCAAATGAAGGAGATTGTGTTCTGGATTTATTTTTTGACTCAGGTAAGTTTTATTATATGGAATTGAATTTCAATATGTTCTTTTTTTAATTAATATGTCATTGTACTAATTTACTTCATTATTTCTTTTGTGCTTGATAATAGGTACAACACTAGCATGCTGCCTTCAAAAAAGAAGAAATTGCATTGCAATTGAGAAAGATCCATTACAATGCAATTTCATTCAGCAAAGAATTAATGCTCTTCAATTTCTTCCAGATGCAATGCAAGAAATTGGGTTTAAGAAAGGGGACTTTAATGAATCACGTGTGGCAAAAAAGGCAACGGAACCCCAACCACCATTACATGGAATGTTTGGAAAGACATACATTGGGAGATTCGTAGACATCAAAGATCCATTAGAAGAGGAAAATGAGCAAAAGGAAGCAGAAAATATTGTGGAAGAAGACAATGATGAAACTCTAGAAGATGAAGAGTTTGGATTGTGGGACATTGTTGATTAAATTTAAGTTATGCTTGGAAATCAAGCTTTGCAATGTTTTGATTTTGACATTTTATGAGAAGAATAATCAATCAATTAAGGTTGTTATGCGTTCAATATTTGTAATATGTGATTTTCGCATTGTTTTTTAAGTTAATCATTATTTTTTGAAAAAAAAGTGATTATTATTATTTTTTTGACATGAAATTCATCAATTTTTATATATATATATATATATATATATATATATATATATATTATTTAACCATTTTTAGTTAAAATTTTCGTATAAAAATTGTGATTTTGACATGTCAATTCTAGCAAAAAATTATCAAAACGCATAGTTTTTTTGTTATATTTATGTTAAAAATGGTTATTTTTATGTCCATTGTTAAAAAATATTGTTTTTTAAAAACAATTATTTCATGTGGATTGAAAAATTAATTAAGGATGTATAAATATGTAGATTATCTAAAATTCAAAATATCGTCTTTCTAATTTAAAAATGCAAAACAATAAAAGCCTCACTACAAAAAAAAAAAAAAAAAATTAAAATAAAAAACAAGAAAATATGAAGAAAATGACCACTTCAAAAACTATCAAATTTAGAAAATAATTATTTACATTTCATACACTAGAAAATTTAAAGTCAAAAAATAGGTCTTTTAAAAAAAGGGTGTGATGTAGAATACTCACTTTTTTAAATCAGCATGAAAATCACTACCATTCTAAAATGTAATGTACATAAAAAAAAATTAAAGTGCAAAAAACTATGCTCTAAAAAAAACATGTGTGTTCTGCATCACCCATTTTCAAAATCAGGTCACTTTTTTGCTATCTCTATGAAATGGGTAACAGTATCAGTTCCCATTTCAAAGTTTACATTGTTCAATGGGAATTGATGGACAACAAACTCAAGAAAAGAACAACCTTTCATCCACAAATAGATGGCTAGACAGAAGTGGTCAATAGGATAGTCATCCAGTTGCTCAGAGGCTATTGCAGCAAGCATCCCAAACTTTGGGATGAACATTTGTGTTATGTGCAGCATGCTTACAACTGAGCAAAACATTGTTATAGATAGAGATCTCCTTTTGCGGCCTGTTTTGGTTTCACACCAAGGTGTCCCTTGGATTTTTTCTTTGGTAAAGACATAGCAGTTGATGGACACAGTGATGTGGAAAAGGCAATCAAGTCCATTTAACAAATCCAAGAGATTCGCCAGGCAGTACAGGAACAGCTGGAAAAGGGCCAAGCCAAATACAAGGCAAGGCATGACAAGCATCAGGTGGAGCATAGTTTCCAAGTTGGTGATCAAGTCTAGCTATACATCAGTAAAGACAGAATGCAAGGTGAAGGCAAAAAGCTAAAGCCAATAAGTGATCGACCTTTCAAGATACTTGAGAAAATTGGTGAGAATGCTTTTCGCCTTGAGTTACCAGCTTACATGCACATCTACTCAGTCATTAATGTAGGAAACTTGAGACTATTTGAACCTTCATTAATTGAAGATCCCAAAGAGCAAAGTCAATTGCCTTTTATTGATGATCTGCTACCTGAATATCTCAATGAATTGCAAGAAGACACAATTCTGGATAGGAAGGTGAGGACGACGCATAGGGGAGATGTTGTGTACCTCAGGATTGGACTAAAGGGTTCAAAGTGTTAACACCCAGGTTGTTCCCTATGACTCCCAACGGAATACGGCCGGGGTAACCACTAACCAATCTTTGGATTACAGTGCCTAGCCACACTGTAATCAGAGAGGGCTCTCTCTTTATAACTTGTCTCTGTTTTGATGGTGTTTTAGGCTAGTTATTATGCTCAGGTTTTTTGGTTTATGTTTTGGTTGAAGGACTTCTTTCAGGGCTTAAGGTGTAGTGTTCAGAGAATAGTATATCATTGGGCAATGGAGTCTGGAGTTGTGAAATGCTTTGAAATGCAGGTTTGGTGATGTTCGGACTGCAGGGCCTATTGTGTATCTTAAACAAACAAATTTAAACTTAAGGGGTGAAGCATGGTTAGCCAACAGAAAGCAATTAAGAATTCTCTATTAAGCTGGTGATGTGAAAGTGAAACATGTTGCACAGGAGCAAACTTGAATTCCTGAAACAAAGCTCACTGTGAAAGATATATTCTGAAAGTGCAGCAATTAAGAATTACACTTATCAAGATTACAGCTGAAGAAAAACATTCATTAACAACACAGATTGAACTCAGGGTATTCCTTGAATAAGTCTTGAAGGTTATTCTTTTTCCTTGTTGCTAAACGCTTAGAAATTAGAAACATATATGGGTTGTAAAAGATTAAAGCACATAACAAAGAGAGTTACAGAAACTTATTGTATTGTGAAGTACACAGGAATCCTGCAGTTTTCAACAGACACCAGAACGCATTCAACACTTCAGAAATCCGAGAAATTCCATCACTTTGTTTATTAAACTTCTGAAAGGATTACAGCATAAGAACTTCTTCAGGAGAAATCAACAACAACCCTTTGCAAAAACATGCGAAGGGGACTTTATAGAAATGTTTATACAAAATATCTCAGGCATTGAGTCATCTGAGAGAGAAATATCTTCATTACTTCGTACAGAAAAGTAGAAAAGAAGTTATTACAGCTTTGAATGCAACATAACTGCTCTTTAAGTCTGTCAGAGGATATTTTGACCTTTGGAGGTCACTGAGTCGGTTGGAACGCTTTGCTTTAATGCTGAAAAATGTGCCTTTACGTTTGCTGCGCTGTATCTTCTCGTCCTTGCCACCTATGACTCTGCTTGCTGCTGTGGCGACCGAATAGCCCTGCTGAGTTGGCTCAGCCTTTCATCTTTCCTTTGTATGCTGATTTTATTAAACTGTGCTTTGCATAACATTTCATATTTTTATAAACAAAATTTGGTGAATGGCTCACTGTTTACAAAATTGTTTGTATTGCTTTGGTCCACCAGCCATGTAGGTAATTGATGCCTGAGGATTGCATCTATAGTCTCTTCTGCCTCTGTATACTTATAAAAATTGGGAGGGGCCTCAAACAGGTGTTTGATTTCATTCATTATAAAAAATAGATTCTCTACTCTGTTACAGAGAGTCTGTCCTGTGGCTGGCCCTGTTTCCTCTGAGGTGTTGGGCTTCTCGTTCATCTGACTAGTGGAAAATGTGTTGACCCTTTTGGCATACTGGTCATGTGTGAACAATCTCCCTGCGCTGTTCAGTAAGCTAGGGAGCCCTCTGTTTTCTAACACCTAAAATTTCTCCAAAAATCTGTTCACCTCAGTCTGCATATCCTGGGTTCTTCTTTCCAATGTCTGCACTAAGTTTCTCAGTGTGAGAACCCTTTTGATCAACTGAATGTGCTCAGTTCTGTTTGGAATTCCCATGGCAGCCAACTGAGTGCTTGTCCTATTGTTAAGCACATTGATCATCCTGGTGGCTATCTCAGGCATATTGCTTAGAGCAGCTCTTGCTCTCTGAATTTCAGTGTGTGCTTTTGGAATGAGGTCCAACTGCTCATGGATGGTTTCAATATATTGCCATTGCTCATTGATAGATTGACCAATGTTAGCCCACAACACTATTTTAAGCTCAGCCACCACCTTATCTAATTTGAGCTCATTTTCTAGCTCTTTGATTTTATCTTTGAGGGCTTTTATCTCCCTACCCTTTTCTGCCACAGACTGCTTGGATTTATCATATCTGTCATTCACTTTGGCCAATTTATCCCTGATCTCATTCAGCTCTGTCATTTGGGCTTCCAGGGCCTGGATCTCATTCCTCAGCTTTTGCATGTCCAGGCTTGGGGCCTGCTCTGTTGCTGGTGGTGCTGCTGAGGTGGATGTTGCTGCTTGTTCTGGCTGTTGAGGAGGAGGAACAGTAGGTGGAGCAGTTTCCTCAAGATTTATTACTTCAGGAGGAGGCTGGGAGGTCTGTCCTTCTTCTCTTTGTTTCAAAGCTGCCTGTAATGCTGCCTGTGCAGCCTCTGATTCTCCCAGCTTTTCTTGTGCCTGGATGAGCTGTTTATAGAGAGACACCAGTAAATCTGTGGCTTCCTTATCATGCCTCTGTTGGGCAACCTCATCTGTTTGAGGGTGAATTGTGGCTGGCATTTTTATCTTTTTCTTCAAAGCAGCCATGTCTGCATCCCTTAACTTCAATATCTCCTGGATGCCCTTGATATCTTTGGGATCATGCCCAATCTCAATAATTATATCTTCTAAGGACCTAATTCTGTTGTCCTTAGCCTGTGATGATGCCCTTTCCAACTCAAGTTGGGCAGCTGTATTATTAAGGCTATTTTCCAGCCTGTAGTTGTCCAAGGTTTTGTCTGCCAAGGAGGCATAGACCATCTCACCTGTTTGTTTGTGCAACTCAATTTTATCCATTGGGTGGATGTCTTTGGCAAGGACCTCAAGATTGGTCCTTATATAATCTGCATGAGTTTGGGGCTGTGCTACAGCTGGTAAGAAATGACTCATGATCATCTTGCCTTCACTGACATCAAAAGCAGACATCAGTCTTTGCTGGTTGGTGGGAGCCATCTTCAGCAAATGATTATAGAGCTGTATTTTTATGGGCTCACTCCTTTTCTTTATGTCTATGAACTGTTGTTTGATGCTCAGTTCACCCTCCCTCTGCTGGCTAGAGGAGCTGACTTCTCCTCCCACAGTTCTGTTCTGTTCCCCTTGGAAGGAACTTGCAGATACTTCCCTGCTAGGTGGGCCCATGCCCAGAGACTGCCCTGTTGGCATTTCCTCATCCGAGAAAGGGTTCATTCTCTGTCTTTTCTCACCATGACTTTCTGATGTGGTCAAAGGAGTCTCTCTGTCCCTTTTTCTGCTAGTATCCTCCTTTTGTGGAGTTTGGAGGATTGAGGCATCAACTGATGTTTCTTGCCTAGGAGGCACTGTATTTTGTGCCTGCTGTTCTGTGGAAATTTGGGCTTCAACTGCCCCTTCTTGCTGTGGGGGCTGCTCTTTATTATGTTGCCCTTCTTCTTGCTGTAATTCCTGTTGTTGTTGTTGTTGTACCTGTCGCTGCTGTTGCTGCACCTTCTCATGCGGTGGCTGTTCAGTATCCATCTCTTTTTCCTTGCCCTTGCCCGATATATCTTCAGTGGCTTTGGGTGCTTGCTGATTTGCAGTCGAGGAGGATGCAACTGCTCCCACTTGTGTGCTTGGCAGTGAAAACACCTGTGAACAAAGTTCAAGGTCAGCCATCTTTTTAAGATTCCTCACTGCTCTTTGATTCAGCTCTTCTTGTGTAACCGGCTCTTCTAGGGTTCCTCTCCTCCATTTTGCTTGGTTAGCATGTTTTTCAATGTGAGGGATTTTTAGATGATCATAGCCAGAGAGCCTATATCTGAGCCTTCTCAAAGTGATGAAGTGGTTGGGGTCATAAGGTTTCCAGAGGAAACTAGTTTGAAGGCCAAGGGACTCAAGCATCCTGTCTGCTTCTTTCCAACCTTCCTCCCTTTGGTTATAGACAAAGTGGCCCAGTTGGTTCCTGACTTTCAACTGTGCTTTCTTGCCTTTGCCTGAAAAGTGAAGCACATCAACGTTGCCAAACTGCCTGAAGTATTCTAGGGAAAATAGCCTCATAGGCACATATCTGGGTAGTCTGTAGGGAGGCAGTTCACACCCATACATCCTGATGACGGTGTGGTGCTGGTAAAAGTACCAGTCCCCAATGCTGTATGATTTGGATAGCTGCAGGATCCTTTGCATTTCATCTGTGAGTCTCGGAGGAGGTGAGCCCATCATCATTGACATAGCTGGGTGAATGAACTGATCTATGAACTCACAATAGGTGTATGGAGTTTCACCTCTACAGTGGAAAACAGATGACCAATAGACCACTGATCTTGGATTGCCTTGGGCATCCTCTCTTTTGATTGGAAAAGAGAATTTCTGATGTTGATGATATAAGATCAAGTGGTAAATGTAGGAGGTATACCTGAACACTCTTTCTCTTGCCAGGTTCATTAGTTGCTCATGTATTTTGTCTGCTATATAGGTGGCATAGTCATAGCAGATAGGAGACTTGCCAGGAGCAAACATGAGCATGATTACCAGCACAGTTTGATCAACGAACTCAATGGAGTTGTAGCCCAAAATGGGACTAATCATGTCAGCTAGATCTCTGCCCAGTTGGTTGAGGTATACTTGATTGATAGGAGGATACTTCACAGAGTCAGAGCCAATATACAGCTGGTTTAGTTTGGTGACCTGAGCATCTGTCATTCTGGCTCCTCGATTTATCAGGTCTACAAGTGATAGAGGGACCAGTTTCTTCTCAGTCCTGAAGCAGAGCATATCCTTGATAGCTTCTGGGGTGACATAAAACACCACTGATCCTGAAGGGTCAAGAACTGCCCTCTGAGTGGGGTCATAATTTTCAGCACACAGATGGATCAACTCAGGGAATTGGTTAACCTGAGGGAGCTTGAAAATAGGGAGGAATGAGCTCCATATGCCCAGCACATCCGTTCCAGCCTCATGCTTAGCCTTCAGTTCATTGAGCAGGTGGATGTGGAACTTAGTACCCATCAGTATTTCCTCTGAAATCTGATAGTCCATGTCTGCCAGAGACTGCCATTCCAATCGTCTCTGAGGGGCATTTAATGGAGCAATGTTTAATGCTATTGGAGCCACTGGTGGATCCATGACTTCTCCTAGGATTTATGAATAGAGTTGCTATGTAGAGCAACCCAATGAGTTTTCTTTGAGGGAGAAATGTGAATTGTATGGAACAGAGAGTGAGTGAGACAGTTGCAGCAATTGAAATAATGATTAAAGGACTGATAAAATAGTAGCAGGACTGAGCAAAGTGTTTTCTGTGATGAACTTGGTCAGTTAAGGTTCCTAGTTCACGACTGCGCGAACTAGCTGCGAATTTCAACTCAATTTGTCAAATGCGGCTCTGCAGGAGTTTAATGGCTTCACTTGCTGGATATAAGTGCAGGTCACAGTGCGTTTCACGGTGAAAACAGAGTTTTAAAGTCTGTTAACAGTTTATTTGCGGAATTATGGATAAAACCAGGTTTATGGGATGATTTTGAAGAATACCTGGTGAATTCGTCGGCAAGAGTTGCAAATGCAGGTGCAATGGAGGCTCTGGCGGTCTCGGAATCGACTTTAGCAGGCTGGTGCTGGTTTGGACGTGAACAGCATGCAGAAGTAACAGTAGTGTTTTTTGCCAAAAGTGGAAAAAACACGAGATTTTGGCCTAAAAATGGATTTTTGGCAATATTGGCGCGTTTTTGGGATGACGTCAGCATGACGTCATCGGGTGGGGTCGGAGTCGGATGACGTCAGCATGACATCATCGGGTGAGGTGGCGAGCTGCTATTGGTCCACGGAGATGATGCGGTGGCAGACACATTGGCACAGGGGCAGACAAAAAGGTTGACGCGATGGCGGGGTGGCAATGACGTGGGGATGACGTTGGATGAGCGGATTAACCGAAACTGGAAACGGTTAGCGGTTTTGTATCGCACCGCTATAGCTATGGAGGTGGAATCTGTCAGGCGTACCTCCGATGCATTGTGGGGAAGGCGCGTGGCGGGCACCTGACGTCACCTTCTGACAGATATCGGAAGGTATCTGTCGGACGTCGGGGCCGCTCCGATACGAACGAGGGCCGTCGGATCACATGGGTCCGATCCGACGGTTGACGAAAGGGTAATCTGATCGGACAATACGGATGGGGGGCGGGATTAATTTATTATTTGTTTTGGAATATGCGCCCGGCGGAAAACATTAGGATATGGGGTTTTGTAAGGCTTTTCAATGTATTTTGAAAAATCAAACATACGCGCCGAAACTTTGGATAAGCGCCAAAAGGTGGGTTTTTGGGTTATTTCACAATTTCAAAGGGGTTTATGGGTAGGAGGGGGCTTTTATAATGTTTTTCTTTACAAACGAAGGTTTAATGGGTGGAATGATTTGAAAGAAGGGAGAGGGGTGAGGTTTAGGTTCATCAAAGTGACCAGATGCCAATTTGATCCCTGACAGAGGATTTATTAGCTATAATGCCAAGGGGAGGGATATTTATACAAAATTTTGGTGTTTATACACCATGGTGTTAATAATAGTAGGGAAAGGGTAACATAGGGGAATTACATAATAGAGTTAGAGTTAATATGGGGGAAAATGTGAATGAGGGGGGAAATCACTAAGTTTATTTGAAACTTACTTAGTTTTAGAGAGTAGATCAAAATGAAAAGAATTTTAGACAAGAAATGTGGCTTCTAAAAAGATTAAGAACCACCATGAAACCATAATTTCTTCCATGAATCTCAACTGATGAGGGAGTGTTAGTAATGAAATGGAAAAGGGGAAGAAGGGAGGTTAGGCATGCTTCTTGCTTGCTGCAACTTGATGAAGAATAACACCTTCTTAATTCATTGATTTTGCTTTGGTAAACAAAGTTAGCACACATGCAACTTATAAGAAATGACCTTTCTGCAACCCCAACTGCCTACCCATCTATTTGCCTAGCATTTTTTATTTCTTCTTGGAGGGTGCACTTGGACTTGCAGACCCTTACTTGCCTTTTCTTTTCTTTGGCTTTTTCTTTTGTTTTTCTATCTACTTCTACCCTTATTTCTTCCAAGGTCCCAGATTAAGCTGTTGGGAGCCTTTTCTTCTCTACCTAAACTACTTGTCTGCCAAGATTAAACAGTTTGGACAGACTTCTTTCTCTATTCTACAACTGAAAATTCAAAACATGGCATGATCCAGATTAGACTGTTGGACCATCCATCAAAATTTGAGTCTATATCAAGCTATAAGCATAGATTGTACTCTCTTGGAAATATGTGATCTTTGAATCATCAAAGCAGAGCATATTTGGACCTTTTCATTGCCAATCATGAAATATGAAACCTATTGGTATAGGTAGCTAACAGTGGCTCCACATGGGGATGGTATTTCATTTGAAAGACCAAGAACAGCAGGTCAGATTGCCTTGCCCCTTGACTGCTCTTGCCAACCTTGAAGTTTGCTGCTTTGAAATGCAAAAATTGTGTGCTTCTCTTCTTGGTAGTCCTTTGATTCTATTTACCTTTTGCTGGCCGTTTTTTAAGAAAACTTTGAGAAATTGCCTCTTTGTATGTTGACAGAAAATAATATATACATCTGGATATGTACAAGGGAAAACTCAAGCTGCACTTATGGGTGATATTCAAAATAGTGCTTCAGCATCCTGCCATTCACAGGACCTTCATCCAAATCAGTTTCATTAAGACTCTTAAGGAAATAAGTGTTGTTTCCTTGTACTGCTTGGACAGCAAATGGTCCTCTCCAAAGGGAATCAAATTTTCCATGTTTTCCCTTATCCTCTCTTCTTGAATCCCACTTGAGGACTTTGTCACCAATGTTGAAATCTTCTGCCTTAGTTCTTCTATCAAAAGCCTTCTTTAATTTTTAAAGTAGAACTTGAACTCTGCTGAAAACTTGATCTCTAGTTTGCTGTAAACATATGATTTGATTGATTCTTCTTTGCATATCATTTGGTTCAGCTTGGCTTTCTTGAAGAAGTTTCATAACAGGCACTCCTAGTGATGAAGGAAATTTGGCTTCTAATCCATAAACCAACTCATATGGGCTGGTTCCAATTGATCTCTTGTTTGATAGTCTATCTGCCCATAGAGCATTTACAAGTTTCTTATGCCAATTCTTTTTGTTCTCTTCTAGTACTTTCTTTATGATGTTTACCAGACTTTTATTTGATGACTCAGCAAGGCCATTTCCTTGGGGATAGTATGCAGTAGAATGGCCTAAGGTAATGTGAAATTTATGGCAGAAATTCACCATTTTCTTGGATCTGAAAGCAGCAGCATTGTCTGTTATTATTTTATCAGGACAGCCAAATCTAGCCAATATGTTGTTCTCCAAGAACTGAATGATAGTGGAGTCATTTGCTTGTCTGCATGGAACAGCTTCAATCCACTTGGTGAAGTAGTCTGTGGCTGTTAAGATCCATCTATGTTGGCCTGAAGATGAGGGATGAATTTCCCCAATGAAATCCAAGCCCCATTGTTGAAAAGGTCTCTCTGTTGCAATAGGCCTCAAGGGAAGTGGCAGCAACTGTCTCTTTCCCTCAAACACTTGACATTTATGACATGAGGTTGTGAATTTCTTGACATCAGAGAACATGGTGGGCCAGTAGTACCCAGCCCTTAGTATTTTATCCACAGTGGACTTCCAGTACAAGTGTCCACCACAGTCACCTGCATGAAATTCCTTTATGATATTGTCAGTTTCATTTTCAAGTAAACAGTGCAGCAATATTCCTTCATGGTTTTCCAAATAAATTTCCATCCATCACACAAAATTTGAGCTTTCATTTTTAAGAACCTACATTTAGTTCTGGACAATCCTGGGGGAGCACACAGGTTTTGCAACACATAACATATATCAGAGTACCAAGGGGATTGTTCAAAGGCTACATTGATCTTTGGAGTCGCCAGCTCCGGTTCACTGTCCAGCTGGTTGATGTCTAAGGCTTGGAAATTTGCTTCTGTCATTAGTTTGGCCAAACCTTGCCCTTTTATTAGTTTTGTAGGTTTTATCTCAATATCAAATTCCAAGATGTTGGCAATCCACTTTCCTCTTCTGCCCTCTAAATTTTCTTGGGTGAGAATGTCTTTGACAATAGGACTTGGCACATAGGCTATAACATGTGAATAAAGGATGTAAATCCTAAAGTCTTTAATGGCTTTGACCAAAGCATAAGCTTGCTTTTCCATGATTTGATACTTTAAAGGTGCATCTCTAAGAGCTCTGCTAAAGAAAGCAATTGGCTTCTCATTTCCTTGGTCATCTTTTTGTAACAAAACAGCAGCAATAGTATGCTGGGAGGCAAAAGAGAAAATGATAAATTCTCTGTCAAATTGAGGATTGGTCAAGACTGGGGTTTGGGTAAGGGCTAGTTTTATACCTTCAAAGGCTTGATTGGCTTCAACAGTCCACTTGACTTTTGAATCTTTCTTTAGCATGTTATTTAATAATCTGATTAGTTCTGCTAAGTTTGGGATAAACCTTCTCAAGAAATTGATTTTTCCCAAGAATCCTTGCAACTCTTTGACATTTCTTGGGTGGGGCATTTGTAGGATAGCCTGTATCCTATCTGGGTCAATTCTAATGCCATCTTTAGAAATGATGTGGCCCAATAGCTTACCTTCCTCTAAACCAAACAGGGATTTCTTGGGATTCAAGGAAATTCCATATTTTCTGCATTTTAGGAAGATCTGTCTCAAATGTTTTATATGTTCTTGGTCTGATTTTGAGAAAGGTGTAAGGTCATCTAGGTAAATGACTAAAAATTCATGAATCTCCTTGGCAAAAGTAATATCCATGGATCTTTGAAAATTTTCCCCTGCATTTTTTAATCCAAAAGGCATCTTTACATATTTGAAAGTTCCCCATGGGGTAGTGAATGCCGTTTTGTCTTGATCATCAGGGTGTACCAGGATTTGATTGAAGCCTGAAAATCCATCCAGTAATGAGATCCTTGAGGCCCCTACCACTCTTTGGAGAATGTGATCCATCTTGGGTAAGGGATAGTTGTCTTTGAGGGATACTTGGTTCAGATTCCTTAAGTCCACACACAACCTAATTTCACCAGTCTTCTTTCTTGTAGGGACTAAGTTGGAGATCCATTCAGAGAATCTAATTGGTGCTATGATGCCTGCCTTGAACATTTTCTGTACTTCTTGTTCCATTGCTGGGAGAAGCATAGGATTGATTCTCCTCAATTTTTGTTTAAAGGGCTTTTGATCAGGTTTGAGAGGGATTGTATGCTGGATAACAGAGGTGTCATAGGACTTTAGGTCCTCATAACTCCATGCAAAGACATCCTGGAACTCTTTAAAGAGGTCAATGTATTTAGGCTTTTGGTCAGGAGGTAAAGAAGCAGACAATTTAATTATTTTGGGTTTGTCAATTGTACCTATGTTGCACTCTTCAATGGCTGCATTTAAGGGCTGCATTTTTGGTTTTCTGGGGATATCATTTGAGTCAAAGATGTCTTCTAGTGGAGTTAGGCCTGTTGGTAGAAAATTGTCTTTCAGCTCTATGATTTCAGTTTCAGCATTGGCCACTTCCTCACAATTGGTTGATTGAATTTGCTGAATGTTGTCCTTATTGAAAATAGTTGGATTTAGCATTTGTTTTGCTGTTCTAGGTGATATTGGGTGAGTAGTTTTCTGAAACTGTATTTGTGATGGACTTGCTGTATCAAGTATTTGTGATTGACTTGCTGTATCAAGTATTTGTGATTGACTTGCTGTATCAAGTATTTGTGATTGACTTGCTGTATCAAGTATTTGTGATTGACTTGCTGTATCAGTGTCAATATTTAATCCTGCAAATTCTTGTTGTAGAGTTAAAAAATGGTTTATTTGCTTGTCATCCTCAAATACTTGCCAATCATTAACATTGTTTGGAATGGAGGGTCTGTGTTTTACCTCAGCTGTAAAACAATGATGGGGCTCAAAAGGCAGCTTGCATGTACTTGCAAATGTGGCTAAACTATGAGCATGCAGATTGTGGGTTCTAGGAATTTTAGTGATTTGGAATTCAGAAAAAAAGTTTAGTACCTCAGCAACAGCAGACCTATAAGTCCTTAGTCTTTTGTCATTGGTGACAAAGTTTCCCTTTACTTGTTGAATAACTAAATCTGAATCACCCATGATTGAAACCCTGGCAGCTTGTAAGAACTTTACTAACTTGAGGCCTAGTAAAAGAGCTTCATACTCTGCCATGTTATTAGTACATCTGAAGTTCAATCTATAGGCTCTGCCTTCCGCATGACTATTTTCTTTGTTGTGTACCCAAACTCCAGCTCCTGCCCCTAACTTGTTGACTGAGCCATCAAATTCAAGGAACCATAGAATATCCTGTTGGGAAGGAGATTTAATGACCTGTTCATGGGCTGGTAATGTGAGTAGAAGTTGTGGTTTTTCATCTAGCTTGTCTTCTAGGACAGTTTCATCATTTGATAGGGTATGCTTGATATTTAGAACAGCAGCGGTATCTAGTGTTTGATTGACTGTTGTTTCATTGGAGTCTTTCTCCTGTATGAGTATCTTGGTTTCAACCTCACCTTTTGAGGGAGTTGTGTTGTCATTGAAGAGAATGTATGAGTCTATGTCTGAATGGACAACATATATGGGAAAGTTTTGAGGCTTTTCTTCACTGCTGACCATGTATTTCATGAGTGTTTCTCTGTACAGTCTTTTTGGTTGCCCAAAAACAGAGATGGTGGCATATGACATGTCTAATTGCAGGGAACCTTGGAGTTTAGCTCCCCAAGATCTTGATAACAGCATCCCATACTTAGGTGGAATATCAGCAACTACCACATCCATTAGGATTGTCTTGTTTGGGTATTGAACCAGAGACACACATAAATCTTTTATGAGACCCAGACACTTGACTTGGCTGGAGTCAAAGGAAAACAGGTCTTTGTATGGTCTTGTTATATCTAGATTCAATCTCTCCATGACTGCTTTTGGCATGAGATTGTGAGAGGCACCTGAGTCAAACATTGCATTATGTAATATTTTATCATGAATATGTAAACTGACATAGAAAGGTAATACCCCTGTGACTACCGTTTTTCCATCCACTTCTGGGCCAAACAGTAATTCTGGGGTATCATCCAACACATTAACATCATCTTTGTTGCTAGTGAGTTGAAGGGACTTCTTGATCTGTAGTTTATAGATGTCATGCTTGGCTAGTTCTGAGAGAGGAATTGCTATCTTTAGTTTGCCAATTTCAGTTTCTAGGTCAAAGGGTTTTTCAGATTGGGTCTTGGGGTTATGGATAACAGTCCTTTCCTTGTTTATTAAATCTTCTTCTTGATTTTTATCTTGACTTTGGGACTTGCCTCTTTTACTCATCTCTTGGGGAGTATCATTTAAATTAGGTTGAGAAGGTGAAGTGGCCACAGGCTGCTGTTTTAAGGACAGTGGTTCAGTGATCTCTACAATAATCACTTCTTCTGCAGGTGAATTTATTTTGTCATTAGGTTCTGTGACTATGACTCTTTCAGGCTGTTGATTATCCTTTATCTTTTCAGGCTGGTTTACATTCACAGTTCTGCTCCTCAGCTTGTATTGTTTATGGACTTCATAGACAGCAGTGTCATAGCCTTGTTTAAAGTCAAAGGATTCACCTGATTTAGTTTGGAACAGTTTGATTTCATCATCCTCATGATCTTCTTGTGTTAAGAAAACTTGACTTTCACCATCTAGACCCATTAAATTAATCTCAGGATCTTCATTGGGCTCTGTTGATGTGGAAGTTTCTGCATAATTTTCTTGAAAAGGGGGTCTTATGTCTTGGTCAGCACTGGCCTTGCCAACATTTGGGTTTTGAGTTCTCCTAAAATTTGGATTCCTAGGAGGGTTGTTTTGTGGTGCTTCCCATGATGATTTTCTTTCAACCGATTCCACTCTATCACCCAATCTTTTCATTCCAGTGAGAATTGCATCTAGCTTTTGATCAAAGGCAGAGGGTTCCTCTTTGAAAACAGTCCTCTTTTCCAACCTTGCCCTGTTTCTTTTGGCAATTAGGTTGGCTTCCACTGTAACAACAACCCTTTGGGCCTCTGCAAGGGATTGAGGATCTCTTTCCTTCAACTGATAGGCCATGTCAGGGTCAAAACCATCAGGGAATTTGTACAAGGCTAAATCAGGAGGAGGTCTTAAATTTTGTGGGATCGCGTTATATACATTGTTAAATCTTGCACAATACTCCAAAACAGTCTCTTGGGGACCTCTTTTGATAGTGTCATATTCCCCAAGTATGTGCAGAGGATCTTTCTTCTTCTCCCATCTACTAGTAAAGGCTTGATACAGTTCATCAGGGGTTGTGATGGAATTTGCATTCAGGGATCTAAACCAAGTTCTTACATCCCCAGTTAGGCTTTGAACAAACATCCTCATCCTCACACTGTCATCATCTATTTCATAAGTCTCAAAATGGTCTTGCATCCTCTTAGCATGCTGGACAGCTGTCAGAGGGCCATTGGAGTCAAAATATGAGATTTTGGTTTGGTAATCTTGGGGTAGAGCTGCAGCATTAGCTGGTATCTGCAAGGGTGCATATCTGTTAGCCATATTTACAGGGTTTAGAGGATTAACAGGGACAGCTGGGATAATAGGAACAGTGGGTACTACAGGGGTAATAGGTAAGGGTGAACCTACAGTGTTGGTCAAGGGGATATGTGCAGTGGATGAAGATGTGAGAGGAGGACTTTGAGATGTGGATGGTGAACTAGGGGAACTAGGGGTAGACCGGAAAAGGACCTTGCATGGAGAAGAGATAAGGCTGGGATGATCTGAATCTGAGGTTAAATCAGCAGGCTGCTCCTGCCTTTGCTGCCTCTTAATGTTTCTAGGGATGGTATTTGGATTATCAACAATGATGGGTGGATTAGGGTCAGGATTTGCCCTAGTATGCTGTGGATTTTTCTTGGGAGCCAACTTCTAACTGTTTTTTAGGATTTTATAGGAAGTTTTTTATATTTGTAAGGACTGGATAAAGATTTTGGAATGGCTATATATATTTCAAAGCTGAGATGAAGACTTACTGAAAAAGCTCTTCCCTAAGGCTGTCCATGTGATACAGGAACAGTTTTAAAGGCCTCCTGACTGATTTCAGGCTTGATTTGCAGCTTTGAGAGATGTATAGAAATTGGAAAATCCTAAGAAGTCCCCAGTGGAGTCGCCAATTATGTTAACACCCAGGTTGTTCCCTATGACTCCCAAGGGAATACGGCCGGGGTAACCACTAACCAATCTTTGGATTACAGTGCCTAGCCACACTGTAATCAGAGAGGGCTCTCTCTTTATAACTTGTCTCTGTTTTGATGGTGTTTTAGGCTAGTTATTATGCTCAGGTTTTTGGTTTATGTTTTGGTTGAAGGACTTCTTTCAGGGCTTAAGGTGTAGTGTTCAGAGAATAGTATATCATTGGGCAATGGAGTCTGGAGTTGTGAAATGCTTTGAAATGCAGGTTTGGTGATGTTCGGACTGCAGGGCCTATTGTGTATCTTAAACAAACAAATTTAAACTTAAGGGGTGAAGCATGGTCAGCCAACAGAAAGCAATTAAGAATTCTCTATTAAGCTGGTGATGTGAAAGTGAAACATGTTGCACAGGAGCAAACTTGAATTCCTGAAACAAAGCTCACTGTGAAAGATATATTCTGAAAGTGCAGCAATTAAGAATTACACTTATCAAGATTACAGCTGAAGAAAAACATTCATTAACAACACAGATTGAACTCAGGGTATTCCTTGAATAAGTCCTGAAGGTTATTCTTTTTCCTTGTTGCTAAACGCTTAGAAATTAGAAACATATATGGGTTGTAAAAGATTAAAGCACATAACAAAGAGAGTTACAGAAACTTATTGTATTTTGAAGTACACAGGAATCCTGCAGTTTTCAACAGACACCAGAACGCATTCAACACTTCAGAAATCCGAGAAATTCCATCACTTTCTTTATTAAACTTCTGAAAGGATTACAGCATAAGAACTTCTTCAGGAGAAATCAACAACAACCCTTTGCAAAAACATGCGAAGGGGACTTTATAGAAATGTTTATACAAAATATCTCAGGCATTGAGTCATCTGAGAGAGAAATATCTTCATTACTTCGTACAGAAAAGTAGAAAAGAAGTTATTACAGCTTTGAATGCAACATAACTGCTCTTTAAGTCTGTCAGAGGATATTTTGACCTTTGGAGGTCACTGAGTCGGTTGGAACGCTTTGCTTTAATGCTGGAAAATGTGCCTTTACGTTTGCTGCGCTGTATCTTCTCAGCCCTGCCACCTGTGACTGTGCTTGCTGCTGTGGCGACCGAATAGCCCTGCTGAGTTGGCTCAGCCTTTCATCTTTCCTTTGTATGCTGATTTTATTAAACTGTGCTTTGCATAACATTTCATATTTTTATAAACAAAATTTGGTGAATGGCTCACTGTTTACAAAATTGTTTGTATTGCTTTGGTCCACCAGTCATGTGTAGGTAATTGATGCCTGAGGATTGCATCTATAGTCTCTTCTGCCTCTGTATACTTATAAAAATTGGGAGGGGCCTCAAACAGGTGTTTGATTTCATTCATTATAAAAAATAGATTCTCTACTCTGTTATAGAGAGTCTGTCCTGTGGCTGGCCCTGTTTCCTCTGAGGTGCTGGGCTTCTCGTTGATCTGAATAGTGGAAAATGTGTTGACCCTTTTGGCATACTGGTCATGTGTGAACAATCTCCCTGCGCTGTTCAGTAAGCTAGGGAGCCCTCTGTTTTCTAACACCTGAAATTTCTCCAAAAATCTGTTCACCTCAGTCTGCATATCCTGGGTTCTTCTTTCCAATGTCTGCACTAAGTTTCTCAGTGTGAGAACCCTTTTGATCAACTGAATGTGCTCAGTTCTGTTTGGAATTCCCATGGCAGCCAACTGAGTGCTTGTCCTATTGTTAAGCACATTGATCATCCTGGTGGCTATCTCAGGCATATTGCTTAGAGCAGCTCTTGCTCTCTGAATTTCAGTGTGTGCTTTTGGAATGAGGTCCAACTGCTCATGGATGGTTTCAATATATTTCCATTGCTCATTGATAGATTGACCAATGTTATCCCACAGCACTATTTTAAGCTCAGCCACCACCTTATCTAATTTGAGCTCATTTTCTAGCTCTTTGATTTTATCTTTGAGGGCTTTTATCTCCCTACCCTTTTCTGCCACAGACTGCTTGGATTTATCATATCTGTCATTCACTTTGGCCAATTTATCCCTGGTCTCATTCAGCTCTGTCATTTGGGCTTCCAGGGCCTGGATCTCATTCCTCAGCTTTTGCATGTCCAGGCTTGGGGCCTGCTCTGTTGCTGGTGGTGCTGCTGAGGTGGATGTTGCTGCTTGTTCTGGCTGTTGAGGAGGAGGAACAGTAGGTGGAGCAGTTTCCTCAAGATTTATTACTTCAGGAGGAGGCTGGGAGGTCTGTCCTTCTTCTCTTTGTTTCAAAGCTGCCTGTAATGCTGCCTGTGCAGCCTCTGATTCTCCCAGCTTTTCTTGTGCCTGGATGAGCTGTTTATAGAGAGACACCAGTAAATCTGTGGCTTCCTTATCATGCCTCTGCTGGGAAACCTCATCTGTTTGAGGGTGAATTGTGGCTGGCATTTTTATCTTTTTCTTCAAAGCAGCCATGTCTGCATCCCTTAACTTCAATATCTCCTGGATGCCCTTGATATCTTTGGGATCATGCCCAATTTCAATAATTATATCTTCTAAGGACCTAATTCTGTTGTCCTTAGCCTGTGATGATGCCCTTTCCAACTCAAGTTGGGCAGCTGTATTATTAAGGCTATTTTCCAGCCTGTAGTTGTCCAAGGTTTTGTCTGCCAAGGAGGCATAGACCATCTCACCTGTTTGTTTGTGCAACTCAATTTTATCCATTGGGTGGATGTCTTTGGCAAGGACCTCAAGATTGGTCCTTATATAATCTGCATGAGTTTGGGGCTGTGCTACAGCTGGTAAGAAATGACTCATGATCATCTTGCCTTCACTGACATCAAAAGCAGACATCAGTCTTTGCTGGTTGGTGGGAGCCATCTTCAGCAAATGATTATAGAGTTGTATTTTTATGGGCTCACTCCTTTTCTTTATGTCTATGAACTGCCGTTTGATGCTCAGTTCACCCTCCCTCTGCTGGCTAGAGGAGCTGACTTCTCCTCCCACAGTTCTGTTCTGTTCCCCTTGGAAGGAACTTGCAGATACTTCCCTGCTAGGTGGGCCCATGCCCAGAGACTGCCCTGTTGGCATTTCCTCATCCGAGAAAGGGTTCATTCTCTGTCTTTTCTCACCATGACTTTCTGATGTGGTCAAAGGAGTCTCTCTGTCCCTTTTTCTGCTAGTATCCTCCTTTTGTGGAGTTTGGAGGATTGAGGCATCAACTGATGTTTCTTGCCTAGGAGGCACTGTATTTTGTGCCTGCTGTTCTGTGGAAATTTGGGCTTCAACTGCCCCTTCTTGCTGTAAGGGTTGCTCTTTATTATGCTGCCCTTCTTCTTGTTGTAATTCCTGTTGTTGTTGTTGTTGTACCTGTCGCTGCTGTTGCTGCACCTTCTCATGCAGTGGTTGTTCAGTATCCATCTCTTTTTCCTTGCCCTTGCCCAATATATCTTCAGTGGCTTTGGGTGCTTGCTGATTTGCAGTCGAGGAGGATGCAACTGCTCCCACTTGTGTGCTTGGCAGTGAAAACACCTGTGAACAAAGTTCAAGGTTAGCCATCTTTTTAAGATTCCTCACTGCTCTTTGATTCAGCTCTTCTTGTGTAACCGGCTCTTCTAGGGTTCCTCTCCTCCATTTTGCTTGGTTAGCATGTTTTTCAATGTGAGGGATTTTTAGATGATCATAGCTAGAGAGCCTATATCTGAGCCTTCTCAAAGTGATGAAGTGGTTGGGGTCATAAGGTTTCCAGAGGAAACTAGTTTGAAGGCCAAGGGACTGAAGCATCCTGTCTGCTTCTTTCCAACCTTCCTCCCTTTGGTTATAGACAAAGTGGCCCAGTTGGTTCCTGACTTTCAACTGTGCTTTCTTGCCTTTGCCTGAAAAGTGAAGCACATCAACGTTGCCAAACTGCCTGAAGTATTCTAGGGAAAATAGCCTCATAGGCACATATCTGGGTAGTCTGTAGGGAGGCAGTTCACACCCATACATCCTGATGACGGTGTGGTGCTGGTAAAAGTACCAGTCCCCAATGCTGTATGATTTGGATAGCTGCAGGATCCTTTGCATTTCATCTGTGAGTCTCGGAGGAGGTGAGCCCATCATCATTGACATAGCTGGGTGAATGAACTGATCTATGAACTCACAATAGGTGTATGGAGTTTCACCTCTATAGTGGAAAACAGATGACCAATAGACCACTGATCTTGGATTTCCTTGGGCATCCTCTCTTTTGATTGGAAAAGAGAATTTCTGATGTTGATGATATAAGATCAAGTGGTAAATGTAGGAGGTATACCTGAACACTCTTTCTCTTGCCAGGTTCATTAGTTGCTCATGTATTTTGTCTGCTATATAGGTGGCATAGTCATAGCAGATAGGAGACTTGCCAGGAGCAAACATGAGCATGATTACCAGCACAGTTTGATCAACGAACTCAATGGAGTTGTAGCCCAAAATGGGACTAATCATGTCAGCTAGATCTCTGCCCAGTTGGTTGAGGTATACTTGATTAATAGGAGGATACTTCACAGAGTCAGAGCCAATATACAGCTGGTTTAGTTTGGTGACCTGAGCATCTGTCATTCTGGCTCCTCGATTTATCAGGCCTACAAGTGATAGAGGGACCAGTTTCTTCTCAGTCCTGAAGCAGAGCATATCCTTGATAGCTTCTGGGGTGACATAAAACACCACTGATCCTGAAGGGTCAAGAACTGCCCTCTGAGTGGGGTCATAATTTTCAGCACACAGATGGATCAACTCAGGGAATTGGTTAACCTGAGGGAGCTTGAAAATAGGGAGGAATGAGCTCCATATGCCCAGCACATCCGTTCCAGCCTCATGCTTAGCCTTCAGTTCATTGAGCAGGTGGATGTGGAACTTAGTACCCATCAGTATTTCCTCTGAGATCTGATAGTCCATGTCTGCCAGAGACTGCCATTCCAATCGTCTCTGAGGGGCATTTAATGGAGCAATGTTTAATGCTATTGGAGCCACTGGTGGATCCATGACTTCTCCTAGGATTTATGAATAGAGTTGCTATGCAGAGCAACCCAAAGAGTTTTCTTTGAGGGAGAAATGTGAATTGTATGGAACAGAGAGTGAGTGAGACAGTTGCAGCAATTGAAATAATGCTTAAAGGACTGATAAAACAGTAGCAGGACTGAGCAAAGTGTTTTCTGTGATGAACTTGGTCAGTTAAGGTTCCTAGTTCACGACTGCGCAAACTAGCTGCGAATTTCAACTTAATTTGTCAAATGCGGCCCTGCAGGAGTTTAATGGCTTCACTGGCTGGATATAAGTGCATGTCACAGTGCGTTTAACGGTGAAAACAGAGTTTTAAAGTCTGTTAATAGTTTATTTGTGGAATTATGGATAAAACCAGGTTTATGGGATGATTTTGAAGAATGCCTGGTGAATTCGTCGGCAAGAGTTGCAAATGCAGGTGCAATGGAGGCTCTGGCGGTCTCGGAATCGAATTTAGCAGGCTGGTGCTAGTTTGGACGTGAACAACATGCATAAGTAACAGTAGTGTTTTTTGCCAAAAGTGGAAAAAACACGAGATTTTGGCCTAAAAATGGATTTTTGGCAATATTGGCGCGTTTTTGGGATGACGTCAGCATGACATCATCGGGTGGGGTCGAAGTCGGATGACGTCAGCATGATGTCATCGGGTGGGGTGGCGAGCTGCTATTGGACCACGGAGATGATGCGGTGGCAGACAGATTGGCACGGGGGCGAACAAAAAGGTTGATGCGATGGCGGGGTGGCAATGACGTGGGGATGACGTTGGATGAGCGGATTGACTGAAACCGGAAACGGTTAGCGGTTTTGTATCGCACCGCTATAGCTACGGAGGTGGAATCTGTCAGGCGTACCTTCGATGCATTGTGGGGAAGGCACGTGGCGGGCACCTGACATCACCTTCTGACAGATATCGGAAGGTATCTGTCGGACGTCGGGGCCGCTCCGATACGAACGAGGGCCGTCGGATCACATGGGTCCGATCCGACGGTTGACGGAAGGGTAATCTGATCGGACAATACGGATGGGGGGCGGGATTAATTTATTATTTGTTTTGGAATATGCGCCCGGCGGAAAACATTAGGATATGGGGTTTTGTAAGGCTTTTCAATGTATTTTAAAAAATCAAACATACGCGCCGAAACTTTGGATAAGCGCCAAAAGGTGGGTTTTTGGGTTATTTCACAATTTCAAAGGGGTTTATGGGTAGGAGGGGGCTTTTATAAGGTTTTTCTTTACAAACGAAGGTTTAATGGGTGGAATGATTTGAAAGAAGGGAGAGGGGTGAGGTTTAGGTTCATCAAAGTGACCAGATGCCAATTTGATCCCTGACAGAGGATTTATTGGCTATAATGCCAAGGGGAGGGATATTTATACAAAATTTTGGGGTTTATACACCATGGTGTTAATAATAGTAGGGAAAGGGTAACATAGGGGAATTACATAATAGAGTTAGAGTTAATATGGGGGAAAATGTGAATGAGGGGGGAAATCACTAAGTTTATTTGAAACTTACTTAGTTTTAGAGAGTAGATCAAAATGAAAAGAATTTTAGACAAGAAATGTGGCTTCTAAAAAGATTAAGAACCACCATGAAACCATAATTTCTTCCATGAATCTCAACTGATGAGGGAGTGTTAGTAATGAAATGGAAAAGGGGAAGAAGGGAGGTTAGACATGCTTCTTGCTTGCTGCAACTTGATGAAGAATAACACCTTCTTAATTCATTGATTTTGCTTTGGTAAACAAAGTTAGCACACATGCAACTTATAAGAAATGACCTTTCTGCAACCCCAACTGCCTACCCATCTATTTGCCTAGCATTTTTTACTTCTTCTTGGAGGGTGCACTTGGACTCGCAGACCCTTACTTGCCTTTTCTTTTCTTTGGCTTTTTCTTTTGTTTTTCTATCTACTTCTACCCTTATTTCTTCCAAGGTCCCAGATTAAGTTGTTGGGAGCATTTTCTTCTCTACCTAAACTACTTGTCTGCCAAGATTAAACAGTTTGGACAGACTTCTTTCTCTATTCTACAACTGAAAATTCAAAACATGGCATGATCCAGATTAGACTGTTGGACCATCCATCAAAATCTGAGTCTATATCAAGCCATAAGCATAGATTGTACTCTCTTGGAAATATGTGATCTTTGAATCATCAAAGCAGAGCATATTTGGACCTTTTCACTGCCAATCATGAAATATGAAACCTATTAGTATAGGTAGCTAACACAAAGCAAAGCAATGCAAAATGGATAGAGATTGGACAAGTGAGACATCTATACCCTCACTTAGTCGATGCTTGAAAACCAACTTTTGGTGGTCCAAAAGCTTTTTTAGTGGGAAGGTCGTGATCCAAATTGGATCCTTAAACACTCTTAAAGTTCCCTGAACTCTGTAAAACTCATACTGAAGTTTCAAAGCATTATGGAAGTCGAAGCTTATCATAAATTAGCTCTAAAAAATGGCAATTTATGGCCAGCACAGAACAACAAGGACCTTTGGTCAAAGCGCGCAGATCGTTGGCCCATGGTGACCACGCACTGGAACAAATTGACAAACGAGAGGTCAAATCCAAAAACAAAGGCAGTTTCTGATAATCACATATCACAGGGCATCCCCCTCAGCGAAGGAAAGCCTCAAGTGCTTGGTCACAAGGAAAAGCATAGAACCATATGGAAACCGTTGATTCCATCAGAAGGTAGGCCCTATGCTAAAACCGATAGGATATCAGAAGGGCTTCAAGCGGTAAGTAGGTTCGACTGAGTCCTGCACGGTGCCATACACTGGGTGACACACGTCAAGCAGATGAGAGAGAAAATCACTCACATTGCGCAGGTAACGGTCATGCTACTTAATCGCATGATATTGATGGAGACCGTAGGATCTGGAGGCCCCATATCAATGGTAGAGAAGAAATCTGATGGGTGGCCGGATTCGACAGGGAAATATGCTGAGGTGGATAAGATTTGAGATCTGACATGAGTTGGCAGGGGAATCTATTTTGTAGGCAATCTTGGAGCAACGGAAATAACGACGGTTCAAAGAGAATTGACACTCAGTTCGTGAGGAAATAGGAGGCCACCTCTTTCTGAAGCGTTACAGTGATGATGACACCGAGCAGGGGAATTCCAATAGACAGAGGTAGGTGATCCAAAGAGCCGGGAAGTAGAAACAAACAATCAGGGAGTAGATTAGCTTTAAGCCACGAATAGATAGAGAAAGTAGACAGGAGAAGAGGCAGAGAAACATAAATATAAAGCTGAGAGGAAAGAAAGAAGTGAATTGCAGAGAACAGAGAAGCCGAGCTGACTTGCAGAGCAAAGGCAACATCGAGTAGATAGAGACAGAGAGAGTCCAGGAGTCTGTGAACTCCAGAGAAGGCTTGAGAGGTTCAAGCAATTCCTCTGTGTATACCTGTTAGGTATTTAGTACTAAATTAGACTCATACTACTAAGCCCAGTTGAGGTTGAGTTACAGTAAGGGGAGTTTGTGTACTCTAGAGACTTGGGGAATCCAAGTACAATCCTACGGATCATCATCTATTAAAGTGAGACTCAAATTGAGCTCTTGATTGTAAAAACTCTGCTTTAAGACACAATAGAAAGGCCACCATTGAAGGCTGGATAAGGAGATGTAGCCCACGAGGATTGGGTGAACTCCTTATTAAATTTGTTCTATTTATGTGATTGCTTACTATGTTCTCTTACTGCTTCAGTGTCTGTGTATTTCGTATTCTTATCAATCTGTTGCATAAAATAACATAGGCACACCCCAACACTTGAGTCTGTAATACCTTCATTATTTCTCTATGGTCATTTACGAGTGATTTCAGATCAATTTATCCTCCATAATTTTGCTTCTTTAATTTCCATGCCTAACATTTATGATCTTTGAAGAAGCCTTCACCAATGGATTAGATCTGAGAGGTCAGATCTAACCTTGGTTATTCCTCTTTTACTTTCCATGAATTAGTGTTTGTTCTTTAGTTAATAGAGAGTCCTCCGTTGTACCATTTCAAATTGATTTACAGTCACATGTTTAATGACCTTCCTGGTTACACTTGAAACATTTTAAATTGGGTTTGAATATGGCCCATATGATTGTTGTCATAAATTCTAATTTGATTTCACAAGTATTTTTTCCTGAAGTTTAATAGAATCCTCTATACCTGGCATAATCATTTACAGCATAGGCTCTGCAATCCATTACTTTATGACCAAAATTCAAGCATGACAAACAATGAACAATAGAGATATGTTGATACTTGATTGCATTAAGTTGTCTTGGTGAGGCATATCTTCTAGAAATTTTCCTTAGAAGATTTTCAACTCTTTGCTAATTTTTTACTTATGTTATTGCTTGTTGACCCCTTGAGAAGATTTCCTATCATGTTGCATATTATACCTCCCTCATGGATCATTTTTTTACTCGGCCCAAATACATCTTGCTGATTTCTAGTGTCTTTCTTAGTGTCATTTGAGATGTTGAAATGAACATGCTTCATTTTATTCATTACTTGCTTGGAATATTTAATTTAATTGATGTTGGATCGAAGGAACGTATGTGCATGACTCTTAGGATTTTATCTATCTAGTGTTCTTGAGATATATTTATCTTTGGATATCTCACAATCTTCCTAAACCAAGACTTGTTTTCATGAGAGGATGTTTTTGGAGGCTGAGGATGCGATATAATGACTCATACCCTTTAAGGAGTTTTAAGACTTGATTGAGCTATTCTAATTCTCCTTTCAAAAGCACAACTTATTCTTCTAATTTTTCACAGATTTCTTCATTTTTTCAATTGTTTTGGAAAAAAAAATCCTTTATCCTTTCTATTAGTGTCAATCATTCTTGCCAGACATTGGTGATTAAATATGCTCTTACAAGGTTTTTGTTAGGGTTTCAAAAGAAAATTTTATCATTTCATTAGGTTTTTAAAATACAATTTGGTCACTAGATAGTGTGTCTTGGTCAGTGCTACTCCCTTCAACATTCATGTTTATTTTTCTTCAACATGGGTGTTACACTAAAAAATGTCACCATGACTACTTACAGTTAGTATGGCTCAAATCAACAGTCATGCTACCCTCTTAGGCAAGTCTTATGCCTCTGCTATCCATCTCAAACTCAAAGAAGAGAGAAAGTCTTGTAAAAAATGTGTTTATCTCTGGGGTCGCAGGTTCTCTCTAGCCTTACCTGCGGGGACGCTCACAATGTTCACAAAAGTTGCGTCCTTGGACGCTCTGTATGTTAAGGGACAGGTGCGTCCTTCTGTAAAAGGCAAAATGCGCGAGTTTCATCTTAAAAAAGTTACTTGTGGTTACTTCTAGAACTTTCTAGAGGTCGGTTTGATGAAATGGATGCGCCTCCAGTTGGTTCATGTATCCCTATTAAGGAGGAACTTATCCCATCAATAAGGGAGCTATCCCACCCAAAGAGGGGGATTATCCCATTGATGGTGGACCTGAATAACCTCTTTACAACACTATAAATAAAGACATTGAGCCAGAGGGAGGAGAGGTTGGAGCTATACATTTTCTTTGGGTAAATGCTGCAGGAATTAGGACTCCCATTTAGAACCTTGTGAGGAGAGATTGTCTTTGCTTGATTCTACTTGGAAGTGGGTGAGCTTTGTCAAAGTAGAGGAAAACCCTTGATGGACCCTGGGAGGAACTTGCACAACACCACGGCCAGGTTGTAAGAGTTTCTTTGTTTCGTTATTAATACAAACTGGTTTATTTTTCTCAATAGCTTGTGTTAATGAGTTATTTCATGTGTTCCTTGGTCTGCATGTTGAATATATGTTTTATTATATGAAATGCAAGTGCTTGGTAATTGTTTGATTGTTTGTGGTTGCAGGAATTGACTTGAAGGAGGAGCTCATCCGGATCGGCAAGGACGGACTACAACAACAGCGTTTTGGAATAAGGTAAGCCTAAACACTTGTAGTTTTCATGTTTTAAAAGGTATATTTAGAGAAAGATCACTCCATTTTGTCTTGTTTGTCGCTAGAGAGTTTAGACTCCTAGGGAGGTCAGTTGTGTCCGCACAAACAACTTTTTCCGCCACGACAAATTGGCGACTCCGCTGGGGAATCCATTAATGAGAAAGTCTTTTCCTTTGTGTGAACTTTGCTCTGAGAAAATCATTTTTATTTTCTGGTTTTTGACTGTGAGAATTAGTATTTGGGTGGCTTAGCTTTAGATTTAGTTAGATTTGGTTTTTCTTAACTTTTCCAGAAGGACGCACCCTCTGAGTACTGCACAGTGCGTCTTTGGACGCGCTGTTGCCGTTTGCACAGAGCGGGCCCGCACCTGTTATAACGGGTTGCCTGCGTCTTCCTGTAAAATTTAGGAAAATTCCATTTTTTGCTTTAATTGCTTTTAGATTTTGATTTTTCTTAGTGTTTTCTGCCCAGATCCTTTAGTACCCTGTCAAAATTTTCACCTGAACTTGTTTTGTGAGCTTTGAGTGTTTTAGTGGATTTCAACGAAGTTTAGGCCTAGGGTTTGATTTTTCAATAGGTCCTGTAGTGACTTTGACGGTAGAAAGTTGTCCAGCCTTAGATCTCTCTGGTTAGTCAGCCTTCTTAGAAGTCGGGCCTGTCGTAAAGTCTCCTTGTGTGAGCAGCTTGCCATTTAAGTTGTTTTGGGTCAAATTTCGAATTACTTGTTTATAAAGTGTTGATTTCCATTTTACAAAGAACAAAAAGATTAGAGTTTTGTTTTGACTAGTTTTTGGTTCTGCAATAAGCTAGTCCTTGATTTGATTGTGATCAAGTAAAACACCTTAGAATAATCATTGTTGGTTTTGGCCTCGTTAAGATTGCTTAGAGTAAATTTACCTTTTAGTTTGCTTATGAGTGAATTTTCGTAGATTTTAATAGTTGTTAAGATTGATTTTTGGTTATATTAGATTTATTTGCTTTAATAAAAGAAAAATACAAAAACATCTTCTTTAAAAGTCTTGTTTCAAGTAGCTTTTTGTTTTTTAAAGAGGAAAAGAGTTTTTTCGTGCATGTAAAGAGCGGTCATGTTTTTATGCTTGGAAAAGACAAACGAATTGTTTCTTTGATTGTCTTCAATTAAGAAGTTGCTTTTATAAAGATTGCATTCTCTCAACTTTTTAGTTAAGCAATTCATCGAAAAAGTAAAGTAGTGGGTAAATCATCCTAGGTGCATTTTGTAGTGGTTTCGAGTCGAGTCAACACACCACTGGTTTCACTTCCATCACCTTTTGACTTAAGAAACAACCTTAAAAGTAACGCTTAAATTAAAATCAATCTAGTAATTTTTATTTTTCTAGGGCTCTGAAACACCAACATAGCTTAGGCTAGGGTCTTGGAGTAGGTGAGTACTTAACTCTCCAAGACTACAAAACCAAACAGATAGTTTATCTTGAGTAGATTAAATCCAATTGTTTCAGTTGCACTCTGGGAAAGCTCCTCTTAAAGGAGAAGCACGAGCTCGTGTCCGAACCAGTGAGGGGATCATTCCCCCCTCGTTGGGAACGACGCCAGACAGTACGTATTACAAACGGTAAACCTCGGATTAACCATTGTCGAGGAGCCAGGGGTCACTTATCGGTAAACCTTGGATTATTGTCAAGGAGCCGGTAAGGGGATTGAGCTTGTTACTCTGCCCTTGCGTGCTGTCGGAGTTTAGACTGTTCCCCCAGGTGTAATTGTTGTGATTGGTAACTTTAGTGACCATAATCTTTAGGGTTCTACCGAGGTGACGGTGGAGGGAAGGTCCCACTGTACCTGGAGCAGACGTCGGTTATACTCACTTGGATTTTCCGGGGGGTTCACTTCACTTCGAGACGGTTAAAGTGGAGGAACTTGTGCCGGTCTATTCATTAAGCAGGTTGCCGGGGTAACTGTTCCACCCGCCATTTCTGTACTGAATCCTGCGAGGTTGGGCCTAATCACCAACTAGCGCTTTTGGTCCGGAAGACTACTGTTTGTGTTTGGTTTGACGCTCTAGATTCTTTAGGCGTGTGCTTCAAATTTGTTTGCTTCTTTAGAAGACTTTAGGTGGTTTGATTTGAAATTTTTACTTTGTTTTCGTGTGTTGTAGTTAAAAATCTTTAATTGTGGCGGAATTACCGAGACAGTCCCGTCGACTTCGGGGCAAGTCTCCTGAGATTGTTACCGGAATAGATTTGTTAAGAAAACTCCGTAAATCGCGGGGTGAATCTCCTGAAGACATTCCGGGTCAGTAGAAGGGTTAAAGGTCCTTGTAACTCCTCCTAGTGACAGTAGAGTAGGTTCACCTGAAGAAGGAGAATCTTCCTTGGTAGTCCATCCAGATTACCAAAGTTTAGAAACAGGTTACAATCCCGAAACTGTTACAGTTTCCGAGCTTGCTGGTAGTTTTTCATCTGCCAGTGAAACAGGCGAAGAACCTGAAATTTCCGAACCTGTTACTCCAACTTCTAGTGTCCCTGATTCACCGAGAATAGAAAGAATTATCACCAAAATCTACCTTCTGGTTTGATTGCTATAGAAGAACTTGCTCCAGAAGAAGATATAGGTGTCTCTCACCTTGAAGGTCAACTTACTATTGATCTAAGGGAGCGTGAATCCATCTTTTACAGTCCTCCTAGAAGTACTCTTGGTACCTTGCGTTAACCAATTTTTTAGACAACTCAGTCGGTTTTTCTACACCTCGTACTCCTTTTCCACCTGGAGGTATTCATACTCCTGTAAATATGTCTGGTCAGTCGTTCGTGTTTACACAAAGTCCTGAATCTTTTTTACACGGCGGTCCTTCTGTTCCCACTGGGTATCAGTCACTTTCTGGTACCTTTGCGGGCATCTCCTCAACCGTTGATCATGGGTTATTTGCTGGAAACAGTGGTAATATACCATTGGGTGTAGGAGACATTTACATGATGTCAGGTTCAGTTCCCGTTTCCAACCTCAAGGTGGCCAATTACCGCCTGGGGGGCAACCGCAGTTAACGCCTGGGGGGCAACCTCAAGGTACACAAATCGTGTCTGGGGGGCAACCTCAAAGTCAGTATGTACCTATGGTGCAATACTTGCCTCAAGGTCAACCTCAGCCTCAATATGTACCCCAAGGTCAACCTCAGTATCAATATCAACCTCAAGGATGGCAACCCCAAGGATGGCAACCTCAAGGGTATCAACCCCAAGGTTATCAACCTCAAGGGTACCAACCTCAAGGTCAAGGTCAACCCCAGTATCAGTATTTACCTCAAGGTTATCAACCTCAAGGTCAATACTCAAGTCAAGGTTATCAACCGCCTCAAGGTCAGTCATATGTTCCAAGTATGGGAACTGCACCTTACAATTATCAATCCTACCCTCAATCTGGTTATGGATCTCAGTATCCTCAACCTGTTACGGGTCAGTACCCTGGAATGTTAGTATGGGATCCATCACAGGGTCAACAGGTGTTGCAGCCAAGTGTACAGATGGTTCCTCAAGCTGGACAACCCGTAGTTTCTGGTCCAACCCAGCAACCGCAACTGTCCAGCCAAATGTTCAAACTTCTGTAGCTTCGGTAGTTACTCAGCCGTCAATTGCACCTAGTACTCCATCTCAAACGGCTGCTGCAACTACCGCTACATCTACCATACTTACTTCTGGAGTATCGACGGCTCCAGTTTCTACTGTCCCTGTTACCACACCTCAGACATCTTTACCGTTGTCTGGATCTACGATTCAAACCACGGTCCAGATGCCTGTAGGTCAGCCTGGTATAAGTACGGTTGTGACTACTCAACCTCAATTTGTTCAACCTCCGTACCAGGGACAGTACCAACCTGGGCAAGCTGTCCAACAACCGGTTTACCAGTATCAACCGTATCCTGGGTACACTTATCAACAACCTCAACAACCCCAGTACGGTCCGGTTAATCCTGGTTTTCCAGGAGGATATAATATCCCAAATGCGACTCCTGTTCCTAGTTATCCTGGATATCCTCCTCCTGGGGCTGGTATTGTGACCCAGAGTTTTAGAGATCCTAACCGGCAGTTACCGTTTATTGCAACTTTGGATTTACCCGACTTGACGCGCCTAACGAACGATCCAATTCAATATCTTCAGTTCTGGCCGCCAATGCCAAATAAGTTGCCCAGCGATATACCCAAGTTCGAAGGTAAGTCTGGAGAGGATCCGTCTAATCATGTGATGACTTACCACCTCTGGTGTGCTTCGAATTCTATCTCAGATGATTCCATCCGCTTACGTCTTTTCCAGCGTACACTCATTGGTCTCGCGGCCAAGTGGTACATTGAGTTACCACGGGCCTCTTTTTACAACTTTAGCCAGTTAGCTACCTCGTTCTTAACTCACTTTCAGTTGCCGGTCAGATACGATAACGGCACGGAGTTATTAACTTCACTAAAACAATCGACGTCCACGTATATTTCTGATCACATTCATGAGTGGAGACGTCGAAGGAGATTAGTGAAAGTTTTTATCCCGGACCAAATCTTAGCTGAATGGTTTGTCAAATCATTATTACCGAAGATTACTGAAGATGTCGCTAAGGCCGGAGTAGTTACTGAGGAGCAAGTCATTGCTCAGGCACAATACCTTGACTTAGTTTACACTCAGTCGGGTACGTTACACGAGAAGATTCCGGATCTTCCAAAGTCGAATCAAATCGCTGCTGCTCCTTCGGGATCTCATGCCGCTGATGGTATGATTGGTATCGTGACTACGAAGAGCAAGAAGAAGTCTTCCAAGGCTTCAACTACTCCAATTATCACTTTGCCTGATTCTCCGACAGGAGAGTCTTCTCCTGAACTCACCGCCGACATTCACGCTGTAGAGTCATCTACGGCCAAACCAAAAAACGGTGGAAAGAAGAAAGGAAAGAAGAAGGCTAAAGCAGACAAGGCTCCAAAGGAGAAAACTGAAAAGTCGGAAACCAATGACGAAAAACGCAAACCTCGATATCCTTGTCTTATTTGTGAAGAGGATCATTTTACGAGAGATTGCCCTCATCGGGCCGAGGTTGTAAAATAGTCAAAGGTTCTCCCACTCCTGCTGTGTTAAAAATCCATTTCCAGAGCAGGAGAATAAGATGATAGGTTCTTCTTCGAATGCCAGTGAAGAACCCATTTTGATGATGTCTCATGTGAGGATTGCGACTCGATCGCAAGATTATGGTAGTAAGGCTCCTGTTGATGGCAAGGAAGCAGAATCTTCTCACTCTAACCCATCAACCTCAGCTCCTGGTTCCGATCCACTACAGATCGAAAAACCTAACCCAGACTTAGTGATTAAGCCGCCCGCCAAGGGTGTACTTCGAAGGTCTGCTTTCAATCCACATGCGAGAGCAGCCCAGAATTACAACATTGTTGAGGACTTAGCTGTTTCACCTTCAGCAATGTCGGCACTCGAAGTGCTGCAATCATGCCCAGCACAACGGAAATTGCTTTTGTCGGCTATCGGAGCTGTCGATGTTCAGGACCCGAACCTAATGATCTTTGATCTAGAAAATAGTACACCACGTCTCCCCCATCAAATGGCTTTCCAAATTCCAGTGATAGTCAAAAACAGGCCTATTCATCGGACTGTGATTGATGAGGGAGCTTCTACGTGTATTATGTCGATTCAATGTTGGAGATCGCTTGGTTCTCCTTCGTTGAACCAATCCCCCACCATCCTTAAGGCCTTTGATGGCCGTGGGTTCCGTCCGTTTGGTATTCTACAAGAATTGCCTATAGGGGTTGAAGGTAAAACCGTTAGTCTGGATGTGGAAGTGGTTGATGCCCCTCTAGACTACAACCTTCTTTTGGGTCGAAGTTGGTCATATGCTATGACAGCGGTCGTTTCATCGGTCTTCAGAGTAATTAAGTTTCCACATAACGGTAAGATCGTGACTATTGATCAGCTGACATACTTTTCATCCGACCCAGCCTCTTCAGAGAGTATCCAGCATGTTGGTAAAACGACAATCCCTTATAGGGACGTTGGTGTAGGTTTAGTTAAGGATTCCGGTTTACTGGGAACTTTTCCTCTCCCTCCACTCAGCGCAGATCCTTCGTTTGCAACATTCATATGATTACATCAGAAAACATTATTTATGATGATCCTTGGTTCGTCCCATCTGACTCTGAGATAGACTCACTCGGTGATGTTATGCCTTTGAGTCCATATGAAATTGCTTATGAAGCTCTCATGTCTTTTACCGACTTTCATTCAACCGAAGTCGACCAAATGAATGTGGTCAGTGAAGAGTCACTTTTCACCTCACCCTTAGAACGGATAACTTTTCCGAAGTCGTGTCATCTGACGAACAACTTCGCGAAATCCTAAGTGTAGATGATCTACCATGGGAAGATCTCCATCACAGATCTTCGTTTTTACCTAAGGATGATGCATTTGAAAATGATTTTTCATCTATCTTTACCGCTGAATATGTCAAAGACGCTCAGGATCCAACGAAACATTCTGATTCAGAGTTGAATTTAGGGAATATTTCTCGTACTATTCCCATTGATATTTCAGTGAAGCCCGGAATCGAGGAAAACATTCATATAGGTGCCGCATGTACTGAAGAAGAAATCCAAACTTACAAGGCCCTATTCCAAGAATTCCGCGACGTGTTTGCCTGGTCTTACGAGGAAATGCCGGGAATTGATCCTGCCATTGTTGTTCATGAAATAAAGACCTACCCGGATGCTAAACCCGTCCGGCAACGGTTGCGTCAAATTCACCCTCGAAAAGCGGCTGCGATTAAAGCAGAAGTCGAAAAGCTGTTGAAAGCAGGTTTCATTTATCCGATCCCGTTAACGGATTGGGTATCGAATATTGTTCCGGTCAATAAGAAACAAGGAACAATAAGAATCTGTATCGACTATAGGGATATAAATCGAGCTTGTCCAAAAGACAACTATCCTACGCCTTATATCGATCAAATTATTGATGATTGTGCCGGAAGTGAAATGTTTTCCTTCATGGATGGTTTCTCGGGCTATAATCAAATCAATATTCTACCTGCCGACCAACCAAAAACGGCATTCATTTGTCCATGGGGGACATTTGCTTATTGCAAATTACCTTTTGGGCTTAAGAATGCCGGGGCCACTTTTCAACGGGCGATGTCTTATGCATTTCATGACATCAAGCACATTGTGCAACCCTATCTCGATGATTTGCCTGCTCATTCTTTACATCGAGCTGATCACCTTGTCCACCTACGAGCAATCTTTATGAGGTGTAGGCATTATCGAATTCGGTTGAATCCCCACAAGTGTGTTTTCTGTATAGAAACAGGTCGATTGCTGGGATTTGTTGTTTCAAAAGCCGGCATTCGCGTCGATCCCTCGAAAGTCGAGGCTATCATCAAATTGCCTCCTCCTTCGAGTTTGCGCCAACTCCAAAGTTTGCAAGGGAAAGCGAACTTTTTACGCCGATTCATCCCAAACTACGCCGAGGTCACTAAAGGTTTTACACGGTTGTTGAAACAGAATGCACAATTCTTTTGGGACGAGATTGCCCAACAATCTTTTGATGCACTTAAACACGCGTTGACCCATGCACCGTTATTGCATCCTCCCAACTACAACCAAGACTACTTCTTATACCTCGCAGCTTCGCATTCCACCATTGGAATGGTGTTAGTTCAAGAAGATGAATTCGGAGCGGAGCATGTGATATATTATCTTAGTAGGACCTTGAATCCCACTGAGCTAAAATATTCGCATGTGGAGAAATTGGCCCTGGCAGCCGTTCAAGCTGTCCAGCGTTTCCGTCACTACATTCTTCTCCGCAAAACTACAGTTATTTCGGATTGCAACCCTATGATTTATATTTTGACAAAACAACTGCTAGGGGGCAAGTACTCTAAATGGATTGTTATCCTGCAAGAGTTCGACTTGGAGTTCGAGAAGTCCAAGTCTAAGAAATCCTTAGTTTTTGCGGAATTGATGTGTGATTTCCCGAGTGCTGACACAGAGACTGTGGCAGAGGAGTCCATTGCGGACGAATCTTTGTTTCTTATCAGTACTGTAGATCCGTGGTACGGGGATATAATCATTTATCTCCAAACCCAAACCTTTCGGCCTGAAGCTTCCAAAGCGGAACGTCGAAAAATTCGGTTTCAATCCCAGCCATACAAAATTATTGGAGATACACTTTATCGCCGGGGGGCAGACTTAGTTTTTCGACGTTGTTTAACTCACGAAGAGGCTGAGAGGGTTTTGAATGATTGTCACTCTGGAGCATGTGGCGGTCATATGTCTGGGTATGCCACAGCTCAGAAGGTGTTGCGCGCTGGCTATTTCTGGCCGTCTATGTTTAAAGATTGTATCATTGCAGTCAGGAAGTGCCACAACTGTCAAGTGTTTGATCGCAAGATGCGCGCTCCACCTGCTCCTCTCCACCCTATAATTGCCGTTGGTCCATTCGCCAAATGGGGTATCGACTTTATTACTTGTAACCCTCACTCGGCCGGGGGGCATGCGTATATCATCCTTGCGGTTGATTATTTTACTAAGTGGGCCGAGGCGATGCCTACATTCGACGCAAGCGGCAAAACAGCTGCAGTTTTCGTATTCAATCATATCATAACTAGGTTTGGTGTCCCACAAGCAATCATTACTGACCATGGGAGCCATTTTCGAAACGTCATGATGACTGAGCTTACAAGCCAGCTTGGTTTGCGCCACGATAGCTCTACTCCTTATTATCCGCAAGCCAACGGTTTGGTTGAGTCTATCAACAAAGTTCTAGTTATCATGATCCGACGAACCATTGGTGTTCATCGGTCGAATTGGCACAACATGTTATTTTCAGCGCTATGGGCATACCGAACCTCAGTGAAAAATTCAACAGGGTTCACTCCTTTCCAGCTAGTTTATGGCTTAGAAGCTGTGTTACCCATTGAATGCGAAATCCCATCACTTCAAATGGCTGTCGAATTACTTCCAGCTACTTCCGAAGAGGAGAAACGTTTATTGTACTTGGCTAAATTAGATGAGACTCGACGTGACGCTACATTGGCAATCGAGACTCACGCGAAACGAATGAAAGCTCAGTATGATAAAAATGTAACCCCTCGAAGTTTTTCGGAAGGAGACCTAGTACTATTATATGATCAAGCTAACGATAAGCTAGGTGCCGGAAAATTCGTTCCCATGTGGCATGGGCCCTACATTGTAAAGCGAAAGCTAGCAAAAGGGGCTTATGAGCTAGTTGACTTTGATGGGGACTCTTTGGGTAAACCCAGAAATGGACTTTACCTAAAGAGGTATTATGCTTAAATGATGGGTATGGAGAAATTTTTAGATAGGTTAGATTTTCTTTCTAGCTAGCAAGTGTGTTAGTTTAGTCAGTGTGCTTAGCTTAGAGAGTGTGGTTTTTCGTCGTTATTCTGGCTTATCTTGGTTTTACTCTTGATATTGCAGATGTCGACGCCTCTCCAAACATACATTGGATTTGCTGATGGTGCTTGTCGTAGTACACGGAATATCTCTTCCGCAGCTTGGGTTATCTATTCGCCCTCTGACGAGTTAGTTTCTATGCATGGGGTAAGCCTCGGTCAAACAACGAACAACATTGCAGAATACAGTGCAGTGATTGAATTATTATCCGAATCTATTTCATTTGGAATTCGACGTTTGATAGTGAGGTTAGATTCTGAACTTGTTGTATTACAGCTTAATAGAGTTTATGCCATTAGGAATCCTGTGTTATTAAGGTTGTTTTTGAGAGTGCGTCTCTTGGAACGTGAATTTGATTACATTGAATATCAACATATTCCAAGGTCTTTGAATACATTAGCAGATGCAATTGCTTCTCGAATGTTGGACAGACATTTACGATAATCATGCAAGTAAATTTAAAAACATTTCATCACATATGTTAAACAAGATAAGCCGGTAATAGTGATATATATAGATAGAAGTGTGTCAAAAAATATATACATCGTCTTCGATCATAGGTTGAAAACACCTTATGATCGGCAAAATGATAGTACAAAAAGTCAAAATGTCACATGTGACTACAAAAGTGACTAGTCAATCACTGGTGGTGCTCTCTGTATGACACCACTGCGCGGGCTACCTTACGCAAAAATCTCCTAAACGGTCCAGGGACCGCGACTACGAAGCGCTGAAGCCTGATAGGAATGTCATCCATAGTAGTCTCAGGTATATCTGCCGTGAGACGCTCTAGATCATGCTCCAACTCAGCTAGTACTTCTGCAGCCGCGTCCTGTGGGGCCGGTACCGGTGCAGCTGGATGTAGTCTATCAAAAGGCCGGAGGTTGGCTGGACGCTGTGGACCAACATCTGCATTTTGAAAATTTTACTGTTAGTTTTGAGACGATATATATGAAAAATAAAAAAATACATAATTAGAAAACTTGTGAAAATAAAAGTACCTCTGTCATCCCATTGTTCTCCCGGTGGAAGAACCATGTCCGGATCACCTCTAAAATCCACTCCGGCATACGGAAAGTCCTGTATCGAAAAAACCTGGTCCTCTAACCAGTGAAAGTAACTATCTGAGAATCGAACCACTGTCGCACCCTCGTCAGGATGCCGGGCCATCACCGCAACCCATCGTATCAGCTTTGGCTCCCGAGGACCCAAGATATCAACAGTGAGTTGCTGAGGGATCAGCATTGGAACTCTCTCCAAGGCAAAGCTCACGACTAGAGGCCCATATCCAAAAGTCTTTAGTCGTCCGTTCTTTGCCTTGGTCAGTTGGCTCTTCATATGAGCCGACACAGCTTCACACCAGTTGAAAATGGTGCCTTGGTAACAGTCAATTGCCATCCGCATTTGGGATCCGGAAGCAATGTGTAAAGCGGCCGCGCCGCAAATTCTGGTAACCGTGAACGCTATGACTTTGAGTTCAGGCAGAGTGATGTGTTTTATCTCTATGCCTTTTGAATGGTGAGCCCCAGGTGTGCACCACTCGTCGCGGAGACTATCAAGGGATTGGCCACCCGGCCTAGTCCCCGCAAGACTGAGTTGCTCACCTCTGTTCGGCAAGCCAGTGAGAAAGTATACATCCGAGGGCTCTATCTCGAGCTGGTGCCCTCCTATGTAAAAGCATTGTTCTTGAACGTTCCATCGCTCAACCAGCCATTCCAAGAATCTTACCTGGCCCCTCATGCCCGGTATGGTCCAATATTTGTATAATCCGCATGCTCTTAGGGCATCCAGGGAAGGTTGATGATTTATTGCAGCTTCATCATCCTCTACATGCTCTCTTTCTCTCCAATCTAACATGGTTAATACCCTGCACATCAAAAATAGCAATTAGAAATTGATTTGGGAATTTTTGGTAGTTTTTTGAGGGAGTTGGGGTTTTGAAATGCGCACTTCTCGGAAGACGCACCCCGGCTTTGTAGCACAGGGCGCCCGGACGCGGCTGGCCTGAAGGCGGGCTGCGTCTTCCGACCATTTTCCCGTATGAGAAAAAGTCGGGGGACGCGGGTCACCCGAAGGGCACCCGCGTCCGCCGAGAGGCGCATTCCAAAACCAAAACCCCCCCAAAAAATGAAACTAAGACCTAAAAATTGATTCTAAACGGATAGAAATGCAGAGTAGGATGTGTAAAATACCTGGATAAGACGGCGTTCGATTCCGACGGTCAGATTTTCCGCAGCGACCACGGGAAGTTTCTTGTCAAAAGCTCCTTTTTCAACCTCAACAGTCAAACGGTAAAAATGACATGGTAAAAGGTCTTTTTATAGGTTTTTTGGATGAATTAGTTCATTTTTTACCATGAAAAGGTGTTTTTCGATGTATTTTTGCCTATTTTAAACAGGTATGAGTAATGTCTTGCTTTTGTGCAGGACAAAGGGATTTCGAGGGAAATTGTAATTTTTCACAAACAAAAATATCAGAGTCATCTTTTAAGCCCTTTTCTGACTCCTAAAACATGAAAAGATCGCCGAGCGTTTCTTTTACACTCGCTAAAACGGAATTAAAAGACGGTCCCCTTTTAGCTCTTTTCTGACCGCAAAATCAGGAAAAAATTGCCGGGTTTTTGTCGTTTCAAACTCGATAAGGAAATAAAACGACGTGTCCTTGATCGCTTTTTACTTTTCAGGTCAACGACACTATTATGAAAGTACTCCTTGGTCGCAAGATCAAGCGGTTCCCCCAGGTATTATTTTATACTTTTTCGGGCTTGAGGGACACAAATCTACGAAAAAGTTCAACTTGGAGTCTTCTTAAGTTTTTCAGACTCTCTAAAATTGAAAAACACCGAGTTTCTCCTATACTGGGCTCGTTAAACATTTCACAGTAAAGGACCTGTTCAATTACAAACAGGAACGAACCACTCCTTCCTAGGGTTCGAATCAAAACTAGGTTGGACTCATCCGAAGGATGAGCTTATAATCAAGCATATGTTATCCTCCTCAAGCTTGTTAAAAATAAAGAGGTACTTGCCAGAAATGGTGGGGGAAAAGAGAGAAGAATGAACCTGTTTGTTACCTTTTGTCTCAAAAGAAACTTTATTACCACTCTTGAACACGACACTTTTCATTCACCTGGGTTGGGAAATCTTTTACCTCACAGTTGACCAAACCACTTTGAAAGTCTTTAACCGGGTTCCAGGGATTAACTTTGAGTTATTCGTCACCAAGCCATCTGTCGTGTCGTTATGTGTTCAAGAGGTCTGCAAGCAAAACTTTCATCTGCAAAATACTTGTCATCCATTTGACCATCCCTGAGTCAGTCCTTACAGCAACATTTCTTCAACTTGAACAATGATTTCGTGTTGCGGGCTTGCCTGCAACGGGTCGCTTTCTATCGACATCGACACATTATCTAGAGAGATGACTTAGGAATCGACAGTACCTTGAAGTCTGCATGCATCAATGGCAGGTTTCTCGCCTTTGACGTCAGTTTACATCATTGACTTTCGATCAAAGGATTCCGTGAAGTGTTCGACATCAAAACATCTATTCACATTTCACGGGTTGTGCTTGGTACTTTGAGAACCATTGACATTACTGGTGGTCTCTCTCACGCTTGTTAACAATTTACATCATCGACTGGTAATCAAGTGGTTTCTAACATGTTCGACATCAAATCATTTAAATCACATGGCTAGAATCGTACCAATTCGGGAAGTAGAAGTGAAGACCCTGGATCTAGTTTCTACCATCCAGGCTGTGAGGAGTTTTGTATTCATTATCTATGTAGACTAATCATAAACAGATGGCTGCGTCCATACTGTGTCTACAAAAGTCTATAAAAAATGATGTACTGCAAGATCATTCATGTATCAGAATAGTTAGTCCATTAGTTAAAGTTTTGAATCTGAGTATGGGAATGCCTACCTCAGTGATGATATAATCTTATACATGTATTTTGTGTTGAAAATTGCAGGTTCCAACCAGGTCATCCACAAGACAATCCTTGAAATGATAAAGCGCTTCACCCTTCCTAGAATTACAAAACCCTAATCTATTCCAGGCTTCGCACTTTAGGGGGCAATCTGTTACACTAAAAAATGTCACCATGACTACTTACAGTTAGTATGGCTCAAATCAACAGTCATGCTACCCTCTTAGGCAAGTCTTATGCCTCTGCTATCCATCTCAAACTCAAAGAAGAGAGAAAGTCTTGTAAAAAATGTGTTTATCTCTGGGGTCGCAGGTTCTCTCTAGCCTTACCTGCGGGGACGCTCACAATGTTCACAAAAGTTGCGTCCTTGGACGCTCTGTATGTTAAGGGACAGGTGCGTCCTTCTGTAAAAGGCAGAATGCGCGAGTTTCATCTTAAAAAAGTTACTTGTGGTTACTTCTAGAACTTTCTAGAGGTCGGTTTGATGAAATGGATGCGCCTCCAGTTGGTTCATGTATCCCTATTAAGGAGGAACTTATCCCATCAATAAGGGAGCTATCCCACCCAAAGAGGGGGATTATCCCATTGATGGTGGACTTGAATAACCTCTTTACAGCACTATAAATAAAGACATTGAGCCAGAGGGAGGAGAGGTTGGAGCTATACATTTTCTTTGGGTAAATGCTGCAGGAATTAGGACTCCCATTTAGAACCTTGTGAGGAGAGATTGTCTTTGCTTGATTCTACTTGGAAGTGGGTGAGCTTTGTCAAAGTAGAGGAAAACCCTTGATGGACCCTGGGAGGAACTTGCACAACACCAAGGCCAGGTTGTAAGAGTTTCTTTGTTTCGTTATTAATACAAACTGGTTTATTTTTCTCAATAGCTTGTGTTAATGAGTTATTTCATGTGTTCCTTGGTCTGCATGTTGAATATATGTTTTATTATATGAAATGCAAGTGCTTGGTAATTGTTTGATTGTTTGTGGTTGCAGGAATTGACTTGAAGGAAGAGCTCATCCGGATCGGCAAGGACGGACTACAACAACAGCGTTTTGGAATAAGGTAAGCCTAAACACTTGTAGTTTTCATGTTTTAAAAGGTATATTTAGAGAAAGATCACTCCATTTTGTCTTGTTTGTCGCTAGAGAGTTTAGACTCCTAGGGAGGTCAGTTGTGTCCGCACAAACGACTTTTTCCGCCACGACAATGGGCATGTCATTTTTCAAGTGTTATAGGCATGGATCAGTCAAATTATCATATAGGTCTTGGTCTAGGTCATCACTTGTAATTGTCATGATCATGTCAGTTTCAAGCTTATAGCCATGTTTATGATCTTGAGTCCACATATAAAGGGAGTTAGCATCTTAGGAAGCAAATGAAATAAAGGTAAAGTTATCATTTCAGTTCATAAAGATATTGTTGCAACCACATCACATCTAGTCTTAAGATGAAGTATGAGGTCATGCCATGACATATGCCAAAAAGTGAATTTGACTCTCATAAAGGACCATAAAAGCATTTATTTCACTCATTCCATTTGCATTGAGCACTAAATCACTAGAAAAAAACATTTCAGCACATTCAACATCAAAGGACACTCTCAAAAGGTGATTGGTACCCTCTCAAGGCCCCTACACTGCGTTTTTGGTGGGTGAGCTTCATTTTCCAAATTTCAAGAAAAATTACCTATCCCATACACATGATACCATTCCTCACATCCAAATACACTTCCCACAACCCTTACACCCCTTGTCCTATCATTTCCATAATTCCTACATCAAACCCTAGCTCGTATGCTATGTTTTTGGCAGATTTAGGGCTAAAACTGTGTTTTAATTCCCTACACTAAAAACCACATTATTTTTCTCATTTTGCACCTATCTAAGATTTTTAATACATCTATCTACCTCCCAAAATTTTCCTACTCACACATTTTCTCCCTAACCCCTTCATCCCTCACCTAAACATACTAATCTCTATCCCCTGCTCCCTCATAACACTCTATTTTTCCCCTTTCTTTCACTATGGTTTTGCTTTGCAATTGTAAACAATGGAGGGAGAAAATAATCCATACAAAAAAGTAGGGCAAAGAAAGGAGACAAAGAATAAGAGGTCTTAAGAGGCGAAAAGACTAAGAGAGTGTGCCATCTCCTCCACTAGGTCAAAGGCACATTGACAAATCATTTGCTGCACATAAGGACAATTTTGCTTCAAAATATGTTTCTGACCAAATGAAGATGAATTTTACAAAAGTGAAATATATTTTTGTTAACCACAAACTAAGGAACAAAAACCTCCTTCATTTGATGCATAGGTGTTATGATATGGGAGAAATGCCCAAAATACAGTTTCTATGGGAGAGTTTGACAATATTTTAATGCCCAAATACAAACTAGGATTCTGAACAAATGGGAAAGTATTTTTGAAAAATGGAGGAGAGTTTTGTTCCTAAGATTCCAATCTACAAAAACCTCTCTCAATTTTCACACAGGTATCAGGGATTGGGAGATAAGATTTCCTCATTTCAGCCTATTTGTCTGACTGTGCAATGTTCTATTTTAGTCACCTTTTTATAGAGTAGATTATTGCCAATAAGAGATGAATCTTGTAAAAATGGAGGACAGTATTGTTCAAAACATGCCAAATAACAAAAAAAATCTCTCATATTTGTAAAATTCTTTATGATTAGAGAGATATAGATCCACCTTTCAGCACTATTTTCACATAAACTTGGCAATTTTTGGCACAGTCACACTGCCAAAAGCGTAGCATGGGCCACACTGCACTTTTTCTAGAGAGATCCAAATGGCACAAACCGTACATGGTTGGATATATTTTTACCCCTACATCAACTTTGGACACCTAAAAGCCTGATTCATCAACTTTTACAAGGTGAAAGTGGCCAAAGACCACCAAAAAACACCTTTCTACCTTGTTTTTGGAGGCCATGCTACGCTTTTTGACCATTCTTGGGAGAAGTTGCTTTTGAGGAGCTATACTTCATCAATTTCAATGCTTGAGGGCTCTATGGATAACTAGATAGAAAGATATTTCAAATGAGCTACCATGATCGCAATGTTGAATTCAAGAATGCCTCCAAAAGTGGTCTGCAATCTCATGTTGCACTTTTCCTCAGCCACACTATGCTTTTTCCAGATTCACTACACTTTTTCCAAGAGGCTGATTTTCTTCATCAGTTTGACCTAGTTTGAATTTTTACCTATGTAAATGATGTAATTGATTAATCTAATGTAAATATGATGTTATATTGGGTAATTAGTCTTGTTAAGTTGTTTTTATATAAACTTAGGCCTCATTAAATAGGAAAAACTCAAGTGAAAGTCTAAATGAAGAGTGTGTATTCAATCCTCTAAGTCTCAGTTATTGGTTGAGATATTCCTGGTAACTATTCCACCACTCATGGATTTGACCCCTGAGGGTGGGAAAACTATTTATTTTAGTCTATATGTATCACCTTCCCAGTCAGAGAGAAAAGTTGGACATTTGAGGAGAGAACTCGTATAGCTTGTGCTTGAGCATTTTCAGGGAATCAAGGGATCACTTGCAGCTATTATCTAGGAATTCATGTGCGGTGAGTTTGTGATGTTGCTTTTTATTTGTTATAGTTTTATATGAAAGAGATTCATCTTCTATTTACATTCATCAGTTCTTCAGTGATTTTCCTTTAAAAATTTAAGCAGAATTCTTTGCACAAATCTCTGTTTTGATGGGAATATCATTATGTGTTATTTTCTTTCTTGCTTAATGAATTCATGATGTACATGCTCATTAAGACCTCTTGTTTCTTCTAAACACTACACTACACTACACTGACAAACCCTAAGCCATCACAAAACTATTGCTACCTTGCTCTTTTATATCTTTGTTGTTATTACCCTTTTGATCCTTTGACCTAATTATGTAGTTTCATCCCTTGTCCAACATCAAAACCGTAAATTTTCAAAACCTACCTGAGCCTAGCATATCTAGCCTAAAATCCTTTTATATTCCACTTAATTATTTTGTTGTGATCTCATAGAGAAAGCCCTCTCTGGTTTGGTAGGGCTTGCTACTAAAATGAAAGATTGGTTTGTGGTTACCTCCGTCAATTCCTCTCAGCCTGGGACATTATGGAGGATAACATTTTTGCATCGGTGCGAGGGAATGAAATATCATATCTTCCCCGGGAAATAATGACAAGGATCAAATATTATTCCTTATGTTGAAAAGTGATAAGACACAAGAAAGGTTGTGCATCTTTCACCTGGCGACTCTAGTGTCGAAGAATCCAAAGGTTTAGAATTTTCATGGCAAGCCCATTGTTCAAAAACTGGTAGTTTAAAGAACTTCTTGGTGACTTAACTTTTTTCAAGATGGAGTCAACTGCTCAAAGGTATTCTCCTATGAATTGAGTTCATATTCCTATTTTTCTGAATCGAATTCCTTGCATAGATTGGAAAACTAATTTTCCCAAATTCTTAGAGTAGCATCCTCTTTGATTGATGAAAAAATAGATGATGAATATATTCTAGATGCTCGTAAAGATTCCCCACATAAAACAATTCTGGTAGCAACACAACACACCGATCAACCAAAGGTTAAGAAATAAATTCGATACCCTGAAACTAATCAAGAAGAGGAGAATAACAAAAAAGAACATGTTATTTTAGATCCCGTGGGTGTACAAATTAGCACTATGGTTGTCAAACAAAATCCTCTTGACAATCATCAGGTAAAAGTAATTGGGCATGTCATTGAAGAATCATTTGTTGATTTGCAGCAGTCTTATGATCCACAAGAACATTTCCAACAGATAGTATTTTCTTCCATGATTAAATATCAATCAAATTTGAATGATGAAAGCCAAGTTATATTTCATGATTTTAGTTATGAGTTGCAGTGACCTCACCAACTTCTATGTGATCTAGTTAATGATGAAGACATCCTTTTTGAATATGATCTTGTTGTTATGTTTGATGAAATTCAAGAAAATTCATAGCCCTTATCTATTGTGGATGATGAGAATGAAAAACAGTTTGCTCTCATTCTATTTGATAGGAATCAGTTTCAACATATAGACAAACTAGAATTGTTGAATAAGGTTTGTTTTACTGCTTTTAATAATCCAAAAGATCTTATGTTGCATGCTTTCCATGATCTTCTAGTGAGTTTAATGCAGTCATCAATTGGGGAATAATTTGCCAAGTTTGTCAATACATGTATTGGATCTAGTGGAAAAGTTGAGTTGCCACTTTCTTTTTTCTTTTTCCTGCTCAAGGAAAGTGTGAACAGGATTCAAGTAGCCATTTGTTGGATTGGTTACACTGGAGGGATCATTACACATGATTGTATATATATATATATATATATATATATATATATATATATATATATATATATATATATATATATACAATCATGTGTAATGATCCAAATCCCCCCAAGGCATGTTTTGGGGCTCAAAGCCCAAGTTTTGACCAAATTTTGTTGTAAAACTCCGCAAATTGTGGGCGCAGGGCACAAAAGTATAATAGAGTCATAGGGTTGTCTGACCTAGTTTTTAAATGTAATGTCGGCTAGATAGACCTACCCATGGTTTGCGGTCCATGGGATTGTATAAGTAGAGCGAGGCTCTAAGTGTAGAAGGGAGATAGATAAGAGAAGAGGAGGATGAAAAGTCGAAGTGATTGAGTCACAGTGTGAACTCTTTGGTTCGTAGAATAGGAGAAAGCTCTGTAGCTAAGTGCACAGAGGCCTAGTAGTCCATAGCTAAGTGCGCCGACCCCTACAGCTGAGTGTGCAGGGCGGAGTCGAGTCTGTAATCAAGGAAGGAATGAATAAATAGAAGTTTTATCATAATTATGTGTATATGTTCTTGGGTCAATACATGCTTAATTTTCAAATGTGCTATTTATTTACTGCATGCACCTATATGAATGATATATGTATAACTTAAAGCTAAGATAATCACTAACATTGGAATACCAGTAAGGTCTTGGATAATAACGTAGAAGCACAGTGATCAAACCCTGAGTAGGGCTGCACGTAGGTAGTATACCAGGTTGGAAGGTGTGTGAAAGTGCGTAAAGCAACCTGTGCACAGGGTTGAACTGCGGACCACTTGAACTCATCAAACATCTCTAGGGTGCGAAATAATGGTGGATATCTAAGGTGCAAGCACACTTGTAGATTTCGAGGTGATAGATTGTTGATGATAGCAATCCCTATCCCGCACTACTAGGAATAGATTGGGCCACTGAAATGAATGGAGTAATAAACCTAAAGAAGCATAAGATGATTTTTGAGAAAAAGTCACTGTGCGTAGTGGTACCTTTCGACCCTGTGGAAGGATCGTGCTACATAGAGCCAGTGAGTGACTATGATAACGACGACGATCTAGAATGTATTTACAAGATAATTGTGTGGGAGCAGGACTGGGTGAATCCAACCACGGTTGGTAGCATCTCGTGTGAGCGTGAAAGCTCCTGCACTTTAGATTTGGACGAAGAGATAGAATGACGGCAGAACTGGTTACACAAGGTAACCATGCTCAATTGCAACATGATGATAAGGTCACTATGCTACGTGGAAAGAAAGGTAAGAGATCTACCTGTGTATGATGGATTGAATTAGGTGGATGATTTCCTGGACAAATTTGAAAGAAAAGTATTGAAACAGCAGCGTTTTGATGCTCTGAAATGGGCCTTGTGTGTTATTCCTGCAAGGTGGTGGGGTACGCATCAAAGAAATCTTGAGGACTGGCGTGAATGAAGAAGGATGATGTGAATGCAGTTTGGAAAGCCTCAGATGTGGCTAACAGACAAGTATGACAGATGGGATGATCCACGTACACACCTCACAAAATGGACCAAGGTATATGGGGAAGAGTCGCAACCTTAGTGGATGCATCTGTTCTATCATACCATGGATATCATACCCATGAATTGGTATACTGAGATGGAGCTCCGCCATGGCACGAGCGAATGGGATATCTTGTGTGAAGGATTCCTGTTAACCTTCACGTTTAAGGGTTGGTGGTGAGATACTGTTGATGATGTGCTACAAGTAGTAAAATCATCTATCTTCAGAATACCTAGAAGCTAATGTAAGTGCTTTAGCTGGAATGGGCGACCGAGCTGAGCTGCGCGCCGGAATGTTATAATGTAAATATTGAGGAAGATGATGAGGATCCCTGAAAAATCAACATTCCAGAAACTGAAGGCTATCGCAAAGTCCAAGGACCATTGATTGAAGATCCTGACATCACCACACCGCTAAAAATGAAGTAGGTAAACATTGGGACGGAGGTTGAACCAAAGTATGCAACGCTCAGTGACTATTGGGATGGTGCCACGGTGGATAAGGTCACTGAGTTACTCTGTGAGTACCAAGACTTATTCCAAACCAATATTACGGAGTTAAAGGGGATTGTTGGTGACTTATGGATGATGAAGATCACCTTAAAACCTGATGTGAAGCCAGTTAAGCAAAGACCTTATCGCTTGAATCCAAAGTACAAGGAAAAGGTTCGCGTAGAACTAGACAAAATGCTCGTAGCCAGAATTATTGAGTCGGTGGAAGAATCCGACTGAGTAAGCCCTATGGTAGTACAGAAGAAAAAATAGAAGGGCAAGATAAGAATATGTGTGGACCTTAAGAAATTAAATGTTGCCTGTGTGCACGACCCATTCCCGACCCTGTTCATAGACGAAGTATTGGAAAATGTTGGCGAGCAAGAAGCATACTTGTTCACGGATGGGTTCTCAAGCTACCACTAGATCAAGATCGCACCAGAAGACCATAGAAAGACCACCATCGCAACTGAATGGGGCTGCTTTCAATACATTGTTATGCCGTTTGGATTGAAGAATGCGCCAACCATCTTTTCGCACATAGTTGTTGCTGCATTCCAAGAATATATCCACAAATTTTTGGAGGTCTATCTGGATGATTGGACTATCTTTGGATTGGTTAAGAACCACCTAGAAATTTTACACTTGATGCTAGATACTTGCCGACGACACCAGATTGCATTGAACCTTAAGAAGTGTACATTCCTCGTTCCCTTTGGGAACCTACTAGGACACGTGGTCTGCAAACATGGACTAATGGTAGACCCTGTGAAGATTGTACTAATTCTGAATTTGGAAGCACCGCAAAGTGTTAAATAGTTGTGCGCTACCTTGGGACACACAGGATACTATAGGAATTTCATCAAAATCTATACCCAAATCATCGCATTGATCGGGAAACTATTGAAAAAGTATGTCACATTTTGCTAGAATGATGATTGCATGAAAAGCTTGGATGTCCTGAAGGGGAAATTGGCCTCTACTCCAATCCTCATCTTCCCAAAATGGGATGTGGAGTTTCATGTCCATGTTAATGCGTTGTGTATCGCGCTGGGAGCAGTGCTCACAGAAGAGGGCAGAGAGGGCTTTGATCACCCTATTGTGTTTGCAAGTTGTATATTGTCCAAAGCTAAAAAGAACTATTCCACAACCAAGTGTGAGCGGAATGGCTATGGTGTACGCGCTCCAAAAATACTGGCACTATTTTCTAGGAGGACATTTCAAGATGTATACATCCATTCCATGCTGAAATACTTGGTCAGTAAGCCTGTGTTGGGGGGGTGCATATGCAGGTGGCTCTTATTGTTCCAAGAATATGACTTTCAGGTCGTGGTAAAGTCGAGATGCCTGAACGCAGGACCGGATCACTTATCACGTATTGAGACAAGTGAGAAAACTACTAATTTGGAGGAAGGATTACCTGACACTTAGCTTTTTGTTTTGCGCATCGCAGACATAAACTTTGAAGATATAATTCACTTTCTGATGATAGGGACTTCACTAAAGGAATACTCCATCCAACAGAAGAAGGAATTGATTGTGCACACAACAGATTTTTCTGTCATCGTGGGGAACCTATATAAAATGAGAAATGATGAAGTATTTCGAAGGTACATACTTGAATTTGAATGAAGTCAGATCTTCGTGGAAGCACATGGGGGCACCGTAGGAGGACATTATGCAAGATGAGAAATTGCACAAAATATTCTCCGCGCAGGGTTGTGGTGGCCAACCCTTCATTACGATTCAAAAGAACACTGTAAGGCTTGCGATATATGTCAAAGGATCAGTAAACCATCGTGAAGGGATGAAATTCCTTTGAATCCGCAAATGACGTTGCAGCCCTTTGAAAATTGGGCAATCGACTTTGTGGGACCTATCAAACCCCAGGGAAAAACTGGCATGTAGTACATCATCACCACGACGGAGTACCTCACACGTTGGGTGGAAGCGCAGCTGGTCAAAGACTTCATGGCCGCTACGACTACGAAGATTTTGTTTGAAAACGTGTTGACCCAATTTGGCTATCCGAAAATCTTAATGAGTGATTGCAGTACAAATTTTCTAAATGAAACCATTAGCATGCTCACAGAAGAGTTCCAAGTGTGTCATCAAAAAAGCACACTGTATCACCCACAAGCCAATGGGACAGTAGAAGCATTCAACAAAATATTGGAGACCACGCTAACCAAAGTATGCAACGCGCAACAAAGCGATTGGGACCTGTGCATACCTACAGTACTATGGGATTATATGACAACATCTAAGAAACTGATAGGACAAACACCTTTCTAGATAGTTTATGACGTGCAAGCTATCATGCCAATGGAGTATATTGTACCTAGTCTGTGCATAGCAACTCTCACAGGTATGACGGACCATGAAGCTCTGCCAGAGAAAGGCTCGTGCAATTGGAGGAACTTGAGGAAGATCAGTTCTTGGTTGGTTTTCATCAGCAAGTATGAAAGTGGTGTGAAAAAGCCTGGTATGATCACCATATTAAGTTGAGCACCTTCAAAGTGAATGACTTAGTGTTGCTGTATGACAGTAAGTTTGAAAAATTCGTGGGAATGTTTAGGCATTGGTTGGGACAATACGTGGTTAAGGAGGTCACTGATGGAGGCGTAGTACAGCTAATCAAACTAAATGGAGAACCTATCCCAGGCAAGGTGAATGGAAACTGCTTGAAACCCTACATGGGTGGCCTGACTATCTGACTAATCGGCGAAAGTACATGCTTCGCGCTCCAAGGATCTAAACAAAGGTGTGAGACTATAAACATATACAGTGGATACTAGTACAGATGCATTAAATAAATTCAGACACAGAGGTCTCAGAACAACAGATGCAGCAGATCCAGCAAGCAGCAGCTCAGTGCATTGCTGACCTCAACACAGTTCGAGAACAATTAGAGGGACTCTGTGCAAAGATCTCTGTGCCAATAAAGTGACTTGAGGGTGAGTCACAATGTTTGTGTTGGTGCCTTGTTGGGCATGGAATCCCCCCCAAGGCATGTTATGGGGCTCAAAGCCCAAGTTTTGACCAAATTTTTTTGTAAATCACCGCAAATTGCGGGCGCGGGGCATGGAATTATTATAGAGTCATAGGGTTGTCTGCCCTAGTTTTGTAATGTAATGTCACCTAGATAGACCTACCCATGATCTGCGGACCATGGGATTATATAAATAGAGTGAGGCTCTAAGTGTAGAAGGGATATATATAATAGAAGAGGAGGATGAAAATTCGAAGTGATTGAGTCACAATGAGAAGTGTGTCTCTAGGTCATAGAGTAGGAGAAGGCTCTGCAACTGAGTGCACAGAGGCCTAGTAGTCCGTAGCTGAGTGCGTGGACCCCTGCAGCTGAGTGCGTAGTGCAGAGTCGAGTCTATAACTGAGGAAGGAATTAATAAAGAGAAGTTTTATCATAATTTTGTGTATCTATTCTTGGGTCAATACATGTTTAATTTGTAGATGTATTGTTTATTTACTCCGTGCACCTGTATGAATGATTTATGTATAACTTAAAGATAAGATAATCATTAACATTGGAATACTAGTAAGGTCTTGGGTAATAACGCAGAAGCACAGTGATCAACCCCTGAGTAGGGTTGCGCGTAGGCAGTATACCTGGTTGTGAGGTGCGGGAAAGTGCATGAAGAAACCTGCGTGTAGGGTCAAACCACGGACCACTTGAACTCATCAAACATTTCTAGGGTGTGGAAACCTAGTTCTAGCACCCTCCCATACTACTTCGGGTGAGACCTCAGTCCGTGCTCCATGGATTGTTGCCGAAAGGGCTAGTAGTACTGGGATTTGTTTGGCTAGATCAACTCCGAACCTGGGTTAGGCCCTAATAAGCCAACAATATATCTTCAGTAGGTGGGAGGTTATCATCAGGATTTAAAGCCTAAAGTGAAGGCCCTAATATCCTATTGGTCTATTGCCATAAGTAAGTTCAGTCAGTTTGTTTTATTTATTGTTTTTCAAAGTTAGTTAGTTAGTCAGTTTTCAGTTTTATTTTAGTCTTTACATTTTGAATCTATTCCCAATGAATAATGCTACTTGGTCTATGGTGTTATTTACACCTCGTAAAGGAGTTACCATCCCCAGTTGGAGCTAATGTTAGTGTCTGTCAGTCCTGCCAGTCACCTGTGATCAAATATGCTCTTACAAGATTTGTGTTAGGGTTTCAAAATCAAATTTTATCATTTCGTTAGGTTTTCAAAATAAAATTTTGCCACTACATAGTGTGTCTAGGTTAGTGCTACTCCCTTCAAAATTCATGGTTACTATTCTTCATCATGGGCATGTCATTTTTCAAGTGTTACAGGTCATGGATCAGTCAAATTATCATATAGGCCTTGGTCTAGGTCATCACTTGTAATTATCATCATCATGTCAGTTTCAAATCTTATAGCCAGGTTTATGATCTTGAGTCCAAATATAAAGGGAATTAGCATCTTAGGAAGAAAATGAAATAAAGGTAAAGGTATCATTTCAGTTCATAAATATATTACTGCAACCACATCATGTCTGGTCTTAAGATGAAGTATGAGGTCATGCCATGACATATGCCAAAAAGTGAATTTGACTCTCATAAAGGACCATACAAGAATTTATTTCACTCATTCCATTGGCATTGAGCATTAACTCACCAAAAAAAACCATTTCAACACATTCATCATCAAAGGAAACTCTCAAAAGGTGATTAGCACCCTCTCTAGGTGCCTACACTACCTTTTTGGTGGGTGAGCTTCATTTTCCAATTTCAAGTAAAAATACCTATCCCATACATTCTCTACCCTTCCTCACATCCAAATACACTTCCCACAACTCTTACACTTCCTGCGCCATTGTTGGGCCTATTATTACCTAGTAATTTCTCAAGGTTAAAGAAGGAGATCACCGGGGTAACCACTAACCACTTTTGGAGATCAAGACCTAGCCTTCCTGATGCTCAGAGAGGGCTCTCTCTATATGATTTAGCTTTGTTTGTTTGAATATTAGGCTAGTTATAAAAGTTCAAGGGGGGTTTTGATTTGTATTGAAGATTAGGTGGTGGAATCCTTGAAACAAATGGATAGAATGATGTATCTAGACCATTGGGCATATGGAGTCAAAAGAAGGGCAACGGAACTAGATCAACTCACTAAAGGGAATGTTCAAAGGGAAAGATAGCAGAGTAGAGTGCAAGTCTTTAGGCTAGAGGGATGGAAAAGGTTTTAACCAGGGTGAGAGAGTAATTAAGAATTCTCAGACCGGGACTGAAAGGAGGAAGAGAGGGCTAATCATGAATAAAGGACAATTAAGAATCCTTTTCTATAGATCACAAGGAATAACCTAAACTAAGGAGAAATCAAGAATTCCTTAACTTAGATTTGTGAAGAAAATGTTCTATATGCATAACAGTTAAGACAGAGTGCTGTTAAGAAATTTCTGAAATATCATTCCATGCTATAACATTCAGGTTTTTTAGAGATACAAATAAAACAATGGAAAAAATTAAAGAAAAATAACATTGAACATGAGAGAATACTTATTTGAACTTCGCTTTGCACAAGAATCCAATGAAATATCTTATCTTTATTCCTTGATCCAGCTAGCTGATCTAGTCATTGACACAATAGAGTTTCAGACTTAAGAACAATAAGTCTATAGAAATGCTTGGAATCCACTCTAAAATACTTCAAATGAAGAAGTATTTATAAAAACTCTAAACTGAAATATCTTGAAAAATTATCAAGATTGTTTTTACAAAGATCTTAAAGTGTTTTACATTAATAGAACTTAAATAAAGGGTACTCAAGACTAATGAATCTATTGGGCACTATATTTATGGATTTATGGTGGAAAATAAGAGAAATTCTAATTTGATAGCAACTCTTAATTGATGATTAGGCTTCCAAGTCACTAATTGCCTCCTTCCTTTGTGCATTCTGCCGCAGAAATTCTGCAAACTGAGGGTCTAGTGATACCTTTGTATATCTCAATAAAAGATAGATATGTAAAAGTGAAATAAATTATTGGATATATGTATATCATTGAGATAAACCTTGTGGGGTCATTAATATGCCATGATTATTGTCACTTGTGAACGCTTATTCCACCCATTTCCACCATTCTTCATCATGTCATTTATTATAATTTATCATTTAAATCCATTTTATAAATGATTTATGCTCTCATGGATGAATATTATTTATTCTCTTTTATTTTTAATAAATTGATTATTATGCATTATTTCACCAATGATAGTTCTAATAAGTTGGTTGTAACCTTATCTACCATTTTTAGCCTCCAAAGTAACTTCCAGATTGAAGATTTGATTTTTAAATCAGCCAACTCAGAAATTCGCTAGTTTAAGGAGTGACAGTTTTGCGGTTAAGATTCTGAGCAAACGAAGACGAATTTGGAAAATCCGGAACATGGGTTTTGTCTAGAACGGGCCCAATTATCTTCATGAAGAACAGTTTGCCCAAATTCGGCTTGTACAGGGAGAACGCAGGGTTCTTTGAGCACGATTTTCTGAGATTTGCTGTTGCGGCCGCCCTCCAAATCTTAGCTGCAAACCTAAATCCGCCTTGTTCTTGTTGATCAATGGGTTAGAATCAACCTAAATTTGTAAGAGAAATCATGATTGTAATTATCCATGCTCTGATCTTCTTTATTTAAATGAAACCCAAGATCAGAGACGGGGGATGGAGGACGACTGTTTTTATAATTCTAAGTTTCAGAACCAATGGTGATCATGGAGTCTCGCTGAAGACCTGACTTTGTTATACTTTTGTTGATGCGATTAATATAAAGACTTGGCGTTCATTCCGTTGCTGCATCTGAATTAAGTTACGGCGGTGCCATTGGAAGCTACGGGCCCGGCTCCAACAGACACTCGTTGATTGTATCATTACAGTTTGGCTTTGTGTGGTTTGTTTATTATTCTCAATAATCTGATATACTTACATGCTGTTCCATACTCGTTCATCAGTAGTTTTCCTTTTGTAAATCTTTGTAACAAGTTTACATCATATTTCCAGAATTAATCATATAACATTGTTCTAAGTTGTTCACTTCCGTTACAGAATTTATAAGTGGAATGTTTCAGCTACATATGGTTGGAGTAATGGACTACTGGTGATCATTTCAGATTATGTATATATATGATTGACGTTTCCTGTTTATGATGATTTGATGTTCCCTTTGATTAAACTGTCTATTTGTACAAAAGATTGCTCTTTCTTTGTATATAAGTTGATGCCAAGAATTGAGAGTGTTGAACTCGCGAGACTTAGTTTCTTTCTTGCTGTTTCATTTTACTGCTGTCCATTTCATTTCATGCTGCTTTTTGCCATTTCCTTTTTCTTGCATTTATTGCTTTGGTGTGAGAGGAGGATCAAGGCTGTCGTGAGACACAGCAGACGCTATTATGCTCCCAGATCCATGATCCATACTCTAATTCTTTTTTCATCGATTTCTAGAGGACTGAGTTATTGCTACCATATCCTCGATTGATGGTTGTTTGAATGAATGATTTAGTTTAGAACATTTCAGTTTCTTGCTGTCCCAATTAGATTTCTTTTTCAAGCATTCATTTACTTGTGGGTTTTAAGCACTATATTGCAAAACATTACTCTTAAGTAAATAGCCGCCTCAGACAGAGTACACTCTTGAAATAAAAAGTCGTCCCTGGGTTGATAATTAATGTGAGGTAATTAGGAGTTCACAAGACACCTTTTTATCGTTCCACATTTTGGCGTCGTTGCCGGGGAAGAGTGTAGCCATTTCTAAAGAGTAGTGTGAATCTGATGAGTGTCTGCTAGGGAAGAGTTGGATCTTAAAAACGGAAGGTAAGAACCTGCGTACGGAGCATGTAAAAGCCCTGCTCCACCGTCCGCTTTCCAGCAGGACTCTTAAAAGAACCTAGGGTAGAAATAGATGTTTGAATTTTTGTGTGAATGATTAGGAAAAAGATAGAAATTTTTTGAATCACATGATCTCACGCAAGTGGTGATGTAAGCACCACCCATTTCACTAACCAATTGACAGGAACATTTGAAGAAGGAGCCTCGAAGAAACACATGAAGAACATCTTAAACTATGGTAAGAAATGGGTCACGTTTCTACTTTTGATTTTCCTATCAAAGATCTAGGAGGAGTGACACAAATGCACATAATTCCCCTATCTTTACCAAACTTTCATGGTTTAGCAAATGAAGATCCACATACATTTTTGTTTGAATTTGAAATACTTTGTAGAGGATATGATTATTGTACTAATGATCAAAGATTGAAAGTGTTTCCTCTTACTCTAAAAGGAGCAGCTCTCCGATGGTTCATGAGCCTAGGTGGGAATTGCATCCAATCATGGGAGGACATGAAGAACATATTCTTGAAAAAGTACCAAGACTATTGCAAAGCCAATGAAGATATTTTCTATATGATACAAGGGGAAGATGAAAGTTTGGAGGACTATGTAGATCGATTTCATTATAACCTTCAAAAATCAAAGCATAAGCATTTGGAAAAAGAGATCTTAAAAACACTCCTTCTTAAAGGAATCAAAGATGAATTTTTAGAACTTTTAAATCTGATAGGAAAAGGTGATGTTTTTCAGTTATCATATGATGATGTTTGTGAGTTGTGCATAAGGTATTCAAGAGGAATCTCCAAGGCTGGTAAGAATCCTAGAGATGTTTTTTCTTTGTTTTCCAAATCTGCTACAAGAACAGGAGACATAAGAGCTGAAATCAATGTGTTATTTGAACATTTTAAAGTTGATTTTATTAGCTCTCTAAATGAAAAATTGGATGTTTTGCAGGTTCATAAAAATGAAGAATTTGATGAAATGTTTTGTTCTCATGATCGAAAGGAGCATACCTTAGATGGCTACTCTTCCTTATCTAGGACGGAAGTATCATATCAAAGAGGTGAGGAAGCTACAACAAGGTCAAAACCATGGAAATCATGGCCTACAGGTATGGTTCAAAACACTTCTTCTCCATTCTCTTACTTGCATAATCCATCATGGAATACTAATGTGTTAGGGCAGCCATGTCAATCTCAATATAACCACCAGCAATTTTCTCTACAAGTTTGGCACGGTTCACCTTATGGTTGCATGACTACTCTCCCTCATCTTGTAGCACAAGCACATTCTCCATATTCTCCACCGGCTCTTTTGCAACATCCTACTTGCATATCAAATTTATCCACTCAACCCAACCAACCACATCATCACAATGCTCCATTCTTTACACATTTTCCTGCTCAACTAATTCCACACCCTCACCATAATAAACCAGTACAACATGCTTACAATGTTGAGCTGGCAAATTTACCCACCCTTCCCACCCATTCTATCTCACATGTGTTATTAGAGAAAACCTACAATGAGATTCAGAATGTTTCAAATGCAAAAATTGTAGAAGCTATGGAAGAAAATGAGGTTTCTTGTAGGTTGCATCAACAAGCCATTTTAAAAGCTCAAGAACTTCATGATATGATGGCTATGCAAGATCAAAAAAATAAAGGATACATTGAAGATTGGTTTCACTCCATCATTTGTTTGCAACATTACTCTATGCTTCAACAATTTTTTGTACCATTTTTTCAAGGGAAGCCACCTTCTCATACCCTAATATCCATTAACATGCATTTTTCAAATTTGGGTATGTGCATACGTGAAGCCTTACTTCGAAAATGGCTTCACTGGAAGTACTCATATACGTAGTTATATTCATTTTTCAAATCAAAATAGGTTAGGGTAGAAAATAAAATAAATAAGGGAATAAATAAATGCATTTTTGTTTTTCCATGTAAAACTAGGGTTTTTTTTTGCAACATGCTATGCAAATCAACATCGGTGATAATTTTTTTTAAAATTTGTGTATGTAGATGAATCATGATGGAAATAATAAGTTCTACAAACACTCATTTTCATTTTTATCACCAATTTGAAAAAATGCTTGAATTTCATTTTTTTTTGGCTTGCGGGCTTGATGAACTTTCTGGAAAAACAGTCGGGACAGTCATGTTTTGAGGGACCAAAAATGAATATTTTTAAAACCTGTTTCTACCCTAAGTAGCCCTTCATGTCTACTTTCTAACCCAATTTGAATCACTCAATTTGAATTTGAAACGAAAAAGTTAGAACCAAAACATTGACCAGTTATCTAGCGGGCAGCTCAGGAACAGAGTTGGGACAGTCAGTTTTTGGAGGCCTAAATGAATGAATTTTTAAAACCTGTTTCTATGGTAGATTCACCTATGAATCTAGTTTACAATTCAATTGGAATCACTCATTTTCGATATCGTATGGGGAAGTTATGATCAAAATACTGACTGTCTATCGTAAATCAGCACTCTTAAAACTCTGTTTTTCCGGCTGTTCCTTACACATTTTGACCTATCAATTCTTCTTGTATTCAAAACCTGTTTCTATTGGAGATCAATAAATGAATCTATTTTCATTTTCAATTTGAATCATTCGAATCTGACATCAAACGAAAAAGTTATGCTTGAAATATCAACTGTTGGTCTAAGCCGGGTAATCGAAAATGACTCTATTATGCAGGTTGTTCTAAACAAATTTGACATATCATATCATTGAGTTTTTAAAACCTGTTTCTATTGGAGATACACCTTTGAATTAGCTCTCATTTGGCTTTGGAATCACTCAATTTCGACGAAAAACAAAGAAGTTGTGATTAAAACACTACAGGTTAGTATGATTGGCCACTGCTCTCCCGCAGGTAACAAATAAATTTTACTTTGTTATTTTCTCTATGGATTTGTTATACAGAATAACTACTTGCTATTTTTTGCATAATTCTTGGATTAGGGGAGCCCGATCACCTCTCTTTATCCATGATTTAATGTTTTATTGCAGGTAGATACTCGTTTTTTGCAGGTCCTGGGAAAATAAAGAAGGTCAACTTATGGACGAGTGATTTTTCAAAGAAATTTTTATAAAACAAAGGAATTTTATCCAAATCATTACCCAACGGATTCATAATAGAACAAATGAAGAATTGATTTCAATTTCAAGATTCATGTCTTGTCACTGCTGCCAAAACATTTTTCAAATAGATCATTTTTTTGACATAACATCATAGCTGTTGCAACTCAATTTATTTATTTACATACTGCTTTTTGTTGTTTCTTTTCTAATTTCTCTTATATTTTGTGTTTCAGGTGTTGCTTCATTCAAAGTGCAACTCATCCTCAGCATCACTGCAGTGAACAGCTAATTCACTCTTTGCGTGTTTGCATTTTATGGTTGTTTATTTTGCTGTTCCTTTTCTGAAGGGACAGCATTTGTGTGCATTTTTGTCGTTCCTGCTGTTCCTTTTTCAAAGGAACATCATTTGCGTTTTTTATTTTCTAAAGGAATAACATTTTTTTGATCAGCCATTCATTTTGTTGCTCCTTTTTCACAGTTCATTTTGCTGTTCCTTTTCGAAATGGAACAGTTGCTGTTCCTTTCCGAAATGGAACAGCACTTTTTGCACTTTCACATTTTGTTGTTCCTTTTCGAAATGGAACAGCACTTTTTGCACTTTCACATTTTGCTGTTCCTTTTCAAAATGGAACAACACTTTTTGCACTTTCACATTTTGCTGTTCCTTTTCGAAATGGAACAGCACTTTTTGCACTTTCACATTTTGCTGTTCCTTTTCGAAATGGAACATCGCTTTTTGCACTTTTACATTTTGCTGTTCCTTTTCGAAATGGAACAACACTTCTGCACTTTCACGTTGGGTGTGTTTTTGCTGTTCCTTTTTCAAAAGGAACAGCATTTGGTGTGTTTTTGCTGTTCCTTTTTCAAAAGGAACAGCAGTGCATGTTTTTGCTGTTCCTTTTTCAAAAGGAACAACATTTGGAACAGCAGTTTGATTTTTTGCTGTTCCTTTTTCAAAAGGAACAACATTTTGAGTTTTTGCTGTTCCTTTTTCAAAAGGAACAGCAGTTTGAGTTTTTTTCTGTTCCTTTTTCAAAAGGAACAACAGTTTGAGTTTTTGTTGTTCCTTTTTCAAAAGGAACAGCAGTTTGAGTTTTTGTTGTTCCTTTTTCAAAAGGAACAGCAGTGCATGTTTTTGCTGTTCCTTTTTCAAAAGGAACAACATTTGGTGTGTTTTTGCTGTTCCTTTTTCAAAAGGAACAGCAGTTTGAGTTTTTGTTGTTCCTTTTTCAAAAGGAACAACAGTTTGAGTTTTTGCTGTTCCTTTTTCAAAAGGAACAGCAGTTTGAGTTTTTTTCTGTTCCTTTTTCAAAAGGAACAGCAGTTTGAGTTTTTGCTGTTCCTTTTTCAAAAGGAACAGCGGTTTGAGTTTTTTGCTGTTCCTTTTTCGAAAGGAACAGCAGTTTGAGTTTTTGCTGTTCGAGTTTTTGCTTGCATGGATTCTTCTCTTTCAAAAGGAACGACATTTGCATTTTCACGTTTTCTGTGTGTATTTTTGTTTTTTGGTGTGCATTTTCTTTGATGTTCCCTACACGGAACGCCATTTTTTGAGTGTTTTTGTTGTTCATTCAAAAGAGCAACACTTTGGGAATATTTTTGAGGGCAATCCTTTCCTTTCTCTTGTGGGATTATTCATAGTTCAGCTCAACCACATTCCCCTGATTCTCTTTCATGGCATGAAGTACACTACTTTTATGAGGACAGGAATTATAGATTCTTTTGAAGCAAAGTTAATATTATTCACGTTATGATCTTTAAAAAGGACAGCTCCTTGATGATAGATTCTTTTTAAAAGGGACACAATTATTTATATATTCCTTTACTGCATTGTTTTCTGTTGTACATGATACTGATTGATCATCTTAATACCATGCTGGTTCCACCCTTCCTGGTTATAATCTTCTCTGTCTGTAATAAAAGAGATTATGGGTATATTTTTTTATATTGACATGTTCAACTTCTTCCGCCATCCCTGCTCTTAAGGAGTACTGAGCCTCCCTCTTTTTATCATAAAAATGTGTAATAACAACAAAATTTTGTTCGCAGATGGAGGATAGGGGGTCTCATTACGAGCCAGCCTACCATGTTCATAAGGCTGTAACAAAGTGACATTCCCATTATGGCCACCACACCAGGGTTATGATCCATTGGATAGCCAAATTATCCTTGGAATAGGAGGTCTCATCACGAGCCGACCTGATCACTCTTGCTATATCCTAGTGAATGGCAGTGTGGTTATCTGGTTACCATGCCAGCACATTGATCTCTTCTGTAGAACAACACTGAAACTCTCCATTTATAAATTGAGGATCCTGGCTCATATGGGTTAAAAAGCAACCCTGCCGAGGCTATGGACGCCTGCTGGCAGCAGCGGCTCTGCTTATGGTATTGAAGTTAAATCTTTTCGTCAATTATTATTATAATACCCTTTTCTTATTTTCTTTTTATCAGAGAAGTTATTTCCTTAACTTTTTCCCTGTTTTGAACCTTTATGCATGAGCAATTGTTTTATGATCAACCACATCATTTTCAGCTAGAATACTATCAGCAAAGCATCTTTTTAGCATATTGTTGTCCTTTTTCGTTTTGTATAAACTACCATCAATCCACAGCGTCCTATCTCTTATTCATAACTATCTTTACACACTTTACTCTCAATATAACCATAATTTTCACCGTCCTATCATTCATAAGTGTACTCTGCCTCCCTTACTGATATATTGTTCATTCCATTGCCTTGCCGTCAGCACCACCCCTTTCATATGCTTTATGGTTATGGAACCCATCTTCCAATTGGAGGGGGGAATGTATGCATTATGGGATTGCATGCGATATGATTACTACACTTTGCCATACCTTGTTGATTTGACAACATAGTAGTATTGCATGTATACATAAGTTTTTCTAATTGCAATTTTGCATGCATTTTCTCTGTTGCTATTCAAAGCTAACACTATGGATTCAAGAACGTTGTATGCAAAATAGTGCTTTGTTTACAGGAGAACAACAAGCATGGGCAGAATTCTATTCGTAGCATGACCACACTATTGCACTTCACAGTAGAGGCTCGTGAACGTGAACAATTCTTCAGACATGATGTGCTTCCCTGGATTCTACCTTTTGCATCACTTTTAGCACCAACTCTGCCTACATCAGCTTCAACACCTGCCAGTATTTATATGTCATTCCACATTTTTGGAGGTAAAACTTGAGGTAAAATTGCATAGTTTTCTAATTTATTATAAATTTAGGAGAATCTAATGACAATCCATTTTGAGCATTATTTATCATCCTTCATTTCACATCTTTACCACTTCCCTTTTTTTTAGCAGCATATCATTTCCGAGTGTGGGGGAGTGTTCCTTCATTTCTTTCTTTTAACCACATCATTCATATTATTTATCATCCATTTCTATTATTATTCATTCTCAACACCTCCCTTATTTCATGTTGTTTTACACCAAGCGTACAATTCAACAGCTGGTAGCAACCACCTCTATTTGTTTTCTAGCATCGCATGAGGACATGCTAATTTTTCAGAGAGGGGGAGGCATCGCTACGCATGATGGATGTTTCCTATTTTCTTTCTCATTTAAGGCATGCAATTTCAGTCATACAATTTCAGTGTAGAAATTGATTTCCATAATATTTTTAAAACTATGAACTCAATTCTTGTGATCTCTAGGAAACACAGACATACTATTAAAATATACACACCTAGATCATTTCAAGTTAAATTGGTTCATACAATTTCGGAAATCATGTACTCTCACCTACAGCCATTTTATTTATATCTCATGATCCATGCATCAAAACGATCTGATTTTTGGATCATAGAGACATTCATGTATTGTAACTTTACTTGCAACATTTCAACACAATCTGGTTTGTAGTTTTGAGAAAATGCTTAATGAAGTTTGTTGTTATCTATATCATATTTTGCTGCAACTTCATACATATAGTTGAATGTCAATGTAAAAATTGTTATGCCTTCATCAAGATTGCTAAAATTGAATATTTATTAATTAAGGAAGCATTCAGTTATTCTCAAATTTTTATTGCTTGGTTAACACATGATTTTTGTCTTTGGGTTGCATGAGGACATGCAATATTTTCAGTTTTCGTTGCATGAGGACATGCAACATATTGAGTGTGGGGGTGTGTGGGGTCGTTAATATGCCATGATTATTGTCACTTGTGAACGCTTATTCCACCCATTTCCACCATTCTTCATCATGTCATTTATTATAATTTATCATTTAAATCCATTTTATAAATGATTTATGCTCTCATGGATGAATATTATTTATTCTCTTTTATTTTTAATAAATTGATTATTATGCATTATTTCACCAATGATAGTTCTAATAAGTTGGTTGTAACCTTATCTACCATTTTTAGCCTCCAAAGTAACTTCCAGATTGAAGATTTGATTTTTAAATCAGCCAACTCAGAAATTCGCTGGTTTAAGGAGTGACAGTTTTGCGGTTAAGATTCTGAGCAAATGAAGACGAATTTGGAAAATCCGGAACATGGGTTTTGTCTAGAACGGGCCCAATTATCTTCATGAAGAACAGTTTGCCCAAATTCGGCTTGTACAGGGAGAAACGCAGGGTTCTTTGAGCACGATTTTCTGAGATTTGCTGTTGCGGCCGCCCTCCAAATCTTAGCTGCAAACCTAAATCTGCCTTGTTCTTGTTGATCAATGGGTTAGAATCAACCTAAATTTGTAAGAGAAATCATGATTGTAATTATTCATGCTCTGATCTTCTTTATTTAAATGAAACCCAAGATCAGAGACGGGGGATGGAGGACGACTGTTTTTATAATTCTAAGTTTCAGAACCAATGGTGATCATGGAGTCTCGCTGAAGACCTGACTTTGTTATACTTTTGTTGATGCGATTAATATAAAGACTTGGCGTTCATTCCGTTGCTGCATCTAAATTAAGTTACGGCGGTGCCATTGGAAGCTACGGGCCCGGCTCCAACGGACACTCGCTGATTGTATCATTACAGTTTGGCTTTGTGTGGTTTGTTTATTATTCTCAATAATCTGATATACTTACATGTTGTTCCATACTCGTTCATCAGTAGTTTTCCTTTTGTAAATCTTTGTAACAAGTTTACATCATATTTTCAGAATTAATCATATAACATTGTTCTAAGTTGTTCACTTCCGTTACAGAATTTATAAGTGGAATGTTTCAGCTACATATGGTTGGAGTAATGGACTACTGGTGATCATTTCAGATTATGTATATATATGATTGACGTTTCCTGTTTATGATGATTTGATGTTCCCTTTGATTAAACTGTCTATTTGTACAAAAGATTGCTCTTTCTTTGTATATAAGTTGATGCCAAGAATTGAGAGTGTTGAACTCGCGAGACTTAGTTTCTTTCTTGCTGTTTCATTTTATTGCTGTCCATTTCATTTCATGCTGCTTTTTGCCATTTCCTTTTTCTTGCATTTATTGCTTTGGTGTGAGAGGAGGATCAAGGCTGTCGTGAGACACAGCAGACGCTATTATGCTCCCAGATCCATGATCCATACTCTAATTCTTTTTTCATCGATTTCTAGAGGACTGAGTTATTGCTACCATATCCTCGATTGATGGTTGTTTGAATGAATGATTTAGTTTAGAACATTTCAGTTTCTTGCTGTCCCAATTAGATTTCTTTTTCAAGCATTCATTTACTTGTGGGTTTAAGCACTATATTGCAAAACATTACTCTTAAGTAAATAGCCGCCTCAGACAGAGTACACTCTTGAAATAAAAGTCGTCCCTGGGTTGATAATTAATGTGAGGTAATTAGGAGTTCACAAGACACCTTTTTATCGTTCCACAAACCTCTTTCCACTTCCCAAAATTTAGCTCCAGCTGTTCACAATATGCTCTGCAAAACGATGTCTTTAGAGAGGACTTTGCACAATCCGAAAAATAGGCTCTGAATATATGAATTTATCTCCCTTTTTGTAATACCTATGTAAAAAGTGAGATAGGTTTTTGTATATTTTCCTTTTAGGAACACAAACCTCCTCCATTTTCTCAAAATGAATCTTGGATTGGCGATAATAGTTTTTGAAAAATTATGATCTAAATGGGAAATTTCTGGAAAATGTACCATTTCCGCTTTGTTTTTTCATCTATCTTCACTTTGATTTTTCAATCTAATACACTTTTACTGATACTCTTTCATCTGATACAATTTGAGCCTAATGTGTTGTTTTCACTTATTTACCTCGCTACTCTATTTTTATTATGTAATAACTTTTTGTTGTAAATTTATCATAGTAAATCAGTCATTGTCTCCCACCATTCTGCATCAGGTAATTTTACATTCATCATTCTCCTGAAATTGGGTGAAATTGACTGTTACTGGTAGTTGATGGAGGTTGTAGAGGTTTTTGCAGTTCTGGTACAAACTAATGAATGAACTGGGCTATCTGTAGTGTCTTTGGAGCAATGGCGGAGGTCTGTGAGCGAATTAGCTGGATGCAGGAGTCGCAATGGCTTTTCTGAATTGTCAATGGTAATTACGTGAAAAGAGTAAAATGAGGGGTAAATGGGCTTTTATAGTGAAAATGGTTAATTTTTGGCAAGTTCATTGATTGATGAACAGTGATGGTTTTTAGTTGAATTTAGTTGAAAGGGGGAAGTGGTTTGGGAGGTCCAACGCACTGCTTTTGTGGTGTTGGTGGTATTCAGGAGGGGTCGCCTGATTCCACTTATTATGTGACATGTAGCATAAGGGCCCAAGAGGAAAACCACCTTATCAGGTGGGTAAAGGGCAGATATCAGGTCGACCCGATATGGATGTGAGACAATGGATGAGGGGGAGAGAGATCCTATGGTGATCGGGAGGTGAAACTGTGCGGCGATTTATGCAAAACGTTTTCAGGGGGAACATGGGTCTAATCATCGGTGGTATGATATTAACTTGGAGCTTAACTCATTAGGGATGCTTTAATACAGGATTAAGGACTGAAGGTGGGATTCAATATATTTGTGGGATATGGGGTAGTAATATAGTTTATAAATAAACTAAGGGGTGGGATTAATTTATGTAAAGAAGTTAAATATATATGGGACAATGGGTTTTTTTGGGAATTTAAATAATAAAGTTAAAAAAAGTTAATATGCAGTGAAATGAGCGGAAGGGGTATTGCACTTAGGTATATGAAATGTTTTGTGATTTCCATACACTTAGTACTTAAGCTAAATGTATTTGGTGGGTTTGCACATAAAACATGTTTATAAAGGGGATTTCCTAGGCAAGAGAACATAACGTTAGGAAAAGGGGTTTGGTGAGGGGGATGAATGATTTATAAGGAAATTTAACACCCTTCCTCCTTAAGTCATCAAGTCGAGGGTCAGGTCCCACTAGAAGTTAGAGAGATGCTCTGAGCTTCTTTGACTTAAAGAACTATAGGTATTAATGTTTTTATTGTGAAAGGAAAGTTAGTAAGTGTCATAGGGGTTAAAATGAATGAGGGGGTGTTAATTAAATCATATTGTAAACCATTGTTTTTTCTTTGTCCTCTACTTATGCACTTTTGAAAATTGCATTTAATATGATGACATAAGTGCATTTGTATAATCACATGACATTTCTGCAACCTTTCTACTACTTACCCACTTACTCATCCTACCATTTTTTCTTCACTTTATTAGGGCACATTTTGGCTAGCAACCCTTATCAATCCTTTTCTTTTCTTTACAAAGTAAACTATCTAATTCTAACCTTATATCATCCATGGGCTCAGATTAAACTGATGAGCTCCTTTTGTTCACTCTACCTATCTAATGATCTAACAAGATTACATTGTTTGGTCAGTTTTTATTCTCTAACTATAAACATAAAATTTAAAACATGAAATAACCAAGATTAAATAGTTTGATTACCATCGATTGTGGCATGAATAACAAGTTTCACACAACCATTTATTATGCATAAAAGGAAAATAGTAGTGGCACTTTGACTTTCACACTTTCATGGTCCCTTTTTGTCTTTGGGGTTAATATACTTTCATCTTTTGACCTTCTTTTATTCTTTTTTTCCTTTGATTTATCTTTTAGGACATATCCTCGTTACATTTTTTACTTTTTATAATATGGAAAACATTTGCAGAAAGCAAAGGTATGTACAATATTACAGGCCTTAATCTTAGTCATTCAAAATTATGACTCCTATTAGTATAGGAACCTAACAGGGCCTAAAAATTATCCTTAAAATACATCCACTTTTACTCCATTCACCCATTTTCTCACCTATATTTCACCACCATGTCACCACATCAGCATCACTTTCATCATTAAATGGGTTACCATTGTGTTTTCCAAAATATTATTAATTCTTAGTATTTTTAAGAGCATTTGTAGTTAAACTTTAGAAAATAATATCCATATACTTATACCTAACAATTAGAATGATTTTGTTGACATGTGGTACAAAGGAAGCTTCTAAGGCACCCTTATGTGGCACTCTAAGTTCAAATTCGAATTTGAGGAGATCATGGACCTCATGGATAAGATCATGGATCTCATGGAGAAGATCATGGAGGATAGGGTTATGTGTAACCATTGGTTGAGAGATATGTGGATTTTAAGAGGGAATACTGGATCCACATTTATGAGTTTGTTATCATAACTTTTGTATAAATAGTAGTGTTATCTCCTTCATTTGTAACTTTGGGAATTTAGAATTTAGAATTGAGAAGTTAGAATTTAGAATCATTGTAATGGGGATTTTAGAATATCTTGGAATGTAGAACTTTTAATTTCAATTTGCAATTGATGATAAATAAAATGGAGTTTCTTTGATCTTCTACATTTTACTCCTCTTTTGATGTGCTTGTGAATCCTTGGAAGGCCCCCCATTGTCTAGCAAGTACACTTTTGTTTTGGTAAGCTTTCATTTTATCTATGTTTGTAAAATTTAGATGATTAGAAATATTAATGAGTAGTCTCCTATAAGGGAGCTTTAATATTTCTTACACTTGTCGCAATATCTTTAGATTTCATTTTGTTAAATGACTAAATAGGTGTTGGAGATTGCAATGAAAGACCTCTTGTAAGGGAGCTTTGGCATTTCTTCACCTAGATTAGTTTAGTTTGTCTCTAATTGGATGATCCTCGAATTTTACTTATCCAGATTGATAGTAAATGAAACTCTAATTTTCATCCGCATTTTAGACCCAACACCCATCATTTCCAAATTCCTACATCAAACCCTAGCTGCTATGTTGCGGTTTGGGCAGATTTAGGGCTAAAATTGTGTTTTAATTCCCTACACTAAACACCACATTCATTTTGTCATTTTCCACCTCTCTAAGCTTTTTAATACATCTATATACCTCCCAAAGTTTTCCTACTCACACATTTTCTTCCTAACCGCTTCATCCCTTGCCTAAACATACTAATCCTTATCCCATACTCCCTCATAACACTCTATTTTCCCCTTTCTTCCACTAGGGGTTTGCTTTGAAATTGTAAAAAAATGGAGGTAGAAAAGAAGACATACAAAAAAATAGGTCAAAGCAATGATAGAAATAACAAGAGGTAGAAAGTGCAAGAGAACGAACCATCTCCTCCACTAGGTCAAAGGCACATTAACAAATCATTTGCTGCACATAGGGACAATTTTGCTTCAAAATATGTTTCAGACCAAATGGAGATGAATTTTACAGAAGTCAAAGAGATGTTTGTTAACCACAAACCAAGGAATAAAAACCTCCTTCATTTTATGCACGGGTGTTATGATTTTGAAGAAATGCCCAAAATACAGTTGCTATGGAAGAGTGGCTCAGTATTTTAGTTACCAACTACAAACTTTGATTATGAACAGATGGGAAAGTATTTTTGAAACATGGAGGAGGTTTGTGTTTGTATTTTTGAAACATTTCAGCCTATTTGTCTAAGTGTGCAATGTTCTATTTTAGTCACCTTTTTTCAAAGTTGATTTTAACCAATCCGAGATAAATATTTTGAAACGAAAGGCTGTTATTGTTCATAACAGGCCAACTAAAAAATACCTCTCATATTTTCAAAATTATTTACATTTATAAAGATATCACTCCACCTTTCAAACCTATTTCCGCAGAAATTTGGCAATTTTTGGCATAGTCACCCTGCCAAAAGTGTAGCGTGGGCCACGCTGCGCTTTTTCTGGAGAGCTCCAAATGGCACAAAATACACATGGTTGGATATATTTTTACCCCTACATCAAATTTCTACACCTTTCTGATTCATAAACTCTTACAGGTTAAAAATGGCCAAAAACCGCCTAAAAAACACCTTTTAGCCTTGTTTTTGGAGGCCACGCTAAGTCTTGGTAGAAGCCACTTTTGAGGAGGTATACTTAATCATTTTCAATTCTTGAGGGATCTATGGATAAATAGAGAGAAATATATTTCCAATTAGCTATCATGAGTTCAATTTGGAGTTCAGGAAGGCCTCCAAAAGTGGCTTGCAATCTCATGTTGTGCTTTTCCTCAGCCATGCTGTGCTTTTTCCGGGAGGCAGATTTTCTTCATCAGTTTGACCTAGTTATAGTGGGCAATTAGTCTTTTTAATTTTTTTTTACGTAAACGTAGGCCTCATTAAAGAGGAAAAACTCAAGTCAAAGTCTAACTGAAGAGTTTGCATTCAACCTTCTCAGTTTTAGTTGTTGGTTGAGATATTCCTAGGAATTGTTCCGCCACTCATGGATTCGACCCCTGAGGATGGGGAAACTATTTATTTTGGTCTATATGTATCATTTCTCAGTCAGAGAGAAAGGTTGGACATATGAGGAGAGAACTCTTGTAGCTTGTGCTTGATCATTGTGAGGAAATCAAAGGAGCAGTTGCAGCTATTATCTAGGAATTCATGTGTAGTGAGTTTCTGATGTTTTATTTTCTCTGTTATAGTTTTATATGAAAGATATTCATCTTCACTTTCCATTCATCAGTTATTTAGTGGTTTTCCTTAATGTTTATAAGCAGAATTCTTTGCACAAATCTCTATTTTGATGGGAATATCATTATGTGTTATTTTCTTTCTTTCTTAATGAATTTATGATGTACATGCTCATTAAAACCTCTTATTTCTTCTAAACATTACACTACACTACACTGACAAACCCTAAGCCATCAAAAGACTATTTCTACCTTGATCCTTTATATCTTTGTTGTTGTTACCCTTGATCCTTTAACCTAATTACCTAGTTTTCATCCCTTGTCTGGCATCAAAACGTTAAATTTTCAAAACCTACCTGAGCCTAGCATATCTAGCTTAAAATCCGTTTATATTTCAGTCAATTCTTTGGTTGTGATCTCATAAAGAGAGCCCTCTCTGGTTTGGTAGGGCTAGCTACTAAGCTGAAAGCTTGGTCTGTGGTTACCTCCATCGATTCCTCTCAGCCTGGGACATTGTGGAGGATAACTTTCAACTTCTTCTAGGTAAACTTTGAGAGAGATAATGGAATCTACATCTCGATCTCTATAATGCAATTTTTGGTCTAGTTGACCCACCAAATTTTTAATATATTTTATTTATTTTAATGCATTTTTTATTTCTCCTTCATAATCTACTTTTACTTCAATTTATTCGAGCTAAGAAAAATTTCTCACCTCTTTCATCATCAGATACACTTCCATTACTCTTGTAATCACTTTCTTCCTTTGAGTAGAAGTTTTTGTTTTCGGCAATTCATCTTTTCTTGTGATCCTTAGACTTGATTTTTTTCATCATCATTATTATTCATTTTTGCATAAGGAAATTTAGAAGCATAATTTCCAATACTTCTACATTCAAAACATTTGAATGGAAGGTTACCTTTAAGCTTTCCAATTATTTTCTTTATCCTTCATACAAATGTGGCTTCTTCTTCATCAAACTCATGACTAGAGTCTTCTTTATTCCCATTCTTTCTAGTATCATTGGCTACTTTAAATGTATCTTCTTTGATTCTTGATTTTTCCTTTTATATCCTTAGTTCATATGTTGTGAGTGCTCCCTGAATCATATCCATGCTCAGCTTGTCCATATTGACATCTATTCAAGGGTGGATACTTTGGGATTGAATTTTGAAGGGAATGATATTATTTTTTTTCAAACAATATATGCTTCTTTGATTTCTTCACCAAGACCTATGATAGAGTGTTGGAAAATACTGAGAGGGGAGGGTGAATTAGTATTCCTTAGCAATTAGCACTTTTAAATGTTTTTAGAGCATTAGTTAATCTTCAATTATCATAATGTTTATGCGGTAAAAACAATGAATAAAATAACACAGTAGGCACAAAAATTTAGGTGGAAAACATCCTCTAAGTCAAAAACCACCAAACACTTTTCTAATAATTCTTTAATCTTCAACTCCAACTGAAGAGAAATCTCCAGCTTCCTAGAACCTAGAAAATAATTCTTCTCCAACTCCCACTGGATGGATTCTCCAACGCCCGAGATTCTTTAGTAGTCAACTGAACAAATGCCCCGACACCCAATGAGCTACAACTCACCCTAGCACAACCCTACCACCCTGAAGTTTTCACAGGATTGAACTTTTTGGTGACTTCATGCACTAGCCTAGCACCACCCTACCACCCTATAGAATAATAAAAGAAGAATGGACTCTTGTACCAGGGAAAATGGTCCACTTGAAAATGATATAGAATGATGTAGAAGAAGAAAACACACTAGACCATAACCCCAACTATGAAAAAACCACCTAATTATGATCCTAGACCTTCGGACACTGCCTCTTCAACTCTTGGTAGATAGACACTTGTACAACTTTTACAAAGATGCTTTTACAATGACTTTGTATAATGATACCTTTACAATGTTTGTATGCAGTGATGCCCACTTGAAGACTTCATGTGGTGAGCTTCTTGTTGTTGTTCTGCACCTTGATTGCTTATCTTGTCATGCTACTCCTTCTCATTCTTCAAAACATTATATTATGCATTGTGTCTTCTCTTGATGAATATATAATACTGGCAAAACGTATTCAAGGAAATACCCATGACATGATAATAGAAAAACTTACCTCATCCTGCAGAGCATATGTTAGTGCTAAACAAAAACAACAAATTAGAATATAAAGAAACTAATGAAATTAAGAGATGAACATGCATATACAAAATATACTTACCTGTAGCTTACCTCTGCTGCATTATTTTGCTGCACCTTGCTCTTTGCCGCCCTAGAAACTCTAGTCCTTTGCGCCCCTTGACAACACTTGATCTAGTTTTTCTTACCTTCTAGGAGCATGATATTTAATCTGATGTATCTATGCAATTTCAGATCCTTCCACTTGTGCATAACCTTTGCAAACCAATCTTGCTTTGTTTATGGTAACCTGTCCATCTTCATTCAATTTGTTCCTGAACACCCATTTAGTCCCAATGAAATTTTTATCTTTTGGTCATTGAACTAATTCTGAGGTGTTATTATTCTCAATTTGATCCAATTCTTCATTCATAGCTACTACCCAACATTGATTCTGGCTGGCTTCCTCAAAACTAATAGGCTCAAAGATTGCTAGAAAAGCAATGTGAGCTTGTTGTGATTAACGAAGATGTCGACCTTTTCTTGTTCCAATTCCTTCATTTATGTCACCAATGATTTTATTTTATGGATCGTTATTTTGAATCCATTCTTTTTTTCTCTTTAGAGGAGCTTCTTGTTGTTGTTTCTATATATCTTGTTGATCATTGTTTACTTCTTCCTGGTTGACAATTGCTTCTTGTTCTAGAATTTTCTTTGTACCTTTTTCAACCTCTATCTCAAGTTTCATATATTCTAGATCCTCCTCATTATTTGTTAGAACACTATCATTGTCAAATGTAACATTTATGCTCTCCACTATCTATTTTCGTCTTTGATTATAGCATTTATAGGCCTTTATTTTGCGTGGGTAACCAACAAAGATGCATTCATCAAAACACAATTCGAACTTACCCAACTTTTGATCTTCTCTTTTGATATAAAATTTCCTTCCGAAGATTCTGAAATATTTTACATTAGCTAGTTTTCCTTTCCATAATTCATATGGGGTCTTATTCCAATTATTTCTGAGAAGACTTCTGTTGATAATGAAGACAATTGTATCAATTGCTTGAACCTAGAATTTTTCATCGAATTTTGAGTCCTTCAACATTGTTCTACCCATTTCCTATACGGTTCTGTTCTTTCTTTCAGCAACTCTATTTTGCTGAGGTGTTCGTGTCTGTTTAAAATTGTCTTTTTATTCCATTTTCATCTCAGTATTGCTGAAATAATTTGGAAGTGAATTCTCCGCCATTATATAATCTTAGACACTTTATTTTTAAATCAGTTTCATTTTCGACCAACTCCTTGTAGATCTTAAATCACTCAAATGCCTTAGATTTTTTCTTTAGCAAAATGATAGTTGTCATCCTGGTATAGTCATCTATCATTGACATGAAATATAATTCTTTATCTAAGCCTTTTATTCCCATAGGACCACATATATCAATATGTATCAATTCCAATGGATGTGATGCAAAGTATTCATTTGTTTTAAATCCACATTTTGTCTACTTGTCGTGCTGACAAGCCCCACATAGTGTGTTGGAATGTTTTGAGATTTTTGGCATTTCTCGTACTGCTTCCTTTTTGCTTATCTTGACAAGATTGTCAAATTTTATGTGACCCATTCATTTCTACCATAACCATCTTTCATCCTCTTTAGCTAGTAGACATGCTTTAGATGCTTCATCCAAAACATATATGTCATTTGGAGCTCAACTTGTTGTAGCCACAATTTTACCATGCCTTTCCTGATTTCACATTTTGTGCAGTTGAATAGCATTGTGTGTCCTTGATCACACATTTGTCCAACACTGAGTAGATTGTGATTCATTTTTCAACCAAAAGAACATTATTGGCTAGAATATCTTTTCTTTTGAGACTGACAATACCTGATCCTATAACATTTGAAGATCCATCACTTCCAAAGGACATGGTTCCATCCTTCTTCTCTTTTAGAGATACAAATTTCTTTCTATCTCCAGTCGTATGTGTTGAGAAACCGCTATCACCATACCACACATCTTTGTTGTTTTTAGCCTTGAGAGCGGGAGCACAATTAACAGTGTTCTTCTTCTTCCATGTTCATTCGTTCTGTGTCTTTGAATATTATTCTGGAGGATTTTCAAGTTTGTAGTGTTTGGCTATGTATCCAAAGTTTCGATATTTGTAACATTCAATATTACTTATTAATTGTTAAAATCTATTATGTTTTGTTAAGCCCTGGAAGGTTCATATTTGACAGATATCCTGGAATTGTATTGGTTCCTAGGGTACGTTTGACATTCTATAGCTTTATGACCAAATTTTCCACATGAATAACAATAGCCATGAAAAATATGTTGGTACCTGGACGGAAATATTTGTCAAGGAATTGTCTTCCAAGGATGTTCTTGTGAATCTTATTCAATGAAGTATACATGCATGTCAAATCTCATAGGTTCATTGTATTTTATTGTAGAAGGTCCTACTTCTTCTTCTTTGTGACCGAGGCCAGTTATGTCATTGTAATATTGTTGATTGTTGATGAATTATTCCAATGCCCTTGAACTGTTGGCATATTTTTGGACAATTTTTCCCTTCTTCACTTCCTTACGTAGCGAGGCTACTTTAGATTCTAATGTTTCCCTTTCTCGATTTCTTTCTTCCAACTTCTTTTGAAGTGACTCTTCAATACATTTGTGTTCTTCAACTTCAATTTTGAGACCTTGAACTTGTTCTTCAAGATGATTGGAATAGATCTTCTCAGACTTGAGCTCTTTTATAATCTTGATTGCCTCCTTAGAAAATTCTTCTATGGTCAACCCTTCTTCTTCATTGTTTGATACCTCTTGTTTATTGTGCTTGGCCATAAATAGTACTCTCTCATTGGCTTCTTCTTCACTGTCATTGTCTTCATCAGATGACGAGCTATCTTCTTTAGAGATAAAGTTCCTTTTGAATCCTTTCTTCTTGCCTTGCTTGTTGAATTTCTTAAAGCCTTTCTTTCCTTTTGAGTTTCCATCACTTCAATTCGAACATTTTACTGCGAAATTCATAACCTCACCACAACCGAAACATATCAATGGAAGTTTACCTTTGAATTTTCCCTTAACAATTTTTAGTTTTCTTGTAAATTAAGCATATTCTCCATCTGAAAATCCTTCTTGATCATCTTCCTTTTCTTCACACTTTAAGGTGTAGGTGCGAGTCTTTTCCTTTGAAGGTTGTTTGTCCTGATTGGCTTTCTTAGATGTAGCGAATGCAATTTCTAGATGCGAAGTACCCTCTTCTTCATCAAGTTTCATTTCATATGCTATGAGAATTCCATGTAATTCCTCTTTTCTGAGTGTTATAGCTCTAAATCTCACCTTTGATATTTGTGACACTGCATTTATGGCCTAGGGTAACCCCTCCTTCCAAACTTGGTCCAAATACTTAAAAAACAATGTTTTATTCCCTGTACGCAACATTTCCTGAGCTAGACGCATGTGTACACGGGTCAGTGTATAGCCAACCCGCGTATATGTCTTAAAACACTTAAAAAAATAAATCTCCTTAATTTCAAGAGGAGATCATGGTTTTTACCTATTGATTACCTATTAGTGCATGTGGCCCCAACTGTTCCCAATGAATTTGCAACTAAAAAACTACTTTGGGAGAAGTATAAACATGCTTCAATGGGAAGACCTTAGGGAGGAGAAAAAAGAGAGAATTATTCTATTGCGATTATTCGTAATCAAGTCTGAAGATCCCTGTGCTTCCAACACTTCCCCCACTACAGGAAACCCTTGTTTCCTTGAGTTTCGATGTCATTTCACTAGTTGAGATATCCTTGTGTGAGTCATGGAAGGAACCTTTTGAAAGCTTGGGATTGGATGGTCCCGGAGGATGGTTCCACTTGGAGCCAGGAAGAGGAAGATTCAGGTGATATCATTCCTTACTTTGTTTTAGTTATCTACAATAAAGAAACATTTGTCTTGTTCTCGAAATCAATCTTCTTTACATATATTATGTTATTGTTATGGCTTACATATGAATAATTGTTTCAATGTATAATTAACCATCTTTCAATATGTTATGAAGTTGATTTCTATATGATACTTTGTCTATATATTGCTATACTGCTTTGAATTGGTTGTTTTGTAAGTTCAAGGTTTGAGATGAACCCCAAGAGGGTTTGAACCCTATCTGGATCTACTCGAACGAAGGACCCCAAAGTACACATCTCTTTGCATAGTTTACTTATTTAAGTATCATGTTTGCATGGAATGCTTGTCTTTTACTGTAGATAACCCCTTGCTCTACTAGGGTGTTGACCCAAAACCCTAGGGGACTTAGTCCCTCAACAAAATTGGTGACTCCACTCGGGACAACAGTATTCTTGTTCCTAGTTTGGGTTAATTTAAGCCAATTAGGGCTCAGCCATTGGTGTTCTTGCTGTAATTGATTTGTCTGTTCGTGTAGGAACTTAGACTTTAAGTCTGAGCAGTTTCTTCAAACCTCTTTTTTTTTTCTTATGAACTGTCATATACATAGTTTTGTCAAGTTACAGTAGCGTATGTAGGCAAGCTTCCCCATATGAACCCGCGTATACACAGTTTTCTTTGGGCTGAACTGCATATACCCTAATTTTCAAAGATTTTTTCAAGTTTTTTTTGTCTCAGAAGATTTGTTTGTTGGTTTGAGTGTTTCCTTAGCAGTCAGTTTTTATTGTCAGTCCTTGGTTTTGTAGCAATTTTACGGTTCTGAACTCTCTCCTTTTGCGGAAAGTTTTGGTCTTGTTTGGTTTTGTTGCAAGTGTCGTCATATGTGTTTGAGCACGCGAGATTTCTTTCTGAGATTCTTGGTTGTTCTGGCCTTCCAAAGCAGAAAGATTGGTTTCAATCTTTGTGACAAACTTTATCTTTGTGATCTTCTTGCTTTGTGTCAAAACCGCATCTTGTGGCCATTTTCTTTTCTCGCTTTTTGAAAGTTGTTGATTGACGATTTTGAAAGCTGTCTTTCTTGGTCTTTTGATCATTGTCACCAAGCTTTTTTTGCTACTTTTTGGTTGTTCAGGGCATCTTGAAACACCTATTTTGTTGCATTTTCACCCATATTGAGTTGATAACTTGCAAAATGTTTTTGTTGCCTATTTTTTGATCTTAAAGTCTTCAATAGTATTTGGAGCGCTTTTGAAAAGTTGTGTTTTTTCTTTTGTGAAAAAGAAAACTTCTTCAAAACTTGGTTTTTGCTTTCTTTTGCCTTGTTCTGTTTTGGTTTATTTTTGCAAGTGGGAGTACATTAGGTTTGTCTTAAGATTTTCTTTTAGTGTTTGAACAAAAATTAGCATTAGGAACTTATATTCTATCTGAACATTTAAGGTGGCTAATTAGAAGAGGTACAAATGTTTCTTTCATTCTTTGCTTTAGAGTACTATTAAGTTTTTGCATCAGCATATACTCATTGCATTAGGGTAGTTTATGCATTTTTTAGGGCATCCGATAGTTTTTGTTAGTTTTTGTGAGTGTGAAGCTTTTTGAAGGAAAAGAAAAGATAAATTTATTGCTTTATTAGAATTTCCTTAGAACCTGGTAGAAATTTCTTTTCATCGAAGAATGAAACAAGTGCATTTGCATATAGTTTGGTTTTTATTAATTCCTTTTGCATCGACGAACACCACAAGTTTCACTTTCGTTTATCCCTTGACTTAAGAATAGCCAATTTAAAAACAAGTGCTAAATAAAATATACTAGAACTATTTTATATTCTCAATTTAGACACACCAAAACATTTTAGGATATTTAGGGCCTTGGATTAGGCGAGTGGAGAGAAAACTCTCCAAGGCCACTTTAAACTATCAAACATAGAATTCTAAATAAAGAGTGCAAATCCAATAGCGTTAGGGAGACCAAGAAAGCTCCAGATTTGGGAGTTAAGCATGAGGGTTTTTGAAGATAAGGGAGAGACATACCCCCTATCCTACTTTTCGGATATTACCTCAAGACTATTCCACTTGGCGTCTGACATGAGTTGGTAATCTTAGTTGCTTATCCTAGGGATCTACACAGGTGGTTGAGGAGGTGAATCCCATGGCACCTGAGGTCAACATTGTATCACTCTCAGCGGTACTTCTGAAGGGCACCCTTGCGAAGCTCAAGGGCTTGCACTGGCACAGGCTGTTGTTCGGAGTTCAGTGTAACTTCCTATGATACCTTCGTTGGTAGGCCTGGGCTGTCATTATCCCAGAATATCTTCGGAAGGCCCCTACTTCACTTTCTTGTATTTTGGTGTCTGGTGCTAATCACCCGGAGCACAAATACATGGAAGTTGTTTGACTGCTGAATTCTCTTAGGGACACTTTTAGTTTGTGTTCTATGCTCCTCGTTGGACTAGCTTTCATTTTTTTTTAGTCTCTAATTAGATCTTAATAAAAAATTCAAAGTGGCTGACCGATCGCTTAGACAGTCCCACAAACTTTGTGGGCTTTCACCTGCAAGTCTAGAGCCTTCTTCTAGAAGGCGTAGGAGTGATACTGCCACTGGGTTTCACCCAATGGCAGCCGACACATCGGGGATTGATCCTCCGCTTGGGGGAATTCGTGTACAAGATAGGCCTAGTACCATCACATAGCTAGGGAGGAACACCCCAGTTCTTTCTTGAGTCCTCTTCCAGTTGGAAGATAATATTGTGGTAGAAGAACTCTCAGAGCCGTTAGCAGCTCTGAATTCTCCTTTGCCTTATGATCGTCTGGATGTAGTGTTATACGTTGGGACTCTAACACATATACCTTCAATTCTAGGTCCACACATGCACATCCCTTCGATGACCACTGCTAGGAGCATGGCATCCACCGCGAGTGTTATAGGTACGCAGACCCTATATCAGTACAAGGGGGAGGAACCATTTCCATCCCTTCTACATCTTTATTTGGGTCTACTGCTAGCACATCCTTGTTTGGGTCTACTTCCATTCCATCGATGAGTGGAAGTTCCCAAGCACATGCATCCAGTTTTGGATTCTTCCCTTTTGGCATGTCTTCTCTAGGTATTCCTTTAGTTCCATTAAGTGTACCATTAACTGCCTCCACATCCATGATGAGTGGATCAACGTATTTTCAGGGTTTTCCTTTTGAAAGCGGTCATATACCACATTCCAATCCAATGGTAGGATCTATTCATTTTTCTTTCACGAATCAAGGCAACAATCCCTTTTAGGGTTGGAATAATCCTACAGTTAGTGGCATGGGGGCTGGGAATCCATTTTTTGGACAACAAGGGAATATGTCGTAGTTCTCAATTAGTTCATTTCAAAGTTTTCTAGCCTTAGCTAATGCTTGGAACCCTTACCAAGGGTTGTCCTCTCCTTATAATAATTCGTTAGGGGGAAACTTTGCTAGTTATGGAGGTGTTTCAGCTGGATTTGGTCAAACTCCGAGTTTTTCTAGACCATAAGGGTCACCTTTTGGTTCAGCAGGTTTTGGTTACTTCGAGCAACCTAGTGCCTTTCAAAATCTAGGCCAATCTTTTCAGAACTTTGGGAACTCCACCCAATCTGGGTGGAATCCTCAAGGTCCTCCTAGACTTCCTTTTCTGGCAACGTTGAATTTGCCAGATCTCACAAAATTGACAAATGATCCAATCGGATACAATCTGTTCTGGCCTCCAGTCCCAACCAAACTCCCATCGGATATTCCAAAGTTCAAGGGGAAGGGCAGTGAAGACCCAGGCGACCATGTAACCACATTCCATTTATGGTGCTCATCAAACTCCCTCATTGATGACTCGATTAGGTTGAGACTTTTTCAACGCACCTTAACTAGCAATGCTGCTAAGTGGTATATAGAGTTGCCAGGGGGCAGCTTTACATCTTTCGCCAATTTTGCTAACATTTTTTTAAACCATTTTCAGGTTTCTGTCTGTTATGATGTCGGAACTAAACTTCTGGCCAATTTCTGTCAGGATACGACAACTCACATATGTTATCATATTCAGGAATGGAGATGAAGAAAGAGGCTCATTAAAGCCAAAATTCCCCCTGAATACCATCTCGAATGGTTCTTAAAATCATCACAACCTAAGATCTCCAAGGATGTCTCTTTTTCTAGAGTCTATTCTGAAGAGCAATTAACAGTTTCTCCAGTCATATATCTTCAGTCTTGATTTATTGGATCCTTCATAAAATCTTACCTAATGCTCCTGGGGCTAAGGTTGATATAGCCAATGTTGGGCCATTAATATGCCATTATTATTATCACTTTTTAAACACTTATTTCATCCATTTTTACTCTTCTTTATAATGTCATTTATTATAATTTATTATATAAAACCATTTTATGATGATTTATGCTCTTATGAACAAATGTTATTTATTCTCCTTTATTTCTAATAAATTGATTATTATGCATGATTTTATCAATGATAGTTTCAATAAATTGGTTGTAACATCATTCACCATTTTTAAACCTCCAAGATAATTTTTAGATTGAAGACTTGATCATTAAATGTGCCAACTCAGAAATTCGTTGGAATAAGAAGTGACAGTTTTTCGGTTGAGATTTTGAACAAATGAAGAAGAATTTGGAAAATCAGGAACATGCGTTCTGTCTAGAACGGACCCAATTAACTTTATTGAAAAATGTTTTGCCTAAATTCGGCTTGTACTGAGAGAAACGCAGGGTTCTTTGAGCACGATTTTCTCAGATTTGTTGTTGCGACCGTCCTCCAAATCTCAGCTGCAAAGCCAAATTTGCCTTACTCTTGTTGATCAATTAGTTAGAAGAAAACCAATTTTGTAATAGAAATCATGTTGTACTTATCTTTATTGTAACTTCTCTCTGATCTCTCTCTATTTAAATGAAAACAGAGATCAGAGAGGGGGATGGCTGAGAGAATGTAGAATTATGATTTGGGAGAGATAGATTCGGAATTATGATTTGAATTAGAGATTCAGAATTAAGGATTCATGATAGGATAGAAGGAAAAGGAGATTGTTGCATGTTGTAATTCTCAAAGCTTCAGCTATTGTAATGCCAACCAAGTTTGATGATTAATATATGATTTGGGAGTTGTTGTTCATTCGCCTTATATGAAGTAGCCAGCAGCATCTGCTGGCGGCTGAGGACCCAACCTCTGGTGGAGTATGCTGCTGCTGTATTTTATCTTTCTGATTTCTGCCGTGTGATGGTTTGGTTTCCTTCTCATTTCTTCAAATTGTGTTATTCAGCAATCTTTTGTTTATGAACATTTCGCAGAATTGTGAAATCATAATTAGATTGCGTAGTGACAAAATTATTAATCATAACTTGAATTTTCCTACACTTAATTCTAATCTAATATTGCGCTGTCTGATTAAGATTGTGGTTCATTTAATTGTTGTTCATTTGTAATTGCAATTGTTTTTCAATTATGTTACTATTCAATTATAATTGCAATTGTTGTTGCTTCAATAACTGCGATTAATGTTCATGTTGTTGGAGTAATGTTGTTGATTCAATTATATTTATAGTTGCTGCGTATTTCTAATTACTTAGTTTGGTTATTCGGTTCCATTTAATATTGCTGGTTAATTCTAGTATTTTAGCATTGCTATTCCTTTTCATTAATAAATCACTTTTGTTAGATGAAGCTTTGTTGTTCATTTATGTTGATTCATTAGAAGAGTTTTCTTTTAAAGAGTTTTCATAATTTACTTTCAATAGCAGCTTTAGTTCAATTTCTATTTTCTTTTAATTGCTTTAAAGCAGGATTGTCAACTGTAGAGAACGTTAGTTATTTCTTCCTCGTTCCCATATTGATTGTTTTGTTCTAGTTTGATTTCAATTGTATCAATCTCTAGAGTAATGCGTTATTGCTACTGTATCCTTGATTAATGTTTGTTGAGTGAATAGTTGGATTTCAGAGCATTTGAGTTTATGTTGTTGTAGTTAGATTTCTTTTTCAAGCATTCATTTACTTTTGGATTTTAAGCACTATACTGCAAAACATTACTCTTGAGTAAATAGCCGCCTCGGACTGAGTACACTCTTGAAATAAAAAGTCGTCCCTGGGCTGATAATTAATGTGAAGATAATTAGGAGTTAAAAAGGCACCTTTTTATCGCTCGACATTTTGGCACCGTTGTCGCGGAGAGTGTAGCCATTTCTAAAGAGTAGTGTGCATCTGATGAGTGCCTATTAGGAAAGAATTAGGTATTAAAAGCAGAAGATAAGAACCTGCGTACGAAGCATGTAGAAGCCTTTCTCCCCCGCCCGCTTTCCAACAGATTTGTTAAAGAACTTAGAGTATAAATAGATGTTTGAATTTTTTTGTGAATGATTAAAAAAAAAAAATAGAAACTTTGAAAAACAAATCTCATGATTTCACTTAAGTGGTGATGTAAGCACCACCCATTTCACTAACCAATTGACAGGAATATTTGAAGAAGGAGCCTCAAAGAAACACATGAAGAACATCTTCTATTATGGTAAGAAATGGATCAAATTTTTACTTTTGAATTTCCTATCAAAGATCTAGGAGGAGTGACAAAAATGCACATGATTCCCCCATTGTCTCTACCAAATTTTCATGGTTTAGCAAATGAAGATCCAGATACATTCTTATTTGAGTTCGAAATACTTTGTAGAGGATATGATTATTGTACTAATGATCAAAGATTTAAAGTGTTTCCTCTTACTCTAAAAGGAGCAGCTCTCCAATGGTTCATGAGCCTAGGTGGGAATTGTATCCAAACATGGGAGGACATGAAGAACATATTCTTGAAGAAGTACCAAGACTATTGCAAGGAAAATGAAGTTTTCGATATGATACAAGGGGAAGATGAAATCTTGGAGGACTATGTAGAGAGATTTCATTACAACCTTCAAAAATCAAAGCATAAGAATTTGGAAAAAGAAATCTTAAAAACACTTCTTCTTAAAGGAAACAAAGATGAATTTTTAGAACTCTTAAATCTGATAGGAAAAGGTGATGTTTTTCAGTTATCATATGATGATGTTTGTGGGTTGTGCATAAGGTATTCAAGAGGAATCTCCAAGCTTGGTAAGAATTCTAAAGATTCTTGTTATTTCTTTTCCAAATCTGCTACAAGAATAGGAGACATAAGAGCTGAAATCAATCCTTTATTTGAAAATTTTAAAGTTGATTTTATTAGCTCTCTAAATACAAAATTGGATGCTTTGCAGGTTCATAAAAATCAAGAATTTGATGAAGTGTTTTGCCCTCATGACCGAAAGGAGCATACCATTGATGGTTGTTCTTCCTTATCTAATCTGGAAGTGGCATATCAAAGAGATGGGGAAGTTGCAACAAGGTCAATAGGTATGGTTCAAAACACTTCCTCTTCATTCTCTTACATGCATAATCCATTATGGAATACTAATGTGTTAGGGCGGCCATGTCAATTTCAATATAACCACCACCAATCTTGTCTACAAGTTTGGCATGGTTCACCTTATGATTGCATGATTACTCTCCCTCATCTTGTAGCACAAGCATATTCTCCATATTTTTCACCAGCTCTTCCACAACATCTTGCTTTCCCATCAAAACCATTCACACAACCCAATCTGTTGGATGGAATTGCTCCCCTAGGGCTTTTTGGGTTGAAACCCTAGCATACTGAAAGTTGTCTATTCAAAGAAACATGCATTCATACAGCCATTATGCTATTATAAGCAAATTCTATGATAAGGGTACGTACCTTTGGTCCTACGTTTGAGAAGGCCCTTAGGTTCCAAACCCTTCTTGGAGTTCCCTTTTTCTCTTTTGTCCTAGAAAACAACCAATTCAAAGAACACAATAGTATATGGACAAAAACTTATAAAGAAACCATCTTCATGTTATAAAGAAAGGTAGTTAGTTATGAAATCCAAACAACCATTTACATATGAATTCTAAACATGAATATCATTAACATAAAGAAATTCATTTCGAGAACCAAGACATGTGTTTCTTTTATTATAGACAAATAAAGTACATAAAAAAGGAATATTTTCACCTGAGTCACCTTTAGCAGGCTCCAAGCAAAGCTTCCTTCCGGATCCATTCCAGCCTCAAGCCTCTAACAAACTCCTTCCATGACTCTCTCCATGATGTCATAAATGGTGGATGAACATCAACACACAAGGAAACAAAGGTTTCCAGTACAAAATGGGGGAAGTGTAGAAGGCACAAGGGACTTCAGACCTGGTCAAGGGAAAAATTTCAGCATAATAACCTTTCTCTCTCTTCTCTCCCCCTTTTGGCCTTGCCTTTGAGGTCTTTTTATACCTCTCCCAAAGTAGTTTTTTAGTTGGGAGTTGGTTGGGAACAGTTGGGCCATGGGCACTAACAGGTGATCAGCAGGTAAAACCCGTGATCTCTGCTCGAAAATGAGGAATTTTATATTTTTTTAAGTGTTTAAATACATACACGCGGGTTGGGTATACACAGACCCGCGTATACACGCATTTAACTCAAAGCAATTTCGCGTATAAGGGATTAAACATTGTTTTTTAAATTTTAGGACCAGGTCTGGAAGGAGGGGTTGCCCTAGGCCATGAGTACAGCATCACAAACCACAGGAGTGAAATTTGGAGCTATAACAGATGCCCCCTAATATAGGAGGTCAGAAGGGGTACATGATGGCCGAAATATATTATGCAAGTACATGGAAAGGAAGTCTGTCAAAAACCGAGGAGGACTTCACCAGAATTCAACCTGCCAAGCCACCAAAGGAGATCAGAAAGAAACACTGTCTGAGGCGGGCATACCCATGCTCAAAAAAGGTAAATCATGTCCGCATATCAAGTACAAGAGGATCCACTAAGTATACAAGTATAAATGACTGAAAAAATACATAATGGATCATCTGATCATGATGAGCAAGTACGTGTTTGAATATCACATATAAGGCTGTCAATGATGCTGAAAGATGCAATGGATCACTGATATCAAAGGCTGATCCCAAAGGTACCAACTGAACATGATGGAATAGGATGGTACTACACTGCAAAACTCAGGTGCCAGCATATAGAATGTCGCCATGACTAACTGCAACATACAAAGTGGAGTGGTATCAACTAGCAGCAACAGGAGCAACTGTCAAGTGAATCAATGAATGCTGATATAACCTAAGGTCTTCACTGACCACCGTGGTACATTTCTATACCATGGGAATAAATTATCTGAAGTCGACCATGTGAGAAATCGTTTGATTACCAGTCATTGATGTATACCATTAACAAATGCGAGACTACTCACTGATAATGATAATGAGTGTCAACGTACCCAGTACAATCTAACAAGTGTGAATAGATGAGCTGGAGTCGAATGCCTATAAGAATCTATCGATCAGGAGACAATGGTGGTTTCCCACTGTCGATAGTGAAGGATCTGCCACTAATGACTACAAACCCCAAGGTACTGCCAAATGGACTCTAGATCTTTGCCCCAGAGCAATGATTCAGAGTCGATAGAGAAAGATCCGCTAGAAGGAAGGCATTAAGGCATCCTTCATCAATCTAGCGCGAGTGTAACCCGTAGGCCAATAATGTGGAAGGAATCGGACGAAAAAGATGTAGTAACCGAACCAAAGTACATTTCAGACATACACAAGATGTGGCTAGCGCATGACAAAAACCCTCTAAACCAACCAACAATGAAAGCTGACACAGAGGTGTGGTATCCACCAATAGGGTCAAATGGAAACCAAGGTACTGCACGAATCCCAATGTGTGATAATGTAAGCTGATGTCGAACACAAGGGAAGCCACTAAGTCAAAGACCCATGATAATGATCGATGTTAAGCACAAGGTGACCTATCAATAATGAAAATAGGGCCAGGGTGCAGCTCTAGGCCTGTCCTTAGAGCAAGGTGTCATTGTCGATAAGGACAAGACCCGCTAGCAAGAAGTCAATGGGGACCTTCTCAAACCGGCACGAGTAAAGGACCAATATAGCTAATGTGATGATAGACATGACACTGAAAACCAGGGATGTTCGACTGAAAAATGAGTCAAGAGACACCGCAGAAAGGCCAACTCAGGCTAACTTCCCTTAAACAAAATCACAACTCAATGTGACTATGTGGCAGCATATGATGACTCTATATAAGTTTGCCATGCAGGAAGCACGAATGAACCATCCATATGATTGGAAGAGATAACCAATAGGGGGAGAACGGACTCAATAACAAGATTATGGCGTACCTAAGTCAAACTAAATCCCACCCATGCGGAGGAGACTTTGTTTTGAGTGCTTTGTTCAAGGGCGACATGACTGACTGTAGCTGCCAACAATAAATGGAAATACTGTCCCATTCCCGCTCTTTTTTTGGAATATGTAATTTTTTTGTCTTTTTCTGTTAAGCCGAAAAAAGAATAAAATAATTCTATGGTACAGTGGAAAGAACGAGTGTCGGTGAAACAGATGATCTAGTTCCTGGGAATGGAACATTCCTATGCTCAATGCAGGGAGGTGAAAACTAGTCAGTGACACTCAAAGGTGTGTTCCTTCCATGGGTCAAAGTGTGTCAAGCTGCAAAAGTCAAAGGTATGCAAGGTTGATTTTGCAGTCGTCATGGTCAAAAGTTGGCTTAAACATGAGTCCAAGTGAAGCTGGCTCTAGGCCAAAAGGTGCAAGTGGTCAACATGCAATGCAGTAGTACAACTTAACACAAAGGAGCCTCTTGGGTATAAGGCCATAACGAAGCGAAGAAGAAAGGAGGAATGAGTCTTCAATGCATAAGTCATGGTCGGACTAAAGAGGACTCCCGAACCTAAGGACAAAAAAATATGCATGAGTGCCAAGTGACAACAAGGTACTAACTAGGGCACCCATGATAGGGTAGGCTCTACCACACAAGTCATGATACTTCTAAGCAATGAGAAGGTTCTGCACCATAACTTGGTGGGGTCGATCCTAAGGCAAAATCGGAAAGGAAACTGATAAGTGCACAATGCAGGTGGAAAAACCTAACCTATATGCCAGTTTCGAGAACCAATACCTATCAGAACGGACCAACCATAAACTTCCAAAGGAGACATCTTCCAAGTTCTGTAAACATAAATAGGAACACTAGACGAGAAGTTAATACATCCCACATATAAACTTCATATAAAATCTTTGTGTTATAGAATACAAAATTTGAAAATGCGTACCTCATATATACAATATGGTACAGGGGACCACGCAGCCTTGCGGCTTACGCATAATAGTTCTTCTGGACAAACCCTTTGCAGGGACCAGACCAAGGACTCCTTTGGTAGTCATAACTCATGGATTCAAAGAGTTCCTCTTGTGAAGGCAAAGCAAGATCTAAGAAATCATGAGAACTACAAGGATTAAAAGAGGGAATTAAAGGGTCCCATGTCCCTATAGGATGAATCTCTTGGTCAACTGCCGAGACCAAGTCCCAAGAAGGAGAATAATAAGTCAAAGGATCCTTCTCAGAAGTGATTGAACATTGAGGATTCAATGCCACATAATTCACCCATGGTGGGTTAGATTCTACTTGAACACTTGGAACAAACCAAGGGGCATTCTGCAGTAAAGTCGAATTAGGGTGGTGATTATCAAATTGAAGCTTATCAATAGTGACAATATTCCTGTTATGAGGAAATCACATTACTCGAAAGAGTGAAGACACCACAACATTCATAGCATAGACATAATCACGCCCAAGTAGCATATTAAAGTCTAAAGGGCTATCAACCACCATCATATCGATTACGACAGTCTTCCCACCTAAAGTGATAGGCAATTGAGGAAGAACACCCATAGATTCACCAGGCCTTCTATCATAGGCTAACAACTGACTCTGAGCTATCAACAACTTTGGGGAACCCAAAGCTTTCCAAGTGAAAGAGGATATAATACTTGTAGAGGATCCTTCATCAACCATACATCGATAGACATTTGTGGAATTAACCCTGAACTTTATTTGGAAAGGTGCAGCGGAAGGAAGACGAGGCTCAACAAGACTATCCCAATTAAAGGAAACACTCTTAGAACTTGGAGGGGTAGCATTCGAAGAAACCAGAATGCCCCCTATACCAGAAGACTCTGTACTAGATATCAAACAGACTCTTTTGTTAGGCACTTCACCCCCCAAAAGAGGAGTGTAATCGGCCAACGATTGCACTGGCTCTACCACTTTATCAACCAATGGTTGGTGGGATTGATGAGAAACCATATCAGATCTAGGAGTAGAAGTACTTTCAGACTCGGACCATATCCTTTGAACCTCTGGAATACCAGGGCATAAATGAGTAAGATGGTCTCCGTTGCATATCTTACAAGGGCACTTAGGTTTAAAACATCTACGTCTAGGTTTCTTATCAACCTCCATTCCGCCAACATGACTAGCAGTGGTTTGCGGAGAGTCATGAACATGACTTACAGAGGTCGGTGACTCTTTGCTAGTATGGCTCACAGTGACTAGACTCATGCCCCCAGCATGACTTGTAGCGGCTGAAGACTCATCTCCAACATGACTGGCAGAGGTTGAGGATGAAGTGTTAGTGTGACTTGCAGTGACTAGACTTGTGCCCCCAGCATGACTTGCAGTGGTTGAAGGCTCATCTTCAACATGACTAGCAGAGGTTGATGATGAAGTTCTAGTATGACTTTCAGTGACTAGACTTGTTCCCCCAGCATGACTTGCAGCGGCTAAAGACTCATCTCCAACATGACTAGCAGAGTTTAAGGATGAAGTGTTAGAATTATTCTTCTTCTTTGACTTCCTCTTTCTCCTCTTTTTAGATTTCTTGTTACAAGAAGGAGGAGAAGAAGGAATCTCATATTTCTCTTTGAAAGAAGATGAACAATTAGCACCCATGTGATGCCCTTGAAATAAAGCATTCAACTGAGAAGCTTCAAGAGCATTTGGAATATTCGGAGTGGACCACAGCCAAACGGGTAGTCCAAAATTCAACCCAGGAATATTCAAAGTGGCAATCAAGGGAATACCAACGCTTCCAAAGAAAGGAAAAGCACAAGGATTTCCTTTTGGAAGGGTACCTTGGTTGGCTTCCATAGGAATATTGGCCATGTCTAACTGATCCAAAGACCCTTCCCCTACGGGAATATAGAAATAACTTTTCAAGGAATATGGATAATCAATCAAAACCTTTGCCCTTGAGGCAACTCCACAACTTCTAAAAGAACGACCAAAAGCCTTTCAAGATCGATAGAGTGGTAAGCCGGTCACTCAGAACACAAAGTCCAAACGTGACTAAACAAAAATACCTAAAGCCAACTATATACAAGGAACAAAGAGCACACACTATAAAGTCCCTAAAGATATCAGCCAGTCAAACAACTTCCAAGTATTTCCACTCTGGGTGATGAGGACCGGACACCAAAATACAAGAAAGTGCAGTAAGGGGCCTTCCAAAGATAGTGAGGGATGATGAGGTCACAGTCCTATCAGCGAAGGTATCATAGGAAGTTACGCTGACCTCCTAACAACAACCTGTGCCGGTGCAAGCCCCCAAGCTTCGCAAGGGTGCCCTCCAGTAGTACTGTCGAGAGTGATGCAACGTCGACCTCAGGTGCCACGGGATTCCCCTCCGTAGCCACCTGTGTAGATCCCTAGGAGTAGCAACTATGGATACCAACTCGTCGCAGAAGCCAGGTGGAACAGTCGTGAGGTAAGTTCGGACAAGTAGGAGAGCTTAAAGTTAAAGAATAGACTAGACAGTAACAGCAATCAGACAAGGTAGCTGAGCCCTGATTGGCTTGAAAAATACCCAAACTAGGAACAACAAGAGTGTTGTCCCCAGCAGAGTCGCCAATTCTGTTGGAGGGAATTGCTCCCCTAGGGATTTTTGGGTTGAAACCCTAGCAGACTAATAGTTGTCTATTCAAAGAAACATGCATTCATACAGCCATTATGCTATTATAAGCAAATTCTATGATAAGGGTACGTACCTTTGGTCCTACGTTTGAGAAGGCCCTTAGGTTCCAAACCCTTCTTGGAGTTCCCTTCTTCTCTTTTGTCCTGCAAAACAACCAATTCAAAGAACACATCAGTATATGGTGTCGCACGGAATGAGTCAATCTTGTGGACAAGATAGACCTTCCTAGAATCTAGAGAAGACCTAATGACAAGCAAACCAACCAGACACTATATTTCTCTAAATATGCTTCAATAAACAATAGCAAACAAGTGTTTTTAGGGCCTACCTTTGGTCCAACGCAAGCTTGTGGATTCCCTCGCTCCTTTGATCCAAATGAGCTCCTTTTCGCGAATCTGCAAACACAAACAAGACAAACAAATTAAATAGCACCTGAAAAACCAATTGCATAAAACATATTTAACATGAAAGTCAAGGAGTCCATGAAACAAATAACATAAGATACTTTTTGAGAAAAATGAGTTTGATTGTATTAATTCAAAAGAAGAATAACTTTACAACCTTTGCCTTGACGCTGTACAAGCTCCTCCCAGGGTCCAACAAGATGTCTCCTCTACTTTGACAAGTTTCACTCACTCTCCAATGGAACCAAGAGGTATGTGATCTCTCCTCTCAAGCTCAACCAAAGAGTCTCAATTTCACCAGTATTTACCCTCAAAATGTTCAGCTTCTAACCTCTCTAGTCCTCACCCCAATGCCTGTATTTATAGTGTAATGGAGGGAAGTTACTAGGTCCTCCTTCAAAGGGATAAAGCCCTCCTTCAAAGGGATAGCTCCTTTAGTCAAGGGATTAGCTCCTTCTCTTTTGGGATGCATGAACCACCTCAGAGCGAACAATCCACGTCAAAATTCCTTCTAGAAAACTCTAGAATTAACCCAAAGTGATTTTTTTAAGATAAAACTTGCACCTTTTGACTTTCACAGGGGTCCGCACCTACACTGTTAGGGACAGAGCGGGTAGGTACGCAGCTTTTGTACACAGAAGATGCGGGACCGTAGGTGACCATGAGAGAAAGTGCGGAACCAGAGTTACATTGATTTTTAATGTCTTTCTCCCACTTCCAGAGCTTGATTTGAAGAGCTGAGGTCTTAGACTTGCTTAGGAGGACAGTACAAGTGATGATAGACCCATACTGACTGTAAATAATCATAGTTACTATATTTTTGTGTAACAGATTGCCCCCTAAAGTGTGAAGTCTGTAGTAGATGAGGATTTCATTTATCATATAGTAAGAGTGAAGTACTTTATCATTTTGAGGATCATCTTGTGGAGAACCCGGTCGGAACCTGTAAAAACATTCAATGCAAGATATATATATATGAGATCATATCATCGCTGAGGTAGGCATTCCCATACTCAGATCAAAACTAACTAGAAAACTATCTACTGCTCTGATATAGGAATGATCTTGTAAAACATCACAAGTATAGACTCATGTGAACACATTATGGACATAGCCATCTGTTTATGAATAGTCCACAATATAATGAATACAAAATTCCTCGCAGCCTGGATGGTAGAAACTAGATCCAAGGTCTTCATTTCTACTTCCCGAAAAAGTACGATTCTATCCATGCGAATAAATGTGTTGATGTCGAACATGGTAGAAACCACTTGATTACCAGTCAATGATGTAAACTGTTAACAAGTGTGAGAGAAACCACCAGTGATGTCAATGGCTCTCAAAGTACCCAGTACAATCCATGAGATGTGAATAAATGTGTGGATGTCGAACATATCACGGAATCCTTCGATCGAAAGTCAATGATGTAAACTATCGTCAAAGGCGAGAAACCTGCCATTGAGGCATGCAGATCTCAAGGTACTGACGATTCCTAGATCATCTTTCTAGATAATGAGCTGATGTCGATAGAAAGCGATCCGTCGTAGGCAAGCCCACAACACGAAATCATAGATCAAGTTGAAGAAATTTAGTTGCAAGGACTGACTCAGGGATGGTCAAGATGGATGATAGATATTTTTACATATGAATGGCTTATTAGCAGTGACCTCTTGAACACATAACGACACGATAGATGGCTTGGTGACAATTGACCCAAAGTTAATACCCAGAAACTGGCTGAAGACTTTCAATGTGTTTTGATCAACTGTTAGGAAAAGTATTTCCCAACCGAGGTAAATAAAAGTGTCGTGTTCAAGAGTGGTTACAAAGTATGACAAACAAACTCATTTTTCTCTCTTTTCCCCCACCATTTCTGGCAAGTACCTCTTTATTTTTGACAATCTTGAGGAGGATAACATTTGCTTGATTATAAGCTCATCCTTCGGATGAGTCCAACTTAGTTTAAATTCGAACCCTAAGAAGGAGTGGTTCGTTCCTATTTGTATTTGAACAGGTCCTTTACTGTGAAATTTTAACGAGTCCAGTATAGGAGAAACTTGGTGTTTTTCAATTTTAGAGAGTGAAAAAACGTAAGAAGACTCCAGGGTTGACCTTTTCATAAATTTGTGTCTCCCAAGCCTGAAAAAGTATAAAATAATACTTGAGAGAACCGCTTGATCTTTTGCGACCAAGGAGTACTTTTCGTTAATAGTGCCCTTGACCCGAAAAAGTAAAAAAGCGATCAATGGCACGTCGTTTTATAACCAATATCGAATTCGAAACGACAAAAATTCGGCAATCTTTTCATGTTTTTACGGTCGGAAAAGAACTGTAAGTGGACTGTCTTTTAATTCCATTTTAACGAGTTTAAAAGAAACACTCGGCAATCTTTTCATGTTTTAGGAGTCAGAAAAGAGCTCAAAGATGACTCTACATGTTTTTCTGTCGAAAATGATAGATTTCGCCTGAATAATCCTTTATTCTGCACAAAAACACAAACATTACTCATACCTGTTTGAAATGGATAAAAGCATTGCAAAATACCTTTTCAAAGTGAAACATAAACAAATTTGCGATTTATTTACTCAAAAAACTTATAAAAAGGGCCTTTGTTGATTCATTTTTACCATTTGAGTTTGGGTGAGAAAATAGTGCTTTTGCTTAGAAAACTTCCCGGGAAGATTGTGGAAAATCCAACCATCGGAATCGAGCGCCGTCTTTTCCAGGTAATCCACATCATCCTACTCTTCATTTTCAACCATTTAGCTTTTTGATTTAGTCCTTCATTTCATTTTTTGGGAGGGTTTTTAGGCGCAAAACCGGCGCATGGGGGTCCGCAGGTTTACCATTGCGGACCCGCGGACCCCGACTTTTTCTCCATTGGGAAAAAGCTCGGGGTCCGCACCTTCCATGTAGACAAAGTGCAGACCCATGCACTGTGTCTAACTCGGAGGGTGCGTACCCCGCCACAAGGGTTTTGAACCCAAAAATTCTCAAAAATGGACCAATCAAAATGTTTTCTAGCAATTTAATTAATCTTTATACTTGATGCAGAGAGTATATCATGCTAGATTGGCGTGAACGAGAGCATGAGGACATGGATATTGCCGCATGGAATCATCAACCTTCACTTGATGCTTTGATGGCATGCAGACTGTACAAATTCTGGACCATTCCTGGCATGAGGGCTCAGGTGGATTTCTTACAGTGGCTGGTTGACAGATGGAGCATACAGGACCAGTGTTTTTTCATTGGCGGCCACCGGCTCGAAATCAAGCCGGCAGACTTTTATTTCTTGACTGGTTTGCCTAAGAGAGGAGAAGACTTGACTCTGCACGGGACTAGGCCAGGTGGCCAGTCTGTCGATAGCCTCCGGCTAGAGTACTGCAACATCCAGGCTAGAGACAAAGGGATAGACATAAAGACCATATCCCGTCCTGAGCTCATGGTGATTGCGTTTACTGTCACCAGACTTTGCGGAGCTGCCGCATTACATATTGCCACCAGATCCCAGATGCGTATGGCAGTTGATTGCTTTCGAGGCACCATCTTCAACTAGTGCAATGCTGTGCTGGCCAATGTGAAAGGCCAACTGACCAGGGCCAAGAGCAGACGAGTAAAGACCTTTGGTTATGGGGCTTTGGTCGTGGGTTTTGGCTTGGAGAGGGTTCCTATGCTGATCCCACAGCACCTTACTGTTGGAGCTGGGCTTCCTCGAGAGCCCAAACTGAAGCGATGGGTCGCAGTCATGGCCCGTCACCCGGACGAGAGGATAGAAGTTGCTCGGTTCAAACCTGAGTATTTCCAATGGTTGGAAAGTCAGGTATTTTCCATTCAGGACTTCCCTTACGCTGGGATAGATTTCCGTGGTGACCCAGACATGGCTCTTCCACCAGGAGAGAAGTGGGACGAGTTAGGTAAAATCCTTTTCAACTTTTCCTATTTTAATTTTTTTATTTTTCCATCGTCTCAAAACTGATAGTAAAAATTTCAAATGCAGATGTGGGTCCACAGCAACCAGCTGCTCTCCGGCCTTTCGAGAGGAGGCAACTAGTTGCACCCGCGCCAGCCCCACAGGACGAATCAACAGAGGTTTTGGCCGAGTTGGAGGGTCATCTTGAGCGCTTGACAGAGGATATTCTTGAGACCACTATAGACGACATTCCTCGTCGACTTCAGCGCTATGTGATTGGAGTCCCGAGACCTTTTAGGAGGTTCCTTTGCAAGGTGGCCCGGGCAGTGGTTTCTTATAGAGATCATCACTAGTGATAGGATGATCGCCTTTTGTGGGCACATGTGACATTTTTGTTTTTTGTACTTATCATTTTTGCCGATCATAAGGTGTTTTTCAACCTATGATCGAAGACGATGTATTTTTTGACACACTCCTATATATATATATATCACTATTACCAGCTTATCTTGTAAATCATGTTATGGAATGGTTTTAAATTTACATGTATGATTATTGCAAATGTCTATTTAACATTCGAGAAGCAATTGCATCTACTAATGTATTTAAAGACCTTGGAATATGCTGATATTCAATATAATCAAACTCACGTTCCAAGAGACGCACTCTCAAAAATAATCTTAATAACACTGGATTTCTAATGGCATACACTCTATTAAGCTGTAACACAATGAGTTCAGAATCTAACCTCACTATCAAACTCCGAATCCCAAATGAAATAAATTCAGACAATAACTCAATCACTGAACTGTACTCTGCAATGTTGTTTGTTGTTTGATCGAGGCTTACCCCATGCATAGAAACTAACTCGTCAGAGGGCGAATAGATAACCCAAGTTGCGGAAGAGATGTTCCGTGTATTACGACAAGCACCATCAGCAAATCCAATGTATGTTTGGAGAGGCATCGATATCTGCAATATCAAGAGTAAAACCAAGATAAGCAGGAATAATGATGGAAAAACACTCTCTAAGCTAAGCACACTTTTTTTAAACTAAAACACACCAGCTAGAAAGAAAAACTATCCTAACTAAAAATCTCCATACCCCATTCTTTTAAGCATAATACCTCTTCAAGTAAAGGCCATTTCTGGGTTTACCCAAAGAGTCCCCATCAACGTCTACCAATTCATAAGCCCCTTTGGCTAGCTTTCACTTGACAACATAGGGACCATGCCACATAGGAACGAATTTTCCAGCGCCTAATTTATCATTAGCTTGATCATAAACTAAGACTAGATCCCCTTCCGAAAAATTTCGAGGGGTCACATTTCGATCATACTGAGCTTTCATTCGCTTTGCGTGAGTCTCGATCGCCAATGCAGCATCACGTCGATTCTCATCTAATTGAGCTAAGTATAATAAATGCTTTTCCTCTTTGGAAGTGGCTGGAAGTAACTCGATGGCCATTGCAGTGACGGGATTTTGCATTCAATGGGTAACACGGCTTCCAAACCATAGACTAGTTGGAAAGGAGTGAACCCTGTTGATGTTTTTACTGAGGTTCGGTACGCCCAAAGCACTGAAAATAGCATGTTGTGCCAATTCGACCGATGAATCCCAATGATTCGTTGGATCATGATAACTAAAACTTTGTTGATGGATTCAACCAGACCATTCGCTTGTGGATAATAAGGGGTTGAACTATCGTGACGTAACCCAAGCTGGCCTGTAAGTTCGGTCATCATAACATTTCGAAAATGACGCCCATGATCAGTGATTATCGCTTGTGGGACACCAAACCTAGCAATTATATGATTGAACACGAAAATTGCAGCTGTTTTGCTGTCTGCCTCGAATGTAGGCATCGCCTCGGCCCACTTAGTAAAATAATCTACCGCAAGGATGATATACGCATGCCCCCCGGCCGAGTGAGGGTTACATGTAATAAAATCGATACCCCATTTGGCAAAAGGACCAACGGTAATTATAGGGTGGAGAGGAGAAGGTGGAGCACGCATCTTACGATAAAAAATCTGGCAGTTGTGGCATTTTCGGATCGCCGTAATACAATCTTTAAACAAGGACGGCCAGAAATAGCCAGCGCGCAATATCTTTTGGGATGTGGCATACCTAGACATATGACCGCCACACGCTCCAGAGTGACAGACATTTAGAACCCTTTCAGCCTCTTCGTGAGTTAAGAAACGTCGAAAAATAGAGTCCGCCCCACGGCGATAAAGAGTATCTCCAATAATTTTGAATTGTTGGGACTAGAATCGAATTTTCCAACGTTCCGAACTTGAAATTTATGGCCGAAAGGATTGGGTCTGGAGATAGATGATGATATCCCCATACCACGGATCTAAAGTGCTGATTAGAAACAAAGATTCATCTGCAATGGGCTCCTCTGCCACAGTTTCCGTGTCAGCACGCGGGAAGTCACACATTAATTCTGCAAAAACTAAAGATTTCTTAGACTTAGATTTCTCAAACTCCAAGTCGAACTCCTGCAGGATAACGATCCATTTAGAGTACTTGCCCCCTAGCAATTGTTTGGTCAAAATGTAGATCATAGGGTTGCAATCTGAAATTACCGTAGTTTTACGTAGTAAAATGTAGTGACGAAAACGTTGGACAGCTTGAACGGCTGCCAATGCCAATTTCTCCACATGTGAGTATTTTAGCTCAGTTGGATTTAACGTTTGACTAAGGTAATATATCACATGTTCCGTTCCGAATTCATCTTCCTGAACTAAGACCATTCCAATGGTGGAATGGGAGGCGGCGAGATACAAGGAGTAATCCTGGTTGTAGTTGGGAGGATGCAAATACGGTGCATGGGTCAACGCGTGTTTGAGTGCATCAAAAGATTTCTGAGCTATCTCATCCCAAGAGAATTGAGTATTTTGTTTCAACAATCGGGTAAAACCCTTTGTAACTTCGGCATAGTTAGGAATGAATCGTCATAAAAAGTTTGCTTTCCCCTGCAAACTTTGGAGTTGGCAAAGACTTGAAGGAGGAGGCAATTTGATGATAGCTTCGACCTTTGAGGGATCAACGCGAATGCCAGCTTTCGAAACTACAAATCCCAGCAATCGACCCATTTCTATACAGAAGACACATTTGTGTGGGTTCAACCGAATATGATAATGCCTACACCTCATAAAGATTGCTCGTAAATGGACAAGGTGATCAGCTCGATGTAATGAATGAGCAGGCAAATCATCGAGATACGGTTGCACAATGTGTTTGATGTCATGAAACGCATAAGACATCGCCCTTTGAAAAGTTGCTCCGGCATTCTTAAGCCCAAAAGGAAATTTGCAATAAGAAAATGTCCCCCATGGACAAATGAAAGCCGTTTTTGGTTGATCGGCAGGTAGAATGTTGATTTGATTGTATCCGGAAAAACCGTCCATAAAGGAAAATATTTCACTGCTGGCACAATCATCAATGATTTGATCGATATAGGGGGTTGGGTAATTGTCCTTTGGACAGGCTCGATTAATGTCCCTATAATCGATGCATATTCTTATTGTTCCCTTTTTTTGTTAACCGGAACAATATTCAATACCCAATTCGTTAACGGGATCGGATAAATGAAACCTGCTTTCAACAGTTTTTCAACTTCTGCTTTAATTGCAGCAGCTTTTCGTGGGTGAATCTGACGCAAACGTTGCCGGACAGGTTTAGCATCTGGGTAAGTCTTGATCTCATGAACAACAATCGCGGGATCAATTCCTAGCATTTCCTCATAGGACCAGGCAAACACGTCGCAGAATTCTTGAAATAGGGCCTTATATAATTGAATTTCGTCATCTATACACGAGGCACCTATATGAATGTTCTCAACAATTCCAGGCTTAACCGAAATGTCAATGGGGATAGTTCAAGAGATGTTTCCCAAATTTAACTCTGAGTCGGGATGTTTCATTGGATTCTGAGGTTCCTTGACATATTCAGTCGTAAAGATTGATGAGAAATCATTTTCAAAACGATCATCCTCAGGTAAAAACGAAGATCTGTGATGGAGATCTTCCCATGGTAAATCATCTACACATAGGATTTCACGATTTTTCTCATCAGAGTGAACAAGTTCAGAAAACGTAGTTAAATCCGAGGTTGATGTGAAAAGTGATTCCTCACGGACCACATTCATTAAGTCATTTTCGGTTGAACACGGGTCGGCAAAAGACTGCACGGCTTCATAGGCAATTTCATATGGACTCAAAGGCATGGAATTACCAAATGAGTCTATTTCAGATTCATAAGGAACGATCCAAGGATCATCATAAAAAATGGTGTTTGATGTAATCATATGAATGGTTGCAAATGAAGATGATGCGTTGATTGGAGGAAAAGTAAAAGTTCCCAGTAAACCGGCATCTTTAACTAATCCTACTCCAACATCCTTATATGGGATAGTCGATTTACCGACATGCTAAATACTCTCCGAAGAGGCCGGGTCAGATGAAAAGTAAGCCAGCTGGTCTATTGTTACGATCTTTCCATTATGTGGAAACTTTATTACTCGAAAGACCGATGAAACGACCGCTGTCATAGCATAAGACCAACTTCGACCCAAGAGAAGGTTGTAGTCTAGAGGGGCATCAACCACCTCCACATCTAGACTAACGGTTTTTCCTTCAACCCCTATAGGAAAATCCTGTAGAATGCCTAAAGGATGAAACCCACAGCCATCAAAGGCCTTAAGAATTGTCGGGGATTGATTTAGTGAAGGAGAACCAAGTGATCTCCAACACTGTATCGACATAATACACGTTGAGGCTCCCTCATCAATTACAGTCCGATGAATAGGCCTGTTTTTTACTATCACTGGGATCTGGAAAGCCATTTGATGAGGCAAACATGGTGTACTATTTTCTAGATCAAAGATTATTAGGTTTGGGTCCTAAACGTCAACAGATCCTATAGCCGACAAAAGTAATTTAAGCTGTGCTGAGCATGATTGCAGCACTTCCAAAGCCGACATTGCTGAGGGTGAAACAGCTAAATCCTCAACAATGTTATAATTCTGAGCCGCTCTCGCATGTGGATTGAAAGCTGAATTTCGAAGTATACCCTTGGCGAGCGGTTTGATTACTAAGTCTGGATTAGTTTTCTCGATCTGTAGTGGAACGGAACCGGGAGCTGAGGTTGATGGATTAGAATGAGAAGATTCTGCTTCTTTACCATCAACAGGACTTTTTCTGCCATAATCTTGCGATTGAGTTGCAATCCTTACATGGGACATCATCAATATGGGTTCTTCATTGGCACTCGAGGAAGAACCTATCATCTTGCTATCTTGACTTGGAAATGGATCCTTCAAAACAGCAGGAGTTTGGGAACCTTTGACGATCTTCGCAACCTCTGCTCGATGTGGGAAGTCTCTTGTAAAATGTTCTTCATCACAAATGAGACATGGATAACGAGGTTTGCGTTTTTCATCATTGGATTCCGCCTTTTCAGATTTCTCTTTTGAACTTTTGTCCATTTTATTCTTCTTCTTTCCTTTCTTCTTCCCACCGAATTTTGATTTAGCTGTAGATGACTCTACAACGTGAATATCGGCGGAAACCTCTGTAGAAGAATCTGCTGTCGAGGAATCAGGCAAGGTTATGATAGGAGAAGAATTCTTCGGATACTTCTTCTTACTTTTAGTGTTAACCGTACCAATCATACCGTCAGTGGCATGAGATCCCGAAGGAGCTGCAGTGATTTGATTTGACTTGGGAAGATCGGGGATCTTTTCGTGTAATGTACCTAACTGAGTATAGACCAAGTCAAGGTACTGTGCTTGAGCAATCACTTGCTCCTCAGTAACAACTCCGGCTTTAGCAACATCTTCAGTGATCCTTGGCAGCAAAGATTTTACAAACCATTCAACCAAGATTTGATCCGAAATAAATACCTTCACTAAACGTCGTCGACGTCTCCACTCATGAATATGATCTGAAATGTACGTGGATGTTGACTGTTTTAGCGAAGTTAACAATTCCGTGCCATTTTCATATTGGACTGGCAACTGGAAATGAGTTAAAAACGAGGTAGCTAACTGACTAAAATTATAAAAAGTGCCTCGCGGTAACTCAATGTACCACTTGGCCGCGAGACCAATTAGAGTGAGTTGGAAAAGTCTAAGATGGATCGAATCATCTATGATGGAGTTAGATGCACACCAGAGGTGGTAAGTCATCACATGGTTCAACGGGTCCTCTCCTGATTTACCTTCGAACTTGGGAATGTCACTGGGCAACTTATTCGGCTTTGGCAGCCAAAACGGAAGATAATTAATCGGATCGTTCGTTAGGCGCGACAAGTCTGGTAAGTCCAAAGTTGCGATAAATGATAACTGCCGATTAGGATCCCTAAAACTCTGGGTCATGAGACCAGCCCTAGGAGGAGGATATCCGGGATAACTAGAAATAGGAATCGCGTTCGGGATATTGTATCCTCCCGAAAAACCAGGATTAACCGGACCGTACTGGGGTTGTTGAGGTTGTTGATAAGTGTACCTAGGATACGGTTGATACTGATAAACTGGCTGCTGGACAACGGGACCAAATTGGTACTGCCCCTGGTATGGTTGATAGGTGAATTGTGGTTGACTTGTGACAACCGTACTTAAACCAGGTTGTCCTACAGGCATCTGAACCGTAGTTTGAATCGTGGATCCAGACAGTGGTAAAGATGTCTGAGGAGTAGATACAGGAACAGTAGAAACTGGAGCTGTCGATACTCTAGAACTAGGTGGGGTAGATTGAACAGATGTTGCAGCAGTTGCAGCAGTCGTTTGAGATGGAGTACGAGGCGCAGTAGGCCCAGACTGAGAAACTACCGAAGGTACAGAAGTTTGAATATTAGACTAGACTGGTTGCTGGGGTGTACCAGAAACTAAGGTTTGTCCAGTTTGAGACGACAACTGTACACTTGGCTGCAACACCTGTTGGGTTTGCGATGGATCCCACACTATGTTCATTCCGGGGTACTGACCCATAACAAGTTGAGAATATTGAGGACCATAACCGGGTTGAGGGTAGGATGATAATTGACAAGTACATTTCACGTTCCTTGAACATAAGATTGACCTTGGGGTGGTTGGAAACCTTGGTTCGAGTACTGACCTTGGGGTAGATACCCTTGATGCATGTACTGATACTGGGGTTGACCTTGAGGTGTAAATTGATGCTGGGGTTGACCTTGGGGTACATATTGAGTCTGGGGTTGACCTTGAGGAACGTACTGTATCGTAGGTACGTACTGTCCTTGAGGTTTCCCCCCAGATGCAAATTGTGTACCTTGAGGTTGCCCCCCAGGCGTTAATTGAGGCTGCCCCCCAGGCGGTAACTGGCCACCTTGAGGTTGAGAATTGGGAATAGAACCTGACATCATAAGAATGTCTTCTACGCTCAACGGCTTTGTACTATTGTTTCCAGTTAATAACCCTTGCTCAATGGGTTGAGGAGATGCTCCCGAAAAAGTACCAGAAAGTGACTGATACCCAGAGGGAACAGAAGGACCGTCGTACAAAAAAGATTCAGGCGATTGAGTAAACATGGACAACTAACCTGACATATTTACGGGAGTATAAAAACCTCTAGGATGATAAGGAGCATGAGGTGGTGAAAAACTTAATGCTGGGTTTTCCAAATAATTAGTCAAAGAAAGATACCAAGTAGTACTCCTAGGCAGACTGTAAAAAATTGATTCACGCTCCCTTAGATCAAGAACAGGTTGATTTTTAGGGATAGGGATGCCTACTTATTCTTCCAGAGAAAATTCTTCAATAGCAATAAGTCCAGAAGGAAGATCTTGGGTAATTATTCTTTCTACCCTAGGTGAATCAAGACCACTAGAGGTTGGAGAGACAAACCCCGATGTTGGAGTAACAGGTTCAGATATCTCAGGTTCTTCACCTATATCACTAGTAGATGAAAAGCTACCAGCAAGTTCGGAGACCGAAATAGATTCAGGATCATAACCTGTTACTAGAGTTTGGTAATCAGGATGTACAACCAATGAAGACTCTCCTTCTTCGGGTGACCCAACTTTACTACCAGTAGGAGTTACGAGGACTTTCAAGCCTTCAAGTTGGCTCTGGACTTCATCAGGAGGTTGGCCCCGAAGTCTACGGGACTTCCTCAATAAATCAGCCGTGGTTACAAACTCAGGAGACTGGCCCCGGAGTCTACGGGACTATCTTGGTAATTCAGCCACAGTTAAAAACTTTTAACTACTTCACATGCAAACAACGTAAAATCTCAATGAAAACCACCTAAAGCCTCTAAAAAACCAAACAAATTTGAATCACACGCCTAAAGAATCTAGAGATCAAACACATACAAACAGTGACTTTCCGGACCGAAAACACTAGTTGGTGATGAAATCCAACGTCGCAGAATTCAGTACAGAAATGGCGGTTGGAACAGTTACCCTGGAAACCTACTTAATGAATAGACTGGACCAAGTTCCTCCACTTAACCGTCTCGAGTGAAGTGAACCCCCCAGAAAATCCAAGTGAGTCTAGCCGACGTCTGCTCCAGGTACAGTGGGATCTTCCCACCACTGTCACCTTAGGAAGAATCCTAAAGAATATTGCCACTAAGGTTACCAACTGAGACAAATACACCTGGGGGAACAGTCTACGATCCGATACGCACGCAAGGGCAGAGTAGCAAGCTCAATCCCCTTGAAGGGTTCTTGACATAATCCAAGGTTTACCAACAAGTGACCCCAGGCTCCTCGACAATGGTTAATCTGAGGCTTACCGTTTTTAATACGTGAATATCTGGCATCGTTCCCAATGAGGAAGGATTGATTCCCACACTGGTTCAGACACGATCTCGTGCTTCTCCTTTAAGAGGAGCTTTCCCAGAGCATAAATGCAACAATTGGATTTCTTCCTACCACAAGATACAACTACTTGTTTGTTTTTACTGTCTTGGAGAGTTAATTACTCTCCTACTCCAAGACACTAGCCTAAGCTAAGTTGGTGTATCAGAGCCCTAGAAATAAAATGTTACTAGGTGAATTTTACTTTAAGCGTTAATTTTAGTGGTTGTTGTTTAAGTCAAGAGGTGGCGGAGATGAAACTCGTGGTGTAAAGACTCGACTCGAAATCACTAAAAAGATGCACCTAAGATGATTTAAACAATCTTTTCTCTTCGATGAACTTCTATACTAAGAAAGAGTTTGAGAATGCAAATACTTTGTAAAGACAAATCTTTCTCAATTAAACAAATTTAAAGAAGATATTTTTCCTTTCCAAAGCACTCAAAACGAGACATCTAGTTAATTCACAAAAATTTCCCTTTTCTTTTCAAAGCACCCAATCACTACAAAAACAAACTTTTTCCAAAAGAGATTTTTTTTTTATATATTTTGTAAATAAAACACTCAAAACTAATGAAAATGACTAACTTTGAGAGCTACAAACTATAAAAAGCTACTTGAAGTCAAAGCCTACTAAAAGTCTTTTTGAGGATGATTTACTTAGCTAAATGTGAGCTAAGGACTATTTTATGCAGAATCACAATTAGTCAAAAAACAAACAATCTTTCGTTTTTCTTTTTTAAAAATGAAAATTCCAACTTTCAAATACAATTTTTTCGAAATTTTGAAATGAGAAAACACAAAGCAGATTCCTCAACAAGGGGAGATTTCATAAATGGTTAGACTCATAAGAAGACTGGTAGACACCAAGGTAATCTGAGGTCCCTACGGCTTCTAAGCTCAGAGCCACTACACAACCAAAAACGAAAAACAAACCCAACAAGCAAAATTCCTAGGAATTCAACCTAAAACCCTAACGCTAATGAAATTAAACCAAGGAAAGTTTTTGACAGGGAACAAGCAAGTCTGGGCAATGGCTAAAACCTATAAACAAATTCTAAACTGATAAAAAAGAGAAAAATTAAAAATTTTTCAAATTTTTGACAGGGTACGTAGGCAAACTGTTTACACAGGTGCGTCCACGCTCTGTGCACAAAGGAAAAGTGCGTACAGGTACGAACTGTACTTAACTCAGAGGGTGCGTACCTCTCCCAAAACTATGAAAAATAAAAACTGACTCAAAATTAACTAAATTCACCCAATCCCACAATCATCAAGTCAAAAACAGAAACAGAAAATACAGTTTCTCAGGTCAAATTATAGACAAGGAAAACAATCAAGTCCCCAGCGGAGTCGCCATTTTGTAGCATGGAATGAGTCGATCTTGCGGACAAGATAGACCTTCCTAGAATCTAAAGAAGACCTAATGACAAGCAAACCAACCAGACACTATCTTTCTCTAAATATGCTTCAATAAACAATAGCAAACAAGTGTTTTTAGGGCCTACCTTTGGTCCAACGCAAGCTTGTGGATGCCCTCGCTCCTTTGATCCAAATGAGCTCCTTTTCACGAATCTGCAAACACAAACAAGGCAAACAAATTAAATAGCACCTGAAAAACCAATTGCATAAAACATATTTAACATGAAATTCAAGGAGTCCATGAAACAAATAACATAAGATACTTGTTGAGAAAAATGAGTTTGATTGTTTTAATTCAAAAGAAGAAGAACTTTACAACCTTTGCCTTGATGTTGTACAAGCTCCTCCCAGGGTCCAACAAGATGTCTCCTCTACTTTGACAAGTTTCACTCACTCTCCAATGGAACCAAGAGGTATGTGATCTCTCCTCTCAAGCTCAACCAAAGAGTCTTAATTTCACCAGCATTTACCCTCAAAATGTTTAGCTTCTAACCTCTCTAGTGCTCACCCCAATGCCTGTATTTATAGTGTAATGGAGGGAAGTTACTAGGTCCTCCTTCAAAGGGATAAAGCCCTCCTTCAAAGGGATAGCTCCTTTAGTCAAGGGATTAGTTCCTTCTCTTTTGGGATGCATGAACCACCTCAGAGCGAACAATCCACGTCAAAATTCCTTCTAGAAAACTCTAGAATTAACCCAAAGTGAGTTTTTTAAGGATAAACTTGCTCCTCTTGACTTTCACAGGGGTCGCACCTACACCGTTAGGGACAGAGTGGGTAGGTACGCAGCTTTTGTACACAGAAGACGTGGGACCGCAGGTGACCATGAGAGAAAGTGCAGAACCAGAGTTACATTGATTTTTAATGTCTTTCTCCCACTTCCAAAGCTTTATTTGAAGAGTTGAGGTCTTAGACTTGCTTAGGAGGACAATACAAGTGATGATAGACCCATATTGACTGTAAATAATCATAGTTATGATATTTTTTTGTAACATATGGACAAAAACTTATAAAGAAACCATCTTCATGTTATAAAGAAAGGTAGTTAGTTATGAAATCCAAACAACCATTTACATCTGAATTCTAAACATGAATATAATTAACATAAAGAAGATTCATTTCGAGAACCAAGACATGTGTTCCTTTTATTATAAACAAATAAAGTACATAAAAAAGGAATATTTTCACCTGAGTCACCTTCAGCAAGCTCCAAGAAAAGCTTCCTTCCTGATCCGTTCCAGCCTCAAGCCTCTAACAAACTCCTTCCATGACTCCCTCCATGATTTCATAAATGGTGGATGAACATCAACACACAAGGAAACAAAGCTTTCCAATACAAAATGGGGGAAGTGCGGAAGGCACAAGGGACTTCAAACCTAGTCAAGGGAAAAATTTCAGCATAATAACCTTTCCCTCTCTTCTCTCCCCCTTTTGGCCTTCCCTTTGAGGTCTTTTTATACCTCTCCCAAAGTAGTTTTTTAGTTGGGAGTTGGTTGGGAACAGTTGGGCCACGGGCACTAACAGGTTATCAGCAGGTAAAACCCGTGATCTCCGCCCAAAAATGACGAATAATATATTTTTTAAAGTGTTTTAATACATACACGCGGGTTGGGTATACACAGACCCGCGTATACACGCGTTTAACTCAGGGAAATGTCACGTATAAGGGATAAAACACTATTTTTTAAATTTTTGGACTAGGTCTAGAAGGAGGGGTTGCCCTAGGCCATGAGTACAGCATAAAAAACCATAGGAGTGAGATTTGGAGCTATAACACAATCAACCACATCATCAAAATGCTCCATTCCTTACACATTCTCCTGCTCAACTAATTCCACACCCTCACGATAATAAACTAGTACAACATGCTTACAATGTTGAACTACCAAATTTACGCACCCTTCCCACCCATTCTATCTCACATGTGCCATTAGAGAAAATTTACAATGAGATTCAAAATGTTTTAAATTCAAAAATTGTAGAAGCTATGGAAGAAAATGAGCTTTCTTTTAGTTTGCATCAACAAGCCATTTTAAAAGCTCAAGAACTTCATGATATGATGGCTATGGGAAATCAAGAAAGTAAAGGATATATTGAAGATTGGTTTCACTCCATCACTTGTTCGCAACATTGCTCCATACTTTAACAATTTTTGACTCCATCTTTTCAAGGGAAGTTGGCTTCTCATACCCTAATATTCATTAATATGCATTTTTCAAATTTGGGTATGTGCATACATGAAGCCCTATTTCGAAAATGGCTCCACTGGAAGTACTCATATACGTAGTCATATTCATTTTTCAAATCAAAACAAGTTAGTGTAGAAAATAAAATAAATAAGGAAATAAATAAATACATTTTGTTTTTATGTAAAAATAGTTGTTTCTTTGTTGCAACACATTATCGAAATCAACATCGGTGATAAATGTTTCAATTCATTTGTGTATGTAGATGATTTATAATAGAAATAATAGTTCTACAAACACTCATATTCACTTTTATCACCAATTTGAAAAAATGCTTGAATATCATATTTTTTTGGCTTGCGGGCTTGATCAAATTTTTGGAAAAACAGTCGGGACAGTCATGTTTTGAGGGACCAAAAGTGAATACTTTTAAAACATGCTTCTACCCTAAGTATCCCTTGATTTCTAATTTCTAAACCAATTTGAATCACTCAATTTGGATTTGAAACGAAAACGTTAGAAACAAAACATTGACTGGGTGTCTAGTGGGCAGATCAGGAACAGAGTTGAGACAGTCAGTTGTTGGAGGCCTAAATGTTTGAATTTTTAAAACCTATTTATATGGAAGATTCCCCTATGAATATAGTTTACAATTCAATTGGAATCGCTCATTTTCGATATCGTATGTGGAAGTTATGATCAAAATACTGACTGTCTATCGTAAATCGGCACCCTTAAAACTCTGTTTTTCCGGCTGTTCCTTACAGTACTTGACATATCAATTCTTCTTTTCTTCAAAGCCTGTTTATATTGGAGATAAATAAATGAATCTACTTTCATTTCCAATTTCAATCATTTGAATTCGACATCAAACGAAGAATTTATGCTTGAAATATCAACTGTTGGTCTAAGTTGGCTAATCGAAAATGACTCTGTTATGCAGGTTGTTCTAACTAAAATTGACATATCATATCATTGAAATATTAAAACTTGTTTCTATTTGAGATACACCTTTTAATTATCTCTCATCTGGCTTTGAAATCATTCAATTTGGACAAAAAACAAAAAAGTTGTAATTAAAACACTGCAGGTTAGCATGATTGGTCACTACTCTCCCGCAGGTAACAAATAAATTTTACTTTGTTATTTTTTCAGTGGATTTTCTATACAGAGTAACTAATTTTTAGTGTTTTGCATAATTCTTGGATTAGGGGAGCCTTATCACCTCTCTCTCTCCATGATTTAATGTTTTATTGCAGGTAGACACTCATTTTTTTGCAGGTCCTAGGAGAAAAAGAAGGTCAATTTATGGACGAGTGATTTTGGAAAGAAATTTTAATAAAACAAAGGAATTTAATCCAACTCATTACCTAATGGATTCATAATAGAATAAATGAAGAATTTATTTCCATTTGAAGATTCATGTCTTATCACTGTTGCCAAAACATTTTTCAAAGAGATCATTTTTTTTACATAATATCATAGCTGTTGTAACTTAATTTATTTATTTACATACTGTTTTTTGTTGTTTCTTTTCTAATTTCTATTATATTTTGTGTTTTAGGTGTTGCTTCATTCAAACTGTAACTCATCCTCAGCATCAATGCAGGGAACAACTAATTCATTCTTCGCGTGCTTGCATTTTACGCTTGTGCATTTTGTTGTTCCTTTTCTGAAGGGACAACATTTCTGTGCACTTTTGTTGTTTCTGTTGTTCCTCTTCCAAAGGGACAACATTTTTGTTTTGCTATTCCTTTTTCAAAAGAACAGCACCTTTTATGTCAGCCGTTCCTTTTTCACTTTCATTTTGCTACTCCTTTTTCACGGTTCATTTTGTTGTTCCTTTTCCAAAGGAACGCAACTTGCGTTTTTGCTATTCCTTTTCCAAAGGAACAACACTTTTCATTTTTGTTGTTCCTTTTCCAAAGGAACAGCACTTGCGTTTTTGTTGTTCCTTTTCCAAACAAATGACACTTTTCATTTTGCTGTTCCTTTTCCAAAGGAACGACACTTGCGTTTTTTCTGTTCCTTTTCCAAAGGAACGACACTTTTCATTTTTGTTGTTCCTTTTCCAAAGGAACGACACTTGCGTTTTTGTTGTTCCTTTTCCAAAGGAACGACACTTTTCATTTTGTTGTTCCTTTTCCAAAGGAACGACACTTGCGTTTTTGTTGTTCCTTTTCAAAGGAACGACACTTTTCATTTTGCTGTTCCTTTTCCAAAGGAACGACACTTGCGTTTTTGTTGTTGCTTTTCCAAAGGAACGACACTTTTCATTTTTGTTGTTTCTTTTCCAAAGGAACGACACTTGTGTTTTTGTTGTTCCTTTTCCAAAGGAATGAAACTTTTCATTTTTGTTGTTCCTTTTCCAAAGGAACATCACTTTCGTTTTTGCTGTTCCTTTTCCTAAGGAACGACACTTTTCATTTTTGTTGTTCCTTTTCCAAAGGAACGACACTTGCGTTTTTATTGTTCCTTTTCCAAAGGAACGACACTTTTTGCTGTTCCTTTTTCCAAAGGAACGACATTTGCATTTTCACACTTTTGTATGTGTATTTTTTCTTTTTGGTGTGCATTTCCTTTGCTATTCCCTAAACAAAACACCACTTTTTGAGTGTTTTTGCTGTTCCTTCAAAGAAACAACATTTTGGGAGTATTTTAGAGAGCAACCCTTCTTTTCTTTTGTGGGATTATTCCTAATTCATCTCAGCCACATTTTACTGATTCCCTTTTATGGCATGAAGTACACTATTTTTATGAGGACAATAATTATGGATTCTATTGAAGCGAGTTAATATCATTCACGTTATGATCTCTAACAGGACAGCTCCGTGATGATAGATTCTTTTCAAACGGGACACAATTATTTATATATTACTTTACTGCATTGTTTTCTATTGAACATGATATTGATTCATCATCTTAATACCATGATGGTTCCACCCTTCCTGGTTATAATCTTATCTTTCTGTAATAAATGAGATTATGGGTATATTTTTTTCTATTGACATGTTCAACTTCTTCCACCATCCCTGCTCTTAAGGAGTACTGAGCCTCCCTCTTTTTATCATAAAAATGTGTAAGAAAAAAAAAAATTTGTTCGCAGATGGAGGATAGGGGGTTTCATTACGAGTCAGCCTACCATGTTCATAAGGTTGTAACAAAGTGACATTCCCATTATGGCCACCACATCAGGGTTATGATCCATTGGATAGCCAAATTATCCTTGGAACAGGAGGTCTCATCACAAGCCGGCTTGATCACTTTTGCTACATCCTAGTGAATGGGAGTGTGGTTCTCTGGTTACCACTCCAACACACTGATCTTTTCTGTAGAACAATATTGGAACTCTCCATTTATAAATTGAGGATCCTAGTTCATACGGGTTAAAAAACAACCCTACTAAGGCTATGGATGCCTGCTAGCAGCAGAGGCCCTGCTTATGGTATTGAAGTTATATTTTATCGTCAATTATTACTATAATACCCTTTTCTTATTTTTTCTTTTTATCAGAGAAGTTATTTCCTTAATTTTCCCTGTTTTGAACCTTTATGCATGAGAAAATGTTTTCAGATCATTCACATCATTCTCAGTTAGAATACCGCCAGTAAAGCATCTTTTTGGCATATTATTGTTCTTTTTCTTTTTTGCATCACTTATCATCAATCCAAAGTGTCCTATCTCTTATTCATAAATATCTTTACACACTCTGCTCTCATTATAACCATAACTCTCGCTGTCTTATCATTGATATGTGTACTCTGCTTCATTTACTGATGTATTGTTCATTCCCTTGCCTTACTATCAGCATAACACCTTTCATAGGCTTTATGGTCATGAAATCCCTTTTTCAATTGGAGGAGGGAATGTATGCATTATGGGATATCATGCAATATGATTACTGCACTCTGCTATAACTTGTTGATTTGACAACATATTAGTATTGCATGTATACATAAGTTTTTCTGATTGAAATTTTTGCATGCATCTTATCTGTTGCTATTCAAAACTAACACTATGGATTCAAGAACATTGTATGCAAAATAGTGATTTGTTTACAGGAGAACAACAAGTATGGGCATAATTCTATTCACAGCATGACCACACTATTGCAACTAATAGAAGAGGCTCGAGCAACTCGCGAACGCGGACAATTCTTCAGGCATGCTTACCTGGATTCCATCTTTTGCATCACTTTCAACACCAACTCTGCCTACATCAGTTTCAACAACTGCCAGTACATCAAGGAAAATTTTAAGGATGGAAAATTTTCTTGAAGTTTAAAAACATTGGCGAATCTCACTAATCCCTAATATGCAAAATATAAAATGTGTATTGATATATTTGTAAAATTATTCAAATCTATAACGATTTTTATATATAGTCTCTATATAATGTTGGCGATTTTTAAGGTAAAATAATTTTATATTCTAAAATTTGGGCGAATCGTCTTTTATAAAAATTGGTAATTGCGAATCTTTTTTTGGAAAAATCAAGGAAAATTAGCCCACTGGGCGAACATTAGCCCCTAAAATTTTCCATGCAGTACATATATGTCATTCCACACTTTTCTTTTTGGAGGTAAAACTTGAGGTAAAATAGCATAATTTTCTTATTTATTATGAATTTAGGAGAATTTAATGAAATCCATTTTGAGCATTAATTATCATCCTTCATTCCACATCTTTACCACTACCCATTTTTCAGCGGCATATCATCTTTCAGTTTGGGGGAGTGTTCCTTTCATTCATTTCTTTCTTATGACCATGTCATTCATAGTCTTTATCATCCATTGCTATTCTTATTCATTCTCAACACCTACCTTATTCCATGCTATTTTACACCAAGCATAGCATTCAACAGATGGTAGCAACTACCTCTATTTGTTTTCTAGCATCGCATGAGGGCATGCTAATTTTTCAGAAAGGGGGAGGAATTGCTATGCATGATGGATGTTTTCTATTTTCTTTCTCATTTAAGGCATACAATTTCAGTGCAGAAATTGATTTCCATAATATTTTTAAAAAACTATGAACTCAATTCTTGTGATCTCTGGAAAACACAGACATATTATTAAAATACACATACCCAGATAATTTGAAGATAAATTGGTTCATAAAATTTTGGAAATCATGCACTCTCACCTATAGCCATTTTGTTTATATCTCATGATCCATGCATAAAAACGATCTGATTCTTGGATCAAAGAGGCATTCATATATGACAAATTTACTTGCAATGTTTCAACAAAAGCTGATTTGTAGTTTTTGGGAAAATGGTTAATGAAGGTTGTTGTCACTTATATCATATTTTGCTACAACTTCATTGTTATGCCTTCATCAAAATCGCTAAGTTTGAATATTCATTAATTAAGGAAGAATTCATTTGTTCTATCCATTTCATGAGCTGGGATGAACAAATTTTTTATTGATTGGTTAACACATGGATTTTGTCTTTGGGTTGCATGAGGACATGCAATATATTCAGTTTTTGTTGCATGAGGACATGCAACATATTGAGTGTGGGGTTATGTTGGGCCGTTAATATGCCATTATTATTATCACTTTTTAAACACTTATTTCATCCATTTTTACTCTTCTTTATAATGTCATTTATTATAATTTATTATATAAATCCATTTTATGATGATTTATGCTCTTATGAACAAATGTTATTTATTCTCCTTTATTTCTAATAAATTGATGATTATTCATGATTTTATCAATGATAGTTTCAATAAATTGGTTGTAACATCATTCACCATTTTTAAACCTCCAAGATACTTTCTAGATTGAAGATTTGATCATTAAATGTGCCAACTCAGAAATTCGCTGGAATAAGAAGTGACAGTTTTTTGGTTGCGATTTTGAGCAAATGAAGAAGAATTTGGAAAATCTAGAACATGAGTTTTGTCCAGAACAGACCTAATTAACTTTGTAAAAGAATGGTTTGCGCAAATTCGGCTCGTACTAAGAGAAATACAGGGTTATTTGAGCATGATTTTCTCAGATTTGTTGTTGCGGTCGTCCTCCAAATCTCAGCTGCAAAGCCAAATTTGTCTTGCTCTTGTTGATCAATTGGTTAGAAGAAAACCAATTTTGTAATAGAAATCATGTTGTACTTATATTTATTGTAACTTCTCTCTGATCTCTCTCTATTTAAATGAAAACAGAGATTAGAGAGGGGGATGGCTGAGAGAATGCAAAATTATGATTTGGGAGAGATAGATTCGAAATTATGATTTGAATTAGAGATTCAGAATTAAGGATTCATGATAGGATAGAAGGAAAAGGGATTGTTGCCTGTTGTAATTCTCAAGTCTTTTTCTATTGTAATTCCAACCAAGTTTGATGATTAATACATGATTTTGGAGTTACTATTCATTCGCCTTATATGAAGTAGCCCAGCAACATCCACTGGCGGCTAAGGGCCCAGCCTCTGGTGGAGTACGTTGCTGCTGTATTTTATCTTTCTGATTTCTACCATGTGATGGTTTGGTTTCCTTCTCATTTCTTCAAATTGTGTTATTCAACAATCTTTTGTTTATGAACATTTCGCAGAATTGTGAAATCATAATTAGATTGTGTAGTGACAAAATTATTAATCATAACTTGAATTGTCCTGCTCTTAATTCTAATATAATACTGTGATGTCTGATTAAGACTGTGGTTCATTTAATTGTTGTTCATTTGTAATTGCAATTGTTGTTCAATTATGTTACTATTTAATTATAACTGCAATTGTTGCTTCAATAACTGCGATTAATGTTCATGCTGTTGGAGTAAGGTTGTTGATTCAATTATATTTATAGTTCCTGCATATTTCTAATTACTTAGTTTTGTTGTTCAGTTCCATTTAAGATTGCCGGTTAGTTCTAGTATTTTAGCATTGCTATTCCTTTTCATTAATAAATCACTTTTGTTAGATGAAGCTTTGCTGTTCATTTTTGTTGATTCATTGCAAGAGTTTTCTTTTAAAGAGTTTTCATAATTTACTTTCAATAGCAGCTTTAGTTCAATTTCTATATTCTTTTAATTGCTTTAAAGCAGGATTGTCAACTGTAGAAAACGTTAGTTATTGCTTCCTCATTCCCAGATTGATTGTTTTGTTCTAGTTTGATTTCAATTGTATCAATCTCTAGACGAATGAGTTATTAATACTGTATCCTCAATTGATGTTTGCTGAGTGAATAGTTGGATTTCAGAGCATTTGAGTTTATGTTGTTGTAGTTATATTTCTTTTTCAAGCATTCATTTACTTTTGGATTTAAAGAACTATACTGCAAAACATTACTCTTGAGTAAATAGCCGCCTCAGACTGAGTACACTCTTGAAATAAAAAGTCATCCCTGGGTTGATAATTAATGTGAAGATAATTAGGAGTTAAAAAGACACCTTTTTATCGCTCCACAACCAAATCGAAGCTAGGTCCCCATGCGGACGGTATTTTTGGATCAATTGGTACGAATACGGTGAACCTTCTGAGCCAATTGCAGTAGTTGTCTATGCAAACTACTTCTTCCAATCAGGCTGCACTGTCTGACTACTCCACCTTCTCAACCTTCTTCCGTAAATGTCATTCAGGATTCTAACCCCAAAGGAAATCAAAATTTTTATGGAAGAAGAAGGGATGAGGTAAAAAGAAGAATCAAGATTGGAAGGATAATGTAAATAACCCCGGCAATAATGCTGGTGAGGGTGGAAAAGAGTCTAAGAAGAAAGTTAAGATTCCATGCAAGCTATGTAGTGGGGACCATTTGACTCATCTCTGCCCAAAAATTCAAGATGCTCAGTGCTTGATAGTGCAGCAAGGGTCTTCTAGCTCCTATGCTATCTTCACAAACCCTTTCCCCCAAGGGCATTAGTTGCTTGCTGGTGCGAATTCAAACCCTGGTACCTCTGCAGGGGGCAACCAAGAGGGGGACCATTCCTCAAATGTTTTCATGATGGGTTCTCATGTCAATGTGGCCACACAGTCATGTCATTATGGTGAAGTTGAAACATCCAAGGATAAAACTATTCCCAGAACAACAGATCCACTTCATATCGAGCAACCCTCTAGCAATTCTATACCTTGGATACTGAAAGGTTCCGCCAAACACGCGACTATCAATCCTAATGCTAGGGCAACTCAAAATTACTCCATTGTGGAGGATCTGGCTCAAAGTCCATGTGCTATGTCTGCTTTAGAGGTACTCCAGTCATGTCTAGCTCAAGAAAGTGCTTTGCTTTTAGCGATAGGGGTAGTTGATCCAAATAATTCCTTAGTGCTCACTTTTGACATGCTCAATGTCAAAAAGGGACTCCCTCATCATATCGCTTTTCAAATAAAGTCTACTTACCAAAAAAATAACATTTTTCAAACGATTATTGATGAAGGAGCTTCCACGTGCATCATGTCGACGTCATGTTGGAAGGCCATTAGATCGCCTTCGGCTGTTCCTTCACCTACACTCTTGATAGCATTTGACGGGCATTCTCATAGGCCACACGAGATTATCCCGACCTTTCCTATATGTGTTGGAGGGAAGGTCATTAACATCGAAGTAGAAATCATTGATGCCAACCTAGATTACAATCTCCTCTTGGGAAAAAATTCGATTTATTAAATGGATGCCATCGTTTCGACTCTATTTTGAGTCCTTTGTTTTCCTCATGAGGGGAAAATTGTTAAGGTTGATTAATTGGATTATTCTCCAGTTGACCCTAGAGAAAATTTAGATTCTACTATTCAATTGGTGGATAACCCTTGTCAACCTATAGAGAATCTAGGTGTTGGGATGTATTCTTCATTGATGGATACATTTGATTTTCCCACTCCTATAGCTAGAATCAATGTCATTTCATCCTCCAAAGAGTCTTCACAGGAAGAGTTCTTATGAACTTGTTATTTTTTAGACCCTTGGACCTTGCCTTTGCCTACTACCACATTAGATGAAGGACAAGCTGGTTGAATGGCATTCCCCATGTTTGCAGCAGAGCTTAGATATCAGTCTATCGTGAACTCTACAGATGACCAACCTACTCCTTTCTCAGATGAAGAGTTAGATGGTGATGTGGCCCCAACTTGGACCCTTGACTCTACCTCTACTATGAATTGCTTAAATATGGTTTTACCATCCGAGGAAGCAATCTTAGAAGCAATGATGGGTGTAGGTTGCCAGAAGTTGAGTCTAGGTTTTCCAATTTGCTTACTAGTGATGTTTGTATGCTTTCAAACCCTTTGGCTCTAGCACACATTCATGCCGAAGGTAACATGTCGGTCATTTCAAAAACCGTACCAATAAACATCTCTAGGAACCCTAGCATGATAGAAAATGTCTTCATCGGAGTCGAGTGTTCCCCTGAAGAGATTCAAATTTACACCAACCTCTTCAAAGAGTTTCGAGATGTATTTGCTTGGTCTTATGAAGAAATGCCTGGTATTGACCCATCCATCATTCAGCATGAGATCAAGACGTATGAAAATGCTAATTCGATTCATCAGAAGCTTCAACCAGTCAATCCTAGGAAAGTAGCAGCTATTAAAGCTGAAGTAGAAAAGCTGCTCAAGGCAGGTTTCATATACCCCGTTCCCCTAACAGATTGGGTTTCTAATCCAGTCCCAGTTGATAAAAAACAAGGAATGATCCGTGTATGCATTGACTTTAGGGATTTGAACAAAGCTTGTCCGAAAGATAATTACCCCACACTGTTTATTGATCAGATAGTTGATGAATGTGTGGGTAATGAGATTTTTTCCTTCATGGATGGATTCTCCAGTTATAATCAAATATCTATCCGCCCAAAAGACCAACATAAGACAGCTTTCATATGTCCATTGGGTACCTTTGCATACAAAAAGATGCCTTTTGGTATTAAAAATGCTGGAGCGACCTTTCAGTAGGCCATGTCATATGCTTTCCACGACATCAAGCATGTCATCGAAGCATACTTAGATGATTTAGCTGCTCGTTCTCGAAAGAGAATTGATCATCCTAGTCACCTTCGATTGGTTTTCGAATGATGTTATTTTTACAAGATCTAGTTGAATCCAAATAAATGCATTTTTGCGGTTACATCAGCTCAAATGTTAGGGTTCATTGCGTTAACTGAAGGGATTCCAATTGATCCCTTCAAGGTGGAGGCAATAGTTTAGTTGCCTCCCCTATCCTCCATCCGACAACTTCAAAGTCTTTAGGGGAAGGAAAATTTCTTGAGATGGTTTATAACGAACTATGCTGAGATAACCAAAGGGTTTATGCATTTGCTCAGGAAAGGAGTTCCATTTCTATGGGATGACTTTGCGCAACGATCTTTTGATGCCTTGAAGTAGGCCTTGATCTCTGCCCCACTTTTGAGTCCACCGAATTACGGTAGAGATTTCCTTTTATATCTTGCAACTGCAGAATCAACCATAGGTATGGTTCTAGTTCAGGATGATGATGCTCTCATGGAGCATGTCATTTAATACTTAAGTTGAGGATTGGTAGGCCCTGAACTACGCTATTCTCCAGTTGAGAAATTGGCCTTGTCAACTCTCCATGTTGTCCAGTGGCTTTGCCATTACATTCTGCTACGCAAAAAATTTGTCTTAGAGGCGGTCAATCCTTTCCAATTTTTCCTTAGTAGGTGAGTGATTGGGGGCAAATAGAATTGATGGTTTTTAATTTTACAAGAATTCGATCTCGAGTTCTTGTCAGCCAACTCTAAGAAATCATTGGTTTTTGCGGAATTAATTTCTGATCTGCCTTATGGAGAGGATATTGTTTATGAGGAGATTTTTTCTGACAAACATCTATTCCTCATCTCTTCACAAGATCCCTAGTATGGAGATATTATAGTCTATCTCTAGACTTCGATGTTTCCTCTTGCTGCCTCCAAGGATGAACGTCGAATATTAAATCACCTGGCTAAGAACTATGTGATCATTGGTGACACATTATATCACTGAGGGTTGATTCAATCCTTAGGCATTGTTTAACTTTAGAGGAAGCAGGGTTTGTGCTTAATGATTGCCATAGTGGAGCTTGTGGTGGTCATCTTTCAAGGATTGCTACAGCCCAAAAAATCTTGCATGCCAACTAATTTTGGCCTTCACTTTTCAAATATTGTATTGAAGCGGTCAAATGTTGCCACCCTTGTCAAGTCTATATTCGGAAGGTGTGCATTCATTGAGCTCCTCTCTTCCCTGTTATCACTGTCGGTCCTTTTATAAAGTGGGGTATTGATTTTACTACTTGTAATATGCCTTCAGCAGCAAACCACAAGTACATTATTATGCACGTAGACTACTTTACGAAGCAGGCTGAGGCCATGCCCACTTATAAAACCGATAATGAAATAGTGGCATTGTTCCTCTTCAATCAAATTATTTCACGGTTCGGTATCCCGAGAGAGATTATCACTGATCATGGCAGTCATTTCTAGAACCAGCTAATGTATGAATTGGCTCTTAGATTGGGTTTCTGGGAAGAGCATTCGTCTCCATATTATCCTCAGGCCAATGGCTAAGTAGAAGCCATGAATAAGTCCCTCAAGATGATCCTGCAAAGGAAAATTGATAAAAATCGCTCCAATTGGCATCTCATGTTGTATCCGGCTCTCTGGGCATACTAAACTTCAGTAAAGATTGCTACTGGTTTTACATATTTTCAGTTAGTTTATGGGCTGGAATCTATCTTTCCTGTTGAATGCGAAATTCCATCTCTTAAGCTAGCCGTTGAGCTCCTTCTAGAGACCTCTAATCTCGAAGAGCACCTCATTCATTTGGAACATCTCAGTGAGCAGCATCAAGATGCTACCAAAATCAATGAGGCTCATAAGAAAAGGGTTAAAACTCAGTACGATAGAGCTATCCGTCCTCGAGTCTTTTCTGAAGGCAACATTGTCTTGTTCTTTGATCAAGATAAAGACACCTTGCGGGTAGGAAAATTCAAGTCTATGTGGTATGGTCCCTTTATAGTGAAAAGAGTTTTAGAAAAAGGGGCTTATGAATTAGTCGATTTTGAAGGGAACAAGTTGGCGGAGCCCTAAAGCGGGCTCTACCTTAAGAAGTACTTTTCCTAGGTTACGACTGAGAAATGCCTTCTTTGTATATTTTGTATTTTTGTACATATCTTATCGGGAATTTTCATGATATCGATACCTTTTTATCTACTTTCGCAAGTGTTGATTGATGACTTGGTCTATTTTGGATTTGCCGATGGTGCTAGTCGGCATACTCAGAACCTCGCTTCCGCAGCCTGGGTGATCTACTACCCAACTGGTCAGTTGATGGTGTCAAGGGGAGTATGCATTGGTCCTGCATCAAATAATATGGCTAAGTAAACTGCCATTATTAATCTACTATTCGAAGCTATTTCTTATGGAATTGATTCGTTAGTAGTGTATCTTGATTCACAACTGATAATGTCTCAATTAAATAACATTTATCGGGTTAGGGATCCATGTTTATATCACCAATATTTGAGAGTGAGGGTGTTGCAAAGATCACTTGTTTATATTACTTATTTACACATTCCACGATCTAATAATTCGTTACCAGATTCTATTGCTAATTAAGATTTAGATTGGCATATCATTCATTCATCAACATAAAAATAAAAAAGACATCAAAAATTCAAACCTGTATATACATATCATAAAACATCCTGAATGTACATAAGTGTGTGCAAAATAATATACAAAAATTGGGACTAAAATGCCCATAATCATGTCTAGACTATCTATGACCCAGCTCAGGATGAGTAGCCAAGTATGTGACTACAGCATTAGCCACACGCCTAAGAGTCTGAACCCAGTCCCGTGGCATTCCAACCATGCGACGCTGCATGTCCTTAGGGAGATCCTCTACTGCCACCATCGGTACTCGATGAGTCAATCTCACCAAGTTCCACTGAACTACATATAGGACCCGCTCTGTATCAGTAGCCGCCTCTTTAGCACCTCGGCCACGATGTCCATGCTGTGGGAATTGATCTGGTCATACTGGCCAAATATCTGGAATATGATCATTACATTAGTCATTTGAATCCCATCGAAAATATTTTTAAGTTCATTTTCATATTTGAAAAATCATAAAAATCATAAAATCAATAAAATATTTGTTACCGGTATCTTCCCATGTTGTGCCTAGTGGTAATGCCAGATTAGGATCTCCCCAGAAGTCCAAGCCAGCATAGGCGTAATCATCCACTGCGATGATTTTCTGCTCCCACCAGGAGAAGAAATCATAGTTAAAAGTTGTTCGTGGTATGTCCCCACCTCCTAGATGTTTCATCAGATCGGCCCACCTACCCATCCATGGATCTCACGGGCTGCTAATCGAAACTGGTACTCTAGGGCATAGTGCTGGGACCTTCTCGAAAAAGAAGTAGCACAGAATAGTCCCATACCCAAAGTTTCCGGTATGGCCCTTTTCGATAGATGATAGATGTCTCTTCAAGTTGGTGAGGAGAGGTGTACACCAATCAAATACTATGGTGAGATAGTCTACATCCAAGCTCATGGCAAGTCGTGAAGCTTGGTGTAAGGAGGCTGATCCATTCACTCTGGCTATAATGAACAGGATGATCCTCAACGACAAACTCTATATGTGCTTGATTGGAATCTGGCTTCCAATTTTTTTTGGATGGCACGAGCAGTATATATGCACGTAGTCCTCTATAGAAAGGCTACCTCGTGAATGGCCCGTAGAATGTACTACCTCTCCCCTCCAGGAAAGGCATGTGATAAAATAGATATCCTCAATCTCTATTCTCAGTGGCATCTGATCAATCATGAATGAGTCGTCCTCGACACTCCAGTAGTGAATGGCATTTCAAGCAAGCGAGTATTTGCCTTCATATTTGGAATTTTGAAAAAATTTAACAAACCGCATTCTCTCATTGCATCTAAGGGCTATTGATCATTCATAACCTCATCATCAATAGTGGCATGCTTCCTTTCCCTCTAGGTGATTTTCATCTTGAGAAAAAAACAAGTTTGGACCGTTACTCTTTTTTTTTGAAATCATAACAGCGTATACGCAGGTATGTTTTATACTCAATCGCGCCTACGTATACACAGGTTTCACATAGCCAACCCACGTATATGCTACAACAAAAAAAAATTGACATAAATTCAACGGTGAAACTTTAATTAAAATTCTTAAAAACAATCACAAATTGATGCAAGTCAAGTTTGGGGGTTCCCTGATGATTTTGAGAAGATTTGAATGGTCAGATTCGGCAAAAGGAAAGCTTACTTCTTTTTCTCCACTCCTTGTGCTCTCAACTCAAATGGTAACAATGGTGAGTCAAAAAACTATTTTATAAGCTTTGAAAATGTCTTCAAAACTTGATTTTGTTTTGTCTCATGTATATTTTAACTTGGGAGCTTGGAGTGTCGAGAATGGATTTTTTAAGGACATTTTGGATGCTTTTTCCACAGTTTCGAGTTGGTTCCATGACTGCTAACCCATCATGGCAGTATCATTTACTTACTAGCATATAGGTTAGGGAAGCCATTCTTCCGTTTCATTTTGCATAATCAGCCTCCATCTACCGATATACTTTCCATAAGGTCGATCCCATCATGTCATTGTTAGTAAACCAACTTCACTCACTAGATTTTCAAACCTTTACATGATGGTAGAGCCATCCTTTCCATGGTGTTATAGACATATTTGGGCACTACAACCCCAAACTCATATGTCCATAAACTAAGGGCTTTTTAAGTCCCTAAAAGTGTTGTTTCATATGCTAAAGGATCATGGTCAACTGATTACATCATTTCCCAGAAGTTCCACCTGAAAACTACTCAGAACTGGACAAAATTGGACCATACTAACTGCTCCATGGTCAAGGTGTGATGCATACTAGCTACCAAACTAGCCAGGTGTGATGCATACTGAAATGGCCTTCTGTGGGGTGCGATGAGCAGGAATAGACAAATGGCAGAGACAGTTTGCTAAGTGGAGGATCATGGAATCTTCCAGAAACTTCTCCTGTGACACTTGCCTCTCTAAATTCACCTAGGGATGAGTAAGAGATCAATTAAATCTCCAAGTGGAACCAAGAACTATCAGCGGAATGAAACTAATCAAAAACCCAGAGCTAACTCACACCCTTGCAAGACATTTATAAATGGATCCCTCATCTAAGAGATCTAAAGGCTGGAATTTTGTATTTTGTGAGGAAGTGCTGTTGGCTAATCTGTGAGAAGAGACATTGCATTTTTGGGTGATTTTCTTATTCATGAGGTGAAAATGGATTCTACACTGGGAGGATGATGTTGGATCACATAGCTAGGGTGTAATCCTCTCTTTCACTACTAATAATAAATTTCTTTGAGTTTTCCTCCATATAATCATGTGTTTATGAATCTTATTGTTTATGAATTCAATTGTATGGTTAATTTGTTTCTGACTCCACATTGTTTACGATATTTTAGATGGAGATGCTTTGATGGTTTTCTGTTACTTTAACTCTACAGGTACTCTTTGAAGTGGGACAAGTAGGAGAGAAGTGACAAATTCTATCAAGGAAAGGAGAAATCAAGCTAGTATCAAAGAAAAAGATCCAGGTTGGTCCTCTTTTCTTCCCTCTAATCTATCACACTTCAAGGAATTCTTGAAAGGCTTTCATTGTTTGTTTCTAAGATAGCTACCCATCTTAGTGGGACTAGTAGTTTGAATCGACACTAGTGTTCCCTGAAACAAAGTGGCGACTCGACTGGGGACCAAATAGTTTATTTTGTTTGTTTATTGTTTGTTTTATAAACTACAAACAGAGTATGAAGTTAGCCATCTAGCCTTTGAAACACCTTTGCTATGCAATTACGAAGTAGATGAACATTGCTTCAATAAATCTCCGTGTTAGTTTATGAACTAAACATCTGACTTACAAAGCATTCTAGGTGCCCTTGTGGTAGCTCAAAGCCTCATAAGAGCTTACCCCTATGCTTTGTTTTTTACTATCCATCATAACTCAACCTAAATCATTGAACTTAGCTACAAATTTTGAGCAAAAACCAAGCTCAGTTTCACTCCCTGGTCCATTGCACTTTCTGTAACTATGCAACTTGGATGCATCACACCTCCCGTGTGTTGTAGGTGAGACGCATCCCTATTTCCCTGTGTTACAGGTGTGATGATTGAGTGATATTGCTTTCTCTCTTTGAAAGTTGGGTTTTTCCTCCTTGTTTTTAGCTCTATTAAGTAGTTTTGTTGTTCATGATCAATATCTTCTAGCTAAAACCTTTTTCCTTCACATATTTAAACCTCCATTAGTCAGGAATTGTAAAAAAAAAATTGTATTTGTGGATCATTTATAGTCTTACTTTGTCGAAAGTAGCTTAATCGAACTGTCGTTTTTGATGCAAGTGTCGTAATTGTCATTTTGAATCAAAAGAAAATGTCGTAAAGTCTTCCTCTTCTAGATAGGTGGTTTTACTTTTGTCATTGTTCTTGATTTGAGTTGGTAGTATTTGAAGTGTCGAAAAATATTTTTCAATTCGAAATCGAAAAGTGTCGTCTTAGTCTTCCTTTTGTTTTGAAAAGAAATTGTTAGAAATGTCGCTTTGAAAGAAAATAGTTAAGATCTGTACTTAGATTTCCTTTTTGGCATTCACACATTAAGGAATCAGAAAAAAAATACATGCATGTGCATTTGCATTTTGACTGCATGAAAAAATTGATTTAGGAAAGTGCATTTAGTGTGTGCTCTATGCTCTCTGCTAAAAGAAAAAAATCATAATCTTGTTTCCTTTGTAGCTAGGATTTTCATTGCTAAAAGAACATAAATGATTGTTTATCATTTTAGATTGCATATTCAGGAATTTTACATCTACATCACATGGTGAACCTTGAAAGACAAACTTCTAAGCAAGATCAACTCTAAAATAAATCTCAATGAACATAAAAACGCTTTGGAACCTAATGCAACACATCTAGAAGTCTAGGCTAGAGACATGTTCCAACGTTGTAAAACCTGGTAACTATCGTTTTCATCGAAGGTTGGGTGATTCCTCCTCTTTGATGTGACAAGTGCCAGTACGGACTTGTGCTCCCCATACTATCGAGTATATATTGGGAGACCACAAAAGGCTGATATCCTTTATCCTTAGGAAGTTGTCTCTGCCACCCTATCAATTGTAATGCACTGAACACAGCGTTCGGGAAGATTGAACGTTGTACATAAGTCCTTGGTAATTTCTCTATCATTTATCACCAAGGTGTATTTTGCAGTTTTGTGACCGGTTTGGTAATCCCTCCGTCTAGATTTCCAGAGTAGTCACTTTCATTCCTTTTCGACTCCTTAAAAGAAAAGGTCCATCTGAGCACTTGTCACTTCAGGCTCATTAAGAATCAAAGGCAACTAGAGTCACCTTTAGTTTTTTCCTAACTCTTAAAAATTGAAAAAGCAAGTTGCATCAAAGTGTCTTAAAATTCATTTAAATTAGAATAATTTTTTCCCCTTTAATTTTGAGTTGATCAAGTAATCTGCAATTGTGGAAGAAAGTCAATCAAAACCTATCATTCGAGGAGACTAGTGAGTCAACCGTCTTTGACCCCGGAAATGAAACCATCCCGGGCAAAACGGTCTCATTTAACTGAGTCCAATTCACCTGATTTATTTGAAACTTGTGTTTCAACATCATCAGAGACGATAGTTACTCCAATTATCTCTAGTACATCTACCTTTTCATTACAAGAGGACATTAGAACTGATCCTAGTGTAACAGTAGACACCTCTATTCCTAAAGCAGCTCCATATAGGACTAGTCCAGAAACTGAAGCACTTGCTTGAACATCTGGAAGTTGAGTTCTAGAATTCATAAGATGTCACCCCTCTAGTATCTGTTACCAGGGAAAATTTTAAGAACCCCCCCAAATTTATAAATATAATAAATGGGCGAATCTCCATGGTATATAGGAAAAATGGAAGGCGATTTTATCAATAATATAATATGTATATATAATTTTTTGGCGAATCTCTCACCAGGCATAGCGAATATTTTACTCAATTATAAAATCTTGGCGAGTCTTTCACTAAATAATAAAACTTTGTAAAGTCCTAGTGAATCTTAGCATAGGCTACATGCTGGTTTAATTCCCCCATTTAAATAGGCTACATTCCAGGTGAATACCATGGATCAATACCATGTGCCATTTTGGTGAATACCATGGGTCAATACCATGTGCCATTTTTATTTTTATTAATTCTAATATTAGGGTTAATAATGGTTTTTTGCATGGTATTAATAACAATCTAGTCCATGGTATTTGTCCCATGGTAGTTTGGCCATAGGTTTCACCTAAATATAACCCATTTTTTGAGTGTTCGTAAATATAAGGGGACTTATGGAGTAAATACAAAAAAATATTTTATTTGTTTACCATACCTCTCGTTTATTTATATTTTATTAATTTACCATACCTCTTTTACAAATATGGTATTTGGCCCATAGGATTCACTTAAATAATTCCTCTTTCTTGAGCCTTCATAAATAGAATGAGGGTTATGGACTAAATATAAAAAGAGGTTTTATTTATTTACGATACGTGTAGTTTATTTATATTTTTATTTATTTACCATACCTTTTGAGTAAGTATAAAAAGATGTTTTATTTATTTACCATACCTCCACTTTACTTATATTTTTATTTGTTTACACCCTTACATGTATATAAGGTGACTTATGGAGTAAATATAAAAAATGTTTTATTTATTTACCATACCTCTCATTTATTTATATTTTTATTAATTTACCATACCTCTTTTATAAATATGGTATTTGGCCATAGGATTCACTTAAATAAAACCTATTCTTGAAAATGGGCGAATGGATTCACTTAAATAAAACCTATTCTTGAAAATGGGCGAATGGAAGGTTGTAAGTCCTAATTTCAAGGGCTAAATTTACCTTTTTTACCCTCTCCCTTAAAATAAGGTGGGCTATTTGAGGTGATTTGTAAAAATGTAATATGATACAAAATATTCGCCCACTAAAAATTTAAAACCCCTTAATTTCGCCAAAGGGCGAACATTCGCCCCTAAAATTATCCTTGTCTGTTACTGCAGAAGCTACACTTTCTTCGGCTCCAAAAATATTTTACAGACATGACGGTCTTCCTCTTCCACCTGGATTGATTGCCATAGAAGAGATAGTAGAGGATCTTCCACCCAGTACTTCAGTGCATTTTGGAACTGGGATCCACTTATATCCTTCTACTACAGAAGTTAGTTCTTTTAATCATCCTTCATTGCAAGTTCCTGTCGAATCGCTGGGAAATATTTTGGATAGACTAAATATGTCTGAGAAACAATCAACATCTAGGACTATGTCAACTGACATAGCTACGGCGGAGCTTCTTTCTGCCATTCCTACAATGTTTGTTGGTATACCATCTGTCCGACTAGTTATCAACAACAAGCCAGAGTCCAGTCAGGGACTGTTTCGACGACATGGTTTATTCCTATTTCTTCATGCAAAATCTCATCTAGTATTTCTTATGTTGAAACTAAACAAGCTAATCCAATTTTTCTTCAAAGGCCAATCTACCCTTTAGGCACTGGATTGCCACCGTATGGGGGGCAATATGACTTTTCATTGTTCCCTCATGGAGAACAACCATATGAGATTTTACAACAAAATTCAGGTCAAACTGGAATTACATCCAGCGGTTGGGTACCAATACTACCTCGACAACCAAGGGTTGTATATTCAGTGCAACCAGTCCAACTTGTGTCAAATATTCCCACTACACCTACTATTGTGACTGTATCGCAAGTGCAAGCGCTACCTGTTGTATGTCAACCTCAACTCTCTCAGGTTGCAATACAACAGCCTCTCGTCTCTGCGATTCAATCACAACCTCAGGTTAGTGTCTCCTTACCTGGAATGGCACAGGCTCAAACAAGTACTATCACTCTGCATCTTGTTCAATCATCTAGTATTGGACAACAGCAAATGGTCCAACAACCATGGCTGGTGCAATATCAACAACCGTAATTCCAGCAATCATACCTAGGACCTGAGCAACAAGGCTTTGTAAGTAATGAGCAACCACATTTCCAAAAATGCTATCAACAACCATACTATAATGGTTATGCCCATCAACCTTATCAAAGATACCAGCATCAAATACATTATGCTGGTATGCAAAGACCTACTGCCCAGGTGATTCCATCTTATCCTGGGTATGCTTCGCCTAACTTGAATCAACAGTTTCCTTTTGTAGCAACTCTAGAATTACTAGATTTTAACAAGTTGAAGAATGATCCAATTACTTATGCCCCTTGGTGGCCAGCAATTCCTCATAAACTTCCCTCTGATATTCCTAAATTCAATGGAAATCAAGGTGAAGATCCATCGAATCATGTAATGACATTCCACTTGTGGTGTTCATCCAACACCCTGAATGATGATTCGATTAGGATTCACCTTTTTCAATGAACGCTAACTAGTCCAGTAGCAAAATGGTATATTGAATTACCTAGAGCTTCGTTTGATAACTTCAGCACCCTTGCCACTACCTTTTTAACCCATTTTCAGTTACCCATAAGGTATGAAACAGGGACAGAACTCCTTACCAACTTTAAACAGATGATAGCCACTCACATATCTAATCATATTCATGAGTGGCGATGTCGTCGAAGAATGGTGAAGACGTATGTTCCTTATCAGCTTTTAGCTTAATGGTTTATAAAGTCATTATTACTCTCTATTACAGAGGATGTGGCTAAGGGAGGAGTTGTCATTGAAGACCAAGTCATTGCTCGTGCACAATATTTAGACTTGATCTATACTCAATCTGGCACGCTCTATGACAAAATTCCTGATGCTCCTAGACCAGAATTTTCTGTTCCTCCCTCTCCTAAATCAAACAAGGACTCTCATGCCAGTGATGACTTGATCGGTACCACAAGCACAAAAACCGAAAAGGCTACATCTGAAAAAGCTTGTATGGTTTCTAGTCAAAAAGAAGATGAAGAACCTCTTGCCTCGGAGATTAATGTTGTGTCAACCGACAAAGGAAAAAATCCTAAGCAACCAGGGGGCAAGAAGAAAGGGACAAATGAAAATAAGAAACAAGAAGATTCAACTCCTCAGAAATCTTCTAGAAACCGTACTGGAAAGAAGAAACCTAATTAGCCATGTTTCATATGTGATGAGCACAAGATATTGTCCACATTAAGCTAAGGTCATGAAGTTTTTCAAAAAGACTTCAAATACCTCAACAGTATTGATTGATCCGTTGCCAAACACAGAAACTAATCTAGTTGCTAGTGATCATGCTTCTCCATCCTAAATGCTTATGCTATCCATCTCAAAACAGAAAAATGACACTTTGATATCAACAAGGAATAAAGATTATGGAAATCCACAGTCATCGAACAGCAAGGCTACAGATCAACCCAGTAGTTTAACAACAACTTCGTCAAAAGTTGTTCCACCAATCATTCCTGAATTAAGAATAAAACCGCCTAAGGGAGTAGTACATAAATTGACATTTAATCCTCGTGCTTGAGTAGCATAGAATTATAATATAGTGGGATATCTGGCCCAATCGCCATCCGCTATGTCGACACTTGAAGTACTGCAGAATTGCCCCTCCCAAAAACAGGCTTTATTATCAATGATAGGTGGGATTGATCCAGCAGATTTCTAGTGGCCTTTAATCATAAAGAATACGAACATTAGTTACCAGCACAACTTTCTTTCCTCATACAGGTAAAATCCCTCAACAAAATTGTTCATCGAACAATCATTGATGAGGGAGCATCTACCTGTATTATGTCAATGAGTTGCTAGAAAACTTTAGGCTCTCCACCCTTGTCATGATCATCAACGACATTAAAAGCATTCGATGGAAGAACATACATGCCATATGGGATATTAAGTAACTTTCAAATCGAACTGGGGGGCAAGACAGTAGAAATTGAAGTTGAGGTCATTGATGGAAACCTTGACTACAATATCCTACTGGGCAGGCCCTGGATTTATGCTATGGCTGCTATTGTGTCAACATATTTTAGAAAGATTGCATTCCCCTTTCAAGGTAGAATTACAATCATTGACCAACTAACCTTCCTCCCCAATAGTTCCCAAGTTATCGGAAGCATTCCATTGATCCATGGAAGCTCTCAATCACTTCAAAATATCGGAGTAGTTATCCTAAAAGACCCTTCCTTAATGGGTACTTTTTCCCTTTCGCCTCTGAGTAATCTGGCGGAAGTGGCCACAGTGGAAACCTATCACATGATATCTTCTACATCGTCAAAGATTAAGAAGAACTCCGATCATTTTGTTAGCATGGATCATCGCCAAGTGTTGCCCCCCAAGCCCTATAGAATTGTTGTAGCAATCAATATTTTGGGCATGGGTGGCAAACCAAAATCAATGCTCGGTAAGCATTTGGTTAGATAGGTCTCTAGACTATGGTACCTCTTCTGATCCTTGGTCTCATGTACATTCTACAGATGAAGGAATCATTCAGTCAATGATGATAGGAGAGGCACCATGGGAAGATCACCACAATCGTTTTCAGCCTCAAGATAACAACAAGGATTATTCTAACGACCTTAATCATCCTTCAGTTTTTGATTTTCTATCGAACATTATAAATATAGTGGATTCAGAGTGAAATCTGTCCAATATTGAAGAAACTATTGCCATTAATATCTCGACCAAACCAAATGTTGTAGAGAATATACATGTTGGCAAATCTTGTTCTCCTTTAGAACTGGAAATATACTGCGCTCTCTTTCACGAATTCAGAGATGTCTTTGCTTGGTCATATGAAGAAATGCCAGGCATTGACTCAAGCATCATTGAACATGAAATCAAGATGTATCTAGATGTCAAACCAGTACGACAACAGCTTCGACCGGTTCACCCGAAGAAAGCCGCTGCCATTAAGACAGAAGTTGAAAACCTTTTACATGCTAGTTTCATTTACCCTATTCCTCTCACTGATTGGGTATCAAATATTGTTCCTATGATGAAAAATCAAGGAACGATTAGAGTGTGAGTCGATTACAGGGATGTAAATCAAGATTTTCCAAAGGACAACTACCCTACACCCTTCATCGACTAGATAATTGATGAATGTTCCAGATGTGAAATCTTTTCATTGATGGATTGATTTCCCGGATAAAATCAAATCAATATCCGCCCACATGACTAGTCAAATACTGCATTTATATGTACATGGGGCACATTCACATACCACAAACTACTTTTCGGTTTGAAGAATGCAGGGGAAAAATTTCAGAGGGCAATGAACTATGCCTTCCACGAAATCAAACACATCGTTGAACCATATCTCTACAATTTACCATCTCATTCGCGAAAGCGGACTGATCATCTGCAACATTTAAGAGCTATATTTCTACGTTTCCAACACTACAAGATATGACTCAATCCATCTTTTACTTGGTTTCGTAGTTTCTAAGGACAGAATTCGACTCGACCCATGTAAGGTTTAGGCAATCATCGACATGCCTCCACCTTCAAATTTGCTTCAGATTCAGAAACTCCAAGGGAAAGAAAACTTTCTAAGGAGGTTCATTTTGAATTATGTCAAACTGGCTAAAGGTTATACAAGTGTTTTGAAAAAATAAGTACCCTTCAACTGGGATAATGTTGCACAAGCTTCCTTTGATGCATTGAAAAGTTCCTTAGTAAAAGCATCATTAATGTATGCTCCTGACTATCAAAAAGACTTTTAAATTGTATCTCGCTACTAAAGATACAACCATCGCAATGGTTTTAGTACAAGAAGACAATGGAATAGAACATCCTGTGTATTATTTAAGCCACAACTTAAATGATACAGAAAGCAAGTAATCCTATGTTGAAAAGCTGGCTTTGGTAGTTGTTCAAGCAGTACAGAGATTTCAACACTATATACTCTTTCGCAAAACTACCATCTTGTCAGATTGCAACACTACGACCTACATTCTATCATGTCAATTGCTAGGGGGAAAGTATTCAAAATGGATAGCCATTTTGCAAGAGTTTGATCTGGAATTCACCAAATCCAAATCAAGGAAATCTCTACTCTTCACAATGTTACTTTGTGACCTCCCATATTTGTCTAACGATTTAACATCTAAAGCATCAATCGTGGATGAATCTTTGTTCTTGATATCATCAAGCGACCCATGGTACAGAGATATATTAATCTATCTCCAAACCCAAACCTTTAGGCCTGACACCTCTCGCTAGGAATAGTGACGTACTCGATACCAAGAAAAAGACTACATGATCATCGGTGATACACTTTACCATCGTGGTGTCGATACAGTTCTGCGAAGGTGCCTCACACATGAGGAGGCCGAAAAAATTCCTAAATGACTATCACTCAAGCGCATGTGGGGGGAATCTATCTAGTTACACTACTAGACAGAAAATCTTATGAGCTGGTTACTTCTGGCCTACTATCTTCAAAGATTACATAATAGCAGTCAGAAGTTTCCATGCTTGCCAAATTTTTAATCACAAAACCAGATTACCACCTGCACCACTGCATCCAGTAGTTGTTGTTGGGCCATTCGCCAAATGGGGCATATATTTCATGACATGTAACCCCACCTCGGCCAGGGGGCATGGGTATATCATAGTTGCTGTCGACTATTTTACAAAATGGGCTGAGGCAATGCCTACATTAAACAACAGTGGTGAAACGGCTGCTCTTTTCTTTTTTAATCATGTAGTCTCTAGGTTCGGTATTCCACAGGCTATAGTCATAGATCATGGATCGAATTTTTGCAATCACATGATGGTTGAATTGACTGCCAAATTAGGATTGTCCCATGATAGTTTTTTCACATGAAGGCAGACTGGTGCAACTTGTCGACCAGCCTTCATTTCCTGGTTCAAACATAGCTATGAATCAACCATCATCCCTAAATGGTCTCTTCGTGTCAACAATGTCTCTTCAACCTTCATTCCATCTGCCTAATTACTGTGGGTAGTTCAGTGAGTGTGATTAAGTTTAAGGGGCATGTACCCTAGTCTGCTTCGACAAGCGAACCTAGAGGAAAAGAGAGATTTTCTTGAAAGGTTATAATTCTTCGACTAAAACACATTCCCATCTAGGTTATGTGATCAGTCTGAAACACTTATTTCCTTGTACATTATGTGATTGGAAGCTCACACCATTCACCTCTTGTACGTTATGTGATTGGAAGCTCGCACCATTCACCTTAATCTATTCCGATGGACAAAGCGAAGGAAGATTTTTTGTCTGCTGACAGAAACAATCCTGCCTAACCACAAGGACTTCCATTTGGTAACCTGGAAACTCTCCTTTTACTGAAACACCTGGGGCATGCAAACCTTTGTATGCAAATGAAAAAAAAACCTTTAATTTTCTTAGTTTGTAGGTTCTCAACCCTTTAATCTTGTAGCTCGGTCATTTCTATCCTGCATAAAAAGGCCATGAGCACATGTTATAGTAGTGTTCAAGCTCATTAAAAAATAAATATACCAAGAGACATTATCAAAAGACTGGTAAGAGTAATGTTCCCATAAGGTTCAAGCTCGTTAAAAAATAAACCTGACACTAAGCATAGTTTCTCCTGATTCAATCTCATCAAAAAATGAAAACACCTTTGGTAAATAACCTGTGTGATCGTCATGCTATCAACACTTTTGAACCTTGGTTGTGTTCCTACCATCACCTCCATTCACTTGGCCAACCATATGCTTCCACTTGATTGTTTACCCTTTTGAGGAACAGCTGCAATGAATGATTTTGATTGCCACCCTCTTCACACTGCCATGTATTGAGAAGTTCCAAACTTACCTGGAACAAGTTGCTACCCAAAAATACCACTCGTTCCTAAAAATGAGTCCCTTTTAAACTCTTTTTAGACTCGTTAAATATAAAAATATTGTCAAGCCATTGGCATTTCCAGCTCGTTAAAGTAAAGGGAATTCCACCCCTCTCACATATTTTAATCTTTTTGGACCTAAGGGATTATTAAACAAAAAGATCGAGCACTTGTCTTTGTCGGCTCGTTAAAACGATTGAAAAGTCATCCCTTTCATATCATTTTATACCTTTTCAGACTTAAGGGATTATGCCACGAAAAAGGACTGTTGGAGTTTCCTTTTTGTCCCTTTTCAAACTCTCTGAATATGAAAAGGACCGATATATCTTTGTCGTTAAACTCGTTAAAACAATAGAGACAAACTTGTCCACCCAGGCAAGAACGAGTCTCACTGACGCTAGGCTCGCTAAAAACAGAGCAGAAGGTTTGCCCGAAGGGCAAATTATAGACCAAGCATATGTTATCCTCCTAAATCTTGACAAAAATAAAGAAGTACTGGTCAGCAATGACTGGGGAAAAAGGGAAGAAAACTTGAAGAACTTTATTGGTAGCAGGTCACTCTTGAACATGACACTTTCACTCCATCACCATGATTGAGTTGGGTTGGGTTTTTCCATTCACCATCACCATTGGTCCTCCATACCATCCATGGGGTTAACACTACCAGTCCATATCAGTGTCACTGACATGTTCAAGAGCAGTCGTTCAAAGAATTCACCATCCAGCAAACGCCTCATCCACTACAATACCTCCACCCTTCATTTTTCATGGCTGCCATTCCTGAACCTTATATCATTAGATCGTTTTCACCTCCACAAAAATTATGTGCTCTGTTTGTTATGAAACCAGATCAAGAAAAGATAGAAAAGAAAGATCAATGCCTTAGAATTCAGCCTCTTCGAGGGGGCAACCTCTTTTACATTACATAAATGAACAATTCTTCGATGATACAAATGACAAAACCTCCTTTCTATATATAGGAGTCTAAGGAGTCCAATATAATCCAGCCGACCTAACAATAATAATATAAAGCCACAAAAATAACAATAGAGGGATTCTATGGGGCACAGAAATAACAATATGGGGGTAATAGGGGCACAACAATATAAATAAGGGGTATAACTACAATAGTAATGGGGTAATCACTAGTATTATAGGGACCCAACATGCCCCTCTCCTTCAAAAAAGTGTTGTCCTCAATGCTTGAGCAGTTCTGGATACTTCTGCATAAAATTCTCATCCTCCCATGTGGAATCTTTAGCGGATAAGTTCTTCCACTTGATAAGATACTCTGAAATTGATCGATTTCGTCACTGTCGAGTTCTTGTTTCTGTGACTGCTTCCGGTTCCAATATAATTTTTCCTTCCTCGTCAAGTTCTGGCAATATTGTTTGAACTGGAAGCTTGTTGCCTATAACCTTCTTTAAACATGAAACATGGAAAACTGGGTGCAATCGAGAAGCTGCAGGAAGCTCCAATTTGTATGCCATAGTACCAATCTTTTCCAACACCTTGTACGGACCATAATACTTTGGTGATAATTTATTATCCTTCTTAGCTTGCTTTAGGGACATTTTATTATATGGTTGTAGCCGTAGGAATACACAATCACCTACATCAAAACTTCTTTCACTGCGATGTTGATCTGCCTGTTGTTTCATTCTATTTTGTGCCAACACGAGGTTATCCTTTAAGAGTTGGAGGACTTGTTGTTGATGTTCGATGTGATGTTCCACTGCCTGAACCTTAGAATTTTCTCTTAAATATGATGTGATTGATGGTGGTTGGTACCCATAAAGTGCCATAAATGGGGTCATTTTTGTTGCTGTATGGAAGGAAGTGTTATACCACCATTCAGCCAGAGGCAACCATTTGACCCATTGTGTCTGTTTATCAGATACAATGCAACGAAGATATCCTTCCAAACATTTGTTTACTATCTCAGTTTGCCTATCTTTTGTTGAGAGTGCATCTGCCACCACATTTTGCTTCCCTTTTTGTAGATGATTTCAAAGTCGTAACCCAACATCTTTGTGACCCACTTTTGTTGCTCTTCAGAGGATAATCTTTGTTCTAAAAAGTATTTAAGGCTATCATGATCTGTTTTTACCTTGAAGTGTCTTCCCATTAGGTAGGGTCGCCATTTCTTAAGTGCATGGAGTATTGCCAACATTTCCTTCTCATAAATAGCTTTGCTTAAAAACTTTCCCTTGATTGGACGCCTTTCAAAAGCAATGGGTCTTTCATCTTGCATTAGAATAGCACCAATTCCATTTCCTAAAGCATCACATTCCACAATAAATGTTTTTGTGAAGTCCGGTGTAGCTAAGATCAGTGCTTGGCACATTGCCTCTTTAAGATGTTTAAAGGCCTTTGTTGCTTCCAGAGTCCATGAAAATGAATCTTTCTTCAATAATGTTGTTAGAGGTGCTGCTATTCTCCCATAATTCTTAACGAACTTGCGATAATACCCTGTCAACCCAAGAAATCCTCGCAGATGCTTTATGGATGTGGGGATTTTCCATTCCTTAATGGCTTTAATTTTGCTAGGGTCTACCTTAACTCCTTCATGAGATACAATATGACCCAAATATTCCACCTCCTGGACTCCAAAGAAACATTTGGATCTTTTTGCATATAATTGTTTCTCCTCCAATAGTTGTAGCACCTTGTCAACATGTTCAACATGATCCTTCCAAGACTTGCTGTAGATTAGTATATCATCAAAAAATACTAACACAAATTTTCTAAGGAATGGTTTGAAAATTGAATTCATCAAACCTTGAAATGTTGAAGGTGCATTGGTAAGGCCAAAAGGCATGACCAAAAATTCATAATGACCCTCATGAGTTCTAAATGCCGTTTTCGGAATGTCTTCAATCTTCATTCTGATTTGATGATATCCCGAACGAAGATCCAACTTGGTGAAGTAAATTGATCCATGCAATTCATCCAGTAATTCATCAATGACAGGAATGGGGAACTTATCTTTAATAGTGAGCTTGTTGAGCTCCCTATAATCTGGACACATGCGCCATGATCCATCCTTCTTGTGCACCAATACTACTGGAGCTGAGAAAGAACTTTGGCTCGGTTGAATTATACCAGCCTCTAGCATTTCTGCAACCATACGTTCAATTTCACTTTTTTGGACATATGGATATCTGTACAGCCTGATGTTTGGAGGAACACTTCCTGGAATCAGATGAATAGCATGATCATGATCACGCATAGACGGGAGACCTTTGGGAGTCTCAAATACCTTGGAATGATTGTCCAGGACTTTTTGGAGATCTGGAGAAATATATGATTCCAATGTGGAAACATCTAGCGAACATAATTGTGCAATTACACCTCTTTGCTCTTTTTTTAGAAGCTTTGTCATGCCATTAGAGCTGATTATCTTTCCTGGTTTCCCTGCAATACCCCTTAATTCAACTTCCTTTCCTTCCATAGAAAATTTCATGAAAAGTTCTTGAAAATTAAAAGCTATTGTACCCAAGGATTGTAGCCATTGGACTCCTAGTACAACATCAACACCTCCCATTGGAATGGAAAGCATTGGGCTAGTCAATACATATTCTCCCATGGATAGCTTGATATTATGGCACTTTCCAGAACAATTTATTGTTCCTCCATTTGCAATCATCACTTGACACTCTGGTGCTGGATATAGGAAGCAATTCAATTCTTTAGCTACCCTACAATGAATAAAATTGTGGGTGCTTCCTGAATCAATCAACACTATTACCTTTTTCTTCTTGATGTGTCCTTCTATCTTGATGGTTTGAGGAGTGGTAATTCCTACCAATGCATTACAAGATATGGTCGGATTTATTTGTTCTTCATCTAGGCTTTGTTCCTGGAATATATCCTCTTCTTTTGACCTTTCTTGCTCCTTTTCTTCTTCCTCTTCACAATCTATGTAGAATAATTTCTTCTCAGCACACTTATGACCTTCTGTGTATTTGCTATCACAATTGTAACAAAGCCCTTTTGCTCTTTTTTCTTCCAATTGTTGTGGTGTCAACCTTGTAGGTTGTGGAAGACTATGGGCAACAACACTTCCGTCTTTATAGTTGTGAATGGTATGCTTCCTAGTTTCCATAATTTTGCTTTCCATTTTTCTTGCTAGCCTGAATGCCTTCTCTAATGAATCAGGTTCCCAAAGGTGGACATCATGTTGGATATTATCCTTTAAAGACCCTATGAACACATCAATCCTATGCTCCTATGGAATATCTTTTACCCTTATGTTCAATTTTTGGAACTCCTCAATGTGCTCCATTATTGAACCCTTTTGTTTGAGACTTATCAATTGGCTAAAAAAAGTGTTGCTTTTTGTATCCTCATAATGTGCTATCAATTCTTCCGTAAAAATTGCCCAAGTGATAAATTGTTTACGAGAACAAAGCCATTGATACCATACAAACTGATTTGGTTCCAAATATACAGATGCCATACGTACCTTTTGTGCGTTTTGCACATTATTGAGATCGAATAATTGCTCCATCTGTAATATCCATGTGGCGGGATCCTTGCCATCAAACTTCCTCATATCGATTTTTGGAATATGATGAGTCTTCAATCCAACATTAGCGTCTATGGAATCATGATTAACATTTCTTTTGTTCTCATCATGAGTTTCCTTTAGTACCCTTTCACCCTTAGGGACCATTTCTTGTAACAACTTATTCATATTTATCTTCAATTCGTCCATGTTTGTCTTCAAATCTATCTTCAAATCATCCATCTTAGCTTCCACGTCAATCATCTTAGCTTCTATGCCTTTCTTTAAACAGTCCATATTAGCTTCTACACCTTTCTTTAAACCATCCATATTAGCTTCTACATCTTTCTTTAAACCATCCATCTTAGATTCTGTTCCTTTTTGTGCAAGGGACAGTTGTTGCACTTGGTCTTGTAATTTTGATATATCATGTTGCATTTCTTCCTCTTCTTCATGAGTCATGCTAGAGCTTTCAGGTTCCTTAATAGGTGTTTGCATTTTCTTTCCTTAGGACATCTGTTACCACTCTACTATGCCCTTTGAATTCCTTCAAAATAAATTTTCAAACCAAGCTTAAGCAAAAATTTAAGAAAATCTACACACCTTTTTTCACTTTGTAGGAGCTCGATATTGCCTCTGATGTATCTCTGTACTTTCCAATCATCTAGTTCTGAATTTGCGATTTGTAGTAGCCCTCTGTGTCCTCTTTCCAATGCCACAAGTCTGACCCAAATTGGATTCTCCAAGGAAGCGTTATGTGAAATCTCCCACAGTGACTTGCTTTTAGACTAGTTCAGTAGAGCGAACTTGTACGACTTGCCACGAGTCACTGTTTCAACCTTTGGATCTGAAACTCGCATAAAAGAAACTACAGTCTGTCCTCTTTCTGTAGCTTCTTACGAAATTTCAATCCGATCCCCAGAGAGAAAGTTATGACGATTTTCCCCAGGTCACCTGTTTTGAATGTAATTCCGAAGTCTGTAAAAAGACCAACTTCCTCAGAGCATATCTCCGTAAATATCGCGCAAAAAGATCTGAAATTTGGATCCAAAGTTCAACGCGATTTCTTCTTAAATGGGTTTTTTTTGCGACTTCTGAAACGTCACAGAAAAAAATTTATAGCGAAAATTCCACGATGACCTGTTTGGAGCAGCGAAACCCTAGAATCCAAAGCTCTAATACCAAATGTTATGAAACCAGCTCAATAAAAGATAGAAAAGAAAGATCAATGCCTTAGAATTTAGCCTCTTCGAGGGGGCAACCTCCTTTACATTACATAAATGAACAATTCTTCGATGATACAAATGACAAAACCTTCTTTCTATATATAGGAGTCTAAGGAGTCCAATATAATCCAGCCGACCTAACAATAATAATATAAAGCCACAAAAATAACAATAGAGGGATTCTATGGGGCACAGAAATAACAATATGGGGGTAATAGGGGCACAACAATATAAATAAGGGGTATAACTACAATAGTAATGGGGTAATCACTAGTATTATAGGGACCCAACACTGTTTCACATCGTAGATGTGGGATACATCAAGGCCCTCCTATGATAGGTCACTTCTTGTCAACATCAGCTCATTATCCGATAGTTGACTTAGAAGCAACCCTTTCAGTACTTTGAAGCTTGCATGCCTCAATGGCTAGTTTCTCACTTCCGGCAACAGGTTTACATCACTGACCTTCGACCGAAAGATTTTGCGTGTTATTCGACATTGGCTCATATATTCACACCACATGAATTGTACTGTAGTACCTTGAGGGTCATCATCATTATTGGTGACTCCTCTCGCATCTCTTAACAGCTTACTTTATTGGCTGGTAACTAGGCGATGTCTTTCCATGTTCGACTTCAGAACATCATTTCACATGGATCGACTTGTACATCGAGCGAAGATTGAACGAGTTTTGAAGACCTTGGATCTAGTTTCATCCATCCAAGATGTGATACATTCAGGAACATAAAGACATCAAATGTGCACAGAATCTACACAGATAGTCATCTAAGCAAAAGAAGATGACTCTTCATGTGAAGAATCACCAGTCTGCAACAACCGACGATTATCTATCCTATGTACATGAAAATGAATTTATAAAGTTCAGCATGGGAATGCCCATCTCAGCTAGATCATGAAAATAATATGATGATGATGTATTTTATTGTATATTATACAGGTCACCTTCCAGTACAAATACCTCGGATCCTCATGATAAAGCATTTCACCCAACATCAAAAGCTTTATGACCTCATGCTTTAGGGGGCAGCTGTTATAGACATATTTGCGCACTGTAACCCCAAACTCATATGTCCATAAACTAAGGGCTCTTTAAGTCCCTAAACGTGTTGTTTCATACCCTAAAGGATCATGGTCAACTGATTACATCATTTCCCGAAAGTTCCACCTGAAAAACTACTCAGAACTGGACAAAATTGGACCATACTAACTGCTCCATGGTCAAGGTGTGATGCATACTAGCTGCCAAACTAGCCAGGTGCGATGCATACTGAAATGGCCTTCTGTGGGGTGCGATGAGCAGGAATAGACAAATGGTAGAGACAATTTGCTAAGTGGAGGATCATGGAATCTTCCAGAAACTTCTCCTGTGACACTTGCCTCTCTAAATTCACCAGGGATGAGTAAGAGATCAATGAAATCTCCAAGTGGAACCAAGAACTATCAGTGGAATGACACTAATCAAAAACCCAGAGCTGACTCACACCCTTGTAAGACATATATAAATGGATCCCTCATCTGAGAGATCTAAAGGCTGGGATTTTGTATTTTGTGAGGAAGTGCTGTTGGTTTATCTGTGAGAAGAGACATTGCATTTTTGGGTGATTTTCTTATTCATGAGGTGAAATGGGCTTCTACAATGGGAGGATGATGCTGGATCAGATAGCTTGGTTTTAATCCTCTCTTTCACTACTATTAATAAAGTTCTTTGAGTTTTCCTCCATATAATCGTGTGTTGAATCTTATTGTTTATGAATGCAATTGTATGGTCAATGTGTTTTTGATTCTTCATTATTTATGATGTTTTAGATGGAGATGCTTTGATGGTTTTCTGTTACTTTGACTCTACAGGTACTCTTTGAAGCGGGACAAGTAGGAGAGGAGTGGCAAATTCTATCAAGGAAAGGAGAAATCAAGCTAGGATCAAAGCAGAAGATCCAGGTTGGTCCTCTTTTCTTCCCTATAATCTATCACACTTAAAGGAATTCTTGAAAGGCTTTCATTGTTTGTTTCTAAGATAGCTACACATCTTAGTGGGACTAGCAATACGAATGGACAATAGTTTTCCCTGAAACAATGGGCATCGTAGTTAGCACCTCACTGACATTTTTTTCCCATGCTGCTTCATTTGATTAGGCTCAGGAGTCCTCTTTAATCCTGTCAGGCGGAAAGAGTCGATAGTGCGGACACAACCAACCTCCCTAGGAGCCTAAGACTCTCTAGTGACAAACAAGACAAACAAGAGCAATCCTTCTCTAAACATGCATTTACTATATGAGAAATCAAGTGTTTAGATCCTACCTGTAGTCCAACGTTGTTGTAGCAGTCCAGCCTCACTGATCCGGATGAGCTCCTCCTTCACTTTGAAACCTGCATTCACTAACAATCAAATGATTAAATAGCACTTGATAATCTCATAAAATAAAACATATTTAACACATAGACCAAGGAGTACATGAAACAACTCATAAATAACAAGTTATTGAGAAGAATGGACTCATTTGCATTAATAGGAAACAAAAGGAACAATTACAACCTGAGCCTTGGTGTTGTGCAAGTCCCTCCCAGGGTCCATCAAGAGTTTTCCTTTACATTGACAAAGCTCACCCACTTCCAAATAGAACAAGCAAAGATGGTAATCTCTCCTCACAAGCTTCTAAATGGGAGTCCTAATTCCTGCAGCATCTACCCTTAGAAATGTTTAGCTTTCAACCTCCCCTCCTTCTGGCCCAATGCCTGTATTTATAGTGCTCAAGAGGAATTTAATCAGGTCCACCATCAATGCGATAATCCCCTCTTTGGATGGGATAGCTTCTCTCTTGATGGGATAAGTTCCTCTTTCATAGGGGTACATGAACCATCTGGAGGCGCTCAATACACGTCGAACAACCTTCTAGAATGCTCTAGAAGTGACCACAAGTAACTTTTTAAAGATGAAACTCGTGCCTTTTGACCTTTACAGGGGTACGCACCTGCCCCTTTACATACAGAGCATACAAGTACGCAGTTTTTGTGAACATTAGGTGTGTATACACAGGTAAGGCCGAGAGAATCTGCGTACCCAGAGATAAACACATTTACAAAGACTTTCTCTCTTTTTGGAGTTTGACATGGAGAGCAGAGGCATAAGACTTGCCCAGGAGGATAGCATGACTGTTGATAGAGCCATACTAACTGTAAATAGCCATGGTGACATTTTTTAGTGTAACAAATTGCCCCCTAAAGTGCGAAGCCTGTAGTAGATTAGGGTTTTATATTATCTAGGAAGGGTGAGGCGCTTTATCATTTCAAGGATTATCTCGTGGAGAGCCTGGTCAGAACCTGCAATTTTCAACACAAAATACATGTATAAGATTATATCATCGCTGAGGTAGGCATTCCCATACTCAGATCAAAACTTTAACTAACTACTCTGATACAGGAATGATCTTGCAGTACATCATAGTCATAGACTTTTGTAGACACAGTATGGGCGCAGCCATCTGTTTATGATTAGTCTACTAGATAATGAATACAAAACTCCTCGCAGCCTGGATGGTGGAAACTAGATCCAGGGTCTTCATTTCTACTTCCCGAATTGGTACGATTCTAGCCATGCGAATAAACGAGTTGATGTCGAACATGGTAGAAACCACTTGATTACCAGTCGATGATGTAAACTGTTAACAAGTGTGAGAGAGACCACAAGTAATGTCAATGGTTATCAAAGTACCCAGTACAATCCATAAGATGTGAATGAATGAATTGATGTCGAACATTTCACGAAATCCTTCAATCGAAAGTCAATGATGTAAACTGACGTCAAAGGCGAGAAACCTGCCATTGATGCATGCAGACTTCAAGGTACTGACGATTTCTAAGTCATCTCTCTAGATAATGTGCTGATGTCGATAGAAAGCGACCCGTTGCAGGCAAGCCCACAACACGAAATCATTGTTCAAGTTGAAGAAATGTTGCTGTAAGGACTAACTCAGGGATGGTCAAATGGACGACAAGTATTTTTGCAGATGAAAGTTTTGTTTGCAGACCTCTTGAACACATAACGACACAACAGATGGCTTGGTGACGAATGACTCAAAGTTAATCCCCAGAACCCGGCTGAAGACTTTCAATGTGGTTTGATCAACTGTGAGGTAAAGGATTTCCCAACCCAGGTGAATGAAAAGTGTCGTGTTCAAGAGTGGTAATAAGGTTTCTTCTGAGACAAAGGATAAAAAATGGGCTCATTCTTCTCTCTTTTCCCCCACTATTTCTGGCAAGTACCTCTTTATTTTTAACAAGCTTGAGGAGGATAACATATGCTTGATTATAAGCTCATCCTTCGGATGAGTCCAACCTAGTTTTGATTCGAACCCTAGGAAGGAGTGGTTCGTTCCTGTTTGTAATTGAACAGGTCCTTTACTATGAAATTTTAACGAGCCCAGTATAGGAGAAACTCGGCGTTTTTCAATTTTAGAGAGTCTGAAAAACTCAAGAAGACTCCAGGTTGAACTTTTTCGTAAATTTGTGTCCCCCAAGCCCGAAAAAGTATAAAATAATACCTGGGAGAACCGCTTGATCTTGCGACCAAGGAGTGCTTTCATGATTAGTGTCTCTGACCTGAAAAGTAAAAATCGATCAAGGACACGTCGTTTTATTTCCGTATCGAGTTTGAAACGACAAAAACCCGGCAATCTTTTCCTGTTTTTACGGTCAGAAAAGAGCTATAAGGGGACCGTCTTTTAGTTCCGTTTTAACGAGTGTAAAAGAAACGCTCGACAATCTTTTCATGTTTTAGGAGTCAGAAAAGAGCTTAAAAGATGACTCTGATATTTTGGTTCGTGAAAAAATGATGATTTTACTCTAAAGTCCTTTTGTCCTGCACAAAAACGACACATTACTCATACCTGTTTAAGATGGGTAAAAATACATTGAAAAATGTCCTTTCATGGTGAAAAATAAACAAACTTAGCATTCATTCATCCAAAAAACCTATAAAAAGACTTTTTACCATGTCATTTTACCATTTTACTGTTGAGATTGAGAAAAGGGCTTTTGACAAGAAAACTTCCTGTGGACATTGCGGAGAATCTGACCGTCAAAATCGAGAGCCGTCTCTTTCAGGTATTCCACAACATCCTCCTCTTCAATTTCATCCGTTTAAAATTCATTTTTAGGTTTTAGTTTGATTTTTTAGGGGGTTTAGGGTTTTAGGATATGTTTCTCGGGGTACGCAGGTGCCCCATAGGCGACCTGCGTCCCCCGACCTTTTTTGTATATAGGAAAAGGGTCGAGGTACGCAGCCCGCCTTCAGACCAGCTGCATACCGCCGCTCTGTGTTCTGAACGTGGGGTGCGTACCCCGTGAAACACGCATTTTGAAACCCCAAACTCCAAATTCAACCTACCAAATTTTCTCAAATGAATTCTAACTATTGTTTTTTGGTGTGTAGGGCATTCACCATGCTAGATTGGAGAGAAAGGGAACACGAGGACGTTGATTTGGCCGCAATTGGTCATCAACCTTCCATTGATGCGTTAAAAGCATGCGGACTGTACAAATACTGGGCCATACCTGGCATGAGGGGCCAGGTGCCATTCCTTGAGTGGCTGGTTGAAAGGTGGAACATTCAGGATCAATGCTTCTACATCGGAGAGAACCAGCTCGAGATAGAGCCCTCCGACATATATTTTCTCTCTGGCTTGCCAAATAGGGGCGAGCAACTGACTCTGTCCGGGACTAGGCCGGGTGGCCAATCCCTTGCTAGCCTCCGGCTAGAGTGGTGCAACAATCAAAACCAGGAGAAAGGGATAGAAATCAAGTACATATCCCTGCCTGAACTTATGGTGATAGCCTTTACTGTTACCAGACTCTGCGGCGCAGCCGCCTTACACATTGCCACCGGGTCCCAAATGCGGATGGCGATAGATTGCTACCGAGGCACCATTTTCAACTGGTGCGATGCTGTGTTGGCCAATATGAAGGGCCAACTAACCAGGGCAAAGAACGGACAACTGAAGACCTTTGGATATGGGCCTTTAGTTGTGAGCTTTGCCTTAGAGAGAGTTCCAATGCTGATCCCCTAGCATCTTACTGTTCTAGTTGGGGCTCCTCGGGAGCCTAAGTTGACGAGATGGGTTGCGGTAATGGCCCGACATCCTGATGAGGGCGCGACAGTTGTTCGATTTCCTGATGGTTACTTTCACTGGCTAGAGAGCCAGGTCTTTGCTATTCAGGATTTTCCTTATGCCGGAATGGATTTTCGAAATGATCCAGACATGGTTCTTCCATAGGGAGAACAGTGGGACGACAAAGGTATTTCATTCTTCACAAGTTTTTAAATTATGTATTTTTTTTTTGTTTTTATATATATCGCCTCAAAACTGACAGCACAAATTTTCAAAATGCAGATGTAGGTCCACGGCATCCGGCCAACCTCCGGGCTTTTGAGAGGAGAGTACCAGCTGTACCAGCACTAGCCCCACAAGATACGGCCGCAGAGACCTTAGCCGAGCTGGAACAGGATCTAGAGCGTCTGACGGCGGGTATACCAGAGACCACCATAGATGACATTCCTATTCGACTTCAGCGCTATGTGGTCGTAGTCCCAGGACCTTTTAGGAGGTTCCTGTGTAGGGTAGCGCGGGCAGTGGTCTCGTATAGAGAGCACCACCAGTGATTGGCTAGTCACTTTTGTAGACACATATGACATTTTTGGTTTTTTGTACTTATCATTTTTGCCGATCATAAGGTGTTTTTCAACCTATGATCGAAGACAATGTATATTTTTGACACACTCCTATCTATATATATATCATTATTACCGGCTTATCTTGTTTAACATATGTGATGAAATGTTTTTAAATTTACTTGCATGATTATCGCAAATGTCTGTCCAACATTCGAGAAGCAATTGCATCTGCTAATGTATTTAAAGACCTTGGAATATGCTGATATTCAATGTAATCAAATTCACGTTCCAAGAGGCGCACTCTCAAAAACAACCTTAATAACACAGGATTTCTAATGGCATATACTCTATTAAGCTGTAATACAACGAGTTCAGAATCTAACCTCACTATTAAACGTCGAATTCCAAATGAAATAGATTCAGACAATAATTCAACCACTGCACTGTATTCTGCAATGTTGTTCGTCGTTTGACCGAGGCTCACCCCATGCACAGAAACTAACTCGTCAGAGGGCGAATAGATAACCCAAGCTGCGGAAGAGATATTCCGTGTACTACGACAAGCACCATCGGCAAATCCAATGTACGTTTGGAGAGGCGTCGACATCTGCAATATCAAGAGTAAAACCAAGATAAGCCAGAATAACGACGAAAAACACACTTTCTAAGCTAAGCACACTATCTAAACTAACAAACATACTAGCTAGAAAGAAAACCTAACCTAACTAAAATTCTCCATACCCACCATTTAAGCATAATACCTCTTTAGGTAAAGTCCATTTCTGGGTTTACCCAAAGAGTTCCCATCAAAATCTACCAGCTCATAGGCCCCTTTTGCTAGCTTTCGCTTTACAATGTAGGGTCCATGCCACATAGGAACGAATTTTCCAGCACCTAGCTTATCGTTAGCTTGATCATATAATAACACTAGGTCTCCCTCTGAAAAACTTCGAGGGGTCACATTTCTATCATACTGAGCTTTCATTCGCTTCGCGTGAGTCTCGATTGCCAATGCAGCGTCACGTCGAGTCTCATCTAACTGAGCTAAGTATAATAAACATTTCTCCTCTTCGGAAGTAGCTGGGAGTAATTTGACAGCCATTTGAAGTGATGGGATTTCGCATTCAATGGGTAACACAGCTTCCAAGCCATAAACTAGCTGGAAAGGAGTGAACCCTGTTGAAGTTTTCACTGAAGTTCGGTATGCCCATAGCGCTGAAAATAACATGTTGTGCCAATTCGACCGATGAATACCAATGATTCGTCGGATCATGATAACCAGAACTTTGTTGATAGACTCAACCAAACCGTTGGCTTGCGGATAATAAGGAGTAGAGCTATCGTGGCGCAAACCAAGCTGGCTTGTAAGCTCAGTCATCATGATGTTTCGAAAATGGCTCCCATGGTCAGTGATGATCGCTTGTGGGACACCAAACCTAGTTATAATGTGATTGAATATGAAAACTGCAGCTATTTTGCCGCTTGTGTCGAATGTAGGCATTGCCTCGGCCCATTTAGTAAAATAATCAACCGCGAGGATGATATACGCATGCCCCCCGGCCGAGTGAGGGTTACAAGTAATAAAATCGATACCCCATTTGGTGAAAGGACCAACGGCAATTACAGAATGGAGAGGAGCAGGTGGTGTGCGCATCTTGCGATCAAACACTTGACAGTTGTGGCACTTTCGGACCGCAATGATACAATCTTTAAACATGGACGGCCAGAAATAGCCAGCGCGCAACACCTTCTAAGCTGTGGCATACCCAGACATATGACCGCCACATGCTCCAGAGTGACAATCATTCAAAACCCTCTCAGCCTCTTCGTGAGTTAAACAACGTCGAAAAACTAAGTCTGCCCCCCGGCGATAAAGTGTATCTCCAATAATTCTGTATTGCTGGGATTGAAACCGAATTTTTCGACGTTCCGACTTTGAAGCTTCAGGCCGAAAGGTTTGGGTTTGGAGATAGATGATTATATCCCCGTACCACGGATCTAAAGTACTGATAAGAAACAAAGATTCGTCCGCAATGGACTCCTCTGCCACAGTTTCTGTGTCAGCATGCGGGAAATCACACATCAATTCCACAAAAACTAAGGATTTCTTAGACTTGGACTTCTCGAACTCCAAGTCGAACTCTTGCAGGATAACGATCGATTTAGAGTACTTGCCCCCTAGCAGTTGTTTAGTCAAAATATAAATCATAGGGTTGCAATCCGAAATAACTGTAGTTTTACGGAGAAGAATGTAGTGACGAAAACACTGGACAGCTTGAACGGCTGCCAGGGCCAATTTCTCCACATGCGAATATTTTAGCTCAGTGGGGTTTAATGTCCTACTAAGATAATATATCACATGTTCCATTCCGAATTCATCTTCTTGGACTAACACTATTCCAATAGTGGAATGCGAAGCTGCGAGGTATAAGAAGTAGTCCTGGTTGTAGTTGGGAGGATGCAACAACGGTGCATGGGTCAATGCGTGCTTAAGTGCATCAAAAGATTGTTGGGCAATCTCGTCCCAAAAGAATTGAGCGTTCTGTTTCAACAACCGTGTAAAACCTTTAGTGACCTCGGCGTAGTTTGGAATGAATCGGCGTAAAAAGTTTGCTTTCCCTTGCAAACTTTGGAGTTGGCGCAAACTCGAAGGAGGAGGAAATTTGATGATAGCTTCGACCTTCGAGGGATCGACGCGAATGCCGGCTTTTGAAACAACAAATCCCAGCAATCGACCCGTTTCTATACTAAATACACACTTGTGGGGATTCAACCTAATACGATAATGCCTACACCTCATAAAGATTGCTCGTAAGTGGACAAGGTGATCAGCTCGATGTAAAGAATGAGCAGGCAAATCATCGAGGTACGGTTGCACAATGTGCTTGATGTCATGAAATGCGTAAGACATCGCCTGTTGAAAAGTGGCTCCGGCATTCTTAAGCCCAAAAGGTAATTTGCAATAAGCAAATGTCCCCCATGGAAAAATGAATGCCGTTTTTGGTTGATCGGCAGGTAGAATATTGATTTGATTGTAGCCCGAAAAACCATCCATAAAGGAAAACATTTCACTTCTGGCACAATCATCAATGATTTGATCGATATAAGGCGTAGGATAGTTGTCTTTTGGACAAGCTCGATTTATATCCCTATAGTCGATACAGATTCTTATTGTTCCTTGTTTCTTGTTAACCGGAACAATATTCGATACCCAATCCGTTAACGGGATTGGATAAATGAAACCTGCTTTCAACAGCTTCTCGACTTCTGCTTTAATCGCAACTGCTTTTCTAGGGTGAATCTGACGCAACCGTTGCCAGACGGGTTTAGCGTCCGGGTAGGTTTTTATTTCATGAACAACAATGGCAGGATCGATTCCTGGCATTTCCTCGTAAGACCAGGCAAACACATCGCGGAATTCTTGGAATAGGGCCTTGTAAGTTTGAATTTCATCTTCTGTACATGAGGCACCTATATGAATGTTTTCCTCAATTCCGGGCTTCACTGAAATGTCAATGGGAATAGTGCGAGAAATATTCCCTAAATTCAACTCTGAATCAGAATGTTTCATTGGATTTTGAGCGTCTTTGACAAAAATAGATGAAAAATCGTTTTCAAAAGCATCATCCTCAGGTAAAAATGAAGATCTATGATGGAGATCTTCCCACGGTAGATCGTCTACACTTAGGATTTCGCGAAGTTGCTCGTCAGATGACACGACTTCGGGAAACGCTATCCATTCTGAGGTTGATGTGAAAAGTGATTCCTCACTGACCACATTCATTTGGTCGATTTGGGTTGAACGCGAGTCGGTAAAAGACATGACGGCTTCATAAGCAATTTCATATGGACTCAAAGGCATAGCATCACCGAATGAGTCTACCTCAGATTCAGATGGGACAATCCAAGGATCGTCGTAAATAATGGTGTCTGATGTAATCATATGAATTGATGCAAATGAAGGGTCTGCGTTGATTGGAGGGAAAGGAAAAGTTCCCAGTAAACCGGAATCTTTAACTAAACCTACGCCAACGTCCCTATAAGGGATTGTCGTCTTACCGACATGCTGGATACTCTCTGAAGAGGCTGGGTCGGATGAAAAGTATGTCAGCTGATCAATTGTCACGATCTTGCCGTTATGTGGAAACTTTATTACTCTGAAGACCGATGAAACAACCGCTGTCATAGCATATGACCAACTTCGACCCAAAAGAAGGTTGTAGTCTAGAGGGGCATCAACCACTTCCACATCCAGACTAACGGTTTTACCTTCTACCCCTATAGGCAATTTCTGTAGAATACCATCAAAGGCCTTAAGGATGGTCGGGGATTGGTTCAGCGAAGGAGAACCAAGCGATCTCCAACACTGAATCGACATAATACACGTGGAAGCTCCCTCATCAATTACAGTCCGATGAATAGGCCTGTTTTTGACTATCACTGGAATCTGGAAAGCCATTTGATGGGGTAGACGCGGTGTACTATTTTCTAGATCGAAGATTATCAGATTCGGGTCCTGAACATCAACAGCTCCGATAGCCGACAAAAGTAATTTTCGCTGTGCTGGGCATGATTGCAGCACTTCTAAAGCCGACATTGCTGAGGGTGAAACAGCTAAGTCCTCAACAATGTTGTAATTCTGGGCCGCTCTTGCATGTGGATTGAAAGCAGACCTTCGAAGTACACCCTTGGCGGGCGGTTTGATTACTAAGTCCGGGTTAGGTTTTTCGATCTGTAGTGGATCGGAACCAGGAGCTGAGGTTGATGGATTAGAATGAGAAGATTCTGCTTCCTTACCATCAACAGGATTCTTACTACCATAATCTTGCGACCGAGTCGCAATCCTCACATGAGACATCATCAAAATGGGTTCTTCACTGGCAGTCGAGGAAGAACCTATCATCTTACTCTCCTGCTTTGGAAATGGATCTTTCAACACAGCAGGAGTGGGAGAACCTTTGACTATTTTCACAACCTCGGCCCGATGAGGGAAATCTCTTGTAAAATGATCCTCTTCACAAATAAGACAAGGATATCGAGGTTTGCGCTTTTCGTCATTGGTTTCCGACTTTTCTGTTTTCTCCTTCGGAGCCTTGTCTGCTTTAGCCTTCTTCTTTCCTTTCTTCTTTCCACCGTTTTTTGATTTGGCCGTAGATGACTCTACAGCGTGAATATCGGCGGAAAGTTCAGGAGAAGACTCTCCTGTCGGGGAATCAGGCAAGGTGATTATAGGAGTAGTAGAATTCTTGGAAGATTTCTTCTTGCTCTTTGTGTTCACCGTACCAATCATACCATCAGCGGCATGAGATCCCGAAGGAGCAGCAGCGATTTGATTCGATTTTGGAAGATCTGGGATCTTCTCGTGTAACGTACCTGACTGAGTATAAACTAAGTCAAGGTACTGCGCCTGAGCAATGACTTGCTCCTCAGTAACTACTCCGGCCTTAGCTACATCTTCAGTAATCTTCGGTAATAATGATTTAACAAACCATTCAGCTAAGATTTGGTCCGGAATAAAAACTTTCACTAACCTTCTTCGACGTCTCCACTCATGAATGTGATCAGAAATATACGTGGACGTCGATTGTTTTAGTGAAGTTAATAACTCTGTGCCGTTATCGTATCTGACCGGCAATTGAAAGTGAGTTAAGAACGAGGTAGCTAACTGGCTAAAATTGTAAAAAGAGGCCCGTGGTAACTCAATGTACCACTTGGCCGCAAGACCAATGAGTGTACGCTGGAAAAGACGTAAGCGGATCGAATCATCCGAGATAGAATTTGAAGCACACCAGAGGTGGTAAGTCATCACATGATTGGACGGATCCTCTCCAGACTTACCTTCGAACTTGGGTATATCACTGGGCAACTTATTTGGCATTGGCGGCCAGAACGGAAGATATTGAATTGGATCGTTCGTTAGGCGCGTCAAGTCTGGTAAATCAAAAGTTGCAATAAACGGTAATTGCCGGTTAGGATCTCTAAAACTCTGGGTCAGAAGACCAGTCCCAGGAGGAGGATATCCAGGATAACTAGGAACAGGAATCGCATTAGGGATATTATATCCTCCTGGGAAACCAGGATTAATCGGACCGTACTGGGGTTGTTGAGGTTGTTGATAAGTGTACCCAGGATACGGTTGATACTGGTAAACCGGCTGCTGGACAGCTTGCCCATATTGGTACTGTCCCTGGTACGGTTGATGAACAAATTGAGGTTGAGTAGTGACAACCGTACTTATACCAGGCTGACCTATAGGCATCTGGACCGTGGTTTGAATCGTAGATCCAGACAAGGGTAAAGATGTCTGAGGAGTGGTTGCAGAGACAGTAGAAACCGGAGTTGTCGATACTCCAGAAGTAAGTGTGGTAGATGTTGCGGTAGTTGCAGCAGCCGTTTGAGATGGAGTACTAGGTGCAATTGGCGGCTGAGTAACTACTGAAGTTACAGAAGTTTGAACATTTGACTGGACAGGTTGCGGTTGCTGGGGTGGACCAGAAACTACGGGTTGTCCAGCTTGAGGTACCAACTGCATACTTGGCTGCAACACCTGTTGACCTTGTGATGGATCCCACACTATCATTCCAGGGTATTGACCCGTAACAGGTTGAGGATACTGAGATCCATAACCAGATTGAGGATAGGATTGATAACTGAAAGGTACAGTTCCCATACCTTGAACATATGACTGACCTTGAGGTGGTTGATAACCTTGACTCGAGTATTGACCTTAAAGTTGATAACCTTGGGGTAAATACTGATACTGGGGTTGACCTTGACCTTGAGGTTGATACCCTTGAGGTTGATACCCTTGGGGTTGATACCCTTGAGGTAAATATTGATACTGAGGTTGACCCTGGGGTACATATTGAGGCTGGGGTTGACCTTGAGGCATGTATTGCACCATAGGTACATACTGACCTTGAGGTTGCCCCCCAGACACAATTTGTGTACCTTGAGGTTGCCCCCCAGGCGTTAATTGAGGCTACCCCCCAGGCGGTAATTGGCCACCTTGAGGTTGAGAAACGGGAACTGAACCTGACATCATGTAAATGTCTCCTACACCCAATGGTTTATTACCATTTTTTCCAGCTAATAACCCATGATCAATGGGTTGAGGAGATGCCCCCGCAAAGGTACCAGAAAGTGATTGATACCCGGTGGGAACAGAAGGACCGCCGTGTAAGAAAGATTCAGGAGATTGAGTGAACACGGACGACTGACCAGACATATTTACAGGAGTATAAATACCTCCAGGTGGAAAAGGAGTACGAGGTGTAAAAAAACCTATCCCTGAGTTTTCTAAATAATTGGTTAACGAAAGGTACCAAGTAGTACTTCTAGGAGGACTGTAAAAGATAGATTCACGCTCCCTGAGCTCAATAGTAGGTTGATCTTCAAGGTTAGAGACGCCTATTTCTTCCTCTGGAGCAAGTTCTTCAATAGCAATCAAACCAGTAGGAAGATTTTCGGTGATAACTCGTTCTACTCTTGGTGAATCTGGAACACTAGAAGTTGGAGTAACAGGTTCAGATATTTCAGGTTCTTCGCCTATATCACTAGTAGATGAAAAACTACCAGCAAGCTCGGAAACTGTAACAGCTTCGGGATTATAACCTGTCTCTAGACTTTGGTAATCTGGATGGAATACCAAGGAAGACTCTCCTTCTTCAGGTGAACCTACTCTACTGCCACTAGGAGGAGTTACAAGGACCTTCAATCCTTCGTACTGACCCGGGACGTCTTCAGGAGGTCCACCCCGTGATCTACGGAGTTTCCTCAACAAATCAGTTCCGGTAACAATCTCAGGTGACTTGCCCCGAAGTCTACGGGACTGTCTCGGTAATTCTGCCACAGCTAAAAACTTTTAACTACTACACACGAAAACAAAGTAAAATCTCAAATCAAACCACCTAAAGTCTCTAAAGAACCAAACAAATTTGAATCACACGCCTAAAGAATCTAGGGCGTCAAACCAAGCACAAACAGTAGCCTTCCAGACTGAAAACGCTAGTTGGAGATGAAACCCAACATCGCTGGATTCAGTACAGAAGTGGCGGGTGGAACAGTTACCCTGGCAACCTGCTTAATGAATAGACCGGCACAAGTTCCTCCACTTTAACCGTCTCGAGTGAAGTGAACCCCCCGGAAAATCCAAGTGAGTCTAGCCGACGTCTGCTCCAGGTACAGTGGGATCTTCCCTCCACCGTCACCTCGATAGAATCCTAAAGATAATGGTCACTAAGGTTACCAACCGCAACAAATGCACCTGGGGGAACAATCTACACTCCGACAGCACGCAAGGGCAGAGTATCAAGCTCAATCCCCTTGCCGGTTCCTTGACAATAATCCAAGGTTTACCGACAAGTGACCCCTGGCTCCTCGACAATGGTTAATCTGAGGTTTACCGTTTGTAATACGTGCGTGTCTGGCATCGTTCCCAATGAGGGAGGATTGATCCCCTCACTGGTTCGGACACGAGCTCGTGCTTCTCTTTTAAGAGGAGCTTTCCCAGAGTACAAATGAGACAATTGGATTTATTCTATCACAAGATAAGCTACTTGTTTGGTTTTGTTGTCTTGGAGAGTTAATTACTCTCCTACTCCAAGACACTAGCCTGATCTAAATTGGTGTTTCAGAGCCCTAGTAAATAAAAGTTACTAAGTTGATTTTACTTTAAGCGTTAATTTTATGGTTTTTCTTAAAGACAAAAGGTAGCGGAAATGAAACCAATGGTGTGTAGACTCGACTCAAACCACTACAAAGATGCACCTAAGATGATTTACGCTACTTTTCTCTTTCAATGAAACTCCTAACTAAGAGAGTTGGAAAATGCAAATTTTATAGAAAACAACTTTCTTAGTAAAGACAATCAAAGAAACAATTTTCTTTATCTTTCCAAGCATACAAACATGATCACTCCTTACGTGCATGAAAAATTCTTTTTCTTTCAAAATACCCCAAAGCTACTTGAAACAAAACTTTTCAAAGGAGATGTTTTTGTATTTTTCCTTTATTTAATAAGGCATATAAATCTATTTTAACGAAAATCAATCTCAAAATCTATAAAATCTATGAAAAATTGACTCACAAGCAAATCAAAAAGAAATTTACTCTAAAGCAAACCTAACGAGGCAAAAGCCTACAAGGATGATTCTAGGTTGTTTTACTTGACCACAATCAAGCCAAGGACCAGCTAATGCAGAATCAAAAGACCAGTCAAAACAAAACTCAAATCTTTTTGTTCTTTTTGTAAAATGGAATTCAATACTCAATCAACAAGCACTTCGAAATTCGCCAAAGAGACAACTCAAAGGTAAGTTGCTCTCACAGGTAGACTTTATGACAGGTCCGACTCCTAAGAAGGCTGACAAAACCAGAGCGATCTAAGGCTTGACAACTTCTACCGCCAAAGTCACTACAAGACCTACTCAAAAATCAAACCCTAGGGCTTAAACTTCTATGAAATCCACTAAAACACTCAATTCTATCGAAACAAGTTCAGGTGAAGATCTTTAACAGGAGACTAATGGATCTGGGCAGTAAAAACTAAGAAAAAGAAAAATCTAAGAGGAAAAATGTAAAAAATGGGAATTTCTTAATTTTTAGCAGGGTACGCAGGCAACCTGTTAAGACAGGTGCGGGCCCGCTCTGTGCACACAGCAACAGTGCGTACAGGTACGCACTGTGCAATACTCAGAGGGTGCGTACTACTGGAAAAACCAAAAAAAACTAAATTCAATCTAACCCTAAGCTAACCCACCCAAATACAAAGTCACAGAGCCAAAAACCAGAAAATAAATGACTTTTCTCAGATCAAAGTTGCATACAAAGGAAAAAACTTTCACATCAATGGAGTCCCCAGCGGAGTCGCCATTTTGTCAGGCGGAAAGAGTCGATAGTGCGGACACAACCAACCTCCCTAGGAGCCTAAGACTCTCTAGTGACAAACAAGACAAACAAGAGCAATCCTTCTCTAAACATGCATTTACTATACGAGAAATCAAGTGTTTAGATCCTACCTGTAGTCCAACGCTGTTGTAGCAGTCTAGCCTCGCTGATCCGGATGATCTCCTCCTTCACTTTGAAACCTGCATTCACTAACAATCAAATGATTAAATAGCACTTGATAATCTCAAAAAATAAAACATATTTAACACATAGACCAAGGAGTACATGAAACAACTCATAAATAACAAGTTATTGAGAAGAATGGACTCATTTGCATTAATAGGAAACAAAAGGAACAATTACAACCTGAGCCTTGGTGTTGTGCAAGTCCCTCCCAGGGTCCATCAAGAGTTTTCCTTTACTTTGACAAAGCTCACCCACTTCCAAATAGAACAAGCAAAGATGGTAATCTCTCCTCACAAGCTTCTAAATGGGAGTCCTAATTCCAACAGCATCTACCCTTAGAAATGTTTAGCTTTCAACCTCCCCTCCTTCTGGCCCAATGCCTGTATTTATAGTGCTCAAGAGGAAGTTAATCAGGTCCACCATCAATGGGATAATCCCCTCTTTGGATGGGATAGCTTCTCTCTTGATGGGATAAGTTCCTCTTTCATAGGGGTACATGAACCATCTGGAGGCGCTCAATACACGTCGAACAACCTTCTAGAATGCTCTAGAAGTGACTACAAGTAACTTTTTAAAGATGAAACTCGCGCCTTTTGACCTTTACAGGGGTACGCACCTGCCCCTTTACATACAGAGCGTACAAGTATGCAGTTTTTGTGAACATTAGGTGCGTATACGTAGGTAAGGCCGAGAGAATCTGCGTACCCAGAGATAAACACATTTACAAAGACTTTCTCTCTTTTTGGAGTTTGACATGGAGAGCAGAGGCATAAGACTTGCCTAGGAGGATAGCATGACTGTTGATAGAGCCATACTAACTGTAAATAGCCATGGTGACATTTTTTGGTGTAACAAGTCCTGCCATGATTTATGTGCTGACAACTCATTCTTCTTTGCTTCTTCGCTTCGTTCTGGCCTTATACCCTAGAGGCTCCTTCATGTTGAGTTGTACTATTGTATTGCATATTGACCATTTTCACCTTTTGGCCTTTAGCCAGCTTCACTTTGACTCATGTTTAAGCAAACTTTTGACAAATGCATCTGCAAAATCAAATTTGAAATCCAAACATAATAGGAACCAAATTGGTGTTCAAAAATAAAATGAATGAGGAAGGACGGGTTATCAGAAACAAGGCAAGACTTGTCTGCAAAGGCTATTCACAAATTGAACGAATTGACTTTGAAGAGACATTTGCACCAGTGGCCTGTGGGGAATCTATCAGGATGTTCTTGGAATTTTCTTGCTCAAAAGGATTCAAAATCTATCAAATGGACATGAAATCAGCATTTCTAAATGGGGAACTCAAGGAGGAAGTCTACATGGAGCAGCCAGAATGTTTTGATCTAACATCATGAAAGGACTTAGTCTGTAAGTTGAAAAAGGCTTTATATGGGTTGAAACTAGCTCCTAGAGCTTAGTATGCAAGATTGTATCACTAGCTACAACAACAAGGCTTCAAAAAGGGAGTGGCTGGAAGTAATCTATACATAAAGACAGATGAAGGTAAGTTACTAGTTGCTCTTGTTTATGTTGATGATCTTATTTTTGCTAGTAATAATGATGAAATGAGCCATGAATTTTCCAAAGCATGTCAAAAGAGTTTGAAATGTCAATGATACGAGAGTTGTCCCACTTCCTCAGACTTCAAGTATCTCAAACCAGAGCAGGATTTTGTTTGTCTCAAACCAAATATCTAAAAGACATGCTCAAAAAATATGAAATGGAGGACTATACACCCATGAGCACACCTATGACCACAAACTGCAAACTGAGCAAAGATGATGACTCCCCTCTAGTAGACGCAACTCATTACAGGTCAATGATTGGATCCCTTCTATACTTAGCAGCTACAAGACCAGACATAATGTAGGCATTAGGAATGGTGGGAAGATTTTAATCTACTCCCAAACAATCCCACTTAATAGCGGTAACAAAAATTCTTAGATACCTGAAAGGAACTTCTGATTTCGGTCTGTGGTACCCAAAGAGCTCAACACTAACTGTCACTGCATACACCGATGCTGATTGGGCTGGAAGTATAGATGATCGAAAAAGTACTAGTCGAAATGTGTTCTTCCTAGGAGACTATTTAGTATCCTAGCTCAGTAAAAAATAGTCATCCATATCATTATCCACAGTCGAAGCCGAGTATATTGCTACAGCAGACTGTTGTACTCAGATACTATGGATGAAGGAAGCTCTAAAAGATGTCGACATATGTACACATCAACTAATTACCATCTATTGTGACAACACAAGTGCTATCAGTCTCAACAAAAATCTAGTGATGCACTCAAGAACCAAACACATACCAATCAAGTATCATTTCCTCCGTGAGCAAGTAGCTAAACAAAACATCATCCTGGAATATATTAGTACTAAGGAGCAGATTGTTGATATTTTCACGAAACCTCTTCCTTGGGAAGCATTCAAACATCTACGACAAAAGATGGGGGTTATTTGTTTATCATCAATCAAGTTCATTCATAAAGATGTAGCAGGATAGGGGGAACAGTTTGACACGGGGAGTCCATATGCATTCCTTTGCCATTAATGTCAAAGGGGGAGAGCAGAAGAATATTGTCATCAATAACAAAGGGGGAGATTGTTGGAAACAGATTGTCATTGATGTCAATATGGCAATATTCGAGGAGAAAAAGGAGCCAAGAGGAGCAGAACTCGGATATATATATGTGTGTGTGTGTGTGTGTGCGTGTGTGCGTGTGTGTGTGTATGCATGCATCTAAATAGCATTCGAGGACCATATATGCCAAAATAGAGCTATCAGAGCTACAAAGGAGCCATATATATACCATACATATATGCAAAAGTACATGAGTAAACAAAGCTAACAAAGGACATAGACAACCATCATAGCAACAGAGGAACAAGCAGAGCTATAAGGAAGTAGACAGAGTGATCAGAGGAGCAATGGGTGCATTTATATTATTGGAAGCTATTGGGCCACAAAAGAATTATATGCATGAAGATACAGGCGGAGGAGCATATATCATACATATGTGTTCTTACATTATCGGAGGCACAGAACCTTATATACATATATACATTTATACTATCGGGCCCATAAAACCCGCATGCATGCTTTAACACTATCAACAAACAAAAAGCCCATATACATAGGCTTAACACTATCCGAGGTGGAAGACTTGGCTCTAGGGAAAATACACTATCAAAGGTGGTTTACAGACTTGAAACTCTATACATGGGAGTGTTGAGTTGTATCGGGTCTGGCACATCACATCGCTATGAGGGGTCTATGTTAATGTCGATCCCTAACCCTATGTGACTTTCGATCGTCGATAGCGAGTATCACTTCAACACTTCGGAAATGGGAGCTACAATATGTCAAGTAGTCCATTGTGATCATCGATAGTGATATCACATCAGACCTCTGCCAGGGGTAACTCTCGACTGTGATGCATATCCACGCATACCCATCAAACATTACAAATATGACTTAATCTATGATCACATCCATCGTATATCGCAAGTCGTAAAGCCTTGCCACATTCGAAGCACCGACTGCGATAGGCTGTGGACTCAACGGGCATATTAACTATGGTTTGATACCATATTGCATCCGGTCCATCGGAGCAGTGGAGGATCTCCCTTCGGCCATCGGTGGAGTCATGGGTCTGATATATAAAGGACCCCCAAGAGTCACAAATCATCGACTGCGATTTAAGCGCGGACCTGATATAGGAATAGGTGCGATTGTAATATTTCCTGAAGTCTTCCTTTAGTCTATTTGACTGTTTTTTCTCATATTCTCTGTGTAATTGAATTTCTAGCTCACGCAAGGTGTTTTAAGCCGAAAGGCTTACGATGGCTATTCTGATGGTTCAGAAGGCTGAACGTTAGTGAAAAGGGTTGAATCATGGAAATTATGATTATGATCGGGACAAAACATCTCCGTTTAATTCAAAGAACTCTGTGTATGCCACAATCATTGCCAAAAGGAGAACTGTTACAGTAAACTGGGAGGATGTGTTCTCCATGAATCATTTGGACCAGTCTAATAAATCTATGTATCCCCAGAAAGTTAGTGAACTTTCACAGTGCAGAGGAAGTCGCAGCAACTGAGGAGGAAGCCTAAGAGGCAATGTAAGCGAAAACGAATGGATAGAGGCATGGGAATGTATAAAACAGTAAATTTAGAGAACTGTTGGTGCAGTTGGTGTGGTGAAGAACCAGAGTGTGAGGTAGCAGAAGCAGCAGAGGCAGTAGAGTTAGCAGAAGTAGCAAAGGTAGCAGAGGCAGGAGAGTAGGAGTGAAGGAGAATTTTAGCTGAACAAAGATTGATAGCATACCAGTTTATACCAAGGTTCGGTTGGAGACCAAGAGGTTGGAGCCTCATAACTGAACAGGACTGAAGTCCTTGGGAGTAGGTGATCCTAAGTGCAGAACCACTACAAAATAGAGTTGGTGCTCTGGAGGTTGGAGCCTCACTGAAGTCCAAGTTGGAGCTTGGCAACTAATCACAATCAGATATATACTTATACTGTATTTATTTCATTGCATTGTGTTGTGTTTTAATAAAAGCATTAATTCCAGCTATTGATTTCTATGTTCTGTGTATACATATGCATATCTATATATGCTTTTGGCAATCACTAGAACAAAAGGAAATATTGATTCACCCCCCAGTATTTCCAATAATATTGACCACTTTCACCTTTTAGCCTTTAGTCGGCTTCACTTGGACTCGTTTTTAAGCCAACTTTTGACAAAGTCATCTACAAAATCAAACATGCAATCCCTTAACTTCTGCAACTTATGACCCATGGAAGGAACATACCTTTGAGTGTCTTTGACCAGTTTTCGCCTCCCTGCATTGAGCATAGGATTGTTCCAATCCCAGGAACTAGATCATCCGCTACACCGACACTCGTTCTTTCCACTGTATTATAGCATTCTTTTTATTCTTTTTCAAGCTTAATGAAAAAGACAAAAAAATTATATATTCCAAAAAGAGAGGGAACATGACAATATTTCCATTTATTGTTGGTAGCTAGAGTCGTGTTTCCCTTGAACAAAGCACTCAAAAAAAGTGTCTCCTCCATTTGGGTAGGATCTAGCTTAGCTTAGGTATTCCTTAACTTTTTTATTGAGTCAGTCCTCCTCCGATTAGTTATCTCTTCCAATCATATGGAGAGTTCGTTCATGCCTCCTGCATGACGAGCTTATACAAAGTTATCATATGCTACCACAAAGTCATCATTTGAGTCGTGCTTTTGTTCAAGGGAAGTAAGCCTGAGTTAGCCTCTCTGTGGTGTCTCTTGACTCATTTTTCAGTTAGCCATCCCTGATTGTCAGTGTCTTGTCTATCATCACATCAGTTATATTGGTCCTTTACTCATGCCGGTTTGAGAAGGTCTCCATTGGCTTCTTGCTAGCAGGTCTTGTCCTTATCAACAACGACATCTTGCTCTCAGGACAGGCCTAGAGCCACACCCTAGCCTATTTTCCTTTTTGATAGGTCACCTTGTGCTCAGCATCGATCAGTATCATGGGTCTTTGACTGAGTGGTTTCCCTTGTGTTCAATGTCAGCTTACATTATCACACATTGGGATTCGTGCAGTACCTTGGTTTCCATTGAAATCTATTGGCGGATACCTCACCTCTGTGTCAACTTTCATAGTTGGTTGGTTCAGAGGGGTTTTGGCGTACGCTAGCTACATCTTATGTACACCGGAAATGTGCTTCAGTTGGGTTACTACATCTTGTTCATCTAATTCCTTCCACATTATTGGCCTATGGGTTACACTCGTGCTAGATTGATGAATGATGCCTTAATGCCTTCCTTCTAGCGGATCTTTCCCCATCAACTATGACTCATTACTCTAGGGCAAAGGTCTAGAGTCCATTTGGCAGTACCTTGGGGTTTGCATTCATTAGTGGTAGATCCTTCACTATCGACAGTGGGAAATGATCATTGTCTCTTGATCGATAGATTCTTCCAGGTGTTCGACTCTAGAACATTTATTCGCACATGTTATATTGTACTGGGGTACCTTGACTCTCATTATCATTATCGGTGAGTAGTCTAGCATTTGTTAACGGTATACATAAATGACCGATAATCAAACGATTTCTCACATGGTCAACTTTAAATCATTTATTCCCATTGTGTAGAAATGTACCATGGTGGTCGGTGAAGACCTCAGGTTGCATCAGCAGTTTTTGGTTCACTTATCAGTTGCTCCTGTTGCTGCTAGTTGATACCATTCCACATATATGTTCCAGTCATTCATGGTGACATTTTATATGCTGGCACCCGAATTTGTGGTGTAGTATCATCTTATTCCATCATGTTCATTTGGTACTATTGGGATCAGTTTTTGACATCAGTGATTAGCTCCATCGTTCAGCTTCATTGATCATCATCTTATATGTGATATTCAGACATGTACTTGTTTGATCGTGATCAGATGATCCATTATGTACTTTCAGTTCTTTATACTAGTATACACAGTGGATCCACTTGTGCTTGATATGCGAACATGCTTTACTTTCTCTGAGCATGGGTATACCCACCTCAGACAATGTATCTTTCTGATCTCCTTTTCTGGCTTGGCAGGCTGAAATCTAGTGAAGTCCTTCTCAGTTTTTGACAGGTTTCCTTTCCATGTACTTAATACATTTCGACCATTATGTACCCCTTTTGACCTCATATATTAAGGGGCATCTGTTATACCTCCAAATCTCACCTTTGATATTTTTGATGCTACATTTATGGCCTAGGGCAACCCTTCCTTCTAGACTTGGTCCAAATGCTTAAAAAACAATGTTTTATTCCCTGTATGCAACATTTCCCTGAGCTAAATGCATGTGTATGCGGGTCAGTGTATACCCAACCCGTGTATATGTCTTAAAACACTTAAGAAAACTAAATCTCCTTAATTTTGGGTGGAGATCTCGGGTTTTACCTATTGATTACCTATTAGTGCCCGTGGCCCCAACTATTCCCAACAAATTCCCAACTAAAAAACTACTTTGGGAGAAGTATAAAAATGCTTCAATGGGAAGGCCTTAGGGAGGAGAAGAAACAGAGAATTACTCTACTGAGATTATCCCTGATCAAGTCTAAAAATCTCTATGCTTCTAGCACTTCCCCCACTACAGGAAACCCTTGTTTCCTTTAGTTTTGATGTCATTTCACTAGTTGAGATATCCTTGTGTGAGTCATGGAAGGAGCCTTTTGAAAGCTTGGGATTGGACGAACCCAGAGGACGGTTCTGCTTAGAGGCAACAAGATGAATAATCAGGTGATATCATACCTTACTTTGTTTTAGTTATTTGCAATAAAGAAACATTTGTCTTGTTCCTGAAATCAATCTTCTTTATGCATATGATGTTACTGTTATGGTTTACATATGAATAATTGTTTCAATGTATAATTAACCATATTTCAATATGTTATGAAGTTGATTTCTATATGATACTTTGTCCATATATTGCTATGCTTCTTTGAATTGGTTGTTTTGCAGGTTCAAGGATCGAGAGGAACCCCAAGAGGGTTTGAACCCTTGCTGGATCTACTCAAATGAAGGACCCCCAGGTACACATATCTTTGCATATTTTTCTTATTTAAGTATCATGTCTGCGTGGAATGCTTGTCTTTTACTGTAGATAACCCCTCACTCTTCTAGGGTGTTGATCCGAAACCCTAGGGGACTTAGCCCCTCAACAATGAGTTTTTCCAGATTTTCACTGTATTCTAAGACCGATACCTTTGGGTTGAATCTTCCTCGTAAACTTCTAAGAATATTTAGTATAATAGTCTTCTCGTCAAGAGGCTCTCCCAATCCTTCCAGAGTGTTGGTTATTTCATCAACATGTTGGAAGTATGCAACAATGTTGTCATCTTCTTTCATTCTAAGTTTCTCAAATTTTTCTATGTAGATTTGAAGATTTTCTTCTTTGACATTTGAGTCACCTGCATATATATTCACAAGCTTGTGCCATACATTTTTGGTGGTTTTACAACCGAACACCTTATGATAAGCAAATTCAATAAGTCCACTGATAATAATATTCTTTGCTTTTGCATCATTTACCAAATTCTTCTTACCTTGTTCATCTGTGGTTGGTGTAAAGCCATTTTGAACAGTGTCCCATACTTTGCAACCTTGTGCCAAGAGATAGACCTATATTCTTCCTTCCCAAAGTGCATAATTATTTTCATTGAATAGAGGTACACAATTCTTGGTATGCCCCATGATCTCCTTCCATTTGTTAAACTGCTATTGAAGGAACCAATCTCCGACACCAATTGTTGGAAAATACTAAGAGGGGGGGATGAATCAGTATTCCTTAGAAATTATAACTTTTAAATCTTTTTAGAGCATTAATTAATCTTAAATTATCATTAATGTTTATGCAGTAACAACACTAAGTAAAAGAACACAGAAGGCATAAAAATTTTAGGTGGAAAACCCCCTCCGGGTCAAAAACCACCGAATGCTTTTCTAATAATTATGTAATATTCAACTCCAATTGAAAAGAAACCTCCAACTTCCTAGAATCTGGAAAAGCATTCTTCTCTAGCTCCCACTATATGGACGCTCCAACGCCTGAGATTATTCAGTAGTCAACTGAATGGATGCCCGAACACATAATGAGCTACAACTCACCCTATCACCACCCTACCATCCTATAGAAGAATAAAAGAAGAATGGACCCCCGTACTAGGTAAAATGGTCCACTTTACAATGATATAGAATGATTTCGAAGAAGACGACACACTAGACCATAACCCCAACTATGACACAACCATCTAATGATGATCCTAGACCTCCCGACACTGCCTCTTCAACTATTGGCAGATAAACACGTGTACAACTTTTACAAATATGCTTTTATAATGACTTTGTACAATGATACTTTTACAATGTCTGTATGTAGTGCTACCCACTTGAAGACTTCATCTGGTGAACTTCTTGCTGTTGTTCTGCACCTTTATTGCTGCTCTTGTCATGCTACCCTTTCTCATTCCTGAATTGAGTCTTCTCTTGATGAATATGTAATACCTGCAAAAGGTCTTCAAGGAAATACCGATGACATGATAATAGAAAAACTTACCACATCGTGTAGAGCATATGTCAGTGCTAAACAAAAACAACAAATTAGAATACAAATAACCTATTGCAATTAAGAGATGAACATGCATATACAGAATATAATTACCCATAGCTTACCTTTGTTGCATAATTTTGTTGCACCTTTCTCTTTGCTTCCCTAGAAAGTCAGGTCTTTTGCACACCTTGACAACACTTGATCTAGTTTTTCTTTCCTTCTAGGAGCACGATATTTAATATGACGTATCTCTATGATTTCAGATCCTTAACATGTGAGATTTTTTCCTGTATAATTCCTCTGAGTCTTATTTCCAATGCCATAGGTATGACCCAATTTGGACTCTTCAAGGCAAAGTTATGCCCAATCTCTCACAATGACCTAAGTATGGACTAGTTCCATAGAGCGAACTTGTAAGACGTGCCACATGTCACTGTTTCCTCCTTCAACTCTGAAATTGATACATAGAAAACTATAGTCTATGCACTATCCACTACTTTTTATATAATTTCAATCCTCTTCTCAGAGAGAGAGAGTTATGATGATTTTCCCAGGTCACTTCTTGAGATGAAATTCGGCAGCCGGCAAAAACCCTAACTTCCACAAATCATATCTACGAAAATATAGCGAACCAAGATGTAAAATTCAGTCACGATGTTCATCAGGATTTCGAATCAAATGTATTTTAATTTCAAAATCTAAGACTTCACAGGAATGAAGTTATAGCGAAAATTCCATGATCACTACTTTTCGAGGATATATGAGATTTCTTTCTGTAGAGTTGAGAGGGGCTTCTATAGAGAATGTTGGAGGGATTTTAGGAGCTTAAAAGAATATTAATTAATGACTATTCAATGACCAAAACCAATTATGAGTGCCATGCCACAACCTCGTAGGTTTTTAGCCCACTAGCTAGGGTTACTAACTTCAAACATGAATATCTCTCAGACCGTGAAGAATTACTTGGCGTGCCGTATATCAACAGAAACATATTGATGCGTAGAATCTATCTAGAAGATATTTGACTCAAAATAGTGAAATTTTTCAAGTCAAAAATCCCTTGCAAGATTAGGGTAGCCCCTGGTGCTACTTGGGTTGACATCAATGACAACCTCAGATCATCTTTAGATCAACAATAGAGTTGACAATATTGTCTACCCAAAGAAAGTATGAGGTGATATTATCATCCTTTTCCATTTTAAAACTTTCAAACTAACCCCTGTAGGTTCTTAGCTTGGCTTCCTTCACTTTCGTGTCCCATCCATAACATATTTTGAGCTTGTTCCATATATTATGAATTGATTTGTAGAGCATTACTTTGAAAAATTTGGTATATGATAATCTAGTCAAGATAGCATGTTTAGCTATTGCATTGTATGTATAAAGAGGTTTATAAATTGTATCAATGGGTGAAGTATCAGGACTTGATAATCATTCTCTACAAGATCCCAAGCATCAAATCCCAAGGATATGATGTAGGCTTCCATTCTTATCTTCTAAAAATCACATTTAGTTCCATCAAGTTGAGGAGGCTTTCTTAATGATCTAATAGATACAATGTTCCCTTATATCAATATTCCAATGATTAATTGTTCCTAAAGGAACACACTCTAAAATCAATTTCTAGACTAAAGATTACATTGGGAGGGGGGGTGAATCAATGTAATGGAAAATTTTCATCAAGTTCAACAATTTACCAATTAATTAAAATTGTAGCAATAAATATACATCATTAAAGAACATCAACACATCATCCTAGTAAGACACCAAATGTACATGGAAACCCTTGTGGGAGAAAACTACAAATAATTATTATGTTCTTCAATTTGATTACATGAGGAACCAACCTGCTTGAGACACCCACACACAAATAAGTTTGCAAGTACCAACCTACCAAAGGCACCAACACCCAATATGTGCAAGCACCAACTTGTTGTAGGCTACAACCTAATTGAGGCAACAACCTTGATGATGTGCAACCATCGACCTGCAATTGGATTCAACCTAATTGAGGCACTGGCCTCGATGATATGAAAGCAACAACTTGTAATAGGATTTAACCTTATTAGGGCATCAACCTCAATGGAGGTAGCACCTCCTTCTTCAACCTAATGTGGACCAACTTTCACAATATTTCAAACTGGATCTATAAGATCTTCACAAAATAATTCTTCTAAATTTGTTCGTTGTGTCAAATTTTTCCTCTTACATCAACATTAGCTTAAACTTCATTTCTTTCATTAGCATCCAACTTGCTAACATGGCTCAAAAAAACATTGAAACAAATTATTTTCCTTCAAAATATATCCTCATGGATTTTCATGTCCCTCACATTGATCATGAGGAAGTACAATCCTTTTCCCCCTTTTTCAAAAATAAAATTTTCCTTAATTCAACCCAAAAACATTATAAACAGTTAATTATTCTACAATTTTCACCTTCCTAGTTCGTTGCCTAGAAAATGAACTTTTTCCAACACGTGTTTTTCATAATTACCTTTTCCAATATGTCTAAGTGTTTAACAAACTATACTTTGGGTCACTAAAAAAAACTCCAATAGACTCCACTAAATTTGAACATGCGACTTCTCCCAAATCAAACATTTCGAAAACCAAATCAATCACTGAGCTAATTTTTTATGTTACCCAAAAAATACGTATTTAATGATATGGATTGTATTTATAAAAGGTAAAAAATAAGCCTTCAGGCTTAACCACACATATCAAAGAGGATTTGAACATAAAACCACGCAAGAGAAGAAAGCTCACAACCTACGCCTTTGGCCTGGTGCACCACAACAAAACTTGTGACATGTGCCTTCAGGCCAATACACACAACCTACACCTTTAGGCCAATACACCAGAAAACAACTAGGATCGTCACCTATGCTTATGGGATAATCAACAAGGTTCATCACCTACACCTTTGGGCCAATCAACACAACTGAATTCATGACTGATTCCATCGGGCCAATACAATACACAAAGTTCATGACTTGTGCCTTTGGAAAACTCACAATTTAAGCCTTTGGTGCAATACAATACACAGAGTTCAAGACATGCACCTTTGAGCTAATATGACACAATAAAGTTCATGGATTGTACCTTCGGGTTGATCAACATAACACAACAGTGCTCATGACCTTAGAATTCAAGCCAATACAACACATAGAGTTCATGACTTGTGCCTTTGATCTAATACAACACAAGAGAGTTGACAACATGTGTCTGTGGGCTAATCAACACAACACAACAATGCTCATGACTTGAGCCTTCAGGTCAATCAACACAACACAATAATTCTCACGACATGAGATTTTAGGCCAATCAACACAACAATGCTCATGATATAATCGTTCAAGCCAAATAGCACAATAGTGTTCATGATATGAGCCTCTAGGATAATACAACACTAAAGCTCACAACCTAAGCCTTTGACCAATACAAAACACATAGCTTGTGACCTAAGCCAATAAACTAGAACATTACAAAGTTCACATCTTCTTCCTCTGAACCAAAAAACACACAGAACACATGATTTGTGCCTTCAGGCCAAACAATACAACACAACAATGTTCACCACCTGAGACTTCAAGCCAATAAAAGACAATTGAGCTCACAATTTGAAAACATAATAGAGCTCATGGGATAGGCTAAGTAACACATGACCTACTCCTTCGAGTCAGAAAATACAATAGAGCTCACAACCTATAGCTTTGGGCCAATCAACATGACTGAGCTCACAACTTGTACACACAATAGAGCTCATGGGTCAGGCAAAGCAACACACAACCTACACCTTTAGGCCAAACAATAAAATAGAACTCATGATCCAATGTGTAGAAAATCCTGTAGATTCACAATGCTAAAGTAAGAGACAAGAATCTACTTCTATTGTTTACAGTGGAAGCCCATAAACATTGACCAAACAATAATCAACAGAGGAAGAGAATCAAAGGCACATAACATAATAAATATCTGGGGAAAGACATAGCTCAGAAATCCACATTTTGTTTTGTATTAATCTGGAAAATCAAGATGAAATTACAATACTTGTTCTCTCTAGAACAATGTCAGCACTCAGAAACTTCAATCTCCAACTCATAAGAAAGCTCAAGGCCAAAACTTAGCCTCTTCAAAAGCTCTCCAAGTCTCTATTCCAATGTGTAATTCCTATGAAGGATAGCTTGTATTTAAATGGAAATAAAGCCTATAAAAATAGTGGAATCCCTCAAGGATCAGTTCCTGATTTCATGCATTATCAGTGCAACTCAAAAAAATATAAAACAAATAGTTAACTAGAGTAGCACCAGTGGAGTTAATTAGTGTCACTACTGACTTTTAACTCACTATTAGTTCTCTCAATCAGTTTGAGAGCTAATTTAACTGGACTGACTCATGAAACTGAATCATCTATTTTACAACTCACACTGGACTCCTATAATCTAGGGAGAACATATACATGACTTCCAAAATAATTTCAACTCAAATTTCCAAAGATAAGTAAGTTTAATAAACTTAATTTAACTACTTTAAGTTGATATGAGAATAGAATTCGAATTTCATTCACAGTTTAATTCAAGGACAAATTAAACTAGAATTTCTTGTTGTCATTTCTCAACACAATGTGCCAAAATACAACATAAATAATGTCCTCAAGCCAATACACTGCAAATTTATCAATCCAACTCTTGATGTCTCTGAACCAAATAGATATTTCAATGAGCTAACACACTTGCCATTTGAACTGGCAACACCCATATATAATTGAGAGTTGGAATGATGTTGATCAAAGATGACATAAATTTGAAAATTTGGGGGGCGACACAAATTGAAGAAGCTACTTATGCCGTCACCATGTGACTCAGTTCTAGGATCCATGGACAAAATGATATTGGCATCATCATGATGTCACCTTTGACACATGGTGTACCCTGAGCGGGTCACATGTGATCCAAATTTATGATGGAATGAAATAAAATACAGATATAAAAAGAAACATAGAGCTACAGTGAAAAGAGAACTTCAATTCATTAATAACAAAGTACTGAAAATTGTTTACATACAGAATGGAAATAGACTAGCTCGGGCAATGGTAGTTTGTCTTGAAGAAGAGATGTGCAGCTACATTCCTTTTGAATTGCGTTACAATGAGGCTGAGAGGCCTATTTGTTATTGAGAAATAATGAAAATTCCTAAACATCCAAAAACCTAACCCTAGCGGATGAAGCACCAAAATTCTATGGGGCCCATGGGGTAAATTGGTACATTAACTTCCCGGGCCGTAACTTTAGCATACGAACTATGTTTGACGTGTACGATAGCTCATTAGAAATATATATTTGAGGACTAAAAATTTCGATTGTAAACTCATCTCGCATGCTACTTATTTTCTTGTTTTCCAAAAAAACATTGTTTAGGGCCCAAAATGGCTCCAGAAGTTTAGGACTTGAAAACTGCTAAATTTACTAAATTGTGCTACAATTAACGAAACTGAAAGAAAAAAAGTTGGGATTCCAAGTGGCATAGGCAGGCGGCCACTAATATCCACCTCGATCAGTCATCCCCCCTTAGGAATCAGTGTTCCCCAATGCATTGGGAAACTTATGTTGGACTTGGTCCCTGGTAAGCCACTTTCCCTGGTGCAAGAGTTGGCCAACTTTGACAACTCAATACAGTCAGTTCTTCTGTTGGTGAGTGTTCTTGATCTATGCCCATGATCCGATCAGTTGTGGCATGTTCCATGCAATCTGGGTTGAGCTCTACTAGTGTTAGCTATTATGCAATGTCTAATGTGTCCAACAATGGTGGAAAGTATGGTCAAAGGTGGTCCACATTGAACACTAGGTGCAGGCCAAGGAATGGGGGAATGCTAAGCTTGAAATAATTGTCTCCCACAACCTTGGTGATGGTGTAAGGCCCATAGTAGAGTGGTTGGATTTTTTTATGGGCTTTAACAATGCTTTATTTCTACAAATACAATCAAACCTTTTCGCCCACATTAAACTTATGTGGCACCCAATTTTGATCATGTCATTGCTTGTACTTGGAAATGGATTTATCCAAGATGTCGTACACACATTGGTGGATGTGCTAGATGTGTTCAATAAACTTGGTTTCTTTACTAGCCTCAGACTGTGAAAGTGAAGATTTTGTTTTAGTTGCATGAGACATAGCAACATCAATTGGGCACAATGGTTGAAATCCCAGACCCACTTGAAAGAGACTTCAAATAGTCGAGATATGGAGAGGTTTTTTATAACTATCTTTCACATAAGGAAGGCTCTCATCCCAGGTTCATGGATGCTTGGCGTTGTACATGCATAGTATGTGCACTATCATCCTGTTGACAACCTTTATTTCACCATCAGTCTCGAGATGGAATGCATTTGACTTGGTAAGCGTAGTTTCCAATAATGTCTAGAGGCTCGACTAGAATGTGCTCAGGAACCTACTATCCTAATCTGATATAATGGTCTATGGGATCCAAAAATGTACCCACACCCATCCAAAGAATAGTTTTTAGTGTTCTCTATTGCAATACTTTTCTTGTAAGTCGCCAATATAGTCATCTTAGAAAATTTGTCCACAACCACAAATACACATTTCTTTCCATGCTTGGTGGTGAGCCTTGGTATTTCACCAAGAATGTTGCAACTCCCAAGGGATCCTCAACTCAAATTATCAACCCGAGGTTCGTACAAATTCGAGGTGACGACGTTATATGCACAATAGATAGGATTCCACTCATGCAACCCTAAGCTATGAAATTAGATCAAAAAGTTCTCAAATACCCTTCCTTCTACTAAATTAAAATGAAAGCTTGATAAAAGGAAAAATTGGAAATTTCTTCTAGTTATGAAAATAGAAATTCCATTGACTCAACTTGTAAAACTCTAACTACTCAATTCATGGAAATACAAAGGATAACCTACTTGTAGAAATGAAGTTGTGTTATCTTGTAGAATTCATCAAATTACCTCATCTAATTACAGAAAGGAAATTAATTTATCTTTCATAATTCATCAAACTACTAATCGGAATTGCAGGTAACATCTACCTAGTTCATACTTGTTCATAAATCAATAACTTACTTGCATGATAAAGAAACTGACTCTACTATGTTTTTACAATGAAGACAAGGAAGGTTCGGAGTGGCCTAGGAGATTTTCCTGATCATATTATCACAGTTGGGTGTTATTATGAATCTATGCTAAGTCAAAGTTGCAGTGTTAGTTGAAACTGATGAAGAAAAATGATGTTACAGTTTTTCTACAGGTGTTGCTACATTAAGCTTGTAATGCTACAAGCAGGCCTCTAATGCTATAAGAGGGAGTCCGAGTGGACTTTGAGGGTTAAAACATTGGCTTGAGGGTGTGGAGAGGGTGATATTAGTTGAATCAAATGAAAGGAGGTTGGTGTTGTGGGGAAAAATGCCTATGCAGGACGATCCTATCCACCTAAGGTGTGATAGTGCCTTAGCAACAAACAAGTACAGCTATTCTGGTTTCTTCCTTTATGAAATGTGAAAGAAGAGAGATAAATAGACTTACCGGTGTCTTCCGTTTGTCCCTCGATCCGGTCTCTCTTCTCTTTGGGAGTTCACAGCTACTTGCCTTCTCACTCGCCCAGCTTCAACAAGTTCATGCAAGATCACAAGAGAACAGCTACTTGCCTTCTTGCTTGTCCAGCTTCAACGGGTTCCTGCAAGATCACAAGAGAACAGCTACTTGCGACAAGAGAAGAACACTACACAAAGACAGATATTCACATTCATAACTAGTTTAGGATTAGAAATAAACCAAATACACTAATGCAATCATACATCAAGAATACATCAGTATATAGGAGAAACCAAGATAGCTTTATTGATGAATAACAAGGTTCAGGAAGAGATACAACCCAGAGGGCTCCAATCCAGCATCTCCTTCCCAGCAAATGGAATTCCTATCTTCACCCCCTTCAAAGCATTAAGCACCCAATGATTCCAATCTCAAACCAACAGCAATTCTTTGCAATAACAAAATTCCAGCCTCTAGATCTCATGGAGGAGATATCCATATATAGATGTTTGGAGAGAGGATGAGTCAGCTTGAGATCTGACTAGTGTCCTCTCCCTCTGTCAATTCTTGATTCCACTTGGAGGTTCTTGCTTCCACTTGGAGATTTGGAACCTCTTACTCATCACGAGTCGAATTCCCTAAGGCAAGTGTCATTTTGGAAGCTTCCTGGATTTTGACACCTTGAGAAATGAGCTTGCCACATGTCAATTCTCGTTCAGCGCAGGTAGCCAGTGTTCCCTTTGACATTCAACATAGGTAGCCAGTGTTGGCTTTGACATTCAGCGCAAACAACTAGTGTAGCTACTGAAATGATCCTGAATTGACTTGTTTTTGAGCAGTTTTTGGTGGAGAACTTCTGTGAATTGTTGTGGTTTGTTAGCCTTGTTCCTCTAGGGGTGGGAAAAACATGTTTAGGGACTTTGGATCCCTTAGATTATGGACATTTCATGCTCAATGCTGTAAGGCACAAAAATGTCTATAACAGTTGGTTTGATCCCCTAGGCTAGCTCAAGACCTCTCAGAGGCTTGTCTTTCACTAGGATGAGTGCTCTCGGTGACCTAGATAAAATAGCTTATAAAACAGGGTTTTGGGGACAGAGTTTGGAGGTGGAAGGAGAATATGAAAGAACTTAGGATGGAAGTGGTGAAGGTTCCCTTATCTACAGATCAATCAACCCTACAATCAATCACATGAATGCATCCATTTATCATTTACAAAATGAAATAACTTATGATGGAAACTATGGGTGGAATTTAAATGACATTTAATTCATGCAAATCACTGAACTAACTTCTAAACTATAGAAATAAAATGTAAAATAGGACAACCAACATTAATCTATTTCCAATAAATCATAAACAAAATAATTTTATGCTGGGGTTGTGAGACCTTCCACTTATTCTCCCACAAGAGAGGTGATGTATAAGCTACAACCATAGGATTTTATAGGTTAAATTCTACTGAAATGCAAGAAATTATGAACTTCCTAGAATTAAGAAGAAACAAAGGTACAAGAAGAGGGACCAAAGCCTATGGTTTAGGCCCAAACCCAAGGGTCTCAACCCTATGAAACTAACTCATATGCAACTTAAAATCAAAATTCTCATTATCAAAAGGAGTAGGTTGAATACATCACATAAAATTTGAAAATAGCAATGTCAATGCTTGGAGCTCAATAACTACACCTAGCTGAACAAAAACTTTGAATCCTGATGAGTTCTTCCTCTAGTTTATTTATACAAAACAGAAGCTGAAGTATCTCCCTTGAAAGTAGGAAATGTTCCCTCCTTCATCTAAAAGATGGTGGATCTTGTCCTTCTTGATCTTCACTTGGACTAGGAGTCAGTCAACTGCCAAGGAACTCGAACTGGTGGGAAAGGATATGGTGATCCCAAGCCGAGTTTAGGGAGTTAAGGAGGTGGAAAAACACCCCAGATTCTGTCCTCGTTGTCTCCATTGAGCCCCTGCATAGTAATGGCCTAAAAAATGCCTCAATTTCTTGCAATTAAACCACATTAGGCCATGTCATATTATGACAAACACATTTTACTCCCTTATTAAGCATAATATAATGAAACATGTGAATTAATGCAAGAGAAGGTTAGTTTTAAGGCTGGAGGATGGCATATTAATATTCAAAATGTACCTATTGATGGGACTCATCATCACCACCATGCTGAAGGTGTTTCTCATCCTCTGAGGCACTTAGTCATCCATGTGCATTCCATTCATGGCCCTGGTGGCCTCCCTGACATCCGAAGGCTCCTCGGATGGTTTTCCCTCTTGCGGGTAAAAATCGACATTCTTCTATATTTATGTCCATTCCTTCTGCTATCATGCTTCATCTCTTCCTTCTTGTAGGCCTAACAACAAGGGTGGACTCATCTTGAGTCCTATCCATATGAATTTCATCTTCTGAATGATCCTCTTGTATAATGGTGTTCTCTCCAAGTCATTTCTTAGCCTTTCAGGAGAGTGAAATTCTTTGATATGTAGGCTGTGGAGCAAGGCATGCCATCTCTTCTGGCAAGCTTGCAAAATTTCTGTTCCCAACAACCTAAATGTGCCTTCAAAGTGTAGAACGTATTTCTCCTATGTGGCAAGGTATTTAGCTCCTAAAGCAACATCATTGGAGATGAGGCCATGATTGCTAATGACATCCCTTGGGCTCACTAGCTCTACCCTGATATAAAATGGTTCCTTTTCTTCCTTTGTCATTACCCTTTTCACTGTAAGTTTTAACCCCGTACAGAAATTACCTGCATACGAATTCTTAAATACAGAAAATAAACAATGCGAGAGCATAACACATAAAACACATATACACAAAGATTTTCTCTTGGATCCCAAAACTGGGACTACCAGCTTGATTTTTCATTATGTTCCTTTCAATGTTATAATACATATTTATACATGCCGAAGCACCTAATACCATGGACCAAAAACCATTGCGTCCAAAAAACATGTGCGAAAACCATGCGCAAAACCATAGATGGGTCCACCCAACCTAACATAGGGTCCAAAACAAAAAATTTTGGGGTGCTGCCCCGGACCGCATAAAGTGGGGTTACTGGTACACCTCAAACCCCCTGTGACCCCCCCCCCGCCCCCCCCAACCCTGGTTAACTATGTGGGCTAGTCGTGGAAAGAATATAACACAACCCAACGTTCTCCCACTTGTTGTTTTCTTTCCATAGGGGGCCACAAGACGAGCTTAGTCATCTTTCCAGCCCTGAAATGCCCATTGTCTCTCTACACCAAGAGAACTTATCAAAGCTCATAGATTTTTTCAATGCATCTACAATATTCTTCAAAGTGTCCACCTTTACCAGTAACACCTTTTTGTCTTCTATCATATCCCTCACAAAGTGATATTGAACATCAATGTGCTTTGTCTTTGGATGATATGTAGGGTTCTTTGCCAAGAAAATTGCACTTTGGCTGTTACAGTCTATCCTTATAGCTCCATGTACTAACCCCATATTTGAACACAATCTCTGCAACCAAACTGCTTCCTTGCTTGCATGAGTGGCTGCCATGTATTCTGCCTCTGTAGTTGATAGTGCCACTACAGATTATTTCTTACTCATCCAACTGACTGCACCTCAAAATAGGTTAAACACATACCCACTTGTAGATCTTCTCTGATCCAGATCTCCAGCCCAGTCAGCATCAACAAATCGATGAATATCCAATACTCTATCCAATCCTAGTCTTCCTTGGTAGCACAAACCATAATCGCTAGTGACACGCAAATACCTGAAAACCCACTTCACTATTGTCCATTGCTCCTTCCCTGGTTTTGACATAAACCTGCTCAATACTCCCACTGCATGTGCAATGTCTGGTCTAGTACATACCATTGCATACATCAGGCTACCAACCACACTTGCATATGGAACACGAGACATGTCCTCTTCCTCTTCTTGTGTCTTGGGACGTTGTTCAGCAGATAACCTCACACCTACAGGAATAGGAACCTTCACTAGTTTACCATACTGCATATTAAACCTCTGTAATATTGTCTCAATATACTTCCTCTAGTTTAACCAGAGCTTCCTCTTTGCCCGATCTCTTTTAATTTCCATGCCCAAAATATAGTTTGCAGCACCAAGATCTTTCATGTTGAATTTGGAGGACAAATGGGTCTTCAAATCCTGGATAATTTCTTTGTCATTTCCAACTAGAAACATATCATCCACATACAAGACCAGCTAAATAACACGGTCACCAATTAATTTAAAATACACACAGTGATTTTCTTTGCTTCTGGTGAAGCCAAGTCCCCGTATAAATGTATCAAATTTCTGATACCACATCCTTGGTGACTATTTTAACCCAGACAAAGACTTCTTTAACTTGCATACTAGTTCTTTCTTACCCTTCACTACAAAGCCTTTAGGTTGTTTCATGTAGATCTCCTCTTCCAGATCCCCATGAAGAAATGTTGTCTTCACATCCATCTATTCTACCTAAAAATCAAAAGCAGCAGCAATAGATAAAAATAATCTGATAGAAGCTACCTTGGAAACAGGAGAAAAAATATCACCAAAATCAATTCCCGGTACTTGGGAATAACCTTTCTCTACCAACCAAGCTTTGTATTTCTCCACTTTTCCTTCTGCATTTGTCTTCGTTTTGAACACCCATTTGTTTCCAATGGGTTTCCTTCCATCCAGCAACTCCACTAGATCCCAAGCCTCATTTTTGTGCAAAGATGCCATTTCATCAACCATGGCCTCTTTCTAGTGTTTTTCATCCTCTGAATCTACTGCTTCCTTCACAGCTATAGGATCATCATGAGTAATAGATAAAACAAAATTTGAACAGAAAGCAGATGGACTATACCTTTCTAGCTACCTTCTTTCTCGAACTGATCTTCTCACACCCGGAGTTTGTGGCTCTTCATCTTTTGATTCCTCCTCTGTTGTAGAGTTTGATTCTTCCTCCTTTAGCTCAAACTCTATCTTCTCAGGTTCCTTTGGTTGGACTTCATGTTTAATAACATATTTCACCTCTCTGAACACCACATCTCGGTTGTACACAACCTTCCTTGTTACTGGGTGCCAAAGCTTATAACCCTTTAAACCATCCTTATACCCAATAAATATGCACTTTTCAGATTTACTATCCAACTTGGTTCTTTTCTCCTTTGGAACATGTACATATGCATCACATCCAAATACCCTCAAATGTGAAAGAGAGGGTTTCTTACTAGTCCATACCTCTTGTGGAGTTGTATCCTCCAACGTTGATGAAGGTGATTTGTTGACTAGGTAACATGCTATCTCCACCGCCCCTGCCTAGAATTCCTATCCCAACCCAGCACCACTGAGCATGCTTCTTGCCGTTTCCATCAACATCTTATTCATTCTTTTTGTAACTCCATTTTTCTGAGGTGTATATGGAGTAGTTTTATGTCGTGCTATACCACACTTCTTATAGAATTCTTAAAATTTCTTACTACAAAACTCTCCACCATTATCTGTCCTCAGCACCTTTATCTTCTTCTTTATCTGGTTTTCCACCAGAGCCTTAAATTATTTAAACCTATCAAAGGCTTCAAATTTCTTCTTAAGGAAATATATTCATGTATTCCTTGAGAAGTCATCTATAAATGATACATAGTACACAGACTTACCTAGTGATGGAACCTTCACAGGTCCAAACACATCACTGTGCACAAGCTCTAATATATGTTTCGCCCTCTTACCACCAGAGGGGAAACTCACCCGATTCTGCTTCCCGTATACACAATTTTCACAGAAATCAAAATCAAAAGAGCTATTACTCATACCTTCTACCATACCTTTACCATGAACTATTCGAAGTCCCTTCTCTCCAATATGTCCAAGCCTTTGATGCATAGCATGGTCTTCTCTCCAGAGACCACTAGATTTTCTTCTCCACTTTCAGGAACCACAGAATTGTTGCACCCATCAATAACAGTGCTACCTTGCAGCTTGTACAGAGTTCCAATTCGAACTCCCCACATCAATACTAGTGCTCCCTGAACCATTTTGCAGGTATCCTTCTCGAACACTATTTTTACACCTGCATCATCTAGCTTGCTTACAGAAATCAGATTTCTGGCTAATGCAAGAATATGCAGAACACTCGAAAGTGTTCTAAACCTTCCACCTTGCAACTTCAACTTTACTTTTCCATGACCAATGATTCTAGCCTTCCTGTCATCCCCCAAGAAGACATCACAACCATCATATTTCTCATACTCACATAACCACTCTTTATGGGGAGTGAAATGAAAGTATGCACCTGAGTCAATCAACCATGCCTCATGATCTACATGTGTACTTGAAGAAGCCAAGTACACATCCCCACCTTCATTTGAGGTGGTTTTTGCCTCTACAGAAGGAGCATCATCAGATCCCTTTCCTTTATCAGGAGCTTTAGATTTATAGTCCCTTTTGTAGTGCCCTTCCTTTCCGCATTTCCAGCACACCACCTTTACAGGTTTTCCTGGAGACTTAGATCTCCCTCTAGATTTAGATCTCCCACTCGATGACTTATTTTTGTTTCTGTTCTGGGACTGTCCTCGTACAGACAAGGCATCACCATTCTGGCTCTCCATATTTTTCCATCTCATCTCCTCCATCAGCAAGGATGAGACTATTTCATCAAACTGCAAGGCAGTTGCATTGCTACCTATTGCAATAACTAGACTATCCCATGAATCTGGTAGAGAACAAAACAAATTGATACACTTATCTTCATCTAAAATTTTAATATCAACAGATGCTAACTGACTTACCAAAGTATTAAATGCATTCAGATGCTCTGTCATCGAGTCTTCATCTTTCATCCCTAAGTTATACATCGTTTTCCGCAAGAACAGTTTATTCACTAGAGACTTAGATTGGTACGAAGTCCCTAACTTTTCCCACAAAGCCTTCGCTGTAGCTTCCCTTGATACATTCAGCAATACTGAATCAGAGACACACAATCGTATTGTGATCTTTACCTTCTGATCCAACTTCTTCCATTCTTCATTTGACACTCCCATTGGTTTAGTACCTGGATCTACCATGATCCACAAATCTATATCCACCAATAGATCCTCCATCTTGAGTTTCCACAACTCAAAACTTTGACCATTAAATTCTCAATCTCTATCTCTGCACTACTCGCCATCTTCTTTCACCACTAGAACCGATCTCACAAATATCCCACTGAACAGGGTCTACCACAGGCCTGAACGAAACCCCTCCGTAACAAAGGTGTCCCCTTGAAGCGAAAATAGCTCTGATCCCAAATGTAGGTTTTAACCCCGTACAGAAATTACCTACATACGAATTCTTAAACAAAGAAAATAAACAATGCGAGAACATAACACATAAAACACATATACACAGAGATTTTCCCCTGGATCCCAAAACTGGGACTACCAGCTTGATTTTTCATTACGTTCCTTTCAATGTTATAATACATATTTATACATGTTGAAGCATCCAATACCATGGACCAAAAACCATTGTCTCCAACACCATCGAGTGAAAACCATCACGTCCAAAAAACATGTGCGAAAATCATGCACAAAACCATAGGTGGGTCTGCCCAACCTAACATAGGGTCCAAACCAAAATTTTCTAGGGCGTTGCCTCGGACCCCATAAAGTGGGGTTACAGGTACACCTCAAACCCCCTTGTGAACCCCCTCCCCCTCTAACCGCCGGTTAACTACGTGGGCTAGTCGTGGACAAAATATAATACAACCCAACATTCACTTCCTCGCCTCTTGTATCCTCATGAGTCATCCAGGATGTTAAGGCCATTAGTTGCATAGCTCCCAAACTTTCATTCGGTCCCAAAAAATCATATTTTCAAAGTGAGGTTGTGCATGTAAAACTCAGCCAATTTTTCTTTTTCTTCCATGTTATATTAGCTAAAAAATTCAATGAACTGTTTGTAATCCTAAAAGGGCATAGATCCATGTTGTGCCAAGTTTTTGATTTGTAATTGCAGCCATTTTTCTTTGAGAAATAGGGCATAAGACGTTTATGGTTGTCTGCATTGCAATGTTTCCATGGAGATACTTTCCATGGTGGCAATTTTTGTTTCTTTCTCCTACAACCTCTCTCTCAACCTCGTGTTTTCTTCCTATAGTTGCTCCTTCATTAGATACTCTCTCATTCCAGCTCACTTGATTCTTTGCTCATTTCAATGACCCTTTATTCCATGATGCCTATATCCTCTACCTTATTATATTTAGCAATTTTCATCCACCTGTGGGTTCTACCTATTTCTATCTCTAGCTCATAAAGGAGTGGGACTGCAAATTTTTCAGGGATAATCCTCCCTCCTTCAATGAATTTATATCATGAGCTCAAGCTAGGTTGCAGGCTAGGTTCTTGGAGCTCTTGTAGGTATTTTCCAACATGTTTTGTGGTATTGTCTACCAATTTTGAATCTTTCCTGGGATCTTGTAGCTTCCCCTTTATGCTTCTATCAAATTCTACCCCTCCTATAGCAAACCATGTCTCTCTTATAGATTCTCTTTTTCCTCTTCCTCAAAGGCATATTGTGTCCTTGTGTTCTTGAATGTGACAGATTTAGTGATAGGCCTACTCACAGGTGTTATGGGTGACTTGTTTTTGGTTCTAGGAGGAGTGACCTCCTCAATTTTTCCCTCAATAGGTCCTATTTGTTCTTGATTGCTTGGTGACTCATAAATAATTATAGGAATCGTTGTAGGAGTTTGTGGCTTTCCTTTTCTAATTCTAGTGCTCTTCGTGGTTCTAAAATACATTTGAATTGGTCTTTATTTCTTCCTCTTGGGCTTGAGAGGATTGCCCAATGTAGATAAGGTTGCATCTACTTCTTGTTCAGTGTCTTCTATTCCTTAGGGTGGAGAAGTCTTCTCAAGGCTTATTCTTTCTTGTTCTTTCTTCTCCTCCTCTTCTCCTTTCATCTCTACTTCTCCTTCCTCTGTCTCTGATGCCTCTTTCTCTTTTCGCTTTATTTGTTCTTCTTTTCTTCTTTCTCTCCCTTCCTCCTTTGTCTTTCTATCTTCTTCTTCTAACCTTGTTGCCTTTTCCTCTTCTGTCTTTTCCCCTTCTTTGTCCTTTTTTTTCCCTCTCTTCCTCCAACACTAGAGGTTGGGGTTTCTCCTGGTGTGAGGGCTTGTGTTTCTATGAAAGTCTCCCTATCCATGTCTAGAAATTTGTTCCATAGGACAGGTATTCTCAAATGGTTCAGAGAATCTACCACTATCAATTTGATGAGGCCATGTTGAGCTAAATGTTGATTCTTTCCTTCCTTTACCTTCTGACTCATCTCCATGATTGACTATAGAAAAAAATTAGGGACACTAAGTCTTTGAGAAAGGGGTAAGTCTGCCTTGAATCTAAACTCTTGGAGCAACTTTAAGTGGTAAGCATAAAGTACAGTTAATCTCCCTTCGCAAGATATGTATTTAAGGATATGATAGGCTACCTCATCTCAAGGGTATGCCAAACTTTATCTCCTCACTCCATTCTTGTCTTCTACAGGCTTCTCTTTTGAAAGGAAGAATTTTTTACTAGTTGTGACACTTGCTTGTCTTCATTGCTCGATATCATTCCTATAGACAAGGTGGTTACTCTGTTGATAGTTTCATGACTGAGAAAAATTGCCAACCTTCTGAAAAAATTTGTGGCATTGGCTTCCCCTTGAGAGTGTAATATTGTGGAAAATTCATGGGCCAGATCATCATCATACCGCTTTAGTAGCTCAAAGAATCCCAACCATTGGTAGTTTCTGAAGATGTAACCTATAGGAGGGTGTTGGTGAATTCTCTTGGTGTCTGATGGTTACCTTCTATTAAATCTTCCCCCCATTTATTTACTCCTTGATGCTATGTAGATGTAGAATTTTAAAAATTCAAGCAGTCTCAATGGTGAAACAATGGTGAAATAGTGGCACATTGCTTGGTGACAGTGAGGAATAAGGGTGCTAAAAATTATATTCACCAAGTTATTTATTTTATCTTAACTATAGAAACTTCCAAAAGGATCACCTACTAGTCAATTAATTGTTATATGTTCTTAATTTCAGACAGACTATCCATGAAATTAGGTGTAGAAACAAAGAACACGGGTATCAATTACCTCTTATCAGAGAAATTTTGTCTGTGGATCTATTTTTTTAGACAGTATCGAACCACTGTGACTCTTTTTTCTCCTCTTAATTCCTCTTGTAGCTCCTCTTGTCCCTCCTATAGCAATTGTAGACCTACCTATAGATTTCTCCTATAACACTATGTAGGTAGGGTTTGAAACTCCTCGGTGGCACTCTAGCTACTTGATGCATTAGCTCCTCCTTCATCCACAGATTTTTGGAATGTATGATGATGTAAATGGATTTGAGCCAATACATAATATCATTTTTTGGTTAAAATCTTGGAGCATTGTGGTGACTTGGCATTAACACGAGTTTCTTCTTTTGGACAACTGTACCCACTAACTGTCATCATTTCTCCCTCCTCATGATTATCACCCCACTCTTCAAGGACACCAGTCTTTTTTGAGTTGACATTTCCATGTTGCATGGGTGACTTAACTCACACTTGAGTTGACTAGTCAACAGTGGCCAAGTTCACTGGCCACCTCCAGCCTATAAAAACACCTTTTCTCGCTTAAAACACATTTTTTTCATTTGTATGCAAAGGGAGGAGGTTATGGTTTCCATACCTGATCCTACTTGTGGATCAATATGTTCCAAAGGCTTGCATGTTGGAGTTGGAACATGCATCATTATGATCAATGAAGTTGACCTCTTTGACTTATTTCCTATGCATGTCTTCATTTTTTATGTTGCCTTGACTATTGTTGTTGATTTTTGTTTGCAAGTGCCTCTTCTAATATCCAAGTTGTTGCTACTAGTGTAAATCCGCCTTGAGAATGAATTGTCTCTTCATGGTTGCAAACTTAGCTTCATCATCCCTTCTGGTGGTGGAAAAAAAACATAATATCAATGTTTATTGTCTGGTTTTAAAGGTTGCTACAGGAGGATTTTCTTCCTTTATCATTATCTTCTTATCCCCTTTCATTCTTCATGTCGCATGAGGGAGATGAGTGATATGATGATGAGTGATGAGGATAGGGTTAGAATCATGGAGGAGTAGTGTAGGCATTGTAGAGATAGAAAATGATAGATTCTGTGTATTTTTTAAGGTAGGACAGAGTGGAGAAGTTTGAGCAAACTTTTGGTGAAATGAGTGGATGGGTGATGGAAATGTCATAGGAGGACCCTCTTTACCATTTCTCAGAGTCATGATGGTATTTTGGATCATTTTCCTCCTCATATATCCCTCCTGTAACTCCACAATCTCCTCTTGTAGCATTAAAAGACCTTCTTGTAGCAACACACGTCCTTCTTGTAGCATCATAGAGAGGATGTGAATTTCATATTTCTTGATGATGGAATGATGGAGAGATATAGAAATGTGAATGGAGAACATGGATATGGGGTGTATGGATAAAGGAATGGATGGAAGTCTACTGGTCTTGGCATGTAACCATGAAATCTTCCACTATGTACAACTCTGCAAAACAAAAGAAAGGTTAGCAAATAGGATATAATCTTCTTCCCTTTCTCTTTTCTTTTCTCTTTTTTTTTTGTTTTTTCTTGAGACATGTAGGCTACCTCAGAGGAGGTTTTCAACATGCATGCCTTCCCTAGATGCCTCAAGGTAGGTTTTCACCTAGGGATATTTATTATTTTTTCCTTTTTTGTTTTTGCTTCTGGGATGTCTCAGAGAGGCTTTCAACCCAGGAGTTGGCCTCCGTGGAATTCAATTCACAATTTAGAATATCAATCACAAAAATGAAATGTTAAATAACACACGTCCACATAGTATATTTCAAAGGGAAAGAAATCTGCTAAGAACCCCTATGCTTTCTTGCATTATTCTGATGAACAGAGATGTATTACATTTTTTTCTGCAACTGAGCATAACTTGCAAGTGAATAACCTATCTCTATGCTCACTAAGAATATTCAACCTAGACTTAGTCAATTTATGCCTCTAATTGAGCCCCTATTTCCTTGTGCAATTCCTTAAGAAAATTAGGCCCCTATATCTAGGAAATTCCTCAAAATGGTTGTGGAATTCCCAAGGTTGATCATCTAACTTAATGCAACACATGTACACTCAAGACTAGTCTACAACTAATGTTACCTTGGAATCTCCACCATAGTTAGGGAACTCGAATTCTCTGCATGAACTATCTATTTAGGGTTGATTGATAAGTTAACAGGATCATCATTGAGTTAGACTAAAGTCTCTCTCCACAAAATAGTCAGAGCTAGTTTAACTAAAAACAACTTGAAATAAATGACCTTGATTGCTATAAATTAGCAATCACACATGCTTAATTGAACTCCAAACCCTCTAACTTGAATTTATTGAGTAAAATGGGTGAGATAAGCCATGTCACACAAGTTAACTGCATCCAAGTTGTCTTATGAGGTGGAAATTCGAATTTTCTCAATTTGACCATGGAAAAATCAAATTGAGACTTTCTTGATGCATTTTTCAACACTTCCTCTTAGAAAAAAAGGGATTATCAACCATCCCTATCTTGCACCTGTGGAACTCAAACTTCCCTCTTGAAAAATCCTTTATCAAAATCTCAACATCTTGTTCATCTATCATAATATAATGTAGCAACATTATTTGTCTCTGCACACAGTCCTATAAATGGTGATACTAGATATCTATATGCTTGGATCGATCGTGAAATAGAGGATTGTCAGAGAACTAGATGCAACTTTGATTATCACAGTAAATCACAATTTGATCCATCATCTGACCAAAAATTCCCATGCTTATCTTTCTCATCTAGATCACCTGACATGTTTCTTGACTTGTAGCCATGTATTCTACTTCTACTGAGTTGAGTGCCATAGAGATTTGCTTCTTGTTGTACTAGGAAATTTTCGTAGACCCAACCTTAAAAATGCCACCTGATGTAATATTTCGGTTGAATGGACTCCCTTCCTAATATTCATCTATGAAGCCACACAGTGTCACTCCCTCTGTCTTTGTGTATGATAGTCCAAACTGGGTAGTACCTTTTAGGTACCATAAAACATGATTACATGCCTTCCAAAATAATTTGGTTGGCCTACCTGTAGCTTGGATCAGTTGGTTGACTACATATCAACTATTTTTCCGTGTGTTCAGAAGATACATTGGTGAACCCACTAGCTATCAATAAATTTCAGCCTCCACTTCCTCACTTGACGTGGCATCTTCTTTCCTCCAGTTGGTCACTAGAGGTGTCTCCATGGGTTTACAAGTCTCCATGTGGAATATATGTAGTATCTCATTCACATACTTAAATTGAGATACAAATATTTCCCCATCGCCTTGCCATACTTCCAACCCGAGGAAGTAGTGCATGAGACCCATGTCCTTCATTTGAAATTCCCTTTCGAGGTCCTCCTTGCAACATCTAATCAGCTACTCATCACTAGTTAAAATTAAATCATCAACGTATAAGACAATAATAAGAAATTTACCTTCTACCAAGATGTGATAGAGGTTTGCATCCACTTCACTTTTTTGGAAGCCCAAACTAGTGAGATAGTTGTTGATCCTAGTGTACCAAGCATGAGGTGCTTGTTTGAGACTATGAAATGCTTGCTTGAGTCTACACACATGATACTCTCAATCAAATGTCTCAAAACCTTATGGTTACTAAATGTACACTTCCTCCTCAATGACACCATTGAGATATTTTCTGTTTACATCCATATGGTGGACCTTCCACCCCATATGTGCAGCCAGTGCAAGAATTTATATAATGGATGAGTACCTTTCTACAGGAGCAAAGGTATACTCATAGTCAACTCCCTCAAATTGAGAGTATACCTTGGCCACCAATATGGCTTGATACGTCTCTATGCTTCCATGTACTACATTTTTAACCTTGAAGATCCATCTCGAACCCACAACTAATTTATCTACTTGTCTTGGGACCACTTCCGAAACACTCTTCTTTATAATAGATTTGTATTCCTCCACCATTGTGTCAACCCATAAAATTTCCTTTACTACTTCCTAAAAAGAGGATGGCTCAGTCTCTATAAGCTTAGTCAGTAGAGCCATGTAGCCAGTGTATCTTTTAGGTGACCTTCTTTACCTGTGCAAATTTGAAGGATTTCCCACAATATCCCAAACATCTTGCACAAGTCTATGAGATTCCCTAGTTATTTTTCTACCTTTGTTTGATGATTATGCCTGATTGGATGTCTCTACTCTTTGTTCCTCAATTTTTGGCTATTCCACAACTTCCTAAGGCTCCTCCTTTGGAGCTAAAAGTTCCTCTTCTGGTGTGATTTGAAGCTCCCTCTCGAGAGAGCACCGCATTGATACTCATCAAACTTTACATACCTTCACACAATTGTCATTCTAGGGAAGGTAAGCACACATGATAATTGTAAGGAGTTTTTGTGTAACCCACAAATTGTTAGAAACAATGGAAACCATGCCACTACTGAAAGGGGGAGTGAATTAGTAGTGTGGAAATATTATACATTTCTTCACAAATTTCACTTTTTAATCACTTTGACAATTATTCATGGAGTAACATCATAACTCGATCATGTAGAAAATGACCTCATAAACATCAAGCACATGAGAAACCTATACACAAGACACCAAATATTCTTTTTTATTACAAGTCTTCAACTTGATTACACATCATGGCCCCACAAACTACCACTTGTAGGTTTATCAGCTGCTATTGAAAGGAAATTCAATCCCTGCTCATTTATCAGTTACCACTGAAAGGAATTGTTTCCCCTACTCATTTACTAGTACCCACTGGAAGGGACTCTTTCCCCTACTCATTTATCAGTTACCACTGAAAGGGACTGTTGGCCCTACTCATTTACTAGCACCCACTAGAAGGGACTCTTTCCCCTGCTCATTTATCAGTCTCTGCCGAAAGGGACTGTTGCCCCAAAATATTTACTAGCACCCACTAGAAGGAGCTGCTACCCATGGTCTGCAAGCTACCACTTGTTGGCCCTATTGATCCATTTTTCATCCATTCTCATACTAAAACCAATATACCACTTACCTCATAAATAAAAAAATTATGCCACTGCAATTGCTCACCAAAGCCACCATAAACATCTTTAGCAATATTTAGCTATTGATACAACCACCAATAATATCACCTTCAGCAATTTCTAATTATTGAACAAATCATGCACCAATAGCACCAACACTAATAGCTCTGCCTTGTGCAACACCCCAGCAACACTCTATTGCTCGCAACACAATCTACTACACTCAAAAATAGTCTATTTCTCTTACTCGAGCAACTCCTGCAACCACCTATTGCTACCTGCAATTTTGTTGCACACACCAATTCCTACTACACACCCAATCTGCTGCTCGAATTATTCCTTTAAATAATTTTTCATTGATATTTTTGAATTGAACTGTTGTTATATTGTTGTCATATCTACTGCATGAATATTTAATTTTTCCTTTGTGTTGTTTTCAACCTTCAATCTGTAGTTTTGGGCTCAATTCCTGAGTTGAACTTCTATTTTCTTCAGCTTTCTCTTTGTTATAGGATTTAGCAATTCACATGTTATTTTTATCTACAGTTATTTTGGTTTAACTGCCAAATTTACTGCAAAAACTGAAAGTTCTACTACTTTGAGTTTAAGTCGTTTTTTTTGTTTCTTACCTATTTTTCTACCTAATCTTCCTTTGTCTGTTATGTTTGGATTTAACTACCAAACAACACCATTGAACTGTCATAGTACTATTTCTACCAAATCAAATTGTCGACTCATTCATGCATGTCAGGCCACAAGTTCTTTTAATATGTTGTCGATTGTTCATGCTACTGTCGAGCTCATGCCATTGTAAAAACATTGTTGTACTGTCAACTTTGGACTCCCCATACCTTTTTTTAATTTTATAAATAAAAACTATGCTAAATCTGTCAAATTGGCCTTTAGGCCCTTTTGCTGGCACCTTACCTATTTTTCACCACTAGACTAGGTATCCATGACCATTTGCAAAGAATTTGGGCACTAATACCTTTTATCCCTATGTGGGCCAACTTTCTTTTATAAACGTTTGTGTGTTGTTGGTCACATTTATATGCAGAACAAACCATGGAAGGTTTAAAAGCTAAGGTAGATCTCCCAGGAGCCTCTACAACTCTTTATATCTATGTGCCACATTTCTTACCTATTCCATACATCCTCGTGCGATCGCTTAGCCCATAGCCTCCAACATCCTATCGCATTGAGTTTGCACACCAAAATAAACCCACTAGGGTCTAAGCTATGATTGACGTGTCCATGGGGATCACCTGACTCTTCTTCAATTGGTTGTCATTGTGCCATCGTGGCCTGACACTTTCTACCTAGAACTTTCGTTAATGTGAACCAAATTAAATCTTTCAGGCTTTATCCAATAGGATGAGTTGTCCAATGGGGTCCTCCCATCAACTAGAGAGCCTAGGTGTACCGACACCCCTGTCTCGTGGTGCTTTCACTTAGTGCACACTAACCATACTGTCGAGATCATACCACCGGGATGATGTCACTCCTACCATGTGTTGACTTGTGAGTTGTGACATGTGTCACCCAAATACGGGCCATTAGGGTGCCCAAAAATTCCAAAGATTACTGGCACATGTCCACCTCTTATTGGTTGTGTTGATGTCAACATTTTTGTCATCCAGGCCAATCACGTTCTGCCACCTATCCCTATTAGGGAGGAGAGAGAAAGGTCCTCTTAGGCTTGTTCTGTGAGTAATTTCTTTGTTAATTAGTTTATGGGCTTCTCGGCTATTTCCTTTGTTTTTCATATATTTTCGCTGGGTCAGCGCTCCATCGTATGCAACTTTGTTATACCTATGGGCTAGCCCTCAGCAAGTTGAACTATCCGAGTGGGCCTCTCACTTGAATCCTCATAGGACAGTGGTTATCTATCGTGTCTTAATTTCAATAGCCTGGCGCTTTCCTTTGGGCACTAAATCTAATCCTTCGGGGTATGCCTCTGAGCTACCACTATCATGTGGGCTCCACACGCTGCCAACTTCTCCAATGAAAATATTGTCTTTGCAAACATGTCCCCCATGTCTACCCAAAGCTTCACGTAGAGGCTCCACCATATTTTCCACTAGGTTTGTCCCTTAATCCAACTTTGGCTAGGCACCAAAGACTCATCCAACCACCTTTAACATTGGTATGAAGGACTTGGGGACATAGAACTTTGACTAGATCTATCTCATGATCCAAGAGGCCATTTTCAAACTTTTAAATACCATTGGAAATATATTTCAGAGCTCTATCCATTTGAGTGGTTTTCTTATGCTACTGGTATGATTTATTACTCTAGAATTGGCTCCACATCCTTTGCACCCTTAAGTTTCCATTCTTCCCCTTAAGTTTGCTCCCTTAGACCTTATTTGACACTTGTGCCACCTATAAACTGTAATGAACACTTTATTTCCATTACCTTATTGCCATCAATGACAACATATTTCAACAAAAATACCCCCAAGTCTATTTTCGACTCAAGATTCTTCCTTGATTATTTGGAGACATGGTAGTAAACAGAGGCTCCAAAAATCCTAAAGTGAGACACATCCGGTTTCATCCCTGAGAAAGACTCCTCCATTGTATCATACCAAGAATCTGATGAGGACTCTGGTTTTGCAAATAGACTGTGGTGTTACATGCCTCGACCCACCAATGCAGAGGTAGGCCGTGGCCATGTGACATAGCTCTTGCAACTCCCACGATGCTATTTTTCATTCTCTTATCCACCCCATTCTGTTGTGGGTTGTGGGGTGTTGTGAACTCTCTTCGATTACCTTCTTTCACATAGATTTTTTGAATTCATTTGAATCATACTCACCTCCATTATCACTCCTGAGGGACTTCACCTTTTTTTTGGTTTATTTCTTAACTATTACCTTGAATTCTATGAACTTGGAGAATCTCTCATCTTTCTTCCACGTGAATAATATCCAACACTTCCTTGAGAACTCATCAATAAAAATGAAAAAATATTTGTGTCTAGTAGTGGAGGTTGTCGAGAAAGGTCCACAAACATAAAATTGGATCCTTTCCGTGTCTGCATGTGACTTGTTGTCCCAATCATGGAATGTGGATTTTTGGTACTTCCCTAAGGTACATCATTTCCATACACCATGTTTCTCAAGTGCTCGTTTGGGGATGCCTGTGGTTATTTATTGCATAATATTCAAGGTGGCATGATGCAAACAGCCAAGTATTATGTGCCAAAGTTCAACTACATCACATCTCTACAATTATCCACCCTAGTTCTTAATGCAACACAATCTTCCACATCTAGCTTATACAGGTTCTTCACGCGAACCCTGATCTACTTCACCTGTCCCATGGCTTTGTGTCTCAGGAATGCTTTCCCTTTGTTGATGATCACATCATAACCACAGTCTTCAAAAACTACAATAGATATGAGATTCTTCTTTAGGCCTGGAAAAAACATGGCATCCTTGAGTTTAATAGGGGAGCCTAACTCCCTCTTAAAGGTGACTATACCAATCTTGGTCATGTTGTACCTTCCATCATCCCATAGCTCAATATGCATTGGGAGATATTTCTCATCCAGGTCACTGAAAAAGTCTCTGCACCCTATCATTTGGAATGATGCACCTGAGTCCAAGTACCAAATGCTCCCCATCACTTTTATTTCCATGCATGCGATAAGGGTAAAGTCAAGCTCAAACTATGAAGCCAAAGCTTCAGTTGTTGCTCCTCTTAAGGTCTTCTTTCTCAATTTTTGGTGTGGAAACTTTGTGGCATAGTTCCTGAATTCATGACTATTGAAGCATTTAATTTTGGAAAAATATTTCTTCTTTCCCCCTTTGTTAGACTCTGGTTTGGTTTGAGATTTTTTCCCTTTTCCTTTCTTTCCCTTTCCAACCGGTGAAAATTTGTCTTCATCCTCACCATTGGATGAAGTCCCATCATTGGTATTCCACCTTATTTCCTAGTATACAAAATCATATCATAAGTGTTCCCAATTTTGTAGTTTATCCCTCTCGTTCACCAAATCTTGGTATCTATGCCAGCTCATGGGAAGGCCTAGAAGGTCTAGGATTACCAAGTCATCATCTCAAATAGTAACAAAAACTCCTCCAAGTTCATCATGAACTTGTGTGAACCTACTCTGATAACATTGAATATTTCATTCTTCTGCCACTTGATATTTCAAAGTTTATCCTTCAGAGCCTATTTCCTATGGTCGTTATTTTTTTGGAATAAATCTGACAGTGCCTTCCACATTGTGGAAGGAGTTTCTTTCTCATTGACATTTGTGAAAATGTGGTCTCTTACTCCCTCCAATATTATTCTCCTTACCTTAGCTACATATTTCTTCCACTGAACAAGGTTTTGGGCATCATATGCTTGTGGTTTTGCATCATTTGTCTTGATGTATTCTAGCAATCCATTTTCATCCAATATTGTCTCCATGTGATCCTTCCATGCAATGAAATTAGAGTTCCCTTCCAAGGCATACTCTAGGTTTAACCCATTGAAAGTCATCTTCCCATATCTATAGAGATCATGCTACACTAAACTATAAATTTAATTCTCCTGATAAACGACTTCGAAATTCATGTTCTAATGTGAATCTTGCTATTATACCATGTAGAAATTATGGTGTATGTTTTCATGTGCTCAGGAATTTTTAATCAAAATCACAAGACACAAACCTACTCTACTACTTTGCATAATTCAATTCACAATTTAAAACACCAATCAAAAACATGAAATGAGGAATAACACAAATCCACATAGTATTTTTCCAGGGGAAATAAATCTGCTAAAAACCCCTATGTTTTCTTGCATTAATTTGATGAATAGAGATGTATTGCAATTTATTTTCTCAACTGAGCATAACCTACAAGTGAATAAAGTATCTCTCTTCTCCTACGAAGCTCTAACCCAGACTTAGTCAATTTATTCCTCTGCTTGAGCCCCTATTTCCTTGCACAATTCCTTAGAAATGTTAGGCCCCTATTATTTAGGAAACTCCTCAAATTGATTGCACAACTCCCAAGGTTAATCATATGACTATATGCAACACCTTTATACTCAAGACTAGTCTACAACTAATGTTACACTGCCTTGGAATCTCTATCGTAGCTAGGGAACTCGAATTCTCTCCATGCACTAGCTATTTTGGGCTGATTGATTAGTTAACTTGATGATCATTGAGCTAGATTGAATTCTCTCTGCACAAATGACATTCCACTAGTTCTTCCAAAAGTCAGAACTAGTTTAAGTGAAAAAAACTTGAAATAATTGACCTTTATTTCTACCAATTAGAAATCACACATTCTTAACTAAAATCCAAGCCCTCTAACTCAAATTTACTTAGTAAATTGGGTGACATAAGCCATGTTGCACAAGTTAATTGCATCTAAGTTGTCTACAGATGTGGAAATTCGATTTTTCTCAATTTTACCAAGGAAAAATAAAATTGATACTTTCTTGTTGTATTTTTCAACAAATGCGAGGTGGATAATTCATGGAGATAAATTCTGAGGTTTGGTTGGGAATAGGCATAATATAGGAGTGTACATGCATTTCTTATTGATGGTTGTCTTGGCAATTGAACAAGTAGTGCATTATCTGGTATATTTTCCAACATCCTCTTAAAGTATTGACCAATAAAAATAATTTTCTAGTATGACCATAGTTTACTCCACATGAAAGTATCCAGCGACTCGATTGTAGTGTGTCTCCACAATCATCTTGGAATGCTCACTTAAGGAATGCAAAGGTGGCCTAGGTAGCATAATAACTCATCCTAAAGATGGAAATATAGTACTTTCTTGCCAATCCACCAGCATCTGGTATGAAATGGAGAAATTTGGATCATTCCTATATAGTTGTGGTCATCTAGAGGTCGCATGGCCAAAAGAGTTGAGAATAGTAGTAAGTGTTACAATTAGAGGTTGGTTGAGAGAATTTGCAACATGCTTAGTGCTACCCTTCTTGTATTTAATATTAAAGTGGAATTTTTGCAAATATGTAGACCACTTATGATGGTGATCATTCTAGAACTTCCCTTGTTTCTGTACAAACTAAAGAGGTTAGTGATCTGTGTCGATGACCATCTCCTTCCCCATAATGTAATTTCTCCATTTTCGACAATCTTTCATCATAGAATACATCTCTTTAGCATAGGTGGGGTACTTATTAATTATATCAGAAAGTGTGTCACTGTGATAGGCCACTGGATGTTGTTTCTAGGTGAGAACTGCACCAATAGCATAGTCATAAGCATCTGTCTTGATTTCAAATGGTTGTTCCAGGTCTGTTAATGTGAGTATAGGTGCAGAGCAGAAGGAGTGCTTTAGCTCAATGAATTCCTTTTCTTGGGACTCAAGCTAGGAAAAATTTTCTTTCGCTCCACCCTTGGTAACCTGACTCAAAGTCCAAGTGAAATGGGAAAATCCCAACATGAACCTCCGATAAAAATTGGCAAGACCCAAAAAGTTATGAAGCTCCATTGGAGTGGTCGGGTCTAGCCAAACATGAATGAATTGGATCTTAGCTAGATCCACATGCATGTATTTCCTATCTATGATGTGACTTAGATATTGGACCTGGCTCAAGCCAGAGGTACATTTCTCGAGGTTGGCACACAGTTTGTGCTACAACAGGGTTTGAATGACCTATCAAATGTGTTACAAGTGTTATTCCAAACTCTTGTTTAAGAAAAGAATATCTTCCAAATATACAACCACAAACAAGTTGGTGAAGGGTCGTAGCATGTCATCCATTGGCCTCATAAAATTTGTAGGGGCATTTTTCAACCTAAAAGGCATGACGAACCATTCAAAAATGCCCTCCTTGGATTTGAAGGTGGTCTTCCATACATCCATGGTATTTATTAGAACCTGGTGATAGTCATATTTTAAATCGATCTTGTTGAAATAATTAGCCCCCTTGAGTTGGTCAAGAAGGTCATCAATCCATGGGATTGGATACCTATTCCTGACAGTGCTTTTGTTCAGTGTCCTGTAATCAAAGTAGAGCCTCCAGGTCCCATCCTTCTTCTCTACAAATACAATCAGGGTCCCACAAGCTGTGGAACTTGGTCAGACGTGCTATTTTTTGCAACATCTCCTGGATCTACCACTTGATCTCTTCATTTTCCAAAATGGAGCAGCGGTATATCGACCCATTGGGTAGAGGTTCTTCGAGTTTCAGATCAATTGAATTCTTTCACTCATAGTGCAGGGCACTCCTGTGGGTGAGGATAAGATGTCCCTTTATTCTTCCACAACCTTATCCACCTACTTATGTTGCATGGAGGAACCCTTCTTGGGGGCCATCAATGTGGCCACGATTGTCCCCTTGATTTGAGATTGAATCAAAACTAAACAAAAATTATCAATCTGGGAGATGATCTTATTGCATTTCTTAATAGAGATCAAAGAGATGGTGATAAGCTGGGATACCTCTCATATCCCATATAAATTATTACCCAAAGTAATAATAATAGTGTGAGGCTTAGACTCATACACAACATGAAGCTTCTACAAGTATGGTTGGCCTAATAATACATCACAAAATTCAAGAGGAGCAATTCCACATGGTACATCACCTATGATGGGTTTGATATTGTAAGGAAGATGACACTACAGCTGACGTGGAGATATCATCATTGTTGGAGCCACCTGACGGTGTATGGTTGTAGGTGTGGCATGGTCAGTAAGTCCAACTGATTAATGATCTACATTGAAATGAGGTTCTTTTGGCTCTCGTTATCCATAATGAACTACAATAGAGACCCCTTCACCCACATTTATGAGTGGAAGATATGCTCGCCTTCCTCTGGGTCTTCAAGCTCGATCTTCTGCACCTTAGTGGTGGAAATAGTGGTGTTACGCTCTACATCAATAATATTCTTCCCTTTGTCATTTCCCGTGTCGAGGTTTGACTCAGAGTTGGAACATGCATCTTATTTGAAAGCCTTCAGCACAGCCACCAGTGACTTCTTTGCACGACACTCACTTACGTTGTGTGTGGGGCTCTTGTGGAAGTCTCACCACTTCCCTATGTCTGTGTTCATCTTTATGGTGCTATTATTTGCTAGTTGCTTGAATGGGTTGTCCTGGGTAATCCCATGTTAGCTTTGTTCTTTGTTTTTTGGGCACCTTTTCCTTGCTTTAGATTTGCAGATCCAAAGTCTTGCTTCTTCTTTTTATATTTCTGCTCAATCTTGTCAACCTATCGATATGCAACGCCAAGCAAGTATATGTACAGGAACTCCATCAAATCCTAAATGTATTTGTGTAGAAAATCATGGTACTTGAGTACCATATGCTACTTAAAATCTCGATACCCAACTTTGTGCAAAGGGTATGAAATATATTTATGAACTCTGGCACGTCTTGGTCCCTTCGCTGCTACAATGTGTTCTATTTTATGTACTTATCTACATAGCTCCTAGCAGAGTAATATTGTTCCTTAATGGCATCCTGAAAATAATTCTAACTATGTGCGGTTGAAAATAGTGAGGGTTCCCTCTCATCCCTCTGCTCACAATAGGTTTCCCACCAATCCTTAATGTGGGGATCAGCTTTGAGGAGTGAAAAAGTGATCTTTTCCCTATTGGAAAAATCATGAACCAAAAAGTATCCTTCCAAAATATTTAGCCACTTATCTATGACATTTGCATCTATCTAGCCTTCAAATATGGGAATGTCAACATTGACGTATACCTTAAATGGAGTGATACCTCCAAGGTGGTTGTTGAATGAAGATGTGTCGCCTGTCGGCATCCACCGAAGGATCTGTGCAAAGTTGTCCATCATCTCATTCCTTTTTTGCTCGAGGTCTTCTTATAGCAACATTTTGAAAGGATATCCTACTCCCTCATTTTTCTTTTCTTCTACCATGGGAGGTCATTGGGGTTGGCAAGACCAGTCATGCAAAGGTGTAATCAGTTCAAGTCCTAACTCCTTATACTCTGACCTCATTGCAGACATGCACAAAAAAACAAAGAAAGAGCAGACCGCTTTGATACCACTAATCCAAATTTATGAAGGAACAAAATGAAATATAGATATAAATAGAAACACATTGTTGCAGTGAAAATAGAACTTCAATTCATTAATAACAAAGTACTAAAAACTAATTAAATGCAGAATGGAAATAGACTAGCTCAGGAAATAGTAGCTTATCTCTTAGAAGAGATGTGAAACTACATGCCCTATGAATTGTGTTACAATGAAGCTTGGATGCCTACTTATGATTGAGAAATAATGGAAAACCCTAAATATCAAAAAACCTAACCCAAAAAAAAAAGGGCCAAAAATATGTGGGCTGTGTTGGGGTAAATTGGTACATCAACTTCCTAGGGTCGTAACTTTGTCATACGATCTATGTTTGACATGTACAATACCTCGTTAGAAATATCTATTCGAGGTCTACAACTTAGTTATCCTATTTTCCAAACAAATGTTGTTTAGGGCCTCAAAACTGCTTTGAAAGTTCAGAACCTAAAAAAACTTCCAAAACTAGTGAATTTTGCTACAATTAAGGAAACTGAAAGAAACAATGTTGGGGCTCCAAGTGAAATAGGCGGGTGGCCACCAATATTGTTATCAGGAAAGCTAGTGTCCATTTAGAGCTGCTAGTCCCACTAAGATAGGTAGCTATCCTAGAAATAAACAAACTAAAGTTACTTATGCTTTCCTTTATGAGAGATAGATGAGAGAGAAGCATAGAGTACCAACCTCAGTCTTTTGCTATTCTCCTTGCATGTTTCCTCTCTCCCTTGATAGAACTTTCGCCACTCCTTTCTCACTTGTCCCGCTTCAAAGAACACCTGTAGATTCAAGGTAGAAAAGTACCATCAAATCATAGAGATATATAATCATAAACAATATAGGATCAGATGTATATTAACCATACAAATGCATATGCAAATACAAGATTCAGAGATATAAAAATATATGGAGGAAACTCAAATAGCTTTATTGATAGAAGTAGTAGAAGAGAGTATTACAACCAAAACGTCTGATCCAGCATCATCCTCCTAGCATGAAATCCCTCTTCACCTCATACAAAGCAAGATCACCCAACAATACAATGTCTTCAAAGAGAAACCAACAACACTTCCTTACAAATTACAAAATTTCAGCCTTTGGATCTCTAGGATGAGTGATCCATATATAGATGTTTGTCAGAGAGTGAGTGAACTTCTGGGATTTTTACTAGTGTCATTTCATTGATATTTATTTGTTCCACTTGGAGATTTCATGATCTCTTACTCATCCCTGGGCGAATTTAGAGAGGCAAATGTCATATGAGCAGTTTCTAGAAGATTCTTTGAGTTTCCACCTAGCCAACTTCCTTTGCCATTTGTCTGCTCTCACTCATCGCACCCTATAGAAGGGATTTTTAGTATGCATCACAGCCCCCATGTGTAATAGGTGAGATGCTTTGCACCCTCAACATGGAGGAGTCTATATGGTCCAGTTCTGAGCAGTTCTGAGAAGTTTTTCAGGGAGAACTTCTAGGAAATGATGTAATTCGTTGAAATTGATCCTTTAAGGTATGAAACAACAATTTTAGGGGTTTGAGAGCCCTTGGTTTATGGACATATGTGATTGGGTTTGCAGTGCCCAAATATTCAATAATAGTTTCCCCCTAAAGCATGAGGTGGTAAATCTTCTGATGTCGGGTGAAATGCTTTATTATGAAGATCCGAGGTTTTTCAAACTAGAAGGTGACCTATAATAAGATATAATACAATACATTATCTTCATAATATTTTCATGATCTAGCTGTGGCAGCCATTCCCATGCTTAGCTTTATAAATTCATTTTCATGTACATAGAACAGACAATCATCTGTGTGGCAGACTGATGATTCTGGTAGAGCCATCATCCCTTAGCTTGGATGCTTATCTGTGCAACAATGATGTACATTTGATGTCTTTATTTTCCTGAATATGTTAGAGTCTGGATGGATGAAACTAGATCCGGGATCTTCAAACTCGTTCAATCTTCGCCCGAAGTACAAGTCGATCCATGTGAAAATATTTTCTGATGTCGAACATGGAAAGACATCACGTGATTACTAGCCAATGATGTAAGTTGTTAACAAGCGCGAGAGGAATCACTAATAATGATGATGACCCTCAAGGTACTACAGTACAATTCACGTGGTGTGAATATATGAATCGATGTTTAACACCATGCAAAATCTTTCGGTCAAAGGCCATTGATGTAAGCCTGTAACCAGAAGTGAGAAACTTTCCATTGAGGCACGCAAGTTTCAAAGTACTAAAAGGGTTGTTCCTAAGCCAACTTCTTGGATAATGAGTTGATGTCGACAAGAAGTAACCCGTCATAGAAGGGCCTTAATGAATCCCTCGTCTATGACACAAAATGGAGAAAATGATTTTGTGGAGGTGAAAACAATCTGATGATACAAGGTTCAGGGTGGCGGTCATGAAAAATGGAGAATGAAGGTATTGTAGCGAATGAGGCGTTAGTTGGGTTGGTGAATTCTCTGAGTGACTTCTCTTGAACATATCAGTGACACTGAAATGGATTGGTAGCGTTAACCCAAAAATGGATGGTACAGACGACCAATGGTGATATGACCGGTGAACGGAATAACCCAACCCGACTCAATCATGGTGATGGAGTGAAAGTGTCATGTTCAAGAGCGAACTTCTACCAATGAAGTTATTCAAGTTTTCTTCCCTTCTTTCCTAGTCATTGCTGACCACTACCTCTTTATTTTTGTTAAGCTTGAGGAGGATAACATATGCTTGTTCTATAATTTGCCCGTCGGGCAAACCTGTCGCTATGTTTTAACGAGCCTAGTGATAGTGAAATTCGTTCTTATTTGCATGGACAATTTTGTCGCTATTCTTTTAACAAGTTTAATGACAAAGATAACTCTGTCCTTTTCAATTTTAGAGTCTAAAAAGAAACAGAAAGGAAACTCCAGTGGTCCTTTTTTGTAATATAATCCCTTAAGTCCGAAAAGGTATAAAATAATACGAAATGGATGACTTTTTGATAGTTTTAACGAGCCGAACAAGACAAATGCTCAATATTTTTTTGTAATGATCCCTGGAGTCCAAAAGGATTAAAATATATAGGAGGGATGGCACTTCCAATGACTTTAACGAGCTGGAGAGGCCTATTTCTCGACAATCTTTTCATATTTTACGAGTTAGATGAAAAGAGCTTAAAGGAGACTCGTTTTTTGAGGAACGGGTGATGCTTTCGGATAGCAACTGGTTCCAGGTAAGGTTTGGAACTTTCCAATAATGGTAGTGTAAAGAAGGTGCCTAATAGAATCAATCATCGTAGTTGTTCCTAAAAAGGGGTAAACAATCAAATGGAGGCGTATGATTGGCTAAGAAAGAGTGGAGGTGATTGTAGGAACACGACCAAGGTTCAAAAGCTGATAATTATGTGATCACAATGGTTATTTACCGAAGGTGGGTTCATTTTTTAATGAGCTTTAACTCTAGGGGAACATATGCTCATTGCTAGGTTTATTTTTTAACGAGCTTAAACTTCACGTAAAACTACTTGTGCCAGTCGTATAATAAGGATGTCTCTTATCAGTAGGTTCATTTTTTAGGGAGCTTGCCCCATGTGCAGCTTTGCTCTAAAGCCTTTTGTATGCAAGCTAGGAATGAAAAACTACGAGGTTAAAGGGTTGAGAGCCTACAAACTAAGAAAATAAAAGGTCGTTTTTCACTTTCACGCAAAAAGGCTTGCATGCTCCCAGGTATAAAGAGAAGTAGAGGTGATCATAGTGGGGTCCTTTTTCCAATCTTATCCCATTTTCCTAGACAGACATGGGCGTCAAACTAGTCATAAACCCTACACAGAAACCTATCTTCTCTCTGGGGTTTTCTTGCCGAAGCAGACCAGGGCGCATGCCCCCTAGGTTTAGTCACAATCACCGAATCACTTGAGCTCATCAAGTTGGCGGACTCGAGATTGATGAGACATTCCTTGTGTAAAAAGACTAGTTAGGGATGACATTTGACTACTAGCTGCGTTTGAACCAGGGAACGAAAGTTGGTCAACTAGGTGGACCACTTTGCCTTCATGCGGAAAAAACATCACTCGAAAGAGTGAGGAAACAATAGCTCCCATGCTATAAATGTAGTCACGCCCAAGGAGTAGATTGTAATCTAGAGGCCCTTGGACTACCATCACATTTAGAAGAACAGTCTTCCTTCTCAAAGTTATAGTCAAATTTGGAAGGATCCCTAACAGTCAATTGGTTCCTTTGTTGAAGCCTGATAGATTTTGAATCTCAGGCAGAAGTGATGGCAAACCAAGCGCTTTCCAAGCAGTTGAGGAAAGGATACTCATAGAAGCCCCTTCATCTATCATAGTACCAACCATGATCATTCTGTAAGCTTGTACTATGATTTGGAATGGTACATTAGATGGTAGGCAGGGTCTCCCTAGTAGATTCCAATTGAAGGAAATGAATAGATTGCTTGGAGGAGGGACCAAATAAATGGCTGGATAAATCTCTGAAGAACTTCCTTCCTGTGGTAAAGGAATGGGTAGATTTCTCCCATGTTCATTAGATTATGTGTTAACGAAAAGAATTTGAATGGTATTGTTCTCATCCTCTTTGGTGACTGTATCATCTGAAGGTGGACCTTCTGAAGGCAAGACTAGGTTGACCGTTGTCTCGACCTGTTGACTTTGGTCTAGTGTGGACTCATAAGGTTTATCTTCAATGTTAGGTGCTTCGACCGACAACAAAGGTGTGTCAGTTGGGTTTTCAACTAGCGATGGACTCAGCAAGAGTTTCTTGTATTCAAGAGGAAGTCACTGTGGTGAATTAGGACAGCTATCCAAGACTCTTTTAGCTTCATCTAGGAAAGGACAATGGTGGAGGGCATGATCGCCTTCACACAGTCTACAAGGAAATTTAGATCTTCCTTTCTTTCCATTGGCTTCATTTTCACTAGTTGATGGTGTGCTCTCAACATGATCGTCAGAGGTTGAAGACACCGGATTGTGCAAGCAGGGAGACCAGTCCCTTAGGATCTGTGGGATGCATGGACAATCTCGATGATAGTGGTCTCCCTTACAAATGACACATGGAGATTTAGGTTTGTATGGTGCATTGTGTGGATTTTCGCCAGACAATGCATTTTCGCCCCCTTTCACCATTGGCTTCTTCTTCTTCTTCTCCTTCCCTTTCTTATTCTTCTCAGTTACTTGGTTTTTAGTGTTACTAGTTTCACCAAGCAAAGAGGAAGAAGGAGAGGGAGAAACAAATGAAGTAGAAGGTGGGGGAGTGACTTTAGGATCATCTGGTTGCTAATTTGATTGTTGAGTAATTTTGGTGTTTTGAATGACAGAGGTCTATAAAAGCCATATTGGCAGGCAAATTGTGAGTCCTGGAAGGGACAATGTAGCCATGTGTGGAGCACCAACATCTCCCCAAGAGGAGAAGGGACTAGCATTTCCCCCAAGGGGAAATCCTTGATTGGTAGACTCCATTTTCTCAACCTAAGACCAATGAGGGAATAGTGACATTATTCCAATTAAAATAAATTTTATGATGCTTTGACACAACTTTCTTTTTCAATTTTTAAGAGACAAGAAAAAGCTAAATATGACTCTAGTCGCCTTCAATTTTTAATGAGCCTGAAGTGACAAGTGATCATATAGACCTTTTATTTCAAGGATTCTGAAAAGGAACAAAAGTGACTTCTCTGGAAATCTAGACAGAGAGATTACCAAACTATTCGCAAAACTACAGAATACATTTTACGGTACAACAGTCAATCTTCTCGAATGTTGTGTTCAGTGCATTGTGATCGATAGGGCGACAGACACGGCTTCCTAAGGATAAAGGATATAGCCTATTGTGGTCTCCCAATATATACTCGATGATACGTGGGAGCACAAGTCCATATTGGCACTTGTCGTATCAAAGAGGAGGAATCACCCAACCTACGATAAAAACGATAGTTACCAGGTTTTACGACGCCAGAACACGTCTGTAGACTAGACTTCTAAATGTTGTGTGTTAGGTTCCAAAGAGTTTTTATGTTCATTGAGGTTTATTTTACATTTGATATTTCTTAAGAAGTTTTCCTTAAGGTTCACCACGTGATGTAGATATACAATTCCTAAATGTGCAATCTAAGATGATAAACAATCGTTTACTTTCTTTCAGTAATGAAAATCCTAGCTACTAGGGAAAGAGAAATGAAATTCTTTCAACATAGAGTATGCACTTTTCTTAAATCAATTACCACATGCAATCTAAATGAAAATGCACATGCATGTATTTGTTTTTCAGTTTCCTTAATGTGAGACTAACAAAAAGAAAACTAAGTACAGATCTAAACTATCTTATTTCAAAGCGATAATACTAACAATTTTCTCTTCAAAAAATGAAAGGAAGGCTAAGACGACACTTTGCAATTTTGAATTAAAACTGCTTTTCACACTTGAAATACTAATAAATTCAAATCAAGTACAATGGAAAAAATGTAATCGACTATCTAAAAGAGGAAGACTTTACAACACTCTTTTTCTTAACTGAAAACGACACTTGCGACACTTTCAAATCAAAAGACGACAGTTCGATTAAGCTACTATTTGCAAAGGAGAACTATAAATGGTGAAAAATACATAAAAAAAACATTCACAATTATTTATCAATGGAGACTGAATAATGTAAAGGAAGAAGGTTTCAACAGTGATATATTGATCATAGACAACAAAATTACTGAATAAAGTTGAGGACAGTGAAGAAAAGACCAAAATCTGGAGGTAGAAATAGTCTTACTCAATCATCGCACCTGTAACACAGGGAAACAGGCATGCATCTCACCTACAACACACGGGATGTGTGATGCATCCAGATTGTTAATGAGAGACAGTGTAATGGTCCAAGGATGAGACTAAGCTTGGTTTTCACTCACAGTTTGCAGCTAAGTTCAAGGATTTAGGCTAAGCTAATGATAGACAGTAAACACAAAGTATAGGGGCTAATCTAATGAGGTTATTTGAGCTACCACCAGGGCACTTAGGATGTTTGCAAGTTAGATGTTCAGTTCATAAACCAACCCAAAGTTTGACTGAAGCAACGTTGATCTACTTTGTAGTTGCATAGTAAAAGCAGTTCGAAGGCTAGCTCTCTTAACTTCAGGCTTTGTCTGTAGTTTATAAAGCAAACAACAGTAACAAACAAACAAATTATTCTCTTCCCAGTGGAGCTTCCATTTTGTTATCAGGAAAAATAGTGTCCATTCAGAGCTGCTAGTCCCACTAAGATGGGTAGCTATCTTAGAAACAAACAAAATAAAGTTACTTGTGTTTTCCTTTATGAGGGATAGATGAGAGAGAAGCAGAGAGTACCAACCTCAATATTTCGCTAGTCTCCTTGCTTGTTTCCTCTCTCCCTTGATAGAACTTTTGCCACTCCTTTCTCACTTGTCCCACTTCAAAGAACACCTCTAGAGTCAAGGCAGCAAAATACTATCAAAGCATAGAGATCTATAACCATAAACAATATAGGATCTTTTCCCTATTGAAAAAAATCTTGAAATGAAAAGTATCCTTCCAACAGATTTAGCCATTTATCTATAGAATCTACATCTATCTAACCTTCAAATATTGGAATTTCAATGTTGAATTTTACCTTAAAGGGAGTGGCACCTCCAAGGTCGTTACTGGATGAAGTTGTGTAGATTGTAGGCATCCATTGAAGGATCTAGGCAAAGTTGTCCATCATCTCATTCCTTTGTTGCTCAAGGGATTCTTCAAGCAAAATTTTGAAAGGATCTCCTACTCCCTTTTCTTTCTTATCTTCTACCATGGTAGGTCATTGTTGTTGGTGAGGATTATATTGCAAAGGTTCAACTTGTTCAAGCCTTAACTCTTTCTACCCTAACATTGTTGGGGATATGCACATAAAAACAAAGAAAGAGAGGGCTTCTCTAATACCATTGATCCATATTTATGAAGGAATGAAATCAAATACAGATATAAATAGAAACACAGAGTTGCAGTGAAAATAGAAATTTAATTCATTAATAAAAAAGTACTGAAAATTGTTTACATGCAAAATGAAAATAGACTAGCTCAGGCGATGGTAACTTATCTTTGAGTAGAGATGTGCAGCTACATGCCTTTTGAACTGTGTTACAATGAGGTTGGGAGGCCTATTTATTATTGATAAATAATTGAAAACCATAAATATCCAAAAACCTAACCCTAGGAGGTGAAGTGCCAAATGTATGTGGGCTCAGTTGGGGTAAAATGGTACATCAACTCCTCGGGGTAGTAACTTTGGCATACAATCTTCATTTGACACATACAATACCTAGTTAGAAATATCTATCCAAGGACTGCAAAATCATGTTGTAATCATTTTGTTTTCCAATTTTCTAAAAGAAAAGTTGTTTACGACCTAAAAATGGCTCTAAAAGTTTAGGACCTGAAAGGATGTCAAAAATAGTAAACTATGCTACAATTAAGGAAACTAAAAGAAACAATGTTTGGGTCCAGATGGAATAGGTGGGTGGCCACAAATATCCACCTAGATCAGAATACCCCCATTAGGAAGAAATGGTCCCCATTCTATTGAGTTCCTCCATTAGATCGGGAACTTCTGTTGAACTTCGTCCCTTGTCAGCCACTTTCCCTCGTGCAGGAAATGGTCAACTTTAACAACTTGATACAGTTGCATATTCTATTGGAAATTGTTATTGATCTATGTGTCCATGATCCAATGATTTGTGGCCTATTCCATGCAACTTGGATTGAGCTATATTGGTGTTAGTTGTTCTGTAATGTCTGATGTGTCTAGCAATGGTGTAAAGTATAGTTGAAGGCGATCTACATTGAACAATGGGTGCAGGTCAAGGAATGGGGGAATGTGAAGCTTCAAATCATTGTCTCCCATGGCATTGGTGATAGTGTAAGGCTTTCATCAGAGTGGTTGGAGTTTTTGATGGGCTACGGTAAGGCGCTCTCTCTAGAAATGCAAAGGAACTTTGTTGCCCACCTGAAAATTATATGGTACCTAATGTTGATAATGTTGTTTCTTTTACTTGGCATTGAATTTATCCAAGATTTCATCCACTTGTTAACCAATGTGCTAGATGCATTCAATAAAATTGGTTTCTTTATCAACCTCAAACTGTGCATGTGCATATTATGTCTGTGTAGTTGCATGAGTCATGGCAACATCAACAAGACACAATGGTTCAAATCCCAGATCGACATGAAAGGGGATTCCACCAGTCAATTTATGGAGAGTTATATTATAATTGTGCTAAACATAAGGAAGACTCTCATCCAAGTTTGTGGATGCTTGGAATTGTACATGCATAGTATGTGCATTATCATCCTATTGACGACCCTAGTCTAGCCATCAATCTGAGGATGGAATACGGTTGACTTGGTGAGCTTGGTGTCCAATAATGTAAATAATATGGACCATAATATGCTCAGGAACATGTTATCCCAATATGATATAATGGTCTGTGTGATCCCCAAATGTACCCACACTCATTCAAAGAAGAGTTTGGAAGTATCCTCTACTATGATACTCTTCTTGCAAACCGTCAATATAGCCATATTTGAAAATATGTCCACAACCACAAATACGCTATCGTTGTCATGCTTGGTAGACGGGAGGCTGATGAGCCCCATAAATGGGTAATTATATGGGCTCATTTAGCCTCTTAATTTGACTTAATCCACCATTCTCATTAGTTTATTGCATTTTTTTAATTATATTTATGTGAATAGAGTGAACTGGGTTGGTCATTATGACAAAAATTCTAATGTGTGCTTTATGCAGATTTTTGGTCAATTTTGAGACAAAATCAAAGGTTTAATGAGCATTTGGCAGCCAAATTCAAGGAAGAACAAGGGAGAGGATTTGTAGGAGGGTTTCCCCTTCATTTATGAGCCCTTACCTCAAATTCTCCATCAAAAACTCAGAGTACAAAGGCCCACATTGATGATTCCAAGGGGCAGCCGAGCAAGTCAAGTAGGACTGAAGTTATCTTCAATTCTAGGAAGCCGAGTTCCTTAATCTTAGGAGGACTGTTGGGAGTCCCCATTTGTATAAATAGGAAGGCTTAGGGCCTTAGTCATTTTAGTTATATTTTAGCCATTTCATAGTATATTTTCGCACTTTTGTGCAGCCTTGTGCTCAGCTCATTTTCGAGCTCTTTTTGAAGACAATTTTGTGATGTAACTACTATTTTTTTATAAATGAAGATGAACCAAGTTTTGAACCAACATTGATCTTTTCTAGAGGATTGAAGCACTTGGTTTAGGGCCCAACCCAAGATTCCCAGCACCTCTTTTGTGTGTTTATATGCTCTTTCTTGCATTCATGAGATAATTTCTGTTGTTTAGGTTAATCTTTCTTTGTTAAATTAGGTTGTTTTTTATGATTAGAATAGTTGTTTTTGCTTCAAGTTGCTTAACTAGTTTGCTGCAGTGACAAAAAAAGATCCAAAAAGGCTACCAATAGGACTTGATCTCCTTTCTCCCTCCTTGGGACCATGATTGGAGATCAAGGCACTACTGCTGCCACCAAAAACATTGTTTTTGCTTTTCCAATGCAATTGCTAGTTTGACATTTTGAGTTGGAGAAGTTGATATTAGTTTTGATTCACATGCTTAGATCATTTCATCTTCACTTACCCTGGTTTTCTCGCATAATCTTCTGTACATAAAGTTATGTTCAACATTTCTCTAGTTTCAAGTCAGAATTTAGGTTAGAATAGACAAAACTCTGTTTTTCGGTTCTTGCTTTGGTCAGTTTTGAGAAGTGTGCAACTCTCTTGTAGAACATTCTAGCTTATCATTCCTTCATAACACAGCTTGTACTAGTTCATCTCTCCAAAAGTCCCCACTCATCTACCACCTCTCACCAATCTGCCCTAATTTCCGCATTTTTATCACAAAGTTGCTTTCTTGACCTTTGAACAAATCCAACCATCTCCTTCATTGCTGATCTTCATTGACAACATTCTAGATCCCTCAACACCTTCATCTGACCTCCATTTCCCTTTTCCCATCATTTTTTCACCTTCAAACCTCCAAAAGCCACCTTCAGCCTCCTCCTGTAGATCCTCCTATAGAACCTCATGTAGATCCCCTGCAGCCTCCTATAAGATTTCCTGTGGGTGGTTTTTCGAAGTTTTATCACAATGCAAGTCTTCATAAGGGTACTAGGGGCTTCTTAGGAACCCTCCACACCTTCCTCGCCATCTGCAAAAGCCAACTCGATCTTCTTTCGCCACCAACCCTCTACACAGTCACAACTAGTCAAATCACAAGCATAATAATTTCACATAAAAATACTCAAAAGTACAAAAAGATAATTTCTTCTCATTTCTCTTCAAAAGTATCTTGAATAAATGTAATTTTCCTTTTTAGTAGTCAATGACACCCATTTCAGTAGTTTCCATCTCTTTTCTTGCAAAATTAGGGTTTGATAGGGTTTGCTAGGGGTTACGTTTCATTTCAGTTTTCCTACTCTTTCTGCAAGTAGAATAGCCCCTATGGAGTTAGCTTTCTTCCATCACAGTAAAATCTTCTTCGGAGAACTCATAGAAGTTGGCTTAAGTTCCTAGCAAACTTGCACCACCTGATCAAGTGACAGCCCGCAGTAAGAGCTAGTACTTATGCATACAGCACTGTCTCTTGCAAGTTTGTTACGAACTACTGGGTTGATAAAAGTAAAGAAGGAAGCCCCAAGAGTTACAGCATTATTGCTGCAATACTAGAGCTCACCATTCTTTTTGGCACTGTTCCTGGGGAAGCGTCAAAGTACTTTGTGATTACTGCTTTTCTTCTATTTTTTACTGCAACATTCTGCTAAGTAGTTTATTTCATTTCAATTCTGCAATTTTCATTTCAGCAAGCGTAGATTAGACATTTCCTACTTTCATTTCAAATTCTACAATTTTCATTTCAACAAGCGTAGATTAGACATTTCCTGCTTTCATTCCAAATTCTGCAATTTTAATTTCAGAAAGCGTAAATTAGTCATTTCCTGCTTTCATTTCAATTCTGTAATTTCCATTTTAGCAAGCATAAATTAGTCATTTCCTGCTTTCATTTCAATTCTACAATTTCCATTCTAGCAAAAGTAGATTAATCATTTCCTTGCTTTCATTTCTATTCTGCAATTTCATTTCAGCAAGTTCATTTCAGTTAGTTGCAATTTGTTGTTCAATCCATTTCAGTTTTTCAAGTACAAGTAGAAAAAAAAAAAAAAAACAAAACAAAAAACAAAAAAACAAACAAACAAAAAAACAAACAAACAAACAAACAAAACAAAACAAAAACAAAAAACAAAAATCACCCAAAAATAAATCTCCTTTCATGCCTTGTAGGAGTAGAGATAATTTAGAAAAAAAATTGCACAACACCCCCACTACTTCACACCGCCAACCTTCTCTCTTCTTCGGTGGCTGCAATAAAGAAACACCCTTAGGTAATAGCCAGACATATTTGAAGAACCCATAGGGGAAGAAGAAGCAGAAATCCATTTCTCTGGAGACCATTGCCAAAAACAGAAATGTTGGGAGCAGTACCTTTTCTTCCAACTCATCCCTTAGAGGTGAATTTGAAAATTTGCTGAAAGATTTCAAGAGTGAGATGAGGTAGATGCTCACCCTGCATATCAAAAGAAAACAGGAGGAATTAGAGAGGGCTTTGGCCATGTTTTATCTTAGGTGCACCAGGAGGCATCCTAGAAATGAATGCCCATTGAAGTTAGCAGAGGTTTATTCAATCTATGAAGAAAATCATTCTACAAACAAGTGCCCTTTCTTGCCCAGATTTAAAGCTATGTACCAAGGGGCTGAAGTAGTCACCGAACAGACATATTACATAGACCAAAGGAGGCCACATGGACCTAGACCATATTAGCAGGGGATGCAAGGGACATCTCAAGCATACTACAACCCCAACTAAGTCACTTCTATACCTTCTTGGGGCCCTCTTGATCATCCTTCCTGGTCCACACCTCCTCCTCGGTCCTTCACATCTCCATATTATTCCCTACCAGCTACTCATCCATTTCACCCCTATGCTCAGCCACAGCCTCAGTGGAATGCACCTCATTAGAGGTGGAGGCCCCATTACAACTCTCCTCCCACTCTTTTGCCTCCACCACTTGCTCAACTGCAACCATTGCCTCCTGCTCCACCAAGGAAACTTCAAATGCCTACTCAACTGAACCTGAACCCGAATAACAGACAAGCCCAGAAAGTATATAGTGGGGAACCACCATTTCCAAACCCGCACATTGGATTATCTCAACCCAATTGCAAAGATGAGGTACAACACTTCCAAACAACTCCTCTGGAGCTCTACGATCTTCACCATAGCTCAGGAAGAGTATTGCAAAATAGAGATTATATTGATATCATTAAAGGACCACATCCAATAGAAGAAGATGAAAAAGAGAAGGTCAAAGAACCATTGGCTGCACTTGATGAAGAGAGGACATCAAAATCAGAGATTGAGAGAGCTCCCTCATGGTTACCAACAAATCCTCCATGTATTCAAGAGAAAAATCAACAAAAAGAGGAAGATATGAAGGTCATGGTAGAAGAAGACATGAAGAATGATCCAGATCAACAAAAGGACCAAGGACATCACAGCTATATTGAGATATGGTTCCAGATGGTCACTAAGTTGCAACAGTACTCTCTTCCTCGACTATATTTGATCCCTTCAAAGTCAAATCATTTAGTCTCTGAAATCTAGATACCTGTGAAAGCATGCATTTCAAGCCTCCACATCATTTTGTCTATCATCTCAATGTGCACATGGATCCATTGGAAGTATTCTTATACTTGAAAATGATTTTGTTTTCCAAGTAGGGTAGGGTAAAAAAAAAGGAGAAAAAAAAGGTAAAAAAATAAGAGAAAAAATAAAAATATAAGGTGAAAACCTCCTCGAAGGCGCCTTAGATTGGCTTATTGATTGAAAACCTCCATGAGGCGGTCAATGGGTTGGAAAGAAGAGAAAAGAAAAAGAGAATAAGATCCCTGGGTGAAAACCTCCCTTGGAGGTGCCCAGGGCAGGCAATTAGGGTGAAAACCTCCTTGAGGTGCCCTAGTTGTTTTCAAAAAAAAAAAAAGAGGAAGAGAAAAAGAGAAATGAATTTCCAGTTGTATTGCAGGTTTGCAGGAGAACTTCAGGAAGCGGCAGTAGGTGCCAAGGAAGCTATGAAACCAATAACATCAACTATCCTACCTTCCCTCACCCTCTCCATCATTCTTGACATTCTTTCCACCTCACTGTGCTTCTTTTATGAAAACTGTGTTTTCTACAAGAGACTCCTGTAGAAATTACAGAGAGCTGAAAATAGATTTTAAAAGCAGTTTGGTGAACAAGAAAGCTTCATGAAGGGTTTATGAATCCCCCTACAGTCTTCAACCCTCTCTTCCATCATTTCCAAGTCTGCATTACAGCCCAAACTCTTTTTTCTTACTGTCCAAAAAACTGCAGAATACTCTTATACAAAAATACATAGAGCAGAAATTTGGTTTTTACCTAACTTGAAAACCGTGCATCCATTTAAAAAATTGTTTCATGGGGAGTTGTATAGGGATGATGGAAACATGCCCAAGAAATTTCAGCCAATTCCAATTCATGGTTTCCAAGAAATTAGCCTCCATCACCTTCAGCCATTTTTGCATTTTCTCCATATCCATGCATGTTTCCAGGAAAACTAGTGTCTTTTCAATCTACTAGTCCCACTAAGATGGGTAGCTATCTTAGAAACAAACAATCAAAGTAATTTTCAATTTCCTTTATCTATGATAGATATTAGAGAAGCAAAGGGGACCAACCTGGATCTTCCGCTTGGCTCCTTGCTTGATTTCTCTCTCCCTCGATAGAGCTTGCCACTCCTCTCCTACTTGTCCCGTTTTAGAGAATACCTATAGAGTCAAAGTAACAAAAACCATCAAAGCATCTTGATCTATAATATCATAAACAATGTAGAATCAAAAATACATTGACCATACAATTTCATTCACAAATAACAAGATTCACAAATACATGATTATATGGAGTAAATGTCAAATAACTTTATTAATAGTAGAAGAGAGGATTACAACCCACCTGTCTAATCCAACATCATCCTCCCAGCATCAAAGCCCTCTTCACCTCATGAAAAGCAGGATCACCCAACAATACAATGTTCCTTCTCAAAGAGAAACCAACATCACTTCCTTACAAATTACAAAATTCCAGCCTCTAGATCTCTCATATGAGGGATCCATTTATAGATGTCTTGCAAGGGTGTGAGTCAGCTCTGGGTTTTTTATTAGTGTCATTGCACTGATAGCTTTTGGTTCCAATTGGATATTTCATAGATCTCTTACTCATCCTTGGGTGAATTCGGAGAGGCAAGTGTCATATGAGAAGTTTGTGGAATATTCCATGATCATCCACTTAGCAAATTGTCTCTGCCATTTATCTATTCTCACTCATCACACCCCACAGAAGGCTCTTTTAGTATGAATCACACCTGGCTAGTGTAGCATCTAGTATGCATCGCACCTTAACCATGGAGCAGTCAGTATGGTCCAGTTTTGGCCAATTCTGAGTGGTTTTTCAGGTGGAACTTCTAGGAAATGATGTAATCAGTTGACCATGATCCTTTAGGGTATGAAACAACACTTTTAGGGGTTAAAGAGCCCTTGGTTTATGGACATATGAGTTTTGGGTTGCAGTGCCCAAATATGTCTATAACAGTTTCCCCCTAAAGCATGAGGTCATAAATCTTTTGATGTCGGGTGAAATGCTTTATCATGAGGATCCAAGGTATTCGAACTGGAAGGTGACCTGTATAAGATACAATACAATACATCATCATCATATTATTTTCATGATCTAGCTAAGGCAGGCATTCTCATGCTCAGCTTTATAAATTCATTTTCATGTACATAGGACAGATAATCGTCCACTGTTGCAGACTTGTGTTTCTTCGCATGTAGAGTCATCTTCCCTTGCTTAGATGAGTATCTGTGCAGCTTCTATGTACAATTGATGTCTTTATTCTCCTAAATATATCACAACCTGGATGGATGAAACTAGATCTGGGGTCTTCAAACTCGTTCAATCTTTGCCCGATGTACAAGTCAATCCTTGTCAAAAGGTGTTTTGAAGTTGAACATGGAAAGGCATCGCCTGATTACTAGCCAATAATGTAAGATGTTAACAAGCGCGAGAGGAATCTTCGATAATGATAATGACCCTCAAGGTACTATAGTACAATTCATGTGGTGTGAATATATGATCTGATGTCGAACACCATGCAAAATATTTCGGTCGAAGGCCATTGATATAAACCTATCGTTGGAAGTGAGAAACCTGCCATTGAGGCATGCAAGCTTCAAAGTACTAAAAGGGTTGTTTCTAAGTCAACTTCTTGGATAATGAGTTGATGTCGACAAGAAGTGACTCGCCATCGGAGGGCCTTAATGTTTCCCATGTCTACGACACAAAATGGAACAAAATATTTTCTGGTGAAAATGATCTGGTGATATAAGGTTCAGGAATGGTGGTCATGAAAAATGAAGGGTGAAGGTATTGAAGTGTATGAGGTGTTTGCTGAATGGTGAATTCTCTAAGTGACTTCTCTTGAACATGTCGGTGACACTGAGATGGATTGGTAGCATTAACCCCAAAATATGGATTGTACGAAGGACCAATGGTGATATGACTGGTGAACAAAATAACCCAACCCGACTCAATCATGGTGATGGAGTGAAAGTGTCATGTCCAAGAGCAACCTGCTACCAAAAAAATTCTTCAAGTTTTCTTCCCTTTTCCCCCAATCATTGCTGACCAGTACCTCTTTATTTTCGTCAAGCTTGAGGAGGATAACATATTCTTGTTCTATAATTTTCCCTTCGGACAAACCTGTCGCTATGTTTTAGCGAGCCTAGTGACAGTGAAACTCGTTCTTATTTGGGTGGACAAGTTTGTCGCTATTGTTTTAATGAGTTTACTGACAAATATAACTTGGTCCTTTTGATGTTTAGAGAGTTTGAAAAAGGGATGAAAAGAAAACTCTAGTAGTCCTTTTCCGTAGCATAATCCCTTAAGTCCGAAAAAGTATAAAATAATATGAAAGGGATTACTTTTTGATCGCTTTAGCGAGCCGAAAAAGACAAGCGCTCGATATTTTTGTTTGATAATCCCTCAAGTCCAAAAAGATTAAAATACAGGAGGGATGGTACTTCCCCTTACGTTAACGAGCCAGAAAGGCCAATAGCTCAACAATATTTTTATATTTAACGAGTCTAAAAAGAGTTTAAAAGAGACTCATTTTTTAAGAACGAGTGGTGTTTTTGGGTAGAAACTGGTTTCAAGTAAGTTTGGAACTTCTCAAAACATGACATTGTGAAGAGGGTGGCTGACAGAACCACTCATCACAGCTGTTCCTCAAAAGGGTAAACAATCAAGTGGAAGCACATGATCAGCCAAAAGAATGGAGGTGATGGTAAGAACACAACGAAGGCTCAAAAGGCTGATAGCAAGGCAATCACAAAGGTCATTTACCGAGGGTGGACACATTTTTAATGAGATTGAATCGGAAGAAACTATGCTGAGTGGCGGGTTTATTTTTTAACGAGTTTGAACCCTACGAAAAATTGCTCATGCCAATTGTTTAAAGATGTCTCTCATCGATAGATTTATTTTTTAATGAGCTTGAACGCTACTATAAAATGTGCTCATTGCCTTTTTACATAAGCTAGAAATGACCAAACTACAAAGCTAACTACACTAAAGCTAAGAAACTACTGAGGTTAGGTGAGATGGTTCTGTATTTCGTCTAGACACAACCTCTCCTTCGCTCCGTCTACTCACCATAGACAAAGGTGAATGGTGGTCAGACCAATCACCTAACCCAAGAAGTTGACACTAAAAAGATAAAAAACTAAAAAATGAAATCGATCGTCTTTCACTTGCGTAAAAAAGGTTTTCATGCCCCCTGGTATTGAGAAAACGAGAGTTTCCAGGTCACCATATGAAAGTCCTTTCGGTTAGGCAGGATTGCTTCTATCCATGGCTAAACAAAAAACACTTCCTTATCTCTATCCATCGAAATAGACAAAGGTGAATGGTGTGAGCTTCCAATCACATAACCTGTCGGGAAACCTTCTTTTTTTTTTCAGTTGGGTTTGCCTGCCGAAGTAGACCAGGGTGCATGCCCCCTAAGCTTCGTCACATTCACTGGACTATTCACGGTAATTAGGTGGATGAAATGAAGGTTGAAGAGACATTCTCGATGCAAAGAGACCATTTAGGGATGATTTTTGACTTGTAGCTGTGTCTGAGCCTGGAAATAAAAGTTGGTCGATAAGCTCTACCATCCTACCTTCATGCAGGAAATAAATCACTCGAAAGAGTGTGGAAACAATAGCTTCCATGCTATAAACATAGTCACACCCAAGGAGTAGATTGTAATCTAGTGGTCCTTCGACTACCATCACATTCAACTGAACGGTTTTCCTTTTCAAAGTTATCGACAACTTCGGAAGGATCCCCAATGGTTGACTGGTTCCTTTGTTAAAGCCTGAAAAATTTTGTGTCTCAGGCAGAAGCGATGGCGAACCAAGCGCTTTCCAAGTAGTTGAGCAAAGGATAGTCATTGGAGCCCCTTCATCTATGATAGTGCTAGAAATGATCAATTTTGTAAACTTGTACTATGATCTGGAATGGTACATTAGATGGAAGGCAAGGTCATGCTAGTTGATTCAAATCAAAGGAAATGACTAGACTGCTCGGAGGGGGTACCGGATAAACAGTTGGATGAACCTCATGAACTGGGGAGTTTTCCTCCTATTGTAAAGGAATGGGAGGATTGCCCCCAAGTTCATCAAACTTTGTATTAACAAAAAGAATTTGAACGGTATTGCTCTCATTCTTTCTGGAAATTGTATTATCTGAAGGTGGACCTTCTGAAGGCAAGACTGGGTTGACTGCCATCTCGACTTGTTGACTTTGGTCCGGTATGGACTCAGAAGGTTCACTTTCAATGATAGGAATTTTGACCGACAATTGAGTTACGTCAGTTCGGTTTTCAATTAGCAATGGAATCGATAAGAGTTTCTTGTACCCAGGCAGAAGTCGCTGTGGTGAAGCAGGACGATTAGGCAAGATTCTCTTGACCTCATCTAGAAAAGGACAACAGAGAAGGTGATGGTCTCCTCCACATAGTAGACATGGAGTTTTGACCTTTCTTTCCTATCCAAGACTTTTGTTTTCACTAGTTGATGGTGTGCTATTGACGTGATTGCTAGAGGTTGATGACACTGGATGGTGCGAACAAGGAGACCATTCTCTCAAGATCTGCAGGATGCAAGGACAATCTTGATAAAAATGGTTTTCTTTGCAAATTAGACAAGGATATCTAGGAGATTTAATGTGTTAATTTTCACCAGATGATTCATTGTTTCCCCCTTGCTTAACTCGCTTCTTCTTCTTCTCCTCCTTCCCTTCCTTCTTCTTCTCAGTTACTTGGTTTTTAGTATCACTAGTTTCACCAAGTGAAGACGAAGAAGGGGAGGGAGAAACAATCGAAGTAGAAGGTGAAGAGACAACTTCAGTATCATTTGGTTGCTGATTTGATTGCTGAGGAATCAAGGTATTTTGAACGATAGAGGTCGAGAATAGCCATACTGGTAGGCCAATTGTGATTCCCGGAAGGGACAATGTAGCCATATACGGAGCGCCAATATCTCCCCAAGAAGAGAAAGGACTAGGATTCCCTCCAAGAGGGGTTCCTTGATTGGTGGATTCCATTATCTCAACCTAAGATCAATGAAGGAACAGGGATGTTATTCCATATTAAATAAATTTTATGACGCTTTGACACAACTCTTCTTTTTCAATTTTTAAGATTCGAGAAAAAGCTAAATATGACTCTAGTTGCCTTCGATTTTTAATGAGCTTGAAGTGACAAGTGCTCAGATGGACCTTTTCTTTTAAGGAGTCGAAAAGGAACGAAAGTGACTACTCTGGAAATATAGACAGAGGGATTACCAAACCAATCGCAAAACTGTAATATACACCTTGGTCATAAATTAAGGAGAAATTACCAAGGACTTTACATACGGTAGTCAATCTTCCCGAATGTTGTGTTCAGTGCATTGCGATCGATAGGGTAGCAGACACGGCTTCCTAAGGATAAAGGATATCAGCCTATTGTGGTCTCCCAATATATACTTGAAGCTACGGGGAGCACAAGTCCTTACTAGCACTTGTCGTATCAAAGAGGAGGAATCACTCAACCTTCGACGAAAATGATAGCTACCAGGTTTTACAACACCGAAACATGTCTCTAGCCTAGACTTCTAGATGTGTTGCTTTAGGTTCCAAAGCATTTGTATGTTCATTGAGATTTATTTTAGATTTGATCTTTTTATTTTAGACTAAAATGAAACTTTCAATTTTGAATGGAAAACTAATTTTCACACTTCAAATATTAACAATTAAAATCAAATACAATGACAAAAGTACAATCGACTATCTAGAGGGGGAAGACTTTATGACACTCTTCTTTTTGACTCAAAATGACAGTTACGACACTTTGTTGCATCAAAAATGACAGTTCGATTAAGCTACTTTTGACAAAGGAGGACTGTAAATGATTGAAAAATACATAAAAAAATTTGAAAATCCTAATCAATGGAGGTTGAATAATGTAAAGGAAGGAGGCTTCAGCAATGATATACTGATCATAAGTAGCAAAACTACTAAATAGAGTTGAAAATGAGGAGGTAAAAACCAAATTCCAAAGAGAGAAAGAGTATCACTCAATCATCGCACCTATCCTTCAGGGAAACATGGATGCATCTCACCTGCAACACACGGGAGGTGCGATGCATACAAGCTTACAGTTACAGATAGTGTGGTGGACCAGGGAGTGAAAGAGAGTTTGTTTTTGCTCAAAATTTGCAGCTAAGTTCAGTTATTTTAGCTGAGCTATGATGGACAGTAAAACAAAGTATAGGGGTATGATTTGAAGAGGTTATTGAGCTACCACAAGGGTGCTTAGAATGCTTGTAAGTCATATGTTCAGTTCATAAACCAACTCGAAGATTGACTGAAGCAACATTCATCTACTTCACAATTGCATAGCAAAGGCGGTTCAAAGGCTATCTGGCTAACTTCAGGCTTCGTCTGTAGTTTATAAAGCAAACAACAATGACAAAAGACAAACTATTCATTCCCCAGTGGAGTCGCCATTTTGTTTCCGGGAAAACTAGTGTCTTTTCAATCTGCTAGTCCCACTAAGATGGGTACATGTCTTAGAAACAAACAATCAAAGCAATTTGTGATTTCCTTTATGTATGATAGATAAGAGAGAAGCAAAGGGGACCAACCTAGATCTTTCACTTGGCTCCTTTCTTGATTTATCTCTCCCTCAATAGAGCTTACCACTCTTCTCCTACTTGTCCCACTTTAGAGAATACCTATCAAGTCAAAGTAACAAAACACCATCAAATCATCTCGATCTATAATATCATAAACAATGAAGAATCAGAAAGACATTGACCATACAATTGCATTCACAAATAACAAGATTCACAAATACACGATTATATGGAGGAAAACTCAAATAACTTTATTAATAGTAGAAGAGAGGATTTCAACCCACCTGTCTGATCCAGCATCAAAGCCATCTTCACCTCATGAAAAGCAAGATCACCCAACAATACAATTTTCCTTCTCAAAGAGAAACCAATAACACTTCCTTACAAATTACAAAATTCCAGCCTCTAGATCTCTTAGATGAGGGATCCATTTATAAATGTCTTGCAAGGGTGTGAGTCAGCTCTAGGTTTTTTATTAGTGTCATTCCATTGATATTTTTTGGTTCCACTTGGATATTTCATTGATCTCTTACTCATCCCTGGGTGAATTCAAAGAGGCAAGTGTCATATGAGAAGTTTCTGGAAGATTCCATGATCATCCACTTAGCAAACTGTCTTTGCCATTTGTCTATTCTCACTCATCACACCACTCAGAAGGCTCTTTCAGTATGCATCGTACCTGGCTAGTGTAGTATCCAATATGAATCGGACCTTGACAATGGAGCAATCAGTATGGTTTAGTTTTGGCCATTTTTGAGTGGTTTTTCAGGTGGAAATTCTAGGAAATGATGTAATCAGATGACCATGATCCTTTAGGGTATGAAACAACACTTTTAGGGGTTAAAGAGCCCTTGCTTTATGGACATACGAGTTTGGGGTTACAGTGCCCAAATATCTCTATAACAATGCATCCATTTAAAAACCTGTTTCATGGGGAGATGCATATGAGTGATGGTAACATGCCCAAGCAAATTCAGTCAATTCCAGTGTACGGTTTCCAAGAAATTGGCCTCAAATCACCTTCAACCATTTTTAGTTTTTCTTGAAATATGTGTATCCATTGACCACAATTTTTCTATGGGAGGTGCGTAATGACGATGGAAACATGCTTAAAAAATTTTAGGTCAATCAAGTCTACCATTTGGGAGCTATGGACAAAACAAGTCACTGTCTTGCAAAAATCTAGCATCAGCAGCATGAGGGTGCAAATCTAAAGGTTGAAGCAGACTCCTATAGCTTAGATCCAGCTAGAGGATACCTACACAAGAAAAATAGCCACATATCAGCAACCAGACAAGCATGCATCCACAGAAACAAAGGCATGCAACAGAAGAAAAGGCCACAGCACCTCACGACAAATGCATTCAACTTCCAGGTAAGTGTCTAAACCCATTCCTCTATTGCATCGTATGATTTGAAAGCTGCATGGACAAATGAGATGGTTACAATTAAGTGAAATTGGTGGCCAGCTAACTGGCCACCTTCGGCCAGTTCAAATAGTAGGTCAGAAGATGCAGTCAGCACTTGTGGTCCCTCAGTTTTGGGAAGAAAAAACTCAGAACCGATAGTGGTGGTGGCATATAACGATAATGATGGACGTAATGGCGGGCAGGTGACATGAAAAACCATTATGAGACTGGAGTAGGACCAACGGTTCGAATTGGGATAACGTACCCATCCTGCCACCTCACCTCGTCACCGCAAATCACACCATCAGCTTAAGTACAGTGCGGTCTAAGTCTCCACCACCCTTTTTTCATTTGAGTCGACGAGTTCTCGACTACAACATTCACCTACCACCTTTAGAACTGTGAAACAATCATTCTCTGCCAGTTTTCAAAACCCTCCTGCTTATTGGGTTCTACAGGAATAGAAAACACAGTCTACAGGAGCAAGAAAACATCGTCTATAGGAGCCTTTCTACAGGAAGGCTAGAGAGCAGCTATGGAGAGGAAAAATTCGGATTTTTTGCCAAATTCGAGCTTGAAAAGAGGTAGGCTCAGAAACCCACTCTGCATGTGATATATATATACAAGGTGGTGGATTAGAAGCAAAGTATTGGGTTAAAAAAAAAAGGGAAGAGAGCTCAAAAGTTTGCCTATGTTTTTTTGAATTCTATACTGTCTCTCCGTTTTCCTCTCTGCACTCAAAATATATCTTTTTTTCCTTCCTCGTATTCTTCTATGAAAAAAAAGAAGAAGAAAAAGAAAATAAAAAAGGATGTAACCATAGAAAATCAAGCCTCGAAAAATGAATTTGAAAGTTCGTTTACTCTATGAGGGAAAAAACACTGTTCTATATTCCTTTTTCTGTTAAAAAAATTGAGTTCCTCCAAAATCCGAGAAGTAAATTCAGGTTGAAAAAAGTTTGAAGGGAGGGAAAAATTGCAAATTGATGTTGTGAAAAAAGAAGAACATGAGAAATTCCATCTCTAGTTTCATAAAGACAAACATCAGCTATTCCTCTGTTTCCAGTTTTGAAAGTTGTTTCCTTCTTCCTCACCTGAGCATTTTCGGAGGTCATTAAACACCATGCTAGGAGGTTTTATGAGAAAGGAGCCTTTGAACTCCAATGAGCACCCAAAAGTGGTGGCCCTTTTCACCAGGGCAAACTGGATGTCTTTCTTCGAGAGAATTCAAGGATATGATGAGGAGGTGCCCGAGGAATTTTTAATGTCCTTAAGAACACATTTGAAAACCCATGCTACAATCAGTTTCAGGGGTTTGACCATAGAGCTTACACCAGAATTCATCAGCAGAGTCACAGATCTTCTACTTGGGCTCCCTTGGATTAAAGAGGAAGAACCACTAGGACAGGTTGCTAAAAAGACATTTTTTCAACCTGATCAACATCCTGTAGAAGATAAGAATGGGGTCAGAAGAACAAGTTTACCTCATCCATGGGGTGAGGTCAGCTACCAGATCATGAAATATATCTCTTTTGAAGTAAGATTAAATATATTTTATGGTTATCACTTCATATTATTGCATGAATTAAGATATGGAATGGACCTACATGCAGCTAGAAAACTCAGTCTGCCATATTTTCTCCTCTAGTCTTTGATAGAGTCTGGCCCCAAGTTAAATGCAGGGGTTCCAGACCAACTAGCCCACCATGGGCTCATAAAATTGTTGGTAGAGGATGCTCTACACACATACACCATCCCCATAGCTTGAGGTATTTTTAGAAATATGGCAGGGGAAGATGAGGAGGAAACAGAGGAGGAAATCAAAACAGAATATGAGAAGGAAGAACCTGAAATAGAGAATAAAAGACTAGAGAAAAGAGGAAGAAACCCAGAACGGAAAAGGAAAAAACTAAAACATAAAATAAAAAGGCTAAACCAGAGAAGAAAAAGAATAAAGGAGAGAAGGCAGAAACTAAACAAGATGAGAAGGAAACCAAAACAGGGCTTGAGGAAGCAAAGCTAACAGAGGCAGAGAAGACAAAAGAAGAGGAAAAAGAGGAAGAAGAAATACAAAAGTGGGAGGAGGTGGATAGAAAGGCAAGATTCCATGATAAAGAGGAGGTTATCACATCAGAAGCATGGGATGTCAGGGAATCCATCAGAGCCATCAAGGATGAAGAGATATATTAGTTGCTCAGAGGATGAGCAACACCTTTAGTAGGGGGTGATGATGAGCCCTAGAAATGGGTAATTATATGGGCTCATTTAGCCTCTTAGTTCGACTTAATCCACCATTCTTATTATTTTATTGCATGTTTTTTATTATATTTATGCTAATAGAGTGAATTGGGTTAGTCATTATGCCAAAAAGTCTAATGTGTGCTTTATGCAGATTTTTGGTCAATTTTGAGACAAAACCAAAGGTTTAATGAGCATTTGGCAACCAAATTCAAGGAAGAACAAGGGAGAGGATTTGTAGGAGGGTGCCTCCTTCATTTATGAGCCCTTACCTCAAATTATCCATCAGAAACTCGAAGTGCAAAGGCCCACATTGATGATTCCAAGGGGCAGCCGAGAAAGTCAAGTAGGACTGTTGTTATCTTCAGTTCTAGGAAGCCGAGTTCCTTAATTTTAGGAGGACTGTTGGGAGTCCCCATTTGTATAAATAAGAAGTCTTAGGGCCTCAGATTTTTTTAGTTAGATTTTAGCCACTTCATATTATATTTTCACATTTTTGTGCAGCCTTGTAATCAACTCATTTTCGATCTCTTTTTGAAGACAGTTTTGTGATGTAACTGCTATTTTTTGATAAATGAAGATGAACCAAGTTTTGAACCAGCACTGATCTTTTCTAGAGGGTTGAAGCTCTTGGGTTAGGGCCCAAACGAAGCTGCCCAACACCTCCTTTGTGTATTTATATGCTTTTTCTTGCATTCATGAGATAATTTCTGTTGTTTAGGTTAATCTTGCTCAGTTAAATTAGGTTGCTTTTAATGATTAGAATAGTTGTTTTTGCTTCAAGTTTCTTAAGTAGTTTGCTGCAGTGACAGAAAAATATCAAAAAAGGATACCAATAGGACTTTATCTCCTTTCTCCCTCCTTGGGACCATGATTGGAGATCAAAGCACTATTGTTGCCACCAAAAACACTGTTTTTTCTTTTCCAATGCAATTGCTAGTGTGACATTTCAAGTTGGAGAAGTTGATATTAGTTTGGATTCACATGCTTAGATCATTTCATGTTCATTTACCCTAGTTTTCTCACATAATCTTCTATACATAAATTTTTTTTTAGCATTTCTCTGGTTTTAGGTCAAAATTTAGGTTAGAATAGACAAATCTTTGTTTTTCAGTTCTTACTTTGGTCAGTTTTGAGAAGTGTGCAGCTCTCTTGTAGAACATTCTAGCTTATCATTCCTTCATAATATAGCATGTACCATTTCATCTCTCCATATTTCCCCACTCATCTGCCACCTCTCGCCAATCTGCCCTAATTTCTGCGTTTTTTTCACAAAGTTGCTTTCTTCACCTTTGAACAAATCCAACCATCTCCTTTGTTCCTGATCTTCATTGAAAACGTTCTAGATCCCTCAACACCTTCATCTAGCCTCCATTTCCCTTTTACCATCATTTTTCCACCTTCAAACCTCCAAAAGCCACTTTCGGTCTCCTCCTGTAGATCTTCCTGTAGAACCTCCTATAGATCCCCTGCAGCCTCCTGTAGGATTTCTTGTGAGTGATTTTTTGAAGTCTGATCACAATGGAAGTCTTCATAAGGGTACTAGGGGCTTCTTAGGACCCCTCAACACCTTCTTCACCATCTACAAAAGCCAACTCCATCTTCTTTCGCAACCAACCCTCTACACAGTCACAACTAGTCAAATCACAAGCATAATAATTTCACATAAAAATACTCAAAAGTACAAAAATATGATTTCTTCTCATTTCTCTTCAGAAGTAGCTTGAATAAATGCAATTTTCCTTTTCAGTAGTCAATGGCACCCATTTCAGTAGTTTCCATCTCCTTTCTTGCAAAATTAAGGTTTGTTAGGGTTTGCGTTTCATTTCAGTTTTCCTTCTCTTTCTGCAAGTAGAATAGCCCCTATGGAGTTAGCTTTCTTCCATCACAGTAAAAGCTTCTTCTGATAACTCATAGAAGTTGGCTTAAGATCCTAGCAAACATGCACCAGCTAATCAAGTGAGACCCTGCAGTAAGAGCTAGTACTTGTGCATACAGCACCGTCACTTCCAAGTTTGTTACAAACTACCGGGTTGATAAAAGTAAAGAAGGAAGCCCTAAGAGTTGCATCATTATTGCTACAATACTAGAGCTCACCAGAGGCCAAGCAAATAATCCATGGAGATGGATTCCCAGCGTTGGTTGGGATTAGGCAGAGGAGTGTACAGGAATTTCTTCTTGATGGTTGGCTTGGCGATGGCACAAGTAATGCATGATCTGATATATTTTCAAACATATTGTCAGAGTCTTGGCCAAAAAAAATACTTTTGTAGTACTACCACAATTTTCTCCACAATAAAGAGTCTTGCAACCTAACTTTAGTGCACATCCCAAATCATTTTTGCATGCTCACTTAAATGAAATGTTGGACCCGCCAACATGTCAAGGGGATATCCCCAGTAAGAAGTCCTAATTAGACCTCAGACCGTCTAATTTAGGAGCCCTAGTAGTGGTTCTTAAGGTAATGCCTTGACCACGATGTCACACAAAGGCAAGTAAGATAACTCTGTCAGTAGCCAGGGTGTGATTGATGCAGTGAGTCAAGGAATGAGTATGATAGGTTCCAACACTTCAAAGGGAGAGGAAGGTGAATGTGAATTCCAGTTTGAAAGGGATCAGTCCCAACTTAGCTAGGAACACACAACACAAAGGATATGCACAGCTTCCGGTAGAGCAGTCGACACGGATGCGGCAGTCGCAACATACAAGGTAAGATAACACGAACAACACTCACAGGTTAGTCCAAGATGAGTGTGAAGATTGATATAAAAGGGTTCAAGGAGAGGTCTGTCTGATTTCCGACAGAGCAGTTTACATAGACGGTGATATAATTAACAACATATGCAACACATTAACAATAATATTCATATAATTGCATACAAATCAATTCATATACAAGTATGTAAGTTAAACAACATATATCGTTAAGGCAACCGGAGGAGTCCAACTACAATAACAACATATGCATGAAAATGTGTTGGCTTTTATTATATAAAGAACTGTAAGTCACAATCATACAATACACCATGTAAACCTACTAGCCCCATTAGTGAAACGTTACAACCACATCCACCTGCTCCCCCAAAGAGATATACTAGCTTTGTGCAGTGGAGAAGCCAAGGTGCATTACAATATTGTCCAAGTCTTCTTCAAGATAGTCTTCGTAGAAGCTTGGATAACCAAAAGCCCATACAATGAGTTATGAGGGACTACTTATAGCAAAGGGTGGGGAGACCCTTGACATTCCCCTTTGTGACAATTCAACTACCCTCATGACTCTTCACCTACTCTATGACTGTTACATCCAACTGTTGACACTCAACTTACACTTGACATGACTCAACATTACAATGCACATGTACTCATGTGAGACAACACAACTTGAGCAAGCCTTGAAAGACATCACTGACTCTTAGTCTGCTATGATGAGACCAACTCTTTGACATGATTGTGATGGTGAAGGTGGTGAGTTGATACCAAGCTTGGTCGTCCGTGATGATGTGCATGCACCTCATGGTGACATCTTGCTGAAGTGAACTCTTTCCTCTGTTGCAATGGGTGCATTGGTTCGGCCCCTTAATCACACACGTCTACTAACATGCACATGATCTTCTTGGGTATGCTTGAATCGGCAACACACGGATGCATAGTGTCCATGTTGATATTCAAGTGTGCATTGGTGGTCATGTTCATCAACTTTCCAAAGTACATGTTTAGACCGAATTAAACTTGCTTCTTGTCTTCGCATTGGTGAGTGTGTTGAATGGGTTGGATTGCATGCATGCGCTCAATGACATTCATGTTGTTGGATCCTTTGCATGCAATTAACAGAAATGATCACCATTTTTTATGTGTCATCTGTTGGGATGGATCCTTAACTTGTACTGGTGTAGTCTCATCCGTGAGTGCATGTTTGTTAAGCTCTTGACCTATGAGAAGATGCCAGGATGCCAAATATGTGAAGAAATGCAACCTAAAACACAGAAAAAAATGAGAAATAACAACATGTATTTTATTATTCAGAGATGAAAGCAATGTTCACTTACCTCTTCAAGGGGACAACCTCCAATAGAGAAATGCTCGATCATAGAATAAGACAGGATGCTCCTTAATGGGGAGTCTCTATCCTTTATATAGGATTCATACATGCAATACCATGGGTTAGTACCATGGTTCTACTAATACCATCTATCTAAGACCATGGCCCATTTACAACTAACTATGGTCCCTTTCTTTAAATGTGGGTCAACCACTTACAATTATTAATATGGGCTTTATTGAATCTTTAACTAACTATAACTATGATTAGATCCTATTACATAAATAAGGGGCTAGGGTTGGACCCTAACATGCCCTCTCCCCTTGTCCTCAAGGTTGAAGCTACAGAAACTTTTGAAGAATAGTGGTTGGTTCCCAGGTTGCATCTTCTAGAGAGGTGTCTTTCCACTTGATGAGGACTTCCTTGATCGTGTGGCCATGCAAGTACCATTCTCGCGTGTCAAGAACCTATTCAGGATGGAGCCAGATTGAACCTTCTTCATCTAATTCCGATAGACTGATTTGAATTCTGCAATTGTTCCCTACCACTTTCTTGAGGCATGAGACATGGAAGAAGGGATGGATTTTTGCAGTGGGTGGCAAGGCTAGCTTGTAGGCTACTTCTCTAATGCGTTGAAGTATTTGATATGGCCCGTAGAATTTTGGAAATAATTTCTGACGACACTTGTCTTTGAGTGATGCTTTCTTTTATGGTTGTAGCCTCAAGAATACCTGATCCACTTCTTGAAATGTGTGCTTTGAATGATGTTGGTCTTCCTATTGCTTCATGCGATTCTAAGCTTGATGGAGATTATCTTTGAGGTGGGCTAGCATGGTTGCACAGTTATGTAGGAGTTGATCCACTACTTGTACCTTAGAGCATCCAGGGATATAAGAAGTAGGTGAAGGGGGGAGTTGACCATAAACTGCTTCGTATGGATTCATATTGGTGGCAGCATGATAGTTGGTATTATAACACCATTCGGCTAGAGGTAACCACTGTACCCATATATGTTTCTTTTCTGAAGTGAAACACCTAAGCTAGGTCTCTGGACATTTGTTGACTACTTTAGTTTGTCCATCACTTTGGGGATGATAGGAAGTACTGAGTTGGAGTTGGGTGCTTTGTAGCTTGAAAAGTTCCTACCAAAATTTATTAGTGAAGATCGGGTCACGATCAGACATAATGGAATTGGGCATGCCATGCAATTTGAAGATCTGGTCCATGAAGATTGAGCCACCAAAGTGGCTGTAAAAGGGTGGGGTAGGGTTAAAAAATGAGCATACTAAGAAAGTCTGTCCACAACCACAATGATGACTGACTTGTTGCCTGACTTCAAAAGACCAGTAATGAAATCCATAGAAACATCCGTCCAAATGGAGGGAGGTATGGGCAATGGTTGTAAAGTGCCTGGGGACTTGACTATTTATCCTTTGTGGCACTCACACACATCACATTCTGCTACAAAATTAAGAATGTACGTTTTCATGCCAGTCCAAAAGAGGAACGATGAGTGCGAGCATAAGTCTTTTGAAAGTCAAAATGGCCTACAATTGGAGATGAGTGCAACTCCACCAAAATATGCCTTTTGAGGGTGGATGTCGGTGATATCACTATTTTGTCCTTATAGCAAAGAATCTCATCCTTCAAGGAGTAGCCCACTGTGGAATTTGTATATTCTTGCAAGTTATGAATCAATTGGGAGAGTGAAGGATGTGAAAACCATTCCTTGCGAGCTTCTTCAATCCACTCTGGAATGGGAAGAAATATTTCTAGTAGGGTGTTTTCATCCTCAAATTGGCGTGATAAAGAATCTGCTACGACATTTTCACGCCCTTTATTGTAAATTATCTCATAATCATATCCCAACATTTTGGCTAGCCATTTACTTTGTTGTGGCAAGGATAGGCGTTGCTCCAAAAAATATTTAAGGCTTTGATGGTCTATGCGGATTTGGAACCGTCACCCCAATAAGTATGGTCACCATGTATCCACTACATGTAATATGGCCATCATCTCCTTCTCATAGGTAGATTGTCCCAGATGTTTCCCACTTAGTTGTTGGCTAGTGAAGGCCAAGGGTCGACCTTCCTGCATTAAGACAACCCCAATCACAAAAGATTTGGTGAAGTCGAGTAGTGCCAATACGGAGTGTAACACATGGCATGTTTGAGAGCTATAAACGCCTATTGTACTTCATCATTCCAGAGGAATGAATTTTTCTTGAGAAGGTGAGTGAGGGGTCTATCAATGTGACCATAATTGCGAACAAATTTGTGATAGTAGCCGATGAGACCCAAGAATCCTCTCAAACTCTTCAAGGTCTTTGGCTAGGGCCAATCCTGCATTGCCTAGATTTTTTGGGATCCACCCTGACACCTTCACACCCCACAATGTGGCCCAAATACTTGACTTCTTTCATGCCAAAAGAGAACTTGGACAATTTGACAAATAATTTATGCTTTCCGAGAAGTTGCAAGAGAAGGTCTACATGCTGAAGATGTTTTTCTCAGGTGAGGCTATAGATGAGAATGTCATAAAAAAAAACAAGGACAAGTTTTCTAAGATATGGTTTGAGCAGGTGATTCATGAGGCTCTGAAAAGTGGATGGGGCATTATATAGACCAAATGGCATGACCAGGAATTCATAATGGCCTTCATGAGTTCAAAAAGTAGTCTTCGGAATGTCTACTTCTTTCATGCAAATTTGGTCATAACCCGAGCGAAGGTCTAGCTTAGTAAAGAATTGAACCCCATTCAATTCATCCAGTAAATCATCAACAACCAGGATGGGGAATTTAACTTTGATCATTAGCTTGTTGAGGGCCCTGAAGTCTGGACATATATGCCATTCGCCATCTGTCCTGAGTACCATGACCACAAGCGAGGAATAAGGACTAATGCTAGGACGAATGACACCGACTTCCATGAGTTCCTTGATGATTTTTTCAATTTCATTCTTTTGGGCGAAAGGGTATCTATATGGGTGCACATTCGGTGGTTGTTCCCTTGCGACCAAATTAATTCTATGATTATGTTCCCCTCTCGATGGTGGAAGCTCATGAGGTTTGTCAAAGACCTGTTGCATTTCAGGATGAATATTAAGAGTAGTGGGTTTGAAGGCCTGAATGGAATTAAATTGGACGATAACTCCATGGTGGCCCCTTTTTAACAAATTTTCCATCCAATGTGAACTGATGATAGAAGGAGTGCCTGCTTGGAGTCCGCGAAGGATATGCATGTGGTCATTCTTCTTAAAGCTCATATATAACTCCTGGAAATCCATTGAGATTGAGTCGAGTGTGTGGAGCCATTTAGCACCCAAGACAATGTCACACCCACCCATTTTGATGGAAAACATGTGGGTCTTTAGGTGGTAATCTCCCATCTAAATTTTGATATTTTCACAACGGCCATCACATTTCATTGTCCCCCCATTAGTAATTTGTACCTGGAAATTAGAGACTGCTCTGAAAAAATAATGCACATATTTTGCGACTCTCTAATAGATAAAGTTATGTGTGTTGCCACTATCAATCAAGGCTACTACAAGGTGATGTTTAATAAAACCTCTGATTTTGAGAGTTTGGCGAAAAGAAATACCTACCAAAGCATGGAGAAAGATAACTAGTTCTTCTGGTGTAGTTGGGAGCTCATTGTCCTACTAGTTGTCCTCTTCTTCCTCCTCTGGTCCCTCAAAGAATGGGGCTTCCTCAGATGAACTGCGATCAGTAGCACCAACTTGAAAGAATTTGGGTTCCTTGCATTTATGCCCCGGGGAGTATTTATCATCACAATAGTAACACAATCCTTGCTTTCTTCTTTCCACAATTTCTGTTGGTGACACCTTTTGAACCTTAAGTGCTTGGGTAGTGCACGGAGCCCGGGTGGGGCGTCCCTTGGCTATCAAATTTGGATGAGGCGACTGGGCCGCTAACATGTGTTCCACTTCACAAGCCATTGTGCAAGCTACTAACCATGTGGGTGGGTGGTGCATCCAGACGTGAGCTTGGATTGCGTCTATGAGACCACTGATAAAACATTCCAAGTAGAATTCATCTGCCAGACCTCCTGTGCGGAAGGCTATTTTCTCAAAGGCTATAATATAATCGTGTACTATGCCTGTCTATCTGAGTTTAGTAAGACAACCCAAAAAATTGGATTCATGTTCAAAGCATTCACAAAGGGATTTTGAGAATGCCTTCCAAGTAACTGGCCTTGCATAGCATTTTTTATGCCACTACCACCATTTCCATCTTTCTTGGTCCAAGTAAAGGCCTCCCACACATTGCTTAGTCTCATCATCTCTGATGTGATTCAACGTGAAATATTGGTCCATTTTTTATAGCCATATTTCCGGATTAGAGCCATCAAATTTGTACATGTCTAGCTTGGGTGGTGAGGGTGGGAATGTTGGTGGTTTCCAGGAAAGTGAAGAGAATGACTAGATTCTCCTTCATGGTCTTCATTAAAAGCATATGCCTCTAATTGTGCCACTGACTTGCCCTTTGTGAATGTGTCGTTCAATGTCTAGATCAGCCTCACTAATTCGTTCAACCTATTTTCAAGGGATTCCATCTTCTCATTGGCCATAACTTAAGCTCTAGTTTCTACCATACACAAATCTGGTCGTCACTGTGAAAAAATTTGGGACCACCCAAAAATTGAAGCTGACAAGTGAATGGTACCACATCGCTCAACCCATCGTCCAGATTATTATGGGCTAATTCTCTTATAAGCGTCTCGGGAGGGCCTCAGACTCTTTCTTTTTTTTTACTCCGAAAGGAGTTTTACTCCCTGCTTATCAATATTGTAGTAGCCAATTCCGAGAAAAAATTTTCCTACCCAATGTCCTGTGAGAATCACCCAAGGTATAGGAGCCACAAGCCTCCCTGCACAAATGGTCAAATCTATCTGCGAAACCCTTAACTGTAGAGTGTGAGTAGGAATGCGGTAGCGACTGAACCCCCACTACTAGATTTGAATGGTATTCTGGTGGATCTGATTGGTGCAGCGGCGCAAAACCTAATATGCTAGATCTACTCTGGCAAAAAATATGATTGGCGATCTTCAGAGAGACAATGAAACTATGGTCTCAAGGAGTGTTAGGTGTGTTACACTAAAAAATGTCACCATGACTGTTTACAGTTAGTATGGCTCAATCAACAGTCATGCTACCCTCTTAGGCAAGTCTTATGCCTCTGCTATCCATCTCAAACTCAAAAAAAAAGGGAGAAAGTCTTGTAAAAAATGTGTTTATCTCTGGGGACGTAGGTTCTCTCAAGCCTTACCTGCGGGGACGCTTACAATGTTCACAAAGGCTGCGTCCTTGGACGCTCTGTATATTAAGGGACAGGTGCGTCCTTTTGTAAAAGGAAAAATGCGCAAGTTTCATCTTAAAAAAGTTACTTGTGGTTACTTCTAGAACTTTCTAGAGGTCGGTTTGATGAAATGGATGCGCCTCCAGTTGGTTCATGTATCCCTATTAAGGAGGAACTTATCCAATCAATAAGGGAGCTATCCCACCCAAAGAGGGGGATTATCCCATTGATGGTGGACCTGAATAACCTCTTTACAGCACTATAAATAAAGGCATTGAGCCAGAGGGAGGGGAGGTTGAAGCTATACATTTTCTTTGGGTAAATGCTGCAGGAATTAGGACTCCCATTTAGAACCTTGTGAGGAGAGATTGTCTTTGCTTGATTCTACTTGGAAGTGGGTGAGCTTTGTCAAAGTAGAGGAAAACCCTTGATGGACCCTGGGAGGAACTTGCACAACACCAAGGCCAGGTTGTAAGAGTTTCTTTGTTTCGTTATTAATACAAACTAGTTCATTTTTCTCAATAGCTTGTGTTAATGAGTTATTTCATGTGTTCCTTGGTCTGCATGTTGAATATATGTTTTATTATATGAGATGCAAGTGCTTGGTAATTGTTTGATTGTTTGTGGTTGCAGGAATTGATGTGAAGGAGGAGCTCATCCGGATCGGCAAGGATGGACTACAACAACAGCGTTTTGGAATAAGGTAAGCCTAAACACTTTGTAGTTTTCATGTTTTAAAAGGTGTATTTAGAGAAAGATCGTTCCATTTTGTCTTGTTTGTCGCTAGAGAGTTTAGACTCCTAGGGAGGTCAGTTGTGTCTGCACAAACGACTTTTTCCGCCACGACAAGGTGATACAGATTGTAATATACATAAGGGTCTAATAGTAGTACTCAGCCCAATCTTTCAGGGCACTAACTAAGGAGGATCAACCATACCATTAGTCGTACTACTCGACTACCCTATCATACGCACGAGTAATCTCCCTGAGTACTGTTCTTGATGTACTGTAGCAGCAAGATGGTTGATGATTTATCTATGGCGAGGTTTCAGGTGAGCCTAGGGGGCTTTTGATATACCCAGAAGGTACGTGGAAGATAGTCCATGCACGGTTCTGTCTAATGCACTACTACTCGAAGGGGTACCCACAGGGGTTACAAGGGAGTCCAATAAGCATAACCACCTCTTGTATTTCTTGTGTGCATGCCCCCCCAAATCTGTAGGTTTATGTGCTCAATGACAGATCTTGTGGTTTAAAGATGCCGAAACTGTTGTTCCTGTTCCTGTTCCTACTCCTCTTGGAACTCATTACACTATCTATGTAGCTTCATGTTCTTCTTGAGTTGTTGCTTCAACACACACAACTCCTTCTTTGTTCCATTTTCTTCCTTTGCATGATCTTCATGTTATGTCATCACTTCGTAGTCTGTGTCTCCAAAGTTGCTTTCATTATCAGTGGATCTGCTTAATCTTGCAACTTTGATCTGCCTCTATGTTGTCAACAACCTTCCTCTTGCATTCAATGTGTTTGTTGCGTTCACTGCATTCCTTGCATTTGGTATGTTTCCTTTAGATGTTGTTCATGATGCTACTCATTGTGATGTTTATGCTTGATGTCCTTGTCCATGGACAACTTTATGTCTTCATAAGTAGGTATTCCATGGACACTTGACCGATTGCATCCCCAAGCATTCTCTAAATGGTGTCTTCGTCTCTGCTCTCTTGGAAACCATTGTACCTGTACTATTGAGAGGTAGATGAACACATGTGATCCCTGGAAAAATGGAAACACTTATAGCAAGCAATTTGTTATTCAGAAACCAAAATGAACATGAGAATTGACTTACAACATACTTGGGTAAACGATCATGAAGGTTGCACAATTTTGGCCAGGAGGTCGGGAGACCGATTGCTAAGACTGCACAAGGCACAGTCGGGGCCACTGGGAGACTGCTTGAATGTTGGAACTACAAAATGTGCAATCCATTTGGGCAGTTGATTGTTGGGATTGTGCAATGCGTGATTCCAGCTAAGAAAGACTTCTGGCCCAGGGACAGATTTGTGCAAAATTTTGGTCCAAGTAGCCACTGACCTCCAGAAATGTGCAATTCAATCCAAAATACCAATGGTGGGCCAGAATACATAAATCTGGAGAGGAAGGTAATCCTTCCTTCTCCAGATTGTACAATGCAGCTTTGGTGAAGGGAAAGACCAGGCCAAGGTTGGCTCGACTCACCAACGGGAAAATGAAAGCAAGTAAGTCGATGAAATGCATGGCGACACTAAGTGATAGTGGAAGTGATAAAGAATTCATGGAAAACATGAATGGATGATTGAACACACAAATCAACATGCATGTGTGTGAGGTTGTTTGTCGGTTGGGCGAACGTTAGTGCAAAACAGTTTCATGCATGCGACAATAGTGAGATAGCAATGAAAATTGAAATAGAGCTAGGACAAGATAGAATATATGTAAATGATAGTAGCCACTCAAATAAATCAAGCAAACAACACTCCCACAAGTGAAAACATAAAAATCGATAAAAATGTAGCACAAGGCATGGGAAGCGAGTTTACCCCAAAAAAACTAAGCTGAATGTACCGATTGCTCCTAAATGTGATGTAGGATGTCAGAGCTATAAGTTTGATGTGAGGAATGAGATCTGCAACATCCAATTGATGAGTTTTTATAACATCGAGGTTGTGACGCGCATGCCACAAATCTAGGGGAAGCAACACTTGGTGGGAGGTTTTTGAATTTCTCCTTGCATGTAACCTCCAAATACTAAACATAGATCCCTTAGACAAGGGATGCATTTGCATGATTCCTTGGGAGAAGCAGCCTCTACATGCAAGTCTATTTTTCTCTGTCTCAAAGGGAACCGGTCAACTCACCTATACATGTAAGCGACTACTCTACTGCTGGAGAAAAATGCACTTTTATGGCTGGGAGATGGGCTGACTACCCAAGGGGATTGCACAATTTCTAGGTAACAGCTGACTACTGCCAAGATTTGTGCAAATCCTGGGCTGAACAACCTGTTGATGGAAAAATTTGCACAAATCCTACTGGGAGGGTTGGCTACCAGGATTACACAATCCTGGAGCCCAACAGGCTATCAGAGGGAATTGCACAATTCCTGGAGGGAAGTTTGGGTGCCCTCCAAAAATGTGCAAATTTCATTGGGAAGCTTCTCAGCCTGCAGCCGGACCAAGTCTGGGTAAGCATCCTGTGAAGGGAAAAGATCAAACTATGATCGACAGGCTGCCTTTGAGCAAGAAAGAAACTGAAGCTTGAGGACTTGATGAAGCAAGGCAAGCTGATGTGAAGGTTGGTAGCGAGGCTCCAAAACTAGCTATGGAAAATCTTTGGAGGGTGGTTGTAGCCGCTACAACACTTGGTGACACACTAGTAGAACTCCAGCTCTCTGAATGGACCTTGTTCATGAAAAGCAAGTCTAACACCTATAGAAGTATATTTCAACTCTCAGCTCATCTTGGCTTCACACTAGCTTGATTGTAATATGTAGCATCTACTAGACTCTTGGTCAATCAACACACATTCCAAGCCAAGACAACACAGTTTTTTCAATTGGGGTTGAGGGGTATATAAGTGCACAAGCAGTATAGTTTTCAGAGTCTAATTTTCATCTCTGGTGTTGCTCCATTGCCAGCAGGCCTAAACAGTACCCTGGTGGAGTCACATAGGAACACAAGCATGGCTCTGATACCAGCGAGCCTGGTTAGTACCCTGGTGGAGTTACTTGCATCACCTCCCTGCATAGGAAGCATTTCTCTTCTTTTTCCTTATTCATTTTTCATTTTTTCTTTAACTTTTCATTTTTTTCATTTTTCACTGTGCATAGCACTTGTTCATTTCAAAGGAGGAAGAGGGATCCCAACTTATTAAGAGTAGAAGAGGTCGTTCCAGTAGATAAGTAGTTTATTGTATCTCTGACATGCCTGTTAGGCTTTTTCCCTCTCACGCTACTCTACTTGACCGAGTTGACAAGGGTTAACCCAAAAACAATCGACTAGAGAAGGTGAGACTAGTTAGTGTGCAAGCGTTGTGATTACACCAAGGTTCACTTCAAAGAGTACGTATTTTCCTTCAACGTATCATGGACTAAGAGTAACAAGTTCATCATATAGAGGCAAGATGACATATAACCAAGTAGTCATAGTTGTACACGCCCTCTTGTACTTTACCCAGCTTGTTTCATGAGTCACACATGGTTTCATGCAAACTAACCTACGAACAAAACGAGCAAACGAACTAATCAATCAAAAAAGCAAAGAAATAGCATAAGAAAAAATGAAAGAGAAGCAAGTAAACAAATAGTTAAGCAAACAAACAAGCAAACAAAGCATGTAAGAAAACAAGCATGCAAGCAAACAACTGAAAGAAAACACTACTCCTACTCCTACACTAATGGTGCATGGGCCTGATCACGTGAAGTGAGTATCTATCCTTTATATAGGATTCATACATGCAATACCATGGGGAAATACCATGGTTCTTATTAATACCATGGTCCATTTGCAACTAACTGTGGTCCCTTCATTAAATTTGGGTTAACCACTTACAATTATTAATATGGGCTTTATTGACTCTTTACTTAACTATAACTATGACTTGATCCTATTACATAAATAAGGGGGTTAGGGTGGGACCCTAACATGCCCTCCCCCATAAGAATAGCCTTGTCCTCAAGGCTAAAGTTGTAGAAATTGCTGAAGAATAGTGGCTAGTTCCCAGGTTGCATCTTCCAGAGAGGTGTCTTTCCACTTGACGATAACTTCCTTGTTCATGCGGCCACGCAAGTGCCATTCTCTTGTGTCCAGAACCTGTTCAGGTTGGAGCCAGATTGACCCTTCTTCATCTAGTTCAAGTAGACTGGTTTGAATTCTGCAATTGATCCCAATCACTTTCTTGAGGCATGAGATATGGAAAAGTGGATGTATTTTTGCAATGGTTGGCAAAGCTAGCTTGTAGGCAACTTCTCCAATGCGTTGAAGTACTTGATACGGTCCGTAGAATTTTGGAGATAGTTTCTAACAACCCTTGTCTTTGAGTGATGTTTGCTTATATGGTTGCAGCCTCAAAAATTCTTGATCCCCTTCTTGAAATTTGCGTTCTAAGCGATGTTGATCTACCTATTGCTTCATGTGGTTTTGAGCTTGATGAATATTCTCTCGAAGATGGGCCAGCATGGTTGTGTGGTTCTATAGGAGTTGATCCACTGCTTGTACCTTCGAGCATCCCTTGATATAAGAAGTAGGGGAAGGAGGGATTTGACCATAAACTGCTTCATATGGAGTCATTTTGGTGGTGGCATGATAGTTGGTGTTATACCACCATTCATCTAGAGGTAACCACTGTACCAAGAGACGTTTCCTTTTTGAAGTGAAACACCTAAGGTAGGTTTCTAGACATTTATTGACTGCTTCAGTTTCACCATCAGTTTTTGGATGATAGGAAGTACTAATTTGTAGTTGGGTACCTTGTAGCCAGAAGAGCTCCTGCCAAAAGTTACTGGTGAAGATCAGGTCATGATCAGACACAATGGAAGTGGGCATGCCATGCAATTTGAAGATCTGATCCATGAAATATTGAGCAACCAAATTCGGTGTAAAAGGGTGGGGTAGGGCACAAAAATGAGCATACTTAGAAAGTCTGTCCACAACCACCATGATGACTGACTTGTTTCCTCACTTTGGAAGACTCATAATGAAATCCATAGAAACCTCCGTCCATATTGATTTCGGGATGGGCAATGGTTGTAATGTACCTGGTGATTTGACTGTTTCTCCTTTTTGGCACTGGTAGACGTATTATTCAGCTACAAAAGTAAGAATGTCATTTTTCATGCCTATCCAAAAACTGATCTTCGAGTGCGAGCATACATCTTCTGAAAGCCTAAATGTCCTACAGTGGGAGATGAGTGCAACTCCACCAAAATGCGGCTTTTGAGGGTGGATGTTGGTGATATTACAACTCTGTCCTTGTAGTGAAGAATCTCATCCTGCCACGAGTAGCCCTCTATGGAATTTGGATCCACCTACAATTGAATAATGGGTTGGGAGAGCCAGGGATGTGAAAACCATTCCTTGCAAGCCTCTTCAATCCATTCTGGAATGGGAAGGGAAATTGCAAGCAGGGTACTTTCCTCCTCAAATTGGCAGGATAATGCATCTGCTACAATATTTTCATGCCCTTTATTGTAAATTATCTCATAATCATATCCAAACATTTTGGCGAGCCATTTATTTTTTTGTGGTGAGGATAGGTGTTGCTCCAAAAAATATTTAAGGCTTTGATGGTCTGTGCAGATTTGGAAACGTCACCCTAATAAGTATGGTCGCCAGGTATCTACTGCATGTAAGATGGCCATCATCTCCTTCTCAAAGTTAGATTGTCCCAGATTCTTCCCACTTAGTTGTTGGCTTATGAAGGCCAAGGGTTGACCTTCCTGCACTAAGACCGCCCCAATACCCATACCCGAAGCATCACATGCAATGACAAAAGATTTGGTGAAGTCAGGTAGTGTTAAGACTGGAGTGGAACACATGGCATTTTTAAGAGCTGTAAAGGCCTGTTGTGCTTCATCATTCCAGACGAATGAATTTTTCTTTAGGATTTGAGTGAGGGGCCTCGCAATGCGACCATAATTGTGGAGAAATTTGCGATAGTAGCCTGTGAGACCCAAAAATCCTCTCAAGCTCTTCAAGGTCTTAGGTTGAGGCCAATCCTACATTGCCTGGATAATTTTGGGGTCCACCCTGACACCTTCATTCCCCACAATGTGGCCCAAATACTCAACTTCGTCCATGTGAAAAGAACACTTGGACATCTTGATAATTAATTTATGCTTGCGGAGCAGTTTCGAGAGCAGATCTACATGTTGAAGATGTGCAGCCCAATTGTGACCGTAGATGAGGATGTCATCAAAGAAAACAAGGACAAATTTTCTGAGATATGGTTTGATCAGGTGGTTCATAAGGCTCTGAAAAGTGGATGGGGCATTACAAAGACTGAATGGCATGACCAGGAACTCATAATGGCCTTCATGAGTTCGAAAAGCAGTCTTTGGAATGTCGACTTCTTTCATGCGAATTTGGTGGTAGCCTGAGCGAAGATCAATCTTAGTGAAGAATTAAGCCCCATTTAGTTCATCCAGAAAATCATTGACAACCAGGATGGGAAATTTATCTTTGACTCTCAACTTATTAAGGGCCCTGAAGTCTGGACGCATACGCCATTCCCCATATTTCTTGAGCACCATGACCACCGGTGATGAATAAGGACTAATGCTAGGACGAATGATGCCTACTTCCAAAAGTTCCTTGATTATTTTTTCTATTTCATTCTTTTTAGTGAAAGGATATCTATATGGGTGCACATTTGGTGGTTGGGCCCCTAGGACCAAAGTGATGCTATGATCATGTTCCCCTCTCAAGGGTGGAAGCTCATGAGGCTTGTCAAAGATTGGCAGATGGTTATTTAAGATCTGTTGCATCTCAGGATGAATCTAAAGAGAATTGGGTTCGAAGGCCTAGATGGCATTAAATTGAACTATAGCTCCATGGTGGCCCTTTTTTAACAATTTTTCCATTCAATGTGAGCTAATGATAGAGGGAGCTCCCACCTAGAGTCCACAGAGGGTATGTGTGTGGTTTTTCTGCTTAAAGCTCATATATAACTCCTGGAAGTCCATTGTGATTGGGCCAAGTGTGCGAAGCCATTTGGAATCGAGGACAATGTCGCACCCTCCCATGTGTATGGCAAACATGTGGGTCTTTGACTGATAATTCCCCATTTGAAGTTTGACATTTTCACAGCGGCCTTCACATTTCACTGTTCCCACATCAGCAATTTGGACCTAGAAGTTAGAAACTGCTCGTACAAAACAATGCACTGCTTTCGCAACTCTTTGATGGATAAAATTATGTGTACTTCCACTATCAATCAAGACTACTACTGGGCGATGCTTAATAAAACCTCTGATTTTGAGAGTTTGAGGCGAAGAAATCCCTACCAAAGCATGCAGCGAGATAATTGGTTCTTCAGGTACATTTTCCTGCTGGTTGTCCTCTTCTTCCTCCTCTGGTTACTCAAGTGGTGGGGCTTCCTCTGATGAACTGTGATCAGTAGCATCAATTTGAAAGAATTTGGGCTCCTTGCATTTATGCCCTGAGGAGTATTTTTCATCACAATAGTAACATAATCCTTGCTTTCTTCTTTCCATCATTTCTGCAGGTGACACCTTTTGAACCTTGAGTGTTTGGGTAGTGCTTTGAGCCTGTGGGGGGCAACCCTTGGCGATGAAATTTGGGGGATTGGACTGGGCCGCTAACACACGTTCTACTTCATGAGCTATCTTGCAAGCTTTTAGCCATGATCTAGGGTGGTGCAGTCAGACATGGGCTTATATGTCTTCTTTAAGACCACTGATAAAACATTCTATGTAGAACTCATCTTGTAGACCTCCAGTGTGGAAAGCTAAGGCTTCAAAGGCTATAATATATTCATCCACAATTCCTGTCTATTAAAGCTTAGTGAGATGACCCAAAAAGGCAGATTCATGGTCAAAGCGATCCATAAGAGATTTTTTGAATGTCTCCCAAGTCAAGGGCCTTCCATAGCAACGTTGATGCCATTGCCACCATTGCCATCTTTCATTATCCAAATACATGATACCCACACTAAGTTGAGTCACATTATCCAGGATGTAATTCTGATTGAAATATTGCTCCATTTGTGCTATCCATGCAGCTGGGTGAGAGCCATCAAATTTATACATGTCCAGCTTGGGTGGTCGCAGATGGGATTGTTGGTGGGTGCCAAAGAGGTGAAGAGACTGGCTAGACTCACCCTCACTATTCTTAGTGCAAATATATGCCTTCTCACGTGCCTCCACCTTGCCCTTATAGAGTGTTGCATTTAATTCCTTCAGATGCGACACTACCTCTTTCAAGGCTGATTTAAGGCTATCCATCCTCTCATTCGCCATCGCTTGAGCTCTAGTTTGTACCATGCACCGAGGTGATGTACTTGAAATTTGGGACCACCCTATTTTTTGGCACTAACAATTGAATACTGTAGTAGCCGAATCCCAGAAATTTCAATGCTGCCAAAAGTCCTACGAAAATCACGCCTAGGTATAGGAACCCACACAAATACTCAGATCTAGATGGTGGGCCTGATGGATCTGAGAGATCTAAATGGTGGAACTGATTGCTGCTGTGGATCTGATGGATCTGAGCGATCTGAATGGTTGATCTGATAGATCTGAATGGCAGAACTAATTGTTGTTGCCGCAAAAAAACCCCACTTGCAAGATCTGATCTGGAAAAGATTATGCGTGATCCAGAGATAGATCATAGAACTATGCTCTCCAGGAGTGTCAGGTGCTATAGATCGTGATATACATAAGGGTTTGGCAGTAGTACTCAGCCCAATTTTTCAGGGCACTAACCAAGGAGGATCAACCGTACCCTTAGCTGTACAACCCGACTACCCTATCATACGCATGAGTAATCTCTCCAAGTTTTGTTCTTGGTGTACTGTAGCAGCAAGACGGCTAACAGTTTATCTATGGCAAGGTTTCCAAGGGAGCTAGGGGGCTTCCGATATACCCAGAGGGTACTTGGAAGACAGTCTATGCATGGTTTTGTCTAATGTGCTACTACTCAAAGGGGTACCCACAGGGGTTACAAGAGAGTCCAACAAGCGTGACCACCTCTTGTATTTCTTGCGTACATGCCTTCCCAAATCTGTAGGTTTATGCGCTCAACGACAGATCCCATGGTATAAAGACACTGGAACACGTCTCTAGCCAAAAAAAAAATTGCTAAAAATTGGAGATCCCACCGGCCCTAGAAGGCACTCTGATACCACTTGTTATGCTCTTAACCTGCAAGACAATACCAGAATACCAAATATACGAAGAAATATGCTCAAAACATAGAATAATGAGAAATAACAAAAAGTATTTTATTATTCAGAAAGAAATGTTCACTTGCCTCTTCGAGGGGGCAACCTCCAATAGAGCTGAACTCAATACAAAATAATACACGATGCTCCTCGAGGGGAGTCGCTATCCTTTATATAGGATTCATACATGCAATACCATGGGGCAATACCATTGTTCTTATTAATACCATCTATCTAATACCATGGCCCATTTGCAACTAACTCTGGTCCCTTCATTAAATGCAGGTTAACTATTTACAATTATTAATATGGGCTTTATTGACTCTTTACTTAACTATAACTATGACTCGGTCCTATTACATAAATAAGGGGGTTAGGGTGGGACCCTAACAACATATAAGGTAAGATAACATGAACAACGCTCATGGATTAGTTCGAGATGAGTGTGACACTTGATATAACAAGGTTCAAAGAGAGGTCTGTCTGATGTCCAGTAGAGCAGTCAACACAGATGGTGACAACATTAACAACATATGAAACACATTAACAATAAGATTCATATAATTGCATAAAAATCATTTCATATACAAGTATAAGTTAAACAACATATATCATTAAGGAAACCATAGGAGTCTAACTACAATAACAACATATGCATGAAAATGTGTTGGCTTTTATTATATAAATAATTGTAAGTCACAATCATACAATACACCATGTAAACTTGCTAGCCCCATCAGAGGAACGTTACAACCACATCTACATGCTCCTCCAAAGAGATATATGATCTCCATCCGGTGGAGAAGCCAAGGCACGTTACAATATTTTCCAAGTCTTATTCAAGATAGTCTTAGTAGAATCTTAGCTGACCAAAAGCCCATACAATGAGTTATGAGGGACTATTTATAGCAAAGGGTGGGGTGACCCTTGACATTCCCCGTTGCGACAGTTCAACTACCCTCATGACTCTTCACCTACTCTTTGACTGTTACATCCAACTGTCGACACTCAAGTTACACTTGACATGACTCAACATTACAATGCACATGTACTCATGTGAGACAACACGGCTTGAGAAAGCCTTGCAAGACATCACTAACACTCGGTCCACTGTGATGAGACCAACTCTTTGGCATTCTTGTGATGGTGAAGGTGGTGATCTGATGCCAAGCTTGGTCGTCCATGATGATGTGGATGCACCTCAGGGTGACATATTGATGAAGTGAACTCTTTCCTCCGTTGCAATCGGTACATTGGTTTGGCCCCTTCATACAACTCGTTTGCTAACATGCACATGGTATTCTTTGGTATGGTTGAACCAGAAACACACTTATGCATAGTGTCCATGTTCATCTTCAAGTGTGTGCTGGTGCTCATGCACATTAACTTGCTGAAGTACATCTTCATCCCCAATTGGACTTGCTTCTTGTCTTCACCTTGGTGAGTGTGTTGAATCGGTTGGATTTCATGCATGCACTCAATGGCATGCACGATGTTGGATCCTTTGCATGCAATTAACAACACTACTCACCAATTGCTCTGTGTTAGCTTCTGGGATGGATCCTTAACTTGTACTAATGCAGTCTCATCCGTGAGTGCATGTTGCACCCACTGTTGTTCCTGTTCCTACTGCAACTCATTGGATTATATGTGTAGCTTCATGTTCTTCCCGAGTCGCTGCTTCAGCACATGCAACTCCTTCTTTGTTCCATTTTCTGCCTTCGAACAATCTTCATGTTGCATCTGATGAGCCCCAAATTTGCTAACATTTTGGGCTCATTTGGCCTAACTACCTTTGTTCAATCCTTCATTTTTCATAACTTATGCATTATTTTTTAGTATGTTTATGTCATTTGTACGAATAATGGTAGTCACTATTCCTAGGTGGCTAACACATGCTCATTTCAGGATTTTTTGACACATGTTGGAGCAAAACCGAGCAGACATGGGCTAGGAGACAGCCAAGCTTGGGTTGAGGATTCGTAGGGGGGTTATCTATGGCATTAAATAGCCTCCCTTGGGATCTTCACCCCCAACTCTGAGCTCCAAAGGCCACCAAAATCGGATCTAGAGGTCAGCCAAACAGATTTCTTGGAAGGAGCTGTTCACTCACAGTTTGGGCAGCCAAGTCCCATAGATTTAGGAGGCCAGCTAGGGCCTCGTGGTGTATAAATATTAAGGCCTCAGCCTTCGAAAAGGACTTTTTTTTTAAAAAGCTCTTGCATATTCTACACTACAGGTTGCTAGCTCTGTTTCGTTCTTTTGTAGCCATTATTGGCATAACTCTTGACTTATTATTATTTTTTGATAATGGGAAGCAGTCAAATTTGATATCAGCTCTGAGTTTTTTATAGGAGCCATACTCTCGGGGTTGGGCCCAACCTGAGAGCCTAGGGCCTCCTTCTTTGTATTGTTATCTTTCCTTTAAGCACTGTGATTTTCCTTTTTTTGCATTTGAAACGAAGTTTTTTTGAGCAAGATTTAGTTGTGTTGGTTAAATAGGTCATTGTTGAGGAATAGAATTGCTTAAGATGTGTAGAATAGATTGATAAGATAATAATTGATAAAGCTCCAGAAGAAAGGGTTGCATGCACTCTCAGTTTCACCTCTCCCTTATTGGATCAGGGGCTGGAATTGTAGAAACAATGCTGCCCAACAAAAGAACTAGTTTGCTTGACCATGCAATCGTTGGTGTAATGTCTTCATTTGTAGAAGTTAGTCATGCATTTAGACCCTTTTAGATGTTTCTTTGATTAAGTGTTTACATGGTTCTCTTTGGAAATAAAGTTGTTGTTCATTTGTTTCGTTGACAGTTAGGACAGATTAGCCAAGATTTTGATTGTATGCAGGATTTGGTTGATTCAGTTAAGTACACACCGTGCAGGGCATATCCATCTTTCTCTCATCTACCTAAGATTCGTCCAGGCCTACTGCTCCATCTCCTAGTTAGCTTCCTCGTCTCACAACTACTCTTCTGCCCACGTAACCCTACCTTCTTGCTCTCCCATTGCCTTAGCCTTCCTTAAGTCAAGTTAGCCTTCCACATCCTCTCATCACTTCATCCATCAGTCACTGGGTCATCTTAGACCCCTACCCTACCTCCCTATCCATTCATGCATCCTCTTTCACTCACCCATCCTCCAAAATCCAATTTTAGAACATCCTGTAGAAATTTCTGAACATCCTGTAGAAATCCCTGAAACATCATGTAGAACCCCTGCAGACTTCCTGTAGAAGCTCATAAGTGAGGTTGCTGGATAGCCAAACTTTGTGAAACTCTCTGGAAGGGTGTTAGGGACTTAGACCTTCTCTGAGCCTTCCCAACCTTTTCCAAGCATTCCCCTTCCTTGATCCACCCCTGCACAGTAAAAAGCCAGTTAAAAGCACATGTATGATAATTCTGATAACTTATTCAAAAATACAAAAAGATGTGTTCTTCAGATAGTGATAGCATAGGCATGTGAATTTTACCTTTGTAGAAGTAATGGAATCTCTTTCAATAGTTTGCATCCTCTCCTCTGCATCAGTAGGACTAGCTGGTAGAATTAGGGTTTGCTAGGGTTTATGTTACTCTTTGGCTTTCAGTTTCTTTCTGCAAGTAGATCAGCTTCCTTTGAGTTAGCTTCCATCCATCAGTTACAAAGCTTCTTCTAAGAGCTCATAGAAGTTGGCTTGAGCCCCTAGCGGACTTGTGCCAGCTGACCAAGTGACAGTTGCGGCAAGAGCTAGTACTTATGCATACAGCACCGTCGCTTCCAAGTTTGTTACGAACTATCAGGTTGATAAGAGTAAAGAAGGGAGTCCCAGGAGTTGCAGCATTATTGCTGCAATACTGGAGCCCACCATCTTTTTGGCGCCATTTCCGAGGAAGCGTTAGAGTATTGGTGATTGTTGCTTTTCTTCTATTTTTCTACACTCGCCTTCTGCTAAATAGTTTATTTCATTTCCATCCTGCAATTTCATTTCCGCAAAAGTAAAATAGATATTTCCTGCTTTCATAGATTAGAATTTTATTTTTGCAATTTCAATTCTGTAAGCGTAGATTAGAAATTTCAATTCTGCAAGTGTAGACTAGCATTTCATTCCTACAATTTCATTTGAGCAAAATAGATTAGCCATTTCCTGCTTTCATTTCAATTCCGCATTTTCATTTTAGCAAGATAGCTAGTTGCAGTTCAATCTATTTTAGTTTTGCAAGTACAAGCAGAAAAAAGCAAAAAGCAATCAAAGCCTTTCCATTTCATGCCTCGTAGGAACAGAGATAAAACTGGCAAATTCTTACCCAACACCCCCATCACTTCATTGAGTCACCCTTCTCTCTTCTTTGGTGATAGTGATCCAGAAGAACCTATAGGCAAGCCTCCTGAGATATACGAAGATCCTATACCAGAAGAAGAGTTAGAAGCCACTCCACCTGAAGCCATGGCTGAGAATGGAAGAGAAGATGAGAGAATAGAAGGTGCCTTTCCCATCCGAGAGACCAATGGAGACATGAAAATGAAAAACATAAGCCCCTCTGCTTTACCTCACTTCCATGGATTGACTACTGAAGACCCTGATACCTTCCTGTTTGAGTTTGTTGTCCTTTGTCGAACCTATGACTATACAGAAGGTGAGAAAAAACTGAAACTCTTTCCCTCTACCCTCAAGGATGCAGCATTACGCTGGTTCATGGGCTTACCTGGAAACAGTATCACCACTTGGGCTTAGATGCAGCAAGCTTTCAATACCAAATACCGGGACTACTGTAGGTCCAAGGAAGCCAAGGGAGAGATCTTTCGGATGACCATGGGAAATGATTAGTCTTTAGAATATTATGAGGAAAGGTTCCAACTTAGCTATAAACGGGCCAGGTGCACACTTAACCCTGAATCTCTCAAGTTGGTCCTGCTCCGAGGAGTTCCTGAAGACCTTCTAGATACCCTTCACATGCTAGCTAGAGCAGATATTTACCAACTACCTTATGAGGATATAAAGACTGTGTTTAGAATCCACTCTAAGGCAGCCCGGAAAAGAGGTAGGGGGAACCCCCTTTTAGCTAGTGCTACTTTCTCCAAGCATGAGTTTGTTAATAAACTGGAGGACCTCAAAAGTGAGGTGAGACAGACCATTTCCATGCAACTTGATACATTCTGAATCTAGCAAAAGAAAGAGGAAGCTGAGAGGGCTTTGGCCATCTTCTGTCCTAGGTGTACAAGGAATCACCCTAAGAATGAGTGTCCGTTACACTTGGTAGAGGTATGCTTCATTTGTGAGGAGGACCACCCCACAAACCAATGCCCAAACTTACTTGGGTTTAAGGCCATGTACCAAGGAACTGAGGCACCCACTGAACCTCTCTACTTCCTCAACCAAAGGAGGCCGCATGGACCTAGACCTTACCATCAAGGGATGCAAGGGACATCCCTAGCCTATTATAGCCCCAACCAATCTACTCCTATGCCTTCTTGGGGTCCCCCTTCTCATCCTCCCTGGTCTGTGCCTCCTCCATGGTCTTACCCACCTCAATACCATACTCAACCCACTACTCATTCGTTTCACTCACATGTCCAGCCACAGCCTCAATCGAATGCACCTCAACCGGGGTGGAGGCCCCAGTACAACACTCCTCCCGCCATTTTGCCTCCACCACCAGCTCAACCACAACCATTACCTCCTGCTCCTCCGAGACAACCCCAAATGCCTGCTCAACTGAACCCAAACCCCAACAACCGACAAACCCAGCAGGTATATACCGGGGAGACAACATGCCATACCTATGTTGTGGAGATCCAGGAGATCAACCTGCGATCTGGGAAGACTCTTCTGAATCGCCAACCTCCTCCCCTAGAGGATGAGGAAGATAAACAGGAAAGTGAACCCAAGACCACTCCACCCTTTCCTGAGAGACTAACAGTAACCACACAACCCGACCCAGAGGAGAATGAGCTTCTGGGAGAACTCAAATAGTTGTGTGTGAGAATACCACTTCTCCAAGCCATCAAAGATGTACTGATATACAATAAATTGGTTAAGGAAAAGTGTTTCAGGCACCCAGGGAGGCGAAAAAGAGATGCCTCAACCATCAATGTCATAGGACAACTGTCTGATCTTATGTTGGGGCAAGTAATTTGTCCAAAGTATTTGGATCCTGGGAGTCCTGTAGTTGATGTCCACATCAATGGCACCATCATACCCCACACTTTGATTGATTTAGCGGCTGCCATTAATGTGATGACCAGGGATACCATGCTCAAACTCAACCTTCAGGGTTCCTTAAGGATGACCTCGATGGTCCTGCATTTGGCAAATCGCTCCACCGTGACTCCCGAAGGGATTGTGGAGGATGTCGCGGTCTCTGTTGACTCTTGGGAGTATCCTGCGGACTTCTTGGTTCTTCAACCAAAGGCAAAGCTTACTGGATACCCCCTTATTTTGGTAAGACCTTGGTTAGCCACTGCGGATGCTTACATAAGCTGCCGAGCAGGAAACATGACCATCAAAAATGGTCCTATGTCCAAGCGGCTAGTCCTATACCCTCCTGCCCAACCTCTATTAGAGCATGACTTACCACTTTGGTTGGAAGAAGGAGAAGAGGATGAGGTGTACTCTGCACCCTTGTGCACCTTAGAAACCACCAGGGGAGGTCCTCAAACTGAGGATGATTTGATTAAGACCTTGATTCAGAATCTGCCTCCCAGTGCATTGTCCTTAGAGAAATTGGTGGAAGATACTCAAGCCAGCACCTTAGTGGACCTTTTTGTGACCAATCCACTGTCCCCCAGAGTCAAAAATGTGGAGTTTGGCCCTGAGAGAACATTAAATATCAGCTCCTCCCTATCTCCTTCCCAGGAAAAGGAGCTGTATAGTCTGTTGGCCAGTCATCTAGATGCTTTCGCTTGGAGCTATAAGGAGATGAAAGGAGTCCATCCTTCGGTCTGTACCCATCATATCTACATCAAAGAAGACTGTAAACCAGTCAGGCAACCTCAGAGGAGAATGAGTCCATCCCTTAAGGACATTGTCAAAGAAGAATTTTAAAAACTGTTGGATGCAGGATTCATCTGCCCCATCTCGGATAGTGAGTGGGTGTCCCCTCTGGTGTTGGTGCCCAAGAAGAATGGAAAGTGGAGAATCTGTGTGGACTACCGAGAACTAAACAAAGCCACCAAGAAAGACCACTTTCCCCTGCCTTTCACAGATCAAGTGTTGGATGGACTAGCGGGGAAGAAGTTTTTCTCTTTCCTAGATGGGTTCAGCGGGTATAACCAGATCCAAATCAGCTCGAAAGACCAAGATAAGACCACCTTCACTTGTCCTTGGGGTACCTTTGCTTACTGAGTCCTTCCCTTTAGGCTATGCAATGCTCCTGCCACTTTCCAAAGAGCAGTATTGAGCATCTTTTCTGAGCTAGTCCATGATTTGGTGGAAATCTATATGGATGACTTAACTCCCTATGGGTCCAACTTCCAAGAAGCATTGTCCAATCTGGGAAAAGTTCTAACCAAGTGCATTGAGATGAACCTATCCCTTAGTCCTGAAAAATGTGAATTCTTGATGACTGAAGGGACCGTGCTAGGTGTTGTGGGGAAAAATGCCTATGCAGGACGATCCTATCCACCTAAGGTGTGACAGTGCCTTAGCAACAAACAGAAACAGCTATTCTAGTATTCTTCCTTTATGAATTAAGAATGAAGAGAGATGGATGGACTAACCAGTGTGTTCCGTTTGTCCCTCAATCCAGTTTCTCTTCTCTTTGAGAGTTCCCAGCTACTTGCCTTCTCGCTTGCCCAGCTTCAACAGGTTCCTGCAAGATCACAAGAAGGGAACACTACACAAAGACATAGATTCATATTCATAACTAGTTCAGGATTAGAAATAAACCAAATACACTAATGCAATCATACATCAAAGACACATCAACATATAGGAGAAACCAAGATAGCTTTATTGATGAATAACAAGGTTTAGGAGGAGATACAACCAAGAGGGCTCCAATCCAGCATCTCCTTCCCAACAAATGTAATTCCTATCTTCACCTCCCTTCAAAGAATTAAGCACCCAATGATTCCAGTCTCAAACCAACAGCAATTCTTTGCAATAACAAAATTCCATCCTCCTGGATCTCATGGAGGAGAGATCCATATATAGATGTTTGGAGAGAGGATGAGTCAGCTTGAGATCTGACTAGTGTCCTCTCCCTCTGTCAGTTCTTGCTTCCACTTGGAGACTAAGAGCCTCTTACTCATCACTAGTCAAATTCATTAAGGCAAGTGTCATTGGAGAAGATTCTGGAAGCTTCCAGGGTCTTTCCACCTCGTTGAATGAACTTGCCATTTGTCACTTCCCGCTCAGCGCACCCTGGTAGTGCTTCTACCTGCATTGCAGTGCACCTAGCCAGTGTAATCTCTGCATTTCAGCGCAGATAGCTAGTGGAGCCTCTGAATTGATCCTGAATTGACTTGTTTTTGAGCAGTTTCTGGTGGAGAACTTCTGTGAATTGTTGTGGTTTGTTAGCCTTGTTCCTCTAGGGGTAGGAACAACATGTTTAGGGACTTTGGATCCCTTGGATTATGGAAATTTCATGCTTATAGTTGTAAGGCACAAAAATGTCTATAACAGTTGCCCCCTAAAGTATGAGGCCGTTTATCGGGTGAAATGCTTTATTAGGAGGATCCGAAGTTCATCCAATGCTGGGAGGAGACCTGTAATAAGATACAATAAAATACATTATTTTTCATACTGCTTTCATGATCTAGCTGAGGCGGGCATTCCCATGCTCAGCTTTATAAATTCATTTTTTTGTACATAGAACAGACAATCGTCTGATGGTAGACTGATAATTTTGATGAAATTATCATCCTTTGGGTAGGATGATTATCTGCTGCAATGATGTACATGTCAATGTCTTTATCTTTCCTGAATATATATCGCAGCCCGGATGGATGAAACTAGATCTGGGGTCTTCAAACTCGCTTGATCTTCACTCTAAGTACAAGTCGATCCCTGTGAGAAATGTTCTGAAGTCGAACATGGAAATACATCGCTTGATTACCGGTCAATGAGGTAAACCGTTAACAAGCGCGAGAGGAATCACCGATAATGATAATTACCCTCAAGGTACTGCAGTACAATTCACGTGGTGTGAATAAAGGACTTGGCGTCGAACACCACGCAAAATCTTTCGGTCGAAGGTCATTGATGTATACCTATCGCCGGAAGTGAGAAACTTGCCATTGAGGCATGCAAGCTTCAAAGTACTGAAGGGGTTGTTCCTAGATCAACTTCTTGGATAATGAGCTGATGTCGACAAGAAGCGATCCGTCAAAGGAGGGCCTTAATGTATCCCACATCAGTGACACGGAACGGAGCAAATGATTTTGATGGAGGTGAAAACGATCTGATGACATATGATTCAGGGTGGCGGTCATGAAAGGATGAAGGATAATGTATGGCAGTGGATGGAACACGGTTGACTTCTCTGAACGACTTCTCTTGAACATATGGCGACACTTATGCGATGGATCGGTAGCATTACCCCAAATATGGATGGTATGGCGAGACCATGGTGATGTGACCGGTGAATGAAACAACCCAACCCGACTGTGGTACAGAGGAAAAGTGTCATGTTCAAGAGCGACTTGCTACCATCAAAGTTTTCTTGAGTTTCTCCCAATTTTTCCCCAGTCATTGCTGACCAGTACCTCTTTATTTTTGTCAAGCTTGAGGAGGATAACATATGCTTTTTCTATAACTTGCCCTTCGGGCAAGCCTATCGCTATGTTTTAACGAGCCTAGCGATAGTGAAACTCATTCTCGTCTAAAGACAAGTTTGTCGCTATTTAATGCTTTTAACGAGTCTAACGACAAAGATAACTCGGTCATTTTCATTTTTAGAGAGTCTGAAAAGGTACGTAAAGTCAACTCTGAAAGTCCTTTTTCGTCATCTAATCCCTTAAGTCCGAAAAAGTATAAAACAATACAGAAGGGATGAGTTTTCGATAGTTTTAACGAGCCGAACAAAACAAGCGCTCGATCGTTTTGTGCAATAATCCCTCAGGTCCAAAATGATTAAAATCTAGAGGAGGGATAGCACTTCCGGTCGCTTTAACGAGCTGGAAGGCCGAAACTCGGCAATCTTTTCATATTTTATGAGTCAGATGAAAAGAGCTTAAAGAAGACTCGTCTTTTGAGGAACGAGTGATAAAACGGGTTAGGAGCTGATTCCAGGTACGGGTTGGAATTTTCCAATCACGGCAGTGTCACGAGGATGGCTAGTGAAATCACTCTTCGCAGCTGTTCCTCAAAATGGGTAAACAATCATATGGAGGTGAACGATTGGCCAATGGAAAAGTGGAGGTGACGGGCAAACACGACCAAGGCTTTAATGGCTGATAATGTTACATTCACGGTGGTTATTTACTGGAAGATAGTTCATTTTTTAACGAGCTTAAATGCGGAAAAACACTGCTCAATCTTATGTTTATTTTTTAACGAGCATGAACTATGTGCTAAAACTACTCGGATCTTGCGTTTATTTTTTAACGAGCATGAACTGTGTGCTAAAATTGCTCGATTCTTGCGTTTATTTTTTAACGAGCATGAACTGTGTGCTAAAATTGCTCGATAACATGGTCTAATTTTGATTTCTTACCATAACTAGCTTTGCCCTTTTTCAAAGATGGTACTGTACCTTCAATTGCTGCATCAAACTAGTTAGAAATGAATAACATTTGCTCGAAAATGAGATTAAAACCCTAATATTTTGCTTTGAATTACGTAAAAAACAATTAAAAAGTGTTTTTACCTCCCATTTTACCATTTCATTTGAACTTGGTTTGTTGGAGCTTTGGAGGTGCCTCTTCCCCCTTGATTTTCACCAGCTGATTTTGGGAGATTCTGTGGACGATTCTCGGCGCCGTCTGGACCAGGTAGGAGCTAAACCCTAGCTCTTTCTTTTCATGGTTTCCTTTTTGCATTCTGTGCCTCTTTTCCTATTTTTCTGAGCCCCTGGGGTTTCATGAGCTCGTTTTCCTATCAACGCACCCTGTGCCTAGCGAAACCTGCGCTGAATGTCAGCCAGTATGAAGGCAGTTTGGCATTCAACACAGGTGAACCACTCCTGCAGGTGCGTTGGGCGAAAAAGAGGAACTTGTTGCATATTTTTTGATGAAAATTTTGCCTGTTTTGCATCAAAATTAGGACCTTACTCCTTCTCTTGTTTGTTTTGCAGGGATATTTGAGCAAAATGACCCTTACATGGCGAGAACGAGAACATGAAGAAGAGGACATGATTGCGCTACATGATCCTGTCACGGTGAACGCGCTGCGGAACTGTGGCCTGCTAAAGTTCTTCCGTATCTCTAGCATGAGACAGCAGATCTCTCTACTGCAGTATTTGCTCGACGCTTGGGATCCTATCAACCAAGTATTTCAGATTAGGGGAAAATCTATCCCCTTGACCGTAGTAGACATTTACTTCTTGACTGGCTTGTCGAGGCGGGGTGCCCCCATTTCTTTGTCAGGTTCGGCCCGAGGGAGTGACTCTGTGAGAGATTATGTCCGCCAGTATTGCAGCGAAGGATCTCAGCCGAGCAGAGACGGCAAGATCGTTATCCGTGAGATTGCTGACAAGTCCCTCAGGTCTATCTTGTATTCTATTGGTAGGATGGTCGGTAGCGCGTCTCTTCATGTAGCCAACAGATCCTATGTGCAGCATGCCTTGGAGTGTCTCCAACCGAAAATATTCAACTAGTGTGATGCAGTACTTCTTCAGATGAAAAGTCAGTTAACCAAGGTAAAGGATGGGAAGCTGAAGAACTTTGGGTTTGGTTCTATTTTGACCGCCTTTGCTTTGGAGAAGATACCACTGATGCAGCCATAGTACATTGCACTCGACTTGCCTTCTCCTACTGAACCATGCATGCAGAGATGGGTTGATCACATGTCTAGGCATGCCGGTCAATCTCAGATTTCTTTCACTGATACCTTCTTCAGGTGGTTCGAGCATCAGGAGATGGTCTATTCCGAGTATCCATATGTTGGCATGGACTTCCGGGGTGATCCGGATTTGGTACTGCTGGATGGCGAGCAGTGGGGCGCTATTGGTAAAATCTTCGACCATATCACTGTTTACTGTTTTTACTTATAATGTCCTTGTGCTTTGTTCTATCAAGACTTTAATCAAACTCATGTGTGCATGCAGATGTTGGTCCTGTTCGTCCAGCAGTTCGCCCGAGAGCGCCAGCCGCTGCCCCGGCAGGGGAGACTGCTGGGAGGGTTATTCTTCGTGACCTTGATGTGGCCGAGACCCTTACAGCTGTGCAGGAGCAGGTTGAGAGCCTTACTCTCAGCATTCCAGATGTGAGGATCGACGAGTTACCTTTACAGTTGCAGCGGCATACTACTGGTGTGCCTAGACGATGGACTCGTCTCTTACACATGATCGCACAGGCTGTGACGTGCTATCATGAGCATCACTAGACTAGGGTGCCCCCTAGTATTTTTGAGTTTTTGGGTCATGCGACCATTTTTGTCTTGGTTACAGAACATTATATGTAAACCATAAACAGCTTATATGTATATATTTTGATTTTCGTGGTTTTATTCTGGTTGAGTTATGTGATACACATGTACAATATTGATGATGTGTTTCTTTTTATAAATGTTGCAAATGTCTATCTAACACATAGTTTGCTAACGAGTCGGTTAATGTGTTTAAGTTTCTAGAAATATGTTGGTATTGAATTAAATCAAATTGTCTTTACAAAATCCTAACCCTTAGGAACATGCGGTAAATAGCTGGATTGCGAACGGAATATATACCATTGAGTTGTAGTATTACGAGTTGTGAGTCTAGCGTGACGATTAGTCGGCGTATACCATGGGTGATGGCATCAGAGAGTAGTTCTATCAACGCGCTATACTCAGTGATGTTATTCATTGATTGCCCAATACATACACCTTTGAAACTTACTAACTCGCCGCTTGGATCAAAAATGGCCCAGGCTGCGGAGGACAGGTTCCGCGAACTACGACTCACTCCGTCGGCATATCCAACACATATCTCCAAAAGGTTTGACATCTGCAATAAATGTAAAAAGGTGGATTACTTGACCAAAACAAACACTTTAGCGAAAACAAAATACAACAAAAGCATACAGGTTACTATTTGAGCATAGTAACGCTTGAGGTACAACCCATTACGGGGCTGCGCCAGTGGAATTCCGTCATAATCCATTAACTCGTAGGATCCTTTTGCTAACACTCGTTTAACAATATAGGGGCCCATCCATAAAGAATTAAATTTGCCCGCTCCCAATTTATCGGATTCTTGGTCGTAAAGCAAGACCAAGTCACCTTCTGAGAAGACACGGGGTTTGACATTTTTGTCGAACTGCGCCTTGACTTGTTTCTTATGGGCTTCGTTAGCCAAAGCGGCATCACGACGGGTTTCATCCAATTGGATTAATTCCAAGAAACGGGCCTCTTCTTCTGAAGTTCCGGGGAGGAGATCAATTGCGAGTTTAAGAGACGAGATTTCACACTGGACTGGCAAGACTGCTTCCAGGCCATACACCAGTTGGAAAGGTGTGAACCCGGTCGCATTCCTTACTGATCTTCGGTAAGCCCACAAGGCTGAGTACAGGATTAGGTGCCACCTTCTTTTGTGAACTCCGATCATCCTTTGCAACATACGCTTCAGGAATTTGTTGATCGCTTCAACCTATCCGTTGGCTTGCGGATAATATGGGGTAGAGTTGTCGTGAGATAGCCCTAGCTTGGCAGCTAATTCAACCATCATGTGATTGCGAAAATGCGATCCATGATCCGTAACTATAGCCTGTGGTATGCCGAATCTGGCGACTACATGATTGAAAAAGAAAAGGGCAGTTGTTTCACCAGTATTATCTAATGTAGGCATCGCCTCGGCCCATTTGGTAAAATAGTCAACGGCGACTATAATATACCCATGCCCCCCAGTCAAGGTGGGGTTACATGTCATGAAATCGATGCCCCATTTGGCGAAAGGCCCAACAGCAACTATTGGCTGTAAAGGTGCGGGTGGTCTTCTGGTTTTGCTATCAAAAATTTGACAAGCATGGCAACTTCTGACTGCGGTTATGCAATATTTGAACATGGTTGGCCAGAAGTATCCTGCTCGTAAAATTTTCTGTGCTGTAGCATATCCAGATTGATGCCCCCCACACGCACCTGAATGGCACTCATTCAGGACTTTTTCGGCCTCCTCATGGGTGAGGCACCTTCTCAGAACTGTATCGATACCACGACGGTAAAGCGTATCACCGATGATCATGTAGTCTTTTGCTTGGTATCGTATACGTTTTTGTTCTGAGTGAGAGGTGTTAGGCCTGAACTTTTGGGTTTGGAGATAAATTATTATATCTCCATACCACTCATTGCTTGTAGATATCATAAACAAATTTCGTCCACGATTGATTCTTCGGATGTTTCATCGTTGGACGACGATGGGAGATCGCACAATAATTCTGTGAAAACTAGAGCTTTCTTTGATTTGGATTTTACGAATTCCAGATCAAACTCTTGAAGGATTGCTATCCATTTTGAATATTTTCCCCCCAGCAACTGTCGCGACAATATATAAGTCATGGGGTTGCAATCAGACAAAATGGTAGTTTTCCGAAAGAGGACATAATGTCGAAATCTTTGTATCGCTTGAACAGCAGCAAGTGCTAGCTTTTCAACGTACGAATATTTGCTTTCTGTATCATTTAAGTTTTTACTTAAATAATATATAGGATGTTCAATTCCATCGACTTCTTGAACTAAAACCATCGCAATGGTCGTATCCGCTGCAGCCAGATACAGGTTAAAATCTCTTTGATAGTCCGGGGCATACATTAATGATTCTTTTACTAGAGAATCTTTTAGAGCGTCAAAGGAAGCTTGCGCCACCTGATCCCAGACAAAAGGTACATCCTTTTTCAAAAGACGAGTATAACCTTTAGCAAGTTCTACGTAATTCGGAATGAACCTCCTCAGAAAGTTTGCTTTCCCTTGGAGTTTCTGAATCTGAAGCAAATTTGAAGGTGGAGGCAAATTTATGATTGCCTGAACCTTACAGGGGTCGAGACGAATCCCGTCCTTGGAGACTACAAAGCCAAGTAAACGACCAGAGCTGACGCAAAATACACATTTGTGTGGATTGAGTCGTATCTTGTAGTGTTGGCAACGTAGAAATATCACTCTTAAATGCTACGGATGATCAGTCCGCTTTCGTGAATGAGCCGGAAGATCGTCGAGGTATGGTTGAACGATGTTCTTGATGTCATGGAAGGCATAATTCATTGCCCTCTGAAATGTCGCCCCAACGTTCTTTAAACCAAAGGGTAATTTTTGATATGCGAATGTGCCCCACGGACAAATGAATGCAGTCTTTGACTGGTCCTGTGGGCGGATATTTATTTGATTATACCCGGAGAATCCATCCATAAATGAAAAGATTTCACATCCGGCGCATTCATCAATTATCTGGTCGATGAAGGGCGTAGGGTAGTTGTCTTTTGGACAAGCTTGATTTACATCCCTATAATCGACGCACACTCTAATTGTTCCTTGTTTTTTCATAACAGGGACAATATTCGATACCCAATCGGTTAGAAGAACCGGGTAGATGAAACCAGCCTGGAGAAGTTTTTCAACTTCTGCCTTAATTGCAGCGGCTTTCTTGGGGTGCACCTACCTGAGCCGTTGTCTTACCAGTTTGACATCTGGATACATCTTAATTTCATGTTCAACGATAATCGAGTCGATGCTTGGCATTTCATCATATGACCAAGCAAAGACATCTCTGAATTCGCGAAAAAGAGCGTTATATATTTCCAGTTCTGAAGGAGAACAACATTTGCCAACATAAATATTCTCTACAACATCTGCTTTGGTTGAGATATTTATGGCTATAGTCTCTTCAATATTGGATAGGTTTCGCTCGGAATCCACCGTATTTACAGTATTTGATAGGAATTCAAAGACTGAAGGTTGATAAAGGTCATCATGAGTATCTTCTTCACAATCCGGAAGAAAGGAACGATGGTGGCTATCATTCCATGGTGCCCCCTCAATCAACATTGATTGTAGAATTCCTTCGTCGGTTCCATGCACTCGCGACCAAGGATCTAATGGGGTACCATATTCTCTAGACCTATCTACCCAAACGCTTGATGAGCGTTGACTTGGGTTTTCATCCCATGTCAGAAACATTGATTGCTACAAAATTTCTATTGGGCTCGGTGGCAAAACCATTGCATGATCCATGTTTATATCGTCTTCTGAGATCTTCGTGGAAGATATCATATTGCAGGCTCCTACCAACGCTACTTCTCCTATATAGATTGGAGGTGGAAGTGCGAAAGTTCCCATTAATGTGGGGTCTTTCAGTAGGCCTACTCCGATATTTTGAAGCGAATGGTTGCTACCATGGATCATAGGAATGCTTCCTGTAACTTGTGAACCATTAGGGAGGAAGTTTTGTTGGTCAACGATTGTAATCCCCCCTTGAAAGGGGAATGCAATCTTTCTAAAATAGGTCGACACAACAGCTGCCATGGCGTAGATCCACAGTCTTCCTAGTAGGATGTTGTAATCAAGATTCCCATCGATGACTTCAACATCTATTTCTACCGTTTTTCCCCCTAGTTCAACCTTCAAGTTATTTAGGATACCATACGGGGTATATGTCCTTCCGTCGAATGCTTTTAATGTTGTCGAAGATCGCGACAAGGTTAGAGATCCTAAAGTTTTCCAGCAACTCATCGACATAATACATGTAGATGCCCCCTCATCAATAATTGTTCGATGAACAGTTTTGTTGAGGGCTTTCACTTGGATAAGGAAAGCTAGTTGAGCTGGTAACTGAGGATCGTATCCTTTATGGTCAAAGGATACAAGATTGGAATCCTTAGGATCAACCCCACCAATGGCTGATAACAAAGCCTACCTTTGGGATGGGCAATTTTGTAGTACTTCAAGAGTCGACATAGCGGATGGCGATTGGGCCAGATCTTCCACTATGTTATAATGCTGCGCTGCTCTGGCGCGAGGATTAAATGTCGACTTGTGTACTACTCCCTTTGGCGGTCTTATTGTTAATTCAGGAATGATGGGTGGTACAACTTCTGTCGAAGTTGTTGTCGAACTGCTTGGTTGATCTTTTTCCTTGCCGTTCGACAGCTGCAGATTCCCGTAAGCTTTGTTCCTTGTCGAAATCAAAGCATCATTTTGTTGCTTGGAAATCGACAACATAAGCACTTGCGACAGGGAAGCATTTCCACTATCAACCAGATTTTGACCTGGATTTGGAAATGGATCAGTTAACACAGCTGAGGTTTGCGAACTCTTGAAGAACCTTTTAAGCTCAGCTTTGTATGGACATTCTTTCGTCCAATGATCCTCATCACATATCTGACACCCCGAGGGGGGAGGTTTCCTATTTCCAGGAGGGTTTGAAGAAGTTTTTTCAGGGGATGACTCACCCTGTTTCTTCTTCCTCCCTTTGTTTTGATTTTTCTTGCTTCCTGGTTGCTTGGTTTCTTTGCCCTTATCTGCTGATACGACATTTACTTCCAAAGCAAGAATTTCGTCTTTTGCATTTTGATCCGAAATCTTACGGGCCTTCTTGGAGTTGGCCTTTGTTGATTTCGCGTTTGTCGTGCCAATCACGCCATCACCGGCATGAGAGTCATTGTTTGATTTAGGAGGAGGAGGAATTGAGAATTGCGGCCTAGGGGCATCAGGTATTTTGTCGTAGAGCGTGCCAGACTGAGTATAGACTAAGTCTAGATACTGTGCACGAGCGATAACTTGCTCTTCTGTTATGACTCCCCCCTTTGCCACATCTTCCGTTATAGCAGGAAGTAACGACTTGATAAACCATTCAGCTAATAGCTGATCGGGAACGTACGTTTTTACCATCCTACGACGACGTCGCCACTCATGTATATGATCAGATATGTGAGTGGCCGTCGTCTGTTTGAAGTTGGTTAAGATTTCCGTTCCCGTTTCATACCTTATCGGTAATTGAAAATGGGTTAAGAATGTCGTGGCTAAGGTGCTGAAATTGTCGAACGAAGCTCTAGGCAATTCAATATACCATTTTGCCGCTGGACCCGTTAACGTCCTCTGAAAAAGGCGAAGCCTTATCGAATCATCGTTCAGGGTGTTTGATGAACACCACAGATGAAATGTCATCACGTGATTCGATGGATCTTCACCTGGATTTCCATTAAATTTAGGAATGTCTGAAGGAAGTTTGTGAGGAATCACTGGCCACCAAGGGGCGTAAGCAATTGGATCATTTGTCAACCGGTGTAAATCGGGTAACTCTAAAGTTGCCACGAATGGTAACTGTTGATTCAGGTTAGGTGAAGCATACCCAGGATACGATGGAATTGCCTGAGCAGTTGGCCTTTGCATACCAGCATAATGTAATTGATGTTGGTATGACTGATACGGTTGGTGGATATGACCACCGTAAAGTGGTTGATTTTGACCGTTTTGAATGTACGGTTGTCCACTATTCGCAAAGATCTGCTCCTCAGAACCTTGGTATACTTGTTGGAATTGTGGTTTTTGGTATTGCACCAACCATGGTTGCGAAGCCATGTTCTGTTGCGCTATACTAACCGTTGGACCAAGGTGTGGGGTAATTGTACCCGTTTGGACCTGCGTCGCCCCACCAATAGGCGATTGTGGTTGAGTCACAGGGTCAAGGGGCTGTTGCATTACAACCTGAGAAATCTGAGGTTGACATACAACAGGCAACGTTTGAACTTGCGACACCGTCACAATAGCCGATGTGGTCGGGATGTTCGACATAGGTACACATTGTTGCATAGAATACACAACCCTTGGTTGTTGAGGTAGCATAGGTACCCAACCACTTGATGTAACTCCAGTATAACCTGAATACTGTTGTGAACTCCCGTATGGATATCCTCCCGGAGGGGGTAATGAAAGGGTATACTGCCCCCCATACGGTGGCAATCCGGAACTCAAGGGAATTGTTTGTCCTTGGGGACTGGATTGCCCAAATTGACCTCCAAATGGATCAATCTGACGAGTTTCAACATAAGAGTTGCTGGATATTATTCCGGAGGAACAAACTGGAACGGACCACACTGTCGAAATAGTCCCTGGGTGGACTCCTTCTAGCGGTTGTGAGCTAGTCGGGACAGATGGTATGCCGGCAAACATTGTCGGAGTGACGGCAGGGAGTTCTGCTATCACTGTGTCATTCGACACAGTCCTAGATGCTGACGGTTGTTCAGACATTTTGAGTCTATCCAAGAGATTACCTAGCGATTCTACAGGAACTTCCACTGGTGGTAGACTAACTTCTGATGTCGAAGGAAATAGAGTGACCCCGACTCCAAAATGTGTTGGAGTACTTGCTTGCGGATCTTCTACAATTTCCTCTATTGCAATCAAACCAGGTGGAAGGGGAAGACCGTCAGGTCCATAAAATATTTCTGGTGCCGAAGAAGGGGTTGAATCAACACCGACAGATGTTTGAAGAACAAGACTCTCTGAACCGGTTACAGATGGAACTGGTTCGGTAACACAAGTGTTTGTTCTCAGACTAGGATCAGTATCACTGTCCCTCTGTAGCTGTTGAACTTCTTCTGTAGAGGCAGGGTTTCCAGAAATGTTTGGAGTAACCAGAATCTCAGATGTTGTTGGAACACTTGTTCTAACTTTGATAGGAGATTTCAAACCAGCTAAACGAGTTCGCTTTGTCCGTACTGTTTTCGATTCTGGAGACAAAGATGGTTGACTCGTAAGCCTCCGCGAACGACGGGGTTTCAATTGACTTTCTTCCATGATTGTGGATTACTCGATCAACCAAAATACAAAAGGGGAAAGTGTGTTTCTGAATTAAATGAATTTTTTAGACGCTTTAGAAACAACTTGCTTTTTCAATTTTAAAGAGTCGAGAAAAAGCTAAAGCTGACTCTAGTCTCCTTCGATGTTTTAACGAGCCCGAAGTGACAAATGCTCGGATGGACTTTTTCCGTTATAGAGTCTGAAAAAGGCCAAAAGGAACTGCTCTGGAGCTCTAGGTAAAGGGTGTGCCAAACTTTTCACAAAACCGCAGAATACTTTTTAAGGTACGGGCGGTCAATCTTCCTGAATGCTGTGTTCAGTGCATTGCGATCAGTAGGGCGGCCGACACGGCTTCCTAAGGATAAAGGTTTTATGCCTATAGGGGTCTCCCAATATATACTCGACGGTACGTGGGAGCACAATCCGTACTGGCGCTATCGTCCCTCAGGAGGAATCACCCACCATCAGCGAGATTGACAGTCACCAGGCTTTACAACGCCGGAACACGTCTCTAGCCTAGACCTCTATGTTGTGCGTTAAGTTACAAAGCGTTGTTAAGTTCATTCAATTTATTCTAGGTTGATCTTTCTTAGAAGTTTGCCTTTTTGGATCACCACGAGATGTATGATACAATTCCTAAATGCAGTCTAAAGATGATAAGCAAATTTTATCTCTTTTTCAACAATGAAAATCCTAGCTACAAAGGGAAAAGAAAGACACCATCTTTTCTCAAAGAGCAATCAGCACACTCTAAATGCACTTTTCCTAAATCAGGCATGCAAACTATCAAGATGCAAATGCACAATGCAAGTGTTTGTTTTCCACTCTCTTAATATTGATGCCTAAAAAGAAAGCTTTTTGTACAACTTTGAATTTTCTTTTAAATGACAAATACAAACAAGTTTACTTTTTCGAAATCAGAAAGGGTAGAAGAGAATACAACACTTTACAACTTTCGAAATGAACACTTGTTTCGACACTTAAAAGAGACAAACTCAAACCAAAAGCAAAAGTAAATGTATAATCAACTGTAAACAGCCAATGAACTCTCTCCTAAGATCACAATCAACAGATCTGAATCAAGGGCTACAGGATGACTATTCCACTCTTGCAAAGGAAAACTGTAAATGACGCCACAAACACATAAAAACACTCACAGTCTTTTTGTACAAAAGGAGGTGGAATTTAAGCAGAGAAAAGGAGTTATCAGACAGGTACCTATGCTGGTTACAGGCTGCAAAAAATCAGAGATCAAAACAAGGCAAAACATAGCAGAGAACCCCAGCTGCACAAGTTCTAACTGGATCAGCGCACCCCTAACACAGAGGTTTTGACATTCAGCGTAGGTAGCCTTCACGGGACCTGCATTGAAATGCAGAACCTCTTCACAGAGTCTGCGCTGAAGGAGAAACGAGAGTTCCTCACTGGGTTCTGGGTCACAGTTTGCTGATTAATCTACGGTTTCAGGCCAAATCAAAGCAACAAGCAAGGTATAATCAAAGGGATGCTTTGAAGGAGGACTAAGATCTATCACAAAGGATCATCAAATCATTTGTGAGTCCATTGTTCAAATCATAGACAAATCCAGTGATTGGATCAAAGCAGCAGCTGCCTACTTTGCATCTGAAAATAGCAGATGCAGTTCGATTGCTGCTTTTGAGTCTATGAAACAAACAATGATAGAGACACAAATAAAATGACTAAACAGATCTCCCCAGTGGAGTTGCCAATTTGTTGTGGGGAAAAATGCCTATGCAGGACGATCCTATCCACCTAAGGTGTGACAGTGCCTTAGCAACAAACAGAAACAGCTATTCTAGTATTCTTCCTTTATGAATTAAGAATGAAGAGAGATGGATGGACTAACTGGTGTCTTTCGTTTGTCCCTCGATCCAGTTTCTCTTCTCTTTGAGAGTTCCCAGCTACTTGCCTTCTCGCTCGCCCAGCTTCAACAGGTTCTTGCAAGATCACAAGAAGGGAACACTACACAAAGACATAGATTCATATTCATAACTAGTTCAGGATTAGAAATAAACCAAATACACTAATGCAATCATACATCAAAGACACATCAGCATATAGGAGAAACAAAGATAGCTTTATTGATGAATAACAAGGTTCAGGAGGAGATACAACCAAGAGGGCTCCAATCCAGCATCTCCTTCCCAGCAAATGAAATTCCTATCTTCAACTCCCTTCAAAGCATTAAGCACCCAATGATTCCAGTCTCAAACCAACAACAATTCTTTGCAATAACAAAATTCCAGCCTCCTGGATCTCATGGAGGAGAGATCCATATATAGATGTTTGGAGAGAGGATGAGTCAACTTGAGATCTGACTAGTGTCCTCTCCCTCTGTCAGTTCTTGCTTCCACTTGGAGACTAAGAGCCTCTTACTCATCACTAGTCGAATTCATTGAGGCAAGTGTCATTGGAGAAGATTCTGGAAGCTTCCAGGGTCTTTCCACCTCGTTGAATGAACTTGCCATTTGTCACTTCCCGCTCAGCGCACCCTGGTAGTGCTTCTACCTGCGTTGCAGTGCACCTAGCCAGTGTAATCTCTGCATTTCAGCGCAGACATCTAGTGGAACCTCTGAATTGATCCTGAATTGACTTGTTTTTGAGCAGTTTCTGGTGGAGAACTTCTGTGAATTGTTGTGGTTTGTTAGCCTTGTTCCTCTAGGGGTAGGAACAACATGTTTAGGGACTTTGGATCCCTTGGATTATGGACATTTCATGCTTATAGCTGTAAGGCACAAAAATTTCTATAACACTAGGACATACCATTTCTCGCCAAGGATTGCAGGTGGATCCTAATAAAATTGCTCTCATCAAAAAGGTTCCACCTCCTCAGAAGGTAAGAGATGTTCGGAGTTTCTTAGGCTTAGCAGGATATTATAGAAGATTTATTAAAGACTTCAGTAAGCTAGCCTCGCCACTGTTTGGCCTCTTAGCAAAAGATGTTGAGTTCAAATGGACGGACAACTGTCAAAGGGCTCTGAATGAATTAAAGGATAAGTTGGTGTCTGCCCCGATATTGAGAGGTCCAAACTGGGCCCTACCTTTCCACGTCCACATTGATGCCTCGAACAAAGCCATAGGGGTAGGCTTAGGATAGGTTGAACAAAAACTCCCATATGCCATATACTTTGTCAGCAAAAACTTATCCAAGGCAGAATTGAATTATACTGTAACTGAGAAAGAGTTCTTGGCTATGGTCCATGCTCTGAACAAGTTCCGACACTACATCACGGGCTATCAAACATTTGTACATACTTATCATGCTGCAATTAGAAATTTAATGAATAAACCAGATGTGAATGCTCGTATTATTAGATGGTTACTTCTGTTGCAGCAGTTTGATTTGACTATCGTTGACAAACCAGGTAAAGAAAATGTTGTTGCTGACTTCTTTTCTAGACTGGATTTACCTGCAGGTGAAGATGGAACAGTGGACGACCAGATGCCAGATGAACATCTGCTTTCTATCTCAGTACTCTCTCCATGGTTTGCTGATATAGCAAACTATCTGGTCTCAGCACAGCTCCCTTCGCATCTATCTTCCAAAGAGAAAAGCAGAATTGTAAGGAAGAGTGCCTCATTTACTTGGATCAGGGGCAAGCTGTTCAAAATTGGCCCCGATCAGATCTTAAGGTGTTGTGTAAGGGAGGAGGAAGTCTTTGACATCCTCCTAACCTGTCATGACGGACCTTGTGGAGGACATTTTGCAGCCAAGAGGACTGCTTTCAAAATTCTACAGGCATGCTACTATTGACCCACGCTTCATCAAGATGTCAAGAGATATATCAGCCAATGTGACCGATGCCAAAGGGTGGGGAAGCCAACCCCAAGGGACGAAATGCCTCTCCAACCTCAAGTGACTCTTGAACCATTTGAGAAGTGGGGCATGGATTTTGTGGGTCCTATCAATCCTCCTTCAAGGCAAAGGTCTTACATCATTGTGTGCACAGACTATCTAACAAAGTGGGCGGAAACCAAGGCAATCAGAGCAGCGACCGAAGATAAGGTTGCTGAGCTTTTAAGAGAAAACATCTTCTACAAACTTGGTTACCGAAGAGAGCTAGTCACCGATCAAGGAAGCCAGTTCACCTCCAACTTAATTGAAGACTTGCTTGCTCATCACAAGATCAAGCCTAGGACTTCCACCCCCTATCATCCTCAAGAAAATGGGCAGGTGGAAGTCACCAATAGAGAATTAGAAGGGATTTTGACTAAGGTGGTGAGCAGCAGCAGAAAGGATTGGGCAGATCGCCTGGTTGAGGCCACTTGGGCTTACAACACCACTTGGAAGACCACAACCGGCTTCACACCTTATGAACTGGTCTATGGGAAGAGAGCTTTGCTGTCAATTGAGTTCGAGTACAACACATTGAGGATGACAGCCCAGCTGGACCTAGATCTCAGCCATGCCCAACAAGAAAGGTTATTGCAGTTGAATGGGCTAGATGAACACAGAATGCAGGCCCTTCTCCACTCAGAAGTGGTTCAACTTCAAAGGAAGATATGGCATGACCGGCACCTCAATGACAAGTAATTCCAACCGGGAGATTGGGTTTTGTTGTATGATTCCAAACATCAGGATTTCAAGGGGAAGCTGAGGACAAGATGGCTAGGACCATATGCAGTGGAGAAGTGTAATGATAATGGGTCTGTTCTTATTCAGACCATTGATGAGGAAGCCATCCCCATGCTCATCAATGGGCATCGACTAAAGATCTACAGGAAACCTCTTTCGAGGCAAGAGTTCATCAAAACTGTGGAAAAATCAGTGTTGGTCATAGAGAAGGGTTCTGCCTCTATTTTGGGCATACCCTAGGCATCAAAAAAAAAAAAATCATAATAAAAAGATCCTTGGGTGAAAACCTTTCTAAGGCTCCCAAGGCAGATGGTAGGGGTGAAAACCTCATTGAGGCGCCCCTGCTGTCTCTCTGAAAAAATTGGAATTAAAAAAAAAAAAAAAAAAAAAAAAGACTCTTGGGTGAAAACCACTCTGAGGTGCCCAAGGCAGATAGTAGGGGTGAAAACCTCATTGAGGTGCCCCTGCTGTCTCCTCAAAAAAAAAAAAAAAAAAAGCAGGCAGAAACAGAAAAACAGGCTCAAGCTTTGGAAATTAATGTCGGTTGTAGGTATTCCATGCAAAAAAGGAGGCCTCTCAACTCAAGGACAAGGGTCCCTACCATGCTACCAGGTGACCTCGCCAGCACTCCCTCCAGAAACACTCATCTCTTCCAAGGTTTGGGCACGATCTGGTCATAGTTTAGCCTCCTATAGGAAGCTACAGGACTTTCTACAGGAAGTTTTGTATTTCTACAGGAAACTTCCTGTAGAATCTTGGGACAGGCCAGGACTGACTATGTAGAAGAATTTGAAGCTCGAAGTCCAATAAGGAGGCATGCAACCAATGTTTTTCTCCATCACCCACTGTTGTCGCCTCCTTCCACCACCATTGCTGCCATACGATTGAAATCTTGCACAGTCATACCAGAACGTTGGACTCTCAGAAGAAATAATTTTCAAATGGAAAATAAAGCATGCAGAGGCCCAATGCGCTACCAGTCAAGGCGATCCAAGGACCCTACAACTGTGAATGAGACTCCACCATTTCGGCATGCACCCTAGGAGGAGAAACAGCTACAAGATGTCCTACAGGAATCCTGTAGCAGTTGATCCGGCTAGAGCACACACCATGAAGATACCTGCAACTCATGAGCCGGAGCATGCACCATCCACAACCAGGCAACCAGTCTCGTAACCAATAGCAGTAGGCGGAAAGGAGCTCCCGTGCCTATGCACGATGCGGCAGCAAGCGGATCCGTCACCTTCGTCCTGAAGCATGAGAAAAATAACGTCCACGGGCGCACAGGTAAGTGCCTCACCCTGTTTCGTCAAATTACATGAACAATGCTCTAAAATGTGTGTAAATATGAAAATGAATGGATTGAGCAAGTTGGGTAGCCATTCAACTAGCCACCACAACCAGCCCGACGGCCTCGTCCGATCCGAAAAGCTTTGGGTGTGTCGACGAGACAGGAAATGGACATGTGGGAAGCATCCAGTCGGAGAGAAGCGGGGATCTAACAGGAGTGGTAGCGGTAGATATGCAGGGAATGATTCGGCGGTCAGGCAGACATGCAACGGAATGATAGCAGGTGACATCGGCCAACAGGCTGACGGGGACAGCTCACCCCCACACCACGAGTTCCGCACAAATTCAAATCCACTGGCTAGATCACGTATGGCGCACTGCACTCATTTATTCTCAACCGCTTTGCAGCCGACTACACATCCGCAATTTTCTGAAGGCTGTTACTCCGACTTCTCAGCCTGTTCAAACGTCTTGTTGTTGCACAGAAGGCCCATAACCACTGAAGCGCTCCCCAGAACCCGTGCACAACTTCTACAGGAAGCTCAACGTTACAGAGGAAATTGAACTGTTCATGTCAAAGGTGGCAATTCTGGAACGAGGTAAGCCTGAACATAGTCCTCTCATGCAATTGGTTCAAAAGGTGGTGAATTCGACGTGTTAAAAGGGCAGGAAACTGTAAATTACAGTCTATGCATGAATTTGAAATCGTCTTCTTATTGCTGCATGAGAATTGTCGTCGTAGTGTGTATGCAGGATTTTCTCCAAGGTTTGGTTCATAATTGAGCCACTGTCAAGGCTCACCTGTAGACAGTCGTGAATTTATAAACTTTGTGCATAATAGAGGCATAACTCTACGCTCTGTCTAAGGAAATCCAAAAGATCCACTTTTTTATACGCGCAAGCAAGCTCAGGCCAACACAACAAGCTTTTTCCATGCCGGGTGGGTTCATTAGGAAAGAGCCTACAGACTCAAAGAAGCTACGGGAAACCCCTGAGGTGGTGGACCTGTTTTCTCGTGCACGGTGGATGTCATTCTGTGACAAGCTTCAAGGTCACGATGACGAGGTTGCAGAAGAATTCTTGCGATCCTTGCAGCCAAAGTCAAAAACATTGGTCATTTTCAACTTCAGAGGTTTGACCCTCAGACTCACCCCACAGTTCATTATTAGAGTCACTAGTCTACCGATGGGGGTACCTTGGGATAAGGAGGAGAGAAAACTGGGCCAGAAGGCTAAGAAGGAGTTCTTTTTGCCGGAGGAGCAATTCTCAGAAGACAAGAATGGAGTTCGAAGAACCAGCCTACAGCCGTTCTAGAGTGAGGACAGCCTCCAAATTATGAAGTATATCACGTGCAAGGGGCGATTCAGCATCGTGTATGGATATCATTTCCGGCTGCTCACAGAACTTAGGCACCAAATGGACCTACGCTCAGAGAAAAAGTTGAGCATTCCTTACTTCCTCCTGCAGTCCATGACTGAGTGTGCCACTAAATTGAGAGAGGGAACGCCAGACCAAATAGCCCATCATGGGCTCATTAAGCTCCTCATGGAAGATGCACTCCACATGTACACCATCCCTCTCTCCTGGGAACCCTTTCAAAATTTGACTAAGAATGATGACATCCGAGTGTTGGCTAAGGAGCTCACCTCCTCCAGCAGCGAGGAGAAGGAACCAATTCAAACAGAGAAGAAAGAAAGAGGCCAAGAAACCATGGCCAAAGCACCAAAGAAGGAACACAAGGGAAAATAAGAGAAAAACCAAGTTGCCAAAACAAAGGGTGACAAAACCACACTAACACCCAGGGAGAAACGACTACAGAGTAGGGTGGAAAGGACTGAAAAAGTCCATGTCAGTGAGGGCACCTCTAAGACAACCTCAACAAAATTTAAAGAAAAAACACCCTCAGCCAAGCAGGCTAAAACGATGCCGTCTGTTTCTACAGGAAAGTTAAAAACGGCTTCTACAGGAAGCTAGAAATCACCCACTACAGGGCTTTGTACAGGAAGTCCTGAGAAAAGAAAGCAAAAGGAGAAAACGGCCGAAATTCTTGCTCGGGAGGAAGCAGCTGTGCTAGCCACCCTAAGTACCTCTCCCAAGCCAAAGGAGAAACACAAAAGGGAGACTCCTCTATATTTCAAAGCGAGGAGAAGTGTAAGAATTAAAACCGGCAGGCCCCAACCTCCATCTAAATACCCAATTACCATCGAAGACACCCCTACCTCGCCAAAGGAGAAGTCGCCCTCCAAAGTATCAGTCACTTATGAGCGGGGGAGCCCCAAGACAACTACCTGGAGGAAGAGAATGGAAAGGTCAGCTTCAAAAACCCCTCTATAGGATGCTGAAGCAGTTCTACAGGAAACATTAGCCGGGCTCAAGGAGACCGAAAGAATGCAGGGGGAGGCAGCCACCTCACCACAAAGGGAATAAGAGGTAGAACACATTATGGAATCTAGGCCCCAGCCCAACTTAAGCTCCTATTATAACTTTTTGGAGGCTGGGAAAATTATTCCACAAAAATTCACAGTGCCGCTTTTCTTTGCATTGGAGGAAGAAAGAGTGCGGACCCACACATGGATGAGGATAGCTAAATCTAAAGGAGTAGCAGATATAGGCCCCTTGGAGTAACAACTCAAGGAGGCAAGAAGGGAATTAGCTATGGCAAAACATGTGGGAAACTCCCAGTGATTATTTCTACAGAAGAGAATGAGAAGCTCAAACTGCAGCCATAGGAACAGAGGACACTACAGTAGAACCTCAAGGCAAAGAAGGAATGCAAGCTGGTCTTGAGGAACTAAACCAGCATCTACAGGAAAGGGAATTGCAAGCAAAAATAGAGATACAAGCTCTCAAATAGCAGTTGCAAGAAAAAGAGGCACAATTGGCCTGCATGGCCAGTTGGGCTATGGATGCTCTACAATGTAGGCAGCCGGCCAAATCTTATGGCCTATACCTACGAGAACAGTGACTGCAATTCCAAATTAATGCATTAGCATAGAGGGGTATCTCCCAGATCCAAAACCCCCAGCAGTTCACAGATTTATGCAATAGCAGCTCCACAGAGGACAAGGCCAAGCTATCAGAGTTCTACCTCCATAATTTGGCCCTTCCTAATGTAACTTCATGAGATCCCAACACAGTTGTGGGAGATATGCAGCTGATGGAATTTACCTCATGGTTAAACCATGAAGAAAAGAGAGTGACAGAGGTCAAAGATGTTATGAACCAAGAGTTAAATGAACCACTGTTAATTAGAGCAAAGCCAGGGGACCCCACTGCATTGATATCTACCCACCAACACCTAGAAACCAACACTTAGGCTTTACTAAAATACATGGATCAGCAGGCTCAGGCTATAGCACATTTCGAGGATATGGAGTGATTATTAGGGGACAATTGTGTTCATGCTTGCACCCGAAGGTGGAACACATTGTCCCACAGCCTCAAAATCAGGGAGTATCACACTCCAACTAGAATGAGGGAGGGCCTAGTATGGGTACCTCTCTATAAGAAGTCCATGCAGAACCTCCAGGCCAGCTCAATCGGCCTCAAGCTAAGCCCACCTTTGATTTTGGGATTGGTAGAAGGAAGCACAGAAAAAGAGGAGCATAAGCAATGGGAAGAGGTGGAAAAGAAGGCCGGGTTCCATGGCAGTGAGGAGGATACTACTTCAGAAGCCTGGGATGTGAGAGTGGCGGTTAAAGCAATGAAGGACGAGGAGCTGGATTAGTTGCTCAGGGATGAGCAATCATTTTAGCAAGGGGGTGATGATGAGCCCCAAATTTGGTAACATTTTGGGCTCATTTGGCCTAACTACCCTTGTTCAATCCTTCATTTTCCATAACTTATGCATTAGTTTTTAGTATGTTTATGTCATTTGTACGAATAAGGGTAGTCACTATTCCTAGGTGGCTAACACGTGCTCATTTCAGGATTTTTTGACACATGTTGGAGCAAAACCGAGCAGACATGGGCTAGGAGACAGCCAAGCTTGGGTTGAGGATTCATAGGGGGGTTGTCTATGGCATTAAATAGCCTCCCTCGGGATCTTCACCCAACTCCGAGCTCCAAAGGCCACCAAAACCAGATCTAGAAGTCAGCCAAACTGATTTCTTGGAAGGAGTTGTTCACTCACAGTTTGGGAAGCCAAGTCCCATAGATTTAGGAAGCCAGCTAGGGCCTCGTGGTGTATAAATGTTAAGGCCTCAGCCTTGGAAAAGGACTTTTTTGGAAAAAAACTCTTGCATATTCTGCACTACAGGCTGCTAGCTCTGTTTTGTTCTTTTGTAGCCATTATTGGCATAACTCTTGACTTATGATTATTTTTTGATAATGGGAAGCAGTCAGATTTGATATCAGCTCTGAGTTTTTTATAGGAGCCATAGCTCTCGAGGTTGGGCCCAACCTGAGAGCCTAGGGCCTCCTTATTTGTATTGTTGTCTTTCCTTTAAGCATTGTGATTTTCCTTTTTTTGCAATTGAAACGAAGTTTTACTGAGCAAGATTTAGTTGTATTGGTTAAATAGGTCATTTTTGAGGAACAGAATTGCTTTAGATGTGTAGAATAGATTGATAAGATAATAATTGATAAAGCTTCAGAAGAAAGGGTTGCCTGCACTCTCAGTTTCACCTCTCTCTTATTAGATCAGGGGCTGGAATTGTAGAAACGGTGTTGCCCAACAAAAACACTAGTTTGCTTGACCATGCAATCGTTGGTGTAATGTCTTCATTTGTAGAAGTTAGTCATGCGTTCAGACCTTTTTAGATGTTTCTTTGATTAAGTGTTGTACATGGTTCTCTTTGTAAATAAAGCTGTTGTTGATTTTTTCATTGACAGTTAGGATAGATTAGCCAAGATTTTGATTGTATGCAGGATTTGGTTGATTCAGTTAAGTACACACCGTGCAAGGCATATCCATCTTTCTCTTATCCACCTAAGCTTCGTCCAGACCAGCTGCTCCATCTCCTAGTTAGCTTCCTCATCTCACAACTACTCTTCTGCCCACGTAACCCTACCTTCTTGCTCTCCCATTGCCTTAGCCTTCCTTAAGTCAAGTTAGCCTTCCACATCCTCTCATCACTTCATCCATCAGTCACTGGGTCATATCAGACCCCTACCCTACCTCCCTATCCATTCATGCATCCTCTTTCACTCACCCATCCTCCAAAATCCAATTTTAGAACATCCTGTAGAAATTTCTGAACATCCTGTAGAAATCCCTGAAACATCCTGTAGAACCCCTGCAAACTTCCTGTAGAAGCTCATAAGTGAGGTTTCTGGATAGCCAAACTTTGTGAAACTCTTTGGAAGGGTGTTAGGGACTTCTTAGACCTTCTCTGAGCCTTCCCAACCTTTTCCAAGCATTCCCCTTCCTTGATCCACCCCTGCACAGTAAAAAGCCAGTTAAAAGCACATGTATGATAATTCTGATAACTTATTCAAAAATACAAAAAGATGTGTTCTTCAGATAGAGATAGCATAGGCATGTGCATTTTACCTTTGTAGAAGTAATGGCATCTCTTTCAATAGTTTGCATCCTCTCCTCTGCATCAGTAGGACTAGCTGGTAGAATTAGGGTTTGCTAGGGTTTATGTTACTCTTTGGCTTTCAGTTTCTTTCTGCAAGTAGATCAGCTTCCTTTGAGTTAGCTTCCATCCATCAGTTACAAAGCTTCTTCTAAGAGCTCATAGAAGTTGGCTTGAGCCCCTAGCGGACTTGTGCTAGCTGACCAAGTGACAGCTGCAGCAAGAGCTAGTACTTGTGCATATAGCACTGTCGCTTCCAAGTTTGTTACGAACTATAGGGTTGATAAGAGTGAAGAAGGGAGTCCCAAGAGTTACAACATTATTTCTGCAATACTCGAGCCCACCAGCATCTTCAATTCATAGCTTGAGTCTCCAAAGTTTCTTTCATTATCAGTGGATCTGCTTGATCTTGCAACTCCAACTCTATGTTGTCAACAACCTTCCTCTTGCATTCGTTGTGGTGAGCACTAGTATTGTAGCAATAATGCTGCAACTCCTGGGACTTCCTACTTTACTTTTATCAACCCGGTAGTTTGTAACAAACTTGGAAGCGACAGTGTTGTATGCATAAGTACTAGTTCTTACTGTAGGCTGTCACTTAGTCAGCTGGCGCAAGTTCACTAGGAGCTCAACCCAACTTCTATGAATTCCAGAAGAAGATTCATATGTGATGAAAGAAAGGAAAGCTTACTCTACAGAGGCTATTCTACTTGCAAAAATAGAAAGAAGATTGAAATGTGAAGTAAACCTAGCAAACCCTAATTTAACGACTAACCCTACTTTTGCAGAAATAGAGATGAAAAACCATAAAATGAATGCCATTACCTATTTAGAAAGTAAATAACATCTATTCAAGCTATTTCTAGAAGGAAATGAGAAAAAACATCTTTTTTTGGATTTTTATGTATTTTATGTGAAATTGTTGTGCATGTAACTTATTTGCTTGTGGATGTGGCAGTGATTAGGTGGTGATGGAAGGTGACTTTGGGATTTGTAGAGGTGTAGGAAGGTGTGGAGGGGTCCTAAGAGGCCTCTGGAAACCTTCTGGAGGCTTTCCCTGCAATCAGACTTCAAAAAGTCACTTACAGGAAATTCTACAGGAGGCTGTAGGGGATCTACAAGAGGATCTACAAGAGGATCTATAGGAGGATGCCGAGGGTTGTTTTAGAGGTTTTAAAGGTGGAAAAAATGGTGGGAAAGGGTAGCTGAAGACTAGAGGGATGTGTTAAGGTGTCTGAAGTTCATCAAAGATGATTAGGAAAGAAAATGATGGTTGGATTTGTTCAAGAGACGAGAGGAAAGCTTATGAGAAAAGTGCAGAAATTAGGGCAGATTTGTGAAGGGTTGTGAATGACCTATGAGACATGTAGCAAAAGAGATGGTGATGGATACTTTATTGACTTATTATGAGTAGAGATGTACTGTAAGAGAGCTGCAAATCAAAACACTGAAACTGAGCAAGAAAAGAACTAGCTGCACCAAAAAAAAAGAACTATATCTCATGTTAACCTAAATTCTGATCTAGGAAAATACAATGTTGAACAATGTTATATGGAAAGGAAAGCATGGAAAGAGATTTATTGCAGAAACATAAATGAGTATGGAAAAATGTACCTAAAGCAAAACATTAACCTCTGAATCAAACTGTAACACTAGAAATTGAATGGAGGAAGCAAAACTATGTTTTTGTGGCAGCAGGAGTGCCTTGACCTCATCTCATGGTCCCAAAGGAAGGAAAGGAGGTCAAGGCTCTATTTATGGCCATTTTGTATCTTTCTCTTACCACTATTTAACCTAGTTCAACAAACTGAGATGGAAACAACCATGTAAATCACCAAAAAGCAACCTATTTTACTAAGGAAGAAATCTATCTAACAACAACTAATTCATGAACTGCAACAAGACATATAAATACAAAATAAGAGGCATTGGGTAGCTTGGGTTGGGCCCTAACCCAAGATTTTTAGCCCTTTGGAAGAACTCAGGGATAGCTCAGAAAATATTTCATCTTCATTGTCAAAATAATAGTCACATTACATAAAACTGTCCACAAAAGTAAGCTCGAAATGTGCTGAGAAAAAGCTGCAAAAAAGGTGCAAAAATTTGACTAACATCCAACAACCTAATGATGTCCTAGGCCTCTCTATTTAAACCATTGGAGCTCCTAAAATATCTCCTAAAATCAAGGAGTCTTGGCTCCCAAGACTTGAGATAGACAACAGTTATTTTTCACTTGCTCGGTTGCCCCTTTGATGCATTGATGTGGCTGCTTGTGCTCTGAGCTTTTTGGAGGAGGATTTGAAGTAGGGAGTCATAAATAATGGGGACACCCTCCTAAAAATCCTCTCCCTTGTTTTCCTCCAATATTGGCTGCCAAATGTTCATTAAACCTTTGATTTTGTCTCAAAATTGACCAAAAAACTGCATAAAGCACACATTAGACTTCATGGCATAATGACTAACCCAACTCACTCTATTAGCATAAATATAATAAAAAAAATGCAATAAAATAATGAGAATGGTGGATTAAGCTAAGTTAGGAGGCAAAACGAGCCCATATAATTACTGATTTCTGGGGCTCATCATCACCCCCTATTGAATGTGTTGCTCATCCTCTGAGTAACTAGTCCATCTCTTCATCTTTGATGGCCCTGATGAGCTCCCTGAAATCCCATGCTTCTGATGTCAGATCATCTTCTTTATCATGGAATCCTTCCTTTCTGTCCACTTCTTCCCACTGTTGTTTTTCTTCTTCCTCTTTTCTGCCCCCTAGCAATCCTAGCAGCAGTGGGGGACTTAGTTTGAGGTCAATCCAATTGACCTTCAAACTCTACGTAGAGTGCTTGTACAGTGGCACCCTCCTTAGTGCTTCTTTCATCCTGTTTGGGGAGTGATACTCCCTGATCTATAGGCTATGTGGCTGTGTGTTCCACCTTCTCATACAAGCATGAATGCAGTCATCTCCAAGCAATCTTTCCATGTCCTCAAAATGTGCAATAGCCTGGGCCTGATCAGTGATGTACTTAGGGGAACTTTGAGGATCATTTCCAAGCAGTTGGTGTGTGCTAATGAGGGCCATAGGGTCTGATGGTTCTTCTCTAATCATTAGCAGCTCATTTTGTTCTTTTTCCATCATCTTCTTGATTTTTGTTGCCCTTTTCTCCTCATGACTCATCCATGATTCCATGGCCATCAGCTGCAAGTACCCTAATCTAGCATTGGGGTCCCATAGATTCATATCAGTGAGGGCCATGTTATGTAAATAAAACTCTGCCAACTTTGCCTTGTCTCCTGCTGAACTATGGTCACATAGGTCCATGAACTATCTATAATCCTGAAAAGGCATGGTGCCCCTCTGTACCAAATTCTTGATATGAAACTATAGCCAATGGTCTTTGAGGTACACTCCATATGATTTTGTTGGTTTCCTGCACTGTAGTGCCTCCATAGAATAGCTAGCCATGCATGCCAATTGTGTGTCCTTTGCTTGCAGTTGTTTTATTAACATTTAATTTTCTGCTTCCAAGTGAGAACTTTTGATTGCCTCTGTATGTCTTATAGTGCTTAATTCCTTACCCATCTCTCTCAGCTTGTTTTCCATGTGGCCAATGTCTTCCACCCCTTTGGACTTGGTGATCTACATCCATCTATGGCTCCTTATCATTTCTTTTTCTAGTTCAAAGAAAAGTGGGACTGCAAATTTCTGTGGAATAATTTTTCGCCCTTCAAGAAGGTTGTAATAAGAGCCTAAACTAGGCTGGGGGTTAGGTTCTTATGTCTCTGCTATTTCATCCTTCCCCTTGGTCTGCTCTTCTACCTTTTCTCAAGTTTCTCAGTCTCCTGTAGCTTTGTTAGGGTCTCCTATAGAGCAGTTTGTGCCTCCTGTAGCACTATTTTTGAGTCTTGTAGTTTTATTCTTTCCTTCCAAGTGGAAGATCTATGAATTCCTCTTTCATAATTAATGGGCGTTTTAGATGAAGATTCTTCCCTTTTGACAGTAGTGGAATCTTCAATTATGATAGGCTCTTTTGAGGATGGTTGCGGCTTCCCTATTTTTATTCTTGTGCTTTTTTAAGCCCTGAAATACATTGATGGTTTCCTTTTCCTCTTTTTTTGGCTTTAATTGGGGTGCTGAGGGCAGCAAGAACAACTGCTGCTTCCCTTTCTAATGTCTCAAGAGACACTTCTATCTTCTTTGCCCCTCTTTCCTCTTTCTACCTCTTCTAGCTTTGTTTTGGTTTCCTTCTCAGCTTGTTTAGTTTATGCCTTCTCTGCTTCAATCTTTTCTTCTCTGGTTTAGTCTTTTTCTTTTATGTTTTAGTCTTTTTCTCTTTTGTCCTAGGTTCCTTCTTCTCTGCTTGGGTCTTTTTCTCCTCTATTTCAGGTTCTTCCTTATCTGTTTTAGTGTCCTCTTCCCCTATTTTGGTTTCCTCCTCATCTTCCGCTTTTTTCTCTTCCCCCTCACTTTCAGAAGGACTGAGATCATATTTGAGGGCTTTTATATCATCCTCTTTTGTCATATTTCTGAAGATCTCGCAGGCTATGGGGATTGTGAAGGTGTCGAGGGCTTCTTCCACCAGCAGTTTAATTAGTCCATGTTGAGCCAATTGATCTGGACCTCCTGCCTTCAATTTAATGCCAGAGTCTATAAGGGACGATAGGAGAAAATAAGGAATACTGAGTTTTTGGGGTGTGGGAATATCCATGCCATATCTTAGTGCATGCAGAAGTCTGAAATGGTAACCATAAACTATGTTATACCTCCCTTAATAGGAAATGTACTTGATAATTTGGTAACTGACCTCATCCCAAGGGTAAGGTATGCTTGTTCTTCTGATGCCATTCTTGTCCTCTACAGGATGTTCATTTTCTTGGAAGAAGGTTTTCTTGGCAACTTGACCCACTGGCTTTTCATCTTTGCTCCAGGGTAGTCCAAGTGGAAGACTAGTAACCTTACTGATAAAATCTAGGGTGATTTCCATGGTGAGACCTATGAAAGTAATAGTGGCATGGGTCTTTGAGTGGGGTACCAAGGAAAGGGAAAACTCCTGAGTTACTTCTTCATCATACCATTGAAATTTTTCAAAAAATGGCATCCAATTGGCTCTGGTAAAAATGGTTACTACCTCAGGATGTTCATCGAGCCTGACTGAATTTAGGGGTTCCTTCCTCATCAATCCCCCTGTCATTATGTTTATAATTTTTTGAAATACCTCAGGTGGAGAAGGAGACAAAAAATTTTGCAGAAACAGGAAACAGAGAAAAAATTGTGTTTTTTTAAGAAACAAACAACTTTTTTTTAATGTGATTCCTCTTCTTTTTCAGGCTTATATCTTCCCTAAAATTGCATCACTCCTTGTATATATGGATATCCAAGGTGGGTTTGTACAAACCCTACATCTTCAAGCCCAAACTTGAGCGAAAATCCTGTGTTTTCTCCTGTAAAACTACTTACTTGCCTTCCTATAGAAATGGTTGGAGGTTCTCCTGTAGAACCTGTTACTGCTCCTATAGAACCTGATAATAGGAGGAGGACTGAAAACGACAAGGAATGGTGGTTTCGAGGCTATGGAGGCTGTATGGAGCTTGTTGCAGTCACGGGGACAATGATAAAATGGAAAAAAAGGTGGTGAATAAATTTGAGAGAGAGTACTTATGCTTACTAGAGATATTTCTGCCAATGATGCGAGGTGGCAAAAAGGGTACATTGCCATTATTCAGACTGTTAGTTCCCACTGCTATGTCATCATGAGTCTTCATTCTTTCTGCCTGCAATCACTTCCCATCATTTGAATCGGAGTTTATACACCTGCCACTACCTGTCTTTTTGGATTTTTTCTGTGAGTTGACTAGGCACACATGCGTGGGATTTCTGGATGAGCATAGTCGAACTGGATGAGAGTGGCCAGTTAACTGGCCAATTTTCTGGTTTAATCCCAACCATTTAATTTTTTCATGTAGTTTTTGAATTATACAGATGCAACAGAGGAGAGGGTTAGACACTTACGTGTAGGTCGAATGCTCGTGTTGTGGTGCTGCTAAGTTCTGTTTCTGCTACATGCTTGGATTCCAATGTTGCATGCCTATATCCCTTCTACTATATGCTCTTTGTGTCTTGATATGTGCTCGTTTGTCTTGTACGGGTTCCCTTTAGCTGAATCTTGCTTTGAACATCCTCTACATTCCTGTGGATGCACCTATTTTGCTGTTGGAGCTTGATTTTAAGGGGATCAGCTGCTATAGGAGCTCCTGTAGCTACTTCTCCCTCTAAAATTTTTAGTTAATGCTTGTGTTGGGATATTTGAGGATGCTACTTAAGATACTAATGGAAATGGAGAGGTATTTGGTAAGCTACAGGTGAGTTGTGGAGGTGTTGTTCTTTTTATTTCCCTCTTTTTAAAAAAACTGGTTTCTGTGTTTTTGTTGCAGGAAGGAAATAAATCAATGGAAATGAGGTGGTGGAGGTGTGCGATGGCCTACATTCTCTCTATGAAAATTCCTAGCTCTTCAACTATTTTGTAAACTTCATTTCGAGTTCTCTGTGATTTATATAGGAGCCTCCTGTAGAACACACAGGGCCTCCTATAAGATGCACAGTCTTCAAAAAAAACGTAGAGAGGTGGAGAAAAAAAAAATAGAAATGATGGAGAAGAGTATATAGGATGTGTAATAGGCTTTATGGAATGTCCCCTTGCTTCTTGTGGTCCATCTGTAACCTGCAATGCATCTTAAAAGTCAATTTCCTCTTCCTTTTTTCTCTCTCTTTTTTTTTTTTGAAAAGACAATTAGGGTGCCTCCAAGAGGTTTTCACTCTACTTGCCTGCCCTGGGCACCTCCAAGGGAGGTTTTCATCCAGGGATCTTATTCTCTTTTTTTTTTTTGTTTTTTCCATCATTGGGCTGCCTCAAAAGAGGTTTTCAACCAAATGATGGCACTCAAGCGCCTCATAGAGGTTTTCACTTGAGTCCTTATTATTTTTCTCTTTTTTTTTTAGTGAGTGGGTGGAGTGGAGGCTGAGACTTGCTTCACTACCAACACTGTCTTATTCAGATCTTCAATGAAATCTCACTTGGAGAGGGGCTTCTTGTAAATTTTCAACCTATGCCCATTGAAAAGCATGGGGATGGCTTCCTCATCAATGGTTCTGATAAAAAATGAACCATTTTCATTGCAAATTTCTACAGTGTAGGGTCCCAGCCATCCTATCCTCAGCTTGCCCTTGAAATATTTATACCTTGATTCATAGAGCAGTGCCCAATCACCTTCTTGGAATTACTTCTCCTTGATATTTTTGTCATGCCATATCTTCCTCTGAAGCTAGACTACCTCTGTGAGGAGAAGGGCTTGCAATATTTGTTCATACAATCCATTGAGCTAGAGTAACCTTTCCCTTTGTGCATGGCTGAGATCTAGGTCCAACTGAGCTGCCATCCTCATTGTATTGTATTCAAATTCTATTGACAGCAAAGCCTTCTTCCCATAGACCAGTTCATAAGGTGTGAACCTTGTGGTGGTCTTCCATGTGGTGTTGTAGGCCTAGGTGGCCTCAACCAATCTATCTGGCTAATCTTTTCTGATGTTGCTCACTACCTTGGTCAAAATTCCTTCCAAAGCTCTATTAGTGACTTCCACCTACCCATTGGCTTGTTGATGGTAAGGGGTGGAAGTCCTGTGCTTGATTTTATGATGTGTGAGCAGGGCTTCAATCAAATTGGAAGTGAACTGTCTGTGTTGATTTGTAACCAGTTCTCTTGGATACCTGAACTTATATAATATGTTCTCTCTTAGAAACTCAGCTAATTTTTCTTCTGTTGTTGCCTTGATTGCCTTTGTCTCTGCCCATTTTTTCAGATAATCAGTGCACACAATGATGTATTGTTTCTAGTCTAAAGAAGGGTTGATAGGACCCACAAAGTCCATGCCCCACTTCTCAAATGGCTCAAAAGTCACTAGAGATTGCATGGGCATCTAATCCTTTGGAGTAGGTTTCCCCATCAATTGGCACCGACCACATTGGCTGATATATCTCTTCACATCTTGATGAAGAGTGGGCCAATAGTAACCTACTTGCAGAATTTTGAAGGCAGTCCTCTTTGCTGCAAAATGACCTCCACAAGGCCCATTATGACAGGTCAAGAGAATGTAAAAAACTTCTTCCTCCATGACACATCTTGCCAAAATCTGATCTGGGCCAAGTTTGAAGAGATTGCCCCCAATCCAAGTGAAAGGGGCACTTTTCCTCACAATCTTGCTCTTCTCTTTGGAGGACAGGTGTGGTGGGAACTATGTTGAAACCAGGTAATTTGCTATATCAACAAACCATGGAGAGAGTACTGAGATAGAAAATAGGTGCTCATCTAGCATTTGATCATCCACCATCCCTTCCTTACCTATAGGCAAATCTATTCTAGACAAATAGTAAGCAACCAAATTTTCTTTACCAAGCTTATCAACAATGGTTAAATCAAACTACTGCAGTAAAAGCAACCATCTGATAATGTGAGCATTTACATCTAGTTTATTCATTAAATACCTAATTGCAGCATGATCAGTGTGTACAAAGGTTTGATAGCCTGTGATGTAATGTCTGAACTTATTTAAGGAATGCACTACAGCTAGGAGTTCATTCTCAGTTACCCTGTAGTTTAACTCTACCTTTGACAAATTTTTACTTATAAAGTATATGCCATAAGGTAACTTTTCATCAATCTGCCCCAAAGCTGCTCCTATTGCTTCCTTCGAGGCATATGTGTGAATGTGGAAAGGTAGGACCCAGTTTGGGCCTCTCAAAATTGGGGCAGTCACAAGTTTACTTTTCAAGGTGTCTAAGGCTTCTTGACAGTTGTCAGTCCATATGAACTCGACAACTTTTCCCAAAAGACCAAACAATGGAGAGGCTAACTTACTAAAATCTCTAATGAATCTTTTGTAATATCCTACTAAACCTAGGAAACTTCAGACATCTCTCACCTTTTGAGGAGGTGGGGCCCTTCGGATGATGGCGATTTTGTTGGGGTCCACCTGCAATCCTTGTTGAGATATTGCATGACCTAGTCCCTTTAGTCATCAAGAATTCCAATTTTTCCAGATTAAGGGATAGGTTCATTTCAATACACTTGTCCAAAACTTTTCCTAGGTTAGATAAATCTTCCTGAAAGTTAGAACCATAAGGATTAAAAGCATCCATATATATTTTCATTGCATCATGAACCAGTTCAGAAAATATACTTAATACTGCCCTTTGGAAAGTGGCGGGAGAATTGCACAAACTTAAAGAAAGGACCCGATATGAAAAGGTACCCCAAGGACAAGTGAAGGTGGTCTTATCTTGGTCTTCCAACCTGTTTTGAATTTGATTGTACCCGCTAAACCCATCTAGGAAGGAGAAAAACTTTTTCCCTACCAGACCATATAATACTTGATCTATGAAAGGCAAAGGAAAATGATCCTTTCTAGTGGCCTAGTTCAGTTCTCGATAATCAACACAGATCCTCCACTTACCATTTTTCTTTCACACTAACACCAAAGGAGTGACCCATTCGCTGTCAAAGATGGGGTAGATGAATCCTGCATCCAGTAACTTTTGGAGTTCTTCCCTGACAATGTCTTTAAGGGCTAGATGAATTTGAGGCTGCTTGACTAGTTTGTGATCTTCCTTAATGTAAATGTGATGAGTACAAACTGAAGGGTGCACTCCCTTCATCTCCTTACAGCTCCAGGGGAAGGCATCTAAATGTTTTCTCAATAAACTGCACAGTTCCTTCTCCTAGGAGGTGGATAGGGATGAGTTGATTTTCAAGGTTCTTTTAGGGCCGAACTCTATATTCTTAACATAGAGAGAGGTCGGGTCAGGCCACACAGAGATCAGTTAATGGATTGTTTTGGGTGTCTTTCACTAGATCTTCTAATGGAAAAATACTGGGTGGTGGATTCTGAATTAAATTTTCAATGATATCATACTCATTTTGTGGTTCCCACCCCATGACAGTTTCTACTGCACACAGTGGTGCAGAATAGAATTCATCCTCATCCTCCTCCTCCAACCAGAGAGGTAGATCATGTTATAGCAAGGGTTGGGCAGGAGGGTATAGGATTAGCTACTTGGACATATGCCCGCTCTTGATAGTCATGTTTCGAGCTCGACAACTGATGTAAGCATTGCTAGTGGCCAACCAGGATCTTCCCAGTGTTGGGTTGTGTTATATTCTTTCCATGTAGTTAATAGGGTGTTTGAAGGGCACCCGTAACCCCACTTTACCATATGTTAGGTTGGGCGGACCCACCTATGGTTTTTTGCATGATTTTCGCACATGTTTTTTGGACGCGATGGCTTTCGGTCCATGGTATTGGACGCGATGGATTCGTTCCATGGTATTGGAAGCTTCGACATGTATAAATATGTATTGTAACATTGAAAGGAAAATAATGAAAAATCAAGCTGGTAGTCCCGGTTTTGGGATCCAGGGAAAAATCTCTGTACATATGTGTTTTATGGGTTATGCTCTCGCATTGTTTATTTTCTTTGTTTAAGAATTCGTATGCAGGTAATTTCTGTACAGGGTTAAAACCTACATTTGGTATCAGAGCTGTTTTGGCTTCAAGGGGACGCCTTTTTTGCTGAGGGGTTTCGCTCGGGCCTGTGGTAGACCCTGTTCAGTGGGAGATCTGCGAGATCGATTCTGGCGGTGAAAGAAGATGGCGAGCAGTGGAAAGATAGAGATTGAGAAGTTCAATGGTCAGAATTTTGAGTTGTGGAAACTCAAGATGGAGGATCTGTTGGTGGATAAAGATCAGTGGATCGCGGTAGATCCGGGTACTAAACCATCGAGAGTGACCGATGAAGAATGGAAGAAGTTGGATCGGAAGGCAAAGAGCACAATACGATTGTGTGTCTCAGATTCAGTATTGTTGAATGTATCAGGGGAAGCTACGACAAAGGCTTTGTGGGTCAAGTTAGGGACTTTGTACCAATCTAAGTCTCTGGTGAATAAACTGTTCCTACGGAAAAAGCTGTATAACCTAAGGATGAAAGATGGAGACTTGGTGACAGAGCATCTGAATGCGTTTAATACTGTGGTAAGTCAGTTATTATCTGTTGATATTAAAATTTCAAATGAAGATAAGTGCATCAGTCTGTTGTGTTCTCTACCAGATTCGTGGGATAGTCTGGTTATTGCAATAGGTAGCAATGCAACTGCTTTGCAGTTTGATGAAATAGTCTCAGCCTTACTGACAGAGGAGATGAGATGGAAAAATATGGACAACCAGAATGGTGATGCCTTGTCTGTACCAGGACGGTCCCAGAACAGAAACAAAAATAAGTCATCAAGTGGGAGATCTAAATCTAGAGGGAGATCTAAATCTCCAGGAAAACCTACAAAGGTGGTGTGCTGGAAATGTGGAAAGGAAGGGCACTTCAGAAGGGATTGGAAATCTAAAGCTCCTGATAAAGGAAAGGGATCTGATGATGCTCCTTCTGCAGAGGCGAAAACCACCTCAGATGAAGGTGGGGATGCGTACTTGGCTTCTTCAAGTACACATGTAGATCATGAGGCATGGTTGATTGACTCAGGTGCATCCTTTCACTTCACTCCCCATAGAGAGTGGTTCTGCGAGTATGAGAAATACGATGGTGGTGATGTCTTCTTAGGAGATGATAGGAATGCTAGAATCATTGGTCGGGGAAAAGTAAAGTTGAAGCTGCAAGGTGGAAGGGTTAGAACACTTCCGAGTGTTCTACATATTCCTGCATTGGCCAGAAATCTGATTTCTGTAAGCAAGTTGGATGATGCAGGTGTAAAGACGGTGTTCGAGAAAGATACCTGCAAGATGGTTCGAGAAGCACTGATATTAATGCGGGGAGTTCGGATTGGAACTCTGTACAAGCTGCAAGGTAGCACTGTTGTTGATGGGTGCAATAGTTCTATGGTTCCTGAAATTGGAGTAGAGAATCTAGTGGTCTCTGGAGAGAAGACCATGTTGTGGCATCAAAGGCTTGGACATATTGGAGAGAAGGGCCTTCGAATACTTCATGGTAAAGGTATGGTAGAAGGTATGAATAATAGCTCTCTGGATTTTGATTTCTGTGAAAATTGTGTATATGGGAATCAGAATCAGGTGAGTTTCCCCTATGGTGGTAAGAGGACAAAACAGATATTATAGCTTGTGTACAGTGATGTGTTTGGACCTGTGAAGGTTCCATCACTGGGTAAGTCTGTGTACTATGTATCATTCATAGATGACTTCTCAAGGAATACATGGATATATTTTCTTAAGAAGAAATCTGAAGTCTTTGACAGGTTTAAAGAATTTAAGGCTCTGGTGGAAAATCAGACAGAGAAGAAGATAAAGGTGCTGAGGACAGATAATGGTGGAGAATTTTGCAGCAAGGAATTTGAAGAATTTTGTAAGAAGTTTGGTATAGCACGGCAGAAGACTACTCCATATACACCTCAGCAAAATGGAGTCGCAGAAAGAATGAACAAGACATTGATGGAAAGGGCAAGAAGCATGCTCAGTGGTGCTGGGTTAGGACAGGAATTCTGGGCAGAGGCGGTGGATACTGCATGTTACCTGGTCAACTGGTCACCTTCATCAGCGTTGGAGGATAAGACTCCACAAGAAGTATGGACTGGTAAGAAACCCTCTCTTTCACATCTGAGGGTATTTGGATGTGATGCATATGTACATGTTCCAAAGGAGAAACGAACCAAGTTGGATAGTAAATCTGAAAAGTGCATCTTTATTGGGTATAAGGATGGTTTAAAGGGTTATAAGCTTTGGAACCCAGTCACATAGAAGGTTGTGTACAGCCGAGATGTGGTGTTTAGAGAGGTAAAAGATGTTATTCAACATGAAGTCCAACCAAAGGAACCTGAGAAGATAGAGTTTGAGCCAAAGGAGGAAGAATCGGACTCTACAACAGAGGAGGAATCAGAAGATGAAGAGCCACAAACTCCGGCTGTGAGAAGATCAGTTCGAGAAAGAAGGCAACCAGAAAGGTATAGTCCATCTGCTTTTTCTTTGTCTGTTATTGATTATGATCCCAGAACTGTGAAGGAAGCAGTGGATTCAGAGGATGGAAAAGTCTGGAAAGAGGCCATGGTTGATGAAATGGCATCTTTGCACAAAAATGAGGCTTGGGATCTAGTGGAGTTGTCGGCTGGAAGGAAACCAATTGGCAGCAAATGGGTGTTCAAGAAGAAGACAAATGCAGAAGGAAAGGTGGAGAAACACAAAGCTCAGTTGGTAGCAAAAGGTTATTCCCAAGTGCCGAGAATTGATTTTGGTGATATTTTTTCTCTTGTTGCCAAGGTAACTTCTATTAGATTACTTTTATCTGTTGCTGCTGCTTTTGATTTTGAGGTAGAACAGATGGATGTGAAGATAGCATTTCTTCACGGGATTTGGAAGAGGAAATCTACATGAAGCAACCTGAAGGCTTTGCGGTGAAGGGTAAGAAAGAACTGGTATGCAAGTTAAAGAAGTCTCTGTATGGGTTAAAACAATCACCAAGGATGTGGTATCAGAAATTTGATACATTTATACGGGGACTTGGCTTCACCAGAAGCAAAGCAGATCATTGTGTGTATTTTAAATTAATTGGTGACCGTGTTATTTATCTGGTCTTGTATGTGGATGATATGTTGCTGGTTGGAAATGACAAAGAAATTATCCAGGATTTGAAAACCCATTTGTCCTCCAAATTCGACATGAAAGATCTTGGTGCTGCAAACTATATTTTGGGCATGGAAATTAAAAGAGATCGGTCAAAGAGGAAGCTCTGGTTAAACCAGAGGAAGTATGTCGAGACAATACTGCAGAGGTTTAATATGCAGGATAGTAAACCGGTGAAGGTTCCTATTCCTGTAGGTGTGAGGTTATCTGCTGAACAGTGTCCCAAGACACAAGAAGATGAAGAGGACATGTCTCGTTTTCCATATGCAAGTGTAGTCAGTAGCCTGATGTATGTAATGGTCTGTACTAGACCAGACATTGCACATGCAGTGGGAGTATTGAGCAGGTTTATGTCAAAACCTGGGAAGGAGCACTGGACAGCAGTGAAGCGGGTTTTCAAGTATTTACGTGGCACTAGTGATTATGGTTTGTGCTACCAAGGAAGACCAAGATTGGACAGAGTGTTGGATATTCATGGCTTTGTTGATGCAGACTGGGCTGGAGATCTAGATCAGAGAAGATCTACAAGTGGGTATGTTTTTAACCTATTTGGAGGTGCAGTCAGTTGGATGAGTAAGAAACAATCTGTAGTGGCACTATCAACTATAGAGGCAGAATACATGGCAGCCACTCATGCAAGCAAGGAAGCAGTTTGGTTGTAGAGATTGTGTTCAAGTATGGGGTTAGTACAGGGAGCTATAAGAATAGACTGTGACAGCCAAAGTGCAATTTTCTTGGCAAAGAACCCTGCTTATCATTCAAAGACAAATCACATTGATGTTCAGTATCACTTTGTGAGGGATATGATAGAAGACAGAAAAGTGTTGCTGGTAAAGGTGGACACTTTGAAGAATACTGCAGATGCATTGACAAAATCTGTGAGCTCTGAGAAGTTCTCTTGGTGTAGAGAAGCAATGGGAATCTCAGGGCTGAAAAAAAATGACTAAGCTCTCCTGTGGCCCCCCGTGGAAAGAAAACAACAAGTGGGAGATTGTTGGGTTGTGTTATATTCTTTCGACATAGTTAATAGGGGGTTTGAAGGGCACCCGTAACCCCACTTTATGGGGTCTGGGGTAGCGCCCCAGAAAATTTTGGTTTTGGACCATATGTTAGGTTGGGCGGACCCACCTATGGTTTTGTGCATGATTTTCGCACATGTTTTTTGGACGCGATGGCTTTCGGTCCATGGTATTGGACGCGATGGATTCGGTCCATGGTATTGGATGCTTCGTCATGTATAAATATGTATTATAACATTGAAAGGAAAATAATGAAAAATCAAGCTGGTAGTCCCGGTTTTAGGATCCAGGGAAAAATCTCTGTGCATATGTGTTTTATGGGTTATGCTCTCGCATTGTTTATTTTCTTTGTTTAAGAATTCGTATGTAGGTAATTTCTGTACAGGGTTAAAACCTACACCCAGGATGAGAGGATACCCAGTGAGATTTGCTTTCGGTTGTAGAACCAAGAAATCAACAGGGTACTACCAAGAATCAATGGAGACCATCACATCCTCCACAATCCCTTCAGGGGTCACGGTGGAGCAGTCTGCTAGCTACAGTACTGTCGTGGTCTTTCTCAAGGAGCCCTGGAGGTTGAGCTTTAGCATGGTGTCCTTTGTCATCACATTAATGGCAGCCCCAAGATCAATTAGGGTATGGGGGATCATGGTGCCATTGATGTGGACATCGACTACTCGGCTTCCAAGGTCTAGATATTTCGGACAAATTACCTGCCCCAACATTAGGTCAAACAGTTTTCCTATGACTTTGATGGTTTAAGAATCTCTCTTGCACCTACCTGGATGCCTGAAGCACTTCCCTTTAATCATCTTGTTGTATATAGGCACATCCTTTATGGCTTGGAGAAGTGATATCTTTACACATAATTGTTTCAATTCTCCCAAACGTTTAGTTTCTTCTAGGGTAGGTTGAGTTGTCCTAGATAATCTCTCAAGAAATGGTGGAATTTCTTTTGGTTCACTTTCATATTTATCTTCCTCATCCTCCTTAGGGGGAGGTTGACTATCTAGGAGAACCTTCCTAGATCGCAGGTGAATCTCCTGAATCTCCACAACATAGGTTGGGCATGATGGTTCCCCACCATATACTTGTTGAGCCTGTCTTTTGTTCGGGTTTGGGTTTGGTTGAGCAGGCATTTGGGGTTTCCTTGGTGGAGTAGGAGGCAATGGTTACGGTTGAGCAGGTGGTGGAGGCAAAAGAGCAGGAGGAGAGTTGTATTGGGGCCTCCACCCCTGATGAGATGTATTCCACTGAGGTTGTGGCTGAGTATAGGAGTGAAATGAATGAGCAGCTAGTTGGGCATGATATTGAGATGGGTATGACCAAGGAGGAGGTGTGGACCAGGAAGGATGAGCAGGGGGACCCTAAGAAGGTATGGAAGTGGCTTGATTGGGGTTTTAGTATTCCTGATATGTCCCTTGCATTCCCTGCTAGTATGGTCTAAGTCCATGCGGTCTCCTTTGGTTCATGAAGTAGAGTGGTTCAGTGGCTCCTTCAGCCCCTTGGTATATAGCCTTAAGTCTAGGCAAGGAAGGGCACTTATCTGTAGAATGATCTTCTTTACAGACTGAAAAAACCTCTAAAGAGTTCAATGGACATTCATTCCTAGGATGCCTCTTGGTGCACCTAGGACAGAAAATGGCCAAAGCCCTCTCTGCTTCCTCTTGTTTCCTTTTGATATGCAAGGTATCCATTTGCATGGCAAGAGTCTGCAACATCTCACTCTTCCATCATGTTTCCAAGTTCACCTTTGAGGGATGAACTGGATGAGGAGGTATTGGCTATGGGTTGGCTCCCCCTACCTCAATTTCTGGCTGCCTTAGACTGGTTTCTAAAAACAGTCTTTACGTCTTCATAAGGTAGTTGGTAGATGTCTCCCCCAGCCAGTAAATGGAGGGTGTCTAGAAGGTCTTCCGGAATTCCCTTGAGCAAGACCAACTTCAAAGATTCGGGCTCAAGTGTGCACCTAGCCCTTTTATAACTGAGCTGGAACCTCTCTTCATAATCTTCCAAGGATTCATCAATTCCCATGGTCATTTGAAAGATTCTTCCTTGGTATCTTTTGACCTAAAGTAATCCCGATATTTGTTATTAAAGGCTTGCTACATCTGAGCCCAAGTTTTGATGTTGTTGCCAGGTAACCCCATGAACCAGTGCAATGTTGCATCCTTGAGGTTAAAAGGAAACAATTTCAACTTTTGCTCATATTCTGCATAGTCATAGGTTCGACAGATAACATCAAACTCAAACAAAAAGGTGGCAGGATCTTCTGTATTCAATCCATGGAAGTGAGGTAGGGCTGAAGGGCTTATGTTCTTCATTTTAGTGTCCCCATTAGTATCTTGAATGGGAAAGGTACCCTATACTCTTTCTCCATTCTCCCTAGCATTTCTGTTTTCAACCATTGTCTCAAGAGGGATGGTTTCTTCCTCTTCTTCTCCTATAGGTTCTTGAAAATATCTCTGGTTGTTCCCCTAAAGGTTCTTCTGAATCACTGCCACCGAAGAAGAGAGAAGGGTGGCTTTGTGATGTGGTGGGGGTGTTGGGTAGGAATTTCCTTGAATTATCTCTATTCTTATGAGGCATGAAAGGAAATCTCTTTTTGAGTGATTTTTGTTTTTTTCTACTTGTACCTGCAAAATTTAAATTGATTGAACAAACAAATTGCAACTATTGAAATGAACTTGCTAAAAGGAAATTGTAGAATTGAAATGAAAGCAAGGAAATGACTAATATAGAATGAAAATTGTAGAATTGAAAGGACTAATCTACTTTTGCTGAAATGGAAATTGCAGAATTGAAAGGGCTAATCTACTTTTGCTGAAATGGAAATTGCAGAATTGAAATGAAAGCAAGGAAATGTAGAAATTGAAAGAAACAACTACTTAGCAGAATGTTGCAGTAGAAAATAGAAGAAAAGCAGTAATCAAAAAATGCTCTGACACTTCCCCAGAAATGGTGCCAAAAAGTGGTGAGCACCAGTATTGCAGCAATAATGCTGCAACTCCTAGGGATTCCTACTTTACTTTTATCAACCTGGTAGTTTGTAACATACTTGGAAGCGACCGTGTTGTATGCACAAGTACTAGTTCTTACTACAGGCTGTCACTTAGTCAGCTGGTGCAAGATCACTAGGAGCTCAAGCCAACTTCTATGAATTCGAGAAGAAACTTTATATGTGATGAAAGAAAGGAAAGCTTACTCTACAAAGGCTATTCTACTTCCAGAAAGAGAAAGAACACTGAAATGTGAACTAAACCTAGCAAACCCTAATCTATCGACTAAACCTACTTTTGCAGAAAGAGATATGAAAAACCATAAAATGAATGCCATTACCTACTTAGAAAGTAAACAACATCTATTCAAGTTATATCTAGAAGGGAATGAGAAAAAAACATCGTTTTTTGGATTTTTATGTATTTTATGTGAAATTGTCGTGCATGTAACTTATTTGTTTGTGGATGCGACATCGATTAGGTGGCGATGGAAGGTAGCTTTTGGATTTATAGAGGTGTAGTAAGGTGTGGATGGGTCCTAAGAGGCCTCTAGCAACCCTCTAGAGGCTTTCCCTACAATCGGACTTCAAAAAGACACTTACAGGAAATTCTACAGGAGGTTGCAGGGGATCTACAGGAGGATCTACAGGAGGATCTACAGGAGGGTGCTGAGGGCTGTTTTAGTGGTTTTAAAGGTGGAAAAAATGGTGGGAAAGGGTAGTTGAAGACTAGATGGATGTGTTAAGGTGTCTGAAGTTCATCAAAGATGATTAGGAAATAAAATTCTGGTTGGATTTGTTCAAGAGATGAGAGGAAAGCTTATGCAAAAAGTGCAGAAATTAGGGCAGATTTGTGAAGGGTTGTGAATGACCTGTGAGACATCTAGAAAAATAGATGGTGGTGGCTGCTTTATTGAATTACTATGGGCAGAGATGTACTATAAGAGAGCTACAAATCAAAACATTGAAACTGAGCAAGAAAAGAACTAGTTGCACCAAATAAATAGAACTATATCTCATGTTAACCTAAATTCTGATCTAGGAAAATACAGAAAGAAAAGAATGAAAAGAGATTTATTTCAGAAACATAAATGAGTATGGAAAAATGGACCTGAGGCAAAACATTAACCTCTAAATCAAACTGTAACACTAGAAATTGCATGGAGGAAGAAAATCTGTGTTTTTGTGGCAGCAGGAGTGTCTTGACCTCAGCTCATGGTCCCAAAGGGAGAAAAGGAGGTCAAGGCTTTGTTGATGGCCATTTTGTATCTTTCTCTTACCACTATTTAACCTACTTCAGCAAATTGAAATGGAAACAGCTATGTAAATCACCAAAAAGAAACCTATTTTACTAAGGAAGAAATCTATCTAACAACAACTAATTCATGAACTGCAACAAGACATATAAATACAAAACAAGAGGTGTTGGGAAGCTTGGGTTGGGCCCTAACCCAAGAGCTTCATCCCTCTGTAAGAACTCAGTGTTGTCTAAGAAAAGATTTCATCTTCATTATCAAAATAATAGTCACATTACATAAAACTGTCCACAAAAGTATGCTCGAAATGAACTGAGCAAAAGCTGCAACAAAAGTGCAAATATTTGACTAACATCCAACAACCTAATGAGGCCCTAGACCCCTCTATTTATACCAATGGAGCTCCTAACAGCTCTCCTAAAATTAAGGAGACTTGGCTCCCAAGACTTGAGATAGGCAACAGTGATTCTTCACTTGCTTGGATGCCCCTTTGATGCATTGATGTGGCTGCTTGTGCTCCGAGATTTTTGAAGGAGGATTCAAAGTCGAGATTCATAAATGAGGGGGACACCCTCCTACAAATTCTCTCCCTTGTTTTCCTTGAATATTGGCTGCCAAATGCTAATTAAACCTTTGACTTTGTCTCAAAATTGACCAAAAATATGCATAAAGCACACATTAGACTTCATGGCATAATGACTAACCCAACTCGCTCTATTAGAATAAATATAATCAAAAACATGCAATAAACTAATGATAATGGTGGATTAAGCTAATTTAGGAGGAAAAATGAGCCCATATAATTACCCATTTCTGGGGCTCATCACACTGCATTTGTTGTGTTCGCTGCATTTGTTATGTTCACCTCCATTCGCTACATTCACTGCATTCAGTATGCTGCCTTCAACTATTGTTCATGATGCTACTCATTTTGATATTTTTGCTTGATATCCTTGTCCATGAAAAACTTGTTGCCTTCGTGAGTAGGTAAGCCCATGGACACTTGATCGAGTACATCCCCAAGCATGCTCTAAACAATGTCTTTGTCTCTACTCTCTTGGAAACAATTGTACCTGTACTGTTGAGAGGCAAATGAACACTTGTGATACTTGGAGACATGGAAACACTCATAGAAAGCAATCTGTTAGTTGAAAACCAAAATGAACATGAGAACTGACTTGCAACATACCTGGGTAAAATATCATGAAGGTTGTATAATTTCGGCCAGGAGGTCAGCAGACCAACTACCAAGACTGCACAAGGCATAGTCTAGGCTATTAGCAGACTAACTAACTACTGGAACTATGAAATGTGCTTTCTGGTTGGGCAGTTGGCTACTAGGATTTCACAATGCGTGATTCCAGCTGGGAAATAATGTTGGCCTAGGGACATATTTGTGCAAATTTTTGGTCCAAGTAGCCACTGACCTTGAGAAATGCACAATTTAGTCCAAGAGGCAAGTGCTAAGACACAATGTGAAAATATAGAGAAGAAGGTAAGCCTTCCTTCTCCAAATTGCACACTATAGCCTTGGTGAAGGCTGAGACCATGCCAAGGTTGGCCTGACTCTCTAATGGGAAATTGAAAGCAAGTAAGCACTTAAATGCATGGCGACACTAATTGATAGAGGAAGTGATAAACAGTGCATGGAAAACATGAATGGAAGATTGATCACACAGATCAACATGCATGTGGGTGAGGTCATTCATTGGTTGGCCAAATTTTCGTGCAAAATAGCTTCATGCATGTGATAGTAGTGGGATAGAAATAGAAATTGAAACAGAGCTAGGACAAGCTAGAATATATGTAAATGATAGTAGGCACTCAAATAAATAAAGAAAACAACACTCCCACAAGTGCAAACACAAAAAGTGACATAAATGCAACACAAGGCATGGGAAGTGGGCTTACCCCAAAACAATTGAGATGAATGTGGCTGATTGCTCCTAAATGCTATGTGGGGTGTCAGAGCTACAAGGTTGATGTGAGGAATGAGCTCTGCAACATCCGGTTGATGAGTTTTGATAACATAGAGGTTGTGACGTGCATGCCACAAATCTAGCGGAAGCGACACTTGGTGGGAGGTTTCTAAATTTCTCCCTGCATGTAACCTCCAACTTCTAAACATAGATACCTGGGATAAGGGATGTCTTTGTATGTTGTCTTGGGAGAAGCAGCCTATGCATGCAAGTTTGTTTTTCTCAGTCCCGGAGGGAACCGGTCAACTCAGCTACACATGCAAGTAACTACTCGACTGCTGAAGAAAAATGCGCATTTCTGGCTAGGAGCTAGGCTGACTGCCCAAGGGGATTATGCAATTTTTGGCTAGAGTAGCTGACTGCTGCCTAGACTTGCACAAATCCTGGGCTGAATATCCTGTTGATGGGAAAAATTACGCAAATACTATTAGGAGGGTTGGATGCTAGGATTGCACAATCCTGGAGCCCAGTAGGATGTCAGAGGGATTTGCGCAATTCCTAGAGGGAAGGCTGGTTTCCCTCCAAAGTGTGCAAATTTCAGTGGGAATTTGCTTAGCCTACAACTGGACCAAGTCTAGGTAAGTAGCCTGTGAAGGGAAAATATCAAATTGTGATCGACAGGATGCCTTTGAGCAAGAAAGACACTGAAGCTTGAGGAATTCATGAAGCAAGGCAAGCTGTTGTGAAGGTTGGTAGGGAGGCTCAAAATAGGCTAAGGAAAAATTTTGGAGGGTGGTTGTAGCCACTACAACAGAACTTAAAGGTGGCCCAGGTGGCACAATAATGTTTCCTAAAGGTGTAAATCTAGTACTTGCATGATATCCACTAGAATTTAGTATGTGGTGGTGAACTTTAGATCATTCTTGTACAGTTGCGGCCATCCATAGGTCTTATGGCCACAAGAGTTGAGAACAGTAGTTAGTGTTGCAACTGGAGGCCTAGTGAGGCAATCTAGCAACATGATTGGTGTTACCCATATTGTATTTAATGTTCAAGTGGAATTGTTGTAGATATATAGACCACTTCTGATGGCAATCATTTTGAATCTTCCCTTATGTATTTATAAACTAAAGAAGTCAGTGATCTGTGTGGATGATTGTCTCCTTCCCAATAATGTAACATTTCCATTGCCAGCAAGCCTACACAATAGAATACATCTCTTTATCATAGGTGGGATACTTCTGAATTGTATCATAAAATGTATCATTGTGATAGGAAATTGGATGCCCTTGTTGGTTGAAGATTTCACAAATAGCATAATCAAAGGTCTCTAACTCGATTTCAAATGGTTGTTGCATTTTTGGAAATGTGAGGACAGGTGTAGAGTAGAGGAGATGTCTTAACTGAAAAAACTCCTTTTGTTGGGACTCGAACCAGGTAAAATTTGCGTTCACTCCACCCTAGGTAACCTAACTAAAAGGCTAAGTGATATGGGAGAATCCTAACACGAACCTATTGAAGCCCTGAAAATCAGGTCTACAACAAGGGGGATACCCACCCGGTCCGGACCTTGGTTAGCAGCTCCTTTTTCGTTTGGTATAGTGGGTCCGACTGGGGATATGGGACCAGTTTCCCAATTTATGTGTGTGTGTGTGTGACAGACTGATATTTCTCTTTCTAACAGCTTCTAAATGGAATACTTTTACTCTAATTCTAATCTAATAATGTAGAAACTGTATTCTAATAAGCAGAAATATCTAAATCTACACTAACCCGAGGTGTAATCTTTCTTTTATGCGGTCTAAAATGATTTCAAATAACAACTGGTAATAAAGATCATTCAACTGTTATGAGAAAAGAATTCAATAAGGATGAACCACTTCGTATAAAGATTTAGACGAAACAGTTGTGAAAAACATATCGCATAATAAGTTATTCATACATTAAGCATAAATAAATAGCTATCACCATACAAAAGTGCCAAATGATAACTCAGGCATTCATACATCAATATATAAACAACTGAACATGAAAATCACTTTAACACAAAGGCAGAAATAGTTAAGAGATAGAAGTACCATTTATAACTAGTCCTACTCATGAGCTTCAAGCGATAATGATTTATCTCTTCTTGATCTAACATCCACTGAGAGTACAAAAGTGCAACATTAGTAGCAGATATCAAATGCAAATATCAATAAATCCTGTTCCATTCATTCATCAAAACCTCCTCAGAAGGTACAGAATTGCATGTTCTGGGGATAAGTTTTTGACAAATTTCAGCACCTTTCTCTAAATGCATGAGAAGGGTTTAAATACTACTAACTAAATCTAAAAATAAATTATTACAAAAATGTAGGATGTGGTTTAAATGACCGTCCTCATTTCAGGAAAAATAAAACAAAATTAAAACTAAAATTGCATCTAAAATTAAAACTACTTCTGTATCTCCTCCTTGAAATCGAATGCATTCAACATCTGTTTGAGAAGAGTCAGCTCGTCGACTTCCGATTTTAGCTGAGCTGAGAAAACAGAATCGGCACGAGTTGGAGCCATATTTTCGACCGAATTGATGATCCACTTGATAGTCATCCACTAGCTATGTGGCTTTACCAAGTATGCCCAGTAATAATCCCAATTCAACTTGGTTAACCCTTGGATTGCTTATGCCTTTTCTTAAGCTTTCTGCCTCCAATTTGTTTGTAATTGTTGTACGTTAGGCAAATACCCTGGAGTGGTTTCTGTGATCAAAGTTTCCTTGCACAAATTTTCATTTACACAATCAATAATACTATTTGCTTTCTTGCAATTTTCGGGGCTTGCAGGTAAGTGAGCAATTAGAAGCTTTCCTTTTCGAGAAATTTTTCTCAACAATGCGCGATTAGCACTAGGCACTAATCGCGCATCAGAAACTGCCTCGATTTCTTGATCCGAATTTCCTTGATGCATTTTTCGCCTTTTGCACTTTTTTCTTTTAGTGGATATAAAGTTCGAATTTTGTGAAAATAATGATTCCGTAAGATCTTGACACTGAGTTTTAAACTGTTTATTTCTGATATCAACGTTGTCTAGTATCCACTTAACCATGGTCGTGTATGGGAGAATTTTGGGCCTTGCTGCTATCCGGTGCAAGAATGAGCAAGCTAGCTATGTGATGGATGCCTCAGAAGAACTCTGTGAACCTGCAGTAGAAGTAACTTCTATTACTCTGGGATTCTCCTCTTCAAGCAGATTATACATGCCTTCCCACGTAGCAATTCCTATGTCTCTGTTACAGGCCGTGTCTGTATACAAGGGCGTCATTTCTTTCTCTTCAGAGCTTGGAGCTTTGATTTTCTTTCCCATAATATCCTGCATATTGCTTTGTATCGTTTTCTGTTCTTCGTTCCTGCAATTCACAAGTGAAGTGAAAATAATGGTAAGGCAGGGTGATGGGAAAGTTTTAAATGCCGAAGACACATCAAATATACCACCTTACGTGAGATGATTTTTCGATAAGTACGAAACCATATTCCATTAATAACTGGCAACTAATTCATTTATTAGCATTAAAGTGCATAACCAGGTGTCAGTTTATGGAAAATACTTTTTTGAATAACGAGCCCAAAAGATCTGCGATGAAGCGATTTTGCGATTTGCTTCGCAATATTGCAGATCGCAATATCGCGGAATCACAACATCGTAGAATCGTAACATCGCAGAGTTGATCGCTCGTGACATCACATTATCACATTGTCGCTGTATCATGAAATCGCAATATCGCAATATCGCAGATCGCAGGAACGTGATATATGACAATCTTTGTTATTCTTTTTTCTACGAAATGCGATTTGCGATATGCGTCATCGCATATCGGAAATTTAAGATGTTTCAATGTAAGTTGTGCTTGATGTATGCGATGCGATATTTTATTATCGCGTATCGCGATCTCACAATGTTGGAATTTGGCTTGTAAGGTGGTATCCTGTCATCTTTTTGCGATGCGATATTTCCTAAGGAAAGATTTTGTCTTACCTTATCATAAAACTTAGATTTTTTAGATTTTGCAAGGGGTTTCCTAAGCTTATGTTGGTAAGCTTTTATTCGAAAAGGAAATTTAAGCACTAATTGATTTTTAAATTTTTAGCTAAGGGTCCCCACTTATTTAGTATTAGGAATAACACTAAATAAGAAGGGGGGTTGTTGCTGGCCACAACAATTGGCGATTCACTTGGGAGAACCAGTTATCTCTGCTGTTCTTTTGAATTTTCAAAACTTCCAAAACAGAAAATTTTCCAGAAAATTAAACTTTACTATAGAAAGACTAAGTACATTATGCTTTTTCCTATTAGTGATATTTCGTTTCTTCTTTTTCCCAACTTTGATTATTTACTTCCTCAAGCCAGTCCTTGTATCTACATCAGTCATTACTTGGTTTATAAATATAAAAACAAAGTCTTCTCTGTAAATCAGTTTTCAATATGCTCATTTGTCGTAGGTAGAGCCTCTGTTTCCAACAAGTGTTTATAGCTTCGATAGGGTTACCTATTATCCAGCAATGATCCTGTATCCTACTTAGAGAAACTTACAACTTTTCAAGTAAAAATCCATTTCCACACTTTTTTCTTTCATTTTCTTTTTATTCTTAAAGAACAATGTCTTGGTTTGGTAGCCAATTCATGACATAGTCATTCACTGATTTATAACTTTGTTGAACAAGTTGGCTTGTGATGAGACCCCTTGTCATTTGATTTTAACAATCTTGAGTCATTGCCCTGTTGTCATATGCAGTATTTGGCAAAGTTAGCAACCTATAACATCTATGATCATGATAAGTCAGCTCGTGATGAGACCTCTTACTCTTTAAGTTAAAGTGTATCTTTGGGTCATTCTCCGAATATTGTAGTTTCCTAGGTGGGGAGGAAGTCATTGTTTCCTTAAGACAGCTCTGGACAACAATGATAGAGTTTTTTGGAAAGAGCCTTTCTACAGAGAATCTTTATTTTTTTATTGATACCTTTCATTTGACTGAAATAAAACAATTTCTAACTAAAGGTGGCTTTTCATCAAAATTTATACAGTTGAAACTAATATAATTTCTAGGCCTATAGTCTTTAACTGTATCTTTCAATAGTAATGATTAATTTTTCAGAAATAATTTTATTTATACAAGTGAAAAAAAAAACAAAATCTAAAAGAGAATTAGTGTCTTTTTCGTGAATCTCAAATGTAACCATTTACAACAGATTTTATTATGGAAAGAAAAACAACTACTCTACAAAAATAGAAGAATGATCTTCTATGGAAAATATTTTTTGAGTATCTAACCATTAACAGGTAAAGAATCTCTTTTCCCTGTTAAATCTTGTAACATGAAAGTAGATGGACCTATGACTTCTATGATTTGAAAAGGACCGAGCCACATTATTTGAAATTTTGTATGTTTCCCTTTTTCCTCATGAGCCTTGTCCCATTTTAAAACTAGATCTCCCATCTAAAAATCTTTTCTGGATATCATGTTTGAATCAAAAGAATACTTCACTAATGCTTGTTGATGGGCGTGAGTTATCTTAGCCTGTTCTTGTTGTTCTTGTAATTTAATTAATTCCAGCTTCCTTAGTTGTAAGGAAGAAGTTGGTGCTTCATCAATATACTGAACCAAGGCTAAACAAGGAATTACGAGATGTGTTGGAAGAACCACTTCTTTCCTGTAAACTAAATTAAAGGGAGAAGTGCCGATAGAGGCTTTCTGCGTTATTCGATCTTCCCATAAAGCATATATTAAATACTTATGCCAATTTTTATGATTTTGGTCAATGGTTCACTTAATGATTCTAATTAAGTTCTTATTTGTAGATTCAGCTAACCCATTCCCTTGTGGGTAATAATTGGTAGAGTATTTAAGCTTGAAACCCCTTTTGAGTGCAAATTCAGTCATTGTATTACCAGAAAAATATGATGCATTATCAAACATTAAAGCGGAAGGCAACCTCCAAACCTAGTGATTATGAACTGATCTATGAATTTGATGATATTTTTAGCGTTATCTGTCTTGAGTGGAACTGGTTCTACCCATTTAGTAAGATAATCTGTTGCTGTAAGGATGTATCTATGTTGTTTAGAAGAGTGAGGAACGATCTCACCTATTACGTCCAATCCCCACTAATTGAAAGGTTGTTCAATGGTAACTGGTTGCAGTGGCAAGGATGGTTTCTTTTGTCTCCCAGCAGCAGTTTGACAGACTTGACATTTCCTTATGTAGTTATGTGCGTCTTTGAATAATGTGGGCCAGTAATAGCATGCGCGCAAAATTTTATGAGCAGTAGCGTCTCCAGCGTAGTGTCTGCCTGCTGGCCCATCGTGGAGTTCCTGAAAGACTTTTTCAGCTTCAACTTTCTCAAGACATCTAAGGAGAACAGAATCGTAATTTATTCTAAAAAGAACGTCATTCACGAGTTGATATTGTTTGGCTTTTAAGCTTAGAGCTCTTTTCTTGTTATGATCGAGATTTGAAGGAACATATCCATTCTTTAGATAGTAAATAATATCAGCGTATAATGACTCAACATTGCTTAGGTTTACCTCATACACTTGTACCTCTGCAGATGGATTTTCGGACATTAGCGATGCTCCAACCAGAATTTTGCAAAAGCCTTGACCTTTTACAATACTTGCTGGTTTGATTTCTAGATCGTATTCCTGTAAGGCAGTAACTCAACTGGCCATTTTCTCACCCACATCCTTCTGTACTAGAAGATTTCTTACCGCTGGAAATGGTACTATGATCTTGGTATGTGTTTTGAGTAAAAAGGGTCTGAAATATTTAATTGCTTTGAAAATATCATAAGCTTGTTTCTCCACATCTGAATAATTCAACTTAGCTCCTTGTAAATTGGAACTGAAAAAAGCAATTGGGGCTTCCGCCTTTTCTTGATTTGCTTGAGTGAGTATCGCAACATATGATCTGTCCGAGGCAAATGTATACAATAGAAAAGGATCGGAAAAATTTGGAGTTGCTAAAGATGTTGGCATTATGATACATATGTTGTACTTGATGGAAACCCACTCATCTCAGATGATAAATTATAATGCAGCAAAGTTCACGCACTTTCATGAAGATAAAAGTTTCTTTCATGTAGAGAAACGTTCACGCACTTTTATGCAGAGAAACGTTTATTTCATGTAGAGAAAAGTTCACGCACTTTTATGCAGAAAAAAGTTTATTTCATGTAGAGAAAAGTTCACACACTTTTATGCAGAGAAAATTTTATTTCATGTAGAGAAAAGTTCACGCACTTTTATGCAGAGAAACGTTTATTTCATGTAGAGAAAAGTTCACGCACATTTATGCAGAGAAAAGTTTATTTCATGTACAGAAAAGTTCACGCACTTTCATGCAGAGAAAAGTTTATTTCATGTAGAGAAAAGTGTTGATCTCACGCACTTTCGTGGTTGGTTCATGGTATTAGTTCGACAGTTTTTGATCCTATGGTTTTGGTCTGTGGTATTGCATCCAAAAGTGTTGATCTCACGCACTTTCATGGTTGGTTCATGGTATTATTCCGACAGTTTTTGATCCTACGGTTTTGGTCCGTGGTATTGCATCCAAAATTGTTGATCCCAAGTATTGGGTCCATGGTATTGTGTTATGGTTTTGGACCGTGGTATTGTGAAAGGCCTAAGACTATAAAAGAGGAAGGAGATCATTTGGCAAGCATCATCTGAATTATTGAATATCTGATAAAGTGCTAGATCTGGAATACTGTGATTGGGTTATGGTGCAGATCTGGATCTGAGCTAAAGAGGGATCTCACCGGTTGATGGAGAACAAGATCTAAGGATAGATCGGGATCAAATGGTTTAAAATGAACTATCTCTATATATTTGATTATGCTTATTCTAGATCTGTATATTGAAAAATGATCTGAACTGGGTATAACTTAAGTTTGAAATCGCTGCAAGTCATGTTTGAATATTTATAGATCTGTACGTGGGTTGGCTTTGGTGTGAGCGCGTATATATGCAGGTTTGGTTCATTGTAGTAGCATATACAATTTGAGCTATGATATTTGAAGTCACAGGTGGTTCTGGTTGTTGATGGGTTCTGATGACAGTTTAAAGGTGTCAGTATTCTGCATATCCTGTTTGGTTGATTGTGTTTAGCTTCAGTATTGATGGATGAGAACTAATATTGGATCAGGATCATAATGACTCATATTTATGTGATCTGATGGACTAGATCTGGGTGCTAACACATATATTATCCTTGTATATGTATTGACCTGGTGTTTGGGTGATTCAGAAGATTGATTGATTATGTGCTTCAATGATATTACTGGGTCCAGTATGAAAATTGGATGAAACATGGCCTTTCAGATTATGTGTTGTGCTTCAGGAGTATCCAGTCTGAAAATGTATGAAACGTGGTACCTGGAGGAGAGAAGATTGTAGGCCGGCGCCTACATACTAGTATCTTAGCTAGTACAAGAGCTAAGGGGGTGGTAGCTCCCTTCCAGTAGCAGTTGAAAACTTTGGAGCATTGTAGCAGGTAGCAGCCTACGTACTAGTAAATGGATAGGCTAGTACAAGAACTATGGGGGTTGTAGCTCCCTTCCAGGAGAGACTGGAGAATGAGAGAGGGTTGTAGCTCTCTGCAGGTAGAAGCCTGCGTATTGGTATAAGACTGCACCAGTACATAAATATTGTAAAAGGATTTTCTTATTAAGAAGAAGATTGAGATGACTTGCAGCAGGTGGTTTTCTCCCACATTGGGTTTCCACCTTATATCATGGTGTTCATGTGTGTGGCTTATGTGTGATGATCTGTTCTGTTTTACTGCACATGTTTACTGTTAATATGGTTGATAATGTTCTAATGCACTCATTAAGGATCAACTAACTGAATCATAAGAAGTTGTGGAAGTAGCATATATAAATCTGAATATGGAAATGAAAAAGTTTTATTGATGTGATAATACTGATTCACCCCCCCCCCTCTCAGTATTATTTCCAACAATTGGTATCAGAGCAGGTCCTTTGGTAGAAGCTTGATCGCTTGAAGGAGATCCGTGGAACAATGGGAAAGAAGCTTAAGAAGAAAGCACCTAAGCAGAAGAAGACATCTCAAAAGAACTATGACAGTGGAAGAATCGATTGGGGATTATGTGGAAGAAGCACTTTAGATTCAGAATCATTTCAGAATGAAGATGAACTACCAGGTATGAATTTGTTATCCTCTGATGTTCCAGCTATCTATCCATTTGGAAAAGATGAAAGTGATAGCGAAACAACTGAATTTGCTTTTATGGGTGAGCAAGAAAGATATCAAATAGAGGCAGAAATTAAAAGGCTTACAGGCAAAATTAGAGATCAACAAGATCTATTGAACAAAAGGGAATGTGTCTTCAAAGAAGAAGCTGCCAAACTAAAAGCTCAACTAGAGGAAGGAAACAAGGTAAGGAAGTTATTCAAGGACAAATATCAAAAGTTGCAGGATGAAGTAACATCACTAAGAGATGAAGTCAATGAAAGAAGCACAACCATCAAGAAACTCAGAGATAGATCCAGTTACTATGAAAGTCTTGAAGCCACGATCTGCTCGCTAAAAGAAGATCTTGAAGAATCAAAGAAGCAGAATAAAGAACTACTCCAAGCTCATGAAAATGAAGTTCTTGAACTAAGACGTCAGTTGGAAGAAGAAAGAAATGCTCAAGAAAACGTGAAGAAGAAGTATCTTGAAAAGGAAGAGCAACATCAAGTTGAGGTAAATATTCTAAAAGATAAATTAGAAGAAAACGATAAACTATTATGATTTCAAGATAGTACTAAAGTCTTGGATGATATTCTTAATAGTCAAAGGTCTCCTGCTATCAAAACTGGTCTTGGTTTTCATGAATCTATTGAAGGTGAATCTAGTTCACAAAGTAAGACAAGGGACTCTATTGCAAAATCTGAAATGCTCAATAAGGATATGAAAGGTCAATCTCATCATCAACCAAGGAAAGAAATTCTTCAAAGAAAATCTTTTACTCCTCCTATGAATAATGTTGAATGTTATGTATTTCATAATCTTGGACATGTTGCAGCCAGATGTAGAAGAAGAAGGGTTCAAGACCATCATGCAGAAAGATCATCACATTCAAGGTACTTTAATGGATATTGCTTTTCTTGCAATATGTTTGGTCCTAGAGCTGTTGATTGCTATAAAAGAAATATGAGACATGTAAGATGTTACACATGTAACAAGCTTGGACATATAGCTAAGGAATGCAGGAACAAAGTATGGGCACCATACCAAAAGGAGAAAACATCATCATCACACTTGAAGATGTGGAAGAAGAAAGAAGTACAATCAGAAAGAGGCGGCACAGCACAACATACAGACATAACAGAATTAGAGGGAGCTGGAAGTGTAAAACTTCAGTGTCCTAAATCTCATATGCAAGTTTCTTAAAGAGAAGTCACGTATATACGTGAGTTGGTTATGGCATAGTCGCGTATATGATTGTTTGAGGAAAGGCAGTAGGGACAGGTTCAGGAAAAGGATCAGTCATGATTCGGTTTATTATTTGCGTTGTTTGATAATGGTTACAATTTGCTGATGATGTGTGGAAATGACTTGATGGTTAGAAGTGTTTTGTTTCTAACTTGATAATGATGATGTATTGATACTTCTTTCTGATATGAATGATCAGATCTGACAGTAAACAAGATGGCACAGGTTTAGGGGGAGCATATGCTTTTAATGCATTGTTGGCATTATGGTTAATAGTCCTTGGTGATGATGCTTATATGGATAAATGATTCATCTTGCTATGATATGGTTATAAGTTGTTCATATGATTCTTGGGGTTACATAGTTGATATTTAGACCAGATTTTTGTTTGAACCTCTAATGGTGCTTACATGGTGATCTTCATAAGGATAAGGAGAAGTACATAGCTTGAATTCACATCTTCTTTACTTGATGATGAGTCACTCATACGCTGTTGTCGTCATATGCATAAAGATCATATATTACAGTTATGATGCAGGATTCCTATTGTTCTTGGCACATATATGGATGAGGATTGTTGGATGGACACATGGATGATTATTCAAAGTTGCATTGTTGGAGACTTGATGATGATGAGTTCTTACCTATATGATGATAGGTTGTTTCGTACATATGTTGATTGATATTCCCAATTGATGATACTTGGTCCATGCAGATCTGGATGGCTATGGTGTTTCTCACATATGATAGAATGATTCTGTATATACAGAATTCTGTTCAAAAGGATGAGTTGATACAGACATACCTTGATGATTCATGCACTAATACAAGTTGCTGGTGACAGATGCTATGGAGCAGATCATTCAGTGTCATTGCTGATGTTTATCATGATCTTATTTAGGTGTTTGGTCTTTGTTATAAATGTCATGTATATCATTCGATGTAAAGGTCATATCAAGACTCATGATGTAATACTGTGTCTCTATCTATTGTAGTCATTTGATGAAATATTTCAGTCATATCAAGGTCATGTAACGGCCTATGTTGGTTTCCCCACTATGCCTGGGATGAATGATGTAATGTACTTGGTTGTCATTTTCTGGTATATCCCCACTTGGTTGGGAGATGGATGTACGTATGAGTATTTGGTGCTAGGAAGGTCACGTATGATGTATAGAGTCATGTTCTTGTAGAACACCTTTTTGCAGACCTTGCTTACATACAGGGGGAGCATGAACAACACAATTCAGCAAGAGCAGAGCTTTCAACATGTAGCATGGACAGATTGGTACACCTTGGCATATTCAAAGGGGGAGCTCATTCAGAGATTTCAGCAGGTACTCAGGGGGAGTATGGACAGCGGAATGTTTATTTAGGAAAGAGAATATCTTGGTTCGCCCTTTGCCCTTGATGTCAAAGGGGGAGAGTGATTGGTTGTTGTTGCCATCAAGTCCAAAGGGGGAGATTGTTGGCATTACGATACATATGTTGTACTTGATGGCAACCCACTCATCTTAGATGATAAATTATAGTGCAGCAAAGTTCACGCACTTTCATGAAGATAAAAGTTTCTTTCATGTAGAGAAAAGTTCATGCACTTTTATGCAGAGAAAAGTTTATTTCATGTAGATAAAAGTTCACGTACTTTTATGCAGACAAAAGTTTATTTCATGTAGAGAAACGTTCACACACTTTTATGCAGAGAAAATTTTATTTCATGTAGAGAAAATTTCACGCACTTTTATGCAGAGAAAAGTTTATTTCATGTAGAGAAAAGTTCATGCACTTTTATGCAGAGAAAAGTTTATTTCATGTAGAGAAAAGTTCACGCACTTTCATGCAGAGAAAAGTTTATTTCATGTAGAGAAAAGTGTTAATCTCACGCACTTTCACGGTTGGTTCATGGTATTAGTTCGACAGTTTTTGATCCTATGGTTTTGGTCCGTGGTATTGCATCCAAAAATGTTGATCTCACGCACTTTCATGGTTGGTTCATGGTATTATTCCGACATTTTTTTATCCTATGGTTTTGGTCCATGGTATTGCATCCAAAATTGTTGATCCCAAGTATTGGGTCCGTGGTATTGTGTTATTATGGTTTTGGACCGTGGTATTGTGAAAGGCCTAAGACTATAAAAGAGGAAGGAGATCATTTGGCAAAGCATCATCTGAATTATTGAATATCTGATAAAGTGCTAGATCTGGAATACTGTGATTGGGTTATGGTGCAGATATGGATCTGAGCTAAAGAGGGATCTCACCGATTGATGGAGAACAAGATCTAAGGATATATCAGGATCAAATGGTTTGAAATGAACTATCTCTATATATTTGATTATGCTTATTCTAGATCTGTATATTGAAAAATGATCTGAACTGGGTATAACTTAAGTTTGAAATCGCTGCAAGTCATGTTTGAATATTTATAGATCTGTACGTGGGTTGGCTTTGGTGTAAGCGCGTATATATGCAGGTTTGGTTCATTGTAGTAGCGTATACAATTTGAGCTATGATATTTGAAGTCACAGGTGGTTCTGGTTGTTGATGGGTTCTGATGACAGTTTAAAGGTGTCAGTATTCTGCATACCCTGTTTGGTTGATTGTGTTTAGCTTCAGTATTGATGGATGAGAACTAATATTGGATCAGGATCATAATGACTCATATTTATGTGATCTGATGGACTAGATCTGGGTGCTAACACATATATTATCCTTGTATATGTATTGACCTGGTGTTTGTGTGATTCAGAAGATTGATTGATTATGTGCTTCAATGATATTAATGGGTCCAGTATGAGAATTGGATGAAACGTGGCCTTTCAGATTATGTGTTGTGCTTCAGGAGTATCCAGTCTGAAAATGTATGAAACGCGGTACCTGGAGGAGAGAAGATTGTAGGCTGGTGCCTACGTACTAGTATCTTAGCTAGTACAAGAGCTAAGGGGGTGGTAGCTCCCTTCCAGTAGCAGTTGAAAAATTTGGAGCATTGTAGCAGGTAGCAGCCTGCGTACTAGTAAATGGATCGGCTAGTACAAGAACTATGGGGGTTGTAGCTCCCTTCCAGGAGAGACTGGAGAACGAGAGAGGGTTGTAGCTCTCTGCAGGTAGAAGCCTGCGTACTGGTATAAGACTGCACCAGTACATAAATATTGTAAAAGGATTTTCTTATTAAGAAGAATATTGAGATGACTTGCAGCAGGTGGTTTTCTCCCACATTGGGTTTCCACCTTATATCATGGTTTTCATGTGTGTGGCTTATGTGTGATGATCTGTTCTATTTTACTACACCTATTTACTGTTAATATGGTTGATAATGTTCTAATGCACTCATTAAGGATCAACTAACTGAATCATAAGAAGTTATGGAAGTAGCATATATAAATCTGAATATGGAAATGAAAATTTTTTATTGATGTGATAATACTGATTCACCCCCCCTCTTAGTATTATTTCCAACAAAATATGGAGAATTTATAATTGCTTGTTTGATCAGATTGAATGCCTCATGTTCGTCTTGGCCCCATTTAAAATTTGCGTTCTTTTTAATCATTGCTTGTAAAGGAGATATGATTCTTGAAAAGTTTGGAAAAAATTTCTTTACAAAGTTAATCTGGCCAAGGAAAGATTGCATGGCTTTCTTGTTGTGAGGTAGGGGTACTCCGGAAATTTCCTTGATTCTGTAAGGGTCTATGTGAATTCCAGATTTTGACACTATGAATCCTAGAAGTTTTCCTTCACTTAATGCGAAAAAGGATTTTTTCGGGTTAAGCGAAATCCCATACCTTAAACAACATTGGAAGATTTGTTTTAAATCTTTGAGATGGTTGTTTCGTTTCTTGGAATAAACAGTTATACCATCCAAATAAATTACCATTGATTTATTAACTAACCCCTTGAATGCGATGTCCATGGCTCTCTGAAATGTGGCACCCGCATTAATCAATCCAAATGGCATCTTTTGATATGTGTATGTACCCCATTTAGTTCTGAATGTAGTTTTTAATTGATCGTTGGGATGTACCAACACTTGATTGTATCCTGAGAATCAATCCAAGAATGACATTAATTCTGAGCCCACAACTGCCTGCAGTATTTGTTCCATGGGGGGAAAGGAAAATTATCCTTTTGGCAGGCCTTGTTAAGGTTTCGAAAGTCAATGCAGATTCTAATATCTTCATTTTTCTTTCTAACAAGTACCATATTGGAGACCCATTTAGAATGTCTAACAGGAAAGATTATTTTGGCTTTCAATAACTTATTGAGTTCATTTCTGATCTGATTTTCTAAATTTGGATGGATCTTTCTCAACTTTTGTTGGACAGGTTTTTCATTATTGATCATTGGGATAGTATGTTGGATGATGGAGGTGTCGTATGTTTTGAGTTCATCGTAATTCCAAGCAAAGACACTTTTGTATTGTTTCAAGAGACGGATATACGCTAATTTTTCTTCAAGGGCTAGGCCAAGGCCTAGGTTGATATTCTGCGATTTGGCATCAGTTCCTAGATTTACTAATTCATAATTCAAAGTTGAACTTTGGAGTTTTGAATTGGTAGATCTTTTGAATCGATCTTTCAAATCATAAAGGTCTTCTAATTTGACTACTGATTTAGGTATAGCATTGTTAGTACTATCCTGTTGCAATTGTTGGTCATGTTGGTCTTCATCAATTATTTGATTGGTGTAGGATCCTTCAGATGTGAGGAAACTCATGATATTAGGATCATCGTTGAAAATCCTCCAATTGGTAATGTTATCAGGAATAGATGGTTTGAAAATTAACTCAATTGAAAATCGGTCAGGGCTAAAATCTTCTGAAGGAATGAGCTTGGAAGCTATGTTGGCTAAGAGGTCTGTGCTAGCATTCTGGAGTTTGGGAATTGATGAAATATTAAATGCTATAAAGTGTTCAGTCAGATCTTGAACTAAAGATTGGTAATGCTTTAAATGACCTGATAAATAAATCTTCATTTAACAGCAAAGCAGATCTCCTAAACCAAACTTCTCCGACTATATATCACGAAGCTAAGACACCAATGTCCCAAGAACCAGAAGAGATGAAGGAGATGCAAGACAAAGGAAGTTGGAAGACCGTAGAGAAAAGAAAGAAAGCTACAACACCAATCTCGCCAAGAAAGACGAGGAGCCAGACAAGTAAAAATTAAGAAAATTGTAGGTCCGATAGACCAATTTGGTCTCAGTGGACGTTAACCATCATCATCATCATCATCATCATCAGTATTATGTACCTGTCTGATTACCATTTCAGAATCTCCAAAAACTTGTAGGTATTTGATGTCTAGTCTGATTGCTTTGTATAACCCTTGGATTAAAGCCTCGTATTCTGCAGTATTGTTGGTGCAATAAAATTCTAATCTGCAAGTTAGCATGGTTTTATCTCCCTCTGGGCTTACTAACACGCATCCTGCTCCTGCTCCTTCGTTAGACTTAGAACCATCAAAAATAGTTTCCAAAACAAAGATTTATTTACAGAACTATCTATAAAATTAATGCATTTAGAACTATCTGTTTGAGAGAAATTTTCTACTTGAGATAAAACAGAATGTTATAAGTAAGGTGAAGTATGAGCATTAAAATTTCCTAGGAAAGAATCTACTGAATAGTTGCCAATGATGTTAGAATTATATGCTACTGGTTCATTTTCTCCCTCGAGTTCTGTTACTATGTATTTCTGATGTTTTTCCTGCTCAACTTTTATCTGATTTGGTTTACCATTGTAAGGGAGCCACATGTGCGACCAGTCAGTTGCAAAGTATCCATGAAGTTTTTCTGACCAATCTCTGCTAAGAATTAGGCCATAAAATTCTGTAATATCAGCAACTAAAATGTCGATAACTTGACATACCTTTGGGTTGGATGACAGCCTTATGGTAACCTGATTTAATTCACCAATCACTTCGACTTGCGATCGATCTAGCTGAACTATGCACACAACGGATTTATGTGGTTGAACATTCAATTTTGCACATATTGATCTTGGTAAAATATTCGATGAAGCTCTAGAATCCACTAAGCAATTATGCACGTTTTTATTGAAAATTTCATAAGGAGAAATGGGGGAGTATGAGATCTCAATCTTCCTCCAATTAAGGAAATATCATTTCGATCAACCTTATTCATCGTATTAGTTGGAGGTCTTCCCATATCATGGGAAGCTTGAGAGATTATAGCGGCTGGTAAAGGTGCAACTGGTACAGCATGTAATTCTTTGAAAAGTACTTTTTGGTAGTGCTTTAACTTGCTTAATTCATAAAGAGTAATATTGGCCCTAGTCTTTTTCATGTCTTCTATGATATTATACTCCATTTCATTCGAAACAATTAGTGTTTTAGATGGATTTTATGTGTCTGTTTGGACTGGGCTGGTTTGAGTCGCTTTAGGTGATGTTTTCTTGGCTGTGACTTTATCCTTAGTCATTGAGCTTGTGCTCTTTGGCTTAGGTGTAGGTTGAGGAGGATCAAGTTGATTTCTGCTATGATTACTAACCGGGAATTCCTCTTGATCCTCTTCATCTGGGAGGATGAAATCCCACATATGTTGTAACTCTACAACTTCTTCTTCATCGGTATGTTCTTCAATAGCGTTTTCCTCTTCTTCTTCTTCTGATTCAACATTTGTAATAGCGTTAGGGGGTTTGGAATCGGTTGAAGGATTTCTTTTAAAAGGCCTGTATGGCTTTTTAGAAGAAGTTTCTGCTACTTGTTTCTTAATGTCAACCATTTCGTTAGACATGGTCTTCAAAACTTTTTGTAATCCTTCTAAATCGAATGGATCTTTCGATTGTTTTTTCTTGGGATCTTATTTGAAAGAGACCTTTTTAGATTTTCATTCTTCTATCGCATTTTTCTTTTCTAGGGCCATAATACGTTTCTCTACTACTATTGCTTCTTTCATATTTTCAACTAAGTTTGTTTTGTTAGCCCTATCAACAAAGATTGCTAAGTTTGATGGTAAAGTGGTGATGTACCATTCACTTCGCACTTCTTCGCTAGGTTGAGAAGCAGTAGGAATTTTGTTTTAGATTTTATTGAAATATAAATTGAAATATTTGATAGGTTCTCTTGACTCGTCCTTAAGGTTAGACAAGTCATTGATCATTGTCGTTGTAGACCTGTCATCACCGAACTTGGTCAGAAATTGTTCTTGGAAAATGTCCCAACTAGTAATAGATCCAGATGGTAATGAGAAATACCATGATCTGTTTGTTCCTTGCAGAGTATAAGGAAAAAGTCGAACAACAGCATCTTCATTAACAACTCCATTGAGATTTATGGATAGCATAAAGTTATTTGTATGTTCTTCCACTAACATCCATGCCTCAGGATTAAACTTAGGCAGCCATTTTTCAGGATGGGTCGGTAACTGACTCAAGGGTGCAGGCATTAAGACTGCCCTTGGGTTATTCCATGGATATTGGGCCATCATTGAACTACTAACAGAGTAAAGTGCATAAGATGATCCCTTCGGTTGAGAAGATGAGGATATTATGACTCCAGATGGTTGAGAAGGAGTTGTGGAAGTTCCAGTAGGCTTATGGACAATGATCTGAATTGGAGGAGTGGATGGTTGACTTCACAGTGAAGAGGTTGAGATGGATGATGATGATGAAAGAATCTCGCTATCGGACCCTTTAGGATACTTTCTTGCTCTCTTCCTAGTAGGTAGAGGTAATTCGGTTGGCTGAACACCAAACTTTTCACTTTTTAACCTGGTAAGAGGATGAGCAGGGTTATATTGCGAAGTCACGCTACCTTGAGATTTATCAAAATTTTGAGGAGATATAGAAAATCGTTGAAGTTTGTGAATCAAAGATTCAACTTCAGGAGGTTCAATAGTAGATTGTTCTGAAACGTCAGGGTTTGTAGCAGCGGCTATTGCTCCAGCGACTTCTGACTCTGGATTTAAATGCAACAGAGAAGTCGGGGGAGATGGTGAGGGCGATTTACTCTCAGAATCACATTTAGATTTAGATTTACTTTCCATTCACAGTTCGGGGCCCTCCTTCTAGCACCAAATATGTTGAAGCCCCGAAAATCGAGTCTAAAACAAGGGGGATACCCACCCGGTCTAGACCTTGGTTAGCAGCTCCTTTTGCATTTGGTATAGTGGGTCCGACTGGGGATATGGGACTAGTTTCCCAATTTATGTGTTGTTTGTGACAGGCTGATATTTCTCTTTCTAACAGTTTCTAAATGGAATACTTTTACTCTAATTCTAATCTAATAATGTAGAAATTGTATTCTAATAAGCAAAAATATCTAAATCTACACTAACCCGGGGTGTAATCTTTCTTTTATGTGGTCTAAAATGATTTCAAATAACAACTGGTAATAAAGATCATTCAACTGTTATGAGAAAAGAATTCAATAAGGATGAACCACTTCGTATAAAAAGTTAGACGAAACAGTTGTGAAAAACATATCGCATAATAAGCTATTCATACATTAAGCATAAATAAATAGCTATCACCGTACAAAAGTGCCAAATGATAACTCAGGCATTCATACATCAATATATAAACAACTGAACATGAAAATCACTTTAACACAAAGGCAAAAATAGTTAAGAGATAGAAGTACCATTTATAACTAGTCCTACTCATGAGCTTCAAGTGATAATGATTTATCTCTTCTTGATCTAACATCCACTAAGAGTACAAAAGTGCAACATCAGTAGTAGATATCAAATGCAAATATCAATAAATCCTGTTCCATTCATTCATCAAAACCTCCTCAGAGGGTATAGAAGTGCATGTTCTGGGGATAAGTTTTTGACAAATCTCAGGACCTTTCTCTAAATGCATGAGAAAGGTTTAAATACTACTAACTAAATCTAAAAATAAATTATTACAAAAATGTAGGATGCGGTTTTAATGACCATCTTCATTTCAGGCAAAATAAAACAAAATTAAAACTAAAATTGCATCTAAAATTAAAACTACTTTTGTATCTGCTCCTTGAAATCGCATGCATTCAACATCTGTTTGAGAAGAGTCGACTAGCTGACTTCCAATTTTAGCTGAGCTAAGAAAACAGAATCGGCAAGAGTTGGTGCCATCTTTTCGGCCAAATTGATGATACACTTGGTAGTCATCCACTGGCTATGTGGCTTTACCAAGTATGCCCAGAAATAATCCCAGTTCAACTTGGTTAACCCTTGGATTGCTTGTGCCTTTTCTTGAGCTTTCTGCCTCTAATCTATTTGTAATTGTTGTACGTTAGGTAAATACCCTGGAGTGGTTTCTGCGATCAAATTTTCCCTATGCAAATTTTCATTTACACAATCAATAATACTATTTGCTTTGTTGTAATTTTCGGGGCTTGCAGGTAACTGAGCAATTAGAAGCTTTCCTTTTCAAGAAATTTTTCTCAGCGATGCACTAAAACTGCCTCCGTTTCTTGATCCGAGTTTCCTTGATACATTTTTAGCCTTTCGCGCTTTTTTCTTTTAGCGGATATAAAGTTCGAATTTTGTGAAAATAATGATTCCGTAAGCTCTTGACCTTGAGTTTTAAACTGTCTATTTCTGATATCAACGTTGTCCAGTATCCACTTAACCATGGTTGTGTATGCGAGAATTTTGGGCCTTTCTGCTATCCGGTGTAAGAATGAGCAAGCTAGCTCTGTGATGGATGCCTCAGAAGAACTATGTGAGACCGCAGTAGCAGTAACTTCCATTACTCTGGGATTATCCTCTTCAAGCAGATTATACATGCCTTCCCACGTAGCAATTCCTGCGTCTCTGTTACAGGTCGTGTCTGTATACAAGGGCGCCATTTCTTTCTCTTCAGAGCTCGGAGCTTTTCTTTTCTTTCCCATAATATCCTGCATATTGCTTTGTATCGTTTTCTGTTCTCCGTTCCTGCAATTCACAAGTGAAGTGAAAATAATGGTAAGGCAAGGTGATGGGAAAGTTTTAAATGCCGAAGACGCATCAAATATACCACCTTACATGAGATGATTTTTCGATAAGTACGAAACCATATTCCATTAATAACCAGCAACTAATTCATTTATTAGCATTAAAGCGCATAACCAGGTGTCAGTTTATGGAAAACACTTTTTTGAATAACGAGCCCGAAAGATCTGCGATGAAGCGATGTTACGATTTGCTTCACAATATCGCAGATTGCAATATCACAGAATGACAACATCGCAGAATCATAACATCACAGAGTTGATCGCTTGTGACATCTCATTATCGCATTGCTGCTGTATCGCGAAATTGCAATATCGCAATATCACAAATCGCAGGAACGTGATACATGACAATCTTTGTTATTCTGTTTTCTGCGAAATGTGATTTGCGATACGCATCATCGCATATCGGCAATTTAAGATGTTTCAATGTAAGTTGTGCTTGATGTATGCAATGGGATATTTTATTATCGCATATCGCAGTCTCGCAATGTTGGAATTCAGCTTGTAAGGTGGTATCCTATCATCTTTTTGCAATGCGATATTTCCTAAGGAAATATTTTGTCTTACCTTATCATAAAACTTAGATTTTTTAGATTTTGCAAGGGGGTTTCCTAAGCTTATGTTGCTAAGCTTTTATTCGAAAAGGAAATTTAAGCACTAATTGATTTTTAAATTTTTAGCTAAGAGTCCCCACTTATTTAGTATTAGGAATAAGACTAAATAAGAAGGGGGGTTGTTGCTGGCCACAACAGAACCTCAAAAACAAATTGGCAAGGCCCAAAAAGTTGTGAAGCTCCATTAGAGTGGATGGGGTTGGCCCATCCCGATTGACTTGGATCTTAGCCTGATCCACATGCATGCTTTTTTCATCTATGATTGTTATTGGGAAAACTAGTGTCTATTCAGAACTTCTAGTCCCACTAAGACGGGTAGCTATCTTAGAAACAAACAGATTAAAGTTACTTGTGTTTTTCTTTATGAGAAATAGATGAGAGAGAAGCAGAGAGTACCAACCTCAGTCTTTCGCTTGGCTCCTTACTTGTTTCCTCCCTCCTTTGAGAGAGATTCACCACTCCTTCCTTACCTGTCCTACTTCAAAGAACACCTATAGAGTCAAAGCAACATAATACCATCAAAGCATAGAGATATATAACCATAAACAATATAGGATCAAATGTATATTAACCATACAAATGCATATATCAATACAAGATTTAGAGATATACAAGAATATGGAGGAAAACTCAAATAGCTTTATTGATAGAAGTAGTAGAAGAGAGGATTACAACCCATTGGTCTGACCCAGCACCATCGTCCCAGCATGAAAGCCCTCTTCACCTCATACAAAGCAAGATCACCCAACAATGTCTTCAAAGAGAAACCAACAGCACTTCCTTGCAAATTACAAAATTCCAGCCTTTAAATCTCTTGGATGAGGGATCGATATATAGATGTTTACAGGAGAGTGAGTCAGCTTCTAGGATTTTGATTAGTGTAATTTCACTGATAGTTCTTGGTTCCAATTGGAGATTTGAGATCTCTTACTCATCCCTGGGAAAATTCAGAGAGGCAAATGTCATATGAGCAGTTTCTAGAAGATTCTCTGGGTTTCCACCTAGCAAACTGCTTCTACCATTTATCTACTCTCTCTCATCACACCCTACAGAAGGGCTTTCCAGTATGCATCACACCCCCCATGTGTAATAGGTGAGATGCATCGCACCCTATGCATGGAGCAATCTGTATGGTCCTGTTTTGACCAGTTCTTAGTAGTTTTTCATGGAGAACTTCTAGGAGATGATGTAATCAGCTAACCTTGTTCCTTTAGGGTATGAAACAATACTTTTAGGGGTTTAGAAGCCCTTGGTTTATGGAAATATGTGATTGAGGTTGTAGTGCCCAAATATGTCTATAACAGTTGCCCCCTAAAGCATGGGGTCATAAATCCTTTTGATGTCAGGTGTAATGCTTTATAATGAGGATCCGAGGTTTTTCGAACTAGAAGGTGACCTATAATAAGATACAATACAATATGTTATATTCACAATATTTTCAGGATCTAGCTAAGGCGGGCATTCCCATTCTTAGCTTTATAAATTCATATTCATGTACATAAGACAGACAATCATATGTGTGGCAAACTGATGATTCTGGTAGAGCCATCATCCTTTAGTTTGGATGATTATCTTTGCAACTATGATGTACATTTGATGTTTTTATTTTCCTGAATATATCATAGCCCAGATGGATGAAACTAGATCCGAGGTCTTCAAACTCGTTCAATCTTCGCCCAAAGTACAAGTCGATCCATGTGAAAAGATGTTCTGATGTTGAACACGGAAAGACCTCGCCTGATTACTAGCCAATGATGTAAACTATTAACAGGCACGAGAGGAATCATCGATAATGATGATGACCCTCAAGGTATTGCAGTACAATTCACGTGGTGTGAATACATGAGCTGATGTCGAACACCACGTAAAATCTTTCAATCGAAGGCCATTGATGTAAACCTGTCGCCGCAAGTGAGAAACTTGCCATTGAGGCATGCAAGCTTCAAAGTACTGAAAGGGTTGTCCCTAAGTCAACTTCTTGGATAATGAGTTGATGTCGACAAGAAGTGACCCATCGTAGGAGGGCCTTAATGAATCCCACATCTACAACATGGAATAGAACAAATGATTTTGTGGGGGTGAAAACAATCTGATGATACAAGGTTCAGGGTGGCGGTCATGAAAAATGGAGCTTGAAGGTATTGCAGTTGATGAGATGTTGGATGGGTTGGTGAATTCACTGAGTGACTTCTCTTGAACATACCAGCAACACTGAAATGGATTGGTAGCATTAACCCCAAGGTGGATGGTACGGTGGACCAATGGTCATAAGACTGGTGAACGGAATAACCCAACCCGACTCAATCATGGTGACAGAGTGAAAGTTTCATGTTCAAGAGCGATCTGCTACCAATGAAGCTATTCAAGTTTTATTCCGTTTTTCCCCAGTCATTGCTGACTAGTACCTCTTTATTTTTTTCAAGCTTGAGGAGGATAACATATGCTTGTTCTATAATTTTCCCTTCGGGCAAATCCATTGCTATGTTTTAAGGAGCCTAGCAATAGTGAAACTCGATCTTGTCTGCATGGACAAGTTTGTTGCTATTGTTTTAACGAGTTTAACGACAAAGATAACTCGGTCCTTTTCAATTTTAGAGAGTCTAAAAAGGGATGTAAAGGCAACTTCCGTGGTCCTTTTTCATAATGTAATCCCTTAAGTCTGAAAAATTGTAAAATAATACGAAATGGATGACTTTTCGATAGTTTTAACGAGCCGAACAAGACAAGCGCTTGATATTTTTGTGTACTAATCCCTCAAGTCCAAAAAGATTAAAATCTAGAGGAGGGATAGCACGTACGGTCACTTTAACGAGCTAGAGAGGCCAATTTCTTGACAATCTTTTCATATTTTACGAGTCACATGAAAAGAGCTTAAAGGAGACTCGTTTTTTGAGGAACGAGTGATGTTTTTGGATAACAACTGGTTCTAGGTAAGGTTTGGAAATTTTCAATCACGGTAGTGTAAAGAAAGTGGCTAATAGAATCACTCGTCACAGTTGTTCCCCAAAAGGCTAAAAAATCAAATGGAGGCATATGATCGGCTAAAAAAGAGTGGAGGTGATGGTAAGAACACGACCAAGGTTCAAAAGTTGATAGTCATGCAATGAAAATGGTTATTTACTGGAGGTGGGGTTCATTTTTTAATGAGCTTAAACTCTTATGGGAACATTTGCTCATTGCTAGGTTTATTTTTTGAAGAGCTTGAACTTTGCGTAAAACTGCTCATGGCGAGGTTTACTTTTTAACGAGCTTGAACTTTACGTAAAACTTCTCATGCTAGTCGTATAATAAGGATGTTTCATCAGTAGGTTCATTTTTTAGGGAGCTTGCCCCATGCACAACTTTGCTCTGGAGCCTTTTGTATGCAAGCTAGGAAGGACCAACTACTGTCCTAGGGGTTAAAGAACTACTAAGGTTGGGTATGATAGCTTCTTGGTGGGAAACATCTCCTTTACTTTGCTGTTTCCGTTGGTCCCGGCCAGGGAAAATTTTAAGAACCCACCCTAAATTTATAAATATAATAAATGGGGGAATCTCCATGGTATATAGGAAAAATGGAAGGCGATTTTATCAATAATATAATATGTATATATAATTTTTTGGCGAATCTCTCACCAGGCATGGCGAATATTTTACTCAATTATAAAATCTTGTAAGATCTTGGCGAGTGTTTCACTAAATAATAAAACTTTGTAAAGTCCTAGTGAATCTTAGCATAGGCTACAAGCTGGTTTAATTCCCCCATTTAAATAGGCTACATTCCAGGTGAATACCATGGGTCAATACCATGTGCCATTTTGGTGAATACCATGGGTCAATACCATGTGCCATTTTGGTGAATACCATGGGTCAATACCATGTGCCATTTTTATTTTTATTAATTCTAATATTAGGGTTAATAATGGTTTTTTGCATGGTATTAATAACAATCTAGTCCATGGTATTTGTCCCATAGTATTTTGGCCATAGGTTTCACCTAAATATAACTCATTTTTTGAGTGTTCGTAAATATAAGGTGACTTATGGAGTAAATATAAAAAAAATGTTTTATTTTTTTACCATACCTCTCGTTTATTTATATTTTTATTAATTTACCATACCTCTTTTACAAATATGGTATTTTATTTATTTACGATACGTCTAGTTTATTTTTATTTTTATTTATTTACCATACCTTTTGAGTAAGTATAAAAAGACGTTTTATTTATTTACCATACCTCCACTTTACTTATATTTTTATTTGTTTACACCCTTACATGTATATAAGGTGACTTATGGAGTAAATATAAAAAATGTTTTATTTATTTACCATACCTCTCATTTATTTATATTTTTATTAATTTACCATACCTCTTTTATAAATATGGTATTTGGCCCATAGGATTCACTTAAATAAAACCTATTCTTGAAAATGGGCGAATGGATTCACTTAAATAAAACCTATTCTTGAAAATGGGCGAATGGAAGGTTGTAAGTCCTAATTTCAAGGGCTAAATTTACCTTTTTTACCCTCTCCCTTAAAATAAGGTGGGCTATTTGAGGTGATTTGTAAAAATCTACTATGATACAAAATATTCGCCCACTAAAAATTTAAAACCCCTTAATTTCGCCAAAGGGCGAACATTCGCCCCTAAAATTATCCTTGATCCCGGCAAAGGTGAATGGTTGATTAGACCAATCACCTAACTTAAGCAGTTGAAGTCAATAAAAACTACGGGTTTAGAGTTACGCTGGTCGCTTTTCACTTGCATACAAAAGGTTTGCATGCCCCCAGATATAAAGTAGAGTTTCCAGGTCACCATATGGAAGTTCTTGCATTAGCAAAATTGTTCCACTCGTGTCACAGACAAAACACTTCCTTGGCAATGTCCATCGAAATAGACAAAGGTGACTGTTGTTAGTCCCAATCACATAAACTTTGATGAGGGAATCTTTTTCCAGTCCAAATCTATTTTCCTAAATGGACAGGGGTATCAAACTAGTCATATTCTTAGGTGGAAACCTACCTTATATCAGAGGTTTTTCTGCCGAAGCAAACCAAGGTGCATGCCTCCTGGGTTTCAGTCACAATCACTGAATCACTCACGATCATCAGGTGGAAGGACTGGAGATTGATGAGACATTCCTTGTGCGAAAAGACCAGTTAGGCATGGCATTTAACTAATAGCTGTGTGTGAACCAGGGAATGAAATCTGGTCTACGAGCTAGACCACTCTGCGTTCATGTGGAAAACACATCACTCGAAAGAGTGAGGAAACAATAACTCCCATGCTATAAATGTAGTCATGCCCAAGGAGTAGATTGTAATCAAGAGATCCTTGGACTACCATTACGTTTAGATGAATGGTTTTCCTTCTCAAAGTTATAGGAAAATTTGGAAGGATCCCTAACAGTCGACTGGTTTCCTTGTTGAAGCCTGTCAGATTTCGAATCTCAAGCAGAAGCGATGGCGAACCAAGCGCTTTCCAAGCGCTTTCCAAGTAGTTGAGGAAAGGATACTCACAGAAGCCCCTTCATCTATGATAGTGCCAACCATGATCATTCTATAAGCTTGTACTATGATTCAGAATGGTACATTAGATGGTAGAAGAGGTCTGCCTAGTAGATTCCAATCGAAGGAAACGACTAGGTTGCTTGGAGGTGGGACCGAATAAACAGTCGGATACATCTCTGACGAACTTCCTTCCTGCGGTAAAGGAGTGGGTAGATTACCCCATGTTCGTCGGAGTCTATGTTTACGAAGAGAATTTGAACAGTGTCCTTCTCATTCTCTTTGGTGACAGTATCATTTGAAGGTGGACCCTCTGAAGGCAAGATTGGGTCGAATACCGTCTCGACCTATTGACTTTGGTCCGGTGTGGAATCAGAGGGTTTATCTTCAATGATAGGTGCTCCGACCGACAACAGTCAGATTTTCAACTAGCGATGGACTCGGCAAGAGTTTCTTATATCTAGGAGGAAGTTGTTGTAGTGATGCAAAACGGTTATCCAAGACTCTTTTAGCTTTGTCTAGGAAGGGACAACGGTGGAGGGCATGATCACCTTCACACAGTCTACAAGGAAATTTGGATCTTCCTTTTTGTCCATTGACTTCGCTTTCACTAGTTGACGGTGTACTCTCAACATGATCGTCAGCAGTTGAAGACACCGGATTGTGCAAGCAGGGAGACCAGTCCCTTAAGATCCGTGGGATGCAAGGACAATCTCGATGATAGTGGTCTCCCTTGCAAATGACACATGGATATTTAGGTTTGGAAGGTGTTGTGTGTGGATTTTTGCCAGATGATGCATGGTTGCCCCCTTTCGTGGTTGGATTCTTCTTCTTCTTCTCCTTCCCTTTCTTCTTCTTCTCAGTTACTTGGTTTTTAGTGTTACTAGCTTCACCAAGCGAAGAGGAAGAAGGAGAGGGAGAAACAAACAAAGTAGAAGGTGGGGGAGAAACTTCAATATCATCTAGTTTTTTATTTGATTGCTAAGGAATTACGGTGTTTTGAATGATAGAGGTCGAGAAAATCCATATGAACAAGCCAATTGTGAGTCTTGGAAGGGACAATGTGGTCATGTGTGGAGCACCAACATCCCCCCAAGAGGAGAAGGGACTAGGATTTCCCCCAAGGGGAAATCCTTGATTGGTAGACTCCATTTCTCAACCTAAAGACCAACGAGGGAACAATGACGTTATTTTTATTAAAATAAATTTTATGATTCTTTGACACAACCTGCTTTTTCAATTTTTAAGAGTCGAGAAAAAGCTAAAGATGACTTTAGTTGCCTTCTATTTTAAATGAGCCTGAAGTGACAAGTGCTCAGATTTCTTTTCTTTTAAGGAGTCTGAAAAGGAACGAAAGTGACTACTCTGGAAATCTAGACAGAGGGACTACCAAACCAATCACAAAACTGCATAATACTTTTTACGGTATGGCATTCAATCTTCCTTAATGTTGTGTTTAGTGCATTACGATCGATAGGGTGGCAGAAACGACTTCCTAAGGATAAAGGATGTAGCCTATTGTTGTCTCCCAATATATACTCGACGGTATGTGGGAGCACAAGTCTGTACTAGCACTTGTCATCTCAAAGAGGAGGAATCACCCAACCTACGATGAAAGTGATAGTTACCAAGCTTTAGGACGCCGAAATATGTCTCTAGCCTAGACTTCTAGATGTTGTGCACTAGGTTCCAAAGCATTTTTATGTTCATTGAAGTTTATTTTACAGTTGATCTTTCTTAATAAGTTTTCCTTTAAGGTTCACAGTGCGATGTAGATATACAATTCCTAAATATGAAATCTAAGATGATAAACAATTGTTTACTTTCTTTTTGCAATTAAAATCCTAGCTACTAAGGAAAGAGAAATGAAATTCTTTCAACATAGAGCAGAGAGCACACACTAGATGCACTTTTCCTAAATAAATTTCAACATGCAGTCTTAATGCAAATGCACATGCATGTATTGTTTTTTAGTTTTCCTTAATGTGAGAATGGAAAAAATAAAACAAAGTATAGATCTAAACTATTCTCTTTCAAAGTGACAGTACTAACAATTTTCTTTCCAAAAAACGAAAGTCAAGCCAAGAAGACACTTTACGATTTCGAATTCAAACTGATTTCAACACTTTAAATACTAATGATTCAAATCAAATACAATGGGAAAAGTGTAATCGACTGTCTAAAAGAGAAATTCTTTGTAATACTCTTTTTCTTGACTGAAAATGACACTTGCAACACTTTCAAATGAAAAGATGATAGTTCGATTAAGCTACTATTTGCAAAGGATAACTCTAAATGATGAAAAAAAACATAAAAAAAACAATCACAATTCCTTCTTATGCAGGATGAATAATACAAAGGAAGATGGTTTCAACAGAGATATACTGATCACAGACAGCAAAAGTACTGAACAAAGCTGAAGACAATGAAGAAAAAACCAAAATCTGGAGGAAGAAACAGTCTCATCTGATCATCGCACCTGTAACATAGGGAAACAGGGATGCATCTCACCTACAACACACGGGAGGTGCGATGCATCTAGAATACCAAGAAGAGACAGTGCAATGATCCAGGGACGAGACTAAGCTTGGTTTTTGCTCACAATTTGCAGCTAAGTTCAGGGATTTAGGCTGAGCTAATGATTGTCAGTAAACATAAAGTATAGGGGCTGATATAATGAGGTTATTTGAGCTACCACGAGGGCATTTAGGATGTTTGCAAGTCAGTTGTTCAGTTCATAAACAAACCCAGAGATTGACTGAAGCAGCGTTGATCTACTTTTCACTTGCATAGCAAATGCAGTTCGAAGGCTAGCTGGCTTAACTTCAGGCTCCGTCTGTAGTTTATGAAGCAAACAAATATAGACAAGCAATCAAACTATTCGCTCCCCAACGGAGTCGCCATTTTGTTATCAGGAAAACTAGTGTCTATTCAGAATTGTTAGTCCCACTAAGATGGGTAGCTATCTTAGAAACAAACATATTAAAGTTACTTGTGTTTTCCTTTATGAGAAATAGATGAGAGAGAAGCAGAGAGTACCAACCTCAGTCTTTCACTTGGCTCCTTGCTTGTTTCCTCCCTCCTTTGACAGAGATTCACCACTCCTTCCTTACTTGTCCTACTTCAAAGAACACCTGTAGAGTCAAAGTAGCATAATACCATCAAAGCATATAGATCTATAACCATAAACAATATAGGATCAAATGTATATTAACCATACAAGTGCATAAATCAATACAAGATTTAGAGATATACAAGAATATGGAGGAAAACTCAAATAGCTTTATTGATAGAGGTAGTAGAAGAGAGGATTACAACCCATTGGTCTAATCCAGCACCATCCTCCCATCATGAAAGCCCTCTTCACCTCACACAAAGCAAGATCGCCCAACAATGTCTTCAAAGAGAAACCAACAACACTTCCTTGCAAAATTACAAAATTCCATCCTTTGGATCTCTTGGATGGGGGATCCATATATAGATGTTTACAGGAGAGTGAGTCAGCTTCTGGGATTTTTATTAGTGTCATTTCACTTATAGTTCTTGGTTCCACTTGAAGATTTGAGATCTCTTACTCAACCTTGGGCGAATTTAGAGAGGCAAGTGTCATATGAGAAGTTTCTAGAAGATTCTCTGGGTTTCCACCTAGCAAACTACTTCTGCCATTTGTCTACTCTCACTCATGGCACCCTACAAAAGGGCTTTCTAGTATGCATCGCACCCCCCATGTGTAATAGGTGAGATGCATCGTACCCTATGCATGGAGCAATCTGTATGGTCCTGTTTTGACAAGTTCTGAGTAGTTTTTCATGGAGAACTTTTGGGAGATGAGGTAATCAGCTGACCTTGTTCCTTTAGGGTATGAAACAACACTTTTAGGGGTTTAGAATCCCTTGGTTTATGGACATATGTGATTGGATTTGTAGTGCCGAAATATGTCTATAACAATGATGTAACCCAAAATTTGGACTTGGCTCATGTCAAAGGTGAATTTCTCCAGTTTTGCACATATTTTGTGCTACCACAGGGTTTGAAGGACATGTCGAATGTGTTGAAAGTTTTCTTCCCAAATCTTGTTGAAGATAAGAAAATTTTTCTGGATATACAACCAAAAACATGTTGGTGAAGGGCCACATAATGTCATCCATTAGTCGCATAAAAGTTGTATTGAGATTAGTCAACCCAAAAGGCATTACCAACCATTCAAAAAGACCTTCCTTGGATTTGAAGGTGGTATTTCATACGTCTGTGGGCTTTATTGGAACCTGGTAACATCCAAACATTAGATTGATCTTGCTAAAATACTTGGCCCCCCTTAAGTTGGTCAAGAAGACCACCAATCAGCGGAATCGGATACTTGTTCCTCATGGTGATTTTGTTGTGTCTGATAATCAATGCAGAGCATCCATTGCCCATCGTTCTTTTGTACAAGTACAATTGGGCTCCCATAAGGTGAGGAGTTTGGTCGGATGTGCCTTTTTGTGTAATAGCTCTTAGATTTTTCGATTGATCTCTTCATTTTCTAGAATGGAGTGGCGATATATCAGCCCATTGGGTAGATGTGTTATAGGGTTCATATCAACCAAATATATAGGGTATGAAATATATTTGTGAACTCTAACATGTCTCAATCCCTTCCTTGCCGCAATGTGGTCAAGTTTATGTACTTATATTGATAACTCCTGATAGGGTAATATTGTTGCTTGATGGTGTCCTAGAAATAATTCCTAGTGGGTGTAGCTGAAAATAATTAGGGTTCCCTCGTGGCCTTCTACTCACAGTAGGTTTCCCACCAATACTTGATGTGGGGACGGGTTTGAAGAGTGAAAAAGTGATATTTTCCCTATTGGAAAAAGCATGAACCAAAAGGTATCCTTCCAATAGATTTATCCATTTATCTACGACATCTACCTCTATCTCGCATTCAAATATGGGAACGTAAAATTTGACTTTTACCTTAAAGGAATTGGCACCTTCAAGTTGGTTGTTGGATGAATATGTGTTTCCTGCAGGCATCCGCCAAAGGATCTGGGAAAATTTGTTCATTATCTCATTCCTTTGTTACTCGAGGGATTCTTCGAGCAACATTTTGAAAGGATCTCCTGCTCCCTTATATTTCTTTTCTTCCACCATGGGAGGTTATCAGAATTAGCGAGGTTGTTCTTGCAAATATTCAAGCGGTTCAACACCTAACTCCTTATACCCCAACCTCATTGGGGACATGCACAGAAAAATAGAGAAATAGCATAGTTCTCTAATACCATTGATCCATATTTATGAAGGAAATAAATGAAATACATATATAAATAGAAGCACATATTTGAAGCGAAAACAAAACTTCAATTCATTAAGAACAAATAAATGAAAATTGATTGCATTCAAAAATGAAAATATACTAGCTCGGGCGATGGTAGCTTATCTCTCAGAAGAGATGTGCAGATACATGCCTTATGAATTGTGTTACAATGAGGCTTATAGGTTTATTTATTACTAAGAAACAAAGGAAAACCTTAAAAATCCAAAAACCTAACCCTAGGAGATGAAGCGCCAAAAGTCTATGGACCCCATTTGGGTAAATTGGTACATTCTTCTCAGAGTTGTAGTTGTGGCATATGAACTTTGTTTGACACTTATAATACCTTGTTATAAATATCAATATGAGGAATAAAACTTTCAACTATAGATTTGTGCCATAAGATATTTTTTTACGCATCTTCCAAAACAACATCGTTTAGGGCCTCAAAATGGCTCTAAAAGTTGAGGGCCCAAAAAACTGCCAAAAATAGTAAATTGTGCTATAATTAAGGAAACTGAAAGAAACAATGTTGGGAGTCCAAGTGAAATAGGCAAGTGACCACCACATCCACCAAGATAAATACTCCCCCCTTAGGAAGTAGTGGTCTATATTGCGTTGAGTGCCTCCATGAGATGGGGAAACTTATGTTAAACTTGGTCCCTAGTGAGCCACTTGCCCTGGTGAAGGAGAAGACAAGCTTCAAAAACTTGATATAGTTGGATCTTCTATTGGAAAGTGTTCATGATCTTTGTGTCCACGATCCAATCAATTGTGGCATTTTCCATACAATTTGGGTTGAGTTCTATTGGTGTTAGTTGTTCTGCAATGTCTGATGTGTCCAACAATAGTGGAAAGTATGGTCGAAGGCAGTCCACATTGAACATTGGGTGCAGGCCAAGGAATGGGTGAATTTTGAGCTTGAAAGCAATATCTCCCACAACCTTCATGATGGTGTAATACTTGTATTACAATGATCAGATTTTTCGATGGGCTCTGGCAAGCCATTATTTCTACAAATGAAACCAAACTTTCTTGCCCACCTAAAGCTTATGTGGAACCCAATGTTGATCATGCCACTACCTGTACTATCATTAGATTTATCCAAGATTTCATACACATGTTGGTGGATGTACTGGATGTGTTCAATAAATTTGGTTCTTTATCAGCTTCAAACTGTGCATTTGCAGATTTTGTCTATGTAGTCACATGAGGAATAGCAACATCAATTATACATAATGGTTGAAATCCCACACCCACTTGAAAGGGATTGCATCTAGTCGAGATATGGAGAAACATGTTATATATTTGTTGCACATAAAGAAGACTCTCATCCTAGTTCCATGGATGTTTGGAGTTGTACATGCATAGTATGGGCACTATCATCCTGTGTATAACCTTTGTCTAGCCATCAGGTTGGGGATGGAATGTAGTTGACGTGGTGAGATTGGTGTCCAATAATTTCCAAAGGATCAACTAGAATGTGCTTAGGAACCTATTAGCCCGATATAATATAATGGTTTTCCTGATCCCAAAAGGTACCCACACTCGTTCAAAGAATATTTTGGCAATGTCCTCTATTGTGATACTCTTCTCGCAAGCCACCAATATAGCCATCTTAGAAAAAATTTCCACGACCACAAATACGTAGTCATTGTCATGCTTGGTATAAGGGAGGTCAGAAAGATAATCCATGGATATAGATTCCCACGGTTGGTTGGGAGTAGGAAAAGGAGTGTACAAGCCTTTCTTCTTGATGGTTGTCTTGGCGATGGAACAGGTAGTTCATGATCTGATATATTTTCCAACATATTGTTGGATTCTTGGCCAATAAAAATACTTTTGTAGCATGAGACAGTTTTATCCACACCAAAGTGCCCTGTGATCTAACTGTATTGCACTTCCTAAATCATTTTGGCATGCTTTCTTGAATGAAAGCAAAGGTTTCCCATGGTGCATAATAATGTTTCCCAGAGTTTGAAATATGGTACTTGTTTTCCATCCACTAGCATCTAGTATGTGGTGACAAACTCTAAATCATGCTTATATAGTTGTAACCATCTGAAGGTCTTGTGGCCAAAAGAGTTGAGAAAGTAGTTAGTGCTATAATTGAGCATTGCCTAAGGTAGTTTGCAACATGATTGATGTTTCCCTTCTTGTATTTAATGTTCAAGTGGAATTGTTGTAGATATGTAGACCACTTCTAATGGTGATCATTCTGCAACTTCCCTTGTGTTTGTATAAACTGAAGAGGTCAATGAATTGTATCGAAAAGTGTCTCACTATGATAGGCCACTAGATGCCCTTATTGGGTGAGAACTACATTAATACCATAGTCAGAGGTGTATGTCTCGATTTCAAATGGCTTTTGCGGGTATGGAAATGTAAGTACAAGTGACGAGCAGATGTGGTGCTCCAACTCAATGAATGCCTTTTGTTGGGAATTAGACCAGGAAAACTTTTCTTTCACTCTGCCCTTGGTAACCTAACTCAAAGGCCAAGTGATATGAGAGAAACCAAACATGAACCTCTAATAAAAAATGGCAAGTTCCAAAAATTTCTAAAGCTCCATTATATTGGTCAAGGCTAGCCAATCCCGAATGACTTGGATATTAGGCAGATCCACATTCATGACTTGCTCATCTATGATGTAACCCAAATATTGGACCTGGCTCATGCCAAAGGTGCATTTCTCAAGGTTGACATATATTTTATGCTACCGTAGGGTTTGAAGGACATGTCAAATGTGTTTCAAGTGTTCTTCCCAACTCTTGCTAAAGATAAGAATATCGTCTTGATATACAACCACAAATGAGTTGGTGAAGAGTCACAAGATTTCATCCATCAACCTCATAAAAGTTGCAGGGGCATTTTTCAACCCAGAAGGCATGACCAACCATTCAAAAAGGCCCTCCTTGGATTTGAAGGCATCTTACATACATCTGTGGGATCTATTGCAACTTGGTTATAGCCAAACTTGACAGCAATCTTGCTGAGATACTTGGCCCCCTTGAGCTAGTCAAGAAGGTCATCAATCTGTAGTATCCTATACCTATTCCTGACAGTGATTTTGTTTAGTGCCTGATAATTAGCATAGAGCCTCCAAGTCCTATCCTTCTTCTGTACAAGTACAATCAGGCTCTCACAAGGTGAGGAACTTAGCTAGATGTTCCCCTTTTTGTTGTAGCTCCTATATATACCACTTGATCTCTTCATTTTCCATAATGGAGCGATAGTGTTATAGGTGATTTTGTCACATCTGGTCAATAGGCCTACAAACCAGATCAATCAACATCCATGAACATGTTTTCATCATCCCCTCACAAATCCCTAAGCATGATATTTCAAAAAATTCGAAGTTTCTGGGATTAACTAGCTCAAAATAAATGTTTTTGGTCCCAACGAACCTTGTCCCTTTAGCCACTTGTGTTCAGCGTTGGTTTCTCCCTTCTACACCAGCATTGATCAGCACTTGTTTCTCCCTTCTGTGGGTTGTTGATTCTAGAAATTCAGGAACTTAAAAAATATTCTGAAGCTTCCTCTTCCAGAAGCTTCCAAGGGTTGTTTTAATTATTTACCATGAATAAGAGCTTGAATCCTATATGATCCTACCTTGGATACTTAACCTCTTATCCCTTGATATCATCCTCCCATCATATGTGGATCTCAAATCCATAATGGTAAATCCTAAACTACCATTCCTCTCCTAAACATTTATTGCCATCCATAGCATCAGGGCTGGCTTTTGAAGATTGATTGTGCCCTTCTGTTGTGGCCTTGAACCTAAAGGAGTCATCATATTCATGCATTAGGGTTGATATTGAGGTGTGCTTTGTAGCAAGGAAGGACAATTAAAATTGGGGATACTTCTACAAGATCAATGATCCATGTGGATATTGGTGGCCACCCTCCTATTCCACTTGAACCCCCAACATTTCCTCTTTCATTTTTTTAGATTCCTTAATTGTTGCACAATTTACTATTTTTGGCATTTTTTCTGGTCCTAAACTTTTGGCGTCATTTTGAGGCCCTAAATGATTTTTTTATGGAAAATGGAGATATTAGGAAAGTTCCAAAGGATGTGATTGATTTGTTTCCAGCCTACTCTTTGAGATATTTGAAATGAGGTATTATGATAGTCAAACAGAGATCGTATACCAAAGTTACGACCCCGGGAAATTGATGTACCAATTTACCCAAACGGGGCCCATAGTTTTGGCATTCATCTCCTGAGGTTAGGTTTATGGATGTTTAGGGTTTTCCGTTGTTTCTCAATAATAAATAGGCCTTGGAGCCTCATTTTAACATAGTTCATAGGCATGTATCCACCATATCTCTTCTCAAAGATAAGCTACCATCGCCTGAGCTAGTCTTATTTCCATTCTATTTGTAAGCATATTTTAGTATTTGATATTAATGAAATGAAGTGTTATTTCTGATACACCTTTGTATTTATGGTTATATCTATAATTTTTTGTGTTCCTGTTTAAATTTAGATCAATGGTATCAGAGAAATCTGCTCTTTCTCTATTTTTCTTTGCATGTCCCCAACGAGGTTGAGATTTAAGGAGTTAGGGCTTGAGCTGGTCGAGTCTTTGCAAGACCAGTCTCGCAAATTCGGACAACCTCCCATGGCTGAAGAAAAGAAAGACGAGGGGGTAGGAGATCCTTTCAAAATATTGCTCGAAGAAGCCCTTGAACAAGAAAGGAACGCGATGATGGACAACTTTATCCAGATCCTTCAGTGGCTACCCAAGGTTGACTCATCTACTTGCAGAAGCTACTCCAGAAGCACCACACTCTTTAAGGTATGAGTTAAGTTATAAATTCCCATATTTGAGGGTTAGATAGATGAAAACGCCATAGATAAATGGTTAAATTTGCTAGAAGTATATTTTTCTGTTCATGATTTTTCCAACATGGAAAAGATTAAAGTTTTCTCTTCTAAAATTCTCCCCCAACATCAAGGACTGGTGGGAAACCTACTATGAGAAGAAGGATGAAAGTATGCCCTCACTATTTTCGGTCGCACCCACATAGGATTCATTCTTGGACACCATCAAAGAATAGTACTACCTTATCGAGAGCTATGAGGATAAATACATAAAGTGGACCCCACTACAACAGGGAAGGGACCATGATGTGTCAGATTTTACCAATGTTTTTCATACCCTTCACACGAAGTTGGGTATAAAGGATTCTAAGAAAATTTTGGTACTCAAGTGTCGTGACTGCTGATGAGCCCCAAAAATGGATAATTATATGGGCTCATTAAACCTCCTAATTCGACTTAATCCACCATTATCATTAGTTTATTGCATTTTTTTTATTATATTTATGCTAATAGATTGAATTGGGTTAGTCATTATGCCAACAAGTCTAATGTGTGCTTTGTGTAGTCTTTTTGGTCAATTTGGAGACAAAATCAAAGGTTTAAATGAGCACTTGGCAACCAAATTCGTGGAGAGGATTTTAGGAAGGTGTCCCCTTCATTTATGGGCCCTTACCTCGAATTCTCCACCATCAGCTCGAAGTTCAAGGGCCACCAAATCAATTATCCAAGGGCAGCCAAGCAAGTCAAGTAGGATTGCTGTTAACTGCAAGTTTTGGGCAGCCGATTCCCTAAAGTTTAGGAGGACTATTGGGGTCCCCAATTTGCATAAATAAGAGGGTTTAGGGCCTCATTTGGGTTAGCCAATAGTTAGTCATTTTGTATTCATTTTGTAGTCATTTTGTAGTTCGATTTTTAGGTAGTAGATTAGCTTTCCTTTCAGCACATTTTCAAGTTCTCCTTGTGGACAGTTTTGGAATGTAACATTTCTTTTGATAAATAAAGATGAATCTAGATTTGCACCAGCTCTAAATCTCTCTTAGGAGGCTGTAGCTCTTGGGGTTGGGCCCATCTCAAGTGCCCAGTACCTCCTTTGTTTACTTTCATGTGTCTTTGCTGCATTCTTAAAATAAAATCTGCTATTTAGATTTAAATCTTGTTTTGTTATTTAGGTTGTTTTTTATGAGTAAAATAACTTTTCATGCTCAAATTTAGTTGATCAGTTGCTAACAAAAAAAGCTTCAAGAAAGGGCCAACAAACATCTGTGGTTTCACCTCTCCCTCAGTGGGATCACGAGTTGTGACTAGGATGACTTTGTTGCCCACAAAAACACTGGTTTTGCTTTGCCATGCAATCACTAGTGTTTGATCTTCATGTGTAGAAGTTGGTTACAAGTTCAGACTTTCGTTTTCTTAGTTGCATGAGTTAAAATGCATGGTTTCATTGCAGGTCACGCTTCTGTTCGTTCTCTTTACTGACAGCTAGCAAATTAGGTCAACGTAACTAGGTCTTTGAATTTACAAGTCTTTGTTGGTTCAGATTGGAAAAACGACTTGCAGAGCACCTATACCACTCCTTCATCTACTTATTCTCCATCAGCACCATCCACTCCACTCTCTACTTAGAATCCTTACCTCACGTTTGCGACATTTGCTCACATAACCCTAGTTTTTGTACATCATTGTTTCAGCCTTCTTTGAGCCAACTTAGCTATCTACACCTTCTCACCACTCCATCCACCAGTCCCTGGACCACTGCAGACCCCTATCCTACCTCCATATCCATTCATGCATCTTCCCTCACTCCCCCTGTTATAGACATTTTTGTGCCTTACAGCATAGAGCATGAAATGTCAATAATCTGAGGGATCCAAAGTCCCTAAACATGTTGTTCCTACCCCTAGAGGAACAAGGTCAGCAAACCACAGCACTTCAGATCAGTTCTCCACTGAAAAACACTCAAAAACAGGTCAATTTTGGATCAAAGCAGCTGCTCCACTAAGCATCTGCACTGAATGTCAAAAGCTCTATGGTGTACCTGTGCTGCATAGCAAGTGCAACAAAGGCTACCTGCGCTGGGCATACTTTGACATGTGGAGGAATCTTTTCTCAATGTGCCAGTGCCTAGGAAGCTTCCAAAATGACACTTGGATCAGAAGATTCGCCTAATGATGAGTTAGGAGCTTCTAAAACTCCAAGTGAAAGGTAGAAACTCCGAGTGGACTCAAGGACTGAATAACAACTAGAGTTGAAGAGGACAACAAGTCACACATCAAGCTGACTTATCTTCACTCCAAAACTCTATATAAGGATCTCATCCCATGGGATCAGAAGGGCGGAATTTTGTGCAAATAATTGCTGTTGGTTTACAGTTGAGAGTATTGGGTGATTGCTTGAGGGAGGTGAAGAGGAGATTTCTTTCCGTCGGGAAGGTGATGCTGGATTGGACCTCTCACGGTTGTATCACCGCCTGAACCTTACTTCCTTATATTAATAAAGCATTTGAGGTTCTTCTATTTGCATGTGTTTCAATGGTGTATTGTCTTACTTGCGTATTTGATTTATGCTAATCCTTGAATCAATTATGAATGCATGCTTCTTGTAGTTTCCCTTTCTCGTCTTGTTTGCAGGATCTTGTGTAGCTGGGCCCGTGAGAAGACTTGGAGCTGGGAGCAAGCGGCAAAGGGAGAAGATTGGATCGACCATTTGCGCAAGACATCGGTAAGTGGATCTCTTCCTTTCCTCTTTTGCATGTCATAAAGAAGTAATCTTAAATAGCTTTGCTTCGGCTGTTGCTAAGGAACTATCACCCTTAGAGTGGGATAGGGTCATTCCGTGTTGGATACCTTTCCCCACAACAGACTGGCGACTCCACTGGGGATCGTGTCTTGTTGGTAGCTTGTGTTTCTTGCTATTCATTTCCTAAACGAAGGGAGTACCGAATCGAACTGCATTCGAATCCCTCGAATGCAAAGTAGAGGGCAGCTACTCTAGCTCAGTGCTGGGCATGTTTATGATTTGAAGAGCTGATCCACAAGGACTCTTTTTAGCTCTTTGTGATAGTGTTCATCTTCCTTAATCATCCTCTAGTGTATACTTGACTGATAGCCTCTGATTTGGCCAAAAACCATTGATTTTTGAGCAAACTGTGACCCGGAATCTGAGAGAGACGAGAGTTGTCTCTTCAGTGCAGCTGCAGCAAAGGCTACCTGCGCTGCAACGCAGGTCCCGAAGGGGCTACCTGCGCTGCATGTCAGATTGACAGTGCAGCACCTGCGCTGATCCAGTTTTGCCTTGTGCAACTAGGGTTCCCCACTGTCTGTTGCCCAGTTTTCAATATTGTTTTTGTAGCCTGTTGTCAACCTGTATACCCAGCTGAAACTACCTTTCTTTGCCTTCATTTCGCCTCAGTTGTATGAAGAAACCATGATTGTTCTTATTGTATTTCTTGCTTTCATTCACAGTTTCCTGTAGCGAAAGTGAACAAGTCTTGCTGTGACCTCTTGGATCTAGACCTGTGATAAAGTGTCGTTGTGATTCTAAGAGCTAGTTTATTGTTGTTCATAGCTGCTTGAACATTTGCTTTCGTTATATGGTTCGAATTTCAGTATTTCTTGTGTTGAAATGAGTGAATCTTAAGGTGTTCTTTTGATTATTGGACAAAACTTGTTTGCTTTCGCTTGAAATTGAATTCGAAATTATACAACAGCTTTCTTTTTGTAATACATCAACATTAAGGAAGAAGAAAAGAAATACTTGCATTGTGCATGTGCATTTTGACAATTTGCATGTCGATTTAGGAAAGTGCATCAGTGTGTGCTCTATGATCTGTTTGAAAAGATGATGTCTTTCTTTTCCCTCAGTAGTTAAGATTTTCATAAGTTGAAAGAATTGAAAAAGCTTGCTTATCATTCTTAGACTGCATTTAGGAGTTGTATCATACATCACGTGGTGATCCATAAAGGCAAACTGCTAAGCAAGATCAACCTAAAACGAACTAAATTTACATAACAACGCTTTGAAACATAACGAAACACAGTAGAGGTCTAGGTAGAGACGTGTTCTGGCGTCGTTAAACATAGTGACTGTTGATCTCTACGAAGGTGGGTGATTCCTCCTGAGGGACGATAGCACTAATACGAACTTGTGCTTCCGCGTACCGTCGCGTATATTGGGAGACCCCTATAGGAACAAAGCCTTTATCCATAGGAAGCCGTGTCGGCCACCCTACTGATCGCGATGTAATGAACACAGCATTCACGAAGATCGACCACTCGTACCGTAAAACGTATTCTGTGGTTTCGCGAAAGGTTTTGGCACACCCTCTGCCTAGAACTCCAGAGTAGTTTCTTTTGGCCTTTTTCAAACTCTATAAGTGAAAAAGTCCATCCGAGCATTTGTCACTTCGGGCTCGTTAATACATCGAAGGAGACTAGAGTCATCTTTAGCTTTTTCTCGACTCTTAAAAAGTGAAAAAGCAAGTTGTGTCTAAAAGCGTCGTCATAATAAAATTCATTTTAAACGGAACATAATCACCTCCTATTCCTCCGTTGATCTTCGAAGTTAGTCTTTTGGCATCGTAAGTTCTTGTAGAATCGCTAAGAAATCTTTTGGATAGACTAGATATGTCTGAACAACCGTCGACATCTAGGACTGTGTCGTCTGACACAGCAGCAGCAGAACCTCCTGCTGCTACTCCAACGATGTTCGCTGGTATACCATCTGTCCCGGCAAATTGTCAACAACAAGCCGGAGTCCAATCGGGGGCGACAATATGGTTAGTTCCTATTTCTTCATCCGGATTATCATCTGGTACTTCTTATGTTGAAACTCAACAAATTGATCCAATGTGTCTTCAAAGGCCAATTTACCCTTTAAGTACTGGATTTCCACCATGTGGAGGGTAGTATGCTCTTTCATTGTTCCCTCCTAGAGAACAACCATATGAGAGTTTACAACAAGGATCAGGTCAAACTCGAATTACATCCAGCGGTTGGGTACCAATACTGCCTCAACGATCAGGAGTTGCATATTCAATGCAACCAGTACACCCTGAGTCGAATATTCCCACCACACCTGCTATGGCGAATGCGTCGCAAGTACAAGCGCTACCTGTTGTAATACAACAACCTCTTGTCTCAGCGGCTCAATCACAATCTCAGGGTAATGCCTCCTTATCTGGAGCGACTCAGGCTCAAACAAGTACTGTGACTCCTAATCTTGGTCAATAATCCATTATTGGTCAACAGCAAATGGTCCAACAACCAGAGCTGTTTCAATCTCAACAACCTCCATTCCAGCAATCATATCAAGGACCTAAGCAACAAGTCTTTGTAAGTAATGGGCAACCATGCTATAATGGTTTTGCCCATCAACCTTGTCAAAGTTGTCAGCATTATGCTGGTCTGCAAAGACCCATTGCTCAGGCGATACCATCTTATCCTGGGTATGCTTCGCCTAATATGAACCAACAGTTGCCTTTTGTAGCAACTCTAGAATTACCAGATCTAAACCGGCTGACGAATGATCCAATTGCTTATGCCCCTTGTTGGCCAGCGATTCCGCATAAACTTCCATCGGACATTCCTAAATTCAATGGAAATCCAGGTGAAGACCCGTCGAATCACGTCATGACTTTTCATCTGTGGTGTTCATCGAACACTCTAAACGATGATTCGATAAGACTTCACCTCTTCCAGAGGACATTGACAGGTCCAGCGGCTAAATGGTATATTGAATTGCCAAGAGCCTCTTTCGACAATTTCAGCTCCTTAGCCACGACTTTCTTAACCCATTTTCAATTACCGATAAGGTATGAAACGGGAACAGAACTCCTTACCAACTTCAAACAGACAATGGCCACTCACATATCTGATCATATACATGAGTGGCGACGTCGTCGTAGGATGGTGAAAACTTACGTTCCCGATCAGCTGTTAGCGGAATGGTTTATAAAGTCGTTACTTCCGGCTATAACGGAAGATGTGGCCAAGGGGGGAGTCGTAACAGAGGAGCAGGTCATTGCTCGTGCTCAATATTTAGACTTAGTATATACTCAGTCTGGCACGCTCTACGAAAAAATACCTGACGCCCCTAGACCTGAATTTTCAATTCCTCCCCCTCCTAAATCGAATACTGACTCTCACACCAGCAATGGCGTGACTGGCAAACACAAAATTTCTAGTCAAAATGCAAATGAAGAATTTCTTGCCTCAGAAGTAAATGCCATGTCGACCGACAAGGGCAAACAACTGAAGCAACCAAGGGGCAAGAAGAAAAAGAAAAGGAAAGGGAAACCCCCGACAGGGTGTCATATATGCGATGAGGACCATTGGACGAAAGATTGTCCACATATAGCTGAAGTTAAGAAACTGTTCAAGAGTTCAAAAACCCCAGCAGTATTGACTGATCCGTTTCCTAGTCCAAGACAAAATCTGGTTGCTAATCAAAATGCTTCCCGATCCCAAGTACTTATGTTGTCCACCTCAAAGCAGCAAAATAATGCTTTGACAAGGAATAAAGATCACAGGAATCCAAAGCAGTTGAACAACAAGGCAAATAAACAACCTAGTAGTTCAACAACAACTTTGACCAAGGTCGTACCACCCATCATTCCTAAACCAATGATAAAATCGCCAAAGGGAGTAGTACACAAATTGACATTTAATCCTCGTGCAAAAATAGCACAGAATTATAATATAATAGAGGACCTGGCCCAATCGTCGTCCTCTATGTCGACACTTGAGGTAGCGCAAAATTGCACCTCCCAAGAGCAAGCTTTATTATCAGTCGTAGGTGGGATTGGCCCAATGGATTCCAATCTTGTGGCCTTTAATCATAAAGGATATGACCCTCAGTTACCAGCTCAACTAGCTTTCCTTATTCAAGTAAAAGCCCTCAACAAAACTGTTCATCGAACAATTATTGATGAGGGGGCATCTACATGTCTTATGTCGATGAGTTGCTGGAAAAATTTAGGCTCACCACCCTTGTCGAAATCGTCAACGACATTAAAAGCATTTGATGGACGATCATATGCTCCATACGGGATTTTAAGTAACTTGAAAGTTGAACTGGGGGGCAAAACAGTAGAAGTTGATGTTGAAGTAATCGATGGAAACCTCGATTACAACATCCTACTGGGAAGGCCCTGGATATATGCCATGGCCGCAGTAGTGTCGACCTATTTCAGGAAGATTGCATTTCCCTTTCAAGGAAGAATTACAATCGTCGACCAACAAACATTTCTCCCCAACAGTTCACAAGTTACGGGAAGCAGCCCAATGATCCATGAAAGCGATCATTCGCTTCAAAATATTGGAGTAGGTCTCCTAAAAGACCCTGCCTTAATGGGTACTTTTGCCCTACCACCTGCAAGTAATCTAGCAGAAGTGGCCACAGTGGAAACCTACAATATGAAATCTTCTATATCTAATGGATTCGGAAGATTCCTAAACATTTTATCAGCATGGATCATCGCCCTAATGGAAATACTGTAAATACAGTGGGCCCCGAGGACGGTTCTTATCTCGTGTCAACCTCGTTAAAAAATGAAACAAGGAATCATGAGGATAGTTCTTTTATTGTGTCAACCTCATTAAAAAATGAAACAAATCCCCTTTTCAAAATTCAAAGGTAAACCTTCATTCCAACCACCAAGTTGAATGAAATGAAGCTTGGGGGGCACCCTCCTTTGACATGCATTATTATGATGTTGGGGGCATGCAAAATAAACGAGCAGTTTTGGCATAGTTCATGCTCGTTAAAAAATAAATGCAAAACTGAGCAGTTTTAACGTGGACTTCATGCTCGTTAAAAAATAAACATAAGCATGTGAGCAAGCTTCCCCCCAGAGTTCAAGCTCATCCAGAAAAAATGAACTGGTAAATAACCATTTGAGACCGTAAATTCATCAGCCATAAAAGCCTTGGTCATGTTTGTGCACCGTCACCTCCACTTTTCATTTGGCCGATCATTCACATCCACTTGATTGTTTACCTATTTTGAGGAACAGCTTCGAAGAGTGATCCCACCTAGCCATCCTTGTAATACTGCCGTGATTAGAAAATTCCAACCTGTACCTGGAATCTGCTGCTATCCCTGTTTATCACTCGTTCCTCGAAATATGATTCTTCTTTGAGCTCTTTTCACTGACTCGTAAAATATGAAAAGTTTGTCGAGTTTTGGCCTTCCAGCTCGTTAAAAAGACCGGAAGAGCTATCCCTCCTCTAGATTTTAATATTTTTGGACCTGAGGGATTATTGCACAAAAAGATCGAGCGCTTGTCTGGTTCGGCTCGATAAAACTATCGAACATTCATCCCTTCTGTATTGTTTTATACTTTTTCGGACTTAAGGGATTAGATGATGAAAAAGGACCTTTGGAGTTAACTTTATGTACCTTTTTAGACTCTCTAAAAATGAAAAGGACCGAGTTGTCTTTGTCGCTAGACTCGTTAAATACATTAAATAGCGACAAACTTGTCTTTAGACGAGAACGAGTTTCCCTATCGCTAGGCTCGTTAAAACATAGCGATGGGCTTGCCCGAAGGGCAGGTTATAGAACAAGCATATGTTATCCTCCTCAAGCTTGACAAAAATAAAGAGGTACTGGTCAGAAATGACTGGGGAAAAATTGGGAGAACCTCAAAGCTTAATGGTTGCAAGTCGCTCTTGAACATGACACTTTTGCCTCCATAAATATCGGGTTGGGTTATTATCATTCACCGGTCCCTTCACCATGGTCTCGCCATACCATCCATACATGGGGTAATGCTACCGATCCATCACATCAGTGTCGTTATATGTTCAAGAGATGTCATTCAGAAAGTGTCAACCGGGTCCCATCCACTACCATACATCATCTTTCATCCTTCCATGACCGCCACCCTGAATCATATTTCACAGATCGTTTTCACCATCATCACTAGCTCCGTTCCGTGTCACTGATGTGGGATTCATTAAGGCCCTCCTTTGACGGATCACTTCTTGTCGACATCAGCTCATTATCCAAGAAGTTGATCTAGGAACACCCCCTCAGTACTTTGAAGCTTGCATGCCTCAATGGCAAGTTTCTCACTTCCGGCGATAGGTATACATTAATGACCTTCGACCAGGAGACTTTGCGTGGTGTTCGACGTCAGATCCTATATTCACACCACGTGAATTGTGCTGCAGTACCTTGAGGGTCATCATCATCATCGGTGATTCCTCTTGCGCTTGTTAACAGTTTACATTATTGACTGGTAATCAAGCGATGTCTTTCCATGTTCGACTTCAAGAAATTCTCACATGGATCGACTTGTACTAGAGTGAAGATCGGACAAGTTTGAAGACCCCGGATCTAGTTTCATCCATCCGGGCTGCGATATATATTCAGGAGATAAAAACATAGACATGTGCAGCAGATGATCATCCTACTAAAAGGATGATAATTAAAAGCAGAGAATTATCAGTCTATTATCATACGATCGTCTGTTTATGTACAGCAAATGTATTTATAAAGCTGAGCATGGGAAATGCCCGCATCAGCTAGATCATGAAAAGAAAGTATGAAAAGATAATGTATTATATTGTATTTTGTTACAGGTCACCTCCCGACGATTGAATGAACTTCGGATCCTCGTAATAAAGCATTTCACCCGATAAACGACCTCATACTTTAGGGGGCAACTGTTATAGACATTTTTGTGCCTTACAGCATAGAGCATGAAATGTCAATAATCTGAGGGATCCAAAGTCCCTAAACATGTTGTTCCTACCCCTAGAGGAACAAGGTCAGCAAACCACAACACTTCAGATCAGTTCTCCACTGAAAAACACTCAAAAACAGGTCAATTTTGGATCAAAGCAGCTGCTCCACTAAGCATCTGCGCTAAATGTCAAAAGCTCTATGGTGTACCTGCGCTGCATAGCAAGTGCAACAAAGGCTATCTGCGCTGGGCGTACTTTGACATGTGGAGGAATCTTTTCTCAATGTGCCAGTGCCCAGGAAGCTTCCAAAATGACACTTGGATCAGAAGATTCACCTAATGATGAGTTAGGAGCTTCTAAAACTCCAAGTGGAAGGTAGAAACTCCGAGTGGACTCAAGGACTGAAGAACAACTGGAGTTGAAGAGGACAACAAGTCACACATCAAGCTGACTTATCTTCACTCCAAAACTCTATATAAGGATCTCATCCCATGGGATCAGAAGGGCGGAATTTTGTGCAAAGAATTGTTGTTGGGTTACAGTTGAGAGTATTGGGTGATTGCTTGAGGGAGGTGAAGAGGAGATTTCTTTCCGTCGGGAAGGTGATGTTGGATTGGACCTCTCACGATTGTAGCACCGCCTGAACCTTACTTCCTTATATTAATAAAGCATTTGAGGTTCTTCTATTCGCATGTGTTTCAATGGTGTATTGTCTTACTTGCGTATTTGATTTATGCTAATCCTTGAATCAATTATGAATGCATGCTTCTTGTAGTTTCCCTTTCTCGTCTTGTTTGCAGGATCTTGTGTAGCTGGGCCCGTGAGAAGACTTGGTGCTGGGAGCAAGCGGCAAAGGGAGAAGATTGGATCGACCATTTGCGCAAGACATCGGTAAGTGGATCTCTTCCTTTCCTCTTTTGCATGTCATAAAGAAGTAATCTTAAATAGCTTTGCTTCGGCTGTTGCTAAGGAACTATCACCCTTAGAGTGGGATAGGGTCATTCCGTGTTGGATACTTTTCCCCACAACACACCCATCCTCCAAAATCCAATTTTTAAACATCCTGTAGAAATTTCTGAACATCCTGTAGAAATTCCTGAAACATCCTGTAGAACCCCTGCAGACTTCCTGTAGAAGCTCACGAATGAGGTTTCTTGATAGCCAAACTCTGTGAAACTCTCTGGAAGGGTGTTAGGGACCCCTTAGGCCCTCTCTGAACCTTCTCGACCTCTTCCAAGCATTTCCTCTCGCCAATCAACCTCTGCATAGTCAAAAACAGTTAAATTGTATGCATGATAATTGTGACAACTTATTCAAAAATACGAAAAGATGTTTTCTTCAGATATTGATAACTTAGACACATGCATTTTACCTTCCTAGAAGTCAATGGCATCTCTTTCAGTAGCTTGCATCCTCTTTTTCGCATCAGTAGGGCTAGCTGGTAAAATTAGGGTTTGCTAGGGTTTGCATTTCTTTTCCGCTTTTGAGTTTCTTTCTGCAAGTAAATTAGCCCCTTTGAGTTAGCTTTCATTCATAAGTTAAAAAGCTTCTTCTAAGAGCTCATAGAAGTTGGCTTAAGCTCCTAGCGGACTTGTTCCAGCTGACCAAGTGACAGCTGCGAGAAGAGCTAGTACTTGTGCATACAACACTGTCGCTTCCAAGTTTGTTACGAACTACCGGGTGATAAAATTAAAGAAGGGAGTTCCAGGAGTTGCAGCATTATTGCTGCAATACTGGGGCCCACCATCTTTTTGGCGCCGTTGCGGGGGAAGCGTCAGAGTATTGGTGATTGCTAATATTCTTCTATTTTCTACTACAACCTTCTGCTAATTAGTTTATTTCGTTTCCATTATGCAATTTCATTTCTACAAAAGTAGATTAGCATTTCTCGCTTTCATAGATTAGCATTTCAATTCCGCAATTTCATTTCTGCAAGTGTAGATTAGTATTTCAATTCCGCAAGCGTAGCTTAGCATTTCATTCCTGCAATTTCATTTGAGCAAAATAGATTAGTCATTTCCTGCTTTCATTTCAATTCCGCATTTCCATTTCAGCAAGATAGTTAGTTGCAGTTCAATCTATTTTAGTTTTTGTAGGTACAAGCAGAAAAAAAAAAAAAAAAAAAAAAAAAAAAAAAAGCAAAAATCAACCAAAAAGGGTTCATTTCTTGTCTTGTAGGAGTAGAGATAAGTTAGAAAAATGTTTGCACATCACCCCCACTGCTTCACACAGCCAAATTTCTCTCTTCTTCGATGGCTGTGATTAAAGAACCCTTAGGTGGAAAACAAGACATATTTGAAGAACCTCAAGGGAAGAAGAAGAGGAAAACATTCCTCTGGAGCAAATGGCTACAAATAGAAATGTTGGGAGCAGTACCTTATCCAAAAACAAATTTGAAAATCAGATGGAAGATTTCAAGAGTGATATGATGCAGTTCCTTGCCATGCAACTGGATACCTTGCGGATCCAAAGGAAGCAAGAGGAAGCCAAGAGGGATTTGGATATATTTTGTCCTAGGTGCACTAGAAAGCATCCTAGGGACGAATGTCCATTGCACTCCATAGAAGTGTGTTTTGTTTGTGAAAGAGACCATCCTACGAATCAGTGCCCTTCCTTGCCCGGAATCAAAGCTGCCTATCAGAGGGCTAAAGGAACCACTAAACCACTCTATTATATGAACCAAAGGAGGCCACATGGACCTAGATCTTACCAGAAGGAACTGCAAGGGACATCTGAGACCTCTTATGACCCCTATCAAGCCACTTTCATGCCTTCTTGGGGTCCCCCTGCTCATCCTTCCTGGTTCACACCTCCTCCTTGTTCCTTCCCAGATCCATATTATGCCCAACTAGTTGCTCATTCGTTTCATTCTTATGCTCAGCCATAGCCTCAGTGGAATGCACCTCATCAGGGGTGGAGGCCTCAATACAACACTCCTCCCACTTCTTTTCCTCCACCACTTTCTCATCCACAACCATCGCCTCTTGCTCCACCAAGGCAACCCCAAATGCCTGCCCAACCACAACGCCATCCACATCCATCTCAAATATACACCCCCACTCAGCTACCCATACCACCATTTCCAAACTTGTCCATTGGAGTAGCTCAACAAAATTGCAATGCTGAGACACAGCATGTCCAAATGACTCCTCTTGAGCTCAATGATCTTCACCATAGCTGAGGAAGAGTGTTGCAAAGCAGGGATTACATTGACAACATTGAAGGACCAAAGGCAAAAGAAGATTCAAAATAGGAAATCAAAGCACCACGGCCTGCACTTGATGAAGAGAAAAGATCACAAGCAGAGATCAAGAAAGCTCCCTCATGGTTACCATCAAATCTTCCATGTATTCAGGAGAAAGATCAACAAAAAGATGAAGATGAGAAAGTCATGATAGAAGGTGACATGAAGAATGATCCAGATCAGAAAAAGGACCAAGGATATCAGAGCTATATTGAGATATGGTTTCAGATGGTCACTAAGTTGCAGCAGTACTATCTTCCTCAGCTATGTTTGATCCCTTCAAAGTCAGATCATTTGGTCTCTGAAATTCGGATACCTATCAAAGCATGCATTTCGAGCCTTCACATCATCTTGTCTCTAATCTCGATGTGCACATGGCTCCATTGGAAGTATTATTATACTTGAAAATGATTTTGTTTTTCAAGTAGGGTAGGGTAGGAAAAAAGAAAAAAAGAGAAAAAATGAAAATAAGAAGAAAATAAAAATCTAAGGTGAAAACCTCCTCGGAGGCACCTTAGATTGGATCATTGATTGAAAAGCTCCATGAGGCGGTCAATGGGTTGGAAAGAAGAGAAAATAAAAAGGGAATAAGATCCCTGGGTGAAAACCTTCTGTGGAGGCGCCCAGGGCAGGCAATTAGGGTGAAAACCTCCATGAGGTGCCCTAGTTGTTTTTCAAAAAAAGAGAAAAAATAAAAATAAAAATAAACCTAATTTCCATTGGATAATTGCAAGTTGTAAGAAGGACATTGCAGGTCAGGAGAATCACTGAAAGCAAAGACAAAGGAATTTTTGTGCCTTCTACAGGAAGTTCTGTATTTCTACAGGAAACATTCTATAGAATCTTTGGACGAACCAAATTCAATTTTAAAAGGGAATTTGATGGTGGGAATCTATTGGTTAGGCCTGCAAGCACCTCTGTGTCCATCCCTCGCCCTTTTCCATCGTTTTTTCCACCTCATTTTTCTTCTTTTATGAAAACTGTGTTTTCTACAGGAACTTCCTGTAGAAATTACAAGAAGTTAAAAATGGATTGCAAAAAAAGTAGTTTGGCGAACATGGTAGCTTCCTCAAGGGTTCAAAAGTCCTCCTGAAATTTTCAGACTCCTCCTCCATCATCTCCATGCCTGCATCACAGCCCAAGCTCATTCTATTTCACCATGCAAAAACTTGCAGAATGCTTTGAAGAAAAAATACATAGAATAGAATTTATTTTTGACATAACTTGAAAACCATGCATCCATTTGAAAAACCGTTTTATAGGAAATTGTATAGGGATGATGGGAATATGCCCGAGCAGTTTCAGCCCATTCCGATGCACGGTTTCCAAGAAATCTGCCTCCATCACCGTCAGACATTTTTGCATTTTCTCCATATCCGTGCATCCATTTCAAAACCTGTTTCATGGGGAGATGCATATGGGTGATAGTAACCTACCCAAGTAGTTTCAGCTGATTCTGATGCACGATTTTCGTGAAATTGATCTTTGAAATCTTCAGCCATTTTCCATTTTTCTCGAAATGTGTGCATCCATTGATCGCAATTTTTCTATGGGAGGTGCATCATGATGATAGGAACATGCTCAGCAAGTTTCAGATCGATCTGATCTATCGTTCGGGAGCAATGGCGAAAACAAGTTTCGGTCCTGTGAAAATTCAGCAACAACAGCTTGAGGGTGCAGATCTGAACGTGGAAATGAACTCCTGCAGCTTAGATCTAGCTAGAGGATACCTACACAAGCAAAATAACCACACATCAGACAAAAAAGAGCTTATAGCACAAAGGAGCCATCATGTAACCACTGAAACAGATGCATGCAACAGCAAAAAGCACCTCACAACAACCATTTGACTTCAGGTATGTGACTAAAACTTGTTCCTCTATTGCATGAATCTAATCTAAGCACTGCATGAACGAATGAGATGGGGGGATTCAGCCAGGAAGCTAGCCATATTCGATTGCACTCATCCAGGCAAAAATCACGCAACATGCATGTATAGTCATTCACGTGGAAGTTGAAAAACACAGGCAGTGGTGGACGTGTTGAACTCCAACGCACAGGACATTAGATGATTAACAGATAGAAGAAGACATGCAGTTCATAACATCATTGCAGTTCGAAAAATCCATCGCACATGTTTTTGCCACCTCACCACAAATCACGCAACAATTAAAGACAACTCAGCTGAAACTCATGAACTGTTGTTCATGTGCACTTTCCACATCCTCAACTGAAGTGTGCATAATCAGTTAACCTATAGTCCTCCACTGAGTTTTTCTACCTGTCTTCGATATTTTGCTGCGTATCAAGCTCGCTTAGAGGTGTAGGGGCGCTCTACAGGCATTTCTATAAGAATTCGTCTACAGGAAACGCAAAAAACAACCATGCTAAAAGAAAACATGGGATTTTCGGAAAATTTCAAGCTCCAGATGAGGTAGGCTCAGGAAACTTCTCTGTATATGATATTTATATAAGGTGGAGGATTAAAAACACAATATTGGGTTGAAAGAAAGGGAAGTGAAGCTTAAAATGCTTCCTGTGTTTTTTCCCTCCTTTGGGTTATACACAGTCTCTCCATTTTCCTCCTCTGCATCTGAAATATGCCTTTTCCTTTCTCAAATTCTTTTGAAAAAAGGATGCAACCATATAATCCAACCTATGAGAAACAAAATTTGCAAGACTGTCCACTCTCTGAAGCAAAACCTTGTGTTATAAATATTCTCTGTTTTGTCAAAGGTATTGATTTTTCTCAAACAAAAAAAAAACGAGAAGTAAATTCAAGTTGGAAACAGTTCGATGAAAAATTGCAAATTGATGTTGTGAAAAAGAAGAACATGAGAAATTCCTGACTCCAGAAATACAAACCTCAGCCATTTCTCTATTTATGGTTTTGAAAGTTTGTTTCCTCCCTCCTCACCTGAACATTTCCAGCAGTCACCACACATCATGACAGGGAGATTTTTAGACATATGGCAGGGGAAGATGAGGAGGAAATAGAAAAAGAGGAAAAGACCAAAATGGAGAAAGAAGGACTTGAAACCAAGGAGGAAATCAAAACAGAAGGTGAGAAGGAAGATCCAGAACAGAAAAGAAAAAGACTAAAGCAGAGAAGGCAAAAACTAAGCAAGATGAGAAGAAAGCCAAAACAGAGCCTGAGGAAGCAAGATATTGAGGCAGAGAGGAAAACTAAGGGTAAGGAAGCTAAGGGAGAGAAAACCTAGGGCAAGCCATCACAGGAAAAGCCACAGGAGAAGAAAGAGGAAAATGAAGAAAGAAAAGAAGGAAGAAACAGAGAGGGAAAAAAAAACAAGTTTAATCCGTGGAAATTGTTGCAGGTTGTAGGGACATAATGCGGAAAGGGGGCCTCCCAACACAAGCAGAAGGGTCCCTACCAAGTTCCCATGAATCCTCACATCCATCCCCTCCATGAACACTCATTTTTTCAGGGTTCGGACACAATCTAGTCATGGTCCAACCTTCTACAGGAAGCTACAGGACTTTCTACAGGAAGTTCTGTATTTCTACCAGAAACATCCTGTAGAGCCTTTGAGCAGGCCAGAATTGATTATGGAGAGTGATTTGAAGCTTGAAGTTTGTTGAGGAGGCATGAAACCACTCTTTTCTTCCATCCTCCACTGGTTTCATCTCCTTTCACCACCATTGCCGCCATCTGATTGAATATACTTGCACAATCATACCAAAGCTGAGAATTCTCTAGGAAAAGGAGCAGGCAGTGGGAAGAAGCAAAGATAAAAGCATGGTTTCATGACCGAGAAGAGGACGTCATTTCAGAAACTTGGCATGACAGGGAGGCCACCAAGGCCATCAAAGATGAGGAGATAGATTGGTTGCTTAGAGGATGAGCAACACTTTCAGTAGGGGGGTGATGATGAGCCCCAAAAATGGATAATTATATGGGTTCATTCAACCTCCTAATTTGACTTAATCCACCATTCTCATTAGTTTATTGCATTTTTTTTATTATATTTATGCTAATAGAGTGAATTGGGTTAGTCATTATGCCAACAAGTCTAATGTGTGCTTTGTGTAGTCTTTTTGGTCAATTTGGAGACAAAATCAAAGGTTTAAATGAGCACTTGGCAGCCAAATTCGTGGAGAGGATTTTTAGGAAGGTGTCCCCTTCATTTATGGGCCCTTACCTTGAATTCTCCACCATCAGCTTGGAGTTCAAGGGCCACCAAATCAATTATCCAAGGGCAGCCAAGCAAGTCAAGTAGGACTGCTGTTAACTACAAGTTTTGGGCAGCCGAGTCCCTAAAGTTTAGGAGGACTGTTGGGGTCCTCAATTTGTATAAATAAGAGGGCTTAGGGCCTCATTTGGGTTAGCCAGTAGTTACTCATTTTGTATTCATTTTGTAGTCATTTTGTAGTTCGATTTTTAGGCAATAGATTAGGTTTGCTTTCAGCACATTTTCAAGTTCTCCTTGTGGAAAGTTTTGGAATGTAACATTTCTTTTGATCAATAAAGATGAATCCAGCTTTGCACCAGCTCTAAATCTCTCTTAGGAGGCTATAGCTCTTGGGGTTGGGCCCATCTCAAGTGCCAAGTACCTCCTTTGTTTACTTTCATGTGTCTTTGTTGCATTCTTAGAATAAAATCTGCTATTTAGATTTAAATCTTTTTTTGTTATTTAGGTTGTTTTTGATGAGTAAAGTAACTTTTCATGCTCAGATTTAGTTGATCGGTTGCTAACAAAAAAAGCTTCAAGAAAAGGGCCAACAAACATCTGTGGTTTCACCTCTCCCTCAGTGGGATCAGGAGCTATGACTAGGATGACTTTGCTGCCCACAAAAACATTGATTTTGCTTTGCCATGCCATCACTAGTGTTTGATATTCATGTGTGGAAGTTGGTTACAAGTTCATACTTTCATTTTCTTAGTTGCATGAGTTAAAATACATGGTTTCATTGCTGGTCACAGTTCTGTTCATTCTCTTTACTGACAGCTAGCAAATTAGGTCAACGTAACTAGCTCTTTGAATTTACAAGTCTTTGTTGGTTCAGATTGGAAAAACGACTTGCAGAGCACCTGTACCACTCCTTCATCTGCTTATTCTCGATTAGCACCATCCACTCCACCCTCTACTTAGAATCCTTACCTCACGTTTGCGACATTTTCTCACATAACCCTAGTTTTTGTACATCATTGTTTCAGCCTTCTTTGATCCAACTTAGCTATCTACACCTTCTCACCACTCCATCCACCAGCCCCTGGGCCACTGCAGACCCCTATCCTACCTCCATATCCATTCATGCATCTTCCCTCACTCACCCATCCTCCAAAATCCAATTTTTAAACATCCTGTAGAAATTTTTGAACATCCTGTAGAAATTCCTGAAACATCCTGTAGAACCCCTGCAGACTTCCTGTAGAAGCTCACGAATGAGGTTTCTTGATAGCCAAACTCTGTGAAACTCTCTAGAAGGGTGTTAGGGACCCCTTAGGCCCTCTCTGAACCTTCCCGACCTCTTCCAAGCATTTCCTCTCGCCAATCCACCTCTGCACAGTCAAAAACAGTTAAATTGTATGCATGATAATTGTGACAACTTATTCAAAAATACAAAAAGATGTTTTCTTCAGATAGTGATAACTTAGACACATGAATTTTACCTTCCTAGAAGTCAATGGAATCTCTTTCAGTAGCTTGCATCCTCTTTTTCGCATCAGTAGGGCTAGCTGGTAAAATTAGGGTTTGCTAGGGTTTGCATTTCTTTTCCGCTTTCCATTTTCTTTCTGCAAGTAAATTATCCCCTTTGAGTTAGCTTTCATTCATCAGTTAAAAAGCTTCTTCTAAGAGCTCATAGAAGTTGGCTTAAGCTCCTAGCAGACTTGTTCCAGTTGACCAAGTGACAGTTGCGGCAAGAGCTAGTACTTGTGCATACAGCACCGTCGCTTCCAAGTTTGTTACGAACTACTGGGTTGATAAAATTAAAGAAGGGAGTTCCAGGAGTTGCAGCATTATTGCTGCAATACTGGGGCCCACCAACTGCCTACACAGGTACATCTAGGATGAGATGGAGTTCTTGGACATCTCCTCACTCAATCGGCATATCAATATGTTGTCAAGATCGAGCAGAAGCTTAAACAAAAAAGCGATACTTTGGATCTGTGAATCTGAAGCAAGGGAAAGGTGCCCCCAAACTACAGAGCAAAGGGAAAGGCCAAGGCAGGGTGATCCAGGATAACCTACCGAAGCTGCATGCAAAGAATAACACCATGAAGACAAACAACACAAGAAAGTAGTGTGAGTTCCATAAGAGCTCCACTCACAAAACAAGCGATTGTCAGGCCAAGTAGTCACTAGTGGCTGAGTTGAAGGCTTCTGAGTCCGACGCATGTTCTGACTCTAAGTCAGAACTTGACAAGGGGAATGACAGAGGGTAGCATATCATTGACGTGGAACCCAGTGCCACTGTGGCCACCATGAAGATCCATAAGATTGAGCTTGAAGATCCAGAAGAAGGGGAGCACCTATTCCAATCATAGATGTGGGTGAAGGTTTCTCTGTTGTAGTTAATTGTCAATGGTAGGAGCCAAAAGAACCTCATTTCAGTTGAGGTTATGAAACAGTTGGGCCTATCGACTACATCACATCCGCAACTATATACCAGTGGGTGGCTTCACCAATGATAAGATCTCCATGTCAGCCAATAGTGTCGCCTTCCCTAAAGCATCAAGCCCTTCATAGATGAGGTACTATGTGATGTTGCTCCTCTTGAATTTTGTGATGTATTATTAGGACAAGCATACTTATGGAAGTGTCATGTTGTATATGATTCTAGACATCAATCTGCTATTATTTCTTTGGTTACTAAGTTATACAGAATACTGGAGGCAGCCCCATCTACTGCCATCTCTTTGGTCTCTGCTAAGCAATGCAGTAAGGTCATCTCCCAGACTGGGAAATTTTTTTTCTTTCTGATTCGTTGTCAAAGTAAGGGGAAGGTTGTATCCACATCCATGGCCCCCGGGAAGGGTTCCTCCAAACAGCAAAAGTAGGTGGATGCAGTCGTGGAAGAATATAGGGACATCTTCTCCTCACCCACAAGGGTACCCTTGCATTGTCAGGTCAAGCATTCAATAGATCTGACTCTTGCAGCACCTCTACCCAACGTTCCGATACATTTCCACTCCATTTTTGAAAATGAATAGATCAAGGGGAAAATCTAGGAGTTGTTGCATAAATGCCACATCAGACCAAGTTTCTTGCCTTGTGGGAGCCCACTTATACTTGTACAGAAGAAGGATGGGACTCGGAGGCTCTGCATCGATTATCGGACACTAAAAAATATGAGTGTCAAGAACAAGTGTCCAATCCCATGGATTGATTACATGCTGGACCAAATTAAGGGACCCAAGTATTTCAGCAAGATCGTTCTGAAGTTTAGTTATCATCGGGTTCCAATAGAGCCCACAGATGTATGGAAGACCACCTTTAAATCAAAGGAAGGCCTTTTTGAATGGTTGGTTATGCCCTTTGGGTTGACAAATTCCCATACTACTTTTATGAGGCTAATGGATGACATCTTGTTGCCCTTCACTAACTCATTCATGGTGGTTTATTTGGACGACATCCTCAACTTCAGCAAGAGTTTGGAATAACACTTGCAACACATTCGGTAGGTCCTTCAAACCCTTAGGAAACACAAACTCTATGCCAACTTGGAGAAATGCACCTTTGGCATGATCCAAGTCTAATAATTGGGTTAAATCATAGATGAGTGTGGTGTGCATGTGGACCCAACCAAGATCCAAGCCATTTAGGATTAGCCAGCCCCGACCACTCTAACGGAGCTTCGCAGTTTTTTGGGCCTTGCAAATTTCTATCGGAGTTTCATGTTGGGATTCTTCCATATCACTTAGCCTCTAAGTAAGATTAATAAGGGCAAGGCGAAATAAAAGTGTTCCTGGTCTGAGTCCCTGTTGGGTGTGGAGCCTGAATATCTTCTATATTCAAAGGTATCGCCACATAGGACCCCAGTTTGTTGCCGGTCGTAAAATATTTGTTGCAGGGGGGGGTCTAGGGGGGGCGGCTGCGACCTTTGGGAGCCCCCCCCTGGCGGGGGGTTTCGGGGGCAGCGCCCCCGAAGCTAAAAACAACTGTAAAATTGCCTTGTAAAAGTATAGTAATTTCTAGTCAATCTGGGTCGTTCATTAGGCGGATGATCTGACGGTAGAACTTATGTTTAGTTTAGGGTTTTTTGCCCTAGAAGGCAACCCCTCTCTTTGTATGAGGGTATTGTATTTGAGGCTGTGTGATATATGTGTATTCTGTGAGCGAGAAACAGAGAGGTGAGACTGTGAGAGAAAACTGAGGATATTACAGCGGATTTGTTGTAGGTTGTGTCTCTTCATTTTGTTGGATAATAGAAAGGAAGGACTGGCTATTCGGCGTGGACGTAGCCCAAACTGGGTGAACCACGTATATCTGTGTCTCTCTTGTTTTGTGCGTTTTCTGTGTTTATATTTCTGCAATATTTTATGTGTTCCATTGCTCCGTAATATATAATTTTCTAACAGTCCCAATAGAAGGTGTTCGTTGAGTTGAAGCAATGCCTCTACTTTGAACTAATACTCACACTTCGAGAACTGTAGCAGCCATTTGAAATCGATACAGACGCCTTAGACTGTGCTATTGGTACAGTCCTCACCCAACACAATTATCGAGGGGTCTATCATAGTGATACACTTTCTGATACAATTTGGAAGTACCCCACCTATGATAAAGAGATGTATTCCATCGTGCAGGCTTGTCGACAATGGAAGCACTACATTCTGGGGAAGGAGACAGTCATCCACACCAATCACCAACCTCTTCAGTTTATACAGACACAAGGGAAGTTGTAGAATGATTGCCATCATAAGTGGTCTACATATCTACAAAAATTCCACTTGAACATTAAATACAAAAAGGGTAGCACCAATCATGTTGCAGACTGCCTCAGTCAGCCCCTTGTTGCAGCACTGACTACTGTTCTCAACTCTTGTTGTCATGAGACCTCTGGATGGCCACAACTATACAAAAATGATCCAGATTTCACCTTGACATACTAGATGCTAGTAGCTGGGAATAAATTTCATGATTTACACATCTAGGACGCATTATTATGCTACCTGGGCCACCTTTGTGTTCCTTCAAGTGAGCGTGCCAAGAAGATTTGGGAGGCACACTACAATTAGGTCGCAGGACACTTTGGTGTGGAGAAAACTGTGGTTGTACTACCAAAGTAATTTTATTGGCCCAAACTCCGATTGGATGTTGGAAAATATATTAGATCCTGCACTGCCTATGCCACCGCCAAGTCAACCATCAAGAAGAAAGGCTTGTACACTCCTCTGCCTATTCCCAGCTAGTTGTAGGAATCAATCTCCATGGACTATATGTCTAGCCTCCATTCTACCAAGCATGGTAATGACTATGTATTTGTGGTCGTAGACGGATTTTCTAAGATGGCTATATTGGCAGCTTGCAAGAAGAGTATCACAACAAAGGACACTCCAAACTCTTCTTTGAACGAGTATGGGTACATTTTGGGATCTCGCAGACCATTATATCAGATTGGTATAGCAGGTTGCTAAGCACATTTTGGTCAAGCCTCTCGACACTAATTGACACCAAGCTCACCAAATAGACTGCCTTCCATCCCCAAACTGATGGCCAAATGGAGGTCATCAATAAGATGATAGTGTGCATACTCCACATGTACAACTCCAAGAATCCTCGAACCTAGGATGAGAGTCCTCCATATGTGCACTATAGTTATAATATAGCTCTCCATAGCTCAATTGGTTGCAGTCCCTTTCAAGTGGGTCTAGGATTTCAACCATTGTGTCTAATTGATGTTGTCATGCCTCATGCAACTACGTAGAAAAATTCCTCACATGTATTGTCTGAGGCTAATAAAGTGACCAGATTTATTGAATGCATCCAACACATCTACCAGTAGGTTCACAACATCTTGGAGAATTCAAATGCCAAGTACAAGCAGTGACATGATCAACATCGAGTGCCACACAAGTTTCAGGTGGGTGACAAAGTTTGGTTGCATTTAGAGAGAGAATGCCTTACTAAAGCCCATCGGAAGCTTAGACCACTCCATCGTGGTCCTTACACCTATACCAAGGCTATGGGAGACAATGTTTTTTAGCTCAGCATTCCCCCATTCCTTGGCCTACACCCAATGTTCAATGTGTACCACCTTCAACCATACTTCCCACCATTGCTAGACACATCAAACATTGTAGAAGAATTCACCCAAACAGAGTTAAACCCAGACTACATGGAAAAAGCCACAACTGATCGGATTATGGACACACATGTCAAGAACACTCACCAACAAAATATCCAACTGTATTGGGTTGTCAAAGTTGGCTAACTCCTGCACCAAGGCAAATGGCTCACTAGGGACCAAGTTTAGCAGAGGTTTTCCCATCTCATGGAGGCACTCAATGCAATGGGGACCATTGCTTACTAAGGGGGAGGACTGATCCAGGTGGATATTGTTAGCCACCCTCCTATTCCACTTGGACCCCCAACATTGTATCTTTTATTTTTTCAGTTTCCTTAATTGTAGCACAGTTTACTATTTTTGGTAGTTTTTTGGGTCCTGAACTTCTGGAGCCATTTTGTGGCCCTAAATGATGTTTCTATGGAAAACGGAGAGTCCATAAACCTTGAAAATTGGGGGACTAATCTATTTCTGGCCTACTATTCGAGATCTTCGAAACAAGGTATTATGATAGCGAAACAGAGATCATATGCCAAAGTTACGACCTCGGGAAATTGATGTACCAATTTACCCAAACAACGTCCACAGTTTTGGCGCTTCATCTCCTAGAGTTAGGTTTCTAGATGTTTAGGTTTTTCCATTGTTTCTCAATAATAAATAGGCCTTGAAGCCTCATTGTAACACAATTCAAAAGCATGTAGCTACCACATCTCTTCTAAGAGATAAGCTACTATCGCTCAAGATAGTATTATTTCCATTTTGTTTCTAAGCATATTTCAGTATTTGATATTAATGAAAGGAAGTGTTATTTCTATTGCATCTTTGTACTTATGGTTATATCTGTAATTTTACGTGTTCCTGTTTAAATTCAGATCAATCAGCTACTATTTATGGTTGTAAACTCTCTCTTGTTTCTATTAATACAAAGAGTATATTGTTTTCCAATATGTGTTGTATTATGTTTGCACTCATGTATTTCAATTCCTTGTTGATTCATTGAATAGATATGTTAGATATGCTACTTGGTTGTCGTAGATCGTTTGCTTGTTTTAGTCTGTGTATGCTCTAATTATAGCATTTTGAGCTAAAATTGGAGCTTACAAGTGAGCAAGAATGAGAAGCTTGCTACAAATTTGAGGTAAGCCTCTTTCCTATTCTTTAACTTCTCTAAGAAAAAATATATATTATTTAGGCTTTTGTTGTTCTAGACCAGTCCACTAGGTCTAGGGAATTCACCTTTGTCTACAATCGTAAATTTTGCATAACAAATTGGCGACCATACTGGGGATCGATTTTTTTTCCCTTAGTGGTTTCCTTGACCTTAACACCTTTTTCACCTCTTAAACCAATCTTGATTGATTCACTCAGACCTTGATTGACCCTAGGAAAACCCTTCTCTGAGCTTGATTTGATTTTTTGTGTCATATTTTGGTTGGATTTTCCTTAGCAAAACCCATGGTCTGGAGATTGCGCGCTTCAGTGCACCCTATCCTGATTTGTACTTGCGTTGATTCCTATAAGATGCAAAAAAAACATTACTTTCCTTCCTCTCTTATTTTCTTTGGTCCAACTTGTTTTCCTACTATCACTGAGTGTGTCCTTTTCTCTGAAAATCCTTCACTTAGTTTTATTTTGGTTTTGATAGCCTTTGATAAGAATTTGTTTGGATTTTTCTTTGTTCTTGTCATTTAGGTCATTGGCAAACTTTTGCTTGATCATTGATTTTTTGAAGAAATTGATACTACAATCATCATTCTGTGTGGTTTATCTCATCATTGATTTAGCAAGCATCTTAGTTTTCATTTTATTTGGAAATTAAGAGGATTGAAAAGAAAAAACTCGTCATTTTCATTTTTCATTACATTTAGGGTTTTGTGTGTGAAATTGTAATAGTTGAATTAGGGAAATTCACTTAAAAAATTTTGTTTGTTGCATTTTGTATGTTGCATTACTCATTGCTTCTTCCCTCCTGTACATAGATTTTCATTGAAAAGAAAATATTTCATTTTATCATGCTAGATTGCCTCTTTAGGATGATATAAAGGAGAAATTCATGATAAGCCTCGAAAACTAAAACTTAATTCAAGATGAAATTTAAAATTTATTGAATCAATCTTAAGGAGCATTTGAAACATTAAAGAAAACATCTAGAGGTCTAAGCTAGAGATGTGTTCCGGTGTCTATAAGCATAGGAGCTGTCATTTTTTATAACATTGCATTATGAGGGTCACATTTTTTATTGGTTCGTGTATGATGGTTTTCGATTGGTTCAAGGGTTTTTAAAGTGGCCCAATGAGGCAAAGCTATGAGGGCCAATTGGTGGTTGCCACATGGCCTCCTCTTTCACATGAAAAAAATTGTAAGGCCAAATCGGGTCTCTATGGGGTTTGAAATCAAGACCTCATACAAATTAACCAAGGCCTACACCATTGTGGCACATATGTCTCTTGTTAAAACAATGTTTACAAATTATATTTAAAGTTTGGTATATGTGCATATGGGGGAGGGATTACGCTAATCCATAGCCCCTATCTACCCCTACGCCACATGATCGCGGGTAGGGGGGCAAGGGCTAGGGACTATCCCAACCCTCATGGCCCTTTCCACAGTCGTATGCCCACAGTTGTAACCGGGAGTGCAAAAGAGACAAGAGCTAGCCACAATCGGCCAACCCCAAGCCATACGGGGCCCCAATGTGACCAACAACATGTGTAGAGGAGGTGTCATCCCACGGTCATCACATGCACCACAAGACCAGGGGCGTGTGTGGAGCTAGGGGCAAGAAAAATCCCCCAAAATTTGGCACTTTTCACAGTCATATGGTCACCATGCAACCAAGAATTTCGGGAATGAGGACTTAATAATGACGTTAATGGTCCTACAAATTCTCCCATTGAGTGGGAACGTAGGGCAGGTTTTCGCATCGGTTCATTGGAGACTTTTTTTATCATTCTGATCACTATAACTTGATGTAAACACATATTTTTGAGCATAATGGAAGAGGCCCAACATTGGAAACTGGACCAGGAGATGTAGCCTAGGAGGGGTGAACTCATTTATCATTTGGTGTTATGTGTATGTTGTTATGGTACTGATGTCTTCTTTATTTTCTACAAAACTAAGATAAAAATCATCTTTTATGTGTTTAGTAAATTGATCCTCTACCAAAAACACATATAATTTACACTTGCAAAATTGTTTAAAAAATATTCAAGTTTACATTCAAATCATTTTGGTATCAGAGCCCAGGTTATTGTGAAGATTTGATTTGTTTGCAAGTGTTTTTCTGATGCTTACAAGGTTGAAGCTCAAAAGAGGAGAAGGAGAACTTGTGGAGCCAAGATCTCAAATTGTTTCAAGGAGAAAAAATACACCTCAAGCTTCAATAGTCATGGCACATGAAGAAGGTCCTAAAGAGATGTTTGAAAATGAGAAGACTTTCAGAAAATCATTCTTTGAAATGTCTGAGATGGTTAAGGTTCTGTATGAGGAGAGGAATTCCAGAATATATGGAGAAAGATCAAAACCTCATGGAGGAAAAGAAGACAAACCTCAAAAAGGGAATAGAAGAAATGGTGACAAGTGTAATAACCCTGGTGAAAAGTTCATGCAATAAAAGTTAATAAATGCAAAATAAGACCATGGTAAGGGACACTTACTCCAAACTAAATGTTGGGAAAATATATCCTAGTGGGCATCAGTGAATGTGTGTTTTGGCTAAGGAAATTGGAAAAGGCTAAGCCAAAGGCATTAAAATGAAAAAAGGCATTTTGGCACATTTATTTATGAAAATAAAGGAAATTAGGAGAAAAGTAAGGTGAAAGGTCGCATTTTGCATGTGAGGAGGAAAATGACAGAAAATAATGGAAAATGAATAAATTAGAGGCCTCGTGCATAAAAAAAATTCTTAGGCTCAGTTCATGGCTTTTGTCAAGTTCAAGTTTAGAGCTCTCTCATTATTCTCTCTCTCTCTCTCACTCTCTTGGTCACTTAGAGTTTCTTGGATCACTCTAGTTTGGAGCAAGGAAAGGAAAGGAAAAGAAAGCAAGGATCAAGGAAAGGAAAGCAGGATCAAGTAGCTTCAGCGGGAATACTTGCATGTAACTTTTTCCATGTGTGATTTCCTAGCTGGTTTGGACATGCATGGATTTGCATGTTAGTGTATGGTTCTATTGTTGTCGGTGGCATGGTTTTTTCGGGTTTATGACGGCGGATTTTAGCCTAGCCTAGACTTTTTTTTATTCCATGGTATGTTGGGATGTTTATTTCGGTTTTAGAACTTTGTAATTGCCATAAGGATTTCAAAATAAAGGGCAGAGGTGGTCTCAAGGTTCATTCCCAAAGGCCTAGGAATCCCTTGACTGGTTTTGGCGGGATAAACGGTAAAGCCTAAGGGAGATGTCTTGGTTTAGGGCCTAGTGATCCGGGTTTGGATTGTGGTAAAGCCTGAGAGACAAGGAGATGGAAAATTCCTCAAGGATAGTGATGGATTATGGATGGAATTCAAATTTCTATCCGATTGTGATCGGAGCACCGATTTTGGTGTGATCACGGTTTCATGAGGGTGGAGGTGTTTTAACCTCTGAATTCCCTTGGTTTTTCTATGAGATCCCACTTTCATGCTTGGAATATGGCATGGGGGTGAATAGCTGAAAGAGATATTTGGCTCAACCATTTTTATGGTCGAGTGCTACATGGAAGTCCTAAACCTGGTCAAATTTTCTGATGATCAATAAAAGCTAAGTTCTCTTACTTTTGTATTGATTTACATGTGGATTTAATGGTTGTCATATCTTTCATATTTATATGGTTTTGTGCTAGTTATAATCATGGAGGAATGACTGGTTTATTTAATGGTTATTTCATATATTTACTTGCAACTGTTAAATGGATGGACGCAAGACCTAATTGACGATTTAGTAGTTCAATGGAGCAGGAGGTGATCCTTCTGGTTATGTTTCATAAGTTGTTTCAGTCGTTTATGTTTTTTCTTGTATCGTAGACTTGTAGGTTGCATTCATGCCAAGTGTTTGACAGAATGTCAATCGCGGTTGGAGATGCTCAAGCCTAGTCCTGAGGATGATTTTTGATTGATCATCATTGTTATTTTATTTTTAATGAATTCAGGAAGTTAAAGCAAGTTCTAGGTAGAGGCTGGGATTTTGGGTTAGAAAAGTGGGTTAACTCTCAGGGTCGCTGGCAAGCAGGCCTGTGAGAACGACTTTAGGTTTCTGGCTACTTGCTGTCCCATAGCATGAGAGTGACTATAACCTAACAGTTGCATAATAGTAGTGGAACATAGGGACAGGTTGTCCAAGTGGTTGACTTGTCTCTTGAGGGTTTTGTTGATGATGTTGGATAATTGTCTGTGATGTTTCATCGATTCCACTTTCTTAAGGTGACATAGGAGGTAGAATCTGATTGTAGTAGCATATCTCCTCATGTTTACCCTAGTTGGCATGGTTACTTTTGGTAGACCTGGGAGCGGGTGTTACAGATTGGTATCAAAGCATGGTTACACTCTCTTTGATCATATATAGTGCTATAGATATGGGTGAATGTCTTGGTCATGCATGCATGTCAATTACGTGTGTGGATCTTACACTTGCATTCCCTGTGCTTGTTGCATTGCATCATATTGATCAGGTAGTAGTAAGGTTAGCATGAGGAAATTCATGTCGATTTTATGGAATCCATCGTCATGAGTATATGATTGGTTATAAAATTATATGCATCTTGATTACATCCTTATATGTGGGGTTGAATTATTGGTTATTTTATTACATGCATCAGTCTTGTAGGTTGATTACAAGAATTGATCGCTTATGCTTGACTACATGTGGTTATGCGTATGTGTGTTTGATTAGGCATTTCCTATGCATGTGGATAGTTGCATGAGGAAATGTGTATACTAGTGAGCTCCAGTATTGCAGCAATGATGCTGCAACTCCTGGGACTCCCTACTTTACTTTTATCAACCCGTTAGTTCATAAAAAACTTGGAAGCAACGATGCTATATGCACAAGTACTAACTCTTACTGCAGGCTATCACTTGATCAGCTGGCACAAGTTCGCTAGGAGCTCAAGCCAACTTCTATGAGTTCTCAGATGAAGCTTTTAATTATGATGGAAGGAAGCTAACTCAAAAGAGGCTAGTCTACTCGCAGAAAGAAGATGAAAGTTGAAAGGAAACACAAACCCTAGCAAACCATAGTTTTACCGACTAACCCTACTTGTGCAAGAAAAGAGATGTAAACTACTGAACTAGATGCCATTCACTCTTGAAAAGGTAAATGCATATGTTTAAGCTACTTCTGAAGGAAAATATGGAAAAATCAACTTTTTGTATTTTTGAGCAATTTTATGCAAAATTATTGTGCTTGTGTTTTAACTATTTGTGGTTGTGCAGAGGTTTAGAGGTGAAAGGAAATGGAGTGAGCATTTGTAGGAGGTTGGGAAGGTGTGAAGGGGACCTAAAGAGTCCCTAGCATCCTTTTGTAGATTTCCACTGTGCTCAGATTTTGAAAAATCACTCGCATGAACTTCTACACGAGGATGCAGGGGATCTACAAGAAATTCTATAGGAAGTTCTACAGGAACAAGACGAAAGTGGTTTTTAGAGGGTTGAAGGTAGAAAAATTGTGGGAAAGTGGAAATGAAGGATGGATAGGGATGTTAGGGGGTCTAAGACGTGGTAAATGAAGCTTAGGAGTGAATAAGATGGTTGGATTTGTTCAAAGGTGAAAGAAGCAATGTTGCACAAAAATGTAGAAATTAGGGCAAGTTGGGAGAGTATGCCTAATGGGTGAAGCAAATCTTGAGAGAGAGGTTGGAGCAAGTTGTATGATGGAGGAAGGATAGGTTGGAGTATCTTACAGATGTTTTGTACACTTCTTTCCAAAACTGACCCAAGCAAAAGCTAAGAAAACCGAGTTTTACCTATTTTGACCTAATTCTGACCTAGAAACCAAAAAAGTGATGAACAAAAATTTATAGACAAGAAGTTAGGCAAGAAAACTATGGAAACTAAGTAAGAACAGATCTAAACATGAAATCACAACTGATACCAACTTTTCCAACTTGAAATCTAACACTAGCAATTGCATTGGAAGGCAAAAACAGTGTTTTTGTGGTAGCAAGTGTGCCTTGGTCTCAATTCATGGTCCCAAGGAGGGAGAAAGGAGATCAAGGCCTACTTGGTAGCCTTTTTTTGGATCTTTTCTGTTATCAAACTATCAAATCAACCTGAAGCAAGAACAACTATCTTAATCATCAAAAACAACCTAAGTAACAAAGCAAGATTTAACCTATATAACAAAAATTATTCTATGAATGCAGTAAAAACACATAAAAGTACACAAAGGAAGTAGTCGTCACTTGGGTTGGGCCCAACCCCAAGAGCTACAACCCCCTAGGAAAGATCAGAGCCAGTTCAAAACTGGATTCATCTTCATTGATCAAAAAATAGTAGTTACATCACAAATCTGTCTGCAAGAAAAAGCTCTAGAATGAGCTGATTACATGGCTACACTAAAGTGCGAAAATAGAATATCAAATGGCTAAACTACTGGCTTGAAGCCTTCCTATTAATGCAAGTGAGGACTCCCAATAGTCCTCCTAAACTTTAGGAACTTGGCTGCCCAAAACTGCAGATAACAACCACTTTACTAGACCTACTCGGTTGCCCCTAGAAATTATCTTTGGTGGGCTATTGAACTCTGAGATGTTGGTGAAGAACTTGAGGAAGATTTAGTGTAGGAGACACTCCTATAAATCCTCAGCCTTGTTTCTTCGAATTTGGCTGCCAATATGCTTTTAAATGCCTGGTCTTGGTCCAAAAATGTCCAAAAATCTGTAGTAAACACGTATTATATTTTTTGGTAAAGTGACTATTCCCATTCACTCAATTAACATAAACATATTCAAAAGCATGCATAAAACTATGGAGAATGGTGGATTAAATGAGAATAATAGGAAAAATGAGCCCATATAGTTATCCATTTTCGGGGCTCATCATCACCCCCCTGCTAAATGTGTTGCTCATCCTCTGAGCAACTAATCCAGTTCATCATCTTTGATTGCTTTGACTACCTCTCTGACATCCCAGGATTCTGACGTGATGTCCTCTTCTCTATCATGAAAGCCTGCCTTTCTGTCCACTTCCTCCCATTGTCTTTGTTCCTCTTCTTCCTTGACCCTTTCTAATAGCCCTAGCAGTAGTGGAGGGCTGAACTTAAGGCCAATCCAGTTGGCTTTCAAGTTCTGCATTGATTGTTTGTATATGGGTACTCTTCTCATAGCCTCCCTCATTCTGGTTGTGGAGTGATACTCTCTTATTTTTATACTATGGGACAATGTATTCCATTTTCTTGTGCAAGCATGAAGGCAGTTATCACCAAACGGTCTTTCCATATCTTCAAAGTGAGCAATGGCCTGTGCTTGCCTTTCAACATAGTCAGGTGCGATGTGTGGGTTGTCTACAAGGTGTCGATTGGAATATATGAGAGTTGAGGGATCTTCTGGTTCTGCCCTTATCATGAGTGGCTCACTCAACTCCCTGGTCATAATCTTCTGAATCTCTACTACCCTCTTTTCCTCATGGCTTAACCAAGAAGCCATAGCCATGAGTTGTAGGTCTCCTAATGTAGTGTTTGGGTCCCATAGATTCATGTTAGGAAGCGCCAAGTTGTGTAAATAGAATTCTGCTAACTTAGCCTTATCTTCAGTTGATCTGTTGTCACACAAATGCATAAAATGATTGTAATTCTGGAATGGGATGGTGCCCCTTTGGGCCAATGTTTTAATTTGAAATTGCAACCATTGGTCTTTAAGATATATTGCATAGGATTTAGCAGGTTTCCTAAATTGTAAGGCTTCTACTGCCCAGCTGGCCATGCAAGCCATTTGGGCTTCTTTTTCCTGTAACTGTTGTTTTAAAACCTATGCTTCTTATACTATCTAAGACTCCTTTTCTTGCAGCAGTTTCATTAGCATCTCAACATCAACTTGTGGCTCTCCTTCTTTCTATTGTTTCTTGGTTATTTCCTTGTCTGTTGGAGGACCTTCTTGCTGTTGTTGCCCTCCCAAAATGGAAAGCCTATCTCCCTTATGAACTTCCTGTAGATATAACTACTTTCTTAGCAGTTCATTCTCTTCCTGTAGCTGGGCTCTTTTACTACTTTCTATGTGCCTTACCATGGCCAACTCCCCTCTTAATTCTTTTAGCTTGACCTCCATGTGGCCTATGTCCTCAAATCCTTTAGATTTAGTGATTTGCATCCATGCATGGGCTCTGACCCTCTCTTTTTCTAATTTGAAGAATAAGGGTACAACAAATTTTTGTGGAATGATTTTCCCACCCTCTAGCAAATTGTAAAAGGAGCCCAAATTAGGCTGAGGGGTTTGTTCAGGTATTTCTTTGGCCTTGCTCTCCCCATGTGATTGTTTGGCTGGCTTCTCCTCCAATTTCTCAATTTCTTTTAACCTGGCTAGAGTTTCCTGTAGAGATGTTTCAGCTTCCTGTAGAACTGCCTTTGAGTCCATCAACTTGATTCTCTCTTTCCAAGTGGAGGTTTTGGGGCTTCCTCTTTCATAGGTGATAGATATCTTGGAAGGAGACTCTTCCTTCTTTTTAGTGGGTGTGTCCTCAATGACAATTGGCTCCTTTCGTGGTGGCTGGGGTTTGCCCACTTTGATCCTTGTGCTTCTTCTAGCTTTAAAATACATGGAGGTTTGCCTTTTTCTTTTTCCTTTTTGTTTTGTAGGTGTGCTTAATGTAGCAAGCATAGTTGCTTCTTCCCTTGCCAACATTTTAGGGGATGTTTCTTCCTGTTGTTGTTTTCTTTCACTTCCTATAGCCTTGTCTATGTACATTATTTCTTCTTATGTCACTGATATCTCAAGGTGTGTCTTTTCTTTTTCTTGCTAGGTCTCTGCCTTGGCTGTGGCAGTCTTCTTTTTGGATTTCTTGGCCTTTTTCTTTCCAACCTTTGTCCTTTTTCCCTTCTCTGTTTTTGATGTTGTCTCCTTTTCTACCTTAGGCTCAGTAGTCTTGTCAAATTCTTCTTTTTCCTCTTTTACTTCCTCTGTTTTTCCCTTTGCTTGAATGTCTTGTGCTCCCTCATCATTTTTCTTCTCAATTTCTTCAGTTTGCTCCTCCTCATCACTACTGGATGGGCTAATGTCCTCAGTTAAAGTTCTGATGTCATCATCCCTGGATATATTTCTGAAAATTTCCCAAGCTATGGGGATAGTATAGGTGTGTAAGGCATCTTCCACCTACAGTTTGATGAGCCCATGGTGGGCCAACTGATATGGGACCCTTGCATTTAGCTTTGTACCACATTCAATTAAATGCTGAAGGAGGAAATATGGGATGCTCAGTTTTCTACATGGAGGCAAGTCCATCCCATATCTCAATTCATGCAGCAACCTGAAATGATAACCATAAATTATGCTGAATCTCCCTTCACATGTCATATACTTCATTATTTGGTAACTGACTTCACTCTAGAGAGGACGCAAGCTTGTCCTTTTGACCCCATTTTTATCTTCTACAGGATGCTCCTCAAGCTGAAAAATGTTTTCTTAGCAACTTGTCCCAATGATTTATCCTCTTTGCTCCAAGGGAGCCCCAGTGGGAGACCGGTAATTCGACTGATGAAATCAGGTGTAAGTTCTAGATTCAAACCCCTAAAACTAATTGTGGCATGTGTCTTCGAATGTGGTCTTAGGGACATCAAAAATTCTTCAGTCACCTCCTCATCATATCCTTGAATTTTGTCAAAGAAGGATATCCAATTTTCCCTAGTGAAGAGGGCCACCACCTCAGGGTGCTCATGCAATTTGCTAGAGTTTAAAGGTTCTTTTCTCATGAATCCTCCTGGCATGGTGTTGGGTGCTTCTTTTTTGTGTTTTAACCAGAAAAGAAATGCTCAGGTGAGAAAAGCAGGTAACATTGAAACAGAGGATAGCTAAATTTGGTTTTTTTATGAAATCAAAGAATGGATTTCCCTTTTGTTTCTCCTTACAACATCAACTTGCAATAATTCCCCTTTTTTAAACTGCTATTATCCTGAAATTGACTTTCTATTTTTGAAAAGAAAATTTTTTTTACAGAACAGAGGATAAGGACACGGGTTCTTTTTTCAGCAAGTAAATAGATATGCAAATTCATTTTTCTTTTACACACATAAGTTTGCCTCTATTGTTGCATGTATCTTCCTTACAGGAGAATTTGAAAAAGGAGGAGGTAAATTTCAGAGAAGAAAACAACAAGCTGTGTATACTCAGGGAAAATATGCTGGCAGACTTTCACTTCTTTTCAATCCAATGCCATGTTTAATTCACCACCTTACTCAAACAAGTCATATGTAGAGAGGTTTTCCCGAGCCTACCTCATCTTGATCTTGAATTTCGACGAAAATCCCGGGATTTCCTTCAACAAAGTTGTTCTCTGCCTTTCCTATAGAAACCTTCCATTAGAAATCTCCCGGCTCTTGTAGAATGAAATTGTGCTCCTGTAGAGTCCGATAGGCGGGAAGTTTTAAAAAAAATTGGCAAAAAACTGGTGGAGGACGACTGGTTAGCTACTCTGGAAGTGGTAGGTGCATATTGCAGTCAAGAACGTCGTGAATGAGAAATGAACAAAGGGTGGCGAAGGCTTCAACTGAGCTATCTTTTAACTGTTGGCATAATCTATGGTGAGGAGATGAGGTGGCCAGATGGGTACATTATCCCCATCCGGACTGTTGGTCCTACGTGATGGTAATAATGTTTCTACATGCCGTCTGACCACCATCACCTTCCTTACTTCTATTATCTATCACCACCACTACCAGTCCCGAATGTTTTTTCCTGAATGGACACACCACACGTGTTGGTTGCATTTCTGATTGATAGTTTTGAATTTGACGGGGTTCATTTGAATTCCACGAGGATGTGTAACTGAACGAGGGTGGCCAGTTAACTAGACACTGATTCCATTCAATCATAACCATTCCCATAGTCATGCAACCTTGAAATATGATTCATGCAATTGAGGAATAGGTTTAGGCACTTACCTGCTCAGTTGCAGCTGTGTTATGCATATTTCAGATTTTGTAACCCATTTCTTCACTGTTGTTGTTACTTGCGCTCTGTATGCTTGGCCTCGGGCTTTTGCTGATGATCTTACGTTCAAACAAAGCTCCTTGCATGTTTCATATGCCCTACTTTGCTAACCCTGCCTCTGGAGTATGCTTTTCAAAGGGATCAACTACTACAGGAATCCTGTAGGATTTCCTGTAGCTGCTTCTCCTTCTAAAATTCAAGCTAATATCTGAGTAGGGCTACAATTGCTAAAAAAAGTCTCGGCTGAAAAGGAATCATAGATGGAAGGTATCAGGTAGGGTGAGTGAAAATACTATTGCCTTGATTTGTCATTAATTTTTTTGTTTACAACATGAAGGAAACATAATTTCTGTGTGTGATTGTGCAGGGACATAAAAATGAGTGCAATGAAGGTGTACAGAGATGAAAAGATGACATAGGGTGATGGAAGGTGACAAGAAGGTTCACAGGCCTCATAGACAGATTTCCAACCCTCAGGTCCTCCTTTGAGATTGATTTTGGTTGTTCTGTAGTTTCTACAGGATCCTCCTATAGAAGATATAGAGTTTCTTGTAGGACGTGAAATTTCAAACCAAATGAGACCAAATCTTGGGAACGGGTAATGGTGATGGAGGAATGGACTGTGAGGGATGCCTGCAGCCTGGTCATGTCCTTTGTTTTTGTCTTGTGCGATTCTCCTACAACCTACAATGACCTTCCTGCGACTTGCAATTTATTCAAAAGAAGTTAGGTTTATCTTTTTCTTTTTTCTCTTTCTCTTCTTTTTTTCTCTGAGACAGCTGGGGCGCCTCTAGGAGGGTTTCACCCTCACTGTCTGCCCTGGGAACCTCCAAGAGGTTTTCACCTAGGGATATTTTATTCCATTTTCTTTTTTCTTCTTTTTCTATTTTTACTTTTTTTGCTCATGGTGTAGGTGGAGTGGAGACAGGGACCTGCTCCACTACCAATACTGATTTACCAAGAGTCTCAATGAACTCCTACTTGGAAAGGGGCTTCCTATAGATCTTCAATCTATGCCCATTGACAAACATGGGGATGGCTTCTTCATCAATGGTCCGAATAAGGACTGAACCATTTTCATTACATGTTTCCACTGTATATGGTCCCAGCTATCTTGTCCTCAGCTTACCCTTGAAATCCTTGTATCTTGAATCATACAGCAATTCCCAATCTCCTGGCTGAAATTGATTTTCTTTGAGGTGTCAGTCATGCCATATATTTCTTTGAAGTTGGACTAAATCTGAGTGGAGAAGGGCCTACATTCTCTGTTCATCTAATCCATTCAGCTGAAGCAATATTTCATGTTGTGCATGGCTAAGATCTAGGTCCAGCTGAGCTGCCATCCTTAATGTGTTATATTCAAATTCTATGGACATCAAAGCCTTCTTCCCATAGACCAGATCATAGGGTGTGAAACCTGTTGTATTTTTCCAAGTAGCGTTATAGACCCAGGTGGCCTCAGCTAAGCGATCTGCCCAATCTTTTCTGTTGTTGCTCACTACCTTAGTCAAAATCCCGTCCAAAGCTCTATTAGTAACTTCCACCTGTCCATTTGCTTGTGGATGATTAGGGGTGGAAGTTCTGTGCTTAATCTTGTGATGAGTGAGAAGGTCTTCAATCAGGTTAGAGGTAAACTGACTTCCTTGATCTGTGACTAATTCTCTTGGGTAGCCAAACTTGTAGAAGATATTTTCCCTCAAAAACTCAACTAATTTTTCTTTCGTTGCTACTTTGATTGCCTTTGTTTCCACCCACTTTTTCAGGTAATCCGTGCACACAATGATGTAGGACTTCTATTTTGAAGGAGGGTTGATAGGACCCACAAAGTCCATGCCCCACTTCTCAAATGGCTCGAAAGTCACATGAGGCTGTAATGGCATCTCATCCTTTGGAGTAGGTTTCCCCATCCTTTGACATCTGTCACATTGGCTGATGTATCTCCTGACATCTTGATGAAGAGTGGGCCAATAGTACCCTGCTTGCAGAATTTTGAAGGCAATTCTCTTTGCTACAAAGTGGCCCCCACAGGGCCCATCATGACAGGTTAGGAGGATGTCAAAAACTTCCTCCTCCCTGACACATCACCTCAAAATCTGATCTGGGCCAAGTTTAAAAAGATTGCCCCCAATCCAAGTGAATGGGGCACTTTTCCTCACAATCTTGCTCTTCTCTTTTAAGGACATGTATGGTGGAAGTTGTGCTGAAACCAAATAATTTTCTATATCAGAAAACCATGGAGAGAGTACTGAAATATAAAATAGGTGTTCATCTGGCAATTGTTCATCCACCATCTTTTCTTCACCTACAGGTAGATCTAGTCTAGACAAAAAAATCAGCTACAACATTTTCCTTACCTGGCTTATCAACAATGATCAAATCAAATTGCTACAATAAAAGTAACCATCTAATGATCTGAGCTTTTACATCAGGTTTATTCATCAAATACCTAATTGCAGCATGATCGGTATGCACGAATGTTTGATAGCCAGTGATGTAGTGTATGAACTTGTTTAGGGAATGGACTACAGCCAGGAGCTCTTTTTTGGTTACAGTGTAGTTTAACTCTACCTTGGACAGGTTTTTACTGACAAATGTATGGCATATGGTAGCTTCTCTTCAACTTTTCCCAACGATGCTCCTATAGCTTTGTTTGAGGCATCTATGTGAATGTGGAAAGGTAGGCCCCAGTTTGGACCTCTCAATATTGGGGCAGTTATTAACTTACCTTTCAAAGCATCCATAGCCTCTTGACAGCTGTCTGTCCATATGAACTCAGCATCTTTTCCCAAAAGACCAAACAATGGAGAGGCTAGCTTACTAAAATCTTTAATGAATCTTGTGTAATATCCTACTAAGCCTAGAAAGCTCTGAACATCTCTTACTTTTTGAGGAGGCGAACCCTTTGGATGATAGAAATCTTGTTGGGATCCACCTGTAAACCTTGCTGAGACATTGTATGACCTAGCACGGTCCCTTCAGTCATTAGGAATTCACATTTATCAAGACTGAGGGACAGGTTCATTTCAATACACTTGGCTAAAACTTTCCTTTGGTTAGTGAGAGCTTCTTGGAAGTTATAACCATAAGGGGTAAAGTCATCCATATAGATTTCCACTGAATCATGAGCTTAGTACTACTCTCTGGAAAGTGGCAGGAGTGTTGCACAACCCAAAGGGAAGGACTCGGTACACAAAGGTACCCCATGGACAAGTGAAAGTGGTCTTATCTTGGTCTTCCGGGCTGATTTGGATCTGATTGTACCCGCTAAACCCATCTAGGAAGGAAAAGAACTTCTTCCCTGCCAGGCCATCTAACACTTGATCTATGAAAGGCAAAGGGAGATGGTCCTTCTTGGTGGCTTTATTAATTTTTTGATAATCTAAACAGATTCTCCACTTCCCATTTTTCTTGGGCACAAGCACCAAAGGAGAAACCCACTCACAGTCAGAGATGGGGTAGATGAATCCTGCATCTAGCAAATTTTGCAGTTCTTCTTTGAAAATGTCTTTAAGGGCTGGATTCATCCTCCTTTGAGGCTGCCTAACTGGTTTACAATCCTCTTTAATGTAAATGTGATGAGTATAGACTGAAGGGTGGACTCCTTTCAACTCCTTATAGTTCCAAGAAAAAGGATCCAAATGGCTGTTCAATAAGCTACACAGTTCTTTCTCTTGAGAAGTGGATAGGGATGAGTTGATCTTCAAGATTCTTTCAGGGCCAAATTCCACATTCTTAACTCAGAGAGAGGTCGGATCAGCCACACAGAGATCAACTAAAGCATTGGCTTGGGTTTCTTCCACCAACTCTTCTAATGGCAGCACACTGGGGGGTGGATTTTGAATCAAATTCTCAGTAAGGTCATCCTTAGTTTGAGGACCTCCCCTGGTGGCTTCCATTGTGAACAATGGTGCTGAGTAGACTTCATCCTCATATTCCTCCTCCAACCAAAGAGGTAAGTCATGTTTAATCAGAGGTTGGGCAGGAGGATATAAGACTAGCTGTTTGGACATATGCCCATTCTTAATGGTCATGCTCCCAGCGCAACAACTCATGTAAGCATCTACAGTAGCTAACCAAGGCTTCCTAAGATGAGGGGATACCCAGTGAGCTTTACCTTTGGCTGAAGAACCAAGAAGTCAGTAGGGTACTCCCAGGAATCAATGGAGACCATGACATCTTCCACAATCCCCTTAGGAGTCACAGTGAAGCAGTCTGCCAACTGCAGTATTGTTGAGGTCTTTCTTAGGGAACTCTAAAGGTTGAGTTTAAGCATAGTGTCTCTGGTCATTACATTAATGGAGGCAACCCCTAGATCAATCAAGGTGTGAGGGATTATGATGCCATTGATGTGGGCATCAACTACAGGACTTCCAGGGTCCAGATATTTTGGATAGATTACTTGTCCCAACATCAGGTCAAACAATTGTCCTATGACATTGATAGTTGGGTAATCTCTCTTGTGCCTACCTGGGTGCCTGAAACACTTCTCTTTGATCAACTTATTGTAGATTGGTACATCTTTTATGTCCTAGAGAAGTGGTATTTTCACACATAACTGTTTAAGTTCTCCCAGAAGTTCAGTTTCTTCTAGGGTTGGTTGCGTGGTTCCTGTTAGTCTCTCAGGAAAGGGTGGAATGTATTTGGGCTCACTTTCTTGTTTATCTTCCTCATCCTCCTTAGGAGGAGGTTGGATATCTGGGAGGACCTTCCCAGATCATAGGTTGATCTCCTGAATCTCCACAACATAGGTAGGGCATGTTGTTTCTCTAGTATATACCTGGTGAGCCTGTCTATTATTGGGGTTAGGGTTCTGTTGAGCAGGTATCTGGGGTTGTCTTAGAGGAGCAGGAGGTAATGTTTGTGGTTGAGCAGGTGGTGGAGGCAAAAGAGTGGGAGGAGAGTTGTATTGGGGTCTCCACCCCTGATGAGCTGCATTCCACTGAGGTTGTGGCTGAACGTGAGAATAAAACAAGTGAGCAGCTAGTTGAGTATGGTATTGAGGAGGATACAACCAAGGAGAGGGTGTGGACCAAGAATGATGAGCAAGGGGACCCCAAGAAGGCATGGAAATGGCTTGATTGGGGTTATAATAAGTCTGGGATGTCCCTTGCATTCCCTGCTGGTAAGGTCTGGGTCCATGTGGCCTCCTTTGGTTCATGAAGTAGAGTGGTTCAGTGGGTCATTCAGCCCCTTGGTACATAGCTTTAAATCTAGGCAAGGAAGGGAACTGATTTGTAGGATGGTATTTTTCACAGACAAAATACACTTCTACAGAGTGCAATGGACATTCGTTCCTAGGATTATTTCTAGTTCATCTGGGACAAAACATGGCCAAAGCCCTTTCAAATTCCTCTTGCTTCTTTTGGATTCACAAGGTATCCATTTGCATGGCAATAGTCTATCTCATCTCGCTTTTGAAATATTCCATCTAATTTGCAAATCCGTTTTTAAGGAATGAACTAGATAAGGGGGTACTGGCTAAGAGTTGACTTCCCCTACCTCTCTTTCTGGCTGCCCTAGAATGGTTTCTAAACACATTCTTTATGTCATCATAAGGAAGCTGGTAGATGTCTCCCTCGGATAGCAAATGGAGGGTATCTTGAAGGTCTTCAGGGACTCCTCTGAGTATCACCAACTTCAGCGATTCGGTGTCAAGTGTGCACCTGGCCCTTTTATAACTGAGTTGAAACTTCTCTTCATAGTCTTCTAAAGATTCATCACTTCCCATGGTCATTTGGAAGATTTCTTCTTTTGTATCCTTCAACCTACAGTAGTCATGGTATTTTTTGTTAAAGGCTTGTTGCATCTGAGCCCAAGTTGTGATACTGTTTCCAGGTAGCCCCATGAACCAGCGTAGTGCTGCGTCCTTGAGGGTAGAGGGAAAGAGTTTTGTCAGGCCAGGGTAACTCCAGCAATTGAACGAGAGAAAACAAGAAGGATTGATTGATTTATTCATTAGCCAACACTTTATTTATACACATATAAAACGGATCAATTCATCTTCTAGATGACTGTCCGACTTCACCTCATCCGTTTCGGATTAGGTGTCAACATTCCCCCCCTTAATCTGAAGGGATGTTGGTGAGTCCAAGCATCATTCTGAATTTTTCAAGCTTTTCTCTTCCAAGCGCTTTGGTGAAGATGTCTGCAATTTGCTCGTTTGTGGAACAATGACGAAGATGGATTGTTTTGGCCTCAACATGATGTCGGATCAGATGATATTTAGTATTGATGTGCTTAGTACGATCATGGAACTTTGGGTTCTTGGCCAACTTTATTGCAGATGTGTTATCAATCATGAGTGGAGTTGATTGTATTTGTTTTACCTGCAAATCTTCAAGAATTTTCCTGAGCCACACAATTTCTTTCGTTGCTTCAGCTGCTGCCACGTATTCTGCTTCTGTTGTGGAATCTACTGGTACTGATTGTTTGTGTGATCTCCAGGAGACAGCTCCTGATCCAAGACTCATAGCATATCCTGAAGTAGATACCCCAGTTTCTTTGTCTCCATCGAAGTCTGAATCAGAGTATCCAATCAAGATGAAGTCGTCCACCTGTGTATACTTGATTCCAAGGTCTTGAGTTCCCTTCAAGTACCTTAGAACTCTTTTTGCAGCAGACCAATGTCCCTCACAAGGCTTTTGCATAAACCTGGAGAGGATTCCAACAGCAAATGAAATGTCTGGTCTGGTAGTAGTGAGGTAGATGAGACTTCCTACAAGTTGTCTATACCTTGTTGCATCCTCAAATTCCTTTCCTTCAGTAGATGTGAGCTTCAAGTTTTGTTCCATTGAAGTAGAAAGGGGATTGCACTCTGTCATGCCAAATCTGTATAACAAATCTCCAATGTATTTCCTTTGAGAAAGAAATATGGACTTTGGATGTTGGGTTACTTCAATGCCAAGATAGTAATGAACATAGCCCAAATCAGTCATTTCAAAAATTTTTCCTAATTCTTTCTTTATGGATGCAATATAGCTTTCATTGTTCCCTATCATTAAAAGATCATCTACATATACCACAAGATATACAACTGTTTTGCCAACTTTCTTGACAAATAAAGTTGCATCATCAAGATCAAAATGTTTGAAGTTGAGTTTCAGAAGATGCTCAGTTAGTTTTTCATACCAGGCTCGTGGTGCTTGTTTGAGGCCATACAAGGACTTCACAAGTTTTCATACTTTGTGTTCATGTCCTTTCACAGCAAATCCTTCAGGCTGGGACATAAAAACATTCTCTTTTAGATCTCCATTCAAGAATGCAGTTTTTACATCCATTTGATGGACTTTCCAACCGTTCTGAGCAGCTAGTGCAAAGAGTGTCCGGATGGTGGCCCATTTTGCTGTGGGAGCAAAAGTTTCCTCGTAATCGACCCCTTCTTTCTGTGCAAAACCTTTTGCCACAAGCCTAGCTTTGTGCTTGTCAAGTGAGCCATCAGCTTTGTACTTGTTCTTGTAGACCCACTTGCAGCCAATTGGTTTGGTTCCAAATGGAGGATCAACCAGCTTCCAAGTGCCATTCTTTATGAGGGCATCATACTCCTTCTGCATCGCTTCTTTCCATTCATCATAAGAAGCAGCTTCTTTGAAGGAAGTTGGTTCAAAATCTGTAGACAAGTTCAATTCACAATCATAAGTAACATCCATATCAACAGGTGAATTAGAGTTATCTACATCACCTCCATCTTGTCGATTTGAATTTCGGGTTCCTGTTTTTCCAATTTCATCAGGATGAACACTTTCAAGTGTCTTTGTCAGCCACTTTGGAGGACCTTTCTGAGATGGTCCAGGCTATTCTGTTGATTGAGTTGGGTCTGAATCAAGATTGAGTCTCCCAATTCTATCAATTACATCACTTAAAGCATCATCCGTTGTTGGAGTGTCATGCAGGGGAGATTGTTCTTCAGAAGAAGATTCCACATGTTGATCTAGTATAGGAATCCCCCCTTCAAGATGTGGAATCTGATTATCAAACTCTTGAAATGATTTCGGTTTTGTGAATCTATCCAAGCGATCAAGTTGCCGCTCAACAACATTGTCAGATTTGGATGATTCAAGAAAAATGACATCTCTAGATAAAACAAACTTTTTATTTACTTCATCATAAAGGCGGTATGCTTTAGATGTGTTTGAATACCCCAGGAAGATACACTTACGACTTCTTGCACCAAGTTTGTTTCTATGTACCTTTGGTATTAAAGCATAACAGGTGGAACCAAATATCCTGAGATGTTTGACCGAAGGAACATGTCCATACCACAATTCATAAGGAGTCTTGTTTCTTATAGCACTAGATGGACATCTATTCTTTATATATGCAGCACATAGAACAGCATCAGCCCAAAACATTGTCTTTACATTTTTGAAGAAAAGCATAGATCGTACCATATTCAAAATTGTTCTGTTCATTCTTTCAGCTACACCATTCTGTTGAGGATTATAAGGCACAGTTGTTTGATGTTTAATCCCATGTTGGCGAAGATAGTGTTCAAATTCATTTGATGTATATTCTTTTCCATTATCAGTGCGAATAGACCCAATATGAGATTGTGCATCATTTTCAATCCACTTATGAAAATTCTTAAATGTTTGAAAAGCATCAGATTTGTTCTTCAATAAGTAAACCCAACACATTCTGGTGTAATCATCAATAAATGTCATGATATATTTATTTCCATTTGCAGAAGGAACAGGCATTGGACCACATAATCTGAATGAATAAGTTCAAGCTTCCTATGTGCTCTTGAATGTGAATCATGAAAAGACTGTTTGCTATGCTTTCCTAGAATGCAAGCATCACATTGTTTATGTTTTCTAGGAATTGTAGGCAAACCAGCAACACCATTTTTCTTCAACAAGCGGAGACTATCATAATTTAAATGCCCAAATCTAGCATGCCATAATAAACTTGATGGAAGTGTACATTCTTCATGATGAGAAATATATGAGAAATGTTGTGCATGAGCAGAGGTTCCTTGCAGTTTAAGGAGTCTTTCTTCTTCTATACCCCTCATGACAAGTGAGTGGTCAGATGCCTTTCTTACCTCAAGCTTGCCATCAAACATGTGAATGGAGTGACCTTGCTGGCGGATGTGGACCAGGGACAGCAAGTTTCTTTTCAGCTGTGGGAGATATAGAACATGATCCAGAAGAAAGTCTGGAAGACCAGGCAGTTTAAGCCTGATTGTGCCAAGCCCTGATGGCTTGATTTTTGACTGATCTGCAAAGTATACTGCTCCATCAACATTGTTAGTGAAATCTTCAAAGAAATCTCTCCTATGAGTCATATGACAGGTTGCTCCTGAATCAAGCAACCAGTCATTTTTCGAAGAGGCAAGTGAAGCATTAAACAAATCTTCATTTACTCCAATATTACATTGTGCCTCAATATAGTGTGCAGATTCGGGTGCTTTACCTTTGTCCGAGTCATCAGTTTTACCTTTCTGCTGATTTCTTCTCTGCTTAACTTTGTCCCATGGTAGCTTGCATGTAGAAGCATCATGTGATCCATTTCGTTTGCAGCGAATGCAATGCAGATCTTCCTTTTCTGCTTGAGAATGTCTGCCCCCCCTGCCTCTGAAGTATCTTCCTCTTCCTCTTCGTCCACCTCTTCCTCTTGCAGAATCTTGAGCAGGATGCTTTTCTTTGTGAGCAAGGCAAACAGTCTCTTCAGAAGATTCAGGGACTGTTTTCTTTCCAAAGGCTTTCTCTCTTTCAGCAAACTTTTTCACAAGAGAGTCAAAGGTTATATCTTTAAGGTTTCCATTTGCTTGTAAAGACTCAAGATAATTGGAGTAGGTAGGATAGAGTGCTTTGAGAAAGGCAATAAGAGAGATATCCAGCTCAACCTTGGTGGATTTTATATCATGCATTATAGACTTTATTTCAGATGCAAGAGCAAGAGGATCATTTTTTTCCAGTTCAAGAGTGAAGAGTTTAATCATGAGCTGCACAACTTCAAGTGCAGAATGTGTATCATAGAGTTCTTTCAGCTTTTGTATAGCTTCAAAAGCAGTGGAATAGCAGGAAATATGACGACTTACTTCCTCATTGACAGATGCTGCGATCAATGCAAAGGCTTTGCTGTTCTTGTTTTCCCAAATGGCGAGTTCTTTGTCTGATGTGGGCTGCACAGGGTCTCTGTCTTCTTCTCCGACACACACACCTTTCCACAGCTCATTGTAGATGAGGGTGTGTTTTACCATCCGAGACCATTCAGAATAGTTCTCCTTGCCAGTGAGAACTATTCCGACCATAGAAATGATTGAATGCATTCTGTAAAAAAAATTATCTCTGCCAAAAAAGCTTCTGTTGATAGAAAACTTCTGCTGGGAAAAAAAAATCCTTATGTCACAGCAAGACTTCTGCTGGAAAAAAAATCTTATATATACATTAGTGTTCAACAGAGAAAAAGAAAGCGCTCATATGTATCTTCAACATATATCACTGTTCAATAGAGAAAAAGGAGAGTGCTGTATCTTCAACATATATCACTGTTCAATAGAGAAAAAGGAAAGCGCTGTATCTTCAACATATATCATTGTCTCAATGAAAAAATCAAGGGCGCTTACTGCTTATATCTTATATCTCGCATCAATATCTCACAACAAAACATATATCAATATATCACAGTTTAAAAAAGAGGGCGCTCACTGCTTATATCTTATATCTCGCATCAATATCTCACAACAAAACATATATCAATATATCACAGTTTAAAAGAGAGGGCGCTCTTCGTTGCCACAGATGTCTGGCAATGAATTGCTGGAATGAACGCGGGATTCCATTCTCAATACCAACAGAGTTTCACACAGTTTCACACTTGGGCGCACCCACATCATGGGTTCCACACTTCCGTAACGCAGTCACCACAGCTATATTGACAGAAATGTCACCGCGCTCGGGTTGCTCATTTTTCAATTGCAATTTCCACTTAACACTCTTCTGCTCCGTTCTTCTACCGCTGCTGCTCTCCGGAAGTTCTTACCACAGCTGTCACCACAGTACCAAGAAGGGCTGCGACTCATGCCAGTTCTTACCACAGCTGTCACCACAGCTATATGCCAATTCTAACCACAGATTAAAAAACGATAAAAAACGATACCAACACGATTTCTTTGCCGAGAATAGTCCTTTTAAAAAACGCAGTGATACCAATCTTATCAATGAGAAAACGCAGCAATACCAATCTTATCAATGAGAAAACGCAGCAATACCAATCTTATCAATGAGAAAACGCAGTGATACCAATCTTGTCTTTAAAAGAAAACGCAGCAATACCAACGTTCTTCACCGCAGTATTATGCTTTGGTTTGTTTGAACATATCTCAATCTCTCCCACGAGAGCGGCAATCCCGACCTCGCACAGAATCTCAAGCATGATCTATCTCAACTCCAAACGTACAGCGTCGAGATGGATAGGCTTTGGCGGTCACAAGTGCCAGCGTCTCAGCGCGATGTGTGGAAACGGAAGCTGGAGCAGAATGTCAGGTCAGACATACCATGTCAGAGCAGGTATGTCAGAGGCAGCGCAGAGAGGGGCAGCGACAGAGGCAGCGTATTCAGGCCAGAGAGCGCAGAGGCAGAGGCAGGAGTTACAGCTAATTTAAGGGACTGGGACCTGGGCTCTGATACCATGTCAGGCCAGGGTAACTCCAGCAATTGAACGAGAGAAAACAAGAAGGATTGATTGATTTATTCATTAGCCAACACTTTATTTATACACATATAAAACGGATCAGTTCATCTTCTAGATGACTGTCCGACTTCACCTCATCCGTTTCGGATTAGGTGTCAACAAGTTTTAACTTTTGCTCGTCTTCTGCATAGTCATAAGTTCGAAAAAGGACAACAAACTCAAACAAGAAGGTATCAAGGTCTTCAGTATTCAATCCATGGAAGTGAGGTAAGGCCGAGGGACTTATGTTTTTCATTTTTGTGTCCCCATTGGTCTCTCAGATGGGAAAGGCACCTTCTATTCTCTCCCCATTTCCTTTACCATTTCTATTTTCATCCATGGTCTCATGAGGAATGGTTTCTTGCTCTTCTTCTGTTATAGGATCTTCGTATATCTCTGGAGGTTCACCTATAGGTTCTTTTGGATCACTACCACCAAAGAAGAGAGAAGGGTGACTCGGTAATGTGGTGGGGGTGTTGGGTAGGAATTTTCCTGAATTGTCTCTGTTCCTACGAGGCATGAAAGGAAATCTCTTTTTTGGGTGATTTTTGTTTATTTTTTCTACTTGTATGTGAAAAAATTGAAATATATTGAACTGCAACTAACTAAAATCTACCATGCTGAAATGAAAATGTAGAATTTAAATGAAAGCAGGAAAGGACTAATCTATTTTGCTGAAATGAAATTGCAAAATTGAAATGAAAGAAATAAATGCTAATGTATGCTTGCTGAAATGAAATTGCGGAATTGAAATGAAACCAGGAAATCCTAATCTACTTTTATAGAATTGAAATTGCAGAATTGAAATGAAACAAGTATTCTACTTTTGCTTAAATAAACTACTTTAGCAGAAGGTTACTGTAGAAAATAGAAGTAGTAATCACAAAATACTCTGATGCTTCCCCGGCAATGGCGCCAAAATGATGGTGAGCTCCAGTATTGCAGCAATGATGCTGCAACTCCTGGGACTCCCTACTTTACTTTTATCAACCCGGTAGTTCGTAACAAACTTGGAAGCGACGGTGCTATATGCACAAGTACTAGCTCTTACTGCAGGCTGTCACTTGATCAGCTGGCACAAGTTCGCTAGGAGCTCAAGCCAACTTCTATGAGTTCTCAGAAGAAGCTTTTAACTATGATGGAAGGAAGCTAACTCAAAAGAGGCTAGTCTACTTGCAAAAAGAAGATGAAAGTTGAAAGGAAACACAAACCCTAGCAAACCCTAGTTTTACCGACTAACCCTACTTGTGCAAGAAAAGAGATGTAAACTACTGAAATGGATGCCATTGACTCTTGAAAAGGTAAAATGCATGTGTTTAAGCTACTTCTGAAGGAAAATATGGAAAAATCATCTTTTTGTAATTTTGAGAAATTTTATGCAGAATTATTATGCTTGTGTTTTAACTATTTGTTACTGTGCAGAGGTTTAGAGGCGAAAGGAAATGGAGTGGGCATTTTAACGAGGTTGGGAAGGTGTGGAGAGGACCTAAATAATCCCTAGCATCCTTCTGGAGATTTCCACTGCGCTCATATTTCGAAAAATTGCTCACATGAACTTCTACAGGAGGTTGCAGCAGATCTACAGGAAATTCTATAGGAAGAGGCTGAGACTGGTTTTTAGAAGGTTGAAGGTGGAAAAATGGTGGGAAAGTGGAAATGAAGGATGGATAGGGATGTGGTCTAGGACCTGGTAAATGAAGCTCAGGAGTGAAGAAGATGGTTGGATTTATTCAAAGGTGAAGGAAGCAATGTTGCACAAAAATGTAGAAATTAGGGGAAGTTGGGAGAGTATGGCAAACGGGTGAAGGAAATATTGAGAGAGAGGCTAGAGCAAGTTGTATGATGGAGGAAGGATAGGTTAGAATGTCTTACAGGTGTTCTGCACACTTCTTTCCAAAACTGACCCAAGCAAAAGCTAAGAAAACAGAGTTTTACCTATTTTGACCTAATTCTGACCTAGAAACTAGAAAAGTGATGAACAAAAATTTATAGATAGGAAGTTAGGCAAGAAATCTATGGAAACTGAGCAAGAATAGATCTAAACATTAAATCACAATTGTTACCAACTTTTCCAACTCGAAATCTAACACTAGCAATTGCATTGGAAGGAAAAAACAGTGTTTTGTGCCAGCAAGTATGCCTTGGTCTCAATTCATGGTCCTAAGGAGGGAGAAACGAGATCAAGGCCTGCTTGGTAGCCTTTTTGTGGATATTTTCTGTTATCAAACTATCAAATCAACCTAAAGCAAGAACAACTATCTTAATTATCAAAAACAACCTAAGTAACAAAGCATGATTTAACCTATATAACAGAAATTATTCTATGAATGCAGTAAAAACACATAAAAGTACACAAAGGAGGTATTGGGCACTTAGTTTGGGCCCAACCCCAAGAGCTACAGCCCCCTAGGAAAGATCAGAGCTAGTTCAAAGCTGGATTCATCTTCATTAATCAAAAAATAATAGTTATATCACAAAATTGTCTGCAAGAAAAAACTCGAAAATGAGCTGATTACAAGGCTGCACTAAAGTGCGAAAATAGACTATCAAATGGCTACACTACTAAGGCTTGAAGCCTTCCTATTTATGCAAGTGAGGAGTCCCAATAGTCCTCCGAAAATTTAGGAACTTGGCTACACAAAACTGCAGATAACAGCCACTTCACTAGACCTGCTCAGCTACCCCTTGAAATTATCTTTGGTGGGCTATTGAACTTTGAGCTATTGGTGGAGAACTCGAGGAAGGGGTCATTTAGTGCAGGAGACACCCCTCCTATAAATCCTCAGCCTTGTTTCTTCAAATTTGGCTGCCAATCTACTCATATATGCCTGGTCTTGGTCCAAAAATGTCCAAAAATCTGGAATAAACACGTATTAGACTTTGCGGTAAAGTGACTATTCCCATTCACTCAATTAACATAAACATATTCAAAAGCATGCATAAAACTATGGATAATGGTCGATTAAATGAGAAGAATAGGCAAAATGAGCCCATATAGTTACCCATTTCCGGGGCTCATCATATACTAGAGTATTGGTTGTTGTCATGCATGAGGTCATAGCATGCATTGTTGATATGGCCTTGCAATTATGATTGGACCCTAGTTAGTATGATGGCTATGTGTTGATGAAATTATTGATAAATTTCTATATGTTATTATGGTTATGTTGTACATGCATCACATTGATTTGATAATCTATTAGACGAGATATCCTTTTTGAGTTATGACAAGGTACGTTGATTTATGGCGATTTGGTTTAGTTGACACAGTATACCTTGCTGGAAAGAGATTAGATGGATAGCAAGGTGGTAGAATAGATAGAATATACCTATGAATCAGATGGGTAATGTGGTGTGGTGCACTCTTCTAACTTGCCAGACACATTGAGAGAATTGAAGGAAGAAATGAGGAGTTTCAATGAAGACAATAACAAAATCATGCAAGCACAAGAGAAGCAAGTAGGGTGAATGTGATATTACTTCATAGATTGTCAGATTTGCAGCGACAGGGACCTCTTTGGATCAGCCACGTACATGAGGATAGAAATAATGGGGCATATGTTAGCAGATCTCATAGTATACATAGGTTAGATAGATCTGACACTATCAGAGATGGGAGGATGTTGGACACTCTAGATAGGAGCAGTGACAGACACAAGTATTACTCTAGTTCTAATTCTGATAGACATCATGATCGTCATCGCTATCATTTGTATAGGAGGAATGATAGGGGATACTTGCTAGATGATTTAAAGAAGGAAAAGGCACCTACATTGGATGGAAAGATGAAGAAATCGCAAGATGCGGAGGCTTGGTTGCTTCACATGAGGAAATTCTTTAGATTGCATGATTACTCAAAAAACATGAAAGCAAGGATAGCTCTTTTCAGTCTCAAAGGTAAAGCAAATATCTGGTGGGAAGTTGTCAAGAATGTCAAGGACATACATGAGTATTATTTGACTTGGCATGCATTTGAAAGGCTTTTCATGAAAAAGTACTTTTTTGAGAGGTATTATGATGATAGAGATAAACATGTTTATGAGTTTTGGATGGGTTCTATGACATATGAGGATTATACTAGTAGGATTTAGGAGTTGTTTATATATGTGCCTTACCTCAAAGATGAGAAGGCCAAGGTTCAAAGATTCATCAGTGGATTTTGAGTTGCATACAGAGACCTGATTGAATTTGATGAGCCTATATCATTGAAGGAAGTCATCCGAAATTTGAAGCATTGTTATGAGAAGTTGAAGCGCAAAATTGAGTCGAAACATGACTTGAAAAGAAGTGACAAATGTAAAGGAAAACAACCACCAAATCGAGGAAGACCTCAAGATGCAAGTGAGAAAGATAATTTAGTTCCTTACAAGAGATTCAATACAGCTGAGAAGGGGCATGGAGAGCAGTAGGCCAGAGGTGGTGGTGTGGAACCATTACAGTGTTGGATATGTGGTAAGGATCATCGTAAGAGGGATTGTATGCAGTATTAGAGTGGTGGTAGACCCCAGATCTACAGTACTCAGGAGGCACATATAGTTGGTGATGTTTGTCATAGCATTCCTTAGATTTATGCAATTGTGGACAATAGGTAGGTAGATCATTAGGCATCGATCATTGAGATGGATAGTAGGCTTTGTGATAAAGTTGTTTCTATTTTGATTGATCCTGGATCTAACTATAGTTATATTAATCCTTACCTAGTGGATAATTATGGTTTGAGAAAAGAAGTGCATGCAGAATATTGGTTGGTACAGTTGGCTATAGCTACAAAGAAGTGAGTTCACCACTGGGTAAGAGCTTGTGCATTTGAGCTAAATGGTATGCCTACAATAGAAAAATTGAATATATTACCATTGGGTTTGTATACTATTCCTTTGGGTATGGATTGGTTATACCTTCACAAAACCAAAGTGGATTTCTTCGACAAGGCCATTGAGTGTGTGGATGATAGTGGGGAAAAGAGGACCTTGCAGGGAAAGAATAAGCCTACATTAGTGAGGATGTTTACCGCTATGCAGGCTAAGCATAGTTGCAAGAAAGGTTGTGTGATGTTTGCAGTATACATTTCCAATGACAAGGTTAAGGAGGTTGAGGATGTTGATGTGTTGAGCGGGTACCCAGTATTGCAATAGTTTCGGGATGTATTCCTAAGGACATTTTAGAGTTTCCACCATACAAGGAGGTAGACATTTCTATTGAGTTAGTGTCAGGGGTAGCTCCAGCATCGAAAGCACCTTACACAATGAGCACACCTGAGTTGGTAGAGTTGAAGTTGTAGCTAAAGGAAATGTTGGACAAAGTATACATCAGACCCAATGCATCACCCTGGGGCGCACTAGTGTTGTTCATAAAGAAGAAAGCTAGTACTCTCAGATTGTGCATTGATTACAGACAGCTGAATAAGGTAACGATCAAGAATAGGTACCCATTGCCGAGGATTGATGATTTGTTTGATCAATTGAAGGGAGAAGTAGTGTTCTCTAAGATCGACTTGAGATCAAAATATCATCAGGTATGCATCAAGGAAGAGGATATCTTCAAGACTGCATTCAGGACCAGGTATGGCCATTATGAGTTTGTTGTTGTTCCATTCGTTTTGACTAATGGTCCAGATACATTCATGTGTTTGATGAATAGTGTGTTGCGTCCTTATTTGGAAAATTTTGTAATTGTATTCATTGATGACATACTAGTATATTCTACAAATGGGGAAGAACATGCTGAAAATTTAGCAGCAATGTTGAGATTGCTAAGAGAGCATCAGTTGTATGCTAAGCTTAGCAAGTGAAACTTCTTTCAGACTAAGGTACATGAGAACAACACTCAGGGACATTACTCATGTGTACGATAGGGTACTCAGGTTGTACGGATAAGGATATGATTGATCCTCCTTGGTTAGTGCCCTGAAATATTGGGCCAAGTACTACTATCAGACCCTTATGTATATTGTGATTTGTAGCACCTGACACTCCTTGAGACCATAGTTCCCTGGTCTCTCTCTAGATCACACATCATCTTTGCCAAATCAGATCTATCAGGTGTGGTTTTTTCGAAGCCACAACAATTAGTTCCGTCATTCAAATCTAGCTGTTTGGGTTCTGTAGCAGTCGCCACAATCAGATCCACCATTTAGATCTAGCAGCAGGGGTTTGAACACTGCCACATTCCTACTCACACTTTTCAGTTGAGGGTTAGCCGATAGATTTGACTATTTTTGTGGGCCCCTATACCTAGGTGTGGCTATTGCAGGACATTGGGCAGAATCTATTTTTCTAGTTTTCAGCTACTGCAAGTCTGAGAACCTCTCAGGACACTTATAGGAGACTTGGCCTATAAGAATTGATGAGCCCCCAAATTGGGTAACCTATTGGGCTCATTTTGCCTAATTGTCCTTGTTCAATCCTCCATTTTTCATAGATTATGCATGTTTTTCTAGTATGTTTATGTTATTTGAATGAATAAGGGTGGTCACTCTACCTAGGAGGCTAATACGTGGTTATTTCAGGATTTTTGGACAAAATTTGGAGCAAAACCAAGCAATCATGGGTCAGCTGACAGCCAAGCTTGAGGGGAGGATTCGTAGGGAGGTTGTCTCTTGCATTAAATGGCCTTCCTCGAAATCTCCACCCTCAGCTCCGAGCTCCACAGACCACCAAAACGAGTTTTAAAGGCAACCAAGCAGTTTTGGGAAGAGTGACTGTTTACTAGCAGTTGGGACAGCTGAGTCCCTTGAATCTAGGAGGGATGCTAGCCCCCTCATATTGTACAAATAGGAAGGCCTCACCCTTCATAGTTTACTTTTGGAACTGTTGGTATTTTTGCACTATAGTGCTGTCATTTTGCTCAGCCTGTTTTCTTGTAGCTACTACTGTACAACTTTCATATGATGATTATTTTTGAATAATGAGAAACAGCTTTACTTGGAATCAGATCTAAGTTCTTTATAGGAGCCTACAGCTCTTGGGGTTGGGTCCAACCCGAGTGCTAAGGCCTCCTTTATGTATTGTTAGTTGTTCTTTATGCATTTGCAAAAACATTTCTGTTAGGTAGATTAAAGTTTGTTGATTAACTAGGTCACTGTTAATGGTTAGAAAGACTTTTGATGCTCAAATTTACTTGATAGGTTGTTAACGCAAAAAAGCTTCAAGAAAAGGGCCATCAAACATCTCTGGTTTCACCTCTCCTTCAGTAGGATCAAGAGCTGGGATCAGGATAACTCTGCTGCCCACAAAATAGTTATTTTTCTTTGCCATGCAATCACTAGTGTTAGATTTTCATGTGTAGAAGTTGGTTACAAGTTCAGAATTTTGCTTGCTTAGTTGCATGAGTTAAAATACATTGTTTCATTGCAGGTCACACTTCTGTTCATTCTCTTTACTGGCAGCTAGCAAATTAGGTCAACGTAATTAGTTTTTTTGAATTTACAAGTCTTCGTTGGATCAGTTGGAAAAACGCCTTGTAGAGCGCCTGTACCACTCCTTCACCTGCTTATTCTCCATCAGCACCATCCACTCCACCCTCCACTCAGAATCCTTGCCTCACATTGCCATTTTCTCCCATAACCCTAGTTTTGTGTGTAACATTGCTTCAGTATTCTTTGAACCAAATCCAGCCATCTACACCTGTCCACAACTCCATCCACCAAGTCCTGGACCATCTCCACCCCTCACCCTACCTCCACACTCACTCCTTCACCTTTTCCTCTCCATCCATCCACCAAAATCTCACTTCTGAACATCCTGTAGAAAATCACAGACATCCTGTAGAACCCCTGCAGACTTCCTGTAGAGGCTCACGAATGAGATTTCTTGATAGCCAAACTCGATGAAACTCTATGGAAGGGTGTTAGGGACCCCTTAGGCCCTCTCTGAACCTTCTTGACCTCCTCCAAGCATTTATTCTCACCCATCCACCTCTGCACAGCCCAAAAACAGTGAAAACATATGCATAATAACTCTGGAAACTTATTCAAAAATACAAAAAGATGTTTTTTTCAGATGTTATTGTAGAAGTAGCTTAGATGCATGTTTTTACCTTTCTAGAAATCAATGCCATCTCCTTCAGTAGCTTACATCCTCTTTCTTGCATCAGTAGGGTTAGCTGGTAGAATTAGGGTTTTCTAGGGTTTACGTTTCCTCTTAGCTTTCCAGTTTCTTTCTGCAAATAGATCAGCCTTCTTTAAGTTAGCTTTCATCCATCAGTTAAAAAGCTTCTTCTCAGAGCTCACAGAAGTTGGCTTAAGCCCCTAGCGGACTTGTGCTAGCTGACCAAGTGACAGCTGTAGCAAGAGCTGGTACTTGTGCATATAGCACCGTCGCTTCCAAGTTTGTTACGAACTACCGAGTTAATAAAAGTAAAGAAGGGAGTCCCAGGAGTTGTAGCATTATTGCTGTAATATTGGAGCTCACCAAGAATCAGGTCAACAAGCTGAGCAAGGTGGTACCATTCACTTGTTAGCGTCAAAATTTCGGGTGGTCCCAAATTTTATTTTTTTCGTAGTAACGACAAGTGCACCGGATCGCTGCATGGTACAAACCAGAGCTCAAGCTATGGCCAATGAGAAGATCGATACCCTTGAACAAAATTTGGACCCATTACTGAAGATGATCTAGACCTTAGCTGACACAATGAGAAAGGGCAAGTCAGGGGAAAAATCAGAGGCATATTCTTTTAATGAAAATATTGAGGGTGACTCTAGCCATTCTCTTCACCTCTTTGGAGACCACCAATAGTCCCAGCCACGACCACCCAAGTTGGACATGTATAAATTTGATGGCTTTCATCTGGCCACATGGCTAGCACAAATGGAGCAATATTTCACATTGAATCACATCAGAGATGATGCGACTCAGCTAAGTGTGGGTAGCATGTACTTGGACATCGAAAGATGGCAATGGTGGTACTGGCATCAACGTTGCTATGGAAGGCCCATGACTTGGTAGGTGGCAGTGGCATCAGCGTTGATATGGAATGCTCGTGACTTGGCAGGTATTCACAAAAGCCCTTACAGATCGCTTCGACCATGAATCTAATTTTTTGGGTCATCTTACTGAGCTCCGTGAGACAGGAATAGTACAAGAATATATTACAGCCTTTGAAGCCTTAGCCTTCCAAACAGGAGGTCTATGAGATTGTACTTGGAATGTTTTGTCAATGGTCTCAAAGAAGCCATACAAGCCCACGTCCGACTACAACACCCAATCTCATGGATGGATGCTTGCAAGTTAGCTCATGAAGTAGAACGTGCATTAGCAGCCCAGTCGACTCGTTTAAATTTCATAGCCAAGGGTCGCCCCACTGAAGCTCCAAGCACCACCTAATCACTTAAAGTTTAAAAGGTGTGACCCGCGGAAATGGTGGAAAGAAGAAAGCAAGGATTGTGTTACTACTGTGATGAGAAATAATCCCCAAGGCATAAATGCAAGGAACCCAAATTCTTTAAAATTGATTCTACTGACCATAGTTCATTGGAGGAAGCCCCACCATTTGAGGAACGAGAGGAGGAATATGAGGACAACCAGCTGGACAATATGCTCCCAGCTACACCTGATGAACTAGTTATCTTGCTTCATGCTTTGACAGGGATTTCCTCTCCCCAAACTCTCAAAATCAGAGGTTTTATTAAGCATCACCCTGTAGTAGTCTTGATTGATAGTAGCAGTACACATAACTTTATGCATCAAAGAGTCGTTGAAGCAGTGCATTGTTTTGTCAGAGGAGTCGTTAACTTCTAGGTCCAAATTGTCGATGGGAGGATAATGAAATGTGAAGGCCGCTGTAAAAATGTCAAACTTCAAATGGGGGATTATCAGCTAAAGACCCACATGTTTGCAATACACATGGGAGGGTGTGACATTTTCTTGGGTGTTGAATGGCTCCACACACTTAGCCCAATCACAATGGATTTCCAAGAGTTATATATGAGCTTTAAGAAGAAAAACCACACACATACCCTCCGTGGACTCCAAGTGGGTGCTCCCTCTATCATCAGCTCGCATAGGATGGAAAAATTGTTAAAAAAGGGCCAACATGGAGTTATAGCCCAATTTAATGCCATCTAGGCCTTCGAACCCACTTCTCTTCATATTCATCCTGAGATGCAACAGATATTAAACAACCATCTGCCGGTCTTTGACAAGCCTCATGAGCTTCTGCCCTCGAGAGGGGAACATGATCAAAGCATTACTTTGGTCCCATGGGCCCAACCACCAAATGTGTGCTCATATAGATATCTGTTTGCCCAAAATAATGAAATTGAAAAAATCATCAAGGAACTCCTGGAAGCAGGCGTAATTCGTCCTAGCATTAGTCCTTACTCATCACCTATGGTCATGGTACTTAAGAAATATGGGGAATGGAATATGTGTCCAAACTTCAGGGCCCTCAACAAGCTGATGGTCAAAGATAAATTTCCCATCCCAGTTGTCGATGATTTGTTGGATGAACTAAATGGAGCTCAATTCTTTACTAAGCTCGACCTTCACTCGAGCTATCACCAAATTCGTATGAAAGAAGTAGACATTCCAAAGACTGCTTTCCGAACTCATGAAGGCCATTCTGAATTCTTGGTCATGCCATTTGGTCTTTGTAATGCCCCATCCACTTTTCAGAGCCACATGAACCACCTAATCAAACCATATCTCAGAAAATTTGTCCTTGTTTTCTTTGATGACATCCTCATCTACAGCCACACTTGGGCCACACATCTTTAGCATGTAGATCTGCTCTTGCAACTGCTCTAGAAGCATAAATTATTTGTCAAGATGTCCAAGTGCTCTTTTGGCATGGAAGAAGTTGATTATTTGGGCCACATTGTGGGACGAGAAGGTGTCAAGGTGGACCCCAAAAAGATCTAGGCAATGCAGGATTGGCCTCAACCAAAGACCTTGAAGAGCTTGAGAGGATTTTTGGGTCTCACGGGCTACTATTGAAAATTTTTCCACAATTATGGTCGCATTGCTAGACCCCTCATTCACCTTCTCAAGAAAAAATCATTTCTTTGGAATGATGAAGCGCAACAGGAATTTATAGCTCTCAAACATGCCATGTGTTCCATTCTCGTATTAGCACTACCTGACTTCACCAAATCTTTTGTGATTGAATGTGATGCTTCAGGTACGGGTATTGGGGCGGTCTTAATGTAGGAAGGTTGACCCTTGGCCTTCACTAGCCAACAACTAAGTGGGACAAATCTGGGACAATCTACCTATGAGAAGGAGATGATGGCCATATTACATGCAGAGATACCTGGCGACCATACTTATTGGGGCGACATTTCCAAATTTTCACATACCATCAAAGCCTTAAATATTTTTTGGAGAAATGCCTATCCTCGCCAAAACATAATAAATGGCTTGCCAAAATGTTGGGATATGATTATGAGATAATTTACAAGAAAGGGCATGAAAATGTTGTAGCAGATGCTTTATCATGCCAATTTGAGGAGGAAAGCACCCTGCTCATAATCTCCCTTCCCATTCCAGAATGGATTGAAGAGGCTCACAAGGAATGGTTTTCATATCCTTTACTCTCCCAACTCATTAATAAATTGCAGGCAGATCCAAATTCCACAGCGGGCTACTCTTGGCAGGATGAGATTCTTCACTACAAGGACAGAGTCGTGATATCACCAACATCCACCCTCAAAAGTTGCATTTTGGCAAAGTTTCACTCATCTCCCATTGCAGGCCATTCCGGCTTTCAAAAGACTTATGCTCACACTTGATGTTCATTCTTTTGGACATGCATGAAAAAGACATTCTTACTTTTGTAGTTGAGTGTGACGTATGCCAGTGCCACAAAGGAGAAACGGTCAAATCTCCAGGCACATTACAGCCATTGCCCATCCCTTCCTCAATCTAAACATAGGTTTCTATGCACTTCATTACGAGTCTTCCGAAGTCAGGCAACAAGTTAGTCATCATGGTGGTTGTGGACAAAATTTCTAAGTATGCTCATTTTCGCACCCTACCCCACCCTTTTACACCAGCTTTGGTGGCTCAATCTTTCATGAACCAGATCTTCAAATTGCATGGCATGCCCACTTCCATTGTGTCTGATCATGACCCGATATTCACTAGTAACTTTTTGCAGGAACTCTTCAGGTTACAAGGTACCCAACTACAACTTAGTACTTCCTATCATCCCCAACTGATGGTTAAACTGAAGCAGTCAACAAATGTTTGGAGACCTACCTTAGGTGTTTCACTTCAGAAAAGAAACATCTATGGGTGCAGTGGTTACCTCTAGCCGAATGGCTGTATAACACTAACTATCATGCCACCACCAAAATGACTCCATATGAAGCAATTTATGGTCAACTCCCTCCTTCACCTGCTTCTAATATCCAGGGATGCTCGAAGGTACAAGCAGTAGATCAACTCCTACCGAACCGCACAACCATGCTGACCCACCTCAGAGAGAATCTCCATCAAGCTCAAAACTGCATGAAGCAACAAGCAGATCAACATTGTTTAAAATGCAAATTTCAAGAAGGGGATCATGTATTTTTGAGGTTGCAACCATATAAGCAAACATCACTCAAAGACAAGGGTTTTCAGAAATTATCTCCAAAATTCTACGGATCGTATCAAGTACTTCATCTCATTGGAGAAGTAGCCTACAAGCTAGATTTGCCACCCACAACAAAAATCCATCCAGTCTTCCATGTCTCATGCCTCAAGAAAGTGATTGGGAACCATTTCCGAATTCAAACCAGTCTACCAAAATTAGCTGAAGAAGGTTCAATCTAGCTCCAACCTGAACATGTTCTTGACACGTGGGAACGGCACTTGTGCAGCCGCATGATCAAGGAAGTCCTCATCAATTGGAAAGACACCTCTCCAAAAGATGCATCCTGGGAACCAGCCACTGTCCTTCTACAATTTCCACAACTCCAGCCTTGAGGACAAGGCTATTTTTATGGGGGAGGGCACGTTAGGGTCCAACCCTAACCCCCTTATTTATGTAATAGGGTCGAGTCATAGTTATAGTTAAGTAAAGAGTCAATAAAGCCCATATTAATAATTGTAAATGGTTGACCCACATTTAAAGAAGGGACCACAGTTAGTTGCAAATGGGCCATGGTATTAGCTAGATGGTATTAATAAGAACCATGGTATTGACCCATGGTATTGCATGTATGAATCTTATATAAAGGATAGAGACTCCCCTAGAGGAGCATCATGTCTTATTTTGTAATTGAGCCCAGCACTATTGGAGGTTGCCCCCTCGAAGAGGCAAGTGAACATTGATTTCCTTTCTGAATAATAAAATACTTGTTGTTATTTCTTATTGTTTTATGTTCTGGGTATATTTCTTCACATATTTGGTATTCTGGTATCTTCTCATAGGTCAAGAGCATAACAGACTGCCATTAGTGAGTTTGAATTCAAGATCAGATACATTAAAGGGAAGGAGAATCGGGTTGCATATGCTCATAGTAGGAAGGTATAGGTAAATCATATAGAAGCTATAAGCTCCTATGGGAAAGAGTTACAGGATAGGATCTTGCTGACAGGACAGTGGGATGACAAATACATTGAAGTCATGCATAGGTTACAATATATTACAAGCACATGTATAGGTTTAGGTGGAGGTATAGGTATAGGGAATGACGATGCATACTATCGTCTCACGGAAGATGGCTTGGTGAGGTTTCAAGACAGGGTCTATGTGTCTAATTGTAGTGAGCTCAAGAAGCTTATCTTGAGGGAGTTTCATGTGAAACCGTATTTGGGTCATCAAGGATATTAGAAGACATTGATGGTGGTGAAGAAGTTCTACTATTGGCCGAATCCAAAGAAGGAAGTGGCAAAGTTCATGGCTAGATGTTTAGACTTTCAATAGGTAAAGGCGAAATGCAAGCATCCAAGTGGCCTACGACAACCTATTGCGATTCTAGAATGGAAATGGGAGGTCATTTCCATCGATTTCATCACAGGTCTTCCAAGTACAGTGAAGCAACATGATTCTATTATGATCATGGTTGACAAGTTGAGCAAGGTATCTCACTTCATTTCGATGAAGACTACATATTGAGCCAATGAGGTAGCACAGGTGTTCATCAGAAAGATAGTGAGACTACATGGTGTTCGAAAGAATATTGTGTTGGACAGGGATGCAAATTTCACTTCCAAGTTTTGGAAGGAGATATTTGTAGGCTCGGGTATAGAGTTGGCCTTCAGTGTAGCTTATCATTTGTAGAAAGGTGGTCAAACAGAGAGGGTCAATAGGATCTTGGAAGATATGGTGAGGATGTATGTGATGCACCAGCAGAGGAAATTTGAAGAGTATATACCACTGGTTGAATTTGCATACAATAATGGTTATCAAGATTCACTTAGGATGAGTCTTTTCGAAGCATTATATAGATGAAGTTGTAACACTCCCATCAGCTAAAGTAATCAAGTGAACATAGTACTTATTGGACTGGATATGTTGGCAAACATGGAGTAGGAAATGTAGATTATAAATAAGAATCTAAATGTAGCATAGGATAGAAATAAGAGTTATGCATATCAACAGAGGGTGTTCAAAGAGTTTTAGGTTGGGGAGCATGTGTATTTGCACATCAAGCCCAAGAAAATATCTTTAAGGACCGACTTGTGTGCCAAGTTGACACCACAATATTGCAGACCTTTTGAGATCCTTGAGAGGATTGGACTAGTGCCGTATCGACTTGCACTGCCTCCAAAAGTTAAAGTCCTTGATTGTTTCCATATTTCATTGCTTAAGAAGTATATAAAGGATGTTTATCATGTTATTGATTGGTCTATATTGCAAGTGGGGCAAGAAGGAGAGTTCCAGTCAGAGCCTCAGTGCATATTGCAACGGAAACATCTCATGCTGAGGAACAAAGCCATAGAGAAAGTTAAAGTGTAGTGGAAGCACTTGTGGCCTGAAGAAGCTACATGGGAGATGGTGGATCAAATGTGGGCCCTATATCCTTCATTGTTTACTGGTTGAGGCAAAGAAGTTATGGTTTGATGTTGGTTTATGTTTGGCATATGTTTTGTTGATGTTTTAGTATATGTATTTATATGTATATGGATGTAAATTGTTAGAAAATTATATATTACGGAGAAATGGAACACATATGATATATTGCAGAAATATAAACACCGAAAACACGTAAAATAAGAGAGACATAGAGATACGTGGTTCACCCAATTTGGGCTACGTCCATGTAGAAACAGCCAATCCTTCCTTTTATATTATCCAGCAAAATGAAGAGATACAACCTATAGTAGATCCGTTGTAATTCCCTCTTCACTCTCAATCTTCTCTCTCTGCCTCACTCGGAATACAGATCTACATAGATGCAATACAATTCCCTCATATATAGAGAGGGTTTGCCTTCTAGGGAAAATAACCCTAAATTAAACATAACTTTACCGTCAGATCTCTGCCTAATGAATTACCCAGATTGACTATGGAATTACAACATTTTACAAGGCAATTTTAAATCTATTTTTAGCTTTAGGGGTGCTGCCCCTGATCCCTCTCTGGGGGGGCTCCTAAAGATAATTTTCGCCCACCCCATAGACCCCCCTTGCAGTGAAAATATTACGGGTGGCATTGCTGCCACATTACGAACAGGGGTCCAATGCAGTGATACCTCTGAATAAAGAAGTTAATCGTGCTCCACACCCAACAATCCCCCACTTGGAGAATGATTATAGCAACTCCACCGCTATTCATTTTCTAGAAAATGACTCCACTTTGGACCTAGTTTTTTGTCATCTTCTTCATCATACTTGAAGACCAATTGAAACTAAGCAGAATCTCAGTTTATCCCTAGTTACTACTTTTGTTAAAATATATGCAGGATTCTAGCTAGTGTGTATCTTTTCTAGCTTCAACTTTCCATCTTCCAACACTGACCGTATGAAATGGTACTTGAGATGTATATGTTTAGTCTTGGAATGAAATGTATAGTTCTTTTCAAGACGTACGACACTCTGGTTGTCATTGTATAACCTTCCCGACTCATTCTTCTTACCCAATTCATCTAGAAACCTTTGTAACCAAATCATTTATTTACTAGCCTCTGTGGCAGCAACATACTCTGCTTCTTTCATTGAGAGTGCAACAACACTTTGCGGTTTTGAAACCCTACTGACAGTTGTTCCACATATAGTAAACACATACCTTGTTGTGCTCTTCCTGTTATCTCTATCACCCACCATATCTGCATCAACATATCCCTATAGAGAAATGTTTGAACCACCAAAGCATAATGCTTGATTTGTGGTACCTCTCCAATCCCTGAGAATCCACTTCACTACCATCCAATGTTCTTTTCCTAGATTGTTCACGTACCTACTTACAACTCCCACTGCATGTGCAATATTAGGTCTTGTGCAGACCATTTCATACATTAAGATTCCAACTGCTGATGCATATGGAACTTTAGACATAGAAGCCATTTATGCTTGAGTCTTGGGACACACCTCCTTACTTAGTTTGAAATGGCTAGCCAAAGGTATACTAATTGGTTTTTCATTCTATATATTACATCTTTTCAACACCTTTTCTATGTACTCACTCTGAGACAATGTTAATTTTCAATTCTTCCTGTCTCTAGTTATTCTCATACCAAGGATTTGTTTTGCGGCACCCAAATCCTTCATTGCAAATGAGTTTGCCAATTTTATTTTGAGCACATTTATTTCCTGCATATTAGAACCTGCAACAAGCATATCACCTACATACAATAACAATATAATATGGCTTCCATCATTTTTCCTTTTGAGATAAACACAATGATCAGAGTGACATCTAGTATAACCTTGTTTAGACATAAACCTGTCAAATTGTAGATACCACTACCTTGGAGCCTATTTTAAGCCATACAAGCTCTTCTTCAACATGCACACTAGTTTCTCCTTCCCTTTTACCTCATATCCTTGTGGCTGCTGCATATATATCTCTTCCTCCATATCCCCATGGAGAAAGGTTGTCTTTACATCTAGCTGCTCAAGATGCAAATCTTCAGCCGCTACTAGAATTAAAATAGTTCTGATTGAAGTCATTTTAACAACAGGAGAAAATATCTGATCAAAGTCTATACCCTTTTTCTGTGCAAACCCATTCACCACAAGTCTAGCTTTATACCTTTTTCTACCTCCATCTTCTTCCTTCAACCTATAAACCCATTTATTCTACAATGTTGTTTTACCTGCAGGTAACCTAACTAAGTCCCAAGTCTAGTTATGTGATAAGGAGTCTATCTATTCTTTCATGGCTTACTCCTGCTTCTTCCTGGTTTCTACCTACACTGCTTCTTCATAACCTTCTGGTTCACCAGAATCAGTCAACAATACATAATATAATGAAAGAGAGTATCGTTCAGGGGGTCTACTTATCCTAGTAGATCTTCTAACACCACGTTCATGGGTTTGAGGTGCTTGTTGTTGTTGTGGTTTTTATTGTTGTTCTAGTTGTTGATCATTATGATTTTCATGCCCCTTCACTTTTTCTGTGATCTCATTAAGCACTGTGTATTCTCTGTTTTCATTTTCCTATTCCTTTCCCTACATCTGATCTTTATACAATAACGTTTAATTGAATATCACATCTCTACTCCTAATGACTTTGTGTTTTTCATAATCATAAAAGAGATAACCAAAATCATTAACACTATATCCAATAAATGTACATTTCTTTGACTTTTCCTCGAGCTTTATTCTATTTTCTTTATTAATGTGGAAAAAGGCTTCATGACCAAAAGTTTTTAAAAATGAGTAGTTTACCTTTTTACCTGTCCATGCCTCCTCTGGAATGCCACCATCCAAGGAACTTGCAGGCCCTCTGTTTATTATATAAACAATAGTATCTACAAGATCTGCCCAAAATTGTAAAGGAAATCCTGCATGCAATCTCATGTACCTTGCATGCTCCATGATTATCCTGTTCATCCTTTCTGACACACCATTTTCCTATGGTGTTCCTGGAACTATCTTCTTTCTACAAATTCCATTCTATGAACAGTACCTATCAAATTCTTTGCTACAATATTCACCTCCATTGTCTGATTTGAGACACGTCAACCATTTTCCTATCTCATTTTCAACCAAAGCTTTCCATTTCTATTGAGAGGGGAGTGCCCGATTCCACTAAGAGGTTGACACGTAGCGACTAGGGGACAGAGAAAAATGCTCATAACGGGTGGGTAACTCTCATGCAATTAATGCACCTGAAATTTCCATAAACCATTGGATTTGGAGGTGATGATCAATGGTGGAGATTAAAAGGCACTTTTGGGGCGGGTAACTGCCGTGCAAGTGGTCCCCCCCCCCATGAAATCAATGTCAGCCGTAGTATCTAGAGGTTGCGACCAACGATGGAGAACGAGCCAGATAAAGTGAAACCTCAGGAACTATGTTCGAGTGGGTTTAATGAAGGGTATGATCGCATCAAAAACATGTACCGGTATTGATCGGGGCAACATATTTGCGATATGCGATTAAAAAGCAGACCCGACAATATTTATATACATGGGTTTATAATACTTGAGATCCGGCTCAAGGGAATATGAAATAGGATATAAGTGGATACAAAAAAAGATATATGGTTCTTCAATGCGAAAGGGTATATATACCATACTCAGAGTAGGAGGAAATCCAAGTCATTACAACACCTTCGGCTTCAACAGCTAGCTCCAATGCAACACACTTCAATGAATGTATTATATGATAAATGAGATTTCGCAGGGATTTGACAGAGATGCCAACCTACAAAAGATGAAAAACAAAGGCAAAACAGAATAGGAGTTACAAATTAAAAGGAAGCCAAAAATATGGCGCCTGCTCTAATACCATGTCAGATTAGGAGGTAACTCCTCAAATCAAAACTCATATTATTCATTTAGGTTGTTCATTATTATATACAAGAGGGAGTGACGGTTCGGTTCATTTGCTGATGACTCTCTATCTTCTCTATTATTTATTTACATTAATTACAGTTTTACACCCAATCCCTCTCATTAGGTGTCAACAGTTTCTTTATGATAAGAGTGTGGAAGGCAAAATGGGTTTTAGCAACCTACAAGTTTCAAAGAGTCAAATCTCAAATGAGAAATCATATTTAAATTTGTAATTAAAATTAAGAATTTCCAATACAAATAATATTGATTAAAAAAATAGTACCTTCAATAGCTCCAACTTTGTGAAACCTCGATATATGCCTAGGCCATTGAATGATTGGTTATGGAAATTTGGATTTCTTTTGTTCCTACATATATTTCAATAATCCATTCAATCTCACCAATCTTGGCAAGCATAAGGCTCAATGAATGTACTACACATGGAGTCCAAAAGATGTGACCATATCAACCCTCCACAATCAAACCCGAAACTTTACAAACATGTGCGTTGTTCACAATGACTTGGAAAACATTATGTGACCCCACATTTTCTATTGCATCAATAAGAATTGTGGATATGGGTCATGGTTGGAATCAACCTCCTAGAGACAGCCCCTGGGTTGGAGGAAAATCTAGTGCCTAGGACATCTTAGATGAGTACTTGCAAATTTGCAAGAGTTGTCACACACACTCAGTATTTAATATGTCACGGAAAAGAAGTGATTTAGAACCCTCCTCTAGAGGAAACATATAACCATCAGATGAAAAATTAACTCACATAAACATCAATGCAACCATATGGTGGCCTTCATCACTTGGGTTTGTAGTTTAATAAACCATTGTAGTATATGGAATAGAAGAATTAAACTAGAAGGAAATTCAATACACGGGGCTTATCTTTAAGAATCCTATGCAGTAAATATCAGAGTGAAATGGATGAAGAAGAGATGGTGAATGGGGTGCAAAGATACATAGTATGCACTTTAAGGATTTGATTTCCATGTCCATATAGGTGTTATACATCAATATTTGACTTCAATGAATCCATACATTCATGAGAAAAACATCCAGCACTACTTATGATATAATCTGAGAAGAAAATGGAACACATATGAAGGTAACATAGCCAGAACACATACTATAAACTCAGGTGAGCCAAAATCGCCAAAAACTTGTATTAATCTTCAACAAAGCAATGATACATCAACAATGCACAACGTTTCTCTATTGGAAAGAAAAATTTCACAAAAGTTATGAACCCTCTTAGAATATCTTCTCATTGTCTTTATAGGGCCTCTTAAGGAGAACCCATTACAAAAAATATTCCTTCTTGATTTTGTTACAGAGAGTCATCATGTCAAAATTAAAGTATATAAAAGTTAATTTAATTTGGATGTTGGATTCACTAATAATGCAAATGAAATAGAAGAGGTAAATTTAAAAATATTCTTTCTTGATTTTGTTACAGAGAGTCATCATATCAAAATTAAGCATTACAAAAAATATTCCTTCTTGATTTTGTTACAGATGGACATCATGTAAAAGTTAAAGTATATAAAATTTGATTTAATTTGGATGTTGGATTCACTAATAATGTGAATGAATTAGAACATATAAATTTAAAATTTTCTGAAGGCTCTCAAGAGAGCCAAAAAGCTCATTTGGATGACAAAGTTGATGTAGGGGATGAGCTAACTTCTAAAATACAAATTAATCAGGTAACACTATAACAGGCTTTGCATTTGAAGTAAAATGTAAACATGATAAACTCGTTTGTTGTTTTGATTTTCTTATGTAATGGGCAATGAGCATGTCTTTGTTCATTTATAAGCTCACCTTGTTTTAGTTAGGGGTTTGCAGGAAGTCAGGTCTCCAATTTTGCACTTGGTTGGAAGGCCCTTTATATATGAGATTATACATCCTTAAGGATAGATTTAGATTATTATAAATGAATAATTTTATGCTAATAGAGATTATTAGTAATGAATAATTTGTCTTTCCTGTTTTTGTGAATAATTAGTAAATAATTTGAAGAGACATGACAAATTATTAGTGAATATTTTTTTGAGATAGGATAAATTATGTACGCCACACCTCTAGGACTTTTTCTGAATGTAGTGTTTGTTTTATGTGCTATTTCGGTCCGTTGAACGAGTTTTTCAGGTGGGTTTTCCTGACTAACCCAGTGATGAGCGCTAGTATTGCAACAAGGATGCTTCAACTCCTAGGCTACCAGCTTTACTTATCAACCTGGGGTTCATACAAACTTGGAGGTGATAGTGCTATATGCACAAGTAGAAGTGAAGGTCATGCCTCTTGTCACTGTTCATCTCGCAAGAGACCCCAGGGGTTCCAAGCGAGACTTCTATAGAGACAAAAGAAGCTTGATTCTTTGATGGAAGAAGAGAAAACCTATTCTAAGAGAGCTACTCTACTGTAGTAATGAAGAAAACAGCATGTAATTCCAAATCACACCATATCCTAATTAACCATTTAAACAACTATGCTAAGTAGAATTCCTAAATCAACACTAACCTAATGCTACTATCTAAGTTACAGAAGTAAAGAGCATCAAACTAAACTAACGTGTAAGCAAGGAAACTAAACTAAATTTGTTTTCACGTTTTTGGTTTTTTGGGTAAAATCAAGCATGCAAGGAGTCAAGTGGAAGAGCAAGAGAAGACTGAAATTAATGAAAGGAGGATGTAATGAAGTAGCAGTGCATGGGAACCATTGGATCAGTCAGATCAACGAACAATATAAACAAAAGACGAGCGACAGAGATCGTATTGCAGGAGATTAAGTGAATAGATGGACGAACAAGATTAACGAAAGATGAGCGACAAAGATCTTATCGTGAGAGATTGAGTTAATAGATGGTTGAACAGGATTAACAGAAGATGAGCATCGGAGATCTTATTGCATAGTTTACATGAATCGACGAACGAACACGATTAATGAAAGATGAGCGGCAGAGATCTTATTGCGGAGATTAATTGAATAGATGGATGGATCAAATTAAGTCACGTGGTGACAGAAGGAAAAAAACGTGTTGAATGATGGAGCGATCTTCGTAGGTGGTAAGCAGTTTCTCGCATGCCCTCAAAGTTGTAAGTGGAATTACTAAATTTTAGGCAGTTAGCCTAAGTGAGTGACATGTAGCACGAGAAAACCACTTTTCTCGCATGCTCTCAAGCGGATATCAGTGGTGCAATAATTCGCGCAAGATTGCATGATAGTCGTTGGATCATGTGGGATGGATCAATGGTGGAGATCGACCAAGCTAGTTGGTGATCAGGTGACGCAATGGCCGTTGGATCAAGTGAAACAAATCGACGGTGGAGCTGTGGAGCGCCTAAAGTCAAACATTGAAATGAATATAGGTGGTAAGCAGTATCTCGCATGCCCTAAGAGTTGTAAGTTGTATTTCTAAATTTCATGCGATTAGCCTAAAGGAGTGACACGTAACACGGGAAAACCACTTTTCTCGTGTGCTCTTGGTTAGGAATCAATCGTGAAATAATTCACGTGAGATTGCGTGATAGCCGTTGGATCGTGCGAGATTGATCAACAATGGAGATCAGCCAAGCTAGTTGGCGATCGGGTGACGCAATAGCCATTGGATCAAGCAAAACAGATCAATGGTGGAGATTTGGAGCACCTAAAATCAAATGTTGAAATGAATATGTGACACGCGGTGGATGGCAATTGGTCAGGTTTTTTGTGGATTGCATGGTAAGGAAATTTACGGGTATAATCTGATTAAGACGTGATTTATTAGCTTCTGCATGTATTATGAAGAAAGTGCTGAAGGAATGAGAATATGTGTGAGATATTATTACGGAAAGCGAGTGATGGAAAAGGATAACAATGAAATGAACCAAGTACTGAATTAAGTCGACAAACTCCAAAGCTCATGCAAGAACTAGAAATCTGTGTTTTTGGGGTTGCTGAAGGGTCTCTTCCTCAAGTCATGCTCCCAGAGGGAGGAGGTGAGGTCGAGACACCTATTGACAACCTTATGGGGATATTTTTCTCCTTTCTAACCTACTAATCGAAAGAAGTCGCAAATGGAAGCAAACTAAAACAAAACCAATCTACTCTACGTTGTTGTAATGGAAATGCGGCTACTTAATCAAATGAATGATTAAACCATGAATCTATGCGCTACACTGTTGTAATGGAAATGCAGCTATTTAAGAAAATGAACGGTTAAACCATGAATCTAGGCTAGCATACATGTACAATAAAGAGGATCCTTGGCTGATAGTGTTGGAAATAATACTGAGAGGGGGGGTGAATCAGTATTATCTAGCAATTTAACAAATCTTCCTTATTTGATCTTTTGAATTATTCTTGCATATCAGTACCATAAAATAATGAGCATGAACAAAGAAAATAGACAGTTACACCAAAGAACACAAGATGTAAGGTGGAAACCCAATGTGGGAGAAAACCACCTGCTGCAATATGTCTCTATCTTCTTTCAATTTAGAAATTCTTTTACAATGATTTTGTACTGGTGCAGTCCTTTACCAGTACGCAGGCTGCAACCTGCAGAGAGCTACAACTCTCTCTCGTTCTCCAGTCTCTCCTGGAAGGGAGCTACAACCCCCTACTTCTTTTCATGAAGAATCAAATGATCAACAAGTATACAACAGTTACAGTCCACTACAGTTATCAGATCAGTAATCACAGAACTAACCCAGAACACCTTATGTACAGAAAAATACAGTCAACAGATCATCTTAAGACAGGGACGCAACTTTTCTTTCTGTGGCCTGCGACTGGACGCAGTTTTACCTTCTACTGCTCTGCGTACTGACGCACTGTTCCTTTAAACTTCTCTGCGTACCGGCGCACCCAACAATGCTATCGTGCCGCGTCTTTTGCTTTAGAGACGCACCCAATAATACTATCGCGCCGCGTCTTTCGCTTCAGAGACGCACCTGAGCCCTTACTGTACTGCGTCTCGGCGCACTTGCACTTCACTGAACCTGCGTCCCTTCAGATATAAAAGATATGAAGATTTCAGAACTAGCCCAAACAGTCAGATCTACAGATCTGATCATGCGCCATAGAGATCACAGTCCATTAGAAGATTCGCCCTCATAGATCTGGACTAGATCACACCAAAAGATATTCAACCAAGATGATGATTAATCCAAATGAACTCCTTTGCTTTATATAGGCAAGCTCCTCCCCAAAACATGGAACAATACCACGAGCCGACACCATAGAAACACAAAACCGTCGGCTAGATACCACACAAGAAACCCCCTCGTGCTTTTCTCTGTCTTGAAATGTGTGCACTGGGTGGACGCACCCCCTGAACGGCTGGCCTGCGTCCCTGGACGCGGGTTCTGCATGGTATACCTGCGGGGACGCACTTTCTGAACAGATTGCCTGCGTCTTTCTTAAAAATAGAGAGCTGATCATCAAGAATAGTGATCTACCACCTGAATGGGTTGCCATCAAGGACAACACCTGAATCATAATGCCAACAATCTCCCCCTTTGGACTTGATGGCAACCTCATGATCTTCAGCTTCATTCTCCCCCTTTGACATCAAGGGCAAAGGGTATGCTCCCCCTATGCTCATGCTCCTCCAGATCTGCAAATAACCAGAAATCCACCATGAAAGAGATAGAGACATATTGCAGCTATTTCCAAGATCTCCTTCTTCATAATGCCAACAATGCATTATGTGCTCCCCCTGAGCCTGTACCACCAATAGGAAGAGGTTCAATAAGATGATGCATCAACAACCCCCAGCTTTTGCCTGAGGTATTCAAAAGTGTCTCTGGGCAACGGTTTGGTGAAAATATCAGCAACTTGTTCCTTAGAAGGAACATACTCCAACTTGACCTTCTGTTCAAGTACTTGTTCCCGGAGAAAATGGTACTTGATTGGTATGTGCTTGGTTTTTGAATGCATAACCGGATTCTTTGAGATGCTGATTGCACTTGTGTTGTCACATAAGATAGGGATTGGAGGTGTACAAGTGATTTGATAATCCTGCAAGGTCTGCATCATCCAAAGGAGTTGGGTGCAACAAGATGCAGCAGCAACATATTCCGCTTCAGCTGTAGACAAGGCAATTGAACTCTGTTTCTTGCTGAACCAAGATACCAGTCTGGAACCCATAAAGAACGCACCACCACTTGTGCTTTTCCTGTCATCCACGCTTCCGGCCCAATCTGCATCTGTATAAGCATGAAGAGTGAGATCTGTATCTCTAGGATACCATAAGCCATAATTTTGAGTCCCTTGAAGATATTTGAAAATTCTCTTCACTGCCTGAAGATGAGTCTCCTTCGGATTTGCCTGAAATCTTCCAACTATTCCAACTGCATGCATGATGTCTGGTCGGGTACCTGTCAAATATAGTAAACTTCCAATCATAGATCTATAGGTTGGTTGATGTACTGCTGCAGATTCATCATTTGCACTGAGACTACATCCTGTGACCATGGGTGTACATACTGGTTTTGCATCTTCCATGCCATATTTCTTCAAAATCTGCTTGAGATACTTGGTTTGAGATAAAAGGATTCCTCCTTCCTTTTGTTGGATTTGCAAACCAAGGAAGTATGTCAGTTCTCCTAGTAAGGACATTTCAAATTCTTTCTGCATGACCGAGGCAAAGCTTTGACTCATAGCTTCTTCATTGCTGCCAAAAATAATGTCATCTACATACACAACAAGTATTAGCAATTTGTCATTTTCAACTTTTATATACAGATTGCTATCTGCTGAACCTTTTGAAAAACCTTGTTGATGAAGATATTTGTCCAACCGGTAGTACCAAGCCCTTGGGCTTGTTTGAGACCATAGAGAGCCTTTTTCAATCGGCATACAAGATTTGGATCATTTCCAAGAATGAACCCATCTGGCTGTTCAATGTACACTTCTTCTTCCAAGTCTCCATTCAGAAAGGCTGATTTTACGTCCATTTGAAATACTTTGAAGTTCTGAAAACTTGAGAGAGCAAGGAACATTCGGATGGCCTCAAGTCTTGCAACAGGAGCAAAAGTTTCTTCAAAGTCTATTCCTTCTTGCTGCGCATACCCTTTACAAACAAGTCTGGCTTTGTTTCTAATTACTTCTCCATTTTCATTCAATTTATTTTTGAAGACCCATTTAGTTCCGATAACATTCTTATCCTTTGGTCTAGGAACCAGCTCCCAAGTGTTGTTCTTTTCGATTTGCTCAAGTTCTTCATCCATTGCTTTCACCCAACATTCATCTTTGCATGCCTCTTTCACATTTTGTGGTTCAGTAGAGGAGAGTAATGCCAAATAGCTTGAAGCTTCTGCAACTGTTCTTCTAGTTTGTATACCTGCTTCTTTCTGCCCCATGATCTGAGATTCTGGATGGTTCTTCTGAACATATCTGGATGGAGTCTTTTCTTCTATTCTTGTTCGTTCTTCTGCGTCTTCATGAGGTTCTTCTTGAGATTCTTCTTGAGGTTCTTCTTCTTCATCATTCTGTTTTTGAGGGTAGCTTTCATCTTCTTCGATGTCTTCACGATGTATTTGCCTAGGAATGTATCCCTTCTCATCAACCACTACATCAATGCTGTCAACAATTCTGCCAAGTCTTTTATTGTATCATTTGTATGCTTTGTTATGTGGAGAATAGCCAAGAAGAATGCCTTCATCTGCTCTAGGATCAAGTTTGCCAAGCTGCTCTTCAGTATTCTTGATATAGCATTTGCTCCCAAAGATTTTGAAGTGCTTTACCGAAGGAGTTTTACCACTCCAGAGCTCATGAGGAGTTTGAGTGCTGTTCACCCGGACATTTGTCTTGTTGAGAATAATAACCGCAGCATGTGCAGCTTCACCCCAGAAAGTTGCGGGAGTTCCTGATTCATCAAGCATAGCACGAGCCATTTGTTGGATTGTTCTGTTCATTCTTTCAACAACTCCATTTTGCTGAGGAGTTCTAGCCGTAGAGAATTCTCTCCTTATCCCATGTTCATCACAGAAATCGAAAAATTCATTTGAAGTAAATTCCCCACCTCTGTCGGATCTGAGGCACTTAATTTTGTGACCTGATTCATTTTCAACCAAGGCTTTGAAGGATTTGAATTTTTCGAATGCTTCATCTTTGTGCTTCATAAGTCCTAACCAAACAAACCTGGAGAAATCGTCAATAAATAATATCAAGTATTCCTCTCCTCTAGGTGTTCTTTTCCTGAATGGTCCACATACATCTGTATGTACTAGCTCAAGAGGCATGCTAGCTGATCCTTCTTTCTCTGGAAAGTTAGTCCTGGTTTGTTTTCCAAACTGACATGATCTGCATATGGTGTTGTCAGGAATTTTGATATCTGGAAGATCGCGAACTGCCTGATATTTGCATGCTTTCCTTATTTGTGAGAAGCTTAGATGTCCCAATCTTCGATGCCATAACCAGTGCTCTTCATCCTTGCTTAGATAGCATTGTTGTTGTCCTTCTTCAAATATGTATAGATTATTTGGAGTTCTTTTCCCTTTGAGAACTGTTTTTCCTGTATCAAGATCACGAACAAGACATCCATTTGATCTGAATATAACCTCGGTTCTTTGATCACACATCTGGCTGACACTTAGTAGATTATGCTTCAACCCATCAACAAACAAAACATTTCCAGCCTTAACATCTTCTTTTAAAGGAGCAATACCTTTTCCTTTTATAGTTGCAGGAGTATCATTTCCAAAAGAGACTTTCTTTCCCTTTTCTAAAATAGAATAAGACTCAAGTTTTTCTTTATCAACTGTCATATGCTTCGAACATCCACTGTCAATGTACCATAGATTTTCCTGTCCTTCTGCATAAAACGCTATCCCACATCTTTCTGTTTGAGGTTCCTTTATTCTCCATGTTTTGGTTCCTGAGGCTTGTTCCTTTTTCCGCTCTTGTTCCTTTCTTTCCTGAAACCTGCTTCTGCATTCAAAGTCTTCATGACCAAAATTATTGCAACTAGAACATTCAACTTCATTTTTAAGAGCCGAAAAGCTGTTATAGGTCTTTTTTGTAATCCCTGTCATACTTCTTTGTTTTTGAGCTTCCCTAGTCATGATTGTTTTATACGCAACACATTGAGCTGCTTTGTGACCAAAGTTATGGCAAGAAAAGCATTGTCCATTGAAGAAGCTTCTGCGGTTATTGAATCTACCAGCCAACTGATTGTAATTTCTATTTTCATCTATTCTTGAACCAAACTGGGAAGATTTTACCTGTGGCTGGTTGTGGCTTTTGTTCACCCTTAAGCTGGATTGCCCCTGATAGTTTTTGTTTGAAGTTTGTCCCTGCTTTACCTGATGATCTTCATTGTGCTTTTGCTCATTTCTTCTTGCTGCATCAAGATAACTTTTTGAAGTGGATGCTTGAGAAGTTTCTCCATTATAGCCCAGACCTGTCTTATTTAGTGGAGACCGCTGCACACTGATAATCTCATCCAAAGTTTCAGATCCTTTGACAAACTTGAGATTAATAGCTTTTGTTTTCTCAATTTCTTTTCTAAGACCAACAATTTCACCTTCTAATTTTTCAAGATGTTTTTCCTTTTCATCAATTTGAAATTGTAGAGTATCAATGATCATGTTCTTTTCTTCTATACATCTCTTGAGTCTAGTAATTTCATCATAAAGGTTATCCACATCTACAGCATCCTCATAATCATCATCTTCAAATGCCATTAACAACCTATATTTATTACCTTGTTCATCTTCATCACTGTTTGATAAGCCATCACTATCTTCATGGGTGGAATAGCTTTTCTTATTTGCACTTTGTTTCTTGTTCCATCTAGCTGGTTCCTTTCCTTTATCCTTATAAGGACATTTTGCAGCATAATGACCTACTCTCCCACAAGCAAAGCATTTGAAGGGTAGCTTACCTCTAAACCTTCCAGAACCCCTTTGAAGATTTCTGACAAAATTTGATTCTTCTTCCTCTTCTTCTGGAACATGGCTTGCTTCATAGTGATCTTCTTTGCCTGATGCCTTAAAAGCAGCCTCCCTTCTGTCTGATGGACCTCCCTTTCTCATTTCATAAGCATTTAGAATTCCATGTAGCTGAGACATAGTGAGAACACGAAGATTTTCCTTTTCTTCTATTGCAGATACTTTAGATTCAAACTTGGGGGATAATGATCTTAGAATCTTTTGAACTACTATAGACTCTTTTACTTCTTCACCCAAATTTTTCATACAATTAACAATCTCATCTACCCGAAGAAAATAATTAGCCACACTTTCATCATTATACATCTTGAGAGTCTCATATTGAATCCTGAGAGTTTGAAGTTTAGCTTGTTTTACCTGTTCATCTCCTTCATAGCTCGTGATCATTTTGTCCCATATTTCTTTTGCTGATTTGAAGTGCATTACCTTCATGAATTCTGTTTGGGATATACTTCCTAATAGAGTACTGACTGCTTTTGCATTTGTTTCATACTTCTTTTTCTCAGCTGGATCTGTAGGAGTGGCTGAAGGAAAAGCATAGCCTGTTTCTACAATGTCCCAAACTTCTGTACCAAGAGATTGAAGATATGCAGTAACTCTTACCTTCCAATAATTGAAGTTTGTCCCATCAAAAACCAGTGGCCTGATTGATGCTTCTCTCTCGTAGTTGCTCATGATGAACGATCTACCTTCAAGCGATCAAGCTTTTCTTAAGGACCTGCTCTGATACCAATTGTTGGAAATAATACTGAGAGGGGGGGTGAATCAGTATTATCTAGCAATTTAACAAATCTTCCTTATTTGATCTTTTGAATTATTCTTGCATATCAGTACCATAAAATAATGAGCATGAACAAAGAAAATAGACAGTTACACCAAAGAACACAAGATGTAAGGTGGAAACCCAATGTGGGAGAAAACCACCTGCTGCAATATGTCTCTATCTTCTTTCAATTTAGAAATTCTTTTACAATGATTTTGTACTGGTGCAGTCCTTTACCAGTACGCAGGCTGCAACCTGCAGAGAGCTACAACTCTCTCTCGTTCTCCAGTCTCTCCTGGAAGGGAGCTACAACCCCCTACTTCTTTTCATGAAGAATCAAATGATCAACAAGTATACAACAGTTACAGTCCACTACAGTTATCAGATCAGTAATCACAGAACTAACCCAGAACACCTTATGTACAGAAAAATACAGTCAACAGATCATCTTAAGACAGGGACGCAACTTTTCTTTCTGTGGCCTGCGACTGGACGCAGTTTTACCTTCTGCTGCTCTGCGTACCGACGCACTGTTCCTTTAAACTGCTCTGCGTACCGGTGCACCCAACAATGCTATCGCGCCGCGTCTTTTGCTTTAGAGACGCACCCAATAATACTATCGCGCCGCGTCTTTCGCTTCAGAGACGCACCTGAGCCCTTACTGTACTGCGTCTCGGCGCACTTGCACTTCACTGAACCTGCGTCCCTTCAGATATAAAAGATATGAAGATTTCAGAACTAGCCCAAACAGTCAGATCTGCAGATCTGATCATGCGCCATAGAGATCACAGTCCATTAGAAGATTCGCCCTCATAGATCTGGACTAGATCACACCAAAAGATATTCAACCAAGATGATGATTAATCCAAATGAACTCCTTTGCTTTATATAGGCAAGCTCCTCCCCAAAACATGGAACAATACCACGAGCCGACACCATAGAAACACAAAACCGTCGGCTAGATACCACACAAGAAACCCCCTCGTACTTTTCTCTGTCTTGAAATGTGTGCACTGGGTGGACGCACCCCCTGAACGGCTGGCCTGCGTCCCTGGACGCGGGTTCTGCATGGTATACCTGCGGGGACGCACTTTCTGAACAGATTGCCTGCGTCTTTCTTAAAAATAGAGAGTTGATCATCAAGAATAGTGATCTACCACCTGAATGGGTTGCCATCAAGGACAACACCTGAATCATAATGCCAACAGATAGGGTTGGGCCCTAACCCAAGAGCTTCAGCCCTCTGAGTTAACTCAATGCTGGTTCAAAACAAAACTCATTCTTATTATCAAAACAATGGATTACATCAAAAACTATCACAAGTCTTGCATCTTGAAAATAGAGTAAAGTTTTACAATCAAAAGTTTGAATCCTACTGAGGTCCTAGGCCTCTCTACTTATACGATTGAAGTCTCTAACAAATCCCTTAAAATTAGGGAGGCTCGGCTCCCAAACTCAAGATAAACTGGTTCTTTGACTTTCACTCGCTCAGCTACCTTCTAGTCCTCATGATTTGGTTGTTTGCACTCCGAGCTGATGGAGGAATATTCAAATGGAGGGGTATTAAATGAGGAGTATTTCCCTCCTATAATTCCTCTCCCTTGTCCCATTCGATTTTTGACCAAGGCCTTTGCCAAAATTCCTTTCTTTTATCCTTTAATCCTTCGTTAGATTCACATTAGACCACAAAGAAAAATATCCAACTCTAACTCATCTCATAAACAAAATATAATCAAAAGTATGCAATAAGTTGTGAGAATAGCTGGTTTGACTAAGCTAGGAGGTGAATTAAGTCCCATATAATTACCCAATGATGAGGCTCATCATCACTCCCTTACTTAAAGTGTTGTTCATCCTCTAAGAAACTTAGTCAATGTCCATGTCCTTCATGGCTCTGGTAGCCTCTTTGACATCTCATGCCTTTGTTGTGGTCTCTTCTTCTATTCATAGAAGCCTACTTTCCTTTCTACTTCTTCCCACTGACTCTTTTCCTCTTCTTCTTTTCTCCCTTCTAGCATCTCTAGGAGTATTGGTGGGCTGAGTTTTAGACCTATCCAATTGACCTTCAACCTTTGTATTGATTGCTTATACCCAAGTGTCATGTTGAGTGCCTCTCTCCACCATTAAGGGGAGTGATCTTCTCTGATCTTCAAGTTGTTTGGTAGTGTGTTCCATCTCCTGAAGCAGGCATGTATACTATCATCTCCTAGCAGCCTAAGCATATCCTAAAAATGTGAAATTTCTTGCTCTTGGGCAGCAAGATATCTAGGTTCTAGCTGAGGATCATTTGTAATTAGATTATGGGTGTTGATTAGGGCCTTGGGATTTGATTGCTCATCTCTGATGAAAAGAGGTTCATTCTGCTCTCTGGCCAATATTATTTTCATCTTTGCAGCCCTTGACTCCTCATGGTTCATCCATGATGCCAAAGCCATTAATTGTAGATCTCCTAGCTCGGCATTAGGATCCCAAACATTCATGTCTGTGAGGGCCATGTTGTGCAAGTAAAACTCAACCATTTTTGGCCCTATCTTCTAGTGTACTTTGATCACAAAGATCAATAAATTGCCTGTAGTCATGAAATGGCATGGTGCCCCTTTGTGCTAGTGTTTTAGTCTGAAATTACAACCATTGTTCTCTGAGGTAAAGAGCATAGGATTTAGCTAGCAGCCTACACTAGATGGCCTCCAAGGATAGGCTTGCCATACATGCTATTTGGTTTTCCCTTTCCTACAGTTGTCCTCTCAACCATGCATTTTCCCTCTCAAGTTGATCTCTCATTATTGCTTCTCTGTCCCTTAAGCCACTTAGCTCTTTGTTTTTCTTATCTTCTTCCTCTTGTTGTTCTTTCTCATCTCCATCAGTTTCTTCCTTCATTTCCTCCTTTGTTTCAGCATCATCCTCCTTCTCTTCTACTTCATCATGTTCCTCTGTATTATTTTCTTCTTCATCCATATCATCCCCATCTAGCTCTGTATCTTCATATTCTTGTTTTTCCTCCTCCTCACTGACAGAAGGATTAACATCATAGGTGAGGGTTTTGATGTCATCCTCTGCTGGTAAGTCTCTGAAGACTAGCCATATTATAGGGATCCTAAGGTTTTGGAGGGCATCCTCAATGAGAATCCTGATCAACCCATGGTAAGCCAATTGTTGGGAATTCCCATTATTTACTTTGTTGTTGGAATCTATGAGTGATTTCATTAAGAAATAGGGTATTCTGAGTCTTTGGTAAGCTGGTGTTTCTACCCCAAATATTAATTCTTCAAGCATCCTAAAATGGTAGCCATAAACAACATTGTATCTATGGAATGGCAGATGAGGTGACAGGGTACGGTGAATGAGGTGGACAGTAATGAATGAGGGTGGTGGATTATGTGGAGGAGATGAGATGGAGTGGAGCGATGGGGTGGCCCACTACGGGGGTATGGAGTGTACAAGATGTTCATCAAGCTTGAACCCCCCTACAGCAATCTCAAGCTGTAGATCTCAGTCAAACACCTTGATGTCATGGTCAACTGCGGGGGTTGAGCCTGATTTATAACTCGTGCTCATTGCTCCCCCACAAAGCACTTTATCTGCCTCTCGAACCCACACTTACTTAAACCTTGTGCTACTGCTCAGACTTTAATATGGTTCGGGGCCCCACCTTACATCGGATTTGAATGCCATCAAAAATGAATCACTGTTTTCGGACTCTTGCATTCTCTTTTGATTTTAAAAAGAATTTCCCTTTCGCCACCTCACTGTTTGCTTTGTTGAAGGTGGCCAAGTTAACTGGCCACCTTTTCACTTATAAACCAACTACCTGGTAACCCTTATAACTTTTGATCAAATGATGCATATAAGTGAGTGAGAAAGATACTTACCTGTGGTCTCGATGGCATGCTATAATTGTCGAAGATCAGAGGTGTTGTGTTGTTTATTTGTTGCATGGTCATTCTTCTTCCTCCTCTGCTATCTGATGTCTATTGTTTGTTGTCTGTTGGATCATCCTAGTGAATACATGTAGCTGGTGATTGATATTATGTGGGATACGTTGTTGGGGCTATGAGGATGCTACAATGAATTGACAAACGGAGTAGGAGTGTGTGTGGAGCAAGGGACATTCACGTGATGCTCTTACTCTCCTCTGTTTTCCCTTTTTTTCTTTTTTCTATAACTTGCAGAGACTGATCTCTTTTTGTTTTTAATGGTGAGTGCAGGGATGATGGTAATGGACGAGGTAAGGGGTTAGACCATGTCTAGATGAATTTTGGGGCCCTAACCAACCTACCATTCACTCTTGGATTGCTTCCTGTAGTTTTTTTAGGACAGCAAATAAAATGAGTGGTAGAAAATAGATGAGGGTGATGGATTGACATGGCCTTGCCCTTGTTGGAGCATTTGAGCAAAGTAGAAGAAAGTCAAAATTTGACTTCTTTTGACTAGGCTTGACCAATTGTCATTTTGGTAACAACTTGTTCTTGCTGCTTGCAGATGTTGGAGAGTACATGCATTTATCAAAGAGATGCATGGAGCAAGGATTTCTTTTATTTATTTTTTCTTCTAGGCCTACTAATGCCTTAATGAGATTTTCAACTAGTAGGATTGCCTAGGCGCCTCAAAGGAGGTTTTCACCTAGGATCTTTTCTTTTTTCTCTTTTTTTCATTTTTCCCAACCCATTGACTGCCTCATGGAGGTTTTCAATCAATGAGCCAATCTGAGGCACCTCAAAGGAGGATTTCACCTGCGATTTTTATTTTTTTCCTCTTATTTTTCATTTTTTTTTCTCTACCCTACCCTACTTGAAAAAAATCACTTTCAAGTATAAGAATACTTCCAATGGAGCCATGTGCACATCAAGATGACAGAGAAAATGATGTGGAGACTTGAAATGTATGTGTTGACATGTACCTGGATTTCAAAGACCAAATATTTGACTTTGAAAGGATCAAGCATAGTTGAGGAAGAGAGTGATGTTGCAACTTAGTCACTGTTTGGAACGATATTTCAATATAGTTGTGATGTCATTGGTCCTTTTGCTGATCTGGATAATTCTTCATGTTTTCTTCTACCATGACCTTCAAATCTTCCTATTTTTGCTAATTTCTCTCTTGAATACATGGAGGATTTGATGGTAACCATGAGGGAGTTCTCTCATCTCTGATTTTGATGTCTTATCTTCATCAAGTGCAGCCCCTGATTCTATGGTTTTCTCATTTGAATCTTCTTCTTTTGGATGTGGTCCTTCAATGATATCAAGATGATCTATTTTTTGCAATACTCTTCTTGAGTTATGGTGGATACCATTGATCTCAAGAGGAGATGTTTGGAAGTGTTGTACTTGAGCATTGTAAGTGGTTTGAGCTACTTCAATGTGTGGGCTTGGGAATGGTGGTACAGGTAGTTGAGTGGGAGTGTATATTTGAGATGGATGTGGATGTGGATGGGGTTGTGGTTGTGGTGGAGGTGAATGGTAAGGATAACATGGAGTTTGGTATGGAGGACATTGAGGAAAATACTGAGGATATTGTGGATGGCTCCCATAAGTTCCTTGCCAACCTTGTTGCCAAGATTGGTTTTAGGGTTGAGATGGCCATTGTTGCCAAGGAAAAAGTGTGTTCCAATTACTTTGAGTTGGATGTGCATAAGCTTGAAATTGTGAATTAGGCTCTTGCATCATATCAGGCTTAATAAGCTGCCACGGTCCTCTTGGAGCTACATAACATTGCTGCATTGACAATTGACTTGCTTGATTACCCTCTTGGTAAACTTCCTTCAACCTTGGTAATGAAGGACAATGTTTGACATCATGTGATTTTGAAACACAAATATCAACATTTTCTTCTCCATCATCTTTCATTTTTAACATTTCCACTTGTTTTGTTAGATTGCTAAGAATTTTTGTTTTAAAATCACTAAACAAATTTCCAAGTTTAGCTTGACTTATCGATCTTGATGCTAATTTACCTACTCTTGCTTTTCCTCTTGATATGTGTTTGCATGTTTCAGAAATTTCCTCAAATGATGATTGATATACATCACCTCTACTTATGAGATTAAGGATATCAATCCACTCATCCCTAATTGTTCTAAGTAAGAGGGTTTTTAGTGTGTCGGATCCTAAATGATGTAGGTTTTCCCTTTTTAGATTATACATGAACCTCTCTATTAGATCCTCTAGACTCTCATCTTCTCTTTGTTTCATTCTAAAGATTTCTTCTTTAAGATCATGATCTTTATATTTTTCTAGGAATATATTTTTCATACCATTCCATGATCTTATTGAATTAGTCCCTAAACTCATGAACCATTTAAGAGCTCTATCCTTCAATGTTGCCAAAAACAATCTCAGTTTTTGAGTTTTTAATAAGTAACCATAAGATCTACAAACAATCTCAAATTCAAAGAGAAAGGTTTCTAGATCCTATGACCTTAGACTATGAAATTTTGGAAGAAAAGAGGGAGGGATGTTCTTCATTTGCAAACTACCATCAGTATCTTGAATGGGAAATCCGAGAGGATCTTCCTCATTGTCATCATCTTCGTCCATTTCTTCTTCTACCTGCAAAAGTGAATGTTGATGCTTACTGCACCATGTGATCAAATGGGGGGGTGGGTTGCTGTTGGAGAATTTTGTCTTTGTTTTTATGATTGAATGAAAACTATAATGCAATGCAATTTTCTACTTTTGAAATTAAATATGCCTAATGAAAATATTTTTTTTTACAAAAAGTAAAAAGAAATGAATCAACTAGGAAAGGAAAGCAGATAATGACAACTGAAAGAAAGGAAGCTACTAGATTACTTTTGTAGAAATAAACTAATGGCAGAAGATTGGAGACTAGAAATAGAAGAAAAGAAAGCAATAATCACATCCTACTCAGACATCTCCCCGGCAACGGTGCCAAAAAGTGATGAGAGCCAATATTGCAGCAAGGATGCTGCAACTCCTAAGCTACCAACTTTACTTATCAACCTGGGGTTCATACAAACTTGGAGGTGACAGTGCTATATGCACAAGTAGAAGTGAAGGTCCTTCCTGTTATCACTGTTCATCTGACGAGAGACCCTAGGGGTTCCAAGCCAGACTTCTATAGAGTCAAAAGAAGCTTGATTCTTTGATGGAAGAAGAGAAAATCTATTCTAAGAGAGCTACTCTACTGCAGTAATGAAGAAAACAACATGTAATGCCAAATCACACCATATCCTAATTAACCATTTAAACAATTATGCTAAGAAGAATTGCTAAATCAACACTAACCTAATGCTGCTATCTAAGTTACAGAAGTAAAGAGCATCAAACCAAACTAATGTGTAAGCAAGGAAACTAAACTAAATCTATTTTCACGTTTTTGGTTTTTTTGGTAAAATCAAGCATGCAAGGAGTCAAGCAGAAGAGCAAGCGAAGATCGAAATCAATGAAAGGAGGACGTAATGAAGCAGAAGTGCATGGGAACCGTTGGATCAATCGAATCAACGAACAGTATAAACGGAAGATGAGTAGCAAAGATCGTATCGCGGGAGATTAAGTGAATAGATGGACGAATAGGATTAATGAAAGATGAGCGGCGGAGATCTTATCGCAGGAGATTGAGTTAATATACGATTGAATAGGATTAATGGAAGATGAGTGGCAAAGATCTTATTACGGAGTTTATGTGAATTGATGAATGAACAGGATTAACGAAATATGAGCAGTGGAGATCTTGTTGCGGAGATTAAGTGAATAGATGGATGGATCACATTAAGTCACGTGGATACAGAAGGAAAAAAAGTGAGGAATGATTGAGCGGTCTTTGTATGTGGAAAGGAATTTCTCACATGCCCTCAAAGTTGTATGCAGAATTGCTAAATTTTATGCGATTATTCTAAGTGAGTGACACGTAGCACGAGAAAACCAATTTTCTTGCGTGCTCTCCGGCGGATATTGGTCATGCAAGAATTCACATGAGGATGCATGATAGCGGTTGGATCATGGAGGATGGATCAATGGTAGAGTTCAGCCAAGCTAGTTGGCGATCAGGTGATGCGATGGCCATTGGATCAAGTGAAATAGATCGACGATGGAGATGTGGAGCACCTAAATTCAAATGTTGAAATGAATATAGGTGGTAACTAGTATCTTGCATGCCCTAAGAGCTGTAAGCTGTATTTCTAAATTTCACGCGATTAGCCTAAGTGAGTGACGCGTAGCACGGGAAAACCATTTTTCTCACGTGCTCTCGGTCACGTATTGGTTGTGCAATAATTCATGCCAGATTGCAGGATAGCCGTTGGATCATGCAGGATTGATCAACAGTGGAGATCGGCCAAGCGAGTTAGCGATCGGGTGAAGCGATAGCCATTGGATCAAGCAAAACAGATCGACGATGGAGATTTGGAGTGCCTAAAGTCAAACATTGAAATGAATATGTGACACACGGTGGACGGTGATTGGTCAGGTTTGTTGTGGATCGGACAGTAAGGAAATCTACAGGTATAATCTGATTAAGATGTGATTTATTAGCTTCTGCATGTATTATGAAGAAAGTATTGAAGGAATGAGAATATGCGTGAGATCTTATTACAAAAAGCGAGTGATGGAAAAGGATAACAATGAAATGAACCAAGTACTAAATCAAGACGAAAAAAATCTAAAGCTCACACAAGAACTATAAATCTGTGTTTTTGGGGTTGCTGAAGGGTCTCTTACTCAAGTCATGCTCCCAGAGGGAGGAGGTGAGGCCAAGACACCTGTAGACAACCTTATGGGGATCTTTTTCTCCTTGCTAACTTGCTAATCGAAATAAGGCACAAATGGAAGCAAACTAAAACACAACCAATCTACTCTATGTTGTTTAAAATGGAAATGTGGCTACTTAAGCAAATGAACAATTAAACCATGAATCTATGTGCTACGTTGTTGTAATGAAAATACAACTATTTAAGCAAATGAACTATTAAACCATGAATTACGCTAGCATACATGTACAATAAAGAGGAGCCTTGGTTGCTAGGGTTGGGCCCTAACCCAAGAGCTTCAGCCCTCTAAGTTAACTCAGTGCTAGCTCAAAACAAAACTCATTCTTATTATCAAAACAATGGATTACATCAAAAACTATCACAAGTCTTGCAGCTCAAAAATAGAGTAAAGTTTTACAATCAAAAGTATGAATCCTACTGAGGTTTTAGGCATCTCTACTTATACCACTAAAGTCTCCAATGAATTCCTTAAAATTAGAGAGGCTCAGCTCCCAAACTCAAGATAAATTGGTGCTTTGACTTTCACTTGCTCAACTGCCTTCTATCCTCATGATTTTGTTGTTTGTACTCCGAGTTGATGGAGGAATATTCGAATGGAGGGGTAGTAAATAAGGAGGATTTCCCTCCTATAATTCCTCTCCCTTGTCCCATTCGAGTTTTGACCAAGGTATTTGCCAAAATTCCTTGCTTTTATCCTTTAATCCCACGTTAGATGCACATTAGACCACAAAGAAAAATATCTAACTCTAACTCATCTCATAAACAAAATATAACCAAAAGTATGCAATAAGTTGTGAGAATAGTTGGTTCGACTAAGCTAGGATGTGAATTAAGGCCCATATAATTACCCAATGATGAGGCTCATCACCCAGTCGAACTTATGAAAGTGCAATATGAAAATTTTAAAAAATATATGTTTTATATGGGAACCCAAAGCTCAACATACTAGACCTATTGCCTTTTTAAAAATTTGCAGTTCAAAATGTTGAAAAATGCATTTTGTAGACAACATGTAGGCGGTCCTGGTAGTGATATCATAATGCATGCAGCATTCCCTAAGTTGAACCATGCGCATAGATAAATGGACACCCCACAAAAATTCAAAAAAGTAAACGAAATCCAAACTTGTGGGGTCATTGCCTAGTGAATCATCCACGGAACTTTGCACTATTTGAGAGGGAACCCATGAAGAAATGTTGTTATCCTCAATGTTATCCAAACCTGTGGAGTCATTGCCTAGTGAATTGTCCTCAGACCTCTGCGTTGTCTGAGAGGGAACTCATGAAGAAATGCTGCCATCCTCGATGTTATCCTTATGTTGCAAGTGTGATTGTCTCAACCTATCACTATCCTTGTGCCAATGGCCGACAAACGCATAGAAAAGAACAATGAGGGACCGCACATCTAATTAAGCCAAAAAAAACCTAAAACTAAAATCCAAAAACTAAAAATTGCGTTGAATAAAAATCTAAAATTTGAAATTCTACATGTGATTCGTTTCCGAATTGCGGGATCTATTTTCAAAGTTAGGGATCCATTTCCATCGAACAAGGATTCGCCACGTTGTCAGTTCTTGGACATATATAGGCAGATCTAGATCAGATCCATGGATCTTGGACTCCAGAGTGTTGGATCCAGAAACATATATCATGGAGTTCTTATATTCTTAAAAATCCATGGAGGTCTGAATGGTTTCGATTATGCAAGAGTGGGAGACTTAGGAGTTGGGGATTCAAACTTTAGGATGGACATGTAGATTATCTAGCACTAGAGTTGTCTTGCCATGTACTTCTGTGATGCAACATGCCTAGGGTGTGCAAACCCTAAGGAAGACAACCATGCTACTGTGAAGAGCTTATGTGATGAAAAATTCTTGTTGAAGCCAAGGAGGTCATGCCAATGTTGATGCTTACTTGTTGAAGATCTTTGGTGGTGGATAATGTTTCCATGGTTTGTATGGCTAGGGTTTTAGAGAGCTTGAATATTTTAATGTACATCTACTACATTCTTATGTGTGTGTGTGTGCGCGCGCGCGCGTGAATTTTCTAGCTGTCCAATACTTGTGCAAATGCAGATTTGATTTCAGCTTTCATTGTCTTCTTGATTCAGTAACTTCCAATGTTTATCATGAAAATTTTACAAATTTAAGAGATGAAAATGTCATGCAATTTAAAATATAATTGGAAGATAAAAGAGCATTTGATCCATTGTAAAAATTTGTTATCTTAAGGCGAGTTTCAGATCTAGTAAATTCTTGTAAAAGTGTGCTCCAAGGACCAAGGCCCGAAACTTGTTTCCATGTGTTTAGTATCTTTACGCTTGGGTTTATTGGAGTGTTGGGTTGAAGTGTGATGAAACAATGTTCATTGTTTGCTGCTGTAAACTAATATTCAAATCAAACAGGTATGAGGTCGAATTTCTAAATTAATAAAATCAACAGTATTCTCTATATTAAACCTGGTTAATGTAAAATTTCTAGTGCTTTATTAAGGGGTATAAATTTTGTAAAGGCCCAACTGCATATGCAGACACAGAGCTTACTCTAAGGCCTTCAGGAGCCTTTTACGGATAAAAAATTTCATGCTTGAAACCATGATGCAGGCAGAACTAAAGGCAATACCACTGGGGTCCCAGCTTTTGCAAGGAAACTAAATTTTGTTTATTGTAGTCATTTGTTGAACACCAATAAAATCATCTTAAGTACATAACATAGCCATGGGATTGTTATAAGTGCCATGACTCTCAGGTGCTCTTGTTATGAGATGATGATATGATAAAATTCTATGTTGAGCATACCCCACTCAAAAGGTAAAGAATGTGGAAATTGCATGCACTCAAGCAATTAATTCAAAACTGAAATTCCACCTTCTTCCAAGAAGGTTTCCTAGATTTTAGCCAAGGAATTTTCAACCCTTTGAACTGTTGTCAAATTACTTAAGAAATTGTCCTTACACTTGATTCAATCAACAAGACATAAATTGTTGTAGATAACAAAGCATAAATAACATACATAAATGAAATTCAAATCTAAAAATGGCACAATATGTCGACGACAGAAAACTTCATATATAAGCTCAATATGAAATACAAGTACATGCCATAGCCTTCTCTCAAGGCTGCTAGTACTAAAAACTCCAACCATACAAAATTCCCTAGCTATGGTAAATCATTAAACCCTTGCTCAGTAGAGAAGATCTAAGTGCAAAAAATTTCAACACAACCTCCAAGGCAAAATATCCTCTTTCATTTATATTCACGAATCTACCCTTGGGTTTTCTCTCAAAACTGTAATCTCAATCTCGAAGGGATAAACCCTAACCCTAGAACTCTAAGATGCCACTAGAAATTCCAAGAAACCTTAGTAGCTCAAGAGACATGGAAAGAATACAAGTACAAATGAAGACTTGAGAGAGAGAGAAGACTCTCTTCTCTTAATCACTTGTCACAAGAGCGAATACAAGTGAGTGAATGAGTATGTTTGATCATCATCTCCAACAAATCCTCCACAAGAGAAAACCTTAGTCACAAAACCAAGAAATCCTCCTTCCCTTCCATAGCTTGTCCCAAGGTTTCCTCATGAACCCTAGCAAATCTATCCAATAATTCAAATACAAAAATACAAATGATGATTTAAAAGAAAGACTCTCTCCTTCCACTATATGAGGTAAGAGAGCCCAAGCCCTAACAATCAACGTATGTGGACCGAAGCCCCGACAATCAAACTACACAAGCCTTTGTAGACCACAAAAGTGAGATACTTTATACATGTCAAACTCTAACAATGGCAAACCATATTCAGCCGGTTTCCCGGGGCAAGGCTATAACTTTTCGTAGATTTTTTATCAATTCTTTGTTCACATTACAATACAAAATGCTCTATTCAAATTACAATACAAACTTTCAAGTGTTTTGGAAAGTAAAGGAGTTAAACAGTATATATGTTCTATCTACTTACCTGAATTTCTTTTAATACAATAGACTTCTTACCAAAACAATATATTTGTATTATCTATTTACCTGAATTTTTTTTAATAAAACAAACATCTTACTAACCATTTTTTATCAATGCTCTGCTCAAATTCCAATATAAACTTCCAACCGTTTTTTTGGGAAAGTAAAGCAGTTTAAACAGTATATATGTTCTATCTACTTACTGACAGAAACATTGAAGGCTCTCTGGAATAGATTGTTTATTGCATTACAAAGCACAAATATTTATACAAAACCTGCCTTGTAAATCTACAAAAGTTTTATGGATGATCTTTAACTTCTTATCTAATTCCGCAGATTATTGCCACTCCCTGCCGACTGAAACCAACTACTCACCATCATACAATAAAGACGGACGGCTCGTGATTATTATTCTAACACCTCACCTTCATCACGACGACCTAAAATTTAAGTTACCTGCTGGTCTAAGTTTACAACAAAACATTTCATTTTTGCCTTCTTGCTAAAGGGTCCATGCTTGTTCATTTTCTGGTGCAGTTTCATCTTCACCTTTCTAGCTTTTCTTATGAGCTTCCTCTGCTCCTTACTTACGTTCTTAACATCAGCAACCTTTTCAAGATTGCGATGCAAGGCAACATCCTGAATAGTGAAAATAAGATAATCCAATCCATTCTCTCCCCACTTTCCATGATGAGCCACCAAAATTCACTCATCCTCAAACATGAGCGGCCTCCAAACAACATCCATGGTAGTATCCTCCATTGTCACAACCATCTTAGAAATAGAGCCAATCACATTACTAGAAATTGGGTTCAAGGACAAATAGGTTTTTCTCTCCTGTGGAATGGACTCCAGCTCTGGATATTTATGGTCATCAATAAAATCATTCTGTTGATCTAATAATTCTTGTGACTCAAAAATACTAATGGAATAAAAAATATTACCAAGCCTAAAAATGCATCCAAATGGGCTCTCTAAAAATGCATCATCAAAATGATCACTATCAAACATTATTCCACTCATTGAACTCCAATTAGACCAATAACCTTCTACAGGGCTCTCCGCACACTGTGACTGCCACAACTTTACACGAACAATCTTTAACCTTTAGCTTCTCCTCTCGCGATTGAGCATTGAAAAACTCGGCTTCAAATTCGACATAGGCATATAGATGTTTCCACTCACTCTGAAGTGGGGCACCAATGCTCACTCTATTACACATGAACCAGTCACAGGTTGTAGCTCGACTCTTAGCCGATCAACTCCCACGGTCAGCTCCAGCTCCTCTAGGGTCAACACAAAATTTACTTTGACGCCTCCACGGTTGGCTCTCCAGCTCGAACTTGGCATTACATGCACATCCTTCACCAAGCTTGTGCACTTTAATAGAAATAACTTGGGGGTACCCAACTTTCTCGATTCTTAGGCCAATGCACGTTTTCAATGCTCACAAAACTCTCACTTCCTTGCAGTCGCTCCATAGGATTTCAATACATAACAATTTCAAAACATATCCACACAACGCAGACTCACATTCATTTAAAGGATTTCAATATGGTTCACAAATCAATGGTGACACGCACCAAACAAAATATTTTTCTTCACATTTACTTAATAATAAAGCATTAGTCCACGCGGCCAGTTACAACAACTCCTTGAACATAGGCATATCCCCAAGGCAGATCTAAAAACACTGAACCATGGGCGAACCCGCCACCCACTACGGTAGCAACAAGCCACGCCAATATTTAGCTCGAAAAACATCTCAACTTCAACTCAACGCGCTACTCAGCAATTCCGCACATTCACAGCACTTCTGACAGTCACGACCGGACCCTAAAGTCTCACAACATAGTTCTATCGATGCCTTGCAACTTTCACTGCAACTTCTCCTTTACACTCCATGGGGGATGCAACATTTCAGTGCCTACATCCACAGGCATCAATACAACTGACACTATAGTCGAAAGCGACCCAAACCAAGGCTCACTACGCAACCATAAACCAGACCTTAGTCAACTGCAGAATGCACCCATAGCTTCATGTTCCAACACCACTGCACCACTCACGTCCTCGACCTTGTCTGCACCAGGCCTCCATGCTCTCACTCTCAATGCAACAACACACTCTCACTCTCAATGCAACAGCTTAACAGATCCACCCTCCACTGTGTATCCAAGCTTCAGGCTCCACGATTCAAGTGGCTCACCCTCAACAACTACACATGCATTCAACATCTCTATACTGCACTCAACTCAATGGGCTCCATGAACTTACTCACCATCTCCACCATCTCACAATGCCAAGTCAACAATTCACTGCACAAACCATTCAACCCTCCTGGTCGGCTCCTTTCGACTGACAATAACCATATAATTAGCAAACTCGACCCTTGGATTTATTCCATAGCAAGCTACCTTCTTTTCATGCCTCTTTCAATGACGATCACACAACATCTCAACGCCAGTTGAGCCCTTAACCATGCACATATGCACTTATCCCACACCGTAGAGAAACAACACGCAGCTCTACTACATTAGAGGCTTACAAGCGGTCCCTCAACTTCACACGGTCTGCACTTAACACAACACTCTCCAACAGCAGCTGCTCTTCTCTAGATACACAACACTCCTCTAACTCAGATCCAGCCTCACACAAACACTATTGGGCCTTCATCACAGCTCACCTGAGCTCGGATACCATAAAAAAATGTGAATACTCCCTCAAAGAGCTTGTTTATTGCATTACAAAGCACAGATATTTATACAAAACCCAGCCTGTAAATCTACAAAAGTTTTACAGGTGATCATTAACTTCTTATCTAATTCCGCCAACTATCGCCGCTCCTCGCTGACTGACACCAACTACTCATCGTCATACAATGAAGACCGATGGCTCATGATTATTATTCTAACACTTGAATTTCTTTTAATAGAATAGACATCTTACCAAAATAGTATATATGTCCTATCTATTTTCCTAAATTTCTTTTAATAAAAGAGACATATTACCAACCATTAAAATTAAAAAATAATAAATATTTTAAAATGGATGTTTTGAAATAGATATAATTAAAAGGTTGAAAAGAGTGTTATAGTCTAAGTTACCAGAAACACCCAAAGAAATTATCGAAAACGCAGATCCTTGTTTCCGAAACAGAAACGGATACGATCCTTGTCTGAAACGTCGTAAAAAAGTTTTTGTGCCATTTCAAAAAATCAGAAACTTCGGATTCGGAATTGGATACGTTTCCAAGGGTTTTTAATTTTTTTGGATCTGTTTCCAGATTTAAATCGTGATCGGAATCCACCCTTAAAATGTTAAAACGCATGAAAATTTGTTCAAAAATTTATACAAACAAAAAAAGATAGATGTTCAAAAATACAAACAAAAGGGTTTGATTAATGTCTTCATAAAGAGATTTATTTGAGTGATAATTTTTAGTTTGGTTAAGGTTGTTAATTGTCACTGATTTTTCTCTTGATTTCGTAAATCCCTCCAATATAACAAATCTTCTCTAGCCAATATTTTGTCTGCATATAGTCAAGAGACCAAGATGACATTGAGAAGATTGAAATGTTCAAATAGGTCTTGATAGAATATCCCAATGATCCCATGGGCCTTTTAATTGTCATGCAAGGAAGATAGATACCATCTGCCATGCATGACACGTTCTTTGAAGGAGTTGGACCTGAAAGCACAAAGGTTGTAGCATTTCTGATTACATTACTAATGATGATGATAATATGTTGAATGTTATAATAAACACTAATGATGATGACAATGTTTATGCTGAATTGATGATGATGATTTGTTTATGTTGAATTCATGATGATGATTATGTATTTTTAGATATAGAATCTAGATTCTAAAAGATGAATGGTAATATGAAATATCTATATATATATATATATATATATATATATATATATATATATATATATATATATATGTCGTTTCCTTGTCGTATCATATCTAAATTTTTTGAATATTTTTCATATCCATTTCAAACCCCGTATCCGTATCCGTTCCCGTATCCATTTCAGTGCAACCTAGGTTATAGTTTCCATCCAAAACCACCTAAGCGACATGCTTGAACCCTTAATACAATTTCTACCAATAGCGTATTTAAATTCATAATAAGTAAAATATTCCAATTTCTACCAATAACATATTTAAATTCATAATAAGTACATAAAAGAATATTGTTTTTTTCTGATGTAGATAATTCCTTTAAAATTTACATTCTATTTTGTTCAAAAAGTATGAGTATGATTATAGATATATTGTTGTATTAAACCATTTAAATTTATGGGAAAAATAAAAACATATTCCATCAAATAAAGCACAGAGAAAAATCTATGCAACCATTGTTAATTTTAACAAAAGAATGCAGGTCACTTCAAATAAACTGTTGACACCTAATCATAGGGATTGGGTGAACAACTGTAATTAGTGTAAATAAATAATAGAGGAAATTGAGAGTCATCAGGAAATGAACTGAACAGTCACTCCCTCTTGTATGTAATAATGAACAACCTAAATGAATAACATAATTTCATTTGAGGAGTTACCTCCTGGTCTGACATGGTATCAGAGCCAAATCTATCTTTGGCATCACAGTTTTCCCTTGTAACTCCCTCCTAGCCTATGTTCTGCCTATTTTGCAGAACTGACACCTTTGTCATGCTCCAGAGGCCTGGATAGTGCATTGTCATATGCGTTTCTATTCCTGACTCTTTAGAGTAGCCAACAGTTACATGCGATGCTCCATTAAGCACTTCCCCCTCCCTTGCCATCTCCACGCTGCATATTACGCTGCTCCCTCATACATACAACTGCTTCAATACATACAGCTGCTCCCTTACATATGTTTCTCCTTGTATGTCAGCTCCATGGTAGGGTCGGCCTAACCTGTCCCGCTCTGGTTATAAACCCTGTGGACTATGGAAAATCACCGCGCTTTCCCAATCACGTGAGAACCCAAGAGAGCTACCAAATATTTGATAGAGAGGCCAAAGCGTTTGAATAGTTGGATGAGAGTTGTGGCGTTGGCTCGAGGACTCGGCATTATCTCGCCCAAATCCTCAAGGCTGGAAGTCAGGCTGTCTCTTATGCATAGAAACACTTCCCATGAAGGTCCCTTGCTGCTATGATGATGATGTCTGTGAAATAAATAGTGTAATAGCCTTCCGTATAGCAAAATAATGCAGAGCTGAAAGATTTGGTCAGTATGCTCATCTACAAGTTTGTTGACGATTTCGTGGTTTGTGATGAGCCCCAGAAATGGGTAATTATATGGGCTCATTTTGCCTCTTAATTCGACTTAATCCACCATTATCATTAGTTTATTACATGTTTTTTATTATATTTATGCTAATAGAGTGAATTGGGTTAGTCATTATGCCAAGAAGTCTAATGTGTGCTTTATGCAGATTTTTGGTCAATTTTGACACAAAATCAAAGGTTCAATGAGCATTTGGTAGCCAAATTCGAGGAAGAACAAGGGAGAGGATCTGTAGGAGGGTGTTCCCTTCATTTATGAACCCTTACCTCGAATTCTTCATCAAAAACTTGGAGCACAAAGGTCCACTTTCCAAGGGGCAGCCAAGCAAGTAAAGAAGGACTGTTGTTTATCTCTAGTTCTGGGAAGCCAGGTGTTGAAAAGTGTGCAACAAGAAATGCTTGTTGAGAATGCAATAAGATGATGGATCTTAGTGGAAAGGATTCGCCTTCACTAAGTGGGCCCGCAGGCAAATTATGGCGCAAAGTCTATTTTTAGACATATGGATCATGGTCTATGAGTTGCAGGATGCTATTTATGGATGATTGGTCATGTTGGGAAAAATAGATGGACTTCTATTTTTGGATCACAACAGGAATGATTAGAGTTTACTTTTAGACTGCTAGTCAAAAATAGAAAAGTCAAATATTATTGTCTCATAATAATATTTAGACTATAAACATTATCTTATCCTCTTGGAGCACTTCAGTTTGAGCTACAGATATGGCACATGCAGCTGTCAGAAGGAAATACGCTTTCTTTGTGGGTCAGTTGAGCTACTGCATGCAGGACATCAGTTAGAACTCATGTGGTTGAGTTCTGTGGAGTTGGATGAGCAGTTAATGGAGTTGTGTTCAGTTTGACTTAGTTGAACTAGTTGTATTTAGTCTAACTAATCAATAGACTAAGTGATGAGTTGTGTGAATTAGTTATTAATTAATTCACTAATTATTAACTCATAATGCAACTGAAGAATATGTCAGTTAACTCAGTGCATGTACAGTTCAGTGGAGACATGTGTTAGAGGTTGAGATTGCTATCAGTTGTGACTATAGTTGTGCATGAGATTTTGCACAATCAAAGGATTGAGTATGCCCATGAGAATTGCATATGCCCAGTGATATAGCCTGTGCTCACGTGATTTCCAGTGTGAGTGATTTTCCCAAGGTAAATAGAACTTGGAACGAGTTTGGATTCATTCATTCTCTTGCAGGATTGTGCAGTGGAGGCAAGCAAGCAGCGGAGGAGATTTGGAGATCAGATCTGAGTTGTATTGTGTGTAACAGGTGGAGATAGTACTGAGTACTTGTGAGGAGTATTGTACTATGTAATGTTACATGTTCTTAATCAATATAATATACAGATAGTTGTGGTTTTTAGCGAGATGCTTTCCCCGGGAAAATACTGTGTTGACATGTGTGATTAATGCTTCTATTATTGTTTCTTCTTCTGTAAATTGATGATCAACGTAGAGGAGGTTATGTATTATGCATGTATTCCGAAATAGTGTATAATTGGGATAATCTCTATGAATATGTGTCATATTATTCAAAATTTCTACACCAAGCTCCTTGATTTTAGGAGGGCTATTGGGGGAATCCATTTGTATAAATAGGGGGGCATAGGGCCTTAGTTTTTTTAGTTAGATTTTAGCAATTTCTTAGTATATTTTTACAGTTTTGTGCAGCATTGTACTCAGCTCATTTTCGAGCTCTTTTTGAAGACAGTTTTGTGATGTAACTACTATTTTTTGACAAATGAAGATAAACCAAGCTTTGAACCAGCACTGATATTTTCTAAGAGGGTTGAAGCACTTGTTTTAGGGCCCAACCCAAGTTTCCCAGCACCTCCTTTGTGTATTTATATGCTTTTTCTTTCATTCATGAGATAATTTCTGTTGTTTAGGTTCATTTTGCTTCATTAGATTAGGTTGCTTTTGATGATTAGAATAGTTGTTTTTGCTTCAAGTTGCTTAAGTAGTTTGTTGCAGTGACAGAAAAAGATCCAAAAAGGTCAATAACAGGTCTTGATCTCCTTTCTCCCTCCTTGGGACCATGATTTGAGATCAAGGCACTACTGCTGCCACCAAAAACATTGTTTTTGCTCTTCCAATGCAACTGCTAGTGTGATATTTCGAGTTGGAGAAGTTGACATTAGTTTAGATTCACATGCTTAGATCATTTCCTATTTATTTACCATGGTTTTCTCACATGATTTCCTATTCATAAGATATTGTTCAACATTCCTCTGGTTTTAGGTCAGAAATTAGGTTAAAATAGACAAAACTCTGTTTTTTGGTTCTTGCTTTGGACAGTTTTGAGAAGTAAGCATGTAGCTCTCTTGTAGAACATTTCAGCCCACTTTTCCTTCATCAAACAGCCAACACCAACTCACATCTCCTATATTTCCCCACTCCTTCACCACATTTCGCCAATCTGCCCTAATTTCTGCGTTTTCTCCACAAAGTTGCTTCCGTGCCCTTTGAAAAAATCCAACCATCTCTTTCGTTCCTGATCCTCCTTGAAACGTTATAGACCCCAAAAAACCTCCAAAAATCCTTCTTTTCCCTTTAACCATCATTTTTCCACCTTCAAACCCCCAAAAACGACTTTCGGCCTCCTCCTATAGATCCTCCTGTAGAACCTCCAATAGATCCCCTGCAGCCTCCTGTAGAAATTCCTATGAGTGATTTTTTGAAGTTTGATCGCAATGGAAGTCTTCAAAAGGGTACTAGGGGCTTCTTAGGACCCCTCCACATCTTCTTCACCTTCTTCAAAAGCCAACTCCATCTTCCTTTGCCACCAAACCTCTGCATAGCCACAACTAGTTAAAACACAAGCATAATAATTCCACATAAAAATGCTCAAAAGTACAAAAAGATGATTTCTTCTCATTTCTCTTCAGAAGTAGCTTGAATAAATGAAATTTAGATTTTCAGTAGTCAATGGCACCCATTTCAGTAGTTTCCATCTCTTTTCTTGCAAAAGTAGGGTTAGTGGGTAAACTAGGGTTTGCTAGGGTTTGTGTTTCCTTTCAGTTTTCCTTCTCTTTCTGCAAGTAGAATAGCCTCTGTAGAGTCAACCTTCTTTCATCACAGTTAAAAGCTTCTTCTGAGAACTCATAGAAGTTGGCTAAACCTCCTAGCGAACTTGCGCCAGCTGATCAAGTGACAGCCTGCAGTAAGAGCTAGTACTTGTGCATACAGCACCGTCGCCTCCAAGTTTGTTACAAATTACCAGGTTGATAAAAGTAAAATAGGGAGCCCCAGGAGTTGTAGCATTATTGCTACAATACTGGAGCTCACCAGTTTGCTAGGGCATCTATCAAGCATACGCATTATCATATACGGTGTCTATGCTCTCTCCGCATTTTTTTTAAATAGGTGTTTTGGATATAACGTGGGCCTGTTTTATATATTACTATGTGGAATGGGTACTATTATGTACCACTTATTAGGTTTTGTGAGCATGTCCATATCTCTATTATATACATTAAAATTGTAGTTTCTTTTTTTACAAGCAGAAGTGTAATTTCTTACAGCGTATTGGCAGCAGAAGTATATATATATATATATATATATATATATATATATATATTTTAAATGCACTCATTAATATCTATTGTGGGAGTGGTCCTCAATGGGAAGGAAAATTATCCTGAGTGGTCTCGGAAAATCAAACACACTCTCATTTTTAATGAGCTGTGGAAAGGAGTGTGTGTTGGAGACGAAGACAAAGAGCCAGAATAGCCTACCTCAGACAAGGAATTCACCATTTGGTAAAATAAGAACAACAAGGCTTATGCATTGATTGCAGCATCAGTAAATGAAGAGGTGAGTCACCATATTTTACCATTTTCAAATGCTTTCAAAGCCTTACAAATATTGAAGGAACTCTATGACTCACACTTTTCACTTGAAGTTGTTCAACTCATGATTAAATTGTTCACCCTTGAATTACAAAATGATGATCCTCTTGCTCTTGCATCAAAAGTAAAATCTACTATGCATGATATCAAAGTCACTAATGTTGAATTGGAAATTCCTCTAATAGCTTTCCTCAAGGCACTTTATCTCACTTACTCAAATTATCTTGAGTCATTGCAAGCAAATGGAAACCTCAAAGATATTACCTTGGACTCCCTTGTGAAAAGATTTGTTGAAAGAGAGAAATTTTGGGAAGAACACAACTCCTCATTCTTCTGAAGAGATTGTGTGCCTTGCAATAGAGAGAAGAATCTTGCTCAATATTCCTCCAGAGGAAGAGGTGGTCGAAGAGGAAGAGGAAGAAATTTCAGAGGCAGGGGGGTAGACACTCTTAAGGAGAAAAGTCATATTTGCACTGCATACGCTGCAAAAGAGATGGATCACATGACGCATCCACATGCAAGTTGCCTTGTGACAAAATTTAGTAGGAAATAAACCAACCCAAAGGTAAAAATAATGACAAAGAGTAAGGTAAAGCACCTAAATCCACTAACTATCTTGTGGCACACTATAATATTGGAGTAAATGAAGACTTATTTAATGCTTCACTTGCTTTTTAGAAAAATGATTGGTTTCTTGACTCAGGAGGAACTTGCCACATGACTTTTAGAAGAGATTTTTTTGAAGAATTTACTAACAATGTTGATGGAGCAGTATACTTTGTAGACAAATCAAAACTCAAGCCATCAAGGATTGGCACAATCAGGCTTAAATTTCCTAGTCTTCCGGACTTTCTTTTGCATCATGTTTTATATCTCCCATAGCTGAGGAGAAACTTGTTGTCCTTGGTCGACATCCACCAGCAAGGACACTCCATTCATATGTTTGATGGCAAGCTTGAGGTGAGAAAAGCATCAGACCACTCACTTGTCATGATGGGGATAGAAGAAGAAAGGCTTCTCAAGCTACAGGGTACCTCTGCTCATGCACAAAATTTCTCATACAATTCTCATTATGAATAAGGTACATTTCCATCAAGTTTATTATGGCATGCTAGATTTGGACACTTGAACTATGACAGCCTTTGCTTGTTGAAGAAAAATGGTGTTACTGGTTTGCCTACAATTCCTAGGAAACTTAAGCAATGTGATGCTTGCATTGTAGGAAAGCATAGCAAGCAGTCTTTTCATGATTCAAATTCCAAAGCACATAGAAAAATTGAACTCATTCATTCATATTTATGTGGTCCAATGCCTATTCCTTCTGCAAATGGAAATAAATATATGATGACATTTATTAATGACTACACCAGAATGTGTTGGGTTTATTTAGTGAAGAACAAATATAATGCTTTTCAAACATTCAAGAACTTTCATACATGGATTGAAAATCATGCACAATCTCATATTGGCTCTATTCGCACTGATAATGGAAAAGAATACACTTCAAATTAATTTGAAAATTATCTTTTCCAACATGGGATCAAACATCAAACAACTGTGCCCTATAATCCCCAACAGAACAGAGTAGTTGAAAGAATGAATAGGGAAATCTTAAATATGGTGCGCTCCATGATGTTTTTCAAAAATGTAAAATTGATTTTTTGGGCTGATGCAGTTCTGTGTGTTGTATATGTAAAGAATAGATGTCCATCTAATGCTATTAGAAACAAGACTCCTTATGAAATGTGGTATAGGCACATTCCTTTGGTAAAGCATCTCAAGGTCTTTGGGTCCATGTGTTATGCCTTGATACCAAAGGTACATAGAAATAAACTTGGTGCAAGAAGTTGTAAGTGTATCTTCCTTGGGTATTCAAACACCTCTAAAGCATATTGTCTCTATGATGAAGTCAATAAAAACTTTGTTATATCTAGAGATGTAATCTTTCTTGACTCATCCAAAACTGACAATGTTGTTGAGCGACAACTTGATCTCTTAGATAGATTCGCAAATGCAAAATCATTTCAAGAATTTCATAATCAGATTCCACATCTTGAAGGGGGGATTCCTATAGTAAATCAACCTATGGAATCTTCTTCTGAAGCACTCTCTCCCCCATATGAAACTCCAACAATGGATGATACTTTGAGTGATGTGATTGACAAAATTGGGAGACTCAATCGTGATTCAGTCCCAACTCAATCAATGGAGTAGCCTAGACCATCTCAAAAAGGTCCCCCAAAGTGGCTAACAAAGACACTTGAAAGTGTTCATCCTGATGAGGTTGGAAAGACATGAACTAGAAACTCAACCCGACAAAATGGAGGTGATGTAGATGACTCTGATTCACCTGTTGATATGGATGTTTCTTATGATTTTGAATTGAATTTGTCTACAGATTTTGAACCAAATTCCTTCAAAGAAGTTGCTTCTCATGATGAATGGAAAGAAGCAATGCAAAATTAGTATGATGCCTTGATAAACAATGGCACTTGGAAGTTGGTTGATCCTCCATTGGGAACCAAACCAATTGGCTGCAAGTAGGTCTACAAGAACAAGTATAAAGTTGATGGCTCACTTGACAAGCACAAAGCCAAGCTTGTGGCAAAAGGTTTTGCACAAAAGGAAGGGGTCGATTATGAGGATACTTTTTCCCCGAGAGAAAAATGGGCTACCATCCGGACACTCTTTGCCCTAGTAGCTTAGAACAGTTGGAAATTCCATCAAATGGATGTAAAAATTTCTTTCTTGAATGGAGATCTAAAAGAGAACGTTTTTATGCCCCAGCCTGAAGGATTTGCTGTAAAAGGACATGAACATAAAGTATGCAAACTTTTGAAATCCTTGTATGGCCTCAAACAAGAAACTCAAGCCTGGTATGAAAAACTAACTGAGCTTCTGAAACTCAAATTCAAACATTATGATCTTGATGATGCAACTTTGTTTGTCAAGAAAGTTGGCAAAATAGTTGTATATCTTGTGGTATATGTAGATAATATTTTGATGACAGGGAACAATGAGAGCTACATTGCATCCATAAAGAAGGAATTGAGGAAAGGTTTTGAAATGACTGATTTGGGCTATGTTCATTACTATCTTGGTATTGAAGTAACTCAACATCCAAAGTCCATATTCCTTTTTCAAAAGAAGTACATTGGAGATCTGTTGAACAGGTTTTGCATGACTGAATGCAATTCTATGACTACTCCAATGGAGAAAAACTTAAAGCTCACATCCATTGAAGGAAAATAATTTGAGGATGCAACAAAGTATAGACAGCTTGTAGGAATTCTCAACTACCTGACTACTACCAGACTAGACATTTCATTTGCTATTGGAATCCTCTCCAAGGTTATGCAAAATCCTTGTGAGGGACATTGGTCTGCTGCAAAAAGAGTTCTAAAGTACTTGAAGGGACCTCAAGACTTTGGAACCAATTATACACAGGTGGGTGACTTCAGCTTGATTGGATACTCTGATTCAAACTTCGATGGAGACAAAGAAACTGGGGTATCTACTCCGTGTTATGCTATGAGTCTTGGATCAGGAGATGTCTCTTGGAGATCATGCAAACAATCAGTTCTAGCAGATTCCACAATAGAGGCAGAATATGTGGTAGCAACTGAGGCAACAAAAGAAATTGTGTGACTCAGAAAAATTCTGGAAGATTTGTAGGTAAAACAAGTACATCGACTCCACTCATGATTGAAAATACCTCTGCAATAAAGTTGGCCAAGAACCCAAAGTTCCATGGTCGAACGAAGCACATCAATACAAAATAGCATCTGATTCGACATCATGTTGAGGCCAAAACAATCCATCTTTGTCATTGTTCCACTAATGAGCAAATTGTAGACATCTTCACCAAAGCGCTTGGAAGAGAAAAGATTGAAAGATTTAGAATGATGCTTGGACTCACCAACATCCCTTCAGATTAAGGGGGGGAATGTTGACACCTAATCATAGGGATTGGGTGAATAACTATAATTAGTGTAAATAAATAATAGAGGAAATGGAGAGTCATCGAGAGATGAACTGAACAGTCACTCCCTCTTGTATATAATAATGAATAACCTAAATGAATAACATAATTTCATTTAAGGAGTTACCTCCTAGTCTTACATAAACCCTATAGATAAATATATGTATTCATTATTATTAGCTAACTAAACAAGGGCATGCCTCTTGAAGTTAATCTTGGAGATAAATGTATGCATCCATTATTATTATTATTTCCCAAAAAAGGGCAAATCATTTCAAATAAACCTTGATAAGCCTGTGGAACGCTTTCATTGACGAAAAAAGGAAAATCGGCGATGGAAAATGCCTCTTTTCTTTAAATAAAAAGCATCCAAACATTCACAAGTTCATTTGTAAGCAAAGGGTCGTGTGTGTAAGATAGGTTTTACCTTGATAAAGCTTTGAAACTTAGCAAGATTGCAAGAGGAATTCATCGTCGCCTATGCAGTGTGGGTTTCGAGTATCCAAAATCTCCAATTGAAAGACGAGCACCCTTATTCTTTAGATAAATTAGTTTTATTGGTCACAAAATAATAATAAGGGTTGATTTGATGAGTCCTCATTTACAACCCAAACCAAGCGCAACATTTCGCAAGCTATGAACATGAGTGGGACTCTTTTCAAATCAATTCCAAACACCAAAACTCCAAAGGTTAGATATATTGTAAAAAAATTATACACAATTTATATAAGAAGGTCCAAGCAGATGTGTATTTTTCGAGTTGTGCATTTAGTGTTATTTATGGTCTGTTATAAGAGCACGTGTTACTTCAAATATAGATAAGAGAAGGTGTTACTTTGAATGGAGTAGATAATGTGCATTTTTGTAGGTTCCATTATTCTAAATATGAGGGGATCTTAAACACCACTATAGTGTTAGTGTTTGTGTTGGTGGTAAACTTTTTTGTTTTTTTAAGGGAAAATATAGCAGATTTTCTATTAAAAAAGTGTTTATATTTTTTATAAAAAAATCTTCATTCATGTATTTATCATTATATATATCTCATGTAGAAACAAAATTACATATAGAGTCCAAAGGGATACTCATAAAAATAATCCTAATATAATATATTTACTTTCTGCAAAAATACCCTACTACATAAAACCTCCAACATTATATTATGCAAGTTTCATCTGTTAAAAATGTACCAAAAGGTAAAATTCCCCCACTATGTCAAGTATAAAAAAACTTCCCAGATTCCAGATAGTTGTTATTTATATATGCATCGTAGTTGATGTCACCAAGTTGTTGACAAAGGCCAACTTTTGATAAAACACCTGTAATCCCATTTATTCGCCCAGAATATATGAGCAAATGACAGCCTATCAAAAATTCCAATCAGATTTTTAATCATGAGCATCCAATAAGAAAGCATGTCAGGATTTAATGATGTCTCATCTGCCACCCACTAAATGGCCACTTTTGAATCACCAAATGCATCCATTGCCTTAATAGATAACCAATTAATACAATATAAAACTCCCGAGATTGTTATCATCCCCACTCTCATGTTGGTTCCCACCCCACTGAACCAATTGAAATGGTAGTAATGTCCAAGATTAAGAACTATAAGTGAACCACTCTTGCATTTGTTCAAGTTTGAGGCCCTGTCAAAAAATCCTACAGGGTATCGACTCCAAATGTCAATCAGTGTGATGTGCCTCCTCAGACTCTTGCCCTCCCATGGACCAAAGTCATTGAAAAGGGAGACTATATTCATGCAGGTCTAATTTATGTCCACAATATTTTGCTCAGAAATGCATCTATTCCTACACTTCCAAATACCCCAAATAATATAGAAAGGCAGTGTTCGAAATTTTTTATAGTCATACATCAATCCCTTTATACAAGCTACCATATATGTAGAGTCTCAATTCACATTAATCTTCAAGATGTGCACAACAAAAATCCAAATCGGCATTGTCGCAAAACAATTGAGCACAAGGTGGGTCACATCCTCTAGGGCCTCCTTACATAAAATGAACCGACCCAAACCACTGAACCTAGACTTGGCTTGGTCGTAACCTTAAAATTTAGTTATTATTATTATTATTGTTAGTATAATATTCTCATTGGTTATATGAGGATAATTGGTTGTTATCCTTCCAACAAATTTCAACTCCCACGGGGGACATGTTTGGCCCATTGTGATAAGGCTCAAGGAGTAGGCTCCCCCACCCTTTGTGCAATTGCGGCTCATGCTAAGTCGTATGTTCTTGGTATATCTAGATTGTGAGATATTGGATATACCCATGGTGTTATAGTGGCAGCTGCTTTGTTTGATCCTAGGCCTTGCCCAGATTACTCCAATGAGTTACAGATTCACCATGACTTAAAAAAATCATAAGTACAACAGATTTATTGACCAAATATCAACTCTTTGAACATAGTGTAGTATACTATCTATAAAGAATTCAAGTGTTGCATGGCAACTTAGTCCTTCCTAGAGAAGTTTGAAAATGCATAAGTTTAATATGACTTCAATAGACACTACAACATCTAATTCACATGATACTTACATCATAATTGATAATTTTAACACTTTATAGAGCCAAACTAATGCTTTCTCTCAATGTGCCTTCTCGAGTTAATTAGAAATTATTTTGCCACCATTGGCAACTCATGAGTTTTCCAACTTTGACACTTCTTCTTGATTTAAATCTAGAGATAAATATGTAAGTATAGGTTGCACCATTTGGATATGGAGATGGATTTGTATAAAGGGCATTTGAGAAATTCAGATAATTTGCAAATTAAATTACCATTTCTTGAGATTAATTTTTTTCCCAAACAAATCATCAAATATTGTGAAATAGCAATTGTTTTATGATACACCTACATTTGACATTCAAGCTTGTGAATTAACTCCAAATAAAATATAATTGAAATGAGCATATGTGTATTTTTCATGGGTTCAATTTTATGCTTAAACAAATGGTGAAAGTCCAATAGTTTTCTTTTGCATGCCAACTAATTTGAACAAGTGAAATATCTCTTGCAAATTTGATGCACAAGATATTTGTTTTCATTATCTTGACTCTCTATCTGTAGTGTTGTAGTGCTACACTCGAGCCATTCAAAACCATTCCAACCATTAGTTCCATTATCAAAAGTAAAATTTTGAAGAATTCCTCCATTGTAAAGAGGCACAACATAATAAGGCACACACTACAAAACAAAATAAACTTTGTCAACATGCAAGATGAATGAAAAGGTTTGGCTTAAACCCAATAGGGAAAATCAAGATGGAAGATCAAGTAAAAGAATATCAATACCTTCATATAGGTAGAAGCATCATAATATGGTGCCTTTTTCATTTATAAAGCAATATATACTCAAGCATTAAACCCACATGTTTAATATATCTTCTAAACCCTTCCATGGACCTTAATAAAATTCATTAACTTTTTTATCAATGAAATAATGGGTTTGCACATCACAAAGAATGGATGAACTCTTACCATTTGAATCAACTATTATGTTTGTACACAAACTTGACAATTTGCATAAGATCAAGAAGTTACTAAACATTACCAACTTCACTCTTAATGTAATGCTTGGTGCAGGCCCTACCATAGCAACAAAATAGAAAAAGTGACAGGAAATTATATGATTCTAGCATAAATGTCATTCATTTCTCTTCTCAACTAAATGCTTCCACTTGTTGGTTTGTTTGTTTAGATACAACTTTTTTCCTTTATTGTTAGTATAAAAAAGGAACTATGTCTTGCATTTAAAATTGCTAGAGACATCGAGCATGAGAGATGAGTTGAATCTCATCACCAATTTAAAGCAGCTCTTATTACAAAAACCAACCTATGGAGAGGTTGAAAGTAGAACAAAACATCAAACTCAAATATGGAGGGTTTTGAGGAATGTAAGAAGTGGAAACCTATCGAAAGCAATGAGAAATATTATAGGAAAAGCGACAACTCTACAATAAGCCTTCAATTCTCTCCACTAATAGAATGAATACAAAAATCAAATTTTAATAAGTCACAAAAATAAAAAAAAATTACAAAAATTACAAAAAAAAAATTCCTAGAGTTTTACATTAGAAAATAGATAAATATTTATTGTCAAAATATAACTAATGCAAAGTTATTAACAAAACAATTGTTACATTCTTAGCCTTTGGCAAGGAATAAAAAATTGACCATAAGCCAAACAATAAAGATAAATATAATAGTGGGGTGGTAGGTGGGGGTAAGATCATCCATGATCTTGGAGGAAACAATGAAGTTCAATTTCCTTGGGGATTAATAAGGACATCTAATAACCGTACTAAAGCCTACTCGCTCTAGTTAGGACTTCATTTAGTCAGTAGTGAAAAATTTAAATCCATGCTTGTTTTAGGAGACTCATTATTGCTAATCAAAGCATTAAATGGAAAGGCATTTATAGTTGGTAACCATCTTTGCTCCTTGATTCAAAGAATCAACCTTGCCTCTACCAATTGGAAAATATATGTTATTTCCATGTCAAAAGGGAGTTGAATATGGAGGTTGATTATTTGGCTAATGTTGTAGTCAACCTTAAGCCCGAGGCCTTGATAAGAAAATGGGGTTGTATGCTCGTTTCAAATTCCTTAACCATGGTAATAAAAATCAACTCAGACTTGAGGCTCAAATTGCATGTCACTCCAGAAAATAATTGGGCACATTATGTGAATAAGGGGAGACATGGGCTACTTATTCCGCTTTCTCACTCCAAGCAGCTCCATATGTGGTTATTCATTGTGGCGGAGGCAACTCACATAAGCTATTTAGGATTATGGATTTTCTTTGTTGCGTATGAATCTATTTGAGTTTAGTGGAGGTTTAGGCATGGTGGTGTATTATTGCAAAGTGTTACACAGTAATTTGTCACTGCCTTCCTGTCAGTCTTCCTACAGTGTCATGAGTTCAAATTAATCATGCTCATGCTCTCTACTGTTGCCAAATGACCCACTTTACCATAGTTTTTTCTATCAGTGCGACTGTTGTCAAGATAAACGTGCTGACGGGTGCTCCATAATAGACAGAATGCACTGCCAGCGCGGAAGCACACGGGTTTTCTGCGCTGGTCGAATTTCATATGCCAGCGCATCCGTTATTCATATCTGATCGCGCTGACATGACCTTCTTTGTTATTCAGCTGCGATGTCAGCGATCCAGTGCAGTTATGGACCCGCGCTGATCCAGTTTGGGCGAGTTTGTTCTAACAGCCGGCCTTCCAGATGACTCCAGACCTGGTTTTTGGCCTTGTAAATGTCGCCCTCCCTTCTCTGGCATGTTTGTTTCGTCATTTGAGCCACCTTCCTTGGAGATAAGCTCATCCTCCCACCATTTGTGGAGACTCCTTCCTATTTAAGCCTCTACCATTGCCATGAGCAGCTAGTTTGGAATTGATAGTGCTTGGAGTGTTGCTGCTAGTGTGTGAATTTGATAGGTAGTTGGTGTGACAAGTGTGGGATTGCTAGAAAGCTTAAGGAAGGTTTGGAAGTGTTTCTTTCTTGTGTAAACTTGTGTGAGAGAGAGTTTTTGTCTTGGGAGATCTACCTCCAAGGGTGAATGCTTAAGAGACTTGCTGGCTGGACCCTCTTGAGAAGGATTCAACGTCAGAACTTTGGTTGTACTCTTCTCTGTTATTTATTAATAATAGATGACTATCATTATGGTTCCACTCTCATTGTTTCATGTTTGATGTTGAGTTATATCTTTTCTGACTGATATATAATTGCATCTACTAGATTTTACGCTTGTTTTCGTGTTGTTCTTTGCATGTGCAGATATCTAATCACGGAGATCGTGTGGAACGTGACCGGCCAAAGCAAGGGAATGAAGGCAACATCTCTTCAACGAACACTAGCGTTGGAATCCAAGTAGGTTCTCACCATCTACTTTTTATTTGCAATTAGGAACTTGCGTGATAGCATTGTGTGATTGTTTCTAGACCCGGTCTAGGCTAGTAGGGATCGTCTCTGTCCGCAGAGAGGATTTACCTCTACGACAATTTGGCGACTCCGCTGGGGAGTTTCTTTACCTTGTTGTTTGATTAGTAAACTTTGGACGGAGTCTGAAGCATGGCCAGGTAGCCTTCGAAACGCTATTACTCTGCATTAGCAACGTAGATCAAAGCCACTTCAGTCTATCTCCAGTTTGGTTTACAAACTGAACAGCTTGGAGCTGGCTTCTGTCTTTTTGTGTTCATTTTTTGTCCTTGAGTTTGATTTTTGCTCTCTTTTCAAAGATCGGGGATTAGTTCTCTGTTTTTGGATTTCCTGGTTCAGTCTGGGGGGTTCCTTGATTGTTTAAAGAGTAATTGCCTTGGTTTGGGAGCTTTTGGCTCGATTGTGCCTGTTTTTTAGCTTCAGCGTGGTTTATAATAAAACAGTCACGCTGACATCGCATAGTTGTTTCTTTGACTTCGTGATCATCGTGTTTATACACTGAACAGTCGCGACGGTTCTGAAAATCGAACCAGCGCGGTTAAGCCGTGTACTTCCGCGCTGACAGCACTTTGTTGCTACGCGTAGTTTCTGGTCAATGCTTTGTTGCTGTGTATCACCCGCGCTGACACCTGTAGAATTGAATTTCTTCAATTCTGCCTCCTGAGCCTATTGGTTTTGCTATCCCCTGCTCTTTTCACTTGGTTTATGACTTGATTTCTATTGTCTGAAGATTGAAGAACTTTCTTGGGAATTCTTGTTGGGAAGATCTTGTTTTTGTGTCTTGTGACCTGGTTTTATCATCCCAATTTCGTTGGATTGGTTTTGTTTGGTTACTCGCTCACAAAGATTCGTTTACTGCTTGCCTTTTGGTTTTGCGAAAACCTTCCTCTTTCCTTGCTTTGCTTGGTTGTCTAGGTGATTGTTATTGAACCAGTCTTCGCATTGTTTCGATTACTTCTCACTACCCGGACACGGATTACAGTTGTTTGGGGTCAACCAGTTCTTTTCACATTTGTTTGTTATTATTTCTCAAAAGTTTTTTTAGTGCACTTTGCCATTGAAAAGAAAACGAACAATCTCTTTTGCATTGAATTAGTTAATTGAAATTAGAAGCTTTTCATTGATTAAGCGATTTAAAAAAAAGAAAAGTTTCGTTTATTTGTCATTAGCTACATTAGAGTAGCTCTTGTTTGTTTGTGGTCATTTTGTTTGAAAAATCCTTAACTCTCTCGTAGTTAGTATTCATCGAATGAAATGATATTTTTTGGCATATAGTTTGCATTCAGGAAATTGTGAGAGATTACATACGGTAGGACCTGGAAATTGAAACTTAACTAAAGATCAACCATAAAATGAACTGAATGAACTTAAAAATGCATTGGAACATAACGCTCACTGATTAGAGGTCTAGGCTAGAGACGTGCTCTGGCATCGTTAAACCTAGTCACTATTGTTTCACACTACGGTTGGGTGATTCCTCCTTTTGTGACTCGATAGTGGTCTAGCACGGACTTGAGCTCCCACGTACCGTCGCGTATATAGGGGAGACCCCAATAGGTTATCATCCTTTATCCACAGGAAACCGTGTCTGCCGCCTTACAAGCCATAATGCACCGAACACAGCATTCGGGAAGATTGACTGTCGTACGGGAAGTCCTTGGTTTTCATATGATTGCCAAGGTGTATATGCAGTTTTACGGATTTGTTTGGTAAACCCTTTGCCTAGTCTCTCCAGAGTAGTCACTTTTGATCCTTTTCAGACTCCTTAAAAGAAAAGGCTCACTTGAGCAGTTTGTCACTTCGGGCTCACAAAACATTCGAAGGCAACTAGAGTCACCTTTTTGTCCTTTTCTCGACTCTTAAAACATGAAAAGGTCAAGTTGTGTCCTTGCGTCTTAAAATTCATTTGGCCGCGATAAACATTACCTGGTTAGATCTTGTGTGCGTTAGTTTGAGTAGGGTCCTTTATCGTTAGATTCCCTTAGGTTTTGTTTGAAGTTTGTCATCCTGGCTGAACCGTCGACTCCCGTTCCAAGTGATCAAGGGTCTCCGTCCTCCGCTACTCCTGAGATATCGGTTGTAAGTGATACTCTTCCTGTTATCCCGAGTATCCAACCGATCAACTCTCGCGCTTCGGATGACGAAGGTTACGAAATTCATTGGAACCCCATCTGGGAGCCTGACGAGGACGATATTCCTTTTACCCCCCCTGGTGTTTCGTCTCCAATGTCTACCTCTCATATGGATGAGACATCTCCTAGAGTGAGTGAGACACCTGTGTTGTCGAATATCAACACTCCCATCCCAGCTACTTCTCCGCTCCCCCCACGCTATCAGTCGTTGAGGGATAGGGTAAGTGCCAGGACCCCAGCTTCGACTATGTGGGACCCCCATATCACTCCCACCACGGGATCTTTTGTTTCACAAATCCACACTACACCTGTCACTTCAGTTCCGACGAATCCAACTGTTTGTGTAGCACATTCAACTCCGGTTGTTAGTGTCATTACAGCGTCTTCAGCCTTAAACACTGGTGTTGGTCCCCCTCACGGTCAAGTGAGTAACGGCCAGCCGGCACTCTCACCTAAAGTTGTCCACCCTGCATAAAGTGCTCCACCCTCTTCTGGTCCCATCCCAGGAGGGGGGCCATATGATGCCTATGGACAAGCTGTTTAGGATCCGAATGCGCAGGGTCCATTCTTTTATTATGATTCTACCAGTCAATACCTTCAGCGTTCTCAACCCTTACCCACTCGACCTGTTGTTGAGGTTTCGGTACCATTATCCATTGCTTGGAACGCCACCTCTTTCCATGGAGGCCAAGCAATGCCTGCATAGCTCTAGGGACCACCTAACCAAGGCCAGCCATCTTATGTGCAAACCCCCCAGGGGCAGCAATATTATGGCCAGTCTTACCCAGGACAACCTGGGGGCCTACAAGGACAACCCTATCAGGGACAACCTTTGGCCGTTAGCGGTCCATCTTTTACCTATCTGACTCAACCTTCTGGTTATCCGGGGCAACCTGGTACCCAGCAAGGTTACCCGTCTGGACAACCAGGACAACCTTACATCCAACAAGGCCAACCTGGTATCCAGCAGGGTTATCCCTCTGGACAAGCTGGACAAACTTATATTCCACAAGGTCAACCGGCAGTCCAATAGGGGTATCCTTCTGGGCAAGGGGGGTAGCCTTACATATAGCAGGGCCAACCCACTGCCTAGCCTAGTCATCCTTCTGGGCAAACGGGCCAGCTCTCTGCACAGCAAGGCCAACCCACTGCCCAGCTTAGTCATCCCTCTGGACAGGCTGGCCAACCTCAAGGTCAACCGGCCGTCCAGTCTGCTCAACCATCTATTCCGCAAGGACAACCCTTGGTTGCTCAAGGACAACCTGCTACCCAGCAAGCACATCCTTATGGGCAAGCAGGTCCGTCCCAAACCCAACCAGGCCAACCTTCCGGCCAGATGGTCCATGCCCAACCTTTTCAAGGACATCCTTCTGGGCTCCAGACTCACATTGGTTATCAAATGCAAGGTGGGCCACAACCCCAACCTTCTTACCAAATGCAGCCTTCTTATCAGGCTCAGTATGGAGCTCAACAATCCTATGGCTACCAGCAACCCCAGGGGCAAACTCAATTTACCCCTTATCAAAATAATCAACAAATGCAGGCCACTCCTTACCAGAATTATCAGCAACAGTACGTTGCGCCTGCAGGTCAAGTTGCTAATCCATGGGGTGCTAGGGGGCAGACCGAGGGTCAACTGTCTGCTTATGGACAGAATCCATATGGGCAGAATCCTTATGGACAGAACCCCTATGGGCAAAATCCCTATGGGCAGAACCCTTATGGGCCGGGCCCATCCGGACAAAGTCCATGGGGGCAACCACCACCTGGTTGGAACCCTGGTACTACCTCTCTTCCACAGCCACAAATGTCCTTTAATCCTCAGTTGCCCTTCTTAGCAACGTTGGAACTTCCAGATGTGTCCAAGTTGACGAATGATCCCATTCTTCATAATCCATATTGGCCACCAGTTCCAACTAAAATACCCGGTGATTACCCAAAATTCGATGGCAAAGCTGGTGAAGATCCTCAAGCCCATGTCATGACCTATCACCTTTGGTGCTCATCGAACTCGTGGCTTGATGACTCCATCCGGCTCCGCCTCTTCCAAAGGACTCTCACCGGCTCAGCCGCTAAGTGGTATATTGAGTTGAATTGCGGAACATTTCAAGATTTCAACTCGCTGGCTATGGCATTCCTAACTCATTTTCAGTTACCCATTCGGTATGAGACAGGGACACATCTCCTTACGTCTCTCAAACAGGACACGGCCACGCATATATCCGATCATATACATGAATGGAGACGGCGTCGTCGCTTGATCAAATTTTGGATTCCTGATCAGCTCCTGACCGATTGGTTCACGACTTCCTTTGTCCCTGCGATCGCGCGAGACATCGCCATGGGAGCTTGTGTAACTGAAGAGCAAGCTATCGCGCGTGCTCAGTACCTCGACTTAGTATACTCTCAGTCAAGTACTTTATATGAGTATTTGCCAGATGCCCCGAGACCCGGAACATCCAAAGCTCCACCAAAACCATCTGTTGACGGAGTTATTGGCTCTATAAACACGTCTTCAAAGAAATCATCCGCGAACCCTGGGAAGCAAAAACAGAATGCTTCTAATGGAAACACTTCTTAGGGCCAATCTAATTCTGGAAGTACCTCCAAGGTTAACATCGTTCAGTCCACTGCGGTGGATAAATCCTTGAAAGGGAAAAAGAAAGGGAAAGCCAAGAATAAATCTGAACAGCCCAAACAGGACTCCCCTAAACCTCCACCCGAGGAAGGAGCCAAACGTAAACCTAAGTATCCTTGTCTTATCTGTGATGAGGATCACTACACTAAAGACTGCCCCAGGCGGTCCAAAGTTAGTCGATTGTTGAAAGGTGCTCCTGGGACTCCTTCTGTGCTTAAAGAACCTTTCCCTTCTCAACAAACTCAAATGGTGGCAGATCCATCGCAACCCTCTTCTTCATTTGGCTCTCAAGTATTTATGGCTGGGACAATTCCCATCCATGTCACTACTCAAGCAAAAGAATATCCATCTCCTGCGAGGAAAGAGCCGGAGGTCCCCTCTAGCACTCCTCCATCTAGTTCTGGTCCTCTCCACATCGAAAGACCTAGCACTGAGACGATTATCCGACCCCCTCCAAAAGGTGTACTCCGTAAGTCTTCTTACAACCCTAATGCTCGTGCTGCCCAGCACTACAGCATCATTGAGGACTTAGCTCAGGCTCCATCTGCTATGTCCATTCTAGAAGTCCTCCAGAGCTGCCCCTCCTAGAGGAAGTCCTTGCTATCGGCCATCGGTGGCATAGACCCGACTAACACAGATCTGATTTCTTTTGATCTCGAGGGCTATACGCCGAGACTGCCCCACCAAATCGCTTTCCTTATACAGGTCATCATCAATGGCAAAACGATTCATCGTACACTCATTGATGAAGGTGCCTCAACTTGCATCATGTCTGTTGCTTGCTGGAAAGCTATTGGTTCTCCTACATTGAGCCAGTCTCCTACGACGTTAGAAGCCTTTGATGGAAGAGAGTCTCGTCCTTACGGTATCCTCCAACGCTTTCCCATCTCCTTGGAAGGAAAGACGATAGAAGTGGAGGTCAAAGTCGTCGATGCTAATCTCACCTATAACCTCCTCCTAGGACGTAGCTGGACATACGCATGCAATTCGTGGCCTCCTTCCTTTTCCATGTCATTCGTTTCCCTCATCAGGGGAAGATTGTCACAGTGGACTAGCTCTCCTTCTTCGCCTCTTCCCCTGAAGGTAATGTGCCTTTCGTGGAGCATACCTCCAAATCATTCAAGAGTGTGGGAGCTAGGCTCTTTAAGGATCCCGCCCTAATGGGTGTCTTTCCACTCCTGCCTCCGAATCTCGCCCCTATTAACATGATTTCCGTGCGTTCTGATCCGTGGATCCTTCCTCCCGCCAATTAGATAGAATCCTGGGGCGATATGATACCGTTGAGTCCTGACGAGCTCAACTACGTCGAAATCGTCGTTGCATCGGCTCCCCCTCCCGAACCTGCTCTTCCGAGCGGTGTTCCTGACTCATATGTTCATTTCCCTTGGCTTGGAGATGATGCTACTTTGGATCCACTAAAGGAAATATTTCCTTCCGATGAACCCATCATCGAGACCATGTCTCTTGGGGAGCCCCCTTGGTCAGATCATCACCACCGTTCCTCGTTTCTCCCTACCCACCAGGAAATGATCACATGTCTCGAACGGTTTGCTTCGTGTACCCCATTTCCCCTCAAAGTCGGGGCTATTTTGAACCTTCCTCCCCCTGCTTCTTTGCAGCAGTTGCAGAGCTTGCAAGGTAAAGCGAATTTCTTAAGACGATTTTCCGAACTATGTTGAGGTGGCTAAGGGTTTCACACGGTTGTTGAAGCGAGGCGCACCCTTCCATTGGGATGCTATCGCTCAGGAGTCTTTCGAGCGACTCAAGGGTCTCCTTGTCTCCGCTCCATTATTGCAACCTCCGAACTACCACCGTGATTATACTCTGTATCTAGCCGCCGCTGATACTACTATCGGCATGGTTCTCATACAAGAAGACGATGATGGCAATGAACATGTCGTATATCATCTCAGCCGCAACCTCTTGGATACGGAAACTCCCTACGCTTACGTCGAGAAGTTGGCATTGGCCGTCGTTTGTGCCGTCCAACGCTTCCGGCACTATATCTTGTTGCGCACCACGACAGTGATTTCTGACTGCAACCTGATGACGTACATTTTGTCACGTCAGTTGCTGGGGGGAAAATACTCAAAGTGGATCGTAATCCTCCAAGAGTTTGACTTGAAATTTACTGCTGCCAAGTCTAAGAAGTCTCTGGTCTTTGCTGAATTACTATGTTCTTTGCCATCTCCTTTTGCACCCTCTCTTTCAGACGATCATATCCCGGACGACACTCTTTTTCTGATTAGCACCCTCGATCCCTGGTACGGGGATATTATCGTTTATTTACAAATGTCCTCTTTCCGCCCCGCTGTATCCAAAGATGCTCGGCGGCGGATCCGCCATCAGTCTCAACCCTATCGTATCATAGGGGACACCCTGTACCGTCTCGGCGTGGACTCCATTCTCCTCCGATGTCTTACCCTCGAGGAAGCTGAGAGAGTTTTGAACAACTGCCACTCTGGCGCCTATGGTGGTCACATGTCCGGATATGCCACAGCTCAAAAAATCCTTCGCGCTAGTTATTTCTGGCCCTCCATTTTTAAAGATTGCATTCTCGCTGTCCGTTCATGTCATGCATGCCAGATATACCAACGGAAGATGCGTGTGCCACCGGCCCCGCTGCACCCTGTAGTGACCGTAGGCCCTTTTGCCAAATGGGGCATTGATTATACAACCTGTAAGCCTCGCTCGGCTGAGGGGCATGGGTTTATTATCGTTGTCGTCGATTACTTTACAAAATGGGCCGAGGCGATGCCCACATTAAATGAAGACGGTCACACAGTAGCGCAATTTTTGTTCAATCATGTTATTACTTGGTTCGGAGTTCCACAAGCCATCGTCATAGATCACGGAAAACATTTCCGTAATCACATGATGACCGAGTTGACAACCCAACTAGGCTTACGACACGATAGTTCAACCCCGTACTATCCTCAGTCTAACGGCCAGGTTGAAGCCGTTAACAAGATTTTGGTTACGATGCTTCAACGCACTGTTGACATGCATAAGTCTAATTGGCGTCTGATGTTGTTTCCCGCCTTGTGGGCCTACCGAACCTTTGTGAAGGATGCCACCGGTTTCACTCCATTTCAACTAGTTTACGGACTGGAGGCTACCCTTTCCATAGAATGTGAAATTCCTTCGTTGAAAATAGTTGTCGAGTTGCTTCCCAACACTACTCCGGTAGAGGAACGGCTTCTTTATCTAGAACGGTTATACGAGACTCGTCACTTAGCCTCTCTAGCCATCGAATCTCAAAAGAAGAGAGTCAAAACTCATTTTGACCATACCATTCATCCTCGTTCCTTTGTTGAGGGAGATCTTGTCCTGCTATACGACCAAGCAAATGACAAGCTAGGGGCAGGCAAACTCGAGCCCATGTGGCTAGGCCCTTACATTGTAAAGAGAGTGTTGCAAAAAGGGGCATACGAGCTAGTTGACTACGAAGGTGATCCTCTTGATAAGCCCCACAATGGATTGTACTTGAAAAAGTACTATGCCTGATTCATGCGCATCAATTCATACATGTGTGTGTCTTAGCAAGTGTGTGTGTGTATGTTTTCATGTTTTTGGCTTGGTGTGAAAAGCGTGATTGCTCCTTATTGTGTTTTTTCTTCTTGTGCAGATGTCAGGTGCACCTTATATTGGTTTCGCTGATGGTGCCTGCCGCAGCACTCGTAATTTGTCCTCTGCGGCGTGGGTGATGTACGATCCTCATGGTGAGTTGATAGATCTTCAGGGTGTGTGTTTAGGTTGTACTACAAAAAATGTCGCTGAATATAGTGCTGTTATTGAATTATTAGCCGAGGCGATTAATCTCAATATTCGTACATTGGTTGTTAACCTAGACTCTCAACTTGTCGTCCATCAGCTCAATGGGCGATATTCCGTCAGAGACCGTCACATTTTAAGGTTGTACTTACGTGTTAAATTTTTAGAAATGAATTTTTACTTTATCACATATCAGCATATTCCATGACGATTAAACACATTATCTGATGCATTGGATAATCATGTATTAGATAGACATTTGCGTAATTTATAATCAAAACATCATACAAGAAAGCACATAAAAGCACAATAATAAACCATAGGAATATGTATATATATATCGTATGGCGCACCAAGACGCTCAAAAAATAAGTGTATATGTCTAGATAAGGCCTGTGTTCTCGGTACATCTGAGACACATGTCTCTCAAAAAACCATCAGTAGGAAATAAAGACCTAGATGTCTACTGGGGTAAGTTATGCTCTCTATAATCTGCAGCCGCTCATGCCACCCGCCTCAAAAGGTGGTGCATCCTGGGTTCTACCCCCACTGTATGGATCTGAGATGCTATGGGGACCTCCTCTATCCCCTGGTAATCTGGAATCCCTGCCAGTAAGCCCTCGAGGTTCCGTATCACGGTCTCCATCGTATCGACCCCTGGAGGAGCCAGGGCCAGAGCTCCAATGCCCTGTGCATCCCTCCGCGCCTCTGGGGCCAAACCAAGGGGTCTCGCCGGTCCTACATCTGCATACCATAGTATTCATCGTTAAGACATGTACATGAAAAATCAAAAACATCAACAAAAATAAAAAATCAAAAAGAGATCAAGTGGCTTACCACCATCGTCCCAATGCTCTCCGGCAGGCAGCGGCATGTCTGGGTATCCACGAAAGTCTATGCCAGCATATGGCCAGTCCTCCACAAAAATAGTCTACCGATCCAGCCACTCTCGGAAGTATACTCCCCATGCCACTGGTCGGCCGCCACCTCCTCGTGGCATGACATGGCCCCATCGACTGGCCCTCGTCTCTCGGGGGCCTCTAGGTGGATCCACGACCATGTCCTGTAGCTGTAATGCTGGTACCCGCTCCAGCATGAGTGGGACTAAAATCGACCCATAGCCAAACTGCTTCGACTCACCACGTCGGCAGTTGCTCAACTGTCTCTTCATACTGGTTGTTACTGCTGCTGCCCAGTTGAATATGGTGGGATTTAAACACTCGAGAGCCAATCGAAGATGGGCCTTCGAGGCCTCGTGATTGGCCAAGGAGCCCGCTACCCGAGTCACCATGAAGAGTATGGTTCGAAGGACGATGTCCTCCACCGTAGGAATAGCTACTTTCCCACTCCGTGATTTGCGTGCCTCTGGGCACACCCGGGCCATCAACATATCCAGAGTATCACCGCTGGGTCGCTGCCCCTCTAGAATGGGCATCTCACCTCGACGTGATAACCCGGTCAAAAAATAGATATCTGTATAGTCGAACTCAATGTCTCAGCCTCGAATCACAAATTTCCCATCAGTGGGATTCCAGGCTCTGATCAGGAACTCGAGAAGGTCAGGCTGTGCTCGCAGGTGCGGAGTTAGGAAGAATTTGAGCAACCCGCAAGCCCGCATTGCATTACAGAACCCAGCATCGGCAAATGCCGCTATATCCTCATTATCATGAGCTCGCTCCTGCTAAACGAATGCCATTTTACCCTGCATGATCACAAAAATTCATTCGGGCCCTGTCCATAAAGTTTTATACGTTCAATTTGTTAAAAAACTTGTTTCGCGGCGTCATCGCAACCATTTTTAAAACAGTCGCGCTGATAATGGCGCCCTTTGATATTTTTCCTGGGTCAGCGCAGAAGTACATCACTCTTCCGCATTGATCTGGGGGTGGTCTGTGTAAATATTTTTCGATCAACGCAGACCAGATAAGGAAATCCGCGCTAACCGAGAGCGAATTGAAGTTCAAAAAATTCTCCCAAACCAACACTTCCCACCGTTAACATGCAGCTAAAATACTTCAAAATGGAGCGCAGAGGAGGGTGAACCTACCTGGAACAGACTTCGGGATGGTTGATGTGTGCACGAAATGGAATTTAGTTCGTCAACCTCACAGCTCCATAATGTCCTCCACAGCTCCAAATGGTAACAATGGTAAAAAACTTTTTTACCCCCTATTTATGGTAAAATTTCATAATTAAGTATTATTTTTCATAAAAGTGGGTTTTTTGTGATGTTTTTTACCATGTTCTTGGTGCCAATATAGTTCTGCTATGTTTTTATGCGTGTGGCCCGTATTATCTCGAACAGGTTTACGCGTGCGGTGTTTCTTGTGCAGATTCTCATGCCGGTGGAATTACGACGGTTCAATACACACTTGGTCCCGGAACGTCGTCTTTAGGCTCTTTTTCGACGTGAAATAAGAAAAGATAGCCGAGTCCCCCTCTCGGCTCGTTAAAAGGAATGAGAGGCGGTCGCTTTTAAAGCTCTTTTTTCGACCGTTTAAACTAAAAAGATTGCCGGGTGTTTGTCGTTTCGAACTCGTTATTGGCTCCAAAATGACGTACTTCTGACCGCTTTTCTACTTTTTCGGGTCAAAGTCACTACTTACGAAAAGTACTCCTCGACCATACTAGTCGGGTGGTTCTTTCGAGCATTGTTTTATACCTTTTCGGGCTCGAGAGACACAACTTTACGAAAAAGGACCCCCCTTGGAGTTTTCTTTTCTGCTGTCTTTTCAGACTATCTAAACAGGAAAAGACGCCGAGTTCTTCCTTTGTCAGACTCGTTAAAACTTAATGACATCGGACTCCGTCGAAATGACGCTCGCAAGCATATGCTATCCCCGTCAAGCTTGTTAAAAATAACTGGGGTACTCGCCAGCAATGGTGGGGAAAATGGAAACATAATCATTGTCGTGTCGGCAGTATGTCACTCTTGAACATGGCACTAGTCTGCATTCGTGTCGGGGTGGGGACATCTCATCTTGTTTTACACTGGCCTCCGTGGGTTTGGGTTACCCTGTTTGACTTCTCATCTGCTCATTGACTTGTCACCATGACCCTTGATCATTTGAATGTCAATACTGCCAAGTCCACTGTCGTGCCGCCGATATGTTCAAGAGAAGTTGACCTCTGCAAGAATTACAACCCTCCTCTGATACCTCACACAAAATATCTTATCCTTCTCTGTCTCGTGTCGATGATGTGGGAAACATTATGGCCCACCTTCGATCAAGGTCACTTCCTGTCGACTTCAGCTCATTATCCAGGAAGGTGACTTAGAGACTCCCTTTAGGTGCCTTAGAGCCTGCATGCCTCAATGGCAGGTTCTTCGTGTTCGACGTGAGGTTTTCATCATTGGCCTCCAATCGAATGCTCCTGCGGGTGTTCGATGCTAGCTCATTGATTCGCACGCCGTGGATTGTACCTATAGTACCTTGAGGACCATTGTCATTATTGGTGGTTCCTCTCGCGTTTGTTAACAGTTTTCATCATTGACTGGTAATCAGACAATGTTCTTGCATGTTCGACTTCAGCTCATGTATTCGCATGCTTGAACTTGTACTTTTGTTCGGGTCGAGATGGAGTGCAAGACCCTGGATTTTGTCTATTGCAATCCAGGTTGCGATTTTGTGGATTATTATGATCATTACATGACTCATTGATGGATGGCTGCGCCCATACCTGAGTCATCATGGATGGCTGCGACCATACCTTTATTATCATCATGGTCTCTTTAGCTGGGTGGCTGCGTCCATACCACAGACCTCCTTCGTATGTCTTTTGGATGGCTGCGCGCATGCCTGGACTACATGTAATCGATTGTGAGAGATATCAGTTGTATATACGTGCAGGTTCTTCCTGGTGGTGTTCCAGTTCAGCTAGTTTCGTAAAGCATTTCACCCCTCCCACTCTCTCGGGCTTCATGCTTTAGGGGGCATCTGTTACACAGTAATTTGTCATTGTCTTCCTGTCAGTCTTCCTACTGTGTCATGAGTTCAAATTAATCATGCTCATGCTCTCTACTGTTGCCAAATGACCCACTTTGCCATAGTTTTTTCTATCAGCGTGACCGTTGTCAAGATAAACGCGCTGACGGGCGCTCCATAACAGACAGAATGCGATGCCAGTGTGGAAGCACACGGGTTTCTCGCGCTGGTCGAATTTCATATGCCAGCACGTCTGTTATTCATATCTGATCGCGCTAACATGACCTTCTTTGTTATTCAGCTGCGGTGCCAGCACTCCAGTGCAGTTATGGACCCGCGTTGATCCAGTTTAGGCGAGTTTGTTCTAACAGCCAGTCTTCCAGATGACTCCAGACCTGGTTGTTGGCCTTGTAAATGTCGCCCTCCCTTCTCTGGAATATATGTTTCGTCATTTGAGCCACCTTCCTTGGAGATAAGCTCATCCTCCCACCATTTGTGGAGACTCCTTCTCCTATTTAAGCCTCTACAATTGCCATGAGCAACTAGTTTGGAATTGATAGTGCTTGGAGTGTTGCTGCTAGTGTGTGAATTTGATAGGTAGTTGGTGTGACAAGTGTGGGATTTCTAGAAAGCTTAAGGAAGGTTGTGAAGTGTTTCTTTCTTGTGTAAACTTGTGTGAGAGAGAGTTTTTGTCTTGGGAGATCTACCTCCAAGGGTGAATGCTTAAGAGACTTGTTGGCTGGACCCTCTTGAGAAGGATTCGACGTCAGAACTTTGGTTGTACTCTTCTCTGTTATTTATTAATAATAGATGACTATCATTATGGTTCCACTCTCATTGTTTCATGTTTGATGTTGAGTTATATCTTTTCTGACTGATATATAATTGCATCTACTAGATTTTACGCTTGTTTTCGTGTTGTTCTTTGCATGTGTAGGTATCTAATCATGGAGATCGTGTGGATCGTGACTGGCCAAAGCAAAGGAACAAAGGCGACATCTCTTCGACGAACACTAGCATTGGAATCCAAGTAGGTTCTCACCATCTACTTTTTATTTGCAATTAGGAACTTGCGTGATAGCATTGTGTGATTGTTGCTAGACCCGGTCTAGGCTAGTAGGGATCGTCTCTGTCCGCAAAGAGGATTTACCTCTACAACACAAAGGATACAAGAAGTGGTTATTTGTTGGTTCATAGGTCATCTCTCCTCCAACCTAATTCATGGTTCCTAGTTGAGTTAATAACAATATGGGAGGTTTTAGAAAACCATTTACTTGTGTCCCCTTTATACTTTTGGCTCTCTCTCGTAGCTTTAAGTGAATTGAATGATTTTATTATAGCCCATAGATATAGCCTACTAACATAATTATTCTGGTCCCGGAAAAAGGAACTCTAGTTTTAATCTGAGCGCTATTTGGTTTCAAGTTGCTTCTAATTTCTCTTGTAGTTTTCTTTGTTGCAGTTCATTTTCACCAGATAGTGTAAATATGGATATGATAGATGCAAAACATGTATGCCAAGTCCTATGTAGGTAGGAAGAGACAAATCATTCAAACAAAAGCCTTGATGACCGTTACTACAATTAACAAAATTGTAACAAGCCAATGCAACTCACAATGTAAATTTTTTATGCATATCAATACTGTAAAGTTTGTTCTAACTATAGCAGGTGTCTTCTCATTCCCTTAACAAAAAAAATCAAAGTCAAAATTTAAGAAGAAATTCATATATAACAAAAAATAAAACTAGTGGGTGGGACCCTACCTTAAGAAAAAAATTATGTCATCTTCATTGACGTTCAAAACAACAGATACTTCAAAGTCTCTCTGATGTTCAGTTTGCAATGACACTTGTATGGAGGAAAAAGTTTTGCTATGAGTATAATAGAAAAAAAAAAAAGGAAACTTGAACACATGATACCAAACTTGCAAACAAATAATATATTTTAAGTCATTACCAATAAAAATGTATTCCATATACATCTATTTGATCAAAAAATGTGTGTCGGGTTGGCACCTTTACAAAGTATTCCTATGCAACGATGGTCGATGACATTTTCATAAATTGCATGTGCTTACAATGATTTATATGACACATATGTTATGTGTTTAGATTTATTGTGATTTGAATGGTACATATATGATACAGGGTATGTGATGGACATGTTTACAAATGTTATAGCTACCAGACAGTATTTAATGCATTGTTCATAAAGCCGGTACTATTATTACAAAAACCCAAACTTGTTCTTGTTGAGGTGGCGACAAGATATGCTATCAAGTATTAAAGTTATGAGGTATGACATAGATGGTGTAATGTTAATCAGGCTTTATTTGACATGTTCAAATGTTAAATTGTCATGTATTTTATGCCCTCTATTGGGTTCTTACATGACACAACTTTGAGTCTAGCTGCAAGCCCTTCTCAAATATTTAAAGCTGGTTAGCACCACAGTATTGCTATAAATGTTTGTTAATTTCAAGTCTTTTCAAATCCCTTAGTAATGTTTACCATTATGTTGTGTCCTAGTTTCCCCCTTTTGTTAGTGCACTTTGATCCTCATTTGATCCTCTTTGGTCATTTATTCAAAAAAAAATTCCAACCTGTCACCTTAATCACTTAAATACTCTCCTACATGGAACACTCCATACATGAGACTCAATGTTGGCCTTTGTGGTATATCCAACGTGGTATTTATGGTTATGAATATGATTATTATGTGGCATCCACATTGGCCCTCACCATTACTCTATCATTAACTTCCCATTCTCGTTCGGATTTGTTCAAGTCTTGCCACCTTTTCTATGCTCGCACTCTTCTAGGGTATTAGCGTTGTTTATTTTGAATCACCTCATTTTCTCTCACTCAAATTGCTTGAAACTATCGCTCAAGGCCAAGGAGAAGGAGGGTAATTTCCTGTACTCACTACAACTGTGCTTGGAGACATTTGCATTACTAGGTATGCCTCCACGACAAATAATGTACTCTAGGCATTTATAGAATGAATTTATATTGAGTTTTTATCCCCTATACCAATCTTGCCTTGTGTGTGTTATTGGTTGCTTCATATTGTCACAGAGTCTTTCTACAATCATATCTCCTCCTCATCATCTGAAAATAATAATAAACTCATGTAGACTCAGACTTGTTACTTTATGTTTTCATGCATGCATAAAGTCAAAATTTACCTGCATGTATGTCAAAAGAGTCTCTATGTGATTTCCTAAAGTTGGTTTTTGCCCCATAGTCACTATGTTCAGTTTGTATTGTGTTTACTCCATGCAATCCCTCAAGGCTAAAGCCTCGGGCACAAAATCACTTGGTTATAAAACTCATTCTACATATTCTATGCTCATTTGAAAATTTTTCTTTTGTGCACAATTACCTTTTGACCATATCATGTCAATATTTGGTTTAGGCCATTCACATGTAGGACCATGAATATTTTTCTTTGGGAACATTGTCCTTTGTTTGTTGTCTTGGTACAAAATTTAGTTTTAGAAGCATAATCAAGGTTTTTATTTCTCTTGAAGTCGCAATTAAGGGTTATTGTAATGGGTTATTAGTTAATTGTAGCATATCGTTTACAAACCCTATATGTCAAGTAGTTACTCTTTATTGATGCACCATAATTCAATGGGAGCCCTCAAGGCCCTAGGGTCTCAAGCACAAAACCATATGACATGGTTAATATGCAAGATCTTGTTCATTCCAAAACAGGGGCAATATCAATGTTCTGTAATACCAATTCATTTGAATATGTAAATATTTCTTGAACGCATTTATTGAGCAAAGAACATTGTCATGTATTATGTTATTATTTTGTTTAGTTAGAGGAGGATAATTTCACTATGTTCTAACCCTTTTCACACATCATTTAATTCCATAAGCCATTTCAACCCTCGATTCAATCGTGAAAATTGAATTTAATTTTTTTTCAACAAAATAAAAATGTAATGAAATGATCAATTGACATCCATGTTGGGATTTGTATAATATATATGTATATTGGTTATGTCAAATATAAGGTTGAAATTTTTTGTCCTCCACTACAAGTCGAAGTCTTGACCACATAACATTCATAATTTGTATACTTTGTGAATTTTATTTGCACACGAAATTTCCTAGAACTACCAGCAAATAAAATACATGAAACCTTTACACTCTATCAAAGGGTTTTCGTCACCTCACCCTTACATAAGTATATACAGTCATTGTTTAAATGATAAATCCTTTTGTTCGCACAAAATATTTTCATGCGTTTATATTATTGTCTTTGAAAATCATAATATTATACAGATCTATAATGCTAGATAGATTTTGTCAACATATCAAGCAACCATCCCCTCAAATGCAATTTTGTTTTCCTAATTGTATGCTATTTAAAAGGACTTCTGTGATGATAGATTTATTTATTCTAGAATATATTGTTTTGTCATAATTTGGAAATAACTTAATGTTTTTGTTGCAGCATGAGTTTCTATGATAGAAACAAGGGTAGATGAAGAGGTAACAGGGATAGAAATTTGGGAATAAGTAGAGAAAGTAGAACTAGGTTGTCAATTCATTTTGATTGGGATTTGGAGGAACTAAGGAAGTTGCTCCAAATTGGGATAGTGAACCTTATAGACCAACTTATTTCCCAACCCATGGATCAAGTTCAATAACCTCTTGTCCATGATAGGTTAAGCATTGGCATTCCTATGTCGGCTCACATGTCTGCCCCTCTTATTGTTCCCAATAATTATGGTTGGAAAAATGAAATTCAAGCACAACTTTTATTTTTCGTTCAAGGTTGGACTAATATTTCATTGTCTCCTCATCCTCCCCTTGAAGCAAATATATCTCATCATCCACAGTCAGTTGTATCATGTGTCATACATTTTCGCAAGTAGTATCTCATCCTTATATACCTGTTGATCAACCTCATCCATATATTTTCTAAGTTTCTAAGTGACCTACTATACTATCTCATCTAGTTGCTCCATCCTCCAAGCATGTTATCACCCCTCAAGCTACTGCTAGCAACAAAAGGAAAAATGCCTAGGTCACCTTGTCTAATTCCTCTCACAGTTCTTCTCAATCAGTGACATCTCATCGCCACAAGCAGGAGAAACAAATTGAAAGTTCTCCTTCTCATGGATTGAAATGACATGCTATGGATATTTTCAATTTGACCTTTATGCATAGATGGATATTGTTTGTTTTCCACTACTACTTGGTTTATTTTCACTAGTTCACTCAGACATGTGAAAGTTCATATGTTTATATGGATGATACACAATCCTTATTTATGTATGATAATTTTTTATTTTGATGATATATTTGTCACATGGGGATGCACGTCCATATGTTTAGAGGTAGTATTGGTTATTATGATGGTAAAATATGGAGAAACAAGGAGCTAAAATGGAGATAAAAGGTGTTGTTATATCTTTACATAATTATGGTTGCATCATATTATTGCATACATTATGACCATTTTTCTTATGGAGGCATGAGAATCATATTTTGTTTTATGCATATTGTGCAACAATTTTAATTTTCTAAGTTATATTGCACATGAGATTTATGATGATTATATGCACAATAATTGAAGGTCATCTTTAAATAACTTATGTTATGGAACAAGGAGGGTCCCACCTTGATCCAAATTTATGTAGGAAAAAAATGAAATATAGATTTAAACATAAACACAGAGCTACAATGAAAACTGAACTTCAATTCATTGATAACAAAATACTGAAAATTGTTTACATGCAGAATGGAAATAAACTAGCTCGGGTGATGGTAGCTTATCTCTGAGAAGAGATGTAGAAACTACATGCCTTTGAAATGTGATACAATAAGGCTCACAAGTGTTTTTATTAATGAGAAATAAGGGAAAACCATAAACATCCAAAAAACTAACCCTAGGAGATGAAGCACCAAAAGTTTGTGGGCCTTGTTGGGGTTAGTTGGGACGCCAATTTCTCAAGGTCGTAACTTTTGAATACAATCATCATTTGACTCTAACAATACCTCATCAGAAATATCAATCTGAGGACTACAACTTTCAACTACAAAGCCCTATTCTAAATCATAGGTTTTCCCATTTAAAACAAAAACGTCGTTTAGGGCCCCTAAAATGATTCCAGAAGTTCAAGACCCAAAAGAACTACCAAAAATAGTAAAAATCGCTACAATTAAAGAAACTGGAAGAAATAGTTCTGGGGGTCGAAGTGGAATAGGTGAGTGGCCACCAATATCCACCTGGATCAGTCCTCCCTCCTTAGAAAGAAATCCCCATTACATTGAGTGCCTCCATGAGATGGGGAAATTTTTGTTGAGCTTGGTTAAGAGTAGGTCAACTTTGACAACTCGATATAGTTCAATCCTCTATTTGTGAGTGTTCTTGATCAGTGTGTCCATGATCCAATCAATTGATTCCTATTCAAAGTAGTTCAAGTTGAGTTCTATTGGTGTCAACTACTCATCAATGTCTGATGTGTCCAACGAGGGTGTAAAGTATGGCCGAAGGCGGTCCACATTAAATACAAGGTGCAAACTAAGGAATGGGGGGATACTGAGCTCAAAATCATTGTATCTCACAACCTTGGTGATGGTGTAAGGCCCATATCATAGTGGTCAAAGCTTATGATGGGATCCAACAAGGCACTCTTTCTACAAAAGTAACCGAACTTTGTTTCCCACCTAAAACTTATGGGGCACATGATGTTGATTGTTGTCACCTACTATACATTTTGTGAATTGTTCCAAATGATGTCAAATGTTGGCCCAAAAATGGGAGCTGAAGTGAAAAAGGCCCAAGGGAGAACAAATATCAAACGCTGAAACCTCGAGGAAGAGGCCATAACCCAAGCTTAAATTTCAAATTGAAGAGGAAAACCCATATTTAAAGAGGAGCATTGCAGTTTGGGACCCGATCACATCGGAGCCCGATATCGGGGAGACTAGAAGGAAGCCATATCAGAGGATGTAATATTGGAGGTCGGTGGCATCAAAACCATTTTAAATCTCTTTTCGAAAGTTTCTAATTAGAGGGGCTTCGATATCAGCTGGAACCTAGTCACAAAGACCTCAAAGGACCAAGGGCGCAGAGTTGGGCGAAGCCCCCCAATGCTAAGAAGGAATATTAGGGGTTGAAAGTATCAAGACTCCTTCATAAAAAGTTTCGATGAAGGGGGCTTCCGATACAGATTGGCACATGGTTGTGGGAGACCCACAAAACCCGGAGCCAAGGGAAGATTAAACACTTGAGTGCTATGGACCATATCAAGGAGGCAAATATCATAACTCTTGTGTAAGTCGATTTTGGAAAATTTATGATAAAGAAGGCTTCCAATGTAGATTGGCAGTTGGTCATGATAGTATAAAAGATACTAGTGCAAAACAAAAGGCCCTAAGGACCTTTTAATCCCCTCAAAATTGGACACATGGCAATAGGTAGTTGGTCCCGAGAAGTTACAGGGTAAATTACGTCAGCATGATGTGGAGGTAAAAGGACACGTGGCAAGCGTTTTTAACATTTTGGAAGGCCCAAAGGATAGATCTAGTTAACATGTGTCACCACACAAGAGGCACCACGTGTAAATGAGGTGTCAGCATGACATCACTTCAGAGACCTGTATATCGAAGGAAGAGGCCATCAGAACTCTTTTTAAATCTCTTTGCAAAACTTCCAATGAGAGGTGATCTAATATCTACTAGCACTTGGTCACAATGACCTCAAAGGACCAAGGGTGTTGAGTTGGGTGGAGCACCCAAGTGCTAAGGAGGAATATCGAAGGTTGAAACTATCAAAACCCTTTCAGAAAGAGTTACGAGGAAGAGGGTTTCTAACATAGATGGTGTTCGATCATGACCATCCATAAAAGCAAAGGTGAAGCACAAATCACAAAGAGAGATAAACCCCAATAGGATCACAAAAGGTTTTAGTACATATCGCTGAGCCAGAGGTCACGACACATAGTCCCATGGGATATACAGGAAGAGGGCAAATAAAGTTACGAGATGTATTGGGTTCTGATGGTATAACCTAGAGTGTAGGCAAGTGCATGGGTCAACAGCTATTATTACAGAGCATTGTCAAGGCCACCACAATTAATCGCTTACAACTCTAGAAAGTTGGTAATTCAAACAGTTAAGGAAGAAAGTAGTAGGCGTATCGAATCATAACTATGAAGGAAAACCATGGCAGAAACATGGCCTGATCAGAGGCAATCACAAGAAATGGCATGGAGATATTTTTCTATGACCATCATTCAGTTTTCCCAATTTTTGTTATTCTATAATTTCCGCATTTTAAAGAAGGAATTGCATTTGTTGTAATCATTTGGGCAGTAGACCCTCCACATGCCGAGACATCTAGTTGATCAAACATTTGGGTCATCACTAAGATATTTTGTAACTAATTGTTTCAAGCCTCCCCTCTCCTTATAATAGGAGGAAGAAAATCAATTTAGAGGTTCCCAAATTCTTATTTTGCAAGTTCTGAACTCTATTTGTAGAGAAAGCGGTTCCACTTTTGGTTAAATTTACTTGTTCATGAGGTGCTCAGGCTTATACAAATGTTAACTATGATGGATTGGTGATTTGGACTCTATCTTCAAATATTAATGAAGCAGTTCTGTTGATTCTTGTAGGTTTTAACCCCATACAGAAATTACCTGCATACGAATTCTAAAACACATAAAATAAACAATGAGAGAGCATAACACATAAAACACATATACACAGAGATTTTCCCCTAGATACCAAAACTGGGACTACCAGCGTGATTTTTCATTATGTTCCTTTCAATGTTATAATACATATTTATACATGCCAAAGCATCCAATACCATGGACCGAAAACCATCGCGTCCAAAAACATGTGCGAAAATCATGCACAAAACCATAGGTGGGTCCGCCCATCCTAACATAGGGTCCAAAACCAAAATTTTCTGGGTCGCTGCCCCGGACCCCATAAAGTGGGGTTACGGGTACACCTCAAACCCCCTGTCACCCGCCCTCTACACAATCAGCGCAATGAAGGGGGGCTCTGCCTCCCCTCTAACCCCCCCTGTCAACTATGTGGGCTAGTCGTGGAAAGAATATAACCAACATTATCCCACTTGTTGTTTTCTTTCCACGGGGGGCCAGAAGAGAGATTAATCTTTTTTCCAGCCCTGAAATGCCCATTGTCTCTCTACACCAAGAGAACTTCTCAGAGCTCACAGATTTTGTCAATGCATCTGCAGTATTCTTCAAAGTGTCCACCTTTACCAGCAACACCTTTTTGTCTTCTATCATATCCTTCACAAATTGATACTGAACATCAATGTTCTTTGTCTTTGAATGATATGCAGGCTTCTTGTTCAAGAAAATTGCACTCTCGCTGTCACAGTCTATCCTTATAGCTCCCTGTACTAACCCCATACTTGAACACAATCTCTGCAACCAAACTGCTTCCTTGCTTGCATGAGTGGCTACCATGTATTCTGCCTCTGTAGTTAATAGTGCCACTACATATTGTTTCTTACTCATCCAACTAATTGCACCTCCAAATAGGTTAAACACATACCCACTAGTAGATCTTCTCTAATCTAGATCCCCAGCCCAGTTTGCATCAACAAAGCCACGAATATCCAACATTTTGTCCAATCCTAGTCTTCCTTGGTAGCACAAACCATAATACTAGTGCCATGCAAATACCTGAAAACCCACTTCACTACTGTCCAGTGCTCCTTCCCTGGTTTTGACATAAACCTGCTCAATACTCCCACTGCATGTGCAATTTCTGGTCTAGTACATACCATTGCATACATCAGGCTACTGACTGCACTTACATATGGAACACGGGACATGTCCTCTTCCTCTTCTTGTGTCTGGGGACACTATTCCGAAGATAACCTCACACCTACAGGAATAGGAACCTTCACCGGTTTACTATCCTACATATTAAACCTCTGCAGTATTATCTCGACATACTTCCTTTGGTTTAACTAGAGCTTCCTCTTTGCCTGATCTCTTTTAATTTCCATGCCCAAAATATAGTTTACAACACCAAGATCTTTCATGTCGAATTTGGAGGACAATTGGGTCTTCAAATCCTGGATAATTTCTTTGTCATTTCCAACCAGCAACATATCATCTACATACAAGACCAGATAAATAACACGGTCACCAATTAATTTAAAATACACACAGTGATTTGCTTCGCTTCTAGTGAAGCCAAGTCCCCGTATAAATGTATCAAATTTCTGATACCACATCCTTGGTGACTGTTTTAACCCATACAGAGACTTATTTAACTTGCATACCAGTTCTTTCTTACCCTTCACTACAAAGCCTTTAGGTTGCTTCATGTATATTACCTCTTCCAGATCCCCATGAAGAAATGTTGTCTTCACATCCATCTGTTCTACCTCAAAATCAAAAGCAACAGCAACAGATAAAAGTAATCTAATAGAAGTTACCTTGGCAACAGGAGAAAAAATATCACCAAAATCAATTCCTAGCACCTGGAAATAACCTTTTTCTACCAACCGAGCTTTGTATTTCTCCACCTTTCCTTCTGCATTTGTCTTCTTCTTGAACACCCATTTGCTGTCGATGGGTTTCCTTCCAGCCGGCAACTCCACCAAATCCCAAGCCTCATTTTTTTGCAAAGATGCCATTTCATCAACCATGGCCTCTTTCCAGAGTTTTCCATCCTCTGAATCTACTGCTTCCTTCACAGTTCTGGGATCATCGTTAGTAATAGATAAAGAAAATTTTGAACAGAAAGCAGATGGACTATACCTTTCTGGTTGCCTTCTTTCTCGAACTGATCTTCTCACACCCGGAGTTTGTGGCTCTTCATCTTCTGATTCCTCCTCTGCTATAGAGTCTGATTCTTCCTCCTTAAGCTCAAACTCTATCTTCTCAGGTTCCTTTGGTTGGACTTCATGTTTAATAACATCTTTTACCTCTCTGAACACCACATCTCGGTTATACACAACCTTCCGTGTGACTGGGTTCCAAAGCTTATAACCGTTTAAACCATCCTTATACCCAATAAAGATGCACTTTTCAGATTTACTATCCAACTTGGTTCGTTTCTCCTTTGGAACATGTACATATGCATCACATCCAAATACCCTCAGATGTGAAAGAGAGGGTTTCTTACCAGTCCATACCTCTTGTGGAGTCTTATCCTCCAACGCTGATGAAGGTGACCTGTTGACCAGGTAACATGCAGTATCCACCGCCTCTTCCCAGAATTCCTGTCCTAACCTGACACCACTGAGCATGCTTCTTTCCCTTTCCATCAACGTCTTATTCATTCTTTCTACAACTCCATTTTGCTAAGGTGTATATGGAGTAGTCTTTTGTCATGCTATACCACATTTCTTACAAAATTCTTCAAATTCCTTGCTGCACAACTCTCCACCATTATCTATCCTCAGCACCTTTATCTTCTTCTCTATCTGATTTTCCATGAGAGCCTTAAATTCTTTAAACCTGTCAAAGGCTTCATATTTATTCTTCAAGAAATATATCCATGTATTCCTTGAGAATTCATCTATAAATGATGCATAGTACACAGACTTACCCAGTGATGGAACCTTCACAGGTCTATATCACTATGCACAAGTTCTAATATCTTTTTTACCCTCTTACTACCAGAGGGGAAACTCATCCGATTCTGCTTCCCATATACACAATTTTCACATAAATCAAAATCCAGAGAGCTATTACTCATACCTTCTACCATACCTTCACCATGAAGTATTCGAAGGCCCTTCTCTCCAATATGTCCAAGCCTTTGATGCCAAAACATGGTCTTCTCTCCAGAGACCACTAGATTTTATGCTCCACTTTCAGAAACCACAGAACTACTGCACCCATCAATAACAGTGCTACCTTGCAGCTTGTACAGAGTTCCAATCCGAACTCCCCGCATCAATACTAGTGCTCCCCAAACTATTTTGCAGGTATCCTTCTCGAACACTGTTTTTACACCTGCATCATCCAGCTTGCTTACAGAAATCAGATTTTTGGCCAATGCAGGAATATGCAGAACACCCAGAAGTGTTCTAATCCTTTCACCTAGCAACTTCAACTTTACTTTTCCACACCAATCATTCTAGCCTTCCTATCATCCCCTAAGAAGACATCACCACCATCGTATTTCTCATACTCGTAGAACCACTCTATATGGGGAGTGAAGTGAAAGGATGCACCTGAGTCAATCAACCATGCCTAATGATCTACATGTGTACTTGAAGAAGCCAAGTACACATCCCCACCTTCATCTAAGGTGGTTTTCACCTCTATAGAAGGAGCATCATCAAATCCCTTTCCTTTACCAGGAGATTTAAATTTACATTCTCTTTTGTAGTGCTCTTCCTTTCCGCAGTTCCAGCACCACCTTTACAGGTTTTCCTAAAGAGTTAGATCTCCCTCTAGATTTAGATCTCCCACTCGATGACTTATTTTTGTTTCTGTTCTAGGATTGTCCTCATACAAACAAGGCATCACCGTTCTGGCTCTCCATATTTTTCTGTCTCATCTCCTCCATCAGCAACGATGAAAGTATTTCATCAAAATGCAAGGTAGTTACATTGCTACTTATTGCAATAGCCAGACTATCCCACGAATCTGGTAGAGAACACAACAAACTGATGCACTTATCTTCATCTGAAATTTTAATATCAACAGATGCTAACTGACTTACCACAATATTAAATGCGTTCATATGCTCTGTCATCGAGTCTCCATTTTTAATCCTCAGGTTATACAGCATTTTCCACAGGAACAATTTATTCACCAGAGACTTAGATTGGTACAAAGTCCCTAACTTTTCCCACAAAGCCTTCATCGTAGCCTCCCCTGATACATTCTGCAATACTGAATCTAAGACACACAATCGTATTGTCCTATTTGCCTTCCAATCCAACTTCTTCCATTCTTCATCAAACACTCCTGTTGGTTTAGTACCCGAATCTACCGCAATCCACTGAACTTTATCCACCAATATATCCTCCATCTTGAGTTTCCACAACTCAAAACTTTGACCATTAAATTTCTCGATCTCTATCTTTCCACTGCTTGCCATCTTCTTTAACCAACAGAATCGATCTCACAGATCTCCCACTGAACAAGGTCTACCACAGGCCCGAGCGAAACCCCTCAACAACAAAGGTGTCCCCTTGAAGCCAAAACAGCTTTGATACCAAATGTAGGTTTTAACCCTGTACAAAAATTACCTACATACAAATTCTAAAACACATAAAATAAAGAATGCGAGAGCATAACACATAAAACACATATACACAGAGATGTTCCCCTGGATCCCAAAACCGGGACTACTAGCGTGATTTTTTATTATGTTCCTTTCAATGTTATAATACAAATTATAAATTTCGAAGCATCCAATACCATGGACCGAAAACCATCGCGTCCAAAAACATGTGTGAAAATCATGCACAAACCCATAGGTGGGTCCGCCCATCCTAACATAGGGTCCAAACCAAAATTTTCCAGGTCACTGCCTCGGACCCCATAAAGTGGGGTTACGGGTACGCCTCAAACCCCCCGTGACCCCCCCCCCCCCCCCCCCGGATACACATTTGGTGCAACGAAGGGGGGCTCCACCCCCCCCCCCAACCCCCCCAGCTAACTACGTGGGCTAGTCGTGGAAAGAATATAACACAACCCAACAATTCCAAGCAGAGTAATGTGCAGTATGTTTTCCCCTCTGTATATCATTTCATGTATGTTTTTCCTCCTCTAAAATTGTGTAATGAAGTTGTTGGTTTCACTCTCATTTATGGTTGTATATATGTTGTGAAGTAGCAAACAATACCTGTGTAAATGGCAGATTTACTTGTGTTATTCTATAGCCTACAGTACCTTTGTGAACACATATTTACTAATCCTGTTTGGTGAAAAAATTGGTCCATGAGGTATATAGATAAAAACCTTAAAGTGTGCTCCACTATTTCTGCGTTTTCACCTCCTCACTCTTCCATACTTCTGTTCGAACTAGTTACTTAGGATTATGTGTTTTATCCAACCCTCTACATCAAATTCCTTTCTTTCTTTCCTCCTCTTCATTTCTATTACAATGACAACATTAAGCTGCATTTTGTTGTGTGTCATCCACTATAATCAAGACAATCCTCCTTGAGATGAGTCATATCTACCCGTATTTATATATGTGTGTGTATGCTTGAGTCTACCTTTGTGAAGGGCTATTAAACAAATCTCTGAATTATCTTACTTCAAATTATGTGACGTATGGAGTGCAGCTGAAAACCTGAGAGAATCCTAAAAAACACTCCTCTAGGATGCCCTAGGCACTGACCCTTTCCTTCAACCCGAGGGTTGTCTCTAGGAGGCTTCTACATCTTCTAAAACATCTTGTGAAGGGAGATAGAAAAATCTACAACATTGATCATGTCATTATTTGTATTTGGCATTGGATTTTTCTAGGATGTCATGAACCTGCTAGCAGATGTGTTGAATGCACTCAATAAACCTGGTGGATTTATCAACTTCAAACTGAACATGGGCATATTCTTCCTGTGTAGTCGCAAAAGGTAGTCCAACATTAAGAGGACATAAAGGTTGAAATCCCAGGCCCACTTCAAAGGGGTTGTGGCTAGTCGAGCTATGGAGAGCTAAGTTATAGTTGTGTTACACATAGGGAAGACTCTCATCCCATGTCTACGAATTCTTAGAGTTGTACATGCGTAATATATGCATAATCATCTTGTTGACGACTGAAGTCTAGCCATTAGTCTGTGGGTGGAATGTAATCGACTTGGTGAGATTGGTGTCCAACAATGACCAAAGGCTCAACCAAATGGCACTTAGGAACCTACTATCCTGATCTAACGTAATGGTCTATAGGATCCCAAAATGTACCCACACTCTTTCAAAGAAGAGTCTGGCAGTGGCCTCTACTGTGATACTCTACTCGTAGGCAACCAATATGGCCATCTTAGAAAACATGTTGATGACCACAAATAAACATCATTTCCATCCTTGGTAGAAGGAAGGCCAAACATATAGTCCATGGAGATGGATTCCCAGGGCTAGCTAGGATTAGGTAGAGGAGTATACAAGCCTTACTTCTTAATAGATGGCTTGGCGATGGCACAAGAAGTGCAAGATCTGATGTATTTTCCAACATCTTGTTGGATATTTTGGCCAATAAAAATAATTATGTAGTACAGCCACAATTTTCTCCACACTAAAGTGTCCTGCTTGTTGAAGAATCTAGGGAAAATTAGGTGTAGTTTGATTCTTCTTTGCTTGATAACAATAGTGGAGTCTTTTTACTTTTTCTTGTTAGCTTAATCTTCTTCTTATTATTATTAGTAATGCATGTGTGTGTACCTCATCAAACTGTTATCAAAACGTAAGAACAAGAACACAAGATGTTGGCTCTCTGCCAGGGCCAAAACCTCTCCTCTTGAGAAGAAAACCCTTTCGTGAATTTCTCTTATTGAAGCTTCTATTGATTAATGCCAAACTTTAGACCCTTGATAAGAAGATCCTCCAAGCACAAGTCAAGTCCTCCATTTTCTTTACACTATGTTTCACCGACATTTTTCCTACCTACTTCTAGCATTTTGTCCTTCTTCTGACACTTCGTCCTTCTTCCAACACTTCGTTCTTCCTTCCACTTAAGTAGATATTCTAGAAGAGATACTTTTCCTTAGTGATATCCTTCACCTAAGGATACTCTTTCCTTCTCTTGATCATCCTAGTTCCTTCTTGGTGTATGGTGGAAGACTCAGTGTGACAACACTACAGCCCTAATTCTTGCACGTGTGAGAGGTACCCTAGAGAATTAGGGTCCTTTTACCTTACTAGAGAGATAGGATTCTTCACTTGACTTGAGAGGCCTTGTAGGCCTAATTTCAAACCTAGGCAACACTAATTCATGAACTATTTGATCATGTTGTTATACCTGCAGACTTACCCACCTCTTCTTTGCACATGTGACTATATCCAGCCCTAGAAACAATCCTCTTCACTTTAGTCTTCTTCCTCCTTCCTTCGCTTGTCTTGGAGAACCTTTAGGTTTATGTTATTATCCCAAATAATGAATTTTATGTGACTGTAATAGAGGTTTCCTATGACAGCAGAAAGACCCTCTCCTTCACACGTCTGACTATCTTTTAGCCCTAGAACAGACTTCTGAGGCTTCGGTATTTCTTCCTCCTTTTTCTTTATACTTGTAGACCCTTTCTTTGTCCCTTCTTAACCCTTTTTCTCGGCTACCTTCACGGATTTCAAAGAGATGGATGACGTTGAGAGGGAGTGGACAACCTCTATATATAGAGGATTGTCCCTCCTTTAGGACGACTTGAGGCCAACTAGTTGTCCTTAGGCCGACTTGACTATTTCTTCGTTATTTTCTTTGTTTTGCTTCTTAAGGAGGATGTTTTTGCATGGAGAGGACTTGTACTTGTCTTGGAGATATTCCTTTGACCTTTATACTATTTTTTACGTAGTGTAACATTCCCTTAAGGTATTCAATATTTTTTTTTGACTATTTGACTCACCTATAGCACTTTAACTTGTGCTAGACCTATTTCAATGAGCAAGAAACTCATTGACATATATTATAAAAATAATACTTCTTTTCTTGAATAAATACAAATATAAAAAGTACATTTATGAAGATCAAACCTAGTTACGTTTTCTTCAACACTCCCTCTTAATTAGGGAGGTATTCATACAACATTACAAGGTGTTTGGCTATGTTTCAATCTTGAAGAATTCACATAAGAGAAACCGGATTTGCAATCCATCTGTTATAGCATCATAATAACCAACATTGTTTCCACAACAAGGCCTTAAATGACAACTCTATCTCTCAATAGATCAGAGCACAATGTTTGCGAGACCAATGACTTATAGACACCTTAGTGATTGTATCTCAAGGTACATACCCACTTGGATGTTCACTTAGTAAGACCTTCTAGGACTATTCTTGCCTTGGGTTCCCAACCCTCAAAGAATATCGATCCTCTTGCCTACTCTTGTCTTGGATGCCCTACACATCCTCAAAGAGTATCAGATGCCAGATGATTACCCAATCCTCCCATTCTTTCTTCCCAAGTGAAGAAAAGAATGTTGTGTCTATATTGTGTCTACATTTCCATTCATGGCCTTCATCTAGACTTACGGTTGTTAGTCATAGTCTAGTGCATGATCCATGAGATGGAAAAACACAAATGTCACTCCTTCGTAATTAGGGGTGATCCAAAACTCCCTTTTGATCAGGGATTTGTCAAAGATCCCTCTTAACAATAGACTCTTTCATTCATCAGCAACTTCTTCTTCGTGGGTCCTTCAGCTACTTGATCTCCTTCCTTTCTTTGATGCCATGAAGTATTTATTCAAACTTCTTCTAGGTAGGGCACCATCCATATTCGATCACTTTCCTTCATGGTTTTTCATGTCATTGCTTCCGTCGTGGAAAGTTTCTTTCTTGCCATGCATAAGGTTTTCTTGTCATCTAGCTACTCCTTTGTCATATGTTCATGCTTCAGAATACCCTTCTCATGGATGCTTTGTTGTACTTACTTGTTTACATGCTTCGACCCAGTAGCCCATTGTGACTTCATCTTGATATTGCTTTAAACATTGCTTTTTCCGTCGTGACTTCATCCTGATATTGCTTTCAACATTGCTTTTTATTTTGTTGGAAGCCTTCTTCATCACGACATCTTCATAGAGTAGAATCAGTTATTTTCATCTTCCATATCTCCAAGGCCTTCATAGATGTCAAGGTTCCTTCCTTCCTTTTTCAGAGTTGTCTTGCTTTCTTTCGGGAGATATCTTCAAAGTATCTTGTTAGATAGTGATTCTCGGTGATCATGGTGTTCGTCACATGTTTTATCTCTTTATTTATTTGCTTTTCTTTGGATAAATTGGTCAACCATCTTATGCTCTTTGAGATAACTTCTTCATTGCTTTCATCCTGGACTATACAACATTTCTTCTTGCGTCTTAGCGAGCAATATTATACTCCTTATGTGAGCATATCCTTTTGTTGATCTTTATTGCATTGTAGTACATGCCTTGGAGGATGTTAGTGGTGAAAGAGATTATTTCCTACTTGATCATGTTACAAAACCGTTCCCATGATTCAATAATATACAAACGATAACATGACTAAACTTTGATGCATACATACCTCATCTTGACTTTATTTGATTGTTCATGGTGTGGCCCTTCTTGCTTCATCTTAGCTTGCCTTCTCATCATCTTTTTCTTGAATCCCATGAATGGGGCTTCCTAATGAGACATCTGCTTCTTATTCATGAATCTTATTTTGAAGATTCCATCATAGGATCTTGAAGACCCTTTCCCTGCAAATGTTTCTTTCCTTTTGATGATGGAGGTATTCTAAGATTCTTAATCATGATCAATTTTTCTTTCATTGTGGATGAGGTTCTATACTAAGTGTGCTTGTTACATAGCATTTTGTCACTGTCCCTGTACTCCCCGTTCCACAATCTTGGAGGACCTCTACAATGAACCCTACATGCTTTCCCTTCATGAAGAAACTCCCATTGTGTCCCTCTTCATGAGCAGAACAATTCCATTTTGCATCATTTCCCAAAAATCTCCTTTTTTTCCCAGTTTACAAGACCAGCGGTAATGTATAGTGTCCTCCTCATGCCAATATGCAGGGATTAACATTGTCCCTAGCGCCAACCAAAGCCACTAAGACTTATTCCAGTCACACCGATCCTCTTTTGTAAAGTTTTTTAAATAAGGAGCTGAAGCTTCTAGCTCTAGAAGCTTCGTAACGGAAGTCTGGTAAATGGTTGGGCTAGATTGAATCAAGGATGTCAATTTGGGCTCCTTTCCCCTATAAGGATGGAACTACCTCAAGAAATAAGACCTTCTCCAATGAGAAGAGGAACCATCTCCCATCCATTCATGCTATATAAACCTCCCTTTTTCCCAAGAACAAGCTAGTGTTAATGTTGGTGTGCTAGTGCTAATTAAGTTTGGAGTAATCAGCAAGTTATTCATAGTTGTATCTCTCTAGTTGTGTGCGAAGGAGAAGTGTGAATTTGGTTTAGTGTGAAGACTAAAGGGAAGAGCCTTAAAACTATCATTGTTGAGGCCACCATGGAATGCTAACGGAAGTGTGTGGGAACCTGGTTTTTTCAAAGGAGAACAACAACGTAAAGACAACAGTTGTAATCTCTTCTTGATTTAATATATATGCAACTATCGATTGATTTCCCTCATAATGTGTCATCTCACATGTTTATGGCTTAATGCTTCTTGATTTGTTAAGTAGGTTGAATTAAAATTTTTCTATTATCACGATTGTTGTTTGTTGTTGTTTACTTGTTTCAGGTGTTCGAAGAAGGAAACGAGAGATAGCTGGAGCAAGCAAGAAAATTCATCACCAAACAGGATACACGTACTAAGAGGTAGGCCCTCTTAATTGGTTCTAACCTAAGGAAATCTTCCATATAATGTCTTGTTTGTGGCTAGACCCACTATTAGGCTAGAGGAATTGTTTGTGTCCGCACTTAGAATTTTACTTCATCACAAATTGGCAACTCCACCGGGGATCCAATCCTCTTATTTGTTTGCTTGGAATTCATGGTTTTGTGTGAAATTTTCTAGTTTCACCATTCATTTAGTTCTGTCTACTTTTCTTTGCTTACTACTCTGGGTTTGAAATTCATAGTAGCAATTTTGGTCCCAACTTTTGAAATTTTTTTATTTTTTTCTTTGCATCCTCACTCAGCGCGCTTATTTCGCTGATAGTCACACTCATCAACACAATATGTTGAGAAACAATTGCGTCGACCCCCTTCTGGTGCTTGTTGTTAGTTAGCAATCGCGTTGATGCCTATAAGTGAAGATTAGGGTTCACCCCAGATCTTGGTCAGTGTGTCTTTCTCTCATGATTTTTGCCTTGTAATTTGTTTAGACTGTCTTCTCCATTACTAGAAAGTTGATTTTCATTTGGTTTATTTCTTGTTTATTTTCCTTCTTTTTGCTTGATTTATTGGGTCATTGGATGGTTTGTGGTCTTAGGGTATCTAGGTTGTCATCCATTCAGTTGATTGTGAACTCAGTGAGTCAAGTTGTTGGTGCATTTAATCCTTGCATTTCGTTTATGGTCCTTCTACGACTTTAACCTCCATTACACAAGTTTGAAAAGTTTCATTTGCTTGTCTAAATGTATCTTTTCTAGCATAGATCACATTGTTTGTCTTTTTTTTTGTAAATTCGTTGCATCATTAGTTTGAAAGAGATTCTCTTTTCGTGTTTTTCATTTGCTTGAAAATCATTTGTATGGAAACTTTTCATTGGAGTGTTTTATGAGAAATTCATTTTGTCATTTCATGAAAAATACAAAATTCTAGTTTGCTGCATCAATATGTTACGGTAGTTAGCATCATTGAAGACTAGGATTGCATTGGCATTTGAAAAGAAAAAGAATTCTCTTTACTTTTGAAAGGATTGTTCGAGTGTACTTGTTAGGAAATTAGGAATTGGAATGTATTTTTCATTAGTTTATTTTCTCAAAAAGTGAAGTAGTGAAAAATAATTTTGCTTTCAGTTGCTTGGTTGTTTGCATTTGAGTGTTTTCCTACCCTCTATAGTGCAGACAATTCATCGAATTGAAAGGGTATTGTCTTGTTTAGATGCATTTAGGGCTTTTCGAGTCACATCACTAAGACCTGAAAACCGAGACATAATTCAAGATAAACTTTAAAATGAATTCAATTAACCTAAGGCACATTTGAAAACTAATGATCACATCTAGAAGGTCTAGGCTAGATATGTGTTTCAATGTCTATAAACCTAGAAGTTGTTGTTATGTTTAGCACTAGACAACGCTAGTACGGACTTATGCTCCCCATACCGTCAAGTATATAATGGGAGACCCCTCTAGGCTACAATAATTTATCCATAGGAAGCTGAGTCTACTACCTTGAAAATGTGATACACCAAACACAGCATTCGGGGAGATTGCCTGCTCGTACTTCTCGGTTCGGCGGGAGGTATTCTGCAGTTCATGGTTGCCTGGTAATCCTTTTTACCTAGATCATCTGGAGTAGTCATTTGATATTTTTGACACATTAAACTTAAAAATAATTCGAGCGCTTGTCCTTTCAAGCCCGTTTTCAATCAAAAGTGACAAAATCATCTTTTCTTCTTTCTCGACTCTTAAAACATGAAAGGGAACCAACTTATTTATGCGTCTTAAAAAATTGTTGCCCATGATCTTATAACATCCTGTTAGTATTTTCTAGACCAAATTGTGATTTTTCCCTAAAGTACATTTTAAAGCCTTGAAATTTATATCTCTTTTCTTGTTAAATAAGACAAGGTCATCATGGCTGGACCATCTGGTTCACTTAGTTCCTCTTTCTCTCCTCCGTCTAAAAGATTTTTTGAGGAGCCTTTTCCTGAATTACCAGAGTCACTCAAGGACCAAGGTGTTGAAATCAAAATTGTTCTAAGCATTCAACCTTTGTCATCTCGTCCTCTACATACTTTAGATACTGGGTCACCTGCTGATATTGGCCCAGAATCTCTGGACAATCCTGTCCAGACTCCTGAGAGTTCGTTGACTACTGAAGGTCAGCTTGGACTGGTTATATATCCTCTAAATCCTTTTTTCAACCCCATTGTTATATCACCGCAAGGTCCATACAGTTCATACGATCAACCGGGTTTTCCTTTGGAATTATCCCCTCGTACATATTCAATCGTTCGTCATCATTTGTTCCCAGCTATGGAACTCGAAGGCGACGCTCCAGTTACCTCTCCGAATCAATAAAAAATTTCTACTCCACACACTGTCAAAGAGGAAGAACATCAATTTCCTCTTGAATATTTCCCCTATAAGGGGATCATTTCCATCAGTGTGTATTGATATTTTCCACCTAATTATGTGACTTTAGCACAATTAGTCTCAGGTACACCTAGTGCCTCATCACTTTATTACAACCCTGTCTAGGCGTCTGGCTTCATGCCTACTACAGGTCCATTCATTGCAAACCTAACCTCCTAATAGGCCGTTACCTCAGTCCCGGTGCAACCCACCATTTCAAACCCTCTTTTCTCGTCCATCCCAGTCACCCATCCAGTTCAGCGAGCAATCTCGAAAAATGTTACTGTCAGTTCTTCGATCGCTCCAATAAGTGGGCAAGTTGTGCCACCACCTGGGGGGTAGAATCTGAGTGTTTCTATGATGTCGGCCACAACAATTGTGAGTAGCTCACAAGATCACATGGTTGGGGTGAACCAACCTTCTTCTAGTGTTATCCAAAATCCTGCTCGTCTTGCTGGATCAAGCAATGTCGAGTACCAACAAGTCCAAAATCCTGTTGGTCCATCTAGGTCAAGCAATTTCTAGTATCAGCAACCTTATGAGGCTCAGGTTTAGTACCAAGCTCCTTATTTTCCATATATTTCTCAATTAATGGTCAATCTGCCTTACGTCTTTCAGTCTGGGCAGTATGTTCAGCCTGACCCATCCACTTTTCAGGGTGGCTATGGCCAGATAGAGTTCAGAAATTTCCCGGGAACTGTTCAAGTACCCTTGCAGCAGCAAGGATAGTCTCTGCAACAACAAGGGAAACCTTTGTTACAGAAAGGGTCGTCCACGCAAATGTAGGGGTAGATGATACCGCAGTAAGGACAACTGCAACAACCATAGGGGCAACCCTCGCAACAGTTGCGGCAAACCATGCAGCAGTAGATGCAGTATGCTCCACTAACCTTCCAACCTATGTCTTCGCAAGGCCAACCTCTGTAGTCGCAGGGACAGCTTTTGCAGCCGTAAGGTCAATCCTTATAGCAGCAGAGCCAACTCGGGCTACAGCAACCCTTATATACATATCAACAGTGTCAACCCTTGCAAGGACAAGGCCAGGTCAAGTCTTGCAGTAGTAGGCCCAAAATCCTAATTTCCTAGGGCAACAAGTGCAAAATCCTTTTGTCTAAGGGTAGCAAGTCCAAAATCCGTATGTCCAAGGGAAGCAAGTGCAAAATCCTTATGTCCAAGAACAGTAGGTCCAAAATCCTCTTGTTTAGGGGCAGCAAGTTCAAAACCCATATGTTCAGGGACAACAAGTGCAATATCCATATGTCCAAGGTCAACATGCTCAACAACCTCTTAACACGTATGTTTCTTATCAACAATCTATGATCAGATAGTTCCAAGGTGTTCTAGGTCAAAATAATCCCTACGGCCAAGGTAACCCATAGTGGGGGCAAAACCAAATACCATATGGCCAAAACCCTCCACTATGGGGCCCAAATCCTTACCAGCAGAGATGGGCTCCTTTGTTTGGACCCACTTATCGACCTCCAATGTCTTTCAATACTCAATTTTCATTCTTGGCCACATTAGAGTTTCCAGATGTGTCTCAACTCACAAATGATCCAATTCTTCATTCGCCATACTGGCCTTCGGTTTCATCCAAGATCCTGAGCGATAGTCCTAAGTTCGATGGAAAAGCGAAAGAAGATCCTCAAGCCCATGTGATGACATATCACCTGTGGTGCCCTTTAAATTCCTATGTTGATGATTCTATTCATCTCTGTCTTTTCCAACGAACCCTCACAGGTGTTGCAGCCAAGTGGTACATTGAGCTCCCTCAAATTAATTACCATGACTTCAACTCTTTAGCCATGGCTTTCCTCACACATTTCTAGTTGCTGGTTTCCTATGAGACTGGCACCTATTTTCTCACATCGCTTAAGCAAGATATTGTGATGCACATCTCCGATCACATCCATGAATGGAGACGTAGACATCGCCTGATCAAATTTGAGATTGTTGATCAGTTGCTTACTAAATGGTTTACCAAGTCATTCGTCGCTCCAATTTCTCGCGATATAGCTATGGGTGGATGCGTTACCGAAGAACAATCCATTGCTCATGCCCAGTACTTAGATCTCGTTTCTTCTTAGTCTGGAACTTTATATGAGTTGTTACTCGATGTTCTGCAGCCATCATCTGATCCCATGACATCGAAGTCACATGCTACACCTCTTGTTAATGGAGTAATTGGTTTAGTGTCCTAGACCCCTCCAAAATCTTCTTCCAAATAGAAGTCAGTCTTAAACATTGCTTTCAATAGTTCCTCCCAGAATCCACCTGGCCCTGGTAAAACCTGAGAGGTCCACACTGTCCAATCTACCACAGGGGACAAATCCTCGAAAGGTAAGAAGAAAGGCAAAGGAAATGGTAAATCCTATGCCCTGAAACAGGGTCCTCCTAAGCCGTCTACAAGTGATTCTTCCCAACGGAAGCCTAAGTATCCATGCCTCATTTGCAAGGAGGATCATTATACTAAGGATTGTCCCTGACAGTCCTAAGTTAGTCATTTGCTCAAAGGGACCCCGGCTTCCCTAAAAGAGCCATTTGCGTCTCAGAAGACTCAAATGGTATACCAACCTCAATCATCTACTTCCTCAGGATCTCAAGTGTTCATGATGAGTACGCCTATTAATGTGGCTACTAGATCAAAATATTATCAAACTCCTACTCTGATAGCCGGGAAAGAGAAAGAGGCCACCCCTTCTTCTTCTGCCCTGAGTTCTGGCCCTCTTCATATTGAGCGCCCTAACCCTGATTCCACCATTTGACCACCTTCTTAAGGTGTGCTAAGGAAGTCCTCGTACAATCCCAACACTCGAGCCACTCAGCACTATAATATTGTTGAGGATTTGGCTCAGGCGCCATCAGCTATGTCTGCTCTCGAGGTACTCCAAAGTTGTCCATCTCAGTGGAAATAATTGTTGTCGGCTATTGGGGGTATTGATCCTACCGATTCCAATTTGATATGTTTTGATCTAGAAAACCATGTTCCATGCCTGCCTCATCAGATTTCCTTTCTCATTCAGGTAATCATCAATGAGAAAACCATTCATAAGATCGTCATCGATGAAGGTGCTTCTACTTGCATCATGTTAATCTCTTACTAGAAGGAAATTAGTTCTCCTACTTTGAGCCAATCCCCTAACACTTTGGAAGCTTTCAATGGGTGTGATTCGTGACCCTTCAGTGTCTTACCCAACCTTGTGATTACTTTGGAGGGCATGACAGTACACATCGAGGTGGAAATTGTTGATGCTAATCTCAAATATAATATTCTACTTGGACGGAGCTGGACCCATGCCATGCATGTTGTAGCCTCCTCCTTGTTCCACGTAATTCATTTTCCCCATCAAGGGAAGATTGTCACAGTCGACCAACTATCCTTCTTTGCCTCTTCCTCCTTGGATGGCAATGTTTCCTACGTCAAGCACACTAGTGCTCCTTATGAGAGTGTGGGGGAAAGTATTTTTAAAGATTCTTCCTTGATGGGATCTTTTCCGCTCCCACCTCCTCATGTTGCCTCTGTCAACATGATCTTGGTCAAATCTAATCCTTGGGTCATACCTTCACCAGATCTTGTTGATACCTGGGGCGAGGTTATGCCACTTAGTCCTGCCGAAATCAATTACGTGGAAATTATTTTGGCCTCAAGTTTTGTATCCTCTAATTTTCTTGTTTCGAGGACTTCCCTTAATACGTATTCTCAGTCTCCATGGCTTGTTGCTTTGGAATCTCCTGATCCCTTAGCCGAGACTTTTCTTGATGACGAGAGTATCATGGAAGTAATGTATCTGGACGAACCACCTTGTAATGATACTCATCATCGTTCCTTGTTCCTGCCTAGCCCAGCGGTCTTATGTGTCTTAAGAAGTTCTCTTCTCCATTTCCTATTGACATGTCAGTTTCACCTACCATTGTCAAGATCTTTCAACTGAGGGCCCCTTTATCCCCTCGTGGATTCAGGTTTTTTCTCCCTCCCCAAGTTTTTACAATTACCCATTATTGCAATGGGGTTGCCATCTGACTCGCAACCCTCCCTCACCTAGGGCGCATGGGAGCAAAGCCTTATATGAGTTCTACTCTATTATTTGGTTGAGTCGATGCTTACTCATCATGTCAACGGCACAACTCCGGTGTTCACCTGTGTTGATTGATTACTCAAGTCCAAGCATGGATTCTCTCATAAACTAGTATATTTAGGTCATATTGCACGGTTACTTGCGTACATTAGTGTGTCATTAATTTCTGTGCAGTGTGGTTTGGTGTGTTAGTTTTCAAATAGCTTTCCTGTTTACTATGTTTTTCCCTTCTTTGCAGATGTCTGTGACTCCTCACATTGGTTTCACTGATGGTGCTTGTCATAGTACCCAGAATCTATCCTCCGCGACATGGGTCATGTATGACCCTCATTGTGAGTTGATTGATCTTCGAGGTATTTGTTTACGTCGCACAACAGTTAATAACATTGTTGAATACAGCTCAGTCATCAAATTGTTGTCAGAAGCCATCGTTCTTGACATTCGAGAATTGGTTGTCAACCTGGATTCACAACTTCTTGTCCTTCAACTCAACGGGCAATATTTTGTCAGAAACCCTCAGATATTGAGAATGTATCCACGTATTCGTCTACTGGAACAAAATTTTGATTACGTTACATATCATCATATTCCTAGATGCATGAATACATTAACAGATGCATTAGCTAATTATGTGTTGGATAGGAATTTACGAATAATGTGAAAAGCCAAAACAAATCATTTGTACCATAGTAAGCAAGAAAATGTAGTGTATATATATATATGGTGATAATGTTTGATACATCAAATCCCCAAAAATAATATGTGTTCAAATAACATCAGTGGCTCGTAGTCCTCATATATCTGTGGCACGTAGGCCTCAAAAATGTAAATGCTGGACCTAGGAACTAATCAGCATAGTGATCGTGGTAACATGAAACTGCTCATGCCACACAAGTCAGCAATTGGTGGATCCGATCTGATACCCCCACCATATGCCTCTGGTACTGGCGTGGGATGTCTCCACTCAAGGTTCCTCGTGATCTCCTCCTCGTTGCCACTGTCCTCCTAATAAAGAGCAACATCAAACTGGCGAGCGACATGCTTGGCTATCGGGGACATCCCAGCAGGACGCTTTGGTCCAACATCTGCATTGATAAAACAAATGTTATAAACACATATATATATCAAAAACAATTGAAAAATCTCAAAATTAAAAATTGATTTTTTTCCTTCATCATCAAAATCCTCCCCATCTGGCAGTAGCATGTCCGGATCTCCGCGAAAGTCGGTACCACTGTATGGCTAATCCTCCACTATGATCAGTTGTCATCATAGCCATGAAAATAAGGCGGGCCTATAATACATATGCTGGCCCCCAGTGATCCTAGGCATCAAACAACTCCAATAGACCATCTGTGGGTCTCGTGGCATCGACGGATCTACCTCAGTCAGTTGGTACTAGAACAGTGGAACCTGTTCCAAGAAGAAGGTCACTAGTACAAGTTCGAAGCAAAATTGCTTCAGATTCCCTGCCTTAGCTTTTGTCAATTGGCGTTTCATTTTGATCTTCATGGATTCTACCCAATTGAAGATCATCGGTGTTGTATAGTCAATGGCATATAGGAATTTCAACTCGTTAGTCTTGTGCTCTACTTGGGACCCAGCCACTCTGTTGATAGTCAACAGTGGCACTCTTAGTGTCAGATCTCACACAGTAGCAATCTCAATCTTACCGCTCTTGGATTTGAGGGCTTCTAGGCAATGTTTGGAAATTAGCATGGATATGCTTGCCCCAATCGGTCGTGACCCATACAAGTTGACAGGTTCACCTCTCTGGGATAGTCTTTTGATGAAATAGATGTTTGAAGTTTCTAACTCCATCTCCTGGTCACCAATGATAAATATTTCCCAATTTATGTCCCAGAGACTAATCAGGTATCGAAGCAGCTCAGGTTGAGCCCACATCCCTGGTGTGAGAAAGAACTTGAGGAGCCCATAATTCCTCAAGGCATCCAAGCAGTTTGGATCATTCATTACCTAGGTGTCCACATCTTCGTGCTCACGTTCTTTCCAGTCTACCATTTTCGACGATTCTTTCCTGCAAAAACCATGTATTCAAGTCAATAATCATTTTTGGCAAGTAAAATTTGGATTCAAACAGTGGATTTGAGAGGAAAATGGTTTTTTGCATATTCATGGCATTGGCATGCCTATTTTAAAAATAGTTGCACCAATGGCACAGTTGAACATTTTAACAGCCCTTGGCCAACATGATTTCGTGCTAGAAATCGTGTCAACTGAGGGCGATTTTTTTTCCAAAACCTCCCTCAGAAATCCAAAAAATGGATAAAAACATGAATAAATAGTATGGAAATGGATCTTAGGGACTTGGATCTTACATGTAACTGACGGATCGGTGAATGACCTCCTGAATCTCCCGCAATCTGCTCCGGAAAAATTAGGGCAAAAGAGTCTAAATTTTTTTTCACAACAAGGTAAAATGGTAAATGGTAAAAAAAATTACTTTTCTCTCCTTTATTCATTTTTTCATGAAATATTGTAGATTTTAAGCATTTTTTACCTATTTTTCCTGAAGAATTGAATAATTCACTTTACCTTTTTATGCAGCGATAGGTGATGGATGTTCGACAATGGTACCGAGTCATGTTTTAGCTCTTTTCTTGACTCGTAAAACTCAAATGAAAAGATTGTCGAGTATTTTTCCCTTTTGACTCATAAAAGAGAATAAAATGGGGGTCCACTTTCAAGCTCTTTTCTGACCCTTTAAACATGGAAAGATAGTTGAGCCCTTGCGTTTCGAACTCGTTAACGGATGTGAAACATCGTGCACCTAGTATACATTTACCCCTTTTTCGGGTTGGGATGCACTATTTATGAAAAAGGTACTCCTTGACTGAAATGGTCAAGCGTTTCTCTCAAGTCTCATTTTCTACCTTTTCTGGCTCAAGATATACAAATGTACGAAAAGGGACCATGTGGAGTTTTATTTTCTATGTCTTTTTCAAACTCTCTAAAATATGAAAAAGTATATCTAGTTTCACCTTTGTTGGACTCGTTAAAATATTAAACGACATTGGATTCGTCCCCATGATGAACATGAGCTTCTCCTTCCTAGGGCTCGTTAAACTTACTAGGTCGGATTCATCCGAAGGATGAACTTACAGTGCAAGTATATGCTATCACTTCTAGTCGTGTCGTCGATATGTTCAAGAGTTGTCCTTTTGTAGTTACTCTTACCCTTGATTCTCTGTATCATCCAAAATCATTTTGCATCCCTTTGTCTCGTGTCGATGATGTGGGATACATCATGCCCTTCCTTTGACACGGTCGCTTCCTGTCGACTTCAGCTCATTATCTAGGAAGTTGACTGAGAGACTCCCTTCCAGTACCTTACAGCTTGCATGCCCTAATGGCATGTTCTTCACACTCGATGACACATTCACATCATTGGCTTTCGATCGGGTGATTTCATAGGTGTTTGACTTCATTTCCTTTATTCATATTTCGTGAATTATGTTGATAGTACCTTGAGGACCATTTTCATTATTGGTGATTTCTCTCGTGCTTGTTAATAGTTTACATCATTGGCTGGTAATCAAGTGATTTTCTAGCATGTTCGATGTCAACACATCTATTCGCATCTTAGAATTGGTACTTTCATCGAGTCGTGTTGGAGCGCAAGACCCTGGGCTTAGATTACAAAAGTCCAGGTTGCAAGGTGGTGTGACATGATTATGTTGATATACATGTCTCTCTCAGATGGATGGTTGCAACTATACCATGAGTTATCATATGTGATCCTTCTCATTATTATATGGATGCGACCATACCTTGGTTTCAATATGATCCTCTTTATCGGATGGTTGCGTGTTAGGTCCCTATAATACTAGTGATTTCCCCATTACTATTGTAGTTTTATCCCTTATTAATATTGTTGTGCCCCTATTGTCCCCATATTGTTGTGCCCCATAAAATTCCTCTATTGCTATTTTTGTGGCTTCATATTATTATTGTTAGGTTGACTGGATTATATTGTGACTCCTTAGACTCCTATACATAGAAAGGAGGTTTTGTCATTTGAAGCATCCAAGAATTGTTCATTTATGTAATGTAAAGGAGGTTTCCCCCTCAAAGAGGCTGAATTCTAAGGCATTGATCTATATTTTCTATCTTTTTGTGAGCTGGTTTCGTAACATTTGGTATCAGAGCTTTCGATTCTAGGGTTTCGTTGCTCCAAATAAGTCATCGTTGCACTATATTTGCAGAGATATGATCTGAGGAAGTTGGTCTTTTTGTAGACTCCTGAATTACATTCCAAACAGGTGACCTGGGGAAAGTCGTCATAACTTTCTCTCTGAGCATCGGATTGAAATTTCATCAGAAGGTATAGAAAGAGGACAGACTATAGTTTCTTGCATATATTTTTCAGAGCCAAAGGTTGAAACAGTGACTCGCGGGACGTCATACAAGTTCGCTCTACTGAACTAGTCTATAATCAGGTCACTGTGGGAGATTTGGCATAACTCTTCCTTGGAGAATCCAATTTGGATCAGACTAATGGCCTTGGAAAGAGGACGTAGAGGGATAACAGGTCAAAATTTTAGAACTGGATGATTCAAAATTACAGTGATACATCAGATTCAATATCTAGCTCCTACAAAGTGAAAAAAGGTGTGTAATTTTTTTCAAATTTTTTAATAAGCTTGGTTTGAAAAATTAGTCTGAAGGAATTGAGAGGGCATAATAAAGCATCATTATCGGTAATTGATGCCCCAAGGAAAGAAAATGAAAACACCTAGTAAGAAACCTGAAAGCTCTAGCATGACTCATGAAGAAGAGGAAGAAATGCAACATGATATATCAAAATTACGAGACCAAGTGCAACAAGTGTCACTTGCACAAAAAGCAACAGAATCTAAGATGGATGGTTTAAAGAAATATGTAGAAGCTAATATGGATGGTTTAAAGAAAGGTGTAAAAGCTAAGATGGATTGTTTAAATAAAGGCGTAGAAACTAAGATGAATGGCGTGGAAGCTAAGATGGACGACCTGAAGACAGGCATGGAAGATTTGAAGAGAGGCATGGAAGATTTGAAGATAGATTTAACAAAGTTTCTACAAGAAATGCTTACTAATGGTGAAAGGGTAGTAAAGGAAACTCATGATGAGAACAAAAGAAATGTTAATCATGATTTCATAGACTCTAATGTTGGATCGAAGACCCACCATATTCCAAAAATCGATATGAGGAAGTTTGATGGCAAGGATCCCACAACATGGATATTATAGATGTAGCAATTTTTTGATCTCAATAATGTGAAAACACACAAAAGGTACGTATTGCAACTTTATATTTGGAACCAAATTAGTTTGTATGGTATCAATGGCTTTGCTCTTGTAAACAAATTAACACTTGGGCAATTTTTACGGAAGAATTGACAGCACATTATGAGGATACAAAAAGCAACACTTTTTTTAGCCAATTGATAAGTCTCAAACAAAAGGGTTCAATAACGGAGCACATTGAGGAGTTCCAAAAATTGAACATAAGGGTAAAAAAAATTCCAGAGGAGCATAGGATTGATGTGTTCATAGGGACTTTCAAGGATAATATCCAACATGATGTTCACCTTTGGGAACCTAATTCATTAGAGAAGGCATTCAAGTTAGAAAGAAAAATGGAAAGCAAAATTATGGCAACCAGGAAGCATACCACTCAACTATAAAGATGGAAGTGTTGTTGCCCCTAGTCTTCCACAACCTATAAGTTTGACACCACAAAAATTGGAAGAAAAAATAGCAAAAGGGCTTTGTTACAGTTGTGATAGCAAATGCACTAAAGTTCATAAGTGTGCTGAGAAGAAACTATTCTACATAGATTGTGAAAAGGAAGAAGAAAAGGAGCAAGAAAGGTCAAAAGAAGAGGATATACTCCAGGAACAAATCCTAGATAAAGAAGAAATGAATCTGACCATATCTTGTAATGCATTGGTTGGAATTACCACTCCTCAAATAATCAAGATAGAAGGACAAATCAAGAAGAAAAAGGCAATAGTGTTGATTGATTTAGGAAGTACCCACAATTTTATTCATTGTAAGGTAAAAAAAGAACTGAATTGCTTCCTATATCCAGCACCAGAGTGTCAAGTGATGATTGCAAATGGAGGAACAATAAATTTCTCTAGAAAGTGCCATAATATCAAGCTATCCATGGGATAATATGTATTGACTAGCCCAATGCTTTCCATTCCAATGGGAGGTGCTGATGTTGTACGAAGAGTCCAATGGCTACAATCCTTGGGTACAATAGCTTTTAATTTTCAAGAAATTTTCATGAAATTTTTTGCAGAAGGAAAGGAAGTTGAATTAAGGGGTATTGCAGGGAAACTAGGAAAGATAATCAGCTCTAACGATATGACAAAGCTTATAAAAAAGGAATAAATAGGTGTAATTGCACAATTATGTTTGCTAGATGTTTCCACATCGGAATCATCTATTTCTCCAGATCTCCAAAAAGTCTTGGACAATCATTCCAAAGTATTTGAGACTCCCAAAGGTATCCCACCAATTCGTGATCATGATCATGCTATTCATCTGATTCTAGGAAGTGTTCCTCCAAACATCAGGCTGTACAGATATCCCTATGCCCAAAAGAGTGAAATTGAACGTATGGTTGCAGAAATGCTAGAGGCTGGTATAGTTCAACCTAGTCAAAGTTCTTTCTCTGCTCCAGTAGTATTGGTGCACAAGAAGGATGGATCATGGCGCATGTGTCCGGATTATAGAGAGCTTAACAAGCTCACTATTAAAGATAAGTTTCCCATTCTTGTCATTGATGAACTACTAGATGAATTTCATGGATCAATTTACTTCACCAAGTTGGATCTTCGTTCAGGATATCATCAAATCAGAATGAAGACTGAAGACATTCTGAAAACATCATTTAGAACTCATGAGGTTCATTATGAATTTTTGGTCATGCTTTTTGGCCTTACCAATGCACCTTCTATATTTCAAGGTTTGATGAATTCCATTTTCAAACCCTTCCTTAGAAAATTTGTGTTAGTATTTTTTTATGATTTACTAATCTACAGCAAGTCTTGGAAGGATCATGTTGAACATGTTGACAGGGTGCTACAACTATTGGAGGAGAAACAATTATATGCAAAAAGATCCAAATGTTTCTTTGCAGTACAAGAGGTTGAATATTTAGGTCATATTGTATCTCATGAAGGAGTTAAGGTAGACCCTAGCAAAATTAAAGCCATTAAGGAATGGAAAATCCCCACATCCATAAAGCATCTACGAGGATTTCTCGGGTTGACAGGTTATTATTGCAAGTTTGTTAAGAATTATGGGAGAATAGCAGCACCTTTAACAACATTATTGAAGAAAGATGCATTTTCATGGACTCCAAAAGCAACAAAGGCATTCGAACATCTTAAAGAAGCAATGTGCCAAGCACCGGTCTTAGCTACACCAAACTTCACCAAAACATTTATTGTGGAATGTGATGCTTCAAGAAATGCAATTGGTGTTGTTTTAATGCAAGATGAAAGACACATTGCTTTTGAAAGTCGTCCAATCAAGGGAAAGATTTTACAAAAAGCTATTTATGAGAAGGAAATGTTGGCAATACTACATGCACTTAAAAAATGGAGACCCTACCTAATGGGGAGACAATTCAAGGTAAAAACGGATCATGATAGCCTTAAATACTTTTTAGAACAAAGATTATCCTCTGAAGAGAAAAAAAAGTGGGTCACAAAGATGTTGGGTTATGACTTTGAAATCATCTACAAAAAAGGGAAGCAAAATGTGGTGGCAGATGCACTCTCAAGAAAGGATGAGGATGTGGAAGCATTGTTGTGTGCCATTTCTATTATCCAACCAGATTGGATAAACAAAGCAAGGGAGGAATGGAAGAATGATGAAGAAGTGTGGGCACTTATTCGAAAGTTACAACAAGATTCCAGTCCATCTGATACATTTAGATAGAAAAATTATTCATTATGGTACAAAGATCGTTTATACCTCTGTAAGAATTCCCAACTCAAACAAAAGATTCTTATGGAATTGCACACTTCTCCCTTAGGAGGGCACTCAAGATTTTTAAAAAGTTACCACAGGGTTAAGAAGGAATTTTTTTTGGGATGGCCTTAAATTGGATATTCAAAAGTTTGTGGTGAAATGTTTGGTTTGCCAACAAAATAAAGTTGAAACAATTAAGACCCCGAGTCTATTACAACCTTTATCCATTCCAAGCCAATGTTGGGAGGAGGTCTCGATGGATTTTATCACAGGTTTACCCAAGTCTAAGGGAAAGAGTGTCATCATGGTGGTAGTTGACAGACTTACCAAGTATGCACACTTTTGTGCATTATCACATCCATTTAAAGCCAGTACAGTTTCTATTGCATTTATGGAAACAATTCAAAAGCTACATGGAAATCCAAAGATTATTGTAAGTGACAGAGATCCCATTTTCACTAGAAATTTTTGGACAGAATTATTTTCTTATCTTGGCACTCAGTTACCTCATAGCTCATCTTATTATCCTCAATCTGATGGGAAAACTGAGATAGTAAACAAATGTTTGTAAGGATATCTTCGTTTCTTTGTATCTGATAAACAGACACAATGGGTCAAATGGTTGCCTCTGGCTGAATGGTGGTATAACACTTTGTTATAGACATTTTTGGGTACTGCAACCCCAAGCATAAATGTCCATAAACCAAGGGCTCCTAAGTCCCTAAAGGTGTTGTTCCAACCCATAAAAGAACAAGGTCAACTGATTACAGCATCTCCTAGAAGCTCTCCATGAAAAACTACTCAGAAATAGTCAAAACTGGACCATTTCACCTGCTCCATAGGCAAAGTGTGTTGCATCCCACCTGAATACACACAGTAGGTGTGATGCATGTCAAAAAACCCTTCTATGGGGTGTGATGGGCGAGAAGGGACAAATGGCAGGGTCAATCCGCAAGGTGGAGGAGCATGGAATCTTCCAGAAACCTCTCCTGTGACACTTGCCTCTCTAAATTCGACCAGGGATGAGTAAGAGATCATCAATCTCCAAGTGCAATCAAGAACTATCAGAGAGAAGACACTAATCAAATCTCAAAAGCTGACTCACCTCCCTTGCAGACATCTATATATGGATCCCTCATCCCAGAGATCCAGAGGTTGGAATTTTGTATCTTGTAAGGAAGTGTTGTTGGTTTCTTGGTGCAATATCATAGTGTTGGGTGATCTAAGCTTTTATTGAGGTGAAGAAGGGATTTCTTGCTGAGAGGATGATGCTGGGTCAGAAAAATTGGTTGTAATCCTCTTTGCTCTTTCTTAATTATCAATAAAGATATTCAAGTTTTCCTCCACATTTTTGTATGATTGATGATTTATGCATTTGTGTGGTCAATGTACATCTGATCCTATATTGTTTATGATAATAGATCTATGTTCTTGGATAGTGTTATGCTGCTTTGATTCTACGGGTACTCTTTGAAGCTGGGTAGACAAGGAAGCGAGTGCCAAAGACCTACCAGAAGAGAGAGGAATCAAGCAAGGAACCAAGCGCAAGATAGAGGTTGGTCTCCTTATTCTTCTATTATCTATTTCTCATAAAGGAAAATGAAAGTAGTTTTTAGTGTGTTTGTTTCTAAGGTAGCTACCACCCTTAGTGGGACTAGCAGCTCTGTATAGACACTAGTTTTCCCGATAACAAAATGGTGACTCCGCTGGGGAGCGAATAGATTGTTTGTTCATCTAAATTTGTTTACTTTATAAACTTACAGACGGAGCCTGAAGTCAAGCCAACTAGCCTTCGAACTGCATTTTCTATGCAAGTGCAAAGTAGATCAATGCTGCTTCAGTCTATCTCTGGGTTTTGTTTATGAATTAAGCGATTGATTTACGAGCTCTCTAATTGCCCTCGTGGTGGCTCGAGTAACCTCTTTAGATCTACCCCTGTGATTGATTTACTGATTACCACTTGCTCAGCCTAAATCCCTGAACTGAACTGCAAACTGTGACCCGGAACCCAATCAAAGTCTCGTCCCTGGTCCAGCGCACTGTCTGTTCTGTGAACTTCAAATGCATCGCACTTCCCGAGTGTAGTAGGTGCGTTGCATTTCAGTTTCACTGTGTTACAGGTGCGCTGATCAGACAAGGCCTTGTTCCTAAATTTTGGTTTCTGTGTTCACTCTTTTCAGCTCTATTCAGGAGTTTTGCTGCCTGTAGTCAGTACACCTCTATTTGAAACCCCCTTCCTTGCTGTTATTCCGCCTCCATTGTGCAAAGAACTGTAAATGTTTTTATGTATTTTTGAGTCATTTTCAGTTCTCCTTTACAAAGAAGTAGCGTAATTGTACTGTCGTTTCTTGATTTGAAAGTGTCGCAAGTATCGTTTTCAGTCATAGAAGAGAATATGATTGTTCTTGATAGTAGATTACATTGTTACTGTTGTATTTGATTTGAGTTAGTAGTTTTTCAAGTGTCAAAAGAAAGTTTTCAATTCCAAATAACAAAGTGTCGTCATTTTCCTCATTTTTTTTTGAAAAGAAACTTGTTAGTAATTGTCGCTTTGGAAAATAATTCAGATTTGCGCTTAGCTTTCTTTTTATCATTCACACAATAAGAAGGCTGAAAACAAATACATGCATGTGCATTTGCATTTAGACTGTTTTTTGGTTCGATTTAGGATAGTGCATATAGTGTTTGCTCTCTGCTCTTTGTTGAAAGAACGCCACCTCTCTTTCCTTAGTAGCTGGGATTTTCATTGCAAAAAGAAGATTAAACGACTATTTATCATCTTAGATTGCATTTTAGGAATTGTACATCTACATCACACGGTGAACCTGAAAGGAAAATTTCTTAAGCAATATCAACCATAAAATAAATTTAATGAATCTAAAAACGCTTTGGAACCTAACGCACAACATCTAGAAGTCTAGGCTAGAGACGTATTCCGGCGTCGTAAAGCCTAGTAACTATTGTTTTCACTGTTGGTTCGGTGATTCCTCCACTTTGAGACGATAAGTGCCAGTACAGACTTGTGCTCCCACGTACCATCGAGTATATTTTGGGAGACCACAATAGGCTTAATCATTTATCCATAGGAAGCAGTGTCTGCCGCCCTACCGATCGCAATGCACTGAACACAGCATTCGGGAAGATTGACTGTCGTACCGTAAAAAGTATTCTGCAGTTTTGCGATTGGTTTGGTAATCCCTCTATTTAGATTTCCAAAGCAGTCCCTTTCATTCCATTTCAGACTCCTTAACGGAAAAGGTCCATCTGAGCACTTGTCACTTCAAGCTCATTAAAAGTCGAAGGCGACTAGAGTCATCTTTTGTTTTTTCTCGACTCTTAAAAATTGAAAAAACAAGTTGTGTCAAAGCATCTAAAATTCATCTAATTCGGAAACATACTTCCCCTTGATTTTTAGTTGATCGAGTAATCAGCAATCGTGGAAGAAAGTCAATTGAAATTTCGTCGTTCGCGGAGGCTTATGAGTCCACCGTCTTTGTCTCCGGAGTCGAAACTGTTACAGACAAAGCGAACTCGTTTAACCGGTTCCAAATCCCCTGGTAAAGTTAGAACAAGTGTTTCGACACCATCGGAGACTCCTGTTACTCCAAACATTTCTGGTATCCCTGCCTTTACAGAAGAAGTTCAGCAGCCACCAAAGGACAGTAGAACTGATCCTAGTGTGAAGGTAAACACTTGTGTTACTGAGCCAGCTCCATCTACAGCTGATTCAGAAGGTGTTATTCCCCAAACATCTGTCGTTGCAGATTTTATACCTTCTTCAGCACCAGAAATATTTTACGGACCTGACGGTCTACCTCTTCCACCTGGTCTGATTATTATAGAAGAGATTGTGGAGGATCCTCCATCTAGTACTCCATCGCTATTTGGAGTCAGGATCACTCTATATCCTTCTTCGTCAGAAATTAGTCTACCGCCATCGGAAGCTCCTGTAGAATCACTAGGCAATCTTTTGGATAGACTAGAAATGTCTGAAAAACCATCGACATCTAGGACTGTGTCATCTAACACAGCGACAGCAGAACTCCCTGCTGTCACTCCAACAATGTTCACCGACATACCATCTGTCCCCACTAGCTCTCAATCGCTAGACGGGGCCCACTCAGGGGCTATTTCAACATTATGGTTCGTTCCTGTTTGTTCATCCGGAATAGTATCTGGGAACTCTTATGTTGAGTCTCAGCAAATTGATCCTTCAAGGTGTCAATTTGGGCAGTCCGGTCCTCAAGGGAAAACAATTCCTTTAAGTATCGGATTACCGCCGTATGGGGGGCAGTATACCCTTTCATTGTCTCCTCTGGGAGGACAACCATACGGGAGTTCACAACAAAATTCAAGTTATGCTGGAATTAGATCTAGCAGCTGGGTTCCAATACTGCCTCAATAACCAACAGTTGTATATTCGATGCAACAATGCTTACCTATGTCAAATATACCTACTATGCCAGCTATTGTGATGGTGTCGCAAGTACAAGCATTGCCTGTTGTATGCCAACCTCAGGTTTCTCGGGTGGTAATGCAACAACCTCTTGTCCCTACGAATCAACCACAATCGCCAACTAGTGGAATGACACAGGCCCAAACGGGTACAATTACCCCTCATCTTGGTCAAACAGTCAGTATTGGACAACAGCACATGGCTTCACAACCATGGCTGGTGCAATACCAACAACCGCAATTCCAACAAGTATATCAAGGATCTGAGCAACAAATATTTGCAAATAGTGGGCAGTCATATATTCAAAATGATAAAAATCAACCGTTCTGCAATGGTTATGCCCATCAACCTTACCAAAGTTACCAGCATCAAATGCATTATGCTGGTATGCAAAGACCAACTGCTCAGGAAATTCTGTCATATCCTGGGTATGCTTCGCCAAACCTGAATCAACAGTTACCCTTCGTGGCAACTTTGGAGTTACCAGATCTAAATAGGTTAACAAACGATCCAATTGCTTACGCCCCTTGGTGGCCAACGATTCCACATAAACTTCCGTCAGATATTCCTAAACTTAATGGAAATCCAGGTGAAGACTCGTCGAATCATGTGATGACATTTCATCTGTGGTGTTCATCAAACACCCTAAACGATGATTCAATTAGGCTTCGCCTTTTTCAGAGGACATTAACTGGTCCAGCAGCAAAATGGTATATCGAGTTACCCAGAGCTTCGTTTGACAACTGCAGTACCCTAGCCACAACCTTTTTAACCCATTTTCAATTACCGATAAGGTACGAAACGGGAACATAACTTCTTACCAATTTCAAGCAAACAACGGCCACTCACATATCCAATCATATTCATGAGTGGTGATGTCATCATAGAATGGTAAAAACGTATGTTCCTGATCAACTTTTAGCTGAATGGTTTATTAAGTCTTTATTACCCTCCATTACAGAAGATGTGGCAAAAGGAGGAGTCGTCATTGAAGAGAAAGTTATTGCTCGTGCGCAATATTTAGACTTGATTTATACTCAGTCTGGCATGCTCTACGATAAAATCCCTGACGCTCCCAGATGAGAATTTTCCATTCCCCCTCCTCCTAAATCGAACAAGGACTCTCATGCCAGCGATGGCGTGATTGGTACGATAGACACAAAATCGACAAAGGCTACATCTAAAAAGGCCCGTAAGATTTCCAGTCAAAATGCAAAAGAAGAACTTCTCGCCTTGGAAGTAAATGTTGTCTCGACAGATAAAGGCAAAGAAACCAAGCAACCAGGAGGCAAAAATAAAAACAAAGGGAAGAAGAAGAAACAGGAGGAATCATCACCTAAAAAATCTTCTGCAAACCCTCCTGGAGATAGGAAACCAAAAAATCCATGTATAATATGTGATGAGGATCATTGGACAAGAGATTGTCCACATAAGGCTGAGCTTAAAAGATTCTTCAAGAATTCAAAAACCTCGGCCGTATTGACTAATCTGTTTCCAAATCCAGGAACAAATCTGGTTGCCAGTGAAAATGCTTCCGCGTCCCAAGTATTGATGTTGTCGGTTTCGAAACAGCAAAATGATGCTTTGATATAGACAAGGAACAAAGATTACGGGAATCCACAGCTGTCAAACAACAAGGATAAAGATCAACCTAGTAGTTCGACAACAACTTCGACAGAAGTTGCGCCGCCCATCATTCCTGAGCTAACAATAAAACCGTCAAAGGGAGTAGTACACAAGTCGACATTTAATCCTCTTGCCAGAGCAGCACAGCATTATAATATAGTGGAAGATCTAGCCAAATCGCCATCCGCTATGTCGACACTTGAGGTACTGCAAAATTGCCCATCCCAAAAGTAGGCTTTATTATCAGCTATCGGTGGGATAGACCCAAAGGATTCTAATCTTGTGTCCTTTAATCATAAAGGATACGATCCTCAGTTACCAACTCAACTAGCTTTCCTCATTCAAGTGAAAGCCCTCAACAAAATTGTTCATCGAACAATTATTGATGAGGGAGAATCTACATGTATTATGTCAATGAGTTGCTCGAAAACTTTAGGATCTCCAACCTTGTCGCGATCTTCGACAACATTAAAAGCATTTGACGGACAAACGTATACCCCATATGGTATTCTAAGTAACTTGCAAGTTGAACTAGGAGGGAAGATAGTAGAAATAGATGTCGAAGTAATCGACGGAAACCTAAATTACAACATCCTACTGGGAAGACCATGGATATATGATATGGCTGCAGTTGTGTCGACCTACTTTAGGAAGATTGCATTTCCTTTTCAAGGAGGAATTACGATCGTCAACCAACAAACATTTCTCCTGAATAGTTCCCAAGTTACGGGAAGCATTTTGATGATCCATGGAAGCCCCCATACGCTTCAAAATATCGGAGTAGGCCTACTAAAAGACCCTATATTAATGGGGACTTTTTCCCTTCCACCTGTTATCACTCAGGTTGTCCTTAAATCTCCTTAAAGGATACGGCCGAGGTAACCACAAACCAATCTTTGGACTGCAGGTCCTAGCCTACCAGCAGTTAGAGAGGGCTCTCTCTTTATGATTTAGCTTTGTTGATGGGGATTTTAGGCTAGTTATTGAGTTCAAGGGGTTTTGTTTGATTTTGGTGGGAAGGATGATGCTTTCAAGTAAAGAGGCAGGGATAGCATGAAAGTTTTAGAACCATTGGGCATGGAGTCAAGGAGTGGGACTGCTGGTTCATTTTCTTGGTCACAAGAGGGAATATGGAGCAAGCTAGATACACATGAAACAACTTTCAAGGTAAATGGAGATGGATTGAAGGCTAAGGAATGAGAGGCGGTTAAGAATCTCTCTTTCAGCTTAACAAAGGGGAGGTGAATGAGCTCTATCTACGAGCAATAAAGAATTCCTAGATAACTGTCAAACATGAATGAAACAGAGCAAATACGAGCCATGAGGAATTCATATTTATGCCTGAGTTAGAAGAAAACATATAGAAGTCACAGAAACTTAGCATAGAGTGCAGCCACGCAAATTCTAAGCTAATCTTTCTTTATGTAACTTAGATGGTGATATATGTATGATAAAAAACATATATGAATTTAAAACAGAGATAAGAGACACTTATTGGATCATGTTGCAGCACAAGAATTCCATATTCATTCTTCAGAACAGTAACAACACATCAGACAGTCCATCCTCCAAGCTTTTCAGCAGTCTTTGATTAAAGAAAACATATCAGATCTACAGAGCGAGTCTCTCTTGGAGTGCATTGACCAACCAACCCTTTAAACAATGAATTACGGTGGTTTATATAGGGAAAATATCTAAAAATATTCATTATAGCAGATCTTAAACAGATCTGAGGGAAACGAGTTCTTTAATCTAATCTTGTCGTGAAATAAATGCAAGAAGATATCTAAGTGCCGCGCTGGGCAGCTGCCTCAAAAATATGATTTGAAATCTGTCCTTATGGCTCTGTGCGGTTCATTCAGCCATAACTGTGCTTTGGGCTTTGATCCCCTACTCTTGAGTGGTTTTGATGTGTATTAACTGTGATCTGAAAGCCTTTAAATGGTTGTACCGCTTTCTTTGACTTTGCTTGGGGGCTTTTAATGTTCGCCCGCTTCGATTTGATACTCTTTGCTACTTCACTGATACTCTTTGATTTAATCAAGGCTTCATCTTTCCTCTGATACTCTTTGACACTTGAATCAGGCCATTTTCTCTCCCTCGGCGTGTTTGAAACTATCAAATCGCCTCTTTTCTGCCCTTTCAAGGCAAGAATGGCTGCTGCAAATGATTTCCGTGGCTTCTGGAATGCTACTGGCGCTGGCCGATTTGAATAGGAATCATAAATGAAGAAATCTTGTTAAAACTGCGAATTTTCGGGCCTCTTGGAAGCCAAACGATATGAGGCTTTCCATTTTGGTCATTTTTTCTTAGCGATGCGCGATTAGTGCTTAGCGCTAATCGCGCATCGAAAACTACCTCAGATTTTCATTCCGGGCTCTCTTTGCTGCGATTTGCACCCTTCGCGCCTTCCTTTAGTGATGATGTCAGCATGATGTCAGTATGACGTCAGCAGGGGGTCCCAGTACGGTAGTGACGTGGCAGGGTGATGTGGCAGGGTGACGTGGCAGTACGGCGGGGTTTTAACTTGGAGATTGGCAATCGGCAAGGACAAAGGGCAATGGTTTTTATATATGTGATGCGATGGGAGCGATTGTCAATTTCAGAAAGGCGACAAGGCATGCGGCTGTGCAAAAGATGGGAAATATTGCGGAAATGCATGGATTGCGATGCGATATGCTTTCGAATGCGATAACAATATCGCATCGGCGGACGAGAGGGGGCGTATGTATATAGGTAAAAAACCTTGCGACTGCTGATCGTGAAATCACATTGGCGAAGCGATATCGGGAGAATATAAAGGGGCGGGGGCCGATGAATGAATGCTGCGACCTCCGACTGCGATATCGCGTCGAAGGGGAGGAAAACTCATCAGAGGAGGGTTAATGCGATTGGAAGAGGCTTTTTTAAAGTTTTGGAAGGGTTCCTGATGCATCAAAATGAGTCCGATGGCATTTGAAGGGGGCTTTTGTGTTTTGGAAGGAGTCCAAACACCTTAGGAAGATTGTTTTTTGAGCAAAATGAGGGCTCTTACTAAGTTTCAAGTAAACTTAGTAATTCCCAAGCGACACTTACGGTTATATTTCAACCAGAGGAAGGGATAAGCATATAGGGGAGTTACTAACATAGTTTTAGTAGGGGGAAGGGAGATAGATAGGGAGTTACATAATAAAGTTAGCAGTTAATATGAAATGTGATGAGAGAGCGCTAAGTATGCGAATCTTAGGCTATTAAGGGAAAAATGACTCATATAAGAAATATAAGCATCCTTAAGCAAAGAAAATCTTTACTTAGGCAATGATGTGCCAAATGATGAAACTTAAGAGATATCAAGCAGATCTTGACCTCTTTGGGGAGGTTAGTAAATGATTTGGGGAATAAGAAGAAGGGGGAGTTAGTCATGCCTCACTTGAAGTCCTCCAAGTGAAAATTGCATTGCATTTGTGATCTGAATAGATATGACGCTGGCAAAATGGGTCTCATGCCATGATTCTGCAACCACCAAAATTACATACCCAGCCTACTTGCCTAACATTTTCTCTTCTTTTGGTTTGGGTGCACTTGAACTAGCATACCCAGCTTTTCATTCTTTTCTTCTTGCTGTCCTCCTCTCTACATCTACACTTATTTCATTCAGGGGCTCAGATTAAGCAGTTGAGCTCCTTTGTTTCTCTACCTATCTACAAATCTGTCAAGATTAAGCTGTTTGGACAGATAATTATTCTCTATATTCTAAAAAAAGAAATTGAAACCTGGGGAGACCAAGATTAAACTGTTTGGCCCTCCCTTAACTGAAAACTCGTCAAAAATGGATCAACTCAGCAAAAAACGAAACCTAGCAGTGGCACTTAGACTAGTACACTCTCATGGGCAATTCTTTGGCCTCTATAGCAAATATGGAGTGTTGCAACATGCAAAGTATGACATATTTGGCATGTAAAAATGTCGATCATGAAAGATGAATACCTGCTGCAGCAAGAGGCTAACAGTGGCTCCACTTGGGGATGGCTTTTCCTTGTGAAAAGCCAAGAACAGCAGGTCAGACTGCCTTGATCTTCTATTGTTGCTGTAGGACTAAGACTTTCTTTGTGCTGACTGTTAAATGCATGGGACTTTGATGTATGAGCAGCACTTTCCCTCAACTGAATCATTGGGAATATGAAGCACTGCCTGCTTTCTTTTGCGTGCTCTTTTATTACATGTACCTGTGCTTGAGAACCTGCCTTCTGAAATAGTCTCAAAACATGTATCAAAACTGATGTATCTCGTTTGTTTTTGCTTTGACCAAGGATGCTGATACGAAACCTAAAAACCGCTCCTGTGTTTTGATACTATTGACTGAAGTGGAAAGCTTGATTGTAGCATTTCTAACCAAATTTGGTTTGATATAACAGCGTTGCTTCGTTCCAAGCAATCGGATTGCTTATACAAACAAAAATAAAAAAGAAAGCACTGACATATATACAAAAACTAATATACAAATATATACACAGGGGCATTGTATCCCTTAAAAGGGGTCTCGATAATGTTTCAACATTCGGCCATTTACAGGGTCGTCTTCCATTGTGCTGTCATCTATAGTTTTGATAAAATATGTGTTATTGCCTTGCACAGTGTTAGGTTCCCATATTGTCTATTTTTGACCTTATATTTTGACATTATATTACCCTCTTCAACCCTTAGTTGAAAGCCTTTGCTAGTGTTTTCGCTTAATCACTCCAAAAGGTATATAATAACTCTCCTCATTGCTATATGTTTAATTATTCAACACGTAATCATGCTATCTTTATAATTGATCCCTGAAGTTGATTAAGTTGCTGAACAATTGTTGAAACTGCCTAACTGGCAGGATCACATTTTGCAGTTGCTGAAACAGCGGAAACAGCGCAAACCGTGAAGCTGAAACAACAAGAACAGCATGAACCTCGAAGCTGAAACAGCAAGAACAGCATGCGAACTTCGAGGAACAGTTGAGATTTGCATAACAAATCTGCATCGGTAAAGGAGTCCGACCGATTACTATATTGGTCGTAATGATCATGATCCACATGACTGTAACAATATTCTGTTAGCGAGAACTGACTTTCCTATTTTTGGTACAAAAGGGTTGAACCAGAATGTATAATGAAAATCTTTTGTAATAGATGTCTCCTCTATAAAGAGGAGACATCTACATTAGAGGGGGGGACAGGAAAAGAGGGAACAAGATGTAACACAGAAACTGTGGTGAAGGGATGAGACTGAATCTTTTTTGTAATATGGTTTATTGACAGATGAATAAAGTTCTGTTCTGAGTATTTTATCTTAGTTTCTGTGTTCTGGGGAATCTTGTGAGAAGGACAGGGCCCACCTTCATCACAAGATTCACCCATCTTCTTTCTGTTGTGTGTCGTGTGTGTGATTTATGTTTATATCTTATTCATGAGTACTACTTCTAATGATATTTTACTTTAACTAAAACTCTGTTTTCCTTTTAACTGATTAATGATGTATATGAGTGCCTCACCGGTGATTAGGATTTATAGAGTGTATTGGTGAACTGGACAACAGAGGCAGGTGCTGAAAGTCCTTACTCTGAGGATAGGGTCCTGATCCTTTGTTGCAGGACAGCCATCACTCCCTTTTGCAGATTTGTTTTCTTTAAGTTATCTGCTCTTATTCCATTCCTGCAATAGGTTGTAACTGTTGTAACACAGAGTAGGGGTTTAATAGATAGTAGACTGTTTATACTACAGCTTTTAATACTATTAAGATTGAGTACATACAGTACGTAGTCACCTTTGGAATAATCAGACTTTCCCGGGTTGATAATTTATGTGGCACTCGACTGTTTTATTAATAAACAATTAAAGTGACCAACATTTTGGCACCGTTGTCGGGGAAGGTGACTGGAGATCTTAAGAGTATTAACGATTTTCTTTTAGAGATGCAGGATGCATGAGAGGACGTAAGAAGGTTAACCTTTCAGGTGGCAAGGGAAAAGGAGGAGGAAGAAAAACTTTTATTGATGATATTATTTCAAAAGCTGAGACATCCCAGAGGTTAAGCTCTCAAAGGCCACAGACCCAACACTCTTCCCAGACAGATTATCAGACAGAGGAAGTAGTGGGACCAGACAGGGTTATAGAACCATCAAAATATACTGAGGAACCAGTGGAAGAAGATGAACGACCAGTAGAAGAGCCAATAGAGGAAATTAAAGTGGAGGAACCAGTGCAGGACATTGAAATTCCAATAGAAAACTCCGAAGACCGGGAAAGCGCATCAGGAAAACAACCAATGGAGGATAACAATGAAGGACTTTTCGGTGGAGGTCACGGAATAGAAGGAAGGGGAGAAAATTCTCTCTCCACCCTGGAATTCCCTATTGGAGATCTCCCCAGAGGAGCAACTCCTATGAAGAATATCCCACTTTCAGCATTACCCAATTTCCATGGGTTATCCACAGAAGATCCTGATGAATTTCTTTTTGAATTTGATATATTGTGTAGAAGCTATGACTATGTTAATACTACTCAAAAATTCAAGTTGTTTCCAGCTACATTAAAGGGGAACGCATTAAGATGGTTCATGAGCTTGGGAGCTCATGTGATTACGAGATGGGACAGAATGAAGGAGAAATTTCTGGCTAAATACCAAGATTATTGTCGAACAAGAGAAAGGAAGGAGGAATTATTCAAGATGACTCAAAAGGAGGACGAAAGTCTAGAGGACTTCGTGGAAAGGCTATAGTATAACTTGCAGCAATCTGATCATCCTGATATGAGTAAGGATATTCTCAAGTCAATATTGCTAAAAGGGGTATGAGATGATTGTTTAGACATGTTGAATATGCTTGGAAAGGGAGACATATCTAAGGAATCCTATGATGAGATTGTAAATCTCTGTAAAAGATGTTCGAGAGGAGCAGCCAGCAGACCAAAAAGCAAAGATAGTACATACTCAAGAGTCCAGAAATCAGCAAGTGGAGGAGCAACACGGGGCGAAATAGGTAACTTACTTGAAGAATTTAAAACTGAAATGTTAAGCTATTTTCTTCACAAATTGATACCTTGCAGGTTAAAAGGAAGCAAGCAGAAGCAGAAGCTGCTCTGGCTATTTTCTGCTCTAAATGCAGGGAAAAACACCCACTAAGGGAATTCCCCCTGGACAAGGTACCAATCTGCACTATCTGTGAAAAGGACCATGAGACTCAATAATGCCCTTCTTTGCCAGGAATAAAACCAGCACTGCAGCCAACTAAGGAAGAATCTGAAGCAGTGTATCTCCTCACACAAAGAAGGCAATGGCAACCACGAGGAAAAGGTACAAATTCTAACATGTCTTTTAATCGTTGGAATAATCATCCTCCTTTTCAAGCAAATTACCCACCCTTCAATCAAATGCAATACCCACACTTTAATAAAATGAATTTCCCACCCATGCAGCAACTCAATCCTCCTTTTGTTGATCCTACAATGTGGAATCCCTGGGCTCTATAGCAAACCTATTTTAATCAATGGAACCCAAATTGGACAGCTCCACAGATCCCATTACCTCAGTATCAGCAATCTCTCTCCTTACCATCAAATGCTCCACCAAATAATCAGACAATGAGACCCCAGCTGCCTACACAACCTAACCCCAACCCAAATAATAATAAAGCTCTGCAGGTAATTGATATTCAATACCAACTGGTTTCCCCTATGCAATGTAATGACATTCATTTACGCTCTAGAAGAATAGTTGAACCCATTATTGATGACATTACTTCTGATTCTGATAAAGAAGAAATTGGAAAAGAAAAGTCATCTAATGCTGAAACAGTTGGATCATCCTCTAATAACAATGCTGAAACAATTGAAACATCCTCTAAAAATATTTTTGAAGCATCAGAGCCACCATTCCCTGAACGTTTGGCTCTTACCAAAACACTTGAGCCACCTGCTTTTAATCTTTTAGGAGAGCTGCAGAATTTATATGTTAAAAATCCACTCTTACAAGCACTGAGAGATGTACCAATTTATGCTAGAACTGTTAGAGATATTTGTATTAAGAAACCTGGAAGAAAATCTAAGGACCCCCTCACAGTTCATGTGATGGGTGGTCTAGCTACTCTAATGTCAGAAAAAAAAAACCCTCCTGTGAAATATGGTGACTCTGGTCATCCTACGATCACAGCATAGGTTGGAAAAACTTTTGTTTCTAGAGTTCTAGTAGATCTCGGTGCTGCAATAAACATCATGGCACTTGAAACTGCACAGTTATTACAGTTAAAGGATGTAATTAGGGAAACCCCAACCATTCTAGAGCTAGCTGACTGTTCCACAATCAAACCTGAAGGAGTCATTGAAGACCTGATAATTTCAGTCGAATCTTGGAACTACCCAGCTGAATTTGTGGTATTACAGACAAAAACAAAGTTGGGGGGTCATCCATTGATTTTAGGAAGACCTTGGCTGGCTACAGCAGATGCCTTCATCAGCTGTAGGTCAGGTTCAATGACAGTTTCTAATGGATGTGAAACCAAACAGCTTACTCTTTACCCTCATGCTACACCTATGATTAATAATGATAACTCTGTGTGGTTAGATTATGAGGATGATGAGACCCAACCCATCTTTACTATCGGACAAGCCCTAGCTTTTAAGGATTCAACTGAAGATGAATTAATTAGTAGCTTTATTTCTGAACCTTCTTCGGTTAACTCTGAAATACATGATCACTTGACTACAATCTTGGAATCTGAATCACAGCAAAATCTTAGAACTGAAGATTTATCTCAGACATCAGCTGACACCTCCTCCAAAAGTATAACAGTCGAAATCGAGCCTAGCAAAACATTAAATATAAACCCTAACCTAATAGATGCTGAAACACAACAGTTAATGAAGTTACTCCATGAGAATAAACAAGCATTCGCATGGGATTACACAGATATGAAGGGAATCTCTTCTGAATTATGTACTCATCGTATTTATATTAAAGAAGGATCCTGCCTAGTCTGTCAACCCCAACGACGAATGAATCCCAATTTAAGGGAAATTGTGAAGGACTAAATTCAAAAACTGTTGAATGCAGGATTTATATATCCCATATCTGATAGTGAATGGGTTTCACCATTAGTAATAGTACCTAAGAAAAATGGGAAATGGAGAGTGTGTGTAGATTGTAGAGCTCTAAATAAGGCCACTTAGAAAGATCATTTCCCCTTACCATTTATTGATCAGGTACTAGATAATTTAGCTGGTAAGAGATTCTTTTCCTTTTTGGATGGATTTAGTGGATATAATCAAATCAAGATTGCACCCCAAGATCAGGACAAGACCACTTTTACTAGTCCATGGGGGACTTTTGCCTATAGAGTTCTTTCATTTGGACTATGTAATGCCCCAGCAACATTTCAAAGAGCAGTGATAGGAATTTTTTCTGATATGCTTAATGATTCCTTAGAAATATTTATGGATGACTTTACTCCTTATGGTGTGACATTTGAAGATGCTTTACAGAACCTTGAAAAGGTACTTAAACAATGTATAGAAGCACATCTTGCCTTAAGTACTGAAAAATGCCATATGATGATGAATCAAGTTATTGTATTGGGACACTTCATCTCATTCCTAGGAATTCAAGTTGATCCAGCTAAAGTACAAGTAATTCAAACTCTTCCTATTCCTAAAACACAAACTGATGTAAGAAGTTTTTTAGGAAATGTTGGATATTATAGAAGATTTATCAAGGATTTTTCTAAAATAGCTTCTCCTTTGTTTGTGTTACTTATGAAAAATGTTGAATTTAAGTGGACTGATGGTTGTCAAAAATCATTTAATGAACTTAAACATCAATTGTCTACAGCCCCCATTTTAAGAGGACCTGACTGGGCACTCCCCTTTCGTATATCCTCTGATGCTTCAGATACTGCAATTGGAGCTGTCTTGAGTGAAGAAGAAAACAATCTTCCCTATGCTATCTATTTTATTAGTAAAAATATGACCCCTGCTGAACTTAATTATACAGTGATCGAGAAAGAATTCTTAGCAGTCATTTATGCTATTAATAAGCTTCGACATTATATTACTGGTTATACTACTTTTGTGCATACTGATCACTCAGCCATTAAATATTTAATGAACAAATCAGTTACAAATGCTCGAGTTACCATATGGTTATTATTATTACAAGAATTTGATATCACAATTGTAGATCGACCAGGTAAAGAAAATGTAGTTGCTGATTTTCTTTCTCAGTTAAAAACTGATGAAAACATTCCAGTGGATGATTCTTTTCCTGATGAATATTTATTTTCAGTATCTGCCCACTCACCTTGGTATGCAGACATTACCAATTACTTAGTTGCAGGGAAACTACCATCACACCTATCGCATGGAGAAAAAATAAAGATCGTTCAGAAAAGTGCTAGGTACAGCTGGATAAGTGGGTGTCTTTTTCACACAGGACTTGATCAGGAAATTCGAAGATGCATCAAAGAAGATGAAGTTTATGATATATTGAAGGCTTGCCATGATGGCCCTTGTGGAGGGCATTTTGCGGACAAAAGAACAGCACATAAAGCTCTTAGAATGGGTTACTATTGGCCCTCACTTTTCAAGGATGAAAAGAAATATGTTAGGGCCTGCGATAGCTGTCAGAGAATGGGCCAGCCTAATCACAGGGATGAAATTCCACTTAACCCCCAGGTAATACTTGAACCTTTTGAAAGATGCAAATGGACCTTTCCATAAAAAATCAAATTTTGCATGTTTGCCCTTGTCTTCTCTTCGTGAGTCCCACCTTAGAACTTTATCGCCAATGCAGAAATCCTCAGCCTTGGTCCTTTTATCAAACATCTTTTTTAGCTTCTCTTGCAAAATTTGAGCTCTGTTATAGACCTGTTCTCTAGTCTGTTGCAAATGAATTGTTTGGTTTATCCTCCTTTGTATATCATTTGGCTCAGCTTGAATCTCTTGCAGCAGCTTGATGATAGGAACACCCAAAGATGAAGGAAATCTGGCCTCCATGCCATATACTAGCTCATAAGGGCTCATCCCGATGGATTTCTTGGTTGACAATCTATCTGCCCATAGTGCATTTGTGAGCTTTCTATGCCAGTTCTTCTTGTTTTCTTCTAAGATATTCTTGATAATATTGATCAGACTCTTGTTGGATGATTCGGCCAGGCCATTACCTTGTGGGTAATAGGCTGTGGAGTGGCCCAAGGTAATGTGAAATTTTTGGCAAAAATTGATCATCTTTTTGGATTTGAAAGCAGCAGCGTTGTCAGTGATGATCTTCTCAGGACAGCCAAATCTGGAAAGGATATTGCACTCAAGGAATTGGATAATTGTGGAGTCATTGGCTTGCCTACATGGGATGGCCTCAATCCACTTGGTGAAATAGTCAGTGGCTGTTAAAATCCACTTATGTTGGCCTGAGGAAGAGGGATGGATTTCTCCAATGAAGTCGAGACCCCATTGTTGAAAAGGTTTCTCAGTTGAGATGGGCTTAAGGGGCAAGGGTAACAACTTTCTTTTGCCCTCAAAGATTTGGCATTTGTGACACGAGGTAGTAAACTTCTTTACATCTACAAACAAGGAGGGCCAATAGAAACCAGCCCTTAGAATTTTATCAGCAGTGGACTTCCAATATAGATGTCCTCCACAGTCCCCTGCATGGAATTCTTTCATGAAATTGTTAGTTTCATTCATGGTTAAACAATTAAGCAATATACCTTCATGATTTTTCCAAAGTAATGCAGCATCTATGACACAAAACTTGGAAGCTTTCATTTTTAAGAATCTTTTCTTGGTTCTGGGCAATCCTGGGGGAGCAAACAGGTTTAACAATACAAAGCATATATCAGCATACCATGGGGATTGCAAAAAGGTTTCACTGATCTGTGGAGTCGCCAGCTCCTGTTCATTGTCTAGTTGGTTAATGTCTAAGGTTTGAAAGTTTGTTTTGGACATCAGTTTGGATAAACCTTGTCCCTTTATGAGCTTGGTTGGTTTTATTTCAATGTCATACTCAAGGATGATAGTGATCCACTTGCCTCTTTTGCCCTCTAATCCCTCTTCGGTTAATATGTCTTTTACAACAGCATTTGGGACATAGGCAATCACATGTGAATATAAAATGTAAACTCGAAAATCTTTGATTGCTTTAACAAGGGCATAGGCCTACTTCTCCATGATTTGGTACTTCAAAGGGGAATCTCTTAAGGCTCGGCTGAAAAATGCAATTGGCTTTTCATCTCCTTGATCATCCTTTTTCAAAAGGACAACAGCGATGGTGTGCTTAGATGCAAAAGAAAAAATGATCAAATCATTGTCAAACTGAGGACTTGTGAGGACAGGGGCTTGGGTTAAGGCAGCTTTGATACTCTCAAAGGCTTGCTTGGTTTGAAGAGACCATTTTACCTTGGCATCCTTTTTTATCATGTTGCTTAACGGTCTTATCAGTTCAGCTAGATTTGGGATAAATCTCCTTAGGAAATTGATCTTCCCAAGGAATGCTTGCAACTCTTTTATGTTTCTTGGATATGGGATTTGCAGGATGGCTTGGATCCTTTCTGGATCTATTCTAATACCGTCTTTTGAGATGATATGGCCAAGGAGTTTGCCTTCTTCAAGGCCAAAGAGAGACTTCTTGGGGTTCAAGGAAATGCTATATTTCCTACATGTCATGAATATTTGCCTCAAATGTTTTAGGTGCTCTTGATCAGATTTGGAAAAAGGGGTTAAGTCATCGAGGTAGACAACTAGGAAATCATGTATTTCCTTGGCAAATGCAATATCCATTGCCCTTTGAAAGGTAGCACCAGCGTTTTTAAGTCCGAAAGGCATTTTCACATATTTAAATGTTCCCCACGGTGTGGTAAAGGCTGTCTTGTCTTGGTCATCTGGGTGAACCAGTATTTGATTGAAACCTGAAAATCCATCTAGCAAAGAGATTCTTGATGACCCCACTACTCTTTGTAGAATGTGGTCCATTTTTGGCAAGGGGTAGTGGTCTTTTAGGGAGACTTGGTTTAAATTTCTTAGATCTACGCATAGCCTAATCTCACCTCTATTTTTCTTGTGGGAACAAGATTGGGTACCCATTCAGAGAATCTGATGGGTGATATAATGCCTGCTTCAAACATCCTTTTCACTTCCTTTTCAATCAAAGGAAGGAGCATAGGATTAATTCTCCTCAGTTTTTGTTTGAATGGCTTTTGATTTGGTTTTAAGGGAATGGTGTGTTGGATCACTGAGATGTCATAGGAATTCAAGTCCTCATAACTCCAAGCAAATACATCTTGGAATTCTTTGAACAAATCAACATATTTGGGCTTTTGATCGGGTGGCAAAGATTGAGATAGTTTGATCATTTTGGGCTTCTCTGGTGTCCCGATGTTATGTTCTTCTATAGCGGCGTTTAAGGGTTGCATTTTTGGTTTTTTGGGAATGTCATTTGCATCAAACATATCTTCTAACGGAGTGAGTGTAGGAATTTACAGGGTAAGTTCCTCAGAAAGAATACCAAAAGGACACCGCTCACAACCAGATCACAGATCAATACACCAGTATTTTTGACGTGGTTAAAACCCTCAAAGAGGGAAACAGTCCACGGCCTGTCCCAACGTGGGTACTACAGGAAATTTATTAATCAAAGAATGAAAATTTACATAAGCTTCTCTCATGCATGGATTACCCGAACAATGACCCTCCATGCGCTTTAAATAGAACTCATGGACCAATCGGGTGTCAAGCCACGAATCAAGTGTCGGTAATACCGAGGAGAGAGTGAACCGTCGAATCACTACATATCGTGACCGTCGGATTGTAAGTTACAAAATGTACAACGGTAAAGAAACACACTTTACCTAACTCTATACCTAACTCTATACTAGACCAAGTTGAACTTAACTATTTCCTATGTGTCGGAATATCCTAACATCCCCCCTTAAGAACAACTTGGGATAGGATTGAAGGATTTACAAATATGACACAATAGGAGAAGGAAGGAGGCACTAGAGCCTATCCCCCCTTAGTGACAACTTCCTGAACTCCAAGCATATATCGAAGTTTAGTGAACTTCGCCTCTGTGAGAGCCTTTGTGAAGATGTCTGCAACCTGATCATCTGTTGAACAATATTGCACTTCAAGAACATGGTCATGAATGAGCTTTCTGATGAAGTGCATGTGTAGTTCAATGTGTTTGCTGCGCTGATGCTGGACTGGATCTTTGCATAGCTGAATGGCACTTTGATTATCACACCAAAGTGTGGTGGGATGCTGCTGCTCAAAGCCAAACTCTGATAGGATCTGACGAAGCCACAAGGCTTCCTTACTAGCTTCCACGGCACCACGATACTCTGCTTCTGCTGACGAAAGAGAAATGGCAGCCTGTTTCTTACAAGCCCATGTAATAGGTCCTGAACCAAGAGTGAATACATAACCGGCAGTAGACTTCCGATCATCAGGGTCACCAGCCCAATCAGAATCAGTGAAACCAACTAACAGAGGAGCTGCTTTGGCACTATAATGAATCCCAAATTGTACTGTACCTCGAACATAACGAAGTATTCTTTTAGCTGCTTTCCAATGACTTTCACGGGGGTCTTCCATGTGAAAATGACGAAGAATATCACAAGCATACTTGGACTGGGAAAGGAAAATACCCTCCTTGGATTGCAAGACTTGAAGACCGAGAAAATAGTGTAAGTGCCCTAAGTCTGTCATTTCAAATTTCTTTTTAAGGTTGGACTTCACATGGTTTATAAGGTTGCGATCACTACCAGTAAGAATAAGATCATCAACATAAAGAACAAGGATGATAAGAGAGTTGCCCACTTTCTTGGTGTAGACAGTATTGTCAGAATGACACCTAGAAAAGCCAGATTCTAAAAGAAAGCTATCCATTTTGGCATACCAAGCCCGAGGAGCTTGCTTGAGGCCATAAAGGGATTTCTTAAGTCAACAAACAAGGTTGGAGTCTGTTTGTATGAAGCCAATGGGTTGTTCCATATAGATTTCTTCCTGCAAGTCCCCATGCAAGAAGGCAGATTTAACATCCATCTGATGGACTTCCCATTTTAAAGAGGCAGCAAGGGAAAGAACAAGGCAGATAGAGTTCATTTTGGCAACAGGGGAGAAGGTTTCAGTGTAGTCAATGCCTTCAACCTGTGAAAAGCCCTTAGCAACGAGACGAGCTTTATGTTTATCAACTTTCCCATCTGGTCCATACTTGGTTCTGTAAACCCATTTACATCTAACAAGTTTGCATCCCTTTGGTAGAGGAATAAGATCCCATGTATCATTTGTCATCAATGAATGATATTCTTCATTCATAGCTGCTTCCCAATGTGGATGGCCTGAAGCTTCTGCAAAAGTGTCAGGATCATGATTTACTGGAGCTTGAGCCAGTAAAGAAGAGGCTCTTTCAAACTGAGAACGTGTACGTCGCTGATCTGTAGGATCACCGGAAAGATCACCTGCTGCATCCCGAGTAGCACGGACCCATCTTGGAAGTTGAGGATCCTGAGAAGGTGGGGGAGGATTATCATCCTCGCTTTCATCATCTGAAGAAGAGATGTTTTCAAAAGTAGAAGAGATAGGAAGAGGTGGCACATCCGCCGGACTAGGCTCGCAGGCCGATTTATTTTCATCAAATTTTACATCTCTTCTAATGATAACATTTTTGGACTTAAATGGAATAAGTCTATAACCTTTTACATCTTCAGAATATCCAACAAAAGTACATTTCTCACTCTTAGGTTCTAAATCTTTATGCTTTTCATCTGGAATATGGGCCCATGCTTCACTTCCAAACACACGAAAGTGACTTACATCTGGTTTAATGGAACTCCAAGCTTCTTCTGGAGTAATATTCTCTAGAACCTTAGTAGGAGTGTGATTGATTATATAATTTGCACAATTAATTGCTTCGGCCCAAAAACTAAGACTGAGTCCTTTAGATTGCAGCATACAATTAGCCATTTCCTTTAAGGTGCGATTTTTCCTTTCAGCTACACCATTTTGTTGTGGAGTGTATGGAACAGTATGTTGCATTTGAATTCCATTTTCGGTGCAAAAGTTGATGAATGTGTTTTTAACATATTCTCCACCATTATCAGTTCTTAGCTTAAGAATTTGATGTCCAGATTTTTTTCAACAAAGGCTTTGAAGGCCAAAAATGTGTTAAATACTTCGCTCTTGAGTTTTAAGAAGTATACCCAAGTGCGTCTGGAGAAATCATCAATGAAAGTTAAGAAGTACTTGCAGCCAGAGAATGAAGCAACAGGAAGAGGACCACATAAGTCACTGTGCACAAGCTGTAAAGGGGCTGAGGCATGCCAAGAGGCACGTTTGTCAAAACTGTCCCGATGATGTTTTCCGAGTACACATCCGGAACAAACACCATCTCTGCAAGATACCATAGGAAGACCTGTCACCATATTTTCTTTACATAGATGATGAAGGGAGCGATAGTTTAAGTGACCAAATCGCTCATGCCAAAGTTTTCTCACTTCATCATTATGAGCAACAAATACTGAGGGAAGATTTGATGACCCAAAGTTGTGAAACTTATACAACCTTGTGGAATCATCAGCAAGACCAGTAGCTAGAATCTGTTTAGGATCTTTTAGATCCTTGATTACAACATCATGAGGTGAAAATTCAACAATTTTATCTTCACCTGAATGAGTTATCTGATAGACAGATAGAAGGTTGCAGGATAAGGTTGGAACACATAATACATCATTAAACTGACCATTGTCTAGATGAACAGTTCCAGTCCGTACAACATTAAGAGATCTATCATCACCAACATATATATTTTTGGTGTTACAATCATTTAAAGAAGAAAACATGGCTTGGTTTTTGGCCATGTGATAAGAGGCTCCAGAATCAATGAGCCACTCATGAGAATGAGAAGAAGAAGAAGATACATTTAATGCATAACCAGACTGAGATGATTGACAACGACATGCAGAAAGTGCCATTCTGGAAGTTGAAGTTGAAGTAGGCTCCACATGGATGTTATGTTTCTTCATTGCGGCTTCCAAGGCTTCCATCTTCTTAAAGCATTTAGATTCTAAGTGGCCATCTCGATTACAAAAGTTACAATGTCTATCAGTCTTCTTCCATTTGTTTTTATTGGTCTTATCATTTTGCTGAAATGATCTTTCATTTTGAGGCTGAGTTGGTTTAGGACCATTCTTTTGAGGATATGACTTCTTAGGATTCTTTGAATTTGGTTGCTGCTGGGCGGCTAACGCTTTCGTGGAAGAGTTTCCAAGATTAAGAAGACCAAGGTGTAAGAGTTTTTCTTGTTCTCTTATTAAGGAATCACAAAAGGAGACAAAGGAAGGGGCCTTGTAGTCTTTTCCTTGACAAATAAAAGCTTCCCTTGTAGAATGGAAAGTGGAAACAAATACAGAGTAGGCTGGTCCCAACTTAGTAAGGATGGAATAAATAAGGTTACCATCTTCTTTCTTAACTTTAACACCTTCCAAGAGATATCTAAGGGTCTTGAATTTGGACAAGAAATCTTCAATGCAAGAAAAATTATTAGGATCCAAAGTAAGCAACTCATTTTCAAGTTGATGGGCTCTAATTTCATTTTTAATCCCAAAAACTTTAGCGAGTTTTTCTAATGCTTCATGAGGAGTCTCAAGTTCTGCAATGTGGAATCTAAGATCAGGAGAAATAGACATCCCTATCAAACCACGTGCTTGATCTTGTCTATTTTCCCATTTTGCAGCCTTGTCTTCATCTTTTGGTTTCTTCTCTTGGTCTGTGGCTATTCTGAAGAGACCTTTACTTCTAAGTAAATCTTCCATGTAGGCTACCCATTGGAAGTAGTTAGTGCTGTCAAGAATGACTTGGCATGGACTTTCCATTTTTTAAAAAAAACTGAAGCTGAAGATGCTGAAAGTAAGTGTTCCAATGGATATATCTCAAAAAAATAGGCGGTTTTAAAAAAAACGGCTCTGAAAAAGGCTTCCGGATGAAGAAGTTATGGCTTTTTGAAAAAAAATTGTTGACGTTGCCGGCAAAGTGCGCGAATGTGCGGGAATGAAAAAAATCCGCCCCCACAAAATGGAGACTTGAACCCAAGACCTCTACTCTCTTAAAATAGCTTTGAACCAATTGATCTATACAAAAAATTTGAGAGAGAGAGAGAGAGAGGGGGGGGGGGGGTTGGTTTGCATGCTTGCCTTGAGAAAGCTCTTTTTCCCTACAAAACACAAAACACAAAACCCAACACGAATATGCAAAGAAAAACGAACCTTGCGGCTCGAAGTTAGCTTTAGCCAAAAAACTAGAAATTTTTAAAAAAATCTCAAAGTTAGCTTTAGCCGAAAAACTAAATATTTTTCTCAATGTTTCTGATTTTCCGAGATCACACTAAGGTGCAGGGAAAAGAGCATACGCATGAGAAAAATCATTCCTTTCTGTTTCTGATTTGCCCAGATCGCACAGAGTCACAGGGAAAAGAGAATATGCAGAAATGAAAGGTATAGATCCGGTTAAAAAAAAGGCTAAATAAACCGAAACCGAAATAAGCAGAGAGAAAATAACAGTAAACTGCAAAAAACACTGTATACCTCCCGATCTGAAAAATGACGCAGCTAGGGCTACCGGAAACCTTTTCGCGTGAAACGAAAGGGGTTCCTCACTGGAACAGATGCTCCGAACGCAACAGAGCAGTCTTCTCGGCCCGAAATCAGTCAGAAACAGCAGATCTAGGAAACGACAGCCGCATGCAGTTCTACCGGCTTCAGATTTGGATCACCAACGGACGCGGCCCTCAAATGGCTCTGATACCATGTAGGAATTTACAGGGTAAGTTCCTCAGAAAGAATACCAAAAGGACACCGCTCACAACCAGATCACAGATCAATACACCAGTATTTTTGACGTGGTTAAAACCCTCAAAGAGGGAAACAGTCCACAGCCTGTCCCAACATGGGTACTACAGGCAATTTATTAATCAAAGAATGAAAATTTACATAAGCTTCTCTCATGCACGGATTACCCGAACAATGACCCTCCATGCGCTTTAAATAGAACTCATGGACCAATCGGGTGTCAAGCCACGGATCAAGTGTCGGTAATACCGAGGAGAGAGTGAACCGTCAGATCACTACATATCGTGACCGTCGGATTGTAAGTTACAAAATGTACAACGGTAAAGAAACACACTTTACCTAACTCTATACTAGACCAAGTTGAACTTAACTATTTACTATGTGTCGGAATATCCTAACAGTGAGGCCAGCAGGGAGAAAGTTATTTTTTAGATCAACGATCTCGGCCTCTGTTTCGGCTATTTCCTCCAAATGCATCTGTTTTAGCTCTTCTATGTTTGCATTGTCAAAAATAGTTGGGTTTAGGATTTGTTTGGCTGTTACTATTGTTACAGCCTGTTGATTTTCATTTGTTTGTTGTTGTTCATCCGTAATAGCATCCATGTCAATGTTAGTATTTGAAAACTCATCCTCAAGAGTGAGGAAATTGTTAATTTGTTCATCGCTTTCAAACACTTGCCAGTTTTTAACATTATTTGGGATAGCAGGCCTATGTTTTATCTCAGCGGTGAAATGGTGACTTGGATCAAAGGGAAGCTTGCACGTACTAGCAAAAGTGGCTAGGCTATGTGCATGAATGTTATGATCTCTTGAGATCTTGGCAAGCTTGGAATCAGTGAACGTATTGAGTATATTAGTGGCAGCGGTCCTATAGGCCCTCATTCTATTGTCATTAGTAACAAAGTTGCCTTTCATTTGTTGGATTACTAGGTCGGAGTCACCTAGAATGGACACTTTGGCAGCTCCTAAAGCTCTGAGCAGCTTAAGGCCTAAGAGGAGTGCCTCATACTCGGCCATGTTGTTGGTGCATTTGAAATTTAGTCTATATAAATGACCTTGTGCATGATTGTTATGTGTGTTGTGAATCCATATTCCAGCCCCTGCTCCTAACTTGTTTACTGAACCATAAAACTCTAAATACCATGTGATTTCTTGCTTGTGGTTAGTATTGAGAGTTTCAGCCATTTTAGGATTGGGCGGACCTGAGTCTCGTGTTTGTCGAGGTTCTTCTTGTGTGATGATTGCATTGGCTATTGTGATAGTCTCATGGGTATGTGCAACCGATTCTTCATTGATGTGTGCTTGTTGTTCTAAAGCCAAAGGCTTGACATCAGTTAAAGGGCGGCTATCATTATTAAACAAAATAAATGAATCCATATCAGTATGGATCGAGTAGATGGGGAAGTTTTGTGGCTCATCCTCGCTACTCACCATATATTTCATGAGTGTTTCTCTATATAGTCTTTTTGGTTGCCCAAAGACTGATATAGTGGCGTAAGAGAGGTCTAGCTGGAGGGATCCTTGGAGTTTTGCTCCCCAAGATCTTGATAGGAGCATGCCATACTTCGGTGGAATGTCAGCAACCACCACATCCATGAGGATTGTCTTGTTAGGATATTGGACTAAGGAGACACATAAGTCTTTGATTAGGCCTAAACACTTGACTTGACTTGAGTCAAAGGAGAATAAATCTTTGTATGGCCTGGTTACGTCAAGGTTTAGTCTTTCCATTACCGCTTTGGGCATAAGATTGTGTGATTCTCCTGAGTCAAACATTGCTTTATGTAAAATTTTATCATGGATATGCAAACTGATATAAAATGGAAAAAATGCTCCATTGACTATTTTTCCATTGACTTCTGGGCCAAAGAGCAGCTCTGGGGTATCATCTAAAACATTTACATCATCCTTAACCTCTTGCATTTGTAACGATCTTTGTATTTGCTGCCTATAAACATCATGCTTGGCAAGCTCTGAGAGGGGGATGGATATCTTGAGTTTTCCAATCTTTGCCTCTAAATTAAATGGCTTTTCCAGTGGAGTCTTGGTGTTGATGATGGGAGATTTCTCTTTTTCATTGGAATTATCAGTGATTTTCTCTCGTTTGCCAGCGTCATGGAGAGTGATCGCTTGCGTTTTTTCAGTTATGGGCGAGCATTTTGGAACGATGTGCACGTTTTCCTTTGAGGGAAAAGGCACGACAGGTTGTTTTTTAGAAGGTTGTTCGATAGTTATATCACCTATGGTTACGTGTAGTGGGTTTGGGACAGATTGTTCAATGTGTTCTGTTATAACGGCCTTGCCTTTGATTTTATCGGGATGTTGTTTTTCCTTTGGCTTGATGGGTTTGGGCACATCAATCGTTTTGGTTCTTAGCTTATACTGCTTGTTTAGCTCATAAACAGCTGGGTCATAGGCTTGTTCAAATTCAAAAGATTCTTGGGTTTGAGTTTGGCATTGATGCATGTTATCGTTATTTTGGTCTTCTTTAGTTAAGAAGGCATGTTGCTCGTTCTTCAAACCCATTAGTTTTATGTGAGTGTCTTCCATGGGCTCATTAGTTGTTGATGTATCAGCGTAATTTTCTTGGAAAGGAGGCCTTATTTCATGGTCTGGGCTCGCCCTTCCAGCATTTGGGTTTTGATTCCTTCTGAAGTTCGGGTTCCTAACAACGTTGGTTTGCTGCCTGTCCCATGATGATTTTTTCTTAACGTTTTCCACTCTGTCTACTAGCCTATGCATGCCACTGATAAGGGCATCCAACTTTTGGTTTATGGTTGAGGGTTCCTCCTTAAAGGTTGTTCTCCTCTCCGTTCTGGCTCTATTTCTTTTGGCAATTAAATTTGCCTCCACAGTGACAGCCACGTTTTGCATTTCGGCAAGGCTGTTAGGGGCTCTTTCTTTTAACTGGTAGGCCATATCTGGGTCGAAACCATCAGGGAATTTATACAAGGCAAGGTCAGGTGGAGGTCTTAAGTTCTGTGGTATTGCATTGTAGAAATTATTAAATCTTGCACAATAGTCCAAAACAGTCTCTTGAGGGCCTCTTTTAATTGTATCGTATTCGGCTAATATGTGCAAGGGGTCTTTCTTCTTATCCCATCTATTGATAAATGACTGGTACAAGGCTTCTGGGTCTGCTATGGAATTAGCTGGGAGTGCTTTAAACCAAGTCCTGAGATCGCCTGTCAAACTTTGGACAAAAATCTTCATTCTTACCCATCATCGTCAATCTCATAGCTTTCAAAGTAATCCTGCATCTTCTTTATATGCTAAAGGGTTGTGCAGGCACTTGTGCCATCAAAATAAGTTATTTTAGTCTGGTAATCCTGAGGCATAGCCCCGAGGTTAGCAGGAAGCTGTAGGGGTGCATATCTATTAGCCATATTAACAGGTATAAGTGGGGCAACAGGGATAAATGGAACAGCTGGAACAACTGGGATAATGGGAGTAGTAGTAGTAGTGTGCGCCGTGAACGAAGGTGTGGAAAGAGTGCTTTGAGAGGTGGATAAAGAACAAGGGGAACTAGGAGTTGAACGAAATAAAACTTTGACAAGGGTGGAAACACCGCTTGGCCGAACTATCTCAGGACTATAATCAGCAAAATCTTCTTTTCGCTCTAATTTCCTGAGGTTTCTTGGGATTAAATTCGGATTTTAAAAAACAGCTGGTGGATTTGGGTCTGGGTTTGACCTAGTATTATGTACTTTCTTCTAAGGAGCCAACTTCTAACTTGTTTTTTGGAAATTTTTCTAAGAAAGTGGGTTAGAAAGAAAATTTTAGAGGTTAGATTCTTTCCCAGTGGAGCTTTCCAACTTGATTTGTGAAATTATCTAAAGAAGTCCCCAGCGGAGTCACCATTATGTTATCACTCAGGTTGTCCTTAAAGCTCCTTAAAGGATACGGCCGAGGTAACCACAAACCAATCTTTGGATTGCAGGTCCTAGCCTACCAGTAGTCAGAGAGGGCTCTCTCTTTATGATTTAGCTTTGTTGATGGGGATTTTAGGCTAGTTATTGAGTTCAAGGGGTTTTGTTTGATTTTGGTGGGAAGGATGATGCTTTCAAGTAAAGAGGCAGGGATAGCATGAAAGTTTTAGAACCATTGGGCGTGGAGTCAAGGAGTGGGACTGTTGGTGCGTTTTCTTGGTCACAAGAGGGAATATGGAGCAAGCTAGTTACACATGAAATAGCTTTCAACGTAAATGGAGATGGATTGAAGGCTAAGGAATGAGAGGCAGTTAAGAATCTCTCTTTTAGCTTAACAGAGGGGAGGCGAATGAGCTCTATCTACGAGCAATAAAGAATTCCTAGATAACTATCAAACATGAATGAAACAGAGCAAATACGAGCCATGAGGAATTCATATTTATGCCTGAGTCAGAAGAAAACATATAGAAGTCACAGAAACTGAGCATAGAGTGCAGCCACGCAAATTCTAAGCTAATATTTCTTTCTGTAACTTAGATGGTGATATATGTATGATAAAAAACATATATGAATTTAAAACAGAGATAAGAGACACTTATTGGATCATGTTGCAGCACAAGAATTCCATATTCATTCTTCAGAACAGTAACAACACATCAAACAATCCATCCTCCAAGCTTTTCAGCAGTCTTTGATTAAAGAAAACATATCAGATCTACAGAGCGAGTCTCTCTTGGAGTGCATTAACCAACCAACCCTTTAAACAATGAATTAGGGTGGTTTATATAGGGGAAATATCTAAAAATATTCATTATAGCAGATCTTAAATAGATCTGAGGGAAACGAGTTCTTTAATCTAATCTTGTCGTGAAATAAATGCAAGAAGATATCTAAGTGCCACACTGGGCAGCTGCCTCAAAAATATGATTTAAAATCTGTCCTTATGGCTCTGTGCGGTTCATTCAGCCATAACTATGCTTTGGGCTTTGATCCCATACTCTTGAGTGGTTTTGATGTGTATTAACTGTGATCTGAAAGCCTTTAAATGGTTGTACCGCTTTCTTTGACTTTGCTTGGGGGCTTTTAACGTTCGCCTGCTTCGATCTGATACTCTTTACCGCTTCACTGATACTCTTTGATTTAATCAAGGCTTCATCTTTCCTCTGATACTCTTTGACACTTGAATCGGGCCATTTTCTCTCCCTCGGCGTGTTTGAAACTGTCAAATCGCCTCTTTTCTGCCCTTTCAAGGCAAGAATGGCTGCTGCAAATGATTTTCGTGGCTTCTAGAATGCTACTGGCGCTGGCTGATTTGAATAGGAATCATAAATGAAGAAATCATGTTAAAACTGCAAATTTTCGGGCCTCTTAGAAGCCAGACGGTATGAGGATTTCTATTTTGGTCATTTTTTCTTAGCGATGCGCGATTAGTGCTAAGCGCTAATCGCGCATTGAAAACTACCTCAGATTTTCATTCCGGGGTCTCTTTGTTGCGATTTGCGCCCTTCGCACCTTCCTTTAGTGATGACATCAGCATGATGTCAGTATGATGTCAGTAGGGGGTCCCAGTACGGTAGTGACGTGGCAGGGGACGTGGCAGGGTGATGTGGCAGTATGGAGGGGTTTTAACTCAGATGTTGGCAATCGGCAAGGACAGAGGGCAATGGTTTTTATATATGTGATGCGATGGGAGCAATCGCCGATTTCGGAAAGGCGACAAGGCATGCGGCTGTGCAAAAGATGGGAAATATTGTGGAAATGCATGGATTGCGATGCGATATGCTTTCGGATGCGATAACAATATCGCATCGACGGACGAGAGGGGGTGTATGTATATAGGTAAAAAACCTTGCGACTGCCGATCGTGAAATCGCATCGACGAAGCGATATCGGGAGAATATAGAGGGGCGGGCCGATGAATGAATGTTGCGACCTCCGACAGTGATATCGCATCGGAGGGGAGGAAAAATCATCGGAGGAGGGTTAATGCGATCGGAAGAGGCTTTTTTAAAGTTTTGGAAGGGTTCCTGATGCATCGGAATGAGTCCGATGGCATTTGAAGGGGGCTTTTGTGTTTTGGAAGGAGTCCAAACACCTTAGGAAGATTGTTTTTTGAGAAAAATGAGGGTTCTTACTAAGTTTCAAGTAAACTTAGTAATTCCCAAGCGACACTTATGGTTATATTTCAACCAGAGGAAGGGATAAGCATATAGGGGAGTTACTAACATAGTTTTAGTAGGGGGAAGGGAGATAGATAGGGAGTTACATAATATAGTTAGCAGTTAATATGAAATGTGATGAGAGAGCGCTAAGTATGCGAATCTCAGCTTATTAAGGGAAAAATGACTCGTATAAGAAATATAAGCATCCTTAAGTAAAGCAAATCTTTACTTAGGTAATGATGTGGCAAATGATGAAACTTAAGAGATATCAAGCAGATCTTGACCTCTTTGGGGAGATTAGTAAATGATTTGGGGAATAAGAAGAAGGGGGAGTTAGTCATGCCTCGCTTGAATTCCTCCAAGGGAAAATTGCATTGCATTTGTGATCTGAATAGATATGACGCTGGCAAAATGGGTCTCATGCCATGATTCTGCAACCACCAGAACTACCTACCCAGCCTACTTGCCTAACATTTTCTCTTCTTTTGGTTTGGGTGCACTTGAACTAGCATACCCAGCTTTTCATTCTTTTCTGCTTGTTGTCCTCCTCTCTACATCTACACTTATTTCATTCAGGGGCTCAGATTAAGCAGTTGAGCTCCTTTGTTTCTCTACCTATCTACAAATCTGCCAAGATTAAGTTGTTTGGACAGATAATTATTCTCTATATTCTAAAACAAGAAATTGAAACCTAGGGAGACCAAGATTAAACTGTTTGGCCCTCCCTTAACTGAAAACTCGTCAAAAATGGATCAACTCAGCAAAAAACGGAACCTAGTAGTGGCACTTAGACTAGCACACTCTCATGGGCAGTTTTCTGGCCTCTGTAGCAAATATGGAGCGTTGCAACATGCAAAGTATGACATATTTGGCATGTAAAAATGTCGATCATGAAAGATGAATACTTGCTGCAATAGGAGGCTAACACCACCTCCAATCAATCTGGTGGAAGTAGCGATGGTAGGAACCTGCAATATGATATCTTCGATTCAAAAGATCTCAGAAAATGATATAAACATGGATCATACGCAAGTATTTCCTCCAAGCCCAATAGAAATATTGTAGCAATCAATGTTTTCGGCATGGGAGGCAGACTCGAATCAACGCTCATCAAGCATTTGGATAGATAGGTCTAAGGAATATGGCACCCCTTTAGATCCTTGGTCACAAGTGCATTACACCGACGAAGGAATTATTCAATCAATGGTAATTGAAGGTGCGCCATGGGAAGATTACCACCACCGTTCCCGTCTTCCAGATTGTAAAGAAGATACTCCTGATGGCCTTCATCATCCTTTAGTTTTTTATTTCCCATCAAATACTGTAAACACGGTGGATTCCGAGTGAAACTTGTCCAACATTGAAGATACTATCACCATAAATATCTCGACCAAAACAGATGTTGTAGAGAATATTTATGTTGGCAAATGTTGTTCTCCTTCAGAACTAGAAATATACAACGCTCTTTTTCGTGAATTCAGAGATGTCTTTGCTTGGTCATATGATGAAATGTCAGGCATTGACTCGAGTATAGTTGAACACGAAATCAAAATGTATCCAGATGTCAAACCAGTATGACAACGGCTACGGCAGGTGCACCCCAAGAAAGCCGCTACCATCAAGGCAGAAGTTGAAAAGCTTCTCCATGCTGGTTTCATTTACCTGGTTCCTCTAACCGATTGGGTATCGAACATTGTTCCTATTATGAAAAAACAAGGAACGATCAAAGTGTGTGTCGATTATAGGGATGTAAATCAAGCTTGTTCAAAAGACAACTACCCTACACCCTTTATTGACCAGATAATTGATGAATGCGCCGGATGCGAAATCTTTTCATTCATGGATGGATTCTCCGGGTATAATCAAATAAATATCCTCCCACAGGACCAGTCAAAGACTGCATTTATTTGTCCGTGGGGCACATTCGCATATCGCAAATTACCCTTTGGTTTAAAGAACACAGGGGCAACGTTTCAGAGGGCAATGAATTATGCCTTCCATGACATCAAAAACATCGTTCAACCATATCTCGACCACCTTCCAGCTCATTCGCGAAAGCGGATCGATCATCCGCAGCATTTGAGAGTGATATTTCTACGTTGTCGACACTACAAGATATGACTCAATCCACACAAATGTGTGTTATGTGTCAGTTCTGGTCGTTTACTTGGATTTGTAGTCTCAAAGGACGGGATTCGTCTCGACCCATGTAAGGTTCAGGCAATCATAAATTTTCCTCCACCTTCAAATTTGCTTCAGATTCAGAAACTCCAAGGGAAAGCAAACTTTTTGAGGAGGTTCATTCCGAATTACGCTGAACTTGCTAAAGGTTATACACATCTATTGAAAAATGAAGTGCCCTTCATCTGGGATCAGGTTGCGCAAGCCTCCTTTGAGCTTTAAAAGAATCCCTAATGAAAGCATCATTAATGTACGCTCATGATTATCAAAAAGACTTTAACCTGTATCTTGCTGCAGCGGATACAACCATCACAATGGTTTTAGTTCAAGAAGACAACGGAATTGAACATCCTATATATTATTTAAGTAGGCACTTAAATGATACAGAAATAAAATATTCATATGTTGAAAAGCTGGCACTCGCAACTGTTCAAGCAATACAGAGATTTTGACACTATGTCCTCTTTCGAAAAACTACCATTCTATCAGATTGCAACCACATGACTTATATATTGTCGCGACAGTTTTTGGGGGGCAAATATTCAAAATGGATAGCAATTCTACAAGAGTTTGATCTGGAATTTGTAAAATCCAAGTCAAAGAAAACCCTGGTTTTTGCGGAATCACTATGCGATCTCCCATCGTCGTCCAACAATGAAACATCAGATGAAACAATCATGGATGAATCTTTGTTTCTGATATCTTCAAGAAATCAGTGGTATGGAGATATAATCATCTATCTCCAAACCCAAAAATATAGGCCTAATACCTCCCTCTCCAAACAAAAACGTATTCGATACTAATCAAAAGACTACATGATCGTCGGTGATACACTTTACCGTCGTGGCATCGATATAGTTCTAAGGAGGTGCCTCACCCATGAGGAAGCTGAAAAAGTCCTAAATGATTGCCATTCAGGTGTGTGTGGGGGGAATCAATCTGGTTACGCTACGGCGCAAAAAAAAATTACGAGCAGGATAGATACTTCTGGCCAATAATGTTCAAAGATTGCATAACCGCAGTCAGAAGTTGCCAGGCCTGAAAATTTTCGATAGCAAAACCAGAAGACCACCCACACCTCTGCAACCAATAGTTGATGTTGGGCCATTCACCAAATGGGGCATTGATTTCATGACATGTAACCCCACCTCGACCGGGGGGCATGGGTATATCATAGTCGCAGTGGACTATTTTACCAAATGGGCCGAGGCGATGCCTACATCAGATAACACTGGTGAAACAGCTACCCTTTTCTTTTTCAATCATGTAGTCACCAGATTCGGCGTTCCACAGGCTATAGTCACAGATCATGGATCGCATTTTTGCAATCACATGATGGCCGAATTAGCTGCCAAATTAGGGTTGTCTCACGACAGCTCTACTCCATACTACCCGCAGGCCAACGGACAAGTTGAAGCAATCAACAAAGTCCTGAAGTGCATGCTGCAAAGGATGATTGGAATCCACAAAAGGAGTTGGCACCTGATCCTGTACTCGGCCTTGTGGGCATACCGAATATCGGTAAGGAATGCAACCAGGTTTACACCCTTCTAACTGGTGTATGGCCTAGAAGCAATCTTACCAGTTCAGTGTGAAATCTCGTCCCTCAAACTCGCAATCGACCTTCTCCCCGGAACTTCAGAAGAGGAGGCTCATTTCTTGGAACTAATCCAATTGGATGAAACCCGTCGTGATGCCGCTTTGGCTAACGAAGCCCATAAGAAACGAGTCAAGGCGCAGTTCGACAAGAATGTCAAACCCCGTGTCTTCTCAGAAGGTGACCTGGTCTTACTTTACGACCAAGAATCCGATAAATTGGGAGCAGGTAAATTCAAGTCTTTATGGATGGGCCCCTATATTGTTAAATGTGTATTAGCAAAAGGAGCCTACAAGTTAATGGATTACGACGAAATTCCACTGGCGCAACCCGTAACGGGTTGTACCTTAAGCGTTACTATGCATGATTCAGTGTGGTAACCTATATGCTTTTGTTACATTTTTGTTTTCGCTAAGGGTAATCGTTTTGGTCAAGTAAATCCACTTTTTACATTTGTTGCAGATGTCGAACCTATTGGAATATTTTGTTGGATATGCCGACGGAGCAAGTCGTAGTTCGCGGAACCTATCTTCTGCGGCCTGGGCCATTTTTGATCCAAGCGGTGAGTTAGTAAGTTTCAGAGGGGTATGTATTGGTCGATCAACGAATAACATCGCTGAATATAGCTTGTTGAAAGAACTTCTCTGTGATACCATCACACATGGCATACGTTGACTTGTCATCAGGCTAGACTCACAACTCGTCATACTACAACTCACTAGTATCTACTCCATCCGAAATCTAGCTAACTATTGCATGTTCCTAAGGGTCAAGATTTTGGAAAGGCAATTTGGTTTTATTCAATATCAGCATATTTCCAGAAGCTTAAACACATTAACTAACTCACTGGCAAATTATGTGTTAGATAGACATTTGCAACATTTATAAAAATAAGCATTTCATTAATATTTGCATTCGGATCATGTAACTTAACCAAAATAAAACTCTGAAAATCAAAAATATATATATATAACTATTTATGGTTTACACATAATGTTCTGTGACCAATACAAAATTGGTCAAATGACCCAAAACTCAAAATGCTAGGGGGCACCCTAGTCTAATGATGCTGGTGATAACAAGTCACCGCCTGGGCAATCATGGGTAAAAGCCTAGTCCATCGACTTGGCACGCCAGTAGTATGTCGCTGCAACCTCAGAGGCAGTTCGTCAGTCCTCACATCTGGAATACCGAGAGTGAGGCCCTCGACCTGATCCTGTAATGCTGAAATAGTCTCGGCCACATCAAGGTCGCGAAGGATAGCCCTTCCCACAGCATCTCCTGCTGGAGCAGCAGTTGGCACTCTCAGGCGTACTACTGGCCGAACGGGACCAACATCTGCATGAGCACATGAGTTCTGATTATTCTTGAAAGAATAAAGCACAAGGACATTATAAAGAGAAACGATAAACAGAAATATGGTCAAAGAATTTACTAATGGCACCCCACTGCTCGCTAGCCGGCAGTACCAAATCCGGGTCACCCCGGAAGTCCATACCAGCATATGGATACTCGGAAAAAACCATCTCCTGACGATCGAACCACCCAAAGAAGGCATCAGAAAAGGAAACCTGAGACTGACCAGCATGTCTAGACATATGGTCGACCCATCTCTGCATCTGTGGTTCAGTCGGTGGAGGTAAACCAAGTGAAATATATTGTGGTTGCATCAGCGGGATCTTTTCCAAGGCAAAGGCGGTCAAAATATAACCATATCCAAAGTTCTTCAATCTTCCATTTTTCACCTTGGTCAACTGTTCTTTCATCATAAAGAGTACTGCATCACACCAGTTGAACACCTCCAGTTCAAGGCATTCTAAGGCATACTGCATATAAAACCGGTTGGCCACATGAAGAGCCACACTACCATCCATCCTACCAAAGGTGAACAGGATGGTCCTCAGGGACCTGTCAATGACATCTCGGATGATGATCTTGCCGTCTTTACTCGGCTGAGATCCCTCCCTACAATACCTGTGAATGTAATCTCTCACAGATTCACCCCCATGGGCCGAACCTGATAATGAGATAGGGGCACCCCGCCTCGATAAGCCGGTCAAAAAATAGATGTCCACGATAGTCAAGGGGATGGATTTTCCCCTAATCTAGAACACCTGGCTAGTAGGGTCCCAGGCATCGAGCAAATACTACAACAAGTTGATTTGTTGCCGCATGCTAGAAATGTGGAAAAACTTGAACAAGTCAAAGTTCAAATGAAATGGTAAAATGAGGGGTAAAAGCACTTTTAAATTACTTTTTACGTAATTCAAGTAAAATATTAGTGTCTTCACTCATTTTCCAAACATGTTTTGTTCATTTCTAACTAGTTTGATGAAGAAATTGAGCATGCAACACAACCTTTGAAGGAACAAAGTCATTAATGGTAAAGTCAAGAAATGACTATTATATCGAGCAGTTTTAACACGGAATTCAAGATCATTAAAAAATAAACATAAGCAGTGAGCAAGTGTTTCCCCCAGCATTTAAGCTCATTAAAAAATGAACCAATTTCCGGTAAATAACCATCGTGAATGTATTACTTCAGCCTTTGAAGCCTTGGTCGTGTTCTCATCATCACCTCCACTCTGTATTGGCCGATCATTCACCTCCACTTGATTGTTTACCCCTTTTGAGGAACAGCTGCGAAGAGTGATCTTGTTAGCCATCCTTGTGACACTGCCGTGATTGGAAAATTCCAAACCTTACCTGGAATCAGCTGCTACCCGAATCTATCACTCGTTCCTCAAAAAACGAGTCTCCTTTAAGCTCTTTTCAACTGACTCGTAAAATATGAAAAGATTTCCAAGCCATTGGCCTCTCCAGCTCATTAAAGTGACCAGAAGTGCTATCCCTCCTTTAGATTTTAATCTTTTTGGACCTGAGGGATTAGTACACAAAAAGATCGAGCGCTTGTTTTGTTCGGCTCGTTAAAATTACCAAAAATTCATCCCTTTTGTATTATTTTATACTTTTTCGGACTTAAGGGATTAGATGACGAAAAAGGATTTTTGGAGTTTCCTTTACGACCCTTTTCAGACTCTCTAAAATTTAAAAGGACTGAGTTATCTTTGTCGTTAAACTTGTTAAAACCTAATAGCGACAAACTTGTCCATAACAGACAAGAACGAGTTTCACTATCGCTAGGCTCGTTAAAACATAGCGATGGGTTTGCCCGAAGGGAAAATTATAGAACAAGCATATGTTATCCTCCTCAAGCTTGACAAAAATAAAGAGGTACTGGTCAGCAATGACTAGGGAAAAATCGGGAAGAAAACTTGAAGAAACTTTGTTGGTAGCAAGTCGCTCTTAAACATGACACTTTCACTCTGCATCCGAGTCGGGTTGGGTTGTTCCATTCACTGGTCACATCACCATGGTTCCATCACACGATCCACATTTGGGGTTAATGCTACCAATCCATCATGTCAGTGTCGCTGATATGTTCAAGAGAAGTCGCTCAGAGAATTCACCTGTGTCTCACCCACTATAATACATTTTCACTCCATTCTTTCATGACCGCCACCGTGAACCATATATCACCAGATCGTTTTCACCTCCATTAAAATCATTTGCTCCGTTCCGTTTCATTGATGTGGGATTCACTAATGCCCTCCTATGACAGATCTCTTCTTGTCGACATTAGCTCATTATCCAAGAAGTCGATCTAGGAACAACCCTTCAGTACTTTGAAGCTTGCATGCCTCAATGGCAAGTTTCTCACTTCCGGCGACAAATTTACATCAATGGCCTTCAACCGAAAGATTTTGCGTGGTGTTTGACGCCAAGTCCCTTATTCACACCACGTGAATTGTACTGCAGTACCTTGAGGGTCATCATCATTATCGGTGATTCCTCTTGCGCCTGTTAACATCTTACATCATTGGCTGGTAATCAGGCGATGTCTTTCCATGTTCGACTCTAAAAAATCTCTCACATGGATCAACTTGTACTTTGAGTAAAGATAGAATGAGAATGAAGACCCCGGATCTAGTTTCATCCATCCGGGCTGCGATATATATTCAGGAGAATAAAGACATCAAATGTACATCATTGTTGCACAGATAATCATCCAATCTAAGGGATGATGGCTCTACCAGAATCATCAATCTACACTCAGACGATTTTCTGTCCTATGTACATGAAAATGAATTTATAAAGCTGAGCATGGGAATGCCCGCCTCAGCTAGATCATGAAAATAATCTGAAGATAATGTATTGTATTGTATCTTATTACAGGTCACCTTCCAGCTCGAAAAAACTTCGGATCCTCATGATAAAGCATTTCACCCGACATCAAAAGATTAACGACCTCATGCTTTCGGGGGCAACTGTTATAGACATTTTTGGGCACTGCAACCCCAAGCATAAATGTCCATAAACCAAGGGCTCCTAAGTCCGTAAAGGTGTTGTTCCAACCCCTAAAAGAACAAGGTCAACTGATTACAGCATCTCCCAGAAGTTCTCCATGAAAAACTACTCAGAACTAGTCAAAACTGGACCATTTCACCTGCTCCATAGGCAAAGTGCATTGCATCCCACCTGAATACACATAGTAGGTCTGATGCATGTCAAAAAACCCTTCTATGCGGTGTGATGGGAAAGAAGGGACAAATGGCAGGGTCAATCCGCAAGGTGGAGGAGCATGGAATCTTCCAGAAACCTCTCCTGTGACACTTGCCTCTCTAAATTCGACCAGGGATGAGTAAGAGATCATCAATCTCCAAGTGGAATCAAGAACTATCAGAGAGAAGACACTAATCAAATCTCAAAAGCTGACTCACCTCCCTTGCAGACATCTATATATGGATCCCTCATCCAGAGATCCAGAGGCTGGAATTTTGTATCTTGTAAGGAAGTGCGGTTGGTTTCTTGGTGCAATATCATAGTGTTGGGTGATCTAAGCTTTTCATGAGGTGAAGAAGGGCTTTCTTGCTGAGAGGATGATGTTGGGTCAGAACAATTGGTTGTAATCCTCTTTTCTCTTTCTTGATTATCAATAAATATATTCAAGTTTTCCTCCACATTTTTGTATGATTGATGATTTATGCATTTGTGTGGTCAATGTACATCTGATCCTATATTGTTTATGATAATAGATCTATGTTCTTGGATAGTGTTATGCTGCTTTGATTCTACAGGTACTCTTTGAAGTTGGGTAGACAAGGAAGCGAGTGCCAAAGACCTACCAGAAGAGAGAGGAATCAAGCAAGGAACCAAGCGCAAGACAGAGGTTGGTCTCCTTATTCTTCTCTTATCTATTTCTCATAAAGGAAAAGGAAAGTAGTTTTTAGTGTGTTTGTTTCTAAGGTAGCTACCACCCTTAGTGGGACTAACAGCTCTGTATAGACACTAGTTTTCCCAATAACACACTTCCTTCCATACAACAACAAAAATGACCCCATTTATCGCACTTTATGGATATCATCCACCATCCATCACATCATATTTAACAGAAAATTCTAAGGTTGAAGCAGTGGAACATCACATCGAACATCAACAACAAGTCCTCCAACTCTTAAAAGATAACCTCGTGTTTGCACAGAATAGAATGAAACAACATGCAGATTAGCATCACAGTGAAAGAAGTTTTGATGTAGGTGATTGGGTATTCCTATGGCTACAACCATATAAACAAACGTCCCTCAAGAAAGCTAAGAAGGATAATAAATTATCACCAAAGTATTATGGTCCGTACAAGGTGTTGCAAAAGATTGGTACTATGGCATACAAATTGAAGCTTCCTGTAGCTTCTCAAGTGCACCCAATTTTCCATGTTTCATGTTTAAAGAAGGTTATAGGTGACAAGATCCCAGTTCAAACAATATTTCCAGAACTTGACGAGGAAGGAAAAATTATATTGGAACTGGAAGTAGTCATTGAAACAAGAACTCAACAGCTATGAAATCGATCAATTTCGGAGTATCTCATCAAGTGGAAGAACTTATCCACTGAAGATTCCACATGGGAGGATGAGAATTTTATACAGAAGCATCAAGAACTACTCAAGTGTTGAGGACAACACTTTTTTTGCAGGAGAGGGGCATGTTAGGTCCCTATAATACTAGTGATTTCCCCATTACTATTGTAGTTGTATCCCTTATTAATATTGTTGTGCCCCTATTGTCCCCATATTTTTATTATTGTGCCCCATAGAATCCCTCTATTGTTATTTTTGTGGCTTTATATTATTATTGTTAGGTCGGCTGGGTTGTATTGTTACTCCTTGGACTCCTATATATAGAAAGGAGGTATTTTCATTTGAAGCATCCAAGAATTGTTCATTTATGTAATGTAAAGGAGGTTGCCCCCTCGAAGAGGCTGAATTCTAAGGCATTGATCTATCTTTTCTATCTTTTTGTGAGCTGGTTTCATAACATTGCACCCATGCCTAGATCCATTTGCATTATCATTCTATGGATGGCTGCATCCATACCACGATTCATGTATCATTTGATAGATTTTTCAGTTATGTATATGTATTTGTTCTTGCTTGTAGGTTTTTTGACGACATACTTTGGTTTCCCGCATTGATTCATAAAGCATTTCACCCCTCACTCTAGTTCGGCCTTCACGGTTTAGGGGGCATCTGTTACACAACATTTTGTCACTGTCCCTGTACTCCCCGTTCCACGATCTTGGAGGACCTCTACAGTGAACCCTACATGCTTTCCCTTCATTAAGAAACTCCCATTGTGTCCCTCTTCATGATCAGAACAATTCCATTTTGCATCATTTCCAAAAATATTTTGTTTTCCCCAGTTTACAAGGCCGGCGCTAATGACTAGTGTCCTCCTCGCGCTGATATGTAGGTCTTAACACTATCCCTAGTGTCGACTAGAGCGACTGAGCCTTGTTCCAGTCGTGCTAATCCTCTTTTGGAAAGTTTTTTAAATAAGGAGCCAAAGCTTCTAGCTCTAGAAGCTTCATAACAGAAGTCTGGTAAATGGTTGGGCCAGATGGAGTCGAGGATGTCAGTTTGGGTTTCTTTCCCCTATAAGGATGGAACTACCTCAAGAGATAATACCTTCTCCCATGAGAAGAGGAACCATCTCCCATCCATTCATGCTATATAAACCTCCCTTTTTCCCAAGCACAAGCTAGTGTTAATGTTGGTGTGCTAGTGCTAATTAAGTTTGGAGTAATCAGCAAGTTATTCATAGTTTTAGCTATCTAGTTGTGTTTGATGGAGAAGTGTGAATTTGGTTTAGTGTGAAGACTAAAGGGAAGAGCCTTAAAACTATCATTATTGAGGCCACCATGGAATGCTAACGGAAGTGTGTGGGTACCTGGTTTTGTCAGAGGAGAATAGCAACGTCAAGACAACAATTGTAATCCCTTCTTGATTTAATATATATGCAACTATTGATTGATTTTTTACATAATGTGTCATCTCACATGTTTATGTGTTAATGCATCTTGACTTGTTAAGTAGGTTGAATTACAATTTGTCTATTATCATGGTTGTTATTTGTTGTTGTTTACTTGTTTCATGTGTTTGAAGAAGGAAACGAGAGATAGTTGGAGCAAGCAAGCAAAGTCATCACCAAATAGGATAAGTGTACTAAGAGGTAGGCCCTCTTAATTGCTTCTAACCTAAGGAAATCTTCCATAGAATGTCTTGTTTGTGGCTAGACCCATTATCGATCTAGAGGAATTGTTTGTGTCCGCACTTAGAATTTTACTTCACCACAATGCCCCTTCTACATGAATATCTTGAGCTATATCTACCATGCTCCTATATTCTAGAAGATATTTTTAACCATGCATTTTGTTCTCATTATAAATTCTACTTCTACATGAGTATCTAGAACTCTATGTACTACATGCTTTTAGATTCTAGAAGATGTTTTTAGCCATGCAATTTTATTTTATTCCTACATGATCCTATCCTACTCAAAACCTTGAAAGAAGACTTGAAGTAAGGATTTTGACTTAGTCATAGTAGAGGCCCGAAGAATCTTCCTTCTTTTCTTCTTCTTTCACCTCTTGAGTCATGTGAGCTTCTTCCCTCTTTCTTTTGCTGTTGTTTTCCTTCTTAAGCTTAGGACAATTCCTTTTGTAGTGTCCATATTCTTACCATCCATAGCATTGGATTTTGGACATGTCTTTGTTGATTGTTCTTTGTGGACCAAATTTTCCAAATTTACCCTTTCTCTTGGCCATGGTAGCAAATGCTTTCTCCTTTGATTCCACATCTTCCTTTGCTTTAAGTCTAGTTTCCTCTGTCTTGCATAGATACCATATTTCACTGAGTGTGGTTGCTTCCTTCTTGGCATATATGTTAGATGTGAAGTTGCCCCAATCCTCAAGTAGAGCATTGAGTACTACAATTTTCATTTCTCTATCATACATGACTTCCCCAAGCTCTTGAATTTGATCTCTCATCTCATAGATCTTCATGAAGTAGGGGGCTATTCCTTCCTTTGATATCTGCATCTTGTACAATTCATTCCTTAGAGATATCACTTCTCTGGCTGTGGATACCAAGAATAGCTATACTAGCTTATCATAAATTTATTTTGATGTGTGAAATTCGCAGACATAAGCAGTGAGAGAGTCTTTGATGGATTCTATTAGAATCCCTTGATCTCTTGTCTCATCCTTATTATACTTGGCTAAGGCTTGAGTTTATTCCTTGGCAGGGATTATGATATTCCCTTTGACATGTTCTAGAAGTTCGTCTTCCTTGAGAAGTAGATCAATCCTCTTCTTCCATGCAAGAAAGTTATTAGTGTCTACCAATTTGTTGTTTTCCTTGCAAAAAGACGTTGATCTATATTCAGAAGGGGACATATACTTACTTGATAGATTTTTGAGATGTAATGGATTTGCTTCCTCCTTGAAGACTTGATGGCTTGCCTTCCTTGGATCTTGATGTTCTTCAAGATGCCTTCTCCAAGTGGACTTGCTTGATGATGAAATTTGTTTGATGACTTGTAGCTTGATGTAGGTCCTACTTCGATCTGATCTTCTCTGTACGTGCCTTTATGTAAGCTCTTCTTCTTGATATGTAGAATTCCTTGATGAATTATGGATTGGAGACCTTCTTGTCCTTGAAGTGATTCATACTTATAGTCTTGATACTTTAACCGTGTAGATTTCCTTCCTTGATAAGTGTTCTTGAGTTGCCCTTTCCTTGATGTGTCACCTTAGCTCTGATACCATGTTGAAGAATCTAGGGCAAATTAGGTGTAGTGTGATTCTTCTTTTTTTGGTAACAATTTGTGGATTCTTTTACTTTTTCTTGTTAGCTTAACCTTCTTCTTCTTATCATTAATTCATGTGTGCGTACTTCATCAAACTTCTATCAAAACATAAGCACAAGAACACAAGATGTTGGCTCTCTGCCAAGGCAAAAACCTCTCTTCTCTTGAGAGGAAACCCCTTTCATGAATTTCTCTCATTGAAGCTTCTATTGATAAATGCCAACCCTAAACCCTTAATAAGAAGATCCTCCAAGCACAAGTCAATTCCTTCCTTTTCTTTGCACTATGATTTCCCGACACTTTGTCTACCTCCTTCTAGAACTTCATTCCCCCGCACTTCATCCTTCTTCCAACACTTCGTTCTTCCTTCCACTATAAGTAGATCTTCTAGAACAAATAAATTTCCTTAGTGATATTCTTCACATAAGGATACTCATTCCTTCTCTTGATCATCCTAGTTCCTTATTGTTGTATGGTGGAAGACTTAGTGTGACAACAATACAGCCCTAATTCTTGCACATGTCGGAGGTACCCTAGAGAATTAGGGTCATTTTTCCTTTGCTAGAGAGATATGCTTATTCGCTTTACTTGGGAGGCCTTGTAGGCCTAATTTCAAACCCAGCTAACACTAATTCATGAACTATTTTATCCTACTATTATACCTGCAGACTTACCCGCCTCTTCTTCGCATGTGTGATTGTTTCTAGCCCTAGAAACAGTCCTCTTCACTTCAACCTTCTTCCTCCTTCCTTCGCTTGTCTTGGAGACCCTTTAGGCTTATGTTCTTCTCCCAAATAATGAAGTTTATGTGATTGTAATAAAGGGCTGCTATGACCGGAGAGAGACCCGCTCCTTCTTCTCACGTGTGGCTATCTTTTAGCCCTAGAACATACTTCCAAGGCTTTGGTATTTCTTCCTCCTTTTTTGCTATACTTGTAGACCCTTTCTTCGTCCCTTCTTCATCCTTTTCCTTGGATACCTTCACTAGTTTCATAGATATGGATGATATTGAGAGGGAGTGGACAACCTCCATATATAGAGGATTGTCCCTCCTTTAGGCTGACTTGAGGCCAACTAGCTGTCCTTAGGCCGAATTGACTATTTCTTCATTATTTTCTTTGTTTTGCTTCTTGAGGAGTACATTGTTTCATGGAGAGGACTTGTACTTCTCTTGCAGGTGTTCTTTTGACCTTTATACTATTTTATACATAGTGTAACATGCCCTTAAGGTCTTCAATATTTTCTTTTGACTATTTGACTCACCTATAGCACTTTAACTTGTGCTAGACCTATTTCAATGAACAAGAAACTCATTGACATGTATTATAAAAATAATATTTATTTTCTTCAAGAAATACAAATATGAAAATTATATTTATGAATACCGAACCTATTTACATTTTCTTCAACATTGCGACCCAGCTGTAATGCGCCTCCTAAATTAGCTTAGCACACTTGCTTGAAGAAACACGAAGGTGGCCAAGGTAGCATAATAATTCATCCTAGAGGTGGAAGTCTAGAACTTACTTGCCATCCATGAGCATCTAGTATGTGGTGGAAAAATATAAATCATTTTTATATAGTTGTGGCCATCCAAAGCTCTCATAGCCATAAGGATTGAGAATAGTGATCAATGCTACAACCGGTGGCCGACTAAGGCAATCCACAGCATGATTAGTATTTCCCTTCTTATTTTTGATATTCAAATTGAATTGCTACAAAAATCTAGACCACTTGTGATGGTGATAGTTTTGTAATTTCCCTTGGTTTTGTATAAACTACAAGGGTCGGTGATCTGTGTGGATGACCATCCCCTTCCTAGAATGTAATGTTTCCATTCTTGGCAGGCCTGCATGATGAAATACATCTCCTTATCATAGGTGGGGTATTTTAGAATTTTGTCGGAAAGTGTCTCACTATGATAGGCCACCATATGCACTTATTGGGTGAGAACTAACCAATAGCATAATCAGAGGTGTCTATCTCAATTTCAAACGGTTGTTGTAGGTCTAGAAATGTGAGTACTGGTGTAGAGCAGAGGTGGTGCTTCAACTCAACAAATGAATTATGTTGGGACTCGCACCAAAAAAGCTTTGCTTTCACTCTACCTTTGGTAACTTGACTGAAAGGCCAAGTGATATGAGAGAATCTCAACACAAACCTCTAATAAAAATTACCAAGGTCTAAAAAGTCGTGAAGCTCTGTTAGAGTGGTCAGGGCTGGCCAATCCTGAATGATTTGGATCTTAGCTAGATCCACATGCACACATTTATCATTTGTTAGTGTCAGTACTTGCAGCCTTCCACCAGCAATCAAACATGCTCTTACAAAGTGGTCTTAGGGTGTCAAAGTAAATTTTTTTCATTTCAGTGAGTCTTCAAGTAAAAATTTGGTCACTGGGTATTAGGTCTATGACTGTTTTCACTCCTTCCAAAGTTTTCCAAGTACTGGTCCATGTCACCCCTCAGCTGCATGTATCATAATTAAAAGAGTTTTCACCATTATTACAAGTTCCAAACTAACATTTGTAAGTGAGTGGGTTCATCTTATACCTTGTTGCCTCAGTTGTGTCTTTAAGGCTCATTTCCCTCTCCTAGGGTTTTGAGGGCATTTTTCTTGGTTCCATGAATCCCATGATCAAAAAATCAAAAAAACTTACATCCTAATGCTCATATGCCTTCCCCTACCCTTCATAGACCTTCTTAAACACTTCCTATCACTTATGTCCCTCAAATTCACCATTTTCCCACAAACCATAGCCTATTGTTACAATTTGACACTTTTTTTAGGCTAGGCCCGTATTTTTCCCTTTTGGACCCCTTACTCTCACTAAATATTTGACTCCACTTTCCCCTATTTCCTAACATCTCTCCCTACCTCCCAAAATTTTCCTAAGAATTTAAATTCCCCATCCCCTTCATTTCCCTTCATTTCTACAAATCCCATGTTTTCCCTTCACTAAACCCTAATTTCCTCTCCCACTGAGCTAGGGTTTGTTATGGAATCAGAGATATCTCAGAAGAGGAAGCATAAGGGATATTAGCAGGTATGAGGCCATTTCATATCATCAACAACAGGTCTCCATCATTTGTCAAGAATTCATTCTAAGGGACAAGTCATTCACCACACATAAGGCCGGTTTTTCTTCAAACTATGTTTTATACCAAAAAAGGATGAATTTGGCAAACATGAGAGAGGTTTTTGTCCATAGTAGGCCAAGTATGAAAAATGTCCTTCAATTTTTACACAGGTGTCATGGTTTTAGATAAATATCACACATATAGTTGCTACAAGAGAGTTGCTGCACTTCTAGAGTGACTTTAGAAAAATCTCTTTTTCTTCTATCTCAAGTCCCCAAATGACTTTATTGATGGGTTAAATGATACCTAGACAAACATATATTTCCAATGAGCTATCATGCAATCAATTTGGAGTTGAGGAAGACATCCAAACATTTCCTGCAAGAGAACACTTCATTTTTGTACCCTCATTCTGCACTTTTGACCAGCCTTGGGAGAATTGAATTTTTAGGGGCTATAATTGATAATTTTCAGTACTTGATAGGTCCATTGTGTAGAAAAGAAAGCAACCTTTCCAACGAGCTATCATGGGCTCAATTTGGACATCGAGAAAACCTCCATAAGTGTCCTGTAAAAATGCAATGCGCACAGAGGCTGGAGCACTATGCACAGAGGCTGGAGCACTGCGCACAGAGGCCAGAGCGCTGCGCACAGAGGCCGGAGCATTGTGCATAGGGACGGAGCGCTATGCATAGGCAATTTTTCCAATGCCATTTTGCACATCACTATGCGTAGAGCCGGAGTGCTACACACCTATAGAGGGCGCTGCGCATATGACTAGAAAGCGCCAAAACACCCTATCAAGCATCCAAATCATGTTTTTTGCCTTCTAGAACTTCTAAACAAGTGTAATCCTTGAAATATCCTCCGGCATTCAGTTCATCATTTTGAATTTGGTTTTCTATTTAAAATTTCAAACCCTAGGTTGCGGAAAATTCCCTCCACCTATCCCTTATACCCTAATCTCCAAAACAAAATCCTAAAACCCTATTTACTAAACAGTGCCTACCAAAGAAAAATACCCTCCTTCTCACTCTCATATCATATATATTCCATCCTACACTACATAAGCTCATCTCCCCTTCCCCTATCCTTGTTCACCATAACTCACTCCTTGATTACCTTCTCTAGGGTTACAAACCTTCAAAATTCAACGAACATGGACAAAGAGGATAGAGATTATGAGAGGAGGAAAGCAGTGGCAGTGAAAGCATGGGAGATGAACCTCAGCATCAGAGAAAACCACATAAGGGAGGCAGAATTATGAGAGAGGAACCATCAAACATCAGAGAGTTATAGGCTTCTCATATGACTGTCACTTGTTTCAGGCATCTAGGGTGTTATGATTTTTTTGAGTAGGTAAAAATAGTTCAACATCATCCTGAGCTGACCAGGGTTTTTGTAGCCAATCTCCATGATAACAAAGTAACTTTTTCCAGGGTGACATATACAGTTTCATCCTCCATCATTGTTGAAGCCATAAGGATCCCAAATGTGGGGGGAAAATGGTATAAGGCACAAGATTTGGATGAGCACTACTATGAGCCATACATCAAATCATGGTACATGAATGAAAAGAAGAGGACCTTTCCTTTCATGTTCCTTGAAGACAAGTATACCCCTATGATGAGGATCATTATGAAGTATTTTACATGTGAGGGCATATTTTATAGATTGTACACCTATCATATTAGGCTTCTTATGCACTTCACAAGAGTGAAATGTTGAACATCTCGTATTTCTTATTTAGGAACATTGAGAAGATGACCTACATTGTACAGAAAAAGCCATACCCCCAGTAGATGAGTAGTATCTATCATTATTCCTTGATTAAGATGATTGTACTACATCATCTCAACCTCCTTAACATCTCCTGGGATACATTTATTGCCAATGAAATCTTCAATGGTCCTTAGATTCCTCCACCGGTGCCCCAAGAAGTAGAAAGGCCTTCCAGCATTGCCAAATTAAAGAAAGATGAGAAGGTTAAAGAGACTAAAGTTGTTGAGGAGCCAGAAGCCTACAAGACATATCAGAGAGGGGCTAAAAAGTTGTTTGCAGCAAATAGGCAAGTGTTTTATCCACTTGATGTGGAAGCCTTGCCTTCTTCATCAGCTCATAGGCAAATGCTTACTCCACAAAATGTGGAAGGGGCTTTGCCTTCTTCATCGACACAACAGGTGCAGCAACTACATGAAGGGAAGGAAAAGATGTTGGAGGAAAGCCTTGATGATGAGTAGGAAAGGGAATTTTATTTGATGGAAGATGATGAACTAGAATAGCCACACATCCATCATGACATTGAGATAGTTGACTTGGAGGCTCAAGATGAGGCAACAAACAAAAACATAACCATAAGGGAAAAAGATGCACAGATCCAAGAACTGATGGACAACTTGGAGAGAGCTAAGTATGTCATTTCATACCTTGAGCAAGAGAACAAGCAGCTAAGTGAAAAACAAGTCCTCATGGAGCTAGAACTTCTCAAAGCAAAGAGGCAAAGTGACAAGGGCAAGTCAGTAATGCAAGAGGAAGAAACACCAGCTACCTTGACTACAAAACAAAGAATTGAGAAGGAAATTGAGGGGGATAGAGAAACCTGGCTTGATAGAGTCAATTTGCATGTGGAGAAGTGACTACAAAAGGCCAACAGGGACAATCGAATCATTAGGCATTTGACTCGCCATTACAGGACCCGGAATAAGATTTGCAGCATAAGGGTTAAGTGAATGAAAACAAGGCTAAAACAAGCACTCAAAGGCAAAAAGGAGGGTGATAGGCTTAAGTTGCTTGTTGAAGCTTCCTTGGCTGACCCAAACACTTGATGGTGGTGGTCTCCCACAAATTTTGAGCAAGTTTTGAGAATTTTTTGCATTTTTGAAGAATTTAGCAGTTTTGACACATAAATTTTGGCTCTATTCGCAGCGCCACTGGCATTGCGCTTTTCCTAGGGGAATCCTATGAGGAAATGGTCAGAATTTTTGGATTCACAATGATGATTACATTCACCCTGTGCATTTTCTAAGATTTTCGAGCAAAATTGGTCAACCAAAAGGTCACAAAACACCCAAAAAAAGACCTTTCTCCCCTCTTTTTGAGCCACGAAAGAAGTCTCAGGAGAATCAGTTTGTGAGAGGTCACATGAACTCCAAATTAACAAATTCAAGATGTTTTGGAAAGTAGACTTGAAGATATTTCCAAAAATCTATTTTGGGCCCAATTTGGACACCGGGAAGGTCTCCAAAATGGCCCTGAAAATAGTGTTGCACATAGAGCTTGGGTGTTGCACATAGGACAATTTTCTGGTGAATTTTCACTTTACTATGCCATGATTGTAATTTTTGGGTTTTCTCTCATGGATGATGTTTTTACTGATGTAAATTGTGATTATGCATGTAAATAGGATTAATATTAGTTACCGGAGGGTAGATTCATTGGATCAAAAGTTCTCTTGAACTCAAATGAATCAGTTTCCTCCCTTTTAGAGGCAAGTTGTTAGGGTTGCCTAGATTCCAGTTTCTTGTTCATATTTTGATGGATTAGTTCCTCATCTTAGGGATTCGACTCCTAAGAATGGGAGGAGGTTGAATTAAGGTCTATATCCTCTTTTTCTTTCTCATTGCAAATGGTTGGACTTAGTGGGATGCTTAGGCTTTGATACACATCATTTTGTATCAGTTACAATAGGAGATGAATGAAAATGGCAGCTATTTTTTGGGATCCATGTGGTATGATGCTCAGTTCAGTTTTTCTTATTTTTTCATGTGTTAAAATGTATTTTTTATTCCATTTCATCATTTCATGCTCTTTATGTGAATGTATACAAGCTGAAAGGCGGAATCCATAGCTTTTATGCTCTATTTTGGGTAGACATTTCACAGTTTGTGTTTTCATCAGTTTAGGAAGAATCCATGTGGTTATATGCTCCTCCTAGCTACTCACCTATCTTTTCACCTCATCCATGAAACACTAAGGTTTTGATCATTGTGCCTACCTTGCCCCATCAAACACCTTGCAGTTTTGACCTAATTTCCTTGCCCTAACTGTTTGGCTCCTCCTGATCCAGCAAAACCCTTCAAAATCAAATCCAACCTTCTGCTACTATACCTAGCCTAATATCATTTTCCTGATCCAGTCATCTTGGTTGAGATCCTTACGGAGAGAGCCCTCTCCTGGCCTAGTAGGCTAGCTACTTGGCTAAGTGTGGTTTTTGGTTACCTGGCATTGCCTTCCTTGAACCTGAGGTTCAATCCAGGTGCTAACATCATCAATGATGTAACCCATATATTGGACTTGTCTCATGACAAAGGTGTATTTATCCAAGTTGGCACATATTTTGTGTTGTCGCAGGGTTTGAAGGACCTGTCGAATGTGTTGCAAGTACTCTTTACAACTCTTTCTGAAGATGAGGATGTCGTCCATATATATAACCACAATAAAGTTGGTAAAGGGTCGCAATATGTCATCGATCAACCTCATAAAAGTTGCAGGGGAATTTTTCAACCCGAAAGGAATGACCAACCACTCAAAAAACCCCTCCTTATATTTGAAGGTGGTCTTCCATACATCTATGGGTTCTATTGGAACCTGGTGATAACTAGACTTTAAATTGATCTGGCTGAAATACTTGGCCCCTTTGAGCTAGTCAAGAAGGTCATCAATCCGTGGGACTGGATACTTGTTCTTGCTAATTAGTTTATTTAGTGTCTGATACTCAATGCAGAGTCTCTAGGTCCCATCCTTCTTCTATACAAGTACAATTGAACCCCCACAAGGTGAGGAACTTGGTCAGATGTGCCCTTTTTGTAGAAACTCCTAGATCTGTCACTTGATTTCTTCGTTTTACAAAATAGAGAGATAATATATCGATCCATTGGGTAGAGGTGCTCTGGGAGTCAAATCGATTGAATGCGTAACCTCACAGTGTGAAGGTACCCCTATGGGCGAGGAGATGATGTCCCGGTATTCTTCCACGACCTTATCCACCTACTTTTGTTGCACGATGAAACTCTTCACGGGGGCCATGGATGTGATCATGATCTTCCCCTTAATTTGAGAATGAATAAAATATAAAACAAAATTCTAAGTCTGGGAGAGGTTCTTACTGCATTTCTTGACAGAGATCAAAGAGATGGCGGTAGGAAAGGCTACCTATGGTATTCTATATAACTTATAGCCCAAAGTAATAATAATAGTGTGAGGCCTTGACTCATACACAACATGACACTTCCACAAGTATGGTTGGCCCAATAATACATCACAAACTTCAAGAGGAGCAATGTCACATAATACCTCATCCGTGAAGGGTTTGATGTTGTAAGGAAGATGACACTAGTAGCTGACGTGAAGATCTCATCCTTGGTGGCGCCACTTGATGGGGTGTGGTGTGGTTGATAGGCCTATCCTCTTAACGACCTCTTCTAAGATGAGTTTCTTTTGGCTCTAGATGTTGACAATGAACTATAGTGGAGACCCCTTCACCCACATTTGTGAGTGGAAGAGATGCTCCCCTTCATCTGGATATTTGAACTCAATCTTTTGGATCTTGGTGGTGGAAATGGTGGCACTAAGATCCGCATCAATAATCTACTTCCCTTTGTCATTCCCCTTATCGAGTTATAACTTAGAGTCAGAACATGCATCTAACTCTGAAGCCTTCAGCTCGACCACTAGTGACTACTTGGCTCGACACTCACTTGTGTTGTTAGTAGGGATCTTTTGGAACTCACACCAATTTCTTATGTCCTTCTTTGTCTTCGTGGTGTTGTTCTAATTTTCTTATGGGTTCTACAGGTTTTCCTAGGTCACCCTACCTTGACTTTGTCCTTCATTCTATAGTTTGGGGGCACCTTTCGCTTGCTTCAAATTCGAAGATCCAAAGTTTCAGTTCTTCTGTTCAAATTTCTGCTCAATCTTGGCAATGTATTAATAAGCAACACCAAGTGAGGAGATGTCTAGGAACTCCATCTTGTGCTAGATGTATTTGTGTAGATAGTCACAGTACTTGTGAATAAGATGTTTTTTGGAATCCTTGATACCCAACTTTGTACGAAGAGTATGAAAAATATTTGTGAACTCTAGCACGTCTTCGTCCCTTGGCTACCACAGTGTGATCCACTTTATGTACTTATCTTCATAGCTCCCAACAAGGTAATATTATTCCTTAATGGTGTCTTGGGAATAATTCCAAGTGGGTTTGATTGAAAATAGTAAGGGTTCCCTCTCGTCCTTCTTTCCCACCAGTCCTTGACATGGAGGGCGGCTTTGAGGAGTGAAAAAGTAATATTTTCCCTATTGGAAAAGTCATGAACCAAAAAATATCCTTCCAATAGATTTCACCATTTATCTACCACATCTACATCTATCTGGTCTTAAAATATGGGAATGCCAAAGTTCACTTGTACCTCCAGGGTGGCTATTGGATGAAGATGTGTTGCTTGTGGGCATCCACCGAAGGATCTAGGAAAAGTTGTCCAACATATCGTTCCTTTGTCGCTAACATAGTGGCGACCATAATGGGGAACAAGTGAAAGGTTTCGTATTCCCTGGGAAATATCATCAAAGTTCAGATATGATTGCTGATGGTGAACAACAATCAGATGCATGCGAAGGCTGAAATCATTCACTTGGTGACTCCAGTGTCAAAAAATCCCAAGGTTTAGAATTTTATGGAACTCCACCCTTCAAGAACCATTAGCATGAAGAATTTCTTGGTGAATTCATTATTATCAAAATGGATTCATTTTCTCGAAGGTATGCTCCCATGAGCCAAGATCGCATTCCAGGCTTCCCAAATAAAATTCCTAGGGTAGATTGGCAAAGGAATTTTCCTATGTTTAAATATGATGATAGGAATGATGCTACTTTACATCTGGTTAGATTTCACATGCATACTCACAAGTTGAAGGTTAATTTTCCTGAAGACTGCTTGATGAAGATATTCATGCCCACTCTGGAAGGTGAAGCTCGATCTTAGTATGAAAGTTTGCTGCCTGCTTGTATTTACTGTTTAAAGGATTTTCATACCATGTTCTTTGAAAGGTATAAAGAATCTTGTCCATCCTTAATATTAGTTCAGAATTGTTGTAAACATGTTTATAGTTTTATTGAAAATCTTGAGAAAGTTTATGAAGATGATGACTTCATGGATGATGAGATCATGGAAGCCCTGTATGAAAATCCATTTCAGCAGCATAAAGAGAGCTTAGAGGATACTTATCAAGATGCTCAGGAAAATTTGCAGCAGGTTCAAGATCTTAGTACAATTGAAAATTATGGAAGACAAGGTCTTATTTCAGATCTACTCATAGCAGAAGACAGTATGCAGGAAAATCAAGTTCCAATTTCAGATTTTGATAAAGACAAGTTGGCTATTTCAGGTCTAGATTCAGATCGTGATGATGGAGAGTACCTTGTGTTGATTCCCATGAAGGAGAGATCTGTTGTTGAGATCATTTGGAATGAAGAAAACAAAGTTATTGACCCAAGTGTTCTCATTTCATTAGAAAAAAGCCTTCACGAGGAGGTAATCCAGTCCTTTTATGAAAAACAAGATGAGATCTTTGTTCAAGTAAGTGAAAAATCTTCTTTGGATAACTCAATGGTAAATGATAGAAGTGTTAGTTTTGAGTTTCAAGACCTATCTGAAGTTTTCCCTCGTATGTTTGATGAGTGCGATAAGGAACATGACAATCTGGTTGCCATGTCATATGAAGATGATCAACAATGTATTCGAATTGCAGAAGACCAAGGAATTGAGGACTATCATTCAGATTTTTCTTCTTATATTTCATGTTTTGAATTGTTATTTCAAGAAAACATTTGCTCACCTATTTATTCAAAAAAATTCGAAGACTACGAACAAATCTTGCTAAGGTACATTATGAAGAGAGATCAGATTCAAGATAAAAAGGTACCTTGTTTCTTCTAGATCAGTGAGAGGTAATTTTTCATGTTTTTCAAGATCCAGTAGCAAGTTTATTGCAGTCAGCAGTGAAGGTAATTATTGCAGTATTCAGTTTTGATGGAGATCATTGTCAGCTCTATTTTTGGCTATCAAATTGTAAATTTTATCGTTGTCCATAAAATCTGATTGGGAGAATCAATCGAGGAGTAATTTGCTTGATTGGTTACACTGGCATTTTGATATCGCCTGATTGTATATATGCATTTAGCAAGCAGGTGGTTGTCTTCAGGATTTGAAACCCTCACGTCTTAGTGATTTGTTGCCATCAATAAGTTTAGTAAGATTTTTATTTTAGTAAGTATTGAGTCAAGTTGTTATATTTAGTTTCAACAATTAGTAAGTTTTCTTTAGTTTTTGACCGTATTGGCCCACATGGTTAGGCACTTGGTCTACAGTGTTCTTGACACCTCCAAGGAGCTGCCATCCCCAATAAAGCCAATGTTAGTTTCAGTACTTGCAGCCTTCCACCAGTGATCAAGCATGCTCTTACAAAGTGGTCTTAGGGTGTCAAAGTCAAATTTTTTCATTTCAGGGAGTCTTCAAGTAAAAATTTGGTCATTGGGTATTAGGTCTAGGACTATTTTCACTCCTTCCAAAGTTTTCCAAGTACTGGTCCATGTCACCCCTCAGCTGCGTGTACCATAATTAAAAGAGTTTTCATCATTATTACAAGTTCCAAACTAACATTTTTAAGTGAGTGGGTCATCTTATACCTTGTTGCCTCAGTTGTGCTTTTAAGGCTCATTTCCCTCTCCTAGGGTTTAGAGGGCATTTTTCTTGGTTCCATGAATCCCATGATCAAAAAATCAACAAAACTTATATCCTAATGCTCATATTCTTCCCCTACCCTTCATAGACCTTATTAAACACGTCCCATCACTTATGTCCCTCAAATTCACCATTTTCTCACAAACCCTAGCCTATTGTTACAATTTGACACTTTTTTTAGGCTAGGCCTGTGTTTTTCCCTTTTGGACCCCTTACTCTCACTCAATATTTGAAATTACACTTTCCCCTATTTCCTAACATCCCTCCCTACCTCCCAAAATTTTCCTAAGAATTTAGAATCCCCCATCCCCTTCATTTCCCTTCATTTCTACAAATCTCTTGTTTTCCCTTCACTAAACCCTAATTTCCTCTCTTATTGAGCTAGGGTTTGCTATGGAATCGGAGATATCTGAGTAGAGGAGGAATAAGGGATATCATCAGGTATGAGGCAATTTCATATCATCAACATCAGGTCTCCATTATTTTTCAAGAAGTAATTCCAAGGGACAAGTCATTCACCACACATAAGGGTTGGTTTTTCTTCAAACTATGTTTTAGACCAAACAGGGATGAATTTGGCAAATGTGAGAGAATTTTGTCCATAATAGGCCAAGGATGACAAACCTCCTTCAATTTTTACACAGGTGTCATGTTTTTAAGAAATCTCAAAAATACAGTTTCTACAAGAGAGTTGTTGCACTTTGGAGTGACTTTGGAAAAATCTATTTTTCTTCTATCTTAAGTCTCCAAATGACTTTCTTGATGGGTCAAATGATAAATAGACAAAACTATATTTCCAATGATCTATCATTCACTCAATTTGGAGTTGAGGAATACCTCTAAACATTTCCTGCAAGAGAACACTTCATTTTTTCACCATCATTCTGCACTTTTTGACCAGTCTTGGGAGAATTGACTTTTCATGAGCTATAATTGATCATTTTCAATGCTTGATAGGTCCATTGTGTAGAAAAGTGGGAGACCTTTCCAATGAGCTATCATGGGCTCAATTTGGACACCTGGGAAAACCTGCAAAAGTGGCCTGTAAAAATGCATTTCGCATAGAGGACGGAGCGTTGCACACAGAGGCCGGAGCGCTACGCATAGGGATGGAGCGTTGCGCATAGGGAAACTTTTCCAGTGAAATTTCGCATGTCACTGTGCATAGATCCGGAGTGCTATGCACCTGTATAGGGCACTGCGCATAAGACCAACAAGCACCAAAACACCCTATCAACCATCCAAATCATGTTTTTTGCCTTCTAGAACTTCTAAACAAGTAAGTGTAATCCTTGAACCATCCTCCTGGCATTTAGTTCATCATTTTGAAGTTGGTTTTCCATTTACAATTTCAAACCCTAGGTTTCCTAAAAATCCCTCCACCTATCCCTTATACCCTAATCCCCAAAACAAAATCCTAAAACCCTATTTACTAAACGGTCCCTACCAAAGAAAAATACCCTCCTTCTCACTCTCATATCACATATATTCCATCCTACACCGCATGAGCTCATCTCCCCTTCCCCTATCCCTATTCACCATAACTCACTCCTTGATTACCCTCTGTAGGGTTACAAAGCTTCAAAATTCAACAAACATGGACAAAGAGGATAGAGATTATGAGGAGGAAAAAAGTGGCAGTGAAAGCATGGGAGATGAACCTCAGCATCAGAGAAAACCACGTAAGGGAGGCAGAATTATCAAAGAGGAACCATCAAACATAAGAGAGTTACAAGATTCTCATATGACTGTCACTTGTTTCAGGCATCTAGTGTTTTATGAGTTTTGTGAGTAGGTAAAAAGAGTTCAACATCATCCTGAGCTGACCAGGCTTTTTGTAGCCAATCTCCATGATAACAAAGTAAATCCTGCGAGGGTGACATTTACAGTTTCATCCTCCATCATTGCTGATCCTAGAATGATTCCAAATGTGGGGGGAAAATGGTATAAGGCACAAGATTTGGATGAGCACTACTATGAGCCATACATCAAATCTAGGTATAGGAATGAAAAGAAGAGGACCTTTTGTTACAGGGAAAAGTGTCTACACATAACTGCTTATCCCGCTAAGGTGTGGTAGCTACCTTGGAAACAAACAAAGTAAAGCTACTTTCGTTTTTCCTTTATGAAATATAGATGAGAGAAGAACAAAGAAGACCAACCTCTGTCTTGCGCTTATCTCCTAGTTCGATTCCTCTCTCTCTTGATAGTCTTTCGCTACTTGCTCCCTTGTACGCCCAGCTTCACAGAGTACCTGTAGGATCATAGTAGCATAACACTATACAAGAACATGGATCTATAATCATAAACAATCTAGGATCAGATGTGAATTGACCATACAAATGCATAAAACATAAATGACACAAGAGTATGGAGGAAAACTTGAATAGCTTTTATTGATAATCCAGAAAGAGCCAAGGGAGTTACAACCAGTTGTTCTGACCCAGCGTCATCCTCTCAGCAAGTAAGCCCTTCTTCACCTCATACAAAGCTTAGATCACCCAACACTATGATGTTGTCTCAAGAAACCAATAACAATTCCTTACAAGATGCAAAATTCCAACCTCTGGATCTCTGGGATGAGGGATCCATATATAGATATCTATAAGGGAGATGAGTCAGCTTGTGATTTGATTAGTGTCTTCCCTCTGATAGTTCTTGCTTCCACTTGGAGATTGATGGTCTCTTACTCATCCTTGGTTGAATTCAGAGAGGCAAGCGTCACAGGAGAAGTTTCTGGAAGATTCCATGCCTCTCCACCTCGTGGATTGACACTGCCATTTGTCACTTCTCACCCATCGCACCCCATAGAAGGGCTTTTTGAAATGAAACGCACCGACAAAGTGTACTTAGGTGAGATGAAATTCACTTTGCCTATGGAGCAGTTGAAATGATCCTGTTTTGACCAGTTTTGAGCAGTTTTTCATGGAGAACTTCTGGGAGAAGCTGTAGTCAGATGACCTTGTTCCTTTAGGGGTTAGAAAAACACTTTTAGGGACTTAGGAGCCCTTGTTTTATGGACATTTCATGCCTGGGGTTGCAGTGCCCAAAAATGTCTATAACAGTTGCCCCCTAAAGCATGAGGTCATTAATCTTTTGATGTCGGGTGAAATGCTTTATTATGAGGATCCAAAGTTCTTTCAAACCAGGAGGAGACCTGTAATAAGATACAATACAATACATTATATTCATAATATTTTCATGATCTAGCTGAGGCGAGCATTCCCATGCTCAGCTTTATAAATTTATTTTCATATACATAGGACAGACAATCGTCTGAGTGTAGACTAATGATTCTAGTAGAGCCATCATCCCTTTGATTGGATGATTATCTGTGTAGCAATGATGTACATTTGATGTCTTTATTTCCCTGAATATATATCGCAGCCCGGATGGATGAAACTAGATCCGAGGTCTTCAATCTCGTTCGACATTCTCTCGAACTACAAGTCTATCCATGTGAGAGATGTTCTGGAGTCGAACATGGAAAGACATCGCCTGATTACCAGCCAATGATGTAAGTTGTTAACAGGCGCGAGAGGAATCACCGATAATGATAATGACCCTCAAGGTACTGCAGTACAATTCACGTGGTGTGAATAAAGGACTTGGCGTCGAACACCACGTAAAATATTTCGGTCGAAGGCCATTGATGTAAACCCGTCGCCGAAAGTGAGAAACTTGCCATTGAGGCATGCAAGCTTCAAAGTACTGAACGGGGTGTTCCTATATCGACTTCTTGGATAATGAGCTGATGTCGACAAGAAGCGATCCGTCATAGGAGGGCCTTAATGAATCCCACATCAATGACACGGAACGGAGCAAATGATTTTAATGGAGGTGAAAATGATCTGATGACATAAGGTTCAGGGTGGCGGTCATGAAAGAATGGAGTGTAAATGTATTGTAGCGGGTGAGACACAGGTGAATTCTCTGAATGACTTCTCTTGAACATATCGGCGACACTGACGTGATGGATTGGTAGAATTAACCCCAAATGTGGATGGTGTGATGGGACCATGGTGATGTGATCGGTGAATGAAACAACCCAACCCGACTTGGATGCGGAGTGAAAGTGTCATGTTCAAGAGTGACTTGCTACCAACAAAGTTTCTTCAAGTTTTCTTCCCAATTTTTCCCCAGTCATTGCTGACCAGTACCTCTTTATTTTTTTCAAGCTTGAGGAGGATAACATATGCTTGTTCTATAATTTTCCCTTCAGGCAAACCCATCGCTATGTTTTAACGAGCCTAGCGATAGTGAAACTCGTTCTTGTCTGCTATGGACAAGTTTGTCGCTATTAAGTTTTAACGAGTTTAATGACAAAGATAACTCGGTCCTTTTCAATTTTAGAGAGTCTGAAAAGGGACGTAAAGGAAACTCCAAAATTCCTTTTTCGTCATATAATCCCTTGAGTCCGAAAAAGTATAAAACAATATAGAAGGGATGAATTTTCGATACTTTTAACGAGCCGAACAAAACAAGCGCTCGATCTTTTTGTGTAATAATCCCTCAGGTCCAAAAAGATTAAAATCTAAAGGAGGGATAGCACTTCGGTCCCTTTAATGAGCTGGTGAGGCCAATGGCTCGACAATCTTTTCATATTTTACGAGTCAGTTGAAAAGAGCTTAAAGGAGACTCATCTTTTGAGGAACGAGTGATAAAATTGGGTAGCAGTTGATTCCAGGTAAGGTTTGGAATTTTCCAATCACGGCAGTGTTACAAGGATGGCTAGCAGGGAAAATTTTAAGAACCCCCCTAAATTTACATGTATAATAAATGGGCGAATCTCTATGGTATATAGGAAAAATGGAAGGCGATTTTATCAATAATATGATATGTATATATAATTTTTTGGCGAATCTCTCACCAGGCATGGCGAATATTTTACTCAATTATAAAATCATGTGTTTATTGAATACACAAATGAAATCATTGCATTTCTTTAAAATATCTTTTGAAATCAAAATTACCGAAATTACATATCAATAACCTAGTGGGTGTAGGATAAAATTCACCCGTGCCATTCACAGAAAGCATGAGAAAAAACCTAATACTATATATAAAACCAAGAAAAATTAAAATTCATCACTTCTAGGGACCTTGTAACCACCCTACCAATACACAAGTATGTTCCTGTTTGCAATTAGAAAAATTATCCAAATTACAATCTATTTACTCCAGCATATGTTGGAAAGTTATAGAAGGATGACTAGTGCAATCAATCCATTCCTTTTAGCCCTAGATTTGTTTCAGTTTAAAATAGAAGTATACAAATATACTTGTCCAATGTCTATGTTTTAACCATTCACCTTAAGATGTTTTTACAATATAATTTCCTAAGTCTATTTAATATCTTCATTATCATAAAAACCAACCTATGTCCATCTTAACTCCACATCTACCACTCTTAGAGGGATGCAATATATTTATCCCTCTGAGCACCTGTTAGAGCCAGAATTAAGATGGATCTAAGATGATAGAATTTCCCCTTTAAATAGTCTATGCTCACATGAATACCATGGTATTACCCTGGGTCAATACCATGGGTTATCATAAACCTGGAGCTTAAAAATTACTATTAGTAATTTATAAAAATTAATAAAATTAATAGTTGATTTTTATTTTTATTTTATTTTAACCAAGCTAAAATATTTAACATACATTAAATTACAACATCCATTTTTACTCTTGATCGGATCAAATATTTTTTCACTGTATGGTAGTTTGTATATCACGATATTTGATACCTCTCGAGGGTTAGTAGATCCAGAGTAAAGATGGATCTATGCTGGTTTAATTCCCCCATTTAAATAGGCCACATTCCAGGTGAATACCATGGGTCAATACCATGTGCCACTTTGGTGAATACCATGGGTCAATACCATGTGCCATTTTTATTTTTATTAATACTAATATTAGGGTTAAAAATGTTTTTTTGCATGGTATTAATAACAATCTAGTCCATGGTATTTTTCCCATAGTATTTTGCCCATAGGTTTCACCTAAATATAATGCATTTTTTGAGTGTTCGTAAATATAAGGTGACTTATGGAGTAAATATAAAAAAATATTTTATTTGTTTACATACCTCTCGTTTATTTATATTTTTATTAATTTACCATACCCCTTTTACAAATATGGTATTTGGCCCATAGGATTCACTTAAATAAAACCTCTTTCTTGAGCCTTCATAAATAGAACGAGGGTTATGGACTAAATATAAAAAGAGGTTTATTTATTTACCATGCGTCTAGTTTATTTATATTTTTATTTATTTACCATACCTTTTGAGTAAGTATAAAAAGATATCTTATTTATTTACCATACCTCCACTTTACTTATATTTTTATTTGTTTACACCCTTGCATGTGTATAAGGTGACTTATGGAGTAAATATAAAAAAATGTTTTATTTATATACCATACCTCTCATTTATTCATATTTTCATCAATTTACCATACCTCTTTTATAAATATGGTATTTGGGCCTTTGGCCCATAGGATTCACTTAAATAAAACCTATTCTTGAAAATGGGCAAATGGAAGGTTGTAACTCCTAATTTCAAGGGCTAAATTTACCTTTTTTACCCTCTACCTTAAAATAAGGTGGGCTATTTGAGGTGATTTGGAAAAATGTACTATGATACAAAATATTCGCCCACTAAAAATTTAAAACCTCTTAATTCCCCAAAGGGCGAACATTCGCCCTAAAATTTCCTATGATGGCTAGTGGGATCACTCTTTGCAGCTGTTCCTCAAAAAGGGGTAAACAATCAAATGGAGGTGAATGATCGGCCAATACAGAGTGGAGGTGATGATGAGAACATGACCAAGGCTTTAAAGGCTAAAGTACTACATTCACGATGGTTATTTACCGGGAAATAGTTCATTTTTTAATGAGCTTAAACGCGGGGAGAAACATTTGCTCATGACTTATGTTTATTTTTTAGCGAGCTTGAAATATATGCTAAAACTGCTCGATTAATCCAGTCGTAAAATAAGAATGTCTCATATATGAAAACAACAATTTTTAGAGTTTTGCCCCACATCCTTTCTTTATGCAAGTTAGGAAACGACCAATCCAAAAAACAGATAAATGATCGCTCTTCGCTTGCATGTCAAAAGGTTTGCATGCCCCCATGTATAAAATAAAGCTTCAAGGTCACCTTTCATTCTACCGACAAAACATTTGTTTTATCAGGAAAGGTCTACCTCTTTCAGGTTACCAAATATTGTTCTATTCACACCGCAAACAAAACACTTCTTCGGCGATGTCTACCGAAATAGACAAAGGTGAGACAATCCACTCACATAAATTTGACGAGGAAATCTCGTTCCAGTCTAACCCCCTCTTCCAATCACGGATGGGGGTACAGACTAGTCATATATCTCTCGCGGAAACCTACCCTATTCCCGAAGTTTTCCTGCCGAAGTAGACCAGGGTGCATGCCCCCTGGGTTTCAGTCATGTCCCCCTAATCACTCGCACTCATCAGGTGGACGGACTGGGGATTGATGAGACATTCCTTGTGTGAAAAGACCATTCAGGGATGGTATATGACTATTTTCTATGCGTGATCCGGGAAATGAAAGCTGGTCTACGAGCTTGACCACTCTTCCTTCGTGCGGAAAACACATTACTCTAAAGAATGATGAGACAATGGCTCCCATGCAATAAATATAGTCTCATCCAAGGAGTAGATTATAATACAGGGGTCCTTGGACTACCATTATGTTTATTTGAACGATTTTCCCTCTCAATGTTACCTCTCAATGTTATGGGCACATTGGGAAGGATCCCTAATGTTCGATTGGTTCCTTTGTCAAAGCCTGTTAGATTTCTCATCTCAGGAAAAAGCGATGGCGAACCAAGCGCTTTCCAAACATTCGAGGAAAGGATACTCACAGAAGCCCCTTCATCTATGATGGTACCAGCCATAACCATTTTATATATTTGAGCAATGATTGGGAATGGTACACTACTCGGTAAACGAGGTCTGCCTAGTTGATTCCAGTCAAAGGAGACAACTAGGTTGCTTGGAGGTGGGACCGAATAGACGGCCGGGTACGACTCTGACGAACTTCCTTCCTGCGGTAAAGGAATGGGTAAATTTCCCCCATGTTCATCGGAGTCTATGCTTACGAAAAGAATTTGGACGGTATCATCCTTATTCTCTTCTGTGATTGTATCATCTGAAGATGGAACCTCTTAAGGCAAAACCGGGTCAACTGCCACCTCGACCTTTTGACTTTCATATGGTATGGGTTCAGATGGTTTGTCTTCAATGATAGACGCTTCGGCTGACCACCCGGGCGGGTCAACCGGATTTTCAACTAGTGACGGACTCGGAAAGAGTTTTTTATATCCAGGAGGAAGTTGTAACGATGAAACCGGACGATCGTCCAAAACTCTTTTAGCCTCGTCTAAGAAGGGACAACGGTGGACAGCATGATCGCCTTTGCACAGTTTACAAGGAAATATATATTTTCCTTTTTGTCCTGGGGCTTCACTTTCACTAGTCGACGGTGTGTTTTCAACATGATCATCAGAGGTTGACGACACCGGGTTGTGCAAACGAGGAGACCAGTCCCTTAAGATTCGAGGGATGCAGGGACAATCTCTATGATAGTGGTCTCCTTTGCAAATGACACATGGTGATTTAGGCCTGGTCGGTGTAGTGTGCGGATTTTCGTGTTGGAAATAATACTGAGAGGGGGGGTGAATCAGTATTATCATAAAAACTTTTTCATTTTATGCTCAGAAACATATACGCTACTTCAGTTAAGTGAAACAGCGTGTACACGCTACTGTGTCTAAAGAAACCAGCGTATAACAAGAAAACTTATGATTTAGTAGCTTATCTTCAGTAAATGCATCAGGACATTATTAACCATGATAGTAAAACAGGTGCAGTATAACAGAACAGATCATCACACAGAAAACACACACATGAACACCATGATATAAGGTGGAAACCCAATGTGGGTGAAAAACCACCTGCTGCAAGTCGTCTCTATCTTTCTTTAATATGAAACTTCAGTTTACAATCTTTTGTACTGGTGCAGCCTTATACCAGTACGCAGGCTACAACCTGCTGAAGGCTTCAACCTTCTCTCGTTCTCCAAACTTCCTTGGAAGGGAGCTCCAACCCCCTTTGCTCTTGTACTAGCTAAGATACTAGTACGTAGGTGCTGGCCTACAATCTTCTTTCCTTCAGGTACCACTTTTCATCAATTTTCAGACTGGATACTCCTGAAGCACAACATTTCAATCTGAAGACCACGATTCATTCACTTTTCATAGCAAATCATAGAAGTACATAACAACCAATACTAGCATCATCAAACTTTGAATCACTGAACCACTGAAACCCTGTCAACACCCAGTCACCAGAACACAGAGCAGACTACAGAACCCTGCAATAACAGACAGACCCAACTGCAACCCAAAAATTAAGCCTCAAAAGATATACGCTACTTCAATGAAACAAACCCGCGTATACACGCGCTTTTACCGAAGCCAACCTGCGTACAGATCTAAAAATAATTTCTCATAACTTGCAGCTGTACCAGTCATCAGTCATACTCAGAACATAACATTGCGTCAGTATGCAGATCTAAAAATATGCGTAATCAACCATATACCGATAGTTCATTTCAAACAATTTGATCCCGATCTATCCTTCCATCAACAGATGTGATCTCTCCTTAGCTCAGATCAAGCAATGTATCATCAACCCAGAACCTGCATACTAGATCTCTTTCTTCATTAGATATTCAAGACTTTTTCAATGCACTTGCCTAATGATATTCTTCTCCTTATATAGCCTTAGGCCTTGCTCAATACCACGGGCCAAAACCATAGAAATCCAATACCATCAACTTCAAAACTAGGGATCAACACATCTGTCGAGATACTTTGGTCCAAAGACATAGGCTCAAGTACCGAGGACTAACTACCACGGACCAAAGGGAAGCTTCTCGACATGTACGCCCTTTTCTGTTCATGAAGCTGCGTGCATACGCGACTTCGTATATAGCGAACCTGTGTATCCGCGACTTAGTATATAGCGTACCTGCGTGTATACGCAACTTGGGCTTAATGAACCTGCGTATATGAAATTTCTCTTCATACTTGTAGTCTGCACTGAGATCTCTCATCAAAGAGAGTTGCCATCAAGGACAACACCTGTATCGTAGCACCACACCTGTGCCAAAATGCCAACATTTCGCTAGACGATGCTTGGTTTCCCCCTTTCGCTTTTGGCTCCTTCTTCTTCTTCTCTTTCTTCTTCTTTTCCTTCTTCTTCTCAGGTACTTGATTTTTGGCTTTACCAACCCCATCAAGCGAAGAGGAGGGAGGAGAGGAAGAATTGGAGGAAGTAGAAGGTTAGTGGGTAACTCCATATTCGTCTAGATGCTGACTTGATTGTTCAGGAATTGCGGTGTTCTGAATGACAGAGGTTGAGAAGAGCCATACGGGCAAGCCAATTGTCAATCTTGGAAGCGACAATGTGGCCAAATGGGGTTCACCAACATCTCCCCAAGAGGAGAAGGGACTAGGATTTCCTCCAAGGGGAATTCCTTGGTTGGTGGGTTCCATTTTCTCAACCTAAGATCAACGTAGGAAAGGGTGATGATTATTCCATTTAAAATAAATTTTAGACGCTTTGACACAACTTGTTTTTTCAATTTTAAAGAGTCGAGAAAAAACAAAAGATGACTCTAGTCGCCTTCGATTTTTAATGAGCCTAAAGTGACAAGTGCTCAGATGGACCTTTTCCGTTAAGGAGTCTGAAAAGGAACGAAAGGGACTGCTCTGGAAATCTAGGTAGAGGGATTACCAAACCAATCACAAAACTGCATAATACTTTTTACGGTATGGCAGTCAATCTTCCCGAATGTTGTGTTCAGTGCATTGCGATCAACAGGGCGGCAGACACGGCTTCCTATGGATAAAGGATTAAGCCTATTGTGGTCTCCCAAAATAAACTCGACGGTACGTGGGAGCACAAGTCCACACTGGCACTTATCGTCTCAAAGTGGAGGAATCACCCAACCATCAGTGAGAACAACAGTTACCAAGCTTTACGACACCGAAATACGTCTCTAGCGTAGACTTCTAGATGTTGTGCGTTAGGTTCCAAAGCGTTGTTAGATTCATTAAATTTATTTTATAGTTGATCTTGCTCAAGAAATTTACCTTTCAGGTTCACCGCGAGATGTAGATGTACAATTCCTAAAATTAAACCTAAGATGATAAACAATCTTTTATCTTCTTTGTGCAATGAAAATCCTAGCTACTAAGGAAAGAGAGACAATATTCTTTCACAAAGAGCAAAGAGCACACACTAAATGCACTGTCCTAAATCAAACCAATCAAACAGTCTAAATGAAAATGCACATGCATGTATTTTTTTTTGGCTTTCTTAGTATGTGAATGATAAAAAGAAAGCTAATGCGCAAATTTGAATTACTTTTCAAGCGACAATTACTAACAAGTTTCTTTTCAAAATCAAAAATGGAGACAATCACAACACTTTACGATTTGGAAATGAATACTTGCTTTCGACACTAGAAAAACTTACAAATTTAGACCAAATACAATAGCAATAGGGTAATTGACTATCAAGAGCAACTAAACTCTCTCCTATGACTAAAAACGACACTTACGACACTTTCAAATCAAGGAACGACAGTACAATTACGTTACTTTTTCCAAAGGAGAACTGAAAATGACTCAACTAATACACAAAAAAATTTACAGTTTTTTTGCACAATGGAGGCGGAACACCAACAAGGAAAGGGGTTTCAAACAGAGATATACTGATTACAAACAGCAAAACTCATGAATAGAACTGAAAAGAATGAACACAGAAACCAAAACTGAGGAACAATGCCTAGTCTGATCAGCACACCTGTAAAATAGGGAACGTGAAATGCATCGCACCTACTACACTCGGGAAGTGCGCTGAATTTTAGATTCACAGAACATAGCCTGTGTTGGTCCAGAGACGAGACTTTGCTTGGGTTCCAGGTCACAGTTTGCAGTTCAGTTCAGGGGTTTTGGCCGAGCAAATGGTAATCAGTAAACCAAAAATCAGGGGTAGATCTAAGGAGGTTCCAAGAGCTACCACGAGGGCAATTAGAGAGTTTGTGAATCAGTTGTTTAATTCATAAACAAATCCCAGAGATTGACTGAAGCGGCATTTATCTACTTTGCATTTGCATAGCAAATGCAGTTCAAAAGCTACCTGGCTCGACTTCAGGCTCCGTCTGTAAGTTTATAAAATAAACAACAAAGAAGATAAACAAACAACCTAGTCGCTCCCCAGCGGAGTCGCCATTTTGTTACAGGGAAAAGTGTCTACACATAACTGCTTATCCCGCTAAGGTGTGGTAGCTACCTTAGAAACAAACAAAGTAAAGCTACTTTTGTTTTTCCTTTATGAAATATAGATGAGTGAAGAACAAAGAAGACCAACCTCTGTCTTGCGCTTATCTCCTAGTTTGATTCCTCTCTCTCTTGATAGTCTTTCGCTACTTGCTCCCTTGTACGCCCAGCTTCACAAAGTACCTGTAGGATCACAGTAGCATAACACTATACAAGAAAATGGATCTATAATCATAAACAATCTAGGATTAGATGTAAATTGACCATACAAATGCATAAAACATAAATGACACAAGAGTATGGAGGAAAACTTGAATAGCTTTTATTGATAATCAAGAAAGAGCCAAGGGAGTTACAACCAGTTGTTCTGACCCAGCATCATCCTCTCAGCAAGTAAGCCCTTCTTCACCTCATACAAAGCTTAGATCACCCAACATTATGATGTTGTCTCAAGAAACCAACAGCAATTCCTTACAAGATGCAAAATTCCAGCCTCTGGATCTCTCGGATGAGGGATCCATATATAGATATCTGTAAGGGATATGAGTCAGCTTGTGATTTGATTAGTTTCTTCCCTTTGATAGTTCTTGCTTCCACTTGGAGATTGATGATCTCTTACTCATCCTTGGTCGAATTCAGAGAGGCAAGTGTCACAGGAGAAGTTTCTGGAAGATTCCATGCCTCTCCACCTCGCAGATTGACACTGCCATTTGTCACTTCTCACCCATCACACCCCATAGAAGGGCTTTTTGAAATGCATCACACCCACAGAGTGTACTTATGTGATATGAAATGCACTTCGCCTATGGAGCAACTGAAATGATCCTGTTTTGACCAGTTTTGAGCAGCTTTTCATGGAGAACTTCTGGGAGAAGCTGTAATCAGTTGACCTTGTCCCTTTAGGGGTTAGAACAACACTTTTAGAGACTTAGGAGCCCTTGGTTTATGGACATTTCATGCTTGGGGTTGCAGTGCCCAAAAATGTCTATAACACCTTTCCTTTCAGATTCCTTGAAGACAAGTATGCCCCTATGATGAGGATCATTATGAATTATTTTACATGTGAGGGCATGTTATAGACATATTTGGGCACATCAAACCCAACTCACGTGTCGAATTATTAGGGTTCATCAACCCTAAAATAGTTTTTTTATGCCCTAAAGGAACTAAGTCATCTAAATGCCTCATTCCCCAAAAGTTCCATCTCAAAAACCATCTAGAAAGTGCCTAAAATGAATCATTGTTGAAAGCCCTGTGTTAGGGTGCTATTCATCTCAGGTGTTGCACTGTCAAAGTGCGATGCATCTCCATTTGGCCCTATAGAAGGTGTGATGGGCGAGGTAGGACAAAATTTCGGGAGAGTTTGAGAGTTGGTTGCTCATGGAAACTTCTAGAAACATCTCCTGTGCCACCTACCCCTCTGAGTTCACCCAAGGATGACTAAAGGAATTAGGAAACCACCTCTAATTCCCCTCTTTCATGGAACCAATTCCTAAAAATAGAAAGGCATTCATCATCCCCATTGATGACTCAACCTCCTGCAATCATCTATAAAAGGATCTCTCATCCAAAAGATCAAGAGGCTGAATTATTCTGAGTTGTAAGGAAGTGCTACTATTTTTAGTATTGACGTGAGAGCATTGTGTTATTGCTGGTAAGTTCTTGTTGATTCATGAGGTGAAGAAGGCTTGAAGCTAGGAGGATGGCATTGGATCAGACTTCTTATGGGTTGTAATTCTCCTTGTTATCAATAAAGTTCTTCAACATTTTTCCCAATTGATTGTGTTAACTATAAATGCATTCATTTGTTGATCATATTTCTGATTCTATGATGTTTATGCTGTAAGGGATCATTATGATTTGACATGTCTTTGTTTTTGTAGTTGTGCAGGTACTCTCCAAGCGTATTAAGTATGGGGAGGAGTTACATGATTGGCCAAAGGAGAGGGATATCAAGCGAGGATTCAAGCAAAATTTATAGGTTGGTATTTCATAATCTCTTTCTTATCTATCACTCATAGGAAAGATAGTGAATTGCTTTAACTGTTGTTTCTAGGTTAGCTACCAAACCTAGAAGGCTAGCATTCCTTCGAAATACTAGTTTTACCATAAACAAATTAGCGACTCCGCTGGGGAACGATGATTATTTTTTGCTATTTCTTACTCTATGTTAAATTATATAAACTATAGACAAAGTCTGAAGCTAGCCAGGAAGCTTTCGAACTGCTTTTGTTATACAATTGCATAGTAGATAAATGCTACTTTAGTCAATCTTTGGTTTAGTTTATATCTTGACCATGTGATTTTCAAAAGCATCAAAATGCCCTTATTGGTAGCTTAGTAACCTCTTAGGACATTCCATCACACTTTTCTTATTATTGTTCATTAAAATCAAGCTTAATCCATTGAAAACTACTGCAAATTTGAACCAAAAGTACTTTCAGAATCGCTCCCTGGACCATCGCACTGTCCTGAACTGTAACCTGAGATGCATCTCAGTTCCCAAATGGGAAAAGTTCTATGCATCTCATTTTCTATCACTACAACCTACGATGGATGACTAAAACTCAATTTTCCCATCTAGGAGTTAAAGTTTTTGACTAGTTTTCATTCATGTTTAGTTGCTTGCGGAATTTGAACAATATCTCATCACTGAAGCCGAATTATATTACTTAGATCAACCTCTATTTAGATTATGATTGGTGAATGGTTTTTGTGCGTTTTTTTTCATTTACAATCCATTGTCAAAACTAGTGTTAATCGATTTGTCATTTCGATAGAAAAAGTGTCGTAAAATATTTCATTTTCGTCGAAAAAGTGAAGTGCCGCAAAATCTTCCTTCATAGCTAATCGATTAAACTATTTTGGTGCATTTGATTTGATTTGATTTTGTTCAAAGTGTCAAAAAAATATTTCTTCAAACTTGAAAGTTTCGTTTTGAGTCTTCCTTTCTCTCATTGAAGAAAAAACTATCGAAAATTGTCATTTTGTGTGAAACATTTTGAGTCATTGCTGCATTTAGTTTTCCTTCTTGGATCATTCACATTAAGGAGAACTAAAAACAAATACATGAATTTTTCATTTTAGCATTTTGGTTTGTGTGCACAAAAGGATGTTTTAGGGAAATTACATTAGTATGTGCTCGTTGTTGTTTGCTTAAAAGTTCTTCTATGCTCTATCCCTTGTAGTTAGGATTTTCATTGATAAAATAAACGAAAAGATTGCTTATCATTGTAGATGCACCTTTAGGAATTTCAGATCACATTTTCACAGTGAACCATCAAAGGCAAATTTTTAAGAAAGATCAACTTCAAATGAACCTCAATGAACTTAACAACGTTTTGGAATCTAACGCAACATATTTAGAGGTCTAGGCTAGAGACGTGTTCCGACGTCGTTAAACCTAGTGGCTATCATTTTCACTGAAGGTTGGGTGATTCCTCTTCTTTGATACGACAAGTGCTAGCACAGACTTGTGCTCCCTGTACCGTCGTGTATATAGTGGGAGACCCCAATAGGCTTAAATCCTTTACCCATAGGAAACTGAGTCTGTCGCCTTATCGATCGCAATGCACTGAACACAGCATTCGGGAAGATTGACTGATGTACATAAAGTCCTTGGTAATTTCTCTTTAATTTATCACCAAGGTGTATATTGCAATTTTGCGATTGGTCTGGTAAACCTTTTTGTCTAGATTCTCCAGAGTAGTCACTTTTGTTCCCTTTCGACTCTCTAAGAGAAAAGGTCCATCTGAGCACTTGTCCTTTCAGGCTCATTAAAAATTGAAGGCAATTAGAGTCATCTTTAGCTTTTTCTCAACTCTTTAAAACTGAAAAAGAAAATTTGTGTATAAAGTGTCGTTAAAATAAATTGACCACGAAATAACATCACTTTCCCTTAGTTTATTTTTAAGTTGATCGAGTAATCCGCAATCATGGAAGAAATTCAATCAAAACCCACTTCGTACGCGGAGATTAGCAAGTCAATCGTCTTTGCTTCCGAAAGCGAAACCAATTCGGACAAAGTGGTCTCGTTTAACTGAGTCTAGTTCATCTAGGTTATTTGGAACATTCATTTCAACATCTTTAGAGACTCTAGTTACTCCAACTATTTCTTGTACATCCACCTTTAAAGAGGAAGTTTCGCAGTTACCTGAGGACATTAGAACTAATCCTAGTGTAACGGTAACCGAGGTTGTCCAACAACAAATTGATCCTCAATTTGAAATTGTTCAACCAAGAGATACTTTTGAACCTGAAACAACTCCATCTAGAGTTGGTCTAGAACCCATTCCAGTTCAAACCGAGGTTTCATTTGAACCAGGAGTTGTTCAAGAACCTCCCTTTGAGACTGTAGTTCAATTACCTGAACATCTGGACTTTGAATTTCAGTATCCAGAAGTTGTTACCCCTCCAGCATCTGTCGCTATAGAAACTACACCTTCTTCCACATCAGAAATCTTTACGGACTTGACGGTCAACCTCTTCCACCTAGTTTGATGGCTATGGAGGAGATAATAGAGGATCCACCATCTAACACCCCTTTTCATTTTGGAACTAGGATTAATTTGTATCCTGCTACACTTGATTACTTTCCTTCATTTAATCCTGCTTCATCGTGAGTTCCCGTCGAATCGTTAGGACAACTTTTGGACAAGTTAACCATGTTTGAACAACCGTCAACATCCAGGACTGTATCATTTGATGCAACTGTAGCAGAATCTTTTGTTGCCACACCTTTGATGTTTTCTGCTACACCTGGGTCACACTTATGGTGCATCATCCATTCTAGTTGGTTACCAATCACTAGCTGGAACCCACTCAGGGGTTGCTTCTGCACCATGGTTAAATCCCATTTACTCGTCTGGATTTCAATCTGGTTTTTCTCACATGGAAGCTCAACAATTTGGTCCTCCATATCAGTATCAAATTGGGAAATCTAGTCATCAAGGACTCGTATATCCGTTAAACACTGGATTACCGCCATATCGAGACCAATATGCTTACTCATTGTTTCCTCCTTTTTCTGGGGGACAACCATATGAGAGTTTCCCACAATATTCAGGTCAAACTAGAGTTAGAGGTAGTGGTTGGCAACCAATACTACCAGATCAACCAAGGGTTGTATATCCAACACAACCAATCCAACCTGTGTCCAATAATCCTACCACACCTACAGTTACAATTGTAACACAGACACAAGCTCAACTTGTTGTATCTCAACTGGTAAAAATTGTCCCCTCTTCCTCGCAACCTCAAGTTTCAAGGAAAGGGGCTCAAGTTTCCCAAGTTGTTGTACAACAACCGCTTGTTTCTAGTGCTCAACAAAAAACTCAGGTTAGTATACCTTTATCCAGAGTGACCCAGGCACACACTGGTACTATTAATCTGCAACTTGGTCAATCTGTCAATACTGGATAGCAAGAATCAGTTCAACAACCATGGTTTTCGCAATATCAACGACCTCAATTCCAGCAAACCCAACCCCAGTTTGGACTTGGTTCACAAGCTCAAACTGGATTTGGTCAATATCAAGCCTACCAAGGATCTGGGCAACAAGGCTTTGCAGGTTATGGACAACCTCATTTCCAAACTGGTTATCAACAACTGCCCTATACTGGTTATGTCCAATAACCTTATCAAGTTTACCAGGCACAGATGCCCTATGTTGGTATGCAAAGACTTATTGCTCAAGCGATTCCATCTTATCCTAGGTATGTTCTACTCGACCTGAATCGATAGTTGCCATTTGTAGCAACTCTAGAACTACCAGATTTGAACCAGCTTACTAATGATCCAATTGCATATGCCCCTTGGTGGTCGACGATTCCACATAAATTGCCATCTGACATTCCAAAGTTCAATGGAAATCCAGGAGAAGACCCGTCGAATCACGTAATGACTTTTCATTTGTGGTGTTCATCCAACACCCTGAATGATGATTCGATTAGGCTTCATCTTTTCCAGAGAATGCTTACTGGTCCAGCTACAAAATGGCATATTGAATTACCTAGAGCTTCTTTTGATAACTTCACCATTCTTGCCACTACCTTTCTAACCCATTTTCAGTAACCTATCAGGTACGAAACTGGAACAGAACTTCTTACCAACTTTAAACAAACTACCTCCACTCACATATCAAATCATGTGGCGTCGTCGTCGAAAGGTAAAGATGTATGTTCCTGATCATCTTTTAGCTGAGTAGTTTATAAAGTCCTTATTGCCATCTATCACTGAGGATGTGGCGAAAGGAGGAGTTGTCACAGAAGAGCAATTCATTGCTCATGCCCAATATTTGGATCTGATTTATACACAATCAGGCACGCTCTATGACAAAATTCTCGATGCACCTAGACCAGCTTTCACCATTCCGCCACCTCCAAAATCGAGTAGGGACTCTCATGCCGGCGACGGTGTGATCGGTTCCTCGAGCACACAAACAACGAGAGGACCATCTGGTCAAGCTCTTGCTATTTCCAGTCAAAATGCAAATTCATCTGAAAACACTCTTGCCTCTGAGATTAATGTCGTGTCATCTGACAAAGGAAAAAATCCAAAGCAACCAAGAGGCAAGAAGAAAGGGAAGAATAATAAGAAGAAACAGGAGAATTCCACTCCTGAAAAATCATCTGAAACCCCTACTGCAGCTAGGAAACCTCATTATCCATGTTTAATATGCAATGACGAGCATTTCGCAAGAGATTGTCCACATTGATCTAAGGTTTCAAAACTTTTAAAGGCTTCGAATATCTTAGCGGTGCTGACAGATCCATTTCCAAACCTAGAAACACATTTGGTTGCCACTGATAATGCTTCCACATCCCAAGTGCTTATGATATCCATCTCAAATAAGCAAAAATGATGTTTTGGTATCGATGAGGAATAAAGATTAAGGAATCCATCGTCGCCGAACAACTAGGCTACTGATCAACCTAGTACTTCGACCACGACTTCACCAGAAGTTGTTCCACTGATTATTCTTGAATTAAAAATTAAGCCACCAAAGGGAGTTGTACACAAATCAACATTTAATCCTCGTGCTCGAGCAACCCAAAATTATAATATAGTGGAAGATCTAGCTCAATCACCTTCCTCTATGTTGACACTCGAGGTATTGCAAAATTGTCCCTCCCAAAAGCAGGCTTTGTTATCAGTGATAGGTGGGATCGATCCTACAGATTCCAATCTTGTGATATTTAAACATACTAGATATACAACACAGTTACCAGCACAACTAGCTTTCCTTATACAAGTAAAAGCCCTCAATAAAAATATTCATTGAACCATTATTGATGAGGGGGCATCTACCCGTATCATGTCAATGAGTTGCTGGAAAACTCTTGGTTCACCACCCTTGTCACAATCACCAACAACACTAAAAGCTTTTGATGGAAGAACGTACACTCCATACGGGATTTTAAATAGCTTACAAGTTGAACTATGGGGCAAAATAGTAGATATTGAAGTCGAGGTTGTTGATGCACTCCTTGATTACAATATTTTACTAGGACGGACTTGGGTATATGCTATGGCTGCAGTTGTGTCCACATACTTTTGAACGATTACATTTCCCTTCAAAGGTGGAATCACAGTCATCAACCAACTAACCTTCTTTGCTAATAGTTCACAAGCTACTGGAAGCATTCCATTAATACATGGAAATTCACAATCACTTCAAAATGTTGGAGTAGGTCTCCTAAAAGATCCTTACTTGATGGGTACTTTTACTCTACCATCACCATCTGGTCTCGCGGAAGTGGCAATAGTGGAAACCTGCAACATGATCTCTTCTACATCATTCGAGTTTAAGAAGAGTTCCAACTATTTTGAGAGTGATCATCACAGCGATGTGATGCCGCCAAGCCCCATCGAATCTTTGTAGCAATCAATCTATTGGGCTTGTGTGGTAAACTCCAATCCGCACTCAACAATTGTATGGCTAGATAGGTCTTTAGAATATGGCACCTCTTCTGACCCTTGGTCACGTATACATTCTACGAACAAAGGAATCATCCAATCAATGATGATAGGAGAGACGTCGTGGGAATATTATCATCATCATTCCCACCTTCAAGATGACAATGAAGATTATTCAAAAGAGCTCAATCACCCTTCAATCATTGATTTTTTATCGAATTCTGTAAATGCAATCGGTTCTAAGTGAAATTTGTCTAACATTGAAGAAACAATCTCCATAAAAATTTCGACCAAGCCTAATGTTGTAGAAAATATTCATGTCGGCAAATCATGTTCTCCATCAGAACTAGAAAATTATTGTGCTCTTTTTCGCGAATTCAGAGATGTCTTATGAGGAAATGCTGGGAATTGACTCAAGCATTATTGAACATGAGATCAAAATGTATCCTGATGTCAAACCAGTATGACAACGACTTCGACCTGTTCATCCAAAGAAAGCCGCTGCCATTAAAGCAGAGGTTGAAAAACTTTTGTGTGTTGGCTTCATTTTCCCTGTACCTCTCACTGATTGGGTATCTAATATTGTCCCAGTGATGAAAAACAAGAGACGATGAGAGTGTGCATCAATTATAGGGATGTTAATCAAGCATGTCCAAAGGACAACTATCCTACACCCTTTATCAACCAAATTATTGATGAATGTGCCAGATGCGAAATCTTTTCCTTCATGGATGGATTTTCTGGCTATAATCAAATCAATATCTGCCCATAGGACTAATCAAAAACTGCATTCATATGTCTGTGGGGCACATTCACATATCGTAAACTACCTTTCGGTTTGAAGAACATAGGGGCTACATTTCAGATGGCAATGAATATTGCCTTCCATGACATCAAACACATAGTTCAACCATATCTTAACGATATTCCTGCTCATTCACGAAAACGGACTGATCACCCGCAACATTTGAGAGCAATATTTTTGCGTTGTCAACACTAAAAAATAAGACTCAATCCACACAAATGTGTGTTTTGTGTTGGCTCTAGTCGACTGCTTGGCTTTGTAGTTTCTAAGGACAAAATTCGACTCGATCCAATAAAGGTTCAAGCAATTCTTGACATGCCTCCACCTTCAAATTTGTTACAGATCCAGAAACTTCAAGGGAAGGAAAACTTTATGAGGAGGTTCATTCTAAATTATGCTGAGCTAGCTAAAGGTTATACATGTCTATTGAAGAAAAGGGTACCCTTCCATTGGGATCAGGTTGCACAAGCTTCCTTTGATGCTCTCAAAGATTCCCTGATAAAAGCATCATTAATGTATGCCCCAAACTATCAAAAAGACTTTTACCTGTATCTCGTCGCTGCAGATACAACCATCGGTATGGTTTTAGTGCAAGAAGATAACGGAGTTGAACATCCTGTATATTATTTGAATTGCAATCTTAATGATACAAAAAGTAAATATTCATACGTTGAAAAGTTAGCTTTAGCAGTTGTTCAAGTTGTGTTGAGATTTCGACACTATATTCTCCTTTGCAAAACTACCATTATATTAGATTGCAACCCTATGACATACATCTTGTCACGTCAATTGTTGTGGGGAAAATATTCTAACTGGATAGTCATTTTGCAGGAGTTTGATTTAGATTTCATCAAATCTAAATCAAAGAAATCTCTCGTCTTTGCAGAGCTACTTTATGACATTCCCTCATCCTCCAATGATTTAACATCAGAAGCATCAATCTTGGATGAGTCCCTGTTTTTGATTTGGTCAGGTGATCCATGGTATGGAGATATACAGATCTATTTCCAGACCCAAGCTTTTAGGCCTAATACCCTTCACTCGGAATAGCGACGTACTCGATACCAAGCCAAAGATTATCTAAACATTGGTGATACACTTTATCGTCGTGGTGCCGATACAATTTTACGAAGGTGCCTTACGCATGAGGAGGTCGAAAAAGCTTTGAATGAATGCCATTCTCGTGCTTGTGGGGCGAATTTTTCTGGTTACGCAACTACACAAAAAATCCTACAAGTTGGTTACTTCTGGCAAACTATATTCAAAGATTGAATACTTGCTGTCAGAAAGTGTCATGCTTGTCATATTTTTTATCGTAAAACCAGATTACCACCTGCACCACTACAACCAATCGTTGATGTGGGCCCATTCACAAAATGGGGCATTGATTTCATGACATGTAACCCCACCTCGGTCGGGGGGCATGGGTATATTATAGTCATTTTCGACTACTTTACTAAACGGGCCGAGGTGGTGCCTACATTGAAAAATAGTGGCGAAACGGTTGTTCCCTTTTTTTCAATCATCTGGTTTCTAGATTCGGTGTGCCACAAGCTATAGTCACAGATCATGGGTCACATTTTCGCAATCACATGATGATCAAGTTAACTACCAAGTTAGGACTATCTCATGACAGTTCTACTCCATATTATCTGTAGGCTAATGAACAAGTTGAGTCAATCAACAAAGTCCTTAAGCGCATGCTGCAAAGAATGATTGGAGTCCATAAGTGGAATTGGAATTTAACCCTGTACTCAGCTTTGTGGGCATACCGGACCTCGGTGAGAAATGCGACCTGATTTATGCCTTTTTCGTTGGTGTATGGTTTGGAAGTTGTCTTACCAATTCAATTTGAAATCTCATCCCTCAAGCTCGCAATTGACCTGCTACCTGATACTTCTGAAGAAGAAGCTCATTTCTTGGAATTAATCCATCTGGATGAAACCCGTCGTGATGCCTCATTGGCTAATGAAGCACATAAGAAACGAATCAAGGCACAATATGATAAAAATGTTAAGCCTCATGTCTTCTCAGAAGGTGACCTGGTCTTTCTTTACAATCAGGATTCTGACAAATTAGGAGCAGGGAAATTTGAGCCATTATGGATGGGCCCTTATATTGTTAAATGTGTGTTGACAAAAGGAGCCCATGAGTTAGTCGATTATGATGGGATTCCATTGTCGCTGCCCTGAAACGGGTTGTATCCTAAATGTTACTATGCTTGATTAAGTGTAGTACAACTCACTGTACATATGCTTTCATTGCATGTTTGTGTGTTAATTGTCTTTTAGAGTTTCAATTTGGTTAGGTGATCCACTTCACATTTGTTGCAGATGTCAAAATTTTCAGAACCATTTGTTGTGTATGCCGACGAAGCTAGTTGTAGTATGCATAACTTATCTTCTACACTGAATCATTGTCAGGCTAGATTCAAAACTTGTCATTTTACAGCTTACTGGCGTTTATTCTGTCTGAAACCCAGCTATTCATCGCATGTTCCTAAGAGTTAGAATTTTGGAAAGACATTTTGATTTCATTCAATATCAACATATTTCCAGAAATTTAAACACATTGACTAACTCTTTAGCAAAATATGTGTTAAATAGACATTTGCAACATATGTAAAGAAAGCATTTCAAATCATCATTTACATAGGATTTCATCACTTAACCACAATAAAACTCCGAAATTCAAATAGATAGTTTTTTATAAGTTTTCACAAATATTTTGTGTCGAAGACAAAATTGGTCATCTGACCCAGGAAACTCAAAAATGAATGCATAAAACATCCTAGACTAGTTATGCTGATGATAACAGGTCATCGCCTATGCTATCATGCACAGGAGCCTCGTCCAACGACTTGGCACACCAGTGGTATGGCGGGGTAGCCTCATGGGTAACTCATCAATCTGGACATCTGGAATGCCAAGGGTTAATCCCTCTACATGATCCTACAACTGAGCCAAGGTCTCTGCTATGTCCAAAACTCTAAGGACTGCCCTCCCAACAACTCCCTCCACTGGCGCATCATCTTCTTCCCGTGGGCGTGCCACTGTTTGACTGGCCCAATATCCGCATGCACATATGATTTTGTTTAGTCTTGGTAACAATAAAAAATGGAAAACTCAGAAAGAAAAAATGTGGTCAAATCAACTTACCAATAGCACTCCACTGCTCCTCGACTGGTAATGCTAAATCTGGATAGCCAGAAATCCATCCCTACATATGGATATTCTGCAAAATCCATCTCCTGACGGTCGAAACACTCAAAAAAGGCATATGAAAATGAGATCTGTGACAGGCCAGAATGCCTAGCCATAAGGTCTACCCATCGTTGCATCCATGGTTCTCTTGGCCTAGGCACTCCCAGAGAAATGTTCTGCGGTTGCATGAGCGGGATTCTTTCCAAAGAAAAGGAAATAAAAATTGACCCATAAACAAAATTTTTGGTCTTTCCAACCTTCACTTTGGACAGTTGATCTTTCATGAGTGGAAGAATTGCCTCACACCAGTTGAATACCTCCAATTCTAGGCATTCCAAGGCATACTGCATAGAGGATCTGTTTGCTAAATGTAAAGTTGCACTACTAGCCAATCTAGCAAGGGTAAAGAGAATAGTCCTCAAAGGTTGATCAATAACATCTCGGATATTAATCTTTCCATCTTTGATGGGTTGGGATCCTTCCCGACAGAACTGAAAAATATAATCTTTCACTGATTTGCCTCCCCGAGCAAGTCCTGATAATGAAATAGGAGCACCACGTCTCGATAAACCCGTCAGAAAATAAATATCCTCGATGGTGATAGGAATAGCTTAACCCCTAACCTGAAACACCTAGTCAATAGGATCCCAAGAATGAACAAGATACTACAGCAAATCCATCTGTTGTCTCATGCTGGACAAGCAGAAAAACTCCATAGTTCCTTAATGCATTTACTGTGCCCCGGTCATTGAAGGCAATCATATCCTGCTCTTTGTGTTCTCGTTCTTGCCATGCAACGACTATTTTGATCCAATGAATATCTAAAATACAAACATTATATAATTTAGGATCTAATTTGGGAAAAAATCAATTCGGAATTTGATGAAAAACAACTATTTAAACTTGGCCTTTTGGGCCCATCACACTTAGCTCTTGAAGATAGCGAGATGCATAGCAAGTTTCCTGTTAGCAGCCTAGTATGCATCACACTTTTCAATAGGGACAAGGTGCGATGGTTGAAAAACGAAATTTTAAACCCTAGAGGCCCAGAAAACTGAGAAAAGTTGCCCAAAACTGAAAAAGAATGGAATAGAATTGAAGAGCATAAGGTTAGCTCCTACCTGGTCCTAACGGTGCGGGAAATGATCCACAGAATCTCTCACAATCGACGGTGAAATTTGGGGGAAAAAACCACTTCAGAGCTCCAAAATCCAATGTTAGAAATGAAATGGTAAAAATGAATTGTTAAAACTAGTTTTTATGTTTACTTTTTCATGTACATCAAGTAAATGTTGGTTTTATTCATTTTTCATCCATAAATATGTATATTTAATCATTTTGATGGAGTTTTGAGCAGAATGAAAGACTGAAAATAGAATCTGATGTGCTAATGGTGAATTGAGCATCTTTGACCACCAAGAAAACTTTTCGTTCTCTTTTCAAGCTTTGATATAAAAATGAAAAGAAAACAATAGAGTCCTCTTTAAACTCTTTTTAGACTCTTTAAACATGAAAAGATAGTTGAGCGCTTGTCTCTTCCAGCTCATTAAAGTATTGGAAACGACATCCCTCTTGTATTATTTTATCCTTTTTCGGACCTGAGGGATTATTTTACAAAAAAGAACTTATGGAGTTTTCTTTTCATCTCTTTTCAAACTCTCTAAACATGAAAAGGACCGAGTTATCCTTGTCATTAAACTCATTAAAATAATAGTGACAAACTTGTCCATCTATACAAGACTGAGTTTCACAGTCGCTAGACTTGTTAAAACATCAAATTTCGATGGGTTTGCCCGAAGGGTGAATTATAGAACAAGCATATGTTATCCTCCTCAAGCTTGATAAAAAATAAAGAGGTACTTGTCAACAATGACTGGGGAAAAAGGGGAAAAATATTGAAAACTTATGGTATCGAGTCGCTCTTGAACATGACACTTTCACTTCATCTCCGTGATTAAGCTAGGTTGGGACATTCCATTTGATGGTTGTCATATCATTGGTCTATCACACCATCCATCACTTTTGTTTTATTTCAATGCTACCAATTCAATCTCAGTGTCATCGATATGTTCAAGAGAAGTCATCCAGTTAAACTCTCATCCGTTGCAATACCACAAACCTTCATTTTCATGACTGCCATTCCTAAACCTTGTGTCATCAGTTTGTTTTCATCTCCAAAAGTCATTTTCTTCATTTCATGTCATAAATGTGCGATACATCAAGACCCTCCTATGACGAGTCACTTCTTGTCGACATCAGCTCATTATCCAAGAAGTTGACTTAGAAGCACCCTTTCAGTGCTTTGAAGCTTGCATACATCAATGGCAAGTTTCTCTCTTCCAACAATAGGTTGACATCAATGGCAAGTTTCTCTCTTCCAACAACAGGTTGACATCAATGGCCTTCGACCGAAAGATTTTGCATGGTGTTCGACATCGAATCATCTATTCACACCACGCGAAATGTACTGTAGTATCTTGAGGATCATCATCATTATCGGTGGTCCCTCTCGCGTCTGTTAACAGCTTACATCATTAGCTGGTTATCAAGTGATATCTCTCCATGTTCAACCTCAGAACATCTTTTCACATGGTTTTACTTGTACATTGAGAGAAGATTGAACAAGTTTGAAGACCCCGGATCTAGTTTCATCCATCCGGGTTGTGATATATTCAGGAGTACAAAAGCATCAAATGTACAAAGGCTTTACACAGATGGTCATCCAATCATGGATTACAAGTCTATATCTGTAGACGACTGTCTGATCTATGTACATGTAATGAAAGTTTATAAAGTTGAGCATAGGGATGCCTCCCTTAGCTAGTTCATGAAAAAATCATATTATCATGTATTGTATTGTAATTGATGCAGGTCATCTTCCAGTTCGAAACTTCTGATCCTCATGATAAAGCATTTCACCCGACATGAACATTTACGACCTCATGCTTTAGGGGGCAACTGTTATAGACATATTTGGGCACATCAACCCCAACTCACATGTTGAAGTATTAGGGTTCATCAACCCCTAAAATAGTTGTTTTATGCCCTAAAGGAACTAAGTCATATGAATGCCTCATTCCCCAAAAGTTCCATCTCAAAAATCATCTAGAAAGTGCCTAAAATGAATCATTGTTGAAAGCCCTGTGTTAGGGTGCTATGTATCTCAGGTGTTGCACTGTCAAAGTGTGATGCATCTCCATTTGGCCCTATAGAAGGTGCGATGGGTTAGGTAGGACAAAATTCCGAGAGATTTTGAGAGTTGGTTGCTCATGGAAACTTCTAGAAACTTCTCTGGTGCTACCTGCCACTCCGAGATCGTCCAAGGATGACTAAAGGAATTAGGAAACCACCTCCAATTCCCCTCTTTCATGGAACCAATTCCTAAAAATAGAAAGGCATTCATCATCCCCATTGATGACTCAACCTCCTGCAATCATCTATAAAAGGATCTCTCATCCAAGAGATCAGGAGGCTGAATTATTCTGAGTTGTAAGGAAGTGCTGCTAGTTTCAGTATTGAGGTGAGAGCATTGTGTTATTGTTGGTATGTTCTTGCTAATTCATGAGGTGAAGAAGGCTTGAAGCTAGGAGGATGGCGTTGGATCAGACTTCTTATGGGTTGTAATTCTCCTTGTTATCAATAAAGTTCTTCAAGATTTTTCCCAATTGATTGTGTTAACTGTAAATGCATTCATTTGTTTATCATATTTCTGATTCTATGATGTTTATGCTGTGATGGATCATTATGCTTTGACAGGTCTTTGTTTTTGTAGTTGTGCAGGTACTCTCCAAGCATACTAAGTACGGGGAGGAGTTACGGGATCGGCCAAAGGAGAGGGAGATCAAGCGAGGATTCAAGCGAAAGTTACAAGTTGGTCTTTCATAATCTCTTTCTTATCTATCACTCATAGGAAAGATAGTGAATTTCTTTGACTATTGTTTCTAGGTTAGCTACCAAACCTAGAGGGCTAGCATTTCTTAGAAATACCAGTTTTCCCAGAAACAAGGAAGATTTTTTAGATTGTACACCTATTATATTAGGCTTCTTATGCACTTCACAAGAGTGAAAATGTTGAGCATCCAGTATTTCTTATTCATGAACATTGAGAAGATGGCCTACATTGTATAGAAAAAGTCATACCCCCAGTATATGAGTAGTATCTACCACTATTCCTTGATTAAGATGATTTTACTACATCATCTCAACCTCCTCAACATCTCTTGGGATACATTTATTGCCAATGACATCTTCAATGGTCCTCAGATTCCTCCATCAGTGCCCCAAGAAGTAGAAAGGCCTTCCAGCAGTGCCAAAGTAAAGAAAGATGAGAAGGTTAAAGAGACTAAAGCTATTGAGGATCCAGAAGCCTACAAGACATATCAGATAGGGGCTAGAAAGTTGTTTGCAGCAAATAGTCAAGTGTTTACTCCACTTGATATGGAAGGGGCCTTGCCTTCTTCATCAGCTCATAGGCAAATGCTTGCTCCACAAAATGTGGAAGGGGCTTTGCCTTCTTCATCGACACAATAGGTACAACAGGTGTAGCAGTTGCATAAAGGGAAGGAAAAGATGCTGGAGGAAATCCTTGATGATGAGGAGGAAAGGGAATTTTATTTGATGGAAGATGATGAACCAGAACAGCCACACATCCATCATGGCATTGAGATAGTTGACTTGGAGGCTCAAGATGAGGCAACAAATGAAAACATAACCATAAGGGAAAAAGATGCACAGATCCAAGCATTGATGGACAACTTGGCGAGAGCTAAGTATGTCATTTCATACCTTGAGCAAGAGAACAAGCAGCTAAGTGACAAACAAGTCCTCATGGAGTTGGAACTTCTCAAAGCAAAGAGGCAAAGTGACAAGGGCAAGTCAGTAATGCAAGAGGAAGAAACACCAGCTACCTTGACTACAAAACAAAGAATTGAGAAGGAAATTGAGGAGGATAGAGAAACTTGGCTTGACAAAGTCAATTTTCATTTGGAGAAGCTACTACAAAAGGCCAACAGGGACAATTGAATCATTAGGCATTTGGCTCGCCATTACAGGACCCGGAATAAGATTTGCAACATAAGGGTCAAGCAAATGAAAACAAGGCTAAAACAAGCACTCAAAGGAAAAAAGGAGGGTGATAGGCTTAGGTTGCTTGCTGAAGCTTCTTTGGCTGACCCATACACTTGATGGTAGTGGTCTCCCACACATTTTGAGCAATTTTGAGCAAGTTTTGAGAATTTTTGCATTTTTGAAGAATTTAGCAGTTTTTGAAACAGAAATTTTGGCTCTATGTGCAACACCACTGGCACTGCGATTTTCCTAGGGGAATCTAATGAGGCAATGGTCAGAATTTTTGGATTCACAGTGATGAGTACATGCACCCTGGGAATTTTCTAAGCTTTTGGAGCAAAACTGGTCAACCAAAGGGTCAAAAAACACCCAAAAAATGAAGCAGTCTCGGGAGGATCTGTTTTTGAGGGGTCAAATGAACTCCAACTGAAAAAAATTCAAGATTTTCTGGAACGTATACTTGACAAGCTTTCCAAAAATCTATTTTGGGCCCTATTTGGACTCCAAACTGGCCTGCAAAAAGTGTTGTGCATAGAGCTTGGGCACTGCGCATAGGACAATTTTCTGCTCAATTTGCACTTTATTGTGCCATGACTGTAATTTTTGGGTTTTCTCTCATAGATGATGTTTTTACTTATATAAATGGTGACTAGGCGTGTAAATAGGATGAATATTAGTTACCGGAGGGTAGATTCATTGGATCAAAAGTTCTTGAAGTCAAATGAATCAGTTTCCTCCCTTTTAGAGGCAAGTTGTTAGGGTTGCCTAGATTCCAGTTTCTTGTTCAGCTTTTTTTGGATTAGTTCCTCATCTTAGGGATTCGACCCCTGACGATGGGAGGAGGTTGAATTGAGGTCTATATCTTCTTTTTATTTCTCACTGTAAATGGTTTGACTCAGTGGGATGCTTAGGCTTTGATACACATCATTTTGTATCAGTTACAACAGGAGATCAATGAAAAATTGCAGCTATTTCTTTGGGATCCATGTGGTATGATGCTCAAATCATTTTTTCTTATGTTTTCATGTGTTAAAATGTATTGTTGATTCCATTTCATCATTTCATGATCTTTATGTGAATGTATACAAGTATGAAAGGTGAAATCCATAGCTTATATGCATTATTTTGGGTAGACATTTCACAGTCTGTGTTTTCTTCAGTTTAGGAAGAATCCATGAGGTTTATATGCTCTTCCTAGCTCCTCACTTGTCTTTTCACCTCATCCATCAAACCCTAAGGTTATAATCGTTGTGCCTACCTTGCCCCATCGAACACCCTGCAGTTTTGACCTAATTTCTTTGCCCTAACTGTTTGGCTCCTCCTGATCCAGCAAAACCCTTCAAAATAAAATCCAACCTTGTGCTACTATACCTAGCCTAATATCATTTTCTTGATCCAGTCATCTTGACTGAGATCCTTATGGAGAGATCCCTCTTCTGGCCTAGTAGGGCTAGCTACTTGGCTAAGTGTGGTTTGTGTTTACCCTGGCATTGCCTTCCTTCAGCGTGAGGTTCAATCCAGGTGCTAACATCATCAATGATGTAACCCATATATTGGACTTGTCTCGTGCCAAAGATGTATTTATCCAAGTTGGCACATAGTTTGTGTTGTCGCAAGGTTTGAAGGACCTGTCGAATGTGTTGCAAGTACTCTTTCCAACTCTTGCTAAATATGAGGATGTCGTCCATATATACAACCACAATCAAGTTGGTAAAGGGCTGCAATATGTCATCGATCAACCTCATAAAAGTTGCAGGGGAATTTGTCAACCCAAAAGGAATGACAAACCACTCAAAAAACCCATCCTTAGATTTGAAGGTGGTCTTCCATACATCTGTGGGTTCTATTGGAATCTAGTGTTAACCAGACTATAACTTGATCTTGTTGAAATACTTGGCCCCTTTGAGCTGGTCAAGAAGGTCATAAATCCATGGGATTAGATACCTATTCTTAATAATTATTTTATTTAGTGCCCAATAATTAATGCAGAGTCTTCAGGTCCCATCCTTCTTCTATACAAATACACTCGGGCCCCCACAAGGTGAGGAACTTGGTCAGATGTGCCCTTTTTGTAGCAATTCCTAGATCTATCACTTGATTTCTTCGTTTTACAGAATAGAGTGATAATATATCGGTCCATTGGGTAGAGGTGCTCTGGGAGTCAGATCGATTGAATAGTTAACCTCACAGTGCGAAGGTACCACTATGGGTGAGGAGATGATGTCCCTGTATTCTTCCACGACCTTATCCACCTACTTTTGTTGCACAATGAAACTCTTCATAGGGGCCATGGATGTGATCATGATCTTCCCCTTAATTTGAGAACGAATAAAAAAATAAAACAAAATTCTAAGTCTGGGAGATGATCTTACTGCATTTCTTAACAGAGATCAAAGAGATGGCGGTAGGTAAGGCTACCTCTGGTATTCTATATAACTTATTGCCCAAAGTAATAATAACAGTGTGAGTCCTTGACTCATACACAACATGAAACTTCCACAATTATGGTTGGCCCAATAATACATCACAAACTTCAAGAGGAGAAATGTCACATAATACCTCATCCGTGAAGGGTTTGATGTTGTAAGGAAGATGACACTACTAGCTGATGTGAAGATCTCATCTTTAGAGGAGCCACTTGATGGTGTATGGATGTGGGTGTGGTGTGGTTGATAGACCTATCCGCTTAATGACCTCTTCTAAGATGAGGTTATTTTGGCTCTAGATGTTGACAATGAACTGTAGTGGAGACCCTTTCACCCACATTTATGAGTGGAAGAGATGCTCCCCTTCGTCTGGATATTTGAGCTCAATCTTCTGGATCTTGGTGGTGGCAATGGTGGCACTAGGATCTGCATCAATAATCTACTTCCCTTTATCATTCCCCTTGTCAAGTCCTAACTTAGAGTCAAAACATGCATCTAACTCTAAAGCCTTCAGCTCAACCACCAGTGACTACTTGGCTCGACACTCACTTGTGTTGTGAGTCGGGCTCTTTTGGAACTCACACCAATTTATTATGTCCTTATTTGTCTTCATTGTGTTGCTCTAATTTTCTTATGGGTTCTACAGGTTGTCCTGGGTCACCCTACCTTGGATTTGTCCTTTATTCTACAGTTTGGGGGCACCTTTCGCTTGCTTCAAATTCGAAGATCTAAAGTTTCACTTCTTCTGTTTAAATTTCTGCTCAATCTTGACAATATATTAATAAGCGACACCAGGTGGGAGATGTCTAGGAACTCCATCTCGTGCTAGATGTATTTTTGTAGATAGTCATAGTACTTGATAATAAGATGTCGTTTAGAATCCTTGATACCCAACTTTGTGTGAAGGGTATGAAAAATATTTGTGAAATCTAGCACGTCTTGGTCCCTTCCCTACCACAGTGTGATCCACTTTATGTACTTATCTTCATAGCTCCCGACAAAGTAATATTATTCCTTGATGGTGTCTTGGAAATAATTCCAAGAGGGTTTGATTGAAAATAGTGAGGGTTCCCTCTCGTCCTTCTTTCCCACCAGTCCTTGACATTGAGGGCAGCTTTGAGGAGTGCAAAAGTAATATTTTCCCTATTGGAAAAATCATGAACAAAAAAATATCCTTCCAATAGTTTTCACCATTTATCTACAACATCTACATCTATCTGGTCTTCAAATATGGGAATAACAAAGTTGACTTGTTCCTTTAGGGTGGCTACTGGATGAAGATGTATCGCTTGTGGGCATCCACTGAAGGATCTGGGAAAAGTTGTCCAACATATCGTTCCTTTGTCGCTCGAGGGATTCTTCAAGCAATATTTTGAAAAGATCACCTACTCCCTCATCTTTCTTTTCTTCTGCCATGGGAGGTCATCGGGATCGGCAAGACCAGTCTTGCAAAGGTTCAACCAGTTGAAGCCCTAACTCCTTATACCCCAACCTCATTGGGGGCATGTACAGAAAAACAAAGAACGAGTACATTTCTCTGATACTATTGATCCAAATTTTTGTAGAAACAAATTGAAATAAAATTTAAACATAAACATAGAGCTATAGTGAAAACTGAACTTCAATTCATTGATAACAAAATACTGAAAATTGTTTACTTGCATAATGGAAATAAACTATCTCAGGCGATGGTAGTTTATCTCTAAGAAGAGATGTGGTGGCTACATGCCTTTGAAGTGTGTTACAATGAGTCTTGCAAGCCTTTTTGTTATTGAGAAACAAGGGAAAACTTGAAACATACCCTAACCCTAGGAGATGAAACGCCAAAAGTTTGTGGGCCCTGTTGGAGTTAGTTGGTATACCAACTTCTCAAGGTCATAACTTTGGCATATGATCTTTGTTTGACATGTACGATACCTCGTTATAAATATGTATTTGAGGACTACAAATCTGGACTACGAATGCATATTGTTAGCCATGGTTTTGACTGATTTTAGAAAGAAAAAAAAAAAAACATCATTTAGGGCCTTGAAACGACTCCAAAAGTTCAAGACCCGAAAAACTACCCAAAATAGTAAATTGTGCTACAATTAAGAAAACTGAAAGAAATAGTGTTGGGGGTCCAAGTGGAATAGGTGGGTGGCCACCAATATTCACTTAGATCACTCCTCCCTCCTTAGGAAGCAATGATCCCCATTGCGTTGAGTGCCTCCATGAGATGGGGAAATTTTTGTTGAACATGGTCCCTAGTGAACCACTTGCCCTAGTGCAAGAGTTGGCCAACTTTGACAAATATATACAGTTGGATCCTCAATTTGTAAGTGTTCTTGATCTATGTATCCTTCATCTGATTAGTTGTGGCCTGTTCAATGCAATCCAGGTTGAGCTCTATTGGTGTAAACTACTCATCAATGTCTGATGTGCCCAAAAATGGTGGAAAATATGGTCGAATGTAGTCCACATTTAATGCGCGGTGCAAGCCAAGGAATGAGTGGATACTGAGCTCGAAAGTGTTGTCTCCCACAACCTTGGTGATGGTGTAAGGTGCGTATAGGCGTGGTCAAATCTTATGATGGGATCTAGTGTAATATTCCTAACCCATAATATTCCTCAAACCCCAGCAAAAACTCCAACCAAATATGTGCACATGATATAATAACCCAGAAGTGATAAAATAATAGTGGAACAACATATAATAATGTAAACCAGAAATATAAGCAGATACACATGAAATGCAGCGAGAAATGCTAAGCCATTTTATTATACTGAGTAATAAATGAGTACAAGTGGTGAATAGATAGATGGCAGCTCGACTTGCACAAGGCAAGTGAAGAAATACTCTCAGAATGACAAGAATGGCCTCTCTGTGTAGATGCTACTGTTGTGCTACGGCTGCTGCTAGAAAACAAATGATGATTTTGGGCTGCTCCCCTCTTCAAAAAAATTTAAAACTCTGGATTCAAGCTCTACTCAAGAAACCCAGAAAAACCCAGAAAGCTTTCCTGGAATGGCCTCACACTGATCTGCGTCCTAGCTGCTAGAACTCCCATGCTACTGCTGCTACTGGAAATCGAATGAGGATTTGGGGATGCTCCCCTCCTTAGAAAAGGCGGAAACTCTATAATAGGACTCTACTCAAAAAACCCAGAAAAACCTAGAAATATTTTCTAAAATGGCCGACCCCCGAAAATCACCCCCTTGGGGTTCTGCGCAGTTCCTCAAAGACGTTGATGAAACTGCTGCTAAAATACTGATGAAACTGCTGTTGAAATGCTGATGAATCTACTGCCGGAATGCCAATGGAAATACCTTGCCTGAGCAAGCACTCGAAGTCCCCCGGGGCCAAGGGTGAAATCTCTAAAAGGAGACACTCAATGCACTAAACAGTGCTGCAGACTAGCTAAACAGCCAACGTGCTCTAAGTCGAAATGACTATCACAAATGCTCATAACCAAAATGATCAAAATGAGGGGGCTCCTTTCTCTTTTATAGCCTTTGCCTCTCTTAATCCCAAGGCTCACCTCCTCCTGTGTGATTCCCCTCTTGCCACGTGTTCCTTTCCTCCTGCGTAGTTCCTCCATGTGTTTGCGTGGGCTCCATTTTTGCATCCCCTTTTGGCCCCATTAGCTCCCCTTTAAGTCACAACGTTGTGCTACTAGGAAGTGACCTTTTATTCTAAAAGTGAGTTATGTCCTCCTTCCTCACTTTTTATTTACAAATAACTATAGAAGGAAAAAATCAAACAAAATCGAATATTCCAATTAGCCATAGCTAATTAGGAATATTACAGTCTCCCCTGGAAAAATGTTGCTTGTCCTCAAGCAACTGAAGTGATGGATGTTGTAATATCTCCTCACTCTCCCAAGTGGCATCCTCATTCGGCAAATTCTTCCACCTCACCAAGAATTCCTGGATCGTCCTGCTCTGCAACCGTCTCTCCCTAGAGTCAATGATAGCCTCCAGCTGCAATACCAAATGCCCCTCATCATCCATGGGTGGTAGCTCATCCGTCACGGTCACCTGCTGCCCCAATGCCTTCTTCAGGCATGATACATGAAAAATATTATGAATCTTGCTGCCTTGGGGCAGCTCCAACTCATATGCAACCTGTCCAATCCTGCGTATCACCCTGTATGGCCCATAAAAGCGGGGCTTGAGCTTCTCAGCCCCCTTCTGCTTCAGCGATGACTGTCGGTATGGTTGTAATCGTAGGTAGACCATGTCCCCTACCTCGAACTACCTCTCCACCCGACCCTTGTTGGCATACAGCTTCTGCTAGTTTTGCATTGTAGCCATGTTATCCTTGAGAGCTCGGAGGATATCCTAACTCTCTTGGATCCAAATCTTGGCTCTAGGAGCCCTGCTATCACCAAACATCACGTCGAAAAAAGATAAAGGATGATACCCATATAAGGCATAGAATGGTGACATACCAATGGACATGTGATGTGAAGTATTGTAGCAATACTCCCCTAGATGTAGCCACTTCAGCCATGCTCGCTGCTGCCCACTGACATAGTTACGCAAGTAGCCCTCCAGCCACTTGTTAACTATCTCCATTTGTCCGTCCGTTTGTGGGTGATAGCTGGTACTCGGTGTCAACTCCATCCCCACCAATCAGAAAAGCTCTTGCCAAAACCCGCCCATTAAACGGTTGTCCTTGTCACAGACGATGGTCTTAGGAAGACCATGTAGCCTGAAGATCTCCCTGAAGAACAGCTCGGCCACTTGTGCTGTTGTATAGTGTGCGGATATGGCAAATAAATGTGCGTACTTCGTCAGTTGATCAACGACGACAAAGGTACAATCCTTGCCTTGTACCATGGGCAACCCTGTGATAAAATCCATCGAAATACTCTCCCATTTCCCCTCCGGAATGGGAAGAGGTTGCAATAATCCTGCGGGATGGCTCATCTCTCCCTTGTTCCTCTGGCAAACATCGCACTCCCGAATGTGTTGGAGTACGTCCTCCTTGAGGCCCTTCCATGAGAACCTCTCCCTAATGGCCTTGTAGGTTTTGGTAAAACCCTGATGTCCTGCCAATGGGGAATCATGTGATGCCTAGAGTATCTTCTTCCTGAGCTAAGACCCCTCAATCAAGAAGATCTGGTCCCTGTAGTAGATGATCTCATCGACCACCCTGTACCTGTCATCTACCACCTGCCCATCCAAAACCTCACATGAAAATCTGTCCTTGGAGTACTCTACTAAGAGTCGAGCCCTCCAATCTGTATCCAAGCTCATAAGAGACAACGTGGCTGGTCTACGTGAAAGGGAATCTGCAACCACATTGTTCATACCTTTGACATACTCAATGTCAAAGTCATATGCTTGGATCTTACTGATCCACTTCTGCTGCCTCTCCTGTAGCTGCTTCTGCTCCAAAAAGAACTTGAGGCTGTTGTGATCAGTCCTCACCCTGAACCTGTTGCCTACCAAATATTGTTGGTACTTAGCCAATGCATGCATGATGACTAGCATCTCCTTTTCGTATATGGAATACAACCTCTTGCGCAGAAGGAGCTTCCGGCTCTCAAATTCTAAAGGGTGAACTCCCTGCATCAATACTGCGTCAATCCCCTCTCCCAACGCATCACACTCCAAAACAAATGGCTGTGTGAATCTGGGAATGCAAGCAACTCCTGGATAGCCCGCTTTATGTCTCCCTTTCAGAAGATTGCCTCCATCCGATGAGCTGAGACAGTCTAAGGCAGATATGTGTGTTGTCCTCGTATCTTCTCATGCCTCCCTATCTTCTCATCATCCCACTCCATCTCCAGGGTCTTCTAATCTGTCGTGGCCTTCCCTAGAGTGATAAGCCACTGAACACCCAGTATCATGTTGGTGTCTGGAATATCGACCATGAAAAAGTGGTCAGTCAATGTGTAGGTGCCCATCGTCACTGAAAGCTCTGGAACATAATGAGCACATGTCATGGTCTGATCTCCTGGGACCAAGGCTGAAAACCCATCGAAGCTCTATGTCCGTATACCTCTCTGCTCAACCATCTGGGCATCGATGAAGTTGTGGGTTGCCCCACTGTCAACCAAAACTGATACACGCTAGCCACGTACTGTCCCTTGTACGCGTAGCGTTAGATACTTGGGAACTCCCCACAAAGCTGCAAGGGCCCCTCCGGTGGGTGCAAAAGATGCACCACCTGCTGCTGGTGGTGGAGGTGGAAAAGGTCCCTGTATGGCATGGCTATCTCCTGCCTCCACATCCTCCTCATCATCCTCTTCTCCACTGCTCTCAAAGAAGACCTCAATAAAATGTGCTTTACCAGCAGCACATCTATGTCCTGGTGCCCATGGCTCCTGACAAGTGAAGCACAACCACTTCTTCTTCAACTCCCTCTTAGCATCATCTTCAAGTTGTACTCGTCCTGGATTCCGCTTTGGAGGTGAAATCCTCACATCTTTCCCCTTAGACTGGAAAGTCTGTCTCTGGGGGTAAGGTGTCTGGGTCCTGGGTAAGACATCCTGTAAGTCCCGGGTCCTACTGATAGCGTCCTGGAGCATAGCTGGTCTAGTGGATCGGACTAGACCTCGAAGTGGCTCTGTTAACCCCTCAACATACATATAGACCCTCCATGCCGTGGATAGGTCTAGCACCATCACAGAGACCCTCAAGAAATCTACAATGTAGGTCTCTGGGCTCCCTATCTGTTTGAGCCTTGTCAACTCAACAAAATGTTGCTCTGGATCCCTCCGATCAAATCGCTCCATCAGTCTCCTGGTAAACTCGGCATATGTCGCCACTGTGGAGTGCCCTAGTGTAACCATCCCATGAAACCACCAATCCTGGGCCTCACCATCCAAATGCAATGTTGCCACCTAGATGGCCTCTGTCTCCGACATCTGGTTAAGCTGAAAATAAATGTCCAGCTTCTCCACCAAAGACTTTACCGAACTATTTGATGAACCATCAAACGTAGGCAAGTGGAATCTACTCGCTGCACAGTGGGTGTCACTATCATGGTAATGTCGGTACCCTCTGTGATGGTCGTGGGGTCTACTATCTCGTTGGAGATGAAAAAAATCTTTGAATGAGAGGGCTTCCTTGAACTCTTGCCCATAAGCCTGGTACTCTGCAAAATAATCACCCATATGTCTAGGCTCTGCCTCTTGCTGGGCTGCGGCCCCCATGTCTGCTCCTAAGAAGGTGGGCATGGTAGAGCGTGTAGGGTCATGTGAGGCCCCCTGCTACATTGTATCACGCTACTCAGGCAAGTGATGGGATGCACTTGATCCCTCACTGATCTGAAAAATTCGTGGGCTCTCCCACTGCCTGGCCTCTACTGTCGTGAATCTATGCCGCATCACATCAATCTGCCTCTACAGATCTTGCACTGATTTGAGGAGCATATCCGCAAATCTCTTCCCGTCCTCGTCTGCCATCTGCTCTGCGTCCACTATTGGCTCTCTCTGTTCTGCGTCTACCACAAGTTCCTCTTGTTCTACGTCTGCCACAGGAACACAATCTCCCTCTCCGTAGGTATTCTCCAACCTACGCCCAGTGTCTCTGTATCTCTGACCTCTGTAACAGATATAGGGTTTTTCCGTCGGTGTCATAGATTGCTAGCTCCACTGGCTGAGCCAGATCTATGCTCTGATACCACTGTAATATTCCTAACCCAGAATATTCCTCAAACCCCAACAAAAACTCCAATCAAATATGTGCACATGATATAATAACCCATAAGTGATAAAATAACAATGGAACAGCATATAATAATGTAAACCGGAAATATAAGCAGATACACAAGAAATGCAGCGAGAAATGCTAAGCCATTTTATTATACTGAGTAATAAATGAGTACAAGAGGTGATTAGATAGATGGCACCTTGACTTGCACAAGGAAAGTGAAGAAATACTCTCAGAATGACAAGAATGGCCTCTCTACGTGGATGCTACTGCTGTGCTAAAGCTACTACTAGAAAACAAATGATGATTTGGGGCTGCTCCCCTCCTCGGAAAAAGTTGAAACTCTGGATTCAAGCTATACTCAAGAAACCCAGAAAAACCTAGAAAGATTTCCTAGAATGGCCTCACACTGATCTGCATCCCAGTTGTTGGGAAGTTGTTGTGCCACTGTTGCTACTGGAAATCGAATGAGGATTTGGGGTTTCTCCCCTCCTCAAAAACGGCTGAAATTCTGGAATCGGACTCTACTGAAGAAACCCAGAAAAACCCAGAAAGCTTTTCTGAAATGGCCGACCCCCGAAAATCACCCCCTTAGGGTTCTACGCAGTTCCTCAAAGATGCTGATGAAACTGCTACTAAAATGCTGATGAAACTGTTGCTAAAATTCTGATGAATCTACTGCTAGAATGCCAATGGAAATACCTTGCCCGAGCAGGCACTCGAAGTCCCCTAGGGCTAAGGGTGAGATCTCCGAATGGAGACACTCAATGCACTAAACAGTGCTGCAAACTAGCTAAACAGCAAGCGTGCTCTAAGTCGAAATGACTATCACAAATGCTCATAACCAAAATGATCAAAATGAGGGGGCTCCTTTCTCTTTTATAGCCTTTGCCTCTCTTAATCCCAAGGCTCACCTCCTCCTGTGTGATTCTCCTCTTGCCACGTGTTCCTTTCCTCCTGCGCAATTCCTCCATGTGTCTGTGTGGGCTCCATTTCTGCATCCCCTTTTGGCCCCCTTGGCTCCCCTTTAAGTCACAACATTGTGCTACTAGGAAGTGACTTTTTATTCTAAAAGTGAGTTATGTCCTCCTTCCTCACTTTTTATTTACAAATAACTATAGAAGGCAAAAATCGAACAAAATCGAATATTCTAATTAGCCATAGCTAATTAGGAATATTACATCTAGCAAGGAACTCTTTCTGCAGATGTAACCAAACTTTGTCACCCAACTGAAGCTTATGAGGCACTTGATGATGATCATGTTGTTGTTTTTATTTGGCATTCGATTTCTCCCAAATTTCATGAACTTGCAGGAAAATGTATTGATTGCACTCAATAAACCTGGTGGCTTTATTAGCTTTCGACTAGACATGGGCAGATTCTTCTTGTGTAGTTGCAAAAGGCAGATCAACATCAAGGGGACATAATGGTTGAAATTTGAGGCCCACTTCAAAGGGTTTGTGGCTGGTCGAGCTATGTTATAGCTATGTTGCACATAGGGAAAACTCTCATCCCATGTCCACAGATGCTTAGAGTTGTACATGCGTAGTATGTGCATAATCATCATGTTGATGACCTCTATCTCGCCATTAGTTTGGCGGTGGAATGTAGTCAACTTGTGACTTTGGTGTCCAACAATGACCAAAGGCTTGACCAAAACATTCTTAGGAACCTACTATCTCGATCTGATATAATGGTTTACGAGATCCCAAAATGTACCCACACTCGTTCAAATAAGAGTCTGGCAGTGGCCTCTACTGCGATACTCTTCTTATAGGCAACTAATATGGCCATCTTAGAAAATTTGTCGATGACCACAAATACATAGTCATTTCCATGCTTGGTAGAAGGAAGGTCAGACATATAGTCCATGGAGATGGATTCCCAGGGCCATCTAAGAGTAGGTAAAGGAGTATACAAGCCTTGCTTCTTAATAGTTGGCTTGGTGATGGCACAGGCAGTGCAAGATATGATGTATTTTCCAACATCTTCTCAGAGATTTTGCCAATAAAAATACTTTTGTAGTATGGCCACAATTTTCTCCACACCAAAGCGTCATCTGACCCAACTATAGTGTGCTTCCCAGATTAGCTTGGCATGCTCACTTGAAGGAACACAAAGGTGGCCCCAGTAGCATAATAATGCATCCTTGAGGTGGAATTTTCAAACTTGCTTACCATCCATTAACATCCGGTATGTGGTGGAGAACTTTAGATCATTTTTATATAGTTGTGGTAATCCATAGGTCTTGTGGCCACAAGAGTTGAGAACATTGGCCAGTTTTGCAAGTAGTGGCCAACTAAGGAAATCTCCAACATGATTAGTGTTACCCTTCTTATATTTGATATTCAAATGAAATTGTTGTAGATATGTGGACCACTTCAAATAGCGATCACTCGACGACTTCTCTTGGGTCTATATAAACTGTAGGGGTCGGTGATATGTGTGGATGACCATCTTCTTCCCCATAATGTAATGGTTCCATTATTGGCAAGCCTGCATGATAGAATACATCTCCTTATCGTAGGCGGGGTATTTCTAAATTGTGTCGGAAAGTGTCTCCTTATGATAGGGCACTAGATGCCCTTACTGGGTGAGAATTGTACTAATAGCATAGTTAGGGGCGCCTATCTCAATTTCGAATGGTTATTGTAGGTTTGGAAATGTGAGTACTGGTGCAAAGAAGAGGAGGTGCTTTAGCTCAATAAACTCCTTCTGTTGGGACTCGGAAAAGAAAAAAAAATTGCTCCGCCCTTGTTATCTTGACTCAAAGGCCAAGTGATATGAGAGAATTCGAACATGAACTTCTGACAAAAATTAGCAAGGCCAAAAAAGCTACAAAGCTCTATTATAGTGGTCGGGGTTGGCCAATCCTGAATGACTTGGATCTTAGATGGATCCACATGCATGCCTTTCTCATCAATGATATAACCCGGGTATTGGACCTGTCTCATACCAAAGGTGTGTTTCTCCAAGTTGGCACATAGTTTGTACTACCACAAGGTTTGAAGGACCTGCCGAATGTGTTGCAAGTTCTCTTCTCAACTCTTGTTGAAGATGAGGATGTCGTCAAGATATACAACAACGAATGAGTTGGTAAAGGGTCGCAAGATGTCATCCATCAGACTCATAAAATTTGTAGGGGAATTTTTCAACCCAAACTACTCAAAAAGGCCCTCCTTGGATTTGAAGGTGGTCTTCCATGCATTTGTGGGTTATATTGGAACTTGGTGATAACCAAACTTTAAATTGATCTTGCAGAAATACTTGGCCCCTTTGAGCTAGTCAATAGGGTCATCAATCTGTGGGATTGGATACCTATTCCTGAAAATGATTTTAATTAGTGCCCGATAATCAATGCGGAGTCTCTAGGTGCCATCCTTCTTTTGTACAAGTACAATCAGGCTCCCACAAGGTAAGGAACTTGGTCAGATCTGCCCTTTTTCCAACAACTCCTAGATTTACCACTTGATTTCTTCATTTTTTAGAATAGATAAGTGGTATATCGACCCATTGGATAGAGGTGCTCTAGGATTTAGATCGATCGAATACTTGACTTGACAATGTGAAGGTAACCCTATGGGTGAGGATAAGATGTCCCTGCATTCTTCCACGGCCTTATCCACATGCTTTTGCTACACGGTGGAACCCTTCATGGGGGCCATGGATGTGGCCACGTTCATCCCCTTACTTTGAGAACAAATAATAAGGAAAACAAAAATCTCAGTCTGGGAGATGATCTTACTGCATTGCTTAGCAAAGATCAAAGAGATGGCGGTAGGCAAGGCTACCTCCGGTATTTTGTATAACTTACTGCTCAAAGTAATAATAACAGTGTGAGGTCTCGACTCATAAACAATGTGACGCTTCCACAAGTATGGTTGGCTGAATAATACATAAAAAACTTCAAGAGGAGCAATGCCACAAAGAACCTCATCCTTGAAGGGTTTGATGTTGTAGAGAATATGACATTGTTGGCTAACGCGAAGATCTTATCATTGGTAGAGACACCCAATGGTGTATGGTTGCGGGTGTGGTGTGGTTGGTAGGCCCAGTTGCTTAATGAACTATACTAAACTGAGGTTATTTTGGCTCTTGTTGTTGACAATGAACTGCAACGAAGACCCCTTCACCCACATTTATAAGTGGAATAGATGCTCCCATTCTTATGGATCTTCGAGCTCAATATTTTGGCTCTTAGTGGTGGCAATGGTGGCATTAGGCTCTGAATCAATAATCTACTTCCATTTGTAATTTCCCTTATTGGGTTAAGACTCAGAGGTAGAACATCCATATGAATCTGAAGCCTTCAAATTGGTCACCAGTGACTACTTGGCTCGACACTCACTTGTGTTGTGAGTGGGGCTCTTATGGAACTCACACCACTTTCCAGTGTCCTTTTTTGTCTTCATGGTGTTGTTCTTTGCTTGCGGCTTCAGCAGGTTGTCTTGGGTCACCTCTCCTTGGATTTGTCTTTTGTTCTATGGTTTAGGGGCACCTTTCCATTCTTTCAGATTCACATATCCAAAGTCTTACTTCTTCTATTTAAATTTGTCCTCGATCTTGATAATGTATGTGTTATCACCCACTGCTTTATGAGTTTTCAGTTGTCCAAAGTGCCAAAAACAGAAGTGAAGTTTGAAGCCATATCCTGATCCATAGAAACTCTCAAAGCTAAATCAGACCCTCCCCATTGGATACTGCTCAGAATAAGAATTCCAACGGTAGGTGGAAGTAAAAAAATTTATTTCTGGATCAGAAGTTAGAGCAGATTGAAGATAACCTTTGAAAGTCAGAAAACAAAGAGGAAAAGGCCAAGGGGAGGCTAATCACAATTGCAGTTTCCAAAGAGAAACGGCGGGGGAAAGGACAGAGCAACTTGCAATCAGCAATCATTGATATTGTTGATCGCAAATGTTAGAGGTCCCAAGCTCATCGCAATTCAAAATCGTCGATCAGAGGTCCTTAGCCCATAGTTTATCGTAGATTAGAGGCCTCGACAGTCAATCATATTGGCGATCACACTTAGTAACAACATGGCATTCAGTGCTTCATGTAGCAGAGCTCCGATATTGGTAGATCGATGGGTCCAACAGACCATTCTTACGGAATTGCGAAGGAATATGTCGATAGTGTTAAAGTAGCAGGGGAGGGCCGATGCTGATTTACAAAGGAAATCAGTTGCAAAACTAGAGGCAGGCAGGCCTTTTCTCTCTCCCCCAGGGGGGGCACGTGGCAGAATACCATTGGTCCCAATGAATACACATGGTAGTTGACGTCAACATGATGTTCCAGCATAGAGGAGATGTGGCACACATATTTGGCATTTTCAGGGGTCTTATGGGGGCATATTCAAACGACATATGTCACCACTCAGGACATACCACGTGGCACTAATGACATCACCAAAGGAGATTCCCACAGATCGGCGATCGGTGAAGTTAAAGGGTCACAACTCTAATTAAAATTCTCTGATTGTGATTTGCGGTGAGGGGGGCTCCGATAAGAGGGATAGCTAATGGACACGGGAAGAGCAAAGAACCAAGGGCTAAACATAAAGGTGATCAGTGATCGCAAGTTTCAGGAGGATGCAACTAGAGGCATGGATTGAAAAAGCCCCGATTGTTGATCTCTGATATAAAGGCTAAGCCCCAGGTCACAGCCCTTGGTCCTATTATGCAGAAACACAGAAAGAAGCTAAGCCAAAGGGAGCCAAAGTTGAGCGGGACCCACTGTTTTTTGACGCCTTTTAACACAAAATTCCCAATAAAATGATGCCCCAATAGCATGGTACAGAGCTTTAAAGGTGGATGGGTGAGCAGATGAAGCATTGAATGAAGTATGGTGCAACAGTAAATATGTATGGGTGGCTCAGGAGGATTAATGGCTCAACATGGAGCTCCACTCAGTTACACAACGAAGGACTGCCAAGACATTCTCCACTTCTAGTCGGTAATAGGCAACTCACAGTTGACCCACTCCCTGCTCTAGAGAACAAGCGATTCAGGCAATTAAGGCGAAAGTGACAGAAACCGACCGAGCAGCAGGAAAGGCACATCATGGCAGAGACGTGGCTTGATCAGAGGCTTTCAAAGGAACAATAGAGGGACACTTCCTCCATCATCTTTTAGTTTTTCCTTTTTCTTTTATTCCTGTAATTTATATGTATTTTAAAGAAGGGAATCAAATACCGATGAAATCATTTTGGGGGCAAAAGAGCCTTGTACCCCGAGATAGCTAGTCTGTGAGATAGTTGGAGCTCAGGTGAGGATATTTTTGTAAAATTGTTGATTCAAAGCCCCCCTTCTCTATATAAATAAGGAGGAGAAACACTTAATAGAGGTTCTAGAATTCTGCACCTGTAGGGGTCAGATTCTATGATTCAATTTTTGGTTCTAAGTTGTCTATTCATGAGGGACTTGAGCGATATACTAATGGATGTAATGGACTGGTAATTGGACCTATTTTGAAGATTAATGGAACTATTCTGGTGATTCCAATCATGGCAATGCGCAATATGTTTTCCCCTAAGTAAATCTCATTTCATATATGTTTTTCCTTCTCTAAAATAGTGTAATGAAACTATCAATTTCTCCCTAATTAATGGATTTATCCAGGCTGCTAAATAGTGAACAATCCCTGTGTTTAAGACAAATTTACTTCTATTAGTTTGTAACCTGCAGTACCTATGTACAGGACATATTTACTTATGTTATTTGATTTACCTGCAGTACTGTGTGAGCCCAGATTTACTCATGTTTTTTGGTGATAAAGGTATATATTTGGCATGAAACCTTAGTTGGCATTCCATTATGGGTTTCACCTGTGTTCATGATTGTATATTTGTTACTAAGCAGCGACAACACCTGTGTTAGCTACAAATTTACTTAAGTACCTGTAATGCGCATAGATTTGCTTATGGTTTTAGTGACAAATGTGCCCAAGAGGTATATGGTCTGAAAGCCTTGAATATCGCTCCACTGTCTCTACCATTTCATCTCTTCCCTCTTACATATTTCTACTGGAATATTATTGCTTAGGATTATGTTGGCAGCCCTATGCATCGAGTTCCCTCCTTTCTTTCCTCCTCTTCACTTTACTACAACTTCAATATAAAGTTGCATGTTGTTATGTGTCAACCACCAAAACAAGGAATTTCTCTTCGAGATCAGCCCAATTTACCCCCTAAGCATTTGGTTCCATATATCAGCTTAAGTGTACTCGGATGATAGACTATTGAACCAAGCCCCCTTTATTCGTTTTTAATTACGTGACAATTGGAGTACTATAGAAACCCCCTCACGGATAATCTTCCATGCACTCCTCTCTTTAAGATGTCCTAGGCACTGGTCTACAATCAACCCAGAGGTTGTCTCTAGGAAGCTTTCTATGTCCCCTGAAGCACTTGTGCTGCAGGTACAGTTAAAAGAGACAACATCTTTCTGGTGCCATTGTCGGGGAACGCATTAGAATATTTTACCTGGGTACGACAAATTTTTACATTCCCTTTGTTAGGTGAGCAAGGGAAGTGTGGATTGAAGATATCTCACCTTGGTGACTCCACTGTTTCAATTTTATGCAAACATCCTGGCACTGTCCATATCTATATTTGATCACCTTGGCTTTCAATCTACCTCATATTCACTCTAATGCTAAAGAAATAAAAAAATTTCCCTACCTTTGAACTTGCAATCTCTCATCTAGCGAGGTTTTCGAGATGGCCATTCCTACATTCTTGGCCAACCAATTTGCACCACTAGATTTTTCTTATATTGTTGGTTATCCTAATCACTTCCCTTTGTTTCATGAATGGAATACCTATTTGCCTAGATTCAGTGGGAACACAGAGGGAAGGCCTGACCAGCACCTCAAATATTTTCATGAATGGATGGAACAACATGGTATTTTTCTTGAAGATGTACAAATGAAATTGTTCAAGTATTCTTTAGACGAGGATGCTAGAATTTGGTACAAAACAATACCTCGTGGAAGCATATCTTCCTTTAAAATATTTCATATAGCATCCAATCACTATTACAAAATAATATATCCACAGAATGCTATGTTTGAACATTGTTGTGCACACTTTAATCGTGAAGACATTCCCGAGGTTGATGACCCTGCTGAAGATGTTTGTGGAGCTTTGCTCCCAGAAAATGTCTACTCGCATCAAGAAATGAGCAAGAAAGAGAAGAAGGAAATATCATCGAGCTGAAAATAAACTCTCAGGGATATTATTCAATCAATACTGATGTTTCTCCTTCTTATGATGTATATGACTCTGATGGAGATTCAAGTGATGCAGAGCCACCACAATTCTAGTCATGGGAAGATGCAAGAGAAGAGGAGGCCTACCAAGAGGTTAATAAAGAGGCTCCAATTTACAATGCACACCCTTCACCTGGAGAAAAAGATCAAGAACCTCCTCTGATTTATGATTCATATTATTCAGAGGAAGATGAGATGGTCACAGTAGTTTAGAAGAAATAGTTTACCAGCAAAAGGTGAGAAAGCTCCCAACAACAAGTTTTCCAAGAAAAGCCCAAAGTTGAAGAACCATGCAGAATCTGTTACTGCCTGTTACAGAAAGGTTCATGCCAGGAATTCTCAGTAGATTCTCCAATATACGACTCTTATAGTTCAGACAATGAAGAATCTATTGCAAATTTCCAAGAGGATTGGCCCTTTGAAAAATGGGTAGTAAGAGATAAGCAACAAGTTTTTCTTGAAAAAGCTAAACTTGAGGAGTTGAACAATGTTTTTGGTTTCCTTGACCAAGAAAATATTGATCGGTGGATTGTTTATGAAAATGAGGTAGCAGCAAACTTTCCTTGTCAGTTCTATGACCCTATAGTTGACTACATGACCACGTTCTCAGGTCAGCAACAGAGGTTATTCCTGGAGTATGCATCAAATTCTTTGTTTGAAGATTTTTCGTGGTGCATTCTTATTTTAAATTTTAAATTTCAGCAACAAGGAAGCATTAGGTCCAACACCCAAATGTTGGCCTAGCTCCATTGGAGGGTTGAACTCACTTAGGTGAATTGAGCCCTGTATATAAGTAGGAGTGTATAAAAATAAGCTCACTAGCTAAGAGTTTACTTTCCAGTTGTTAAAATTTTTATTTATGCATTTTATTTTGATGAGGAAAGGAATATTCATTATATTTTTGACTCCATGCCCAATGGTGAAGGTTACTCGTCTGCAGGTTCTCAGCACCTTGCCAACAAGGCACTGTCCCCAGTTGGAGCCAATTTTGTCACTCACTGCTTTATGAGTTTTCAGTTGTCTAAAGTGCCAAAGAGAGAAGTGAAGTTTGAATCCATCTCCCTAGCCACAGAAGCTCTCAAATCTAAATCGAACCCTCCCCATTGGATATTTATCAAAATACTTTCCAACGGTAGGTGGAAGTCCAAAATCGGATCTCTGGATCAAAAGTCAGAGCAGATTGAAGATATCCTTTGAAAGCCAGAAAACAAAGAGGAAAAGACCAAGGGAAGGCTAATCACAATCACAGTTTCCCAAGAGCAACGACAGGGGAAAGGACAGAGCAACTTGCAATCAGTGATCACCGATATCGATGATCACAAATGTCAGAGGTCCCAGGCTCATCACAAATCGCAATCATCGATCAGAGATCCTTAGCCCATAGTGTATCGTAGATCAGAGGTCCCGATAGTCAAGCATATCGGCAATCAAAGATCACACTTAGTAACACATGGCATTCAACACTTCATGTAGCAGAGCTCCGATATCGGCATATCAATGATCGACGGGTCCAATAGACCATCGTTAAGGAATTGCGGAGGAAGATGTCAATAGTGTTAAAGAAGCAGGGAGGGTCGATGCTGATTTATAAAGGAAATTGGTTGCAAAACGAGAGGTACGCAAGCATTTTCTCTCTCCCATAGGGGGGAAACACGGCATAATACCATTGGTCCCAAAGAACACACACAGCATATGATGTCAACATGATGTGGCAGTACGGAGGCCATGTGGCACGCATATTTGGCATTTTCATGGGTCCTATGGGGGCATATCCAGGCAACACGTGTCACCACTCAGGAAGTTCCACGTGGCACTGATGACGTCACCAAAGGAGATTCTCGCATATCGACGATCGACAAAGTTAAAGGGTCACAACTCCAATTAAAAGTCTCTGATTGTGACTTGCGATGAAGGGGGCTCCGCTAAGAGGGCTATCCAATGGATGTGGGAAGAGAAAGAACCAAGGGCTAAACATAAAGGTGATCGGTGATCGCAACTTTCAGGAGGATGCAACCATAGGAATGGATTGAAAAAGCCCCGATTACTGACTCTGATATAAAGGTTGAGCCCTAGGTCACAACCCTCAATCCTATTATGCAAAAACACAGAAAGGAGGTAAGCCAAAGAGAGCCAAAGTTAATCGAGACCCGCTGTTCTGTGATGCCTTTTAACATAAAAGTATCAATACAATGATGCCCTGATAGCATGGTACAGAGATTTAAAGGTGGATGTGTTGGCAGCTGAAGCATTAAATGAAGTATGGTGCAACAATAAATCAGTAGGGGTGGCTCAAGAGGATTAATGGCTCAGCATGGAGCTCCACTCAATTATATAGTGAAGGATTGCCAAGACATTCTCCACTTCTAGTTAGTAACAGGCAACTCACAGTCGACCCACTCCCTGCTCTGGAGAATGAGTGATTCAAGCAGTTAAGGCGAAAGCGATAGAAACTGGCCAAGAAATAGGAAAGGAACATCATGGCAGAGACGTGGCTTAATCAGATGATTTCACAGGAATAGCAGAGGGACACTTCCTCCATCATCTTTTAGTTTTTCCTTTTTCTTTTATTCCTGTAATTTCTATGTATTTTAATGAAGGGAATCAAATCCAGATTAAATCATTTTGGGGGCAATATAGCCTTGCACATCGAGACGGCTAGTCAGTGAGACAACTGGAGCTCAGGCAAAGATATTTTTGTAAAACTATTGATTCAAAGCCCCCCTTCTCTGTATAAATAAGGGGGAAAAACACTTAATAGAGGTTCTGGAATTCTGCACCCGCAGGGGTCAAATTCTGTGATTCCATTTTTGGTTCTAAGTTTCATGTTCATGAGGGACTTGAGCGATATACTGATGGATGTAATGGACTAGTAATTAGACCTATTTTGAAGATTAATGGAACTATTTCGGTGATTCCAATAATGGCAATGCACAATATGTTTTCCCCTTTGTAAATCTCATTTCATATATGTTTTTCCTTCTCTGAAATAGTGTAATGAAACTATTGGTTTCTCCCTGATTCATGGATTTATCCAGGCTGCTAAATAGCGAACAGTCCCTGTGTTTAAGACAAAGTTACTTCTGTTAGTCTGTAACCTGCAGTACCTGTGTACAAGACATATTTACTTATGTTATTTGATTAACCTACAGTACCTGTGTGAGCCCATATTTACTCATGTTGTTTGGTGATAAAGGTACCCATGATATATCTGGCATGAAACCTTAGTTAGCGCTCCATTGTGGGTTTCACCCATGTTCATGATTGTATATTTGTTACTAAGCAGCGACAACACCTGTGTTAGCTATAAATTTACTTAAGTACTTGTAATGTGAACAAATTTTCTTATACTTTTAGTGAAAAAGGTGCCCATGAGGTATATGGTTTGAAAGCATTGAATAGCGCTCCACTATATCTACCATTTCATCTCTTACCTCTTCCATATTTCTACTGGAACATTATTGCTTAGGATTTTGTTGGTAGCCCTATGCATCGAGTTCTCTCCTTTCTTTCCTCCTCTTCACTTTACTTCAACTTCAATATAAAGCTACCTATTGTTGTGTGTTGGCCACCAGAATAAGTCATTTCTCTTTGAGGTCGGCCCAATTTACCCCCTGAGAATTTGGGTCCATGTATTGGCTTGAGTTTACCTGGATGATAGACTATTGAACCAAGCCCCCTTTATTCTTTTTTTATTACATGACAATTGGAGTGCTGCAGAAACCCCCTCATAGATAATCTTCCATGCACTCCCCTCTTTAAGGAAATGGTCTACAATAAACCCAGAGGCTATCTCTAGGAAGCTTTCTATGTCCCCTGAAGCACTTGTGCTATAGGAGTTATTAAAAGTGACAACAGTATCGATAGGTGACGCCAAGTGAGGAGATTTCCAAGAACTTCGTCTCATCCTAGATGTATTTGTGTAGACAATTATGGTACTTGAGTACCATATGCCGCTCGAAATCCTTGATACCCAACTTCATTTGAAGGGTATGAAAATTATTTGTGAACTCTGGCACGTCTGGGTCCCTTCCCTGCCACAATGTGGTCCAATTTATGTACTTATATTCACAGCTCCCTACAAGCTAATAATGTTCCTTGATGGCATCTCGAAAATAATTCCAAGTGGGTGTGGCTAAAAATGGTGAGGATTCCCTCTCATCCCTCTGCTCACAGTAGGTTTCCCTCTAGTTCTTGACACGCAAGGAAACTTTGAGGAGTCCAAAATTATTCTTTTCCCTATTGGAAAAATCATGAACCGAAAAATATCCTTCCAGAAGATTTAACCATTTATCTATGACATCTACATATACATAGCCTTCAAATATGGGAATTTCAAAGTTGACATGTACCTTAAATGGAGCGGTGCCTCAAGGGTGGTTGATGGATGAAGATGTGTCGCTTGTGGGAATCCGCCGAAGCATCTAGGAAAATTTGTCCATCATCTTGTTTCTTTGTCACTCGAGGGATTCTTCGAGCAATATTTTGAAAGGTTCTCCTACTCCCCCATCTTTCTTTTCTTCCACAATGGGAGGTCGTCGGGGTCAGTGAGGTCGGTTTTGCAAAGGTTCAACCAATTCAAGCCCTAACTCCTTATACCCTGACCTTGTTGGGGAAATGCACATAAGAATATAAAATGAGCAGACTTCTGTGATACTATTGGTCTAGATTTATGCAAGAATAAAATGAAATACAGATTTAAACAGAAACACAAAGCTACAACAAAAATTGAACTTCAATTTATTAATAACAAAATATTGAAAATTGTTTACATCAAGAATGGAAATAAACTAGCTCAGGCAATGGTAGCTTATCTCTGAGAAGAGATATGGAAGATACACGCCTCTGAACTATGTTTTTTTCCCCTCGGAAAATTCGTAATTTTATTAAAAATAACAAAATTTCATTTCTCTGAACTATGTTACAATGAGGCTCACATTTTTTTATTATTATTGAGAAACAAGGGAAAACCCCAAACATCCAAAAAACCTAACCCTAGGAGATGAAGCACCAAAAGTTTGCGGTCCCCTTTGGGGTTAGTTGGTATACATACATCTCGGGGTCGTAACTTTGGCACACGATCTCCATTTGACACGTACAATACCTCATTAGAAAGATATATCCGTGGAATACAACTTTTGACTATAAATCCCTATTGTAGGCAATTGGTTTACCCAATTTCCAAACAAACGTCGTTTAGGGCCTCAAAATGGCTCTGAAAGTTCAGGACTTGAAAAACTCCCAAAAATAGTAAATTGTGCTACAATTAAGGAAACTAAAAGAAATAATGATGGGGATCCAAGTAGAATAGGCTAGTGGCCACCAATACACATCTGAATCACACCTACTAGAAAACTTTAGTTTAATTTAAATTTAATTTAATTTATTTCACCCTTAGAACCCCACCCTCAACCTCTAAACAAAACTAGATTAGAGAATGTGTTATTATTCAATACTCAAGTGGTTCAACTACCCGTCAACTTTTATGGAGTATAAAAGAGCGAGAAAGCTATGAAGGCAGAGAGAGAAAATTGTTATGAGACGTATGCACAAAATTCAAGTTGTCATTCATTCCTTCTGATTTTGACATTATGTGAGTCATGAGAAGCTGAACCTAAAGGTTGCAACAAATCTTTTTTTAAGGGAAGATATTGTCTAATGAGCAACTCCACTCACCCTTTGGATTCAACATTTTCGGTAACTTGATTTTCAGTCATTTTATTTGTTGTTTGAAGGTCTAGTTTTATTTGACCAGTTTTAAAAACCATTAAATTTGCAAAGAACCATGTTTTCTACCATGTTTTCAGAGCATCTAAAGGTGTTTTGAAGATTATTTCATCATTTTTATTTTCTTTCATGGACTTTTCTATATGATTTTTTACATTGCAGTTGTTTAAAATATGATCTGGCCAATGGTTCTTCACAAGAATCTTCCTTTTTTATTATGTTTTACTCACAAGCCTATTATTTAATAAAATCAACCTCTTTTCTCTATATTTTTGTGAATATATCTTGCAATTTTTCATATTTTATTGGCAATTTATTTTCTAAGTTTAATGCAACTGGGGCTCTATATATTTTGAGGCCCTAAAAAGCCTTAAAGCACTTATTAGTTTGTTGTTGTTTATGTCTAACTTTTTATTTGTATACACAACTTTTAATGTGTTTATTTATATTTCTGCAATTTTACTAAACTTCAGACATTGTTCTATAAATGTTATATTTTATTCACTTTATGCTCAAGCATCATGTAAATAATAATTTAAAATTATAGAAAATTTGTAAATTCTCCTTTAATTCATCACATCATAGGGCATAACACCTAGGGAAAAATTGTCCCATTATCTCACTCGCCTTAGTGAGATTCAAGGGATTGGTTGAGAGAAGCACACAACTTCTCTTTCCTCAACAATATTTTGGTGACCATACTAGGGAATCATTGATTCCTTAGTATTTTTCAAACATTTCTGAAATTTATGACTATCTAATCTGCTAAACAACCTAACCTTGGATTTTGGATTCATGACCAGACTAATATCGCTCATTCTTTGCTTGATTTTATTATTCGCAAAACTTCTTCTAATGAGGGGTGTGCAATAAATTCGTATACCATTTCTCTAGGAGAAGAATGAAAGAAAGACACAGGAAGACGAATCCGCCAATGTGAGCACCCTAATCATTGGCAATTATTGATCAAAATTATTTGATATTCTTTGGTTTTTCAGATTTACAATAATTGATGACTCTCTGGTCTAATCAAAAACGTAATCTTGTCCCTCAATTGAATAATAAAATATACTTCACTAATTCTCTTCCCAATTACGTATTATCAAATGCTCCCACCATTGATTACTTGAGTCATGATTGGGTTGTAATTTCACATGAAATTGAAATAGCCGACAAGTAAGAGGTCTTAATCAAACAAAAGTATGAATGTGAACACTAACATGTACATGCCTCTCACCAATAACCTTCATATGAGTGGTGAACCTTGATCCTATAGACATATTAGAGGTGATAATCTTGAATATACTCCTACTAACGAAATTCAAAGACATAAAATCATCTTTGAAGTCGAGGCTCGACGTCACTTTTTACAAAGTTTAACTAGCTCTTATAGGACTACCTCTCGTGAAAAACACATAATGTTTGGGAATCAATCTCAACCTTCCTCCGAAAGCTAGGGGTCTACAACCTCTAGGTATTCTTCATCAAGCTTAATTACCACTCCCATTATATCTACGAGGTTGATTTACTCATCTTTTACTACTTATTAGTCAACCACCAACCCTGCAAAAGCCATTCAAAAATATGGTTTATTTCAATTTGAAGAGGATAGTAACAATACTCCTTAGCATGTGCAATATCCTCTAAACATGGCTCCAACCAATGCTCCTCTCCCTAAATTTAAGTTCCATTTACCGAAATTTTTAGCTGACGAGATTATCACTATGAATGAACATTTAATCACATTCTATAACACTTGCCACAACATTGGGGCAAATGACAATGACACATGTATGCGATGTTTTGTGAATTCCCTTCAAGGTAAAGTTTTTGTTGATTTCTTTGAATTGCCTCCCAAATCCTTCTCCACTTGGGAAGAGATTTGTTGTGGGTTCAAATCTACCGATGGGAAACCTAAAAATCCTATTGAGCTCTTATCTGATTATAACAATATTTCTTTTGCAAAAGGAGATAATATTGGATATTTTAATATCCGTTTTCCAAAATTGTATAATCAAATTCCTGAAATTATTCACACTCAGAATCAAGCAAAGATGATGCACTACTATAGTGCCTTGCCCACACCTTATCATCAATGGTTGGAAGAAAAGAATGCTACTAGCCTTGAGCCTACACTCCAAATTTGTCTAGAATACGAAGAACAACTTTGTAGGACTAGTGTTCTTTTAGAAGGTCAAACCAATCAATTTGATATGACATCCATCCTTTAGCTCATGCAAGACACGAGCAACATATTGATTTCATATGAAATAAAGGTTAATATGCAACCCCAACCAAAGCCCTCTTCCTTAACAAATGTTCACACTACTCAACAAGCATATCAACCAAACTCCTTGTCCTCCCTCTCATGGTGTAACTTCTGTGAAGAATACCATGATGAAAAAACTTGTCAAAATTGAATAAGCACGAGAGAAATGATCTTTTGCAAGGGACTTGATCCTACCATGGTAACTCTAAACTAGATTGATAATGAGCAAGTATTAGCTATCGAAAAAAGAGGTGACTTTAGAACCCAAAATTCTAGAAACCAAGCTTCTAAGAAACTAGAATATCCAAAATTTATAGATCCCTATTGGAAATACTAAGAGTGGGGGTGAATCAGTATTTATTTTACAATTGTTACTTTACCAGTTTAGATCACTTATAAACAAAACACAAAATGAAAAAATATAGAATAAATAATTTTATTAATCATAAATAACAAGGACTCCAATCCTCTTCTTTACAATAAATTAAGTACAATAATGTTTAGGGCTCCAACCCTAGATAAAGACATTGATCCTTAAATCCACCAGGCTCCAACTTGTACTCTTCCAAGCACCAACCTGGACTTCACGAGGCTCCAACCTCAAGGGCTTCAACCCTATCTTCCACAAGGCTCAAACCTTGTGTTCTTGAGGACTCCTATCCTCTAGGGCACCAACCCTCTTTTCTGGCACATGTTGCAACCTAGTATTTTTTAGGACACCTATCTTATAGGGCATCGACCCTATCAATCTGTTTCATCTCTTCAATGTAGGTTGAATGGTTCTTCAAGGCATCCCAAAACCTTATGCAACAAGCCTTGACAAAATCTTCAAATTAGCCTTCAAAAAATTCCCTCGCTTAGCTCATCAATGACAACTTTATGATTCTGAGAAGGTGCCTCCACAACTCTTCATGTCACCCAAACAATATTCTTCATGAGGACTTCAGTCATGGATTACAAGGTCAGCTAATGTCTTCAACAATGTCTTCATGATCTGCTTCTACAAGTGTTCTTCAAACTGTTCAAAAGGCTTTTTAACAAGGTCCACAAGACTTCTCTTCAGGTGGATTCAAAAAATAGCTTCAAATGACGCTTCAACAAGGGTTTTAGTATTATCTTCAAAAGTGCTCCAAAATATCCACAAAATCACTTTCAGGTCTCCTTCAAAGATTCTTCAAGATATGCAATAGGTCTTCAAGGTCTAGAATATGTAGTAGGTATTCCAATAAATTCTCCAACGCTTTCTCCCAACAAACTCTTCAACAAATTCTTCAATGGATTTTCAACATGAGCTCCAAAGGACTGCTTCAATATTTCAACCAAGGTTGTTGCAACAATTCCTCTTCAAATTATCCTCAACAAGATTTTCAATAGGTCAACAAGTCTTTGTCCAAACACAAGAAGTCCAAGGAGGGTTTCCAAACCAATAACATTTGCAAGATATTATTGTGCGTGTGCTTAAATCCCACTCCAAAACAAAGAAAACCGCTTCCAAAATTATCAACCTTCAAAATGTACTATATAGGTGTAAACAAAGTCTACCCATAGGTCTAAAATTTGTTCATTAGAGATACTTAATTTTGAAGTAGTTCTTAAATGTGCAAGGTAAAGGTCTGAATATTTTTGAAGGTGTAATAGCTATCCCACAAATTCTCAATGAGGTGTCACTCCACATATATGTACTAAAATTTTACAAAATTTCTATGTAATCTAAACTGCAAAAAAAAAAAAAAAATCTTCCATAGATTTGCAAATAGTGCCTCCAAATAGTTCACTAATCTGAATATAAATCACCATAGGTCTGCAATAATGATTGTATCTACAAGTCTTGAAGAACAAACTGTCAACCACTTTGTACTATGTCCTCAGTTCTGTAAGAAAACTATCTGAAATCTACAAAATATATCATTGTAAACAAACTCGGGAGGCTTCTTCTATAGGTTTGAATCCATACAAGTTGTAACCGAATATTTTTAGCCCTTATTCTCCTTAATTTCACGAGATGTGAACTTTACTTGTGCTCCTTGTACTTATTACCGATATTTTTCCAAAATGAATCAATAATCCTTGTATTTATATTATTTTAGGGTTGAAACGTCATTGTTTATGGAGGAGCTAACAATCATATCTTTAGTAGCTGACATATATTTAGGATATTATTTAACATTTTTTTTATCGGTCTGCCATGTGATTTGTGCATTACATATGTCTTCCATGTGAAAGATGGATCATATAAGACCTTTTCTACCATGTGAGTGTTGTATCCCATGAGTGATGTATTACACCATGCTGCATGTAATATACATTATGTTTTCCATGTATGGTCATAGGGAACATGTATGCCATGTTTGTACCCTATGTTTCCTGCATTATACATTATGTATATCTTGTATGGTCATAGGAAACATGTAAGCAATGTTTGTCTACCTTTAATCAAAGTCATTTGTTAATAATCAATTTTTGATATTGTTTTAAAACATATTCAGAGCCAATGATTATGTAGCCCATTCAAAGAATTAGGATTACTTAGTAAGAGTTTTTAATGGTGTTTTAATAGGAATAGGGTAATAAAAACAAGGTAGCATGAATAGAAATTAGGAAATATGGGATTGATAGAGCTATGGATTATTACAAGAGAGATGTCTTAGTTTTCATTTCTTGATGTGATCAACCAACTCCCCCAGCCTGCATAAACTCCCCTTTCTCTCATTTTTGCTTATGGAACCCAAGAATGATTATTTCTTTGTGATCAAGTGGAAGGAATCTTCAACAATGGTCCATCGAGTGTGTAGTGGGGAAAAAGATCATGTTATTCAATGGACTTTATCCCCCTGAGCTTGTTCATGCTATCATGGAAAGGAATGAAGTAGATCATGTCTTTATCCAACTTGTCTAACAAGATTTTCTGCACAATTTTTGAGAGACGATGCATCAAGAGATATATTTGTGTTTCAAAGCATGATTTTCCATGTGTGACTCGTCAAGGGTTTCCCAAGGCTCATTAAGGAAGCATATTGTAAGAATAGTCAATTTTTTACAAACTCCCCCTAACATTATGCATGGCCTTCTTGTTAATTGACAGAATCTCATCATCAAAACTTGAAGTATCATATATGACAAAGATGTATTCATGATATCAACAACATGGGTTGATGCCTTCATGAGTATCTAAGACACTTTTTGATTCGGTTTGCTTCCTTCTCCAAACTTGTATAACCTTCTTTTCTTTCCTGGTAGTCATGGTTTTATCTTGTTTAGGAACCCAAGTCAAGTTAAAATCATGATCCATATGTCCAATGTTATAGAATTTGAAGCATTCCATCTTGTTTAAACAATGTAAACTTTGAAACGGGAACTGATACTGTTACCCGTTCGTAGAGATAGCAAAAAAGTGACCTGATTTTGAAAAGGGGTGATGCATAACGAACATGTTTTTTTTAGAGCATAAGTTTTGGCACTTTAACTTTTTTATGTACATTACGTTTTAGAATCGTTTTAAAATGGTAGTGATTTTCATGCTGATTTAAAAAAGTGAGTATTTTGCATCACCCCCTTTTTTTAAAAGACCTGTTTTTTGGCTTTAAATTTTCTAATGTATAAAATGTAAATGATTATTTTGTAAATTTGATCATTTTTGAAGTGGTCGTTTTCTTCACATTTTCTTGTTTTTTATTTTAATTTTAACCTTTTTTTTTAGTGAGGTTTTTAATGTTTTTCATTTTTAAATTAGGAGGTCAATATTTAGAATTTTCGATATTCTACATATTTATACATCCTTAATTAATTTTTCAATCCACATGAAATAATTGTTTCTAAAAAACAATATTTTTTAACAATGGACATAAAAATAACCATTTTTAACATAAATATAACTAAAAAACTACACGATTTGATAATTTTTTGCTAGAATTTACATGTCAAAATCACAATTTTTATACGATAATTTTAACTAAAAATGGTAAAATAATAGCTTTTTTTATGAATTTCATATCAAAAAAATAATAATAATCACTTTTTTTTCAAAAAATAATGATTAGCTTAAAAATCAATGCGAAAATCACATATTACAAATATTGAACGTATAACAACCCTAATTGAGTGTTTATTCTTCTCATAAAATGTCAAAGTCAAAACATTGCAAAGCTTGATTTATAAGCATAACTTAAATTTAATCAAAAATCTCACGTAATCCAAACTTTTCGTCCTCTAGAGTTTCATCATTGTCTTCTTCCACAATATATTCTGTTTCATTTTGCTCATATTCCTCTTCTAATGGGTCTTTGATGTCTGCGAATCTCCCAATGTATGTCTTTCCAAACATTCCATGTAATGGTGGTTGGGGTTCCTTTGCCTTTTTTGCCACACGTGATTCACTAAAGTCCCCTTTCTTCAACCCAATTTCTTGCATTGCATCTGGCAGAAATTGAAGATCATTAATTCTTTGCTGAATGAAATTGCACTGTACTGGATCTTTTTCAATTGCAATGCAATTTCTTTCGTTTTGAAGGCAACATGCTAGTGTTGTACCTAATTATCAAGCACAAAAGAAATAATGAACTAAATTAGTACAATGACATATTAATTAAAAAATAACATATTGAAATTCAATTCCATATAATAAAACTTACCTGAGCCAGAAAATAAATCCAGAACCCAATCTCCTTCATCCGAACAAATGTCTATAAGGTAGTTAATCAATAATTGTGGTTTTTGATAAATGTTAACTATCTCTCCTTTTGCTTCTTTGTCTTCATACGTTAGTTTTCTCACAACAGCATCATAAGTCAGTATTTTGCTATGACTCTTTCCGTCTACCCGATTAAAAATCATAGACATATGGTTATCATCTTTTGCGAAACTATCAATATGAATGAACTCACAATCATTTATAAATTGTTGATCTTCATTGTTAAGAAGATTTGGCTTTTTCCTGTAACATGAAATAGTAAAAGTTCAATTAACTTGTACATAAATAAATTTTTCAACATTAATCAAATATACATTTTAAACGTCTTACCATGTAAGCTGCATCCTTGAATTTTTTTTCCCCTTGAAGCTTGACAATATCAATGCCAATTGTGTGTCTGAATGAAATGTCACAAATCTCCATAATGGTGATGACGTGACTTCTACAAAGCCCACAACCACTTTACTAAAAGCTTGCTAAGTATAAGGGTCACTATTATAGTCAATGTTTGGAATATTGAAACCATGGGGAATATCTGCAATGACTAGGGCATAATCCCTTTTAGGTATGAGTTTAACAATGTCTTCATAGTTGCCTTGTATTACTTGATATTGAATAGTGTCTAGCCCATTCCAAATGAAATGATTAAGACTTGGATCAAGTTGAACATTCTTAATACATTGCTTTTTTATTCTTTCGATCTTTATTTTTTCAATAAAGGTTTTGAAACTATCTGGCGCTCCATTATCATCCTTCCTCATCTTTTATAAAATAAACAAATATATGTGTAAGTTATAAATTAAAAATAGTACACAAGTGAATACAAATGAATGTATAAATCAATATACCTTTTTAAATGCAAGATAAAAAGCTTTTAATGTTGATGTAGAACTTGAATCTGGATAGTTGCGTACAACATCATCCCATCTATCTTCATTCAACAATCTAACCATTTGTTCTTGATTTTTCATATAAACTTTGTGACTGCATAGATAAAGTAACAAAAAGTTAATAAATGAAATGTATAACAAGTACTACCAAGAACAACATGTTTTAATTAAAAATATAATTATAATCTAGAAATAAATAAAAATAATTCAACAAACTTACTTTTGAAATTCTTCAGACATTTCCTCCAATGATAATTCCCCTGACCTCACACGAGATAATATTGTTTTTGACAATTTTATCATCTTTCACTCCTTGCATCTCCTCCAAGGTGTGATAGTCATATCGTCTGGAAGCTGCTTCATTTCAGGAGCTAATTTACTATTGCCACATATCAATGGCTTAGACTTTTTGACCTTCTAGTTTTTAATGGCAATGTCTTCCCACATGCTAAAATTCTCATCAATCAACTTCCAAACATCTCCAGTTCTAAATGCCAATTGGAAAATGTTATCAACACCTCTGAATAAATCACTATTTTTGTTTCCTTTTCCACCTTTTGAATTTGTTTTCTCTTCAATTTGATATCCTATTTCCATACAACATTCCTTTCGGAAATCTGCAGTAACATTTATCCTATCCCCACCACATTTTTCTTCAAATTCACTATGAATAAATCTAACCCTTTGGATGAAAGTCATAGACATCCTATATTCATTATCTGAATTATGATCCCATGCCACTAAATTTGCTTATGTATCTGATAAACCAGCGTAAATGATACATTTCATTGTTTCAAAACGTGGGTTATTAGGATATTCATCCATCAATTGTCTTTGAGCTTCTACAGAATGGTTCCCCCCAAGCACATAATAATTGTATTCAAAACATTTTGACTTATCAAATGCTTCTTTGTTGAGAAGTTGAAGTGGATCAACAAGAAGCACATAACTAACCACATGAGCATATGGATTGTACCTCATCAATGTCTTCAAGTTGTGAACATGCAAATGATGTGGCTTTCTAACTTGATATTGACATTGTCCTTCACTTCCTTTATAAGTTTGCCTGACATTAAGCTGAAATGTGCGACCACCATCAATTAAGCTTCTCTTTATCAAATTCTCTCGAATGACATTTTGTTTTGTTTTGACAATGCCATCCTCTAAATCAGCTCCTGGTGTAATGATTTCTCTGCTTTCTTTTGAAGTTTCACTAGGTTCTTGACTGCTGGTAATGACTGCTTCAAAATTTTCAACGTTACTTTTCTTGGTCATAACATTCCCAACAGATTTATTCTTGGGCATTGTTACTTTTGGTTTTTTATGGCTCTTCTCAGTTCCAATGTCATCTTCAGTAATGACAACATATGCTTCACTGTCAATTTCAACTTCATCGTTCTCAAAGGTAACTTGTTTACCCTTGCTAGATTTATCCACCAGAGGCCTTTTTTTTTCTGATTCTTTGGATGTAGTTTTGTAGCATCATCAATTACTACATTTTGCCTATTTTCCATATCTTCTTCTGACACTGAGTAAAAATTGCTGACAACTTTCATGATATCATGCTCTATGAAATGAATGCCTCCCAACCTAATTGAACAACTTTCAACAAAATTCTCCCAAACAAAATATCATATGTCAATAAAAAACAAAGCTAAAAAATATAGCGAGACACTTTCAAGAACGCAAAATACAAATATAAATAACAATACTTACGATGTTTTGTGTCATCTCGTTTACAATTTGTTTACACAACTTTGCAGATACCTCTCTCGTGTCATACAATGAATATGATAGTCGGTATTTAATCATTTCATGTGACTTGGGAGCCTTTGTAAGTATGTAAACAACTTCAGTGTCCGGTACCGAACACATATCTATGACTCTTCCCATCACCTCAAAAATTCCATTATCATTCTGTATATCAATATATAGATATATATTCACATTTGTCCTTTCTTTTTCTTTCACATACTAGATTCTTGATGGAAATTTCACTTCTTTTGAATTCTTCCAGTCTGAAATCATCTTCTTATCACTTGAAAGATTGTAGTCATGAGCTCAAGTGGAGTTCGTTCACCCAATGTTTCTGAAGATGCACCTTTAAGAGTCTTTGGTCCAGAAAGAGATTCACTGAAATTCTCTTGATGCTATTTTCCCTAAAAAATAGAAACATATAAATCATTAAATAATAAAAACATATTAACTTAAATTAACAACGAAAATATATCAAAAATTTTTATTTGTATGATCAACAATTGCCCCCCCAACCCGCCCCTCACATTCCAAAAGGGCATGCATTAACATTCTAGTGTAAAAAGGGTAAATCACGAATAAAAACATTTCAAAATTAACAATACATATATTTAATATATATATATATATATATAGATATATTTATATGAAATGTCAATTTTTTTTAATAAGTACAAAAAATATATGTAATGGCGCCTCACCCCAACCCCTCAGCGCCCCAGGCGCGCCCACCCAGGCCCCCCTGCGGGCGCCCACGCAGCCCCCCCAGCCGGTGCCCCTGCGGCCCAACCCTCCCACCACACCCTCGGGCGCCCTCACCCACCCCCCCCCCCGCCTGGGCGCCCTCACAACCCCATGCGCCCCAACCCTCCCAAACCCCCCCCCCTGCCCAGCCCGGGCGCCCTCACCCGCCACCTCGCCCGAGCGCCCTCGCAACCCCCCTCGGCCGGCGGGGGTGCCTTACCCACTCGCTCACCCAACCCTCGCAAAACCCCCCCCCCCCCCCGCCGGGGCCCACACACCCCCCGCGCCCCAACCCTCTCAACCACCCCCCCAGCCCAGGCACCCTCACCCGCCCCCGGCTCCGGCACCCTTACCCGCCCCCCCCCCAGGCGCCCTCACCCATCGTCACCACACCCGGCCCGGGGCGCCCTCACCGGCCTCACCCGCCGGGCGCCCTCACCTGCCCGCCCGCCTGCCTCAACCACGCCCCACCCGGCCAGGGCGCCCTCACCCGCCTCACCCGCCCGGGCGCCCTCGCCCGCCCCCGGTGCCCTCTCCCTCCCTCCCGCCCCCCGGCGCCCTCGCCCTCCCGCCCGCCTGCCCGGCGCCCTCCCCGCTCGCCCGCCCGCCTGGCACCCTCGCCCGCCCGCCTCACCCGATTGGGCGCCCTCACCTGCCCAGGCACCCTGACCCGCCCCCGCCTGCCCACCCGCTCGCCCGCCCAGCGCCCTCGCCCACCCGCCCGCCCGCCCGGCGCCCTCACTCGCCGTCCGCTCGGCGCCCTAACCCACCTGCCTCCCCGCCCGGCACCCTCACTCACCGCCCTCCAGGTAGCCTGACCCACCCTCCCTCGGTTGCGCCACATGGGTCGCCCCCGCCCAGCAGGCGACAGGCGGCCAGGCGGGGGCGAGGGCCGCCTGTGTGGCGCGGCCGAGGGAGGGTGGGTCAGGCCGTCGGGGAGGGCGGGCGGGTGAGGGCGCCCGGGTGGGGAGGCAGGTGGGTCAGGGCACCAAGCGGGCGGGCGAGCGGGGCGGGCCGGCGGGTGAGGGCGCCGGGCGGGCGGGCGGGTGAGGGCGTCGGGCGGGCAGGTGAGGGCGCCGGGTGGGCGGGCGGGTGAGCGGGCAGGCGGGGGAGGGTGCTGGGCGGGTGAGCGGGCGGGCGAGGGCGCCGGGCGGGCGGGCAGGCGGGTGGGGGGTGGGCGGGTCAGGCGGGTGGGTGGGCGGTCGGGTGAGGATGCCGGGCAGGTGAGGCAGGTGAGGCAGGTGAGGATGCTGGGTGGGCGGGCGGGTTGGGCAGGCAGGCGGGCGAGTGAGGGCGGGTGAGGGCGCCCGGGCCAGGTGGGGGCGCGGTTGAGGCAGGCGGGCAGGGAGGTGAGGGCGCCCGGGCGGGTGAGTCGGGTGAGGGCACCTGGGTCGGGTGGGGGGCGGTTGAGGGTGGGTGAGGGCGCCCGGGTGGGGGGGCGGGTGAGGGCGCCCGGGCCGGGTGGGGTGGCGGGGTGAGGATGGGTGAGGGCGCCGAGGCCGGGGGCGGGTGAGGGCACCGGGGCGGGGGGCGAATGAGGGTGCCTGGGCCAGGGGGGTGGTTGAGAGGGTTGGTGCGCAGGGGGTTGTGTGGGCGCCCGGGTGGGGGGGGTTAGCATGGCGCCCGGGCGGCAGGGGGGGGGTAGGGAGGGTTGGGGCACGGGGGGTTGTGAGGGCGCCCGGGCTAGGTAAGGGGAAGGGTGAGGGCGCTCGGGTGGGCAGTGGGTTGGGTTGGTAGGGATTAAGGGGGCAGGGGAGCGGGGTGTGGGTGAGGTAATGAGGGTGTCGGGAAGGGGGTTGGAGGTAGGGGATGAGTCGGGCTGGGGCGCCCACCCTAACAGCTCAGCCGCCCGCCGCGGGGATTGGGCGATTCTGAGAGAACCGCCCAACCCCACAACAGGAGAGCGAGCTGCTGGGCCGCCCCCACACCCCCTATCCCCCCCCACGCCCTCACACCCCGCCCGCTCGCTCGACCTCCCCACCCCCATGACACCATGGCAGTCCACCCACGAGTATTGGGCGATTGAGTTTGATCGGGCCCACCATGCTTACAATGGATGTAATTGTTATTTTGGCTCAGAAAAGTTATTAATTAAAAAAAAATATATATATATATATATATATATATATATATATCTTTGAGGACAAAAATTTAACTTACCTTTCAATTGTGAAAATTTTCGTTGAATATGTTGTTGATAGCGATGTAGCTGCTCCACGAATTCACGAGTCTTTCAACATTTTTCAGAAAGCTTGGATGTGATGTGAGTAATAGTGATAATGAAATTTTAATATATTAGTGAAATTACGGAGATGTTTTACCGTATGGTTAATGTGGGATAATTTGTTTTAAAATATTATAAAGCGAATATTGTAAAATTGTTTTACAATGGGTTGAATGTGGGATAATTTGTTTTAGAATATATTATAAAAATCTAAAAAATAAAAATTCAATTGTTTGGTAAATATTATATACTTTAACTATTAAAATAATTAATGTAGAAGTTGTAGTTTACAATTTTAATTTTAATGATTTATTTCATAAAAAAAAAATAGTTTACATGTTTCAATAAATTGTAGAACAAAATAATGAAGGTAAATAAATCTAACAAACTTTTTGGAGGGAAATATTTTGGTGAAAATTTTTGGAGGGAAATATTTTCGCGAAACTTTTTGGAGGGAAAATTTCATTCTTTAAGCTATATAATATCTTTAGGGGACTCTCCATTTGTATCATTCAACATCTTCTATTTGAAAGGTATGGATTGTTCTGATAGTGAAGTTTCGATTTATACACCATCAACATCTTCATCGCATAAAAACTCTATTCATATCGATGAATATAGCAGGAATTCTTCCACTATGAATAGAAAGTCAAATCTTCCACTTAGTCCTGATTCTAAGGACTATGAGAGCAACACTAATGAAATAGGGGATGAAGAATTTCAAATAAATAAAGAGTCACAGATTCCACTTAGTCCTAATTCTGAGGACTATGAAAGCTGTAGTGATGAAGAGCATGATGGTGAAGTTCAAAAGAACGGAGTGTCACGATGTCCACTTAGTCCTAATTCTGAGGACTATGAGAGCAGCAGTTTTGAAGAGCATGATGGTGAAGTTCAAAAGAACGGAGTGTCACGGTGTCCACTTAGTCCTAATTCTGAGGACTATGAGAGCAGCAGTTTTGAAGAGCATGATGGCAAATTTCAAAAGAATGGAGTGTCACAGTGTCCACTTAGTCCTAATTCTAAGGACTATGAGAGCAGTAGTGATGAAGAGCGTGATAACAATTTTCAAAAGAATGAAGTGTCAAAGTGTCCACTTAGTCCAGATGCTAAGGACTATGAGAGCAGTAGTGATGAAAAGCATGATAACGATTTTCAAAAGAATGGAGTGTCAAAGTGTCCACTTAGTCCTAATTCTAAGGACAGTGAGAGCAGTAGTGATGAAAAGCATGATGTTGAAATTCAAAAGTATGGAGTGTCACGGTGTCCAGTTAGTCCTAATTCTAAGGACTATGAGAGCAACAGTGATGAAGAGTCGGATCATGAATTTCAAAAGATTGGAGTGTCACAGTGTCCACTCAGTCCTAATTCTCTGGACTATGAGAGCAATAGTTATGAAGAGCGTGATGATGAATTTCAAAAGAATGGAGTGTCACTGTGTCCTCTTAGTCCTAATTCTAAGGAATATGAGAGCAGCAGTGATGAAGGACAGGATGATGCACTTAGTCCTAATTGAAATGAGTATAAAGGTAGCAGTGACAAAGGACAGGATGTAGCATCTTCAATAAGTAAACAGTCACATTTTCGACGTAGTCTTAATTCTATGGACTATGAGAGTAGCATTGACAATGCACATGAGGAAGAATATCCATTAAACATCGAGTCAGATTTTCCATTCAGTCGAATTCTAAGGACTACAACAGTAGCACTGAAGAAGCAGAAGATGAAGAATATCCTCCAAGTCAATATTTGAAAAGCAGAGCTGATCATAGTGTGGATAACATTCCTCTTAATGATGATGAAAAGCCTTATACAAATGATGATCCAACGATGGAGATGTTGCCAAGAAATATTGTATTGAAGAGTAGGAGCAGACCTTTTCGTATCAATGCAAGTTGTTCTAGTTATACAAGGGGTAGAGCAGAATATCTGACGAGAAGAAGTTCTATCAGTGCTCTCATTTCAAGTGAATGTTGCCAAAAAGATTGTTTGAAACATATGGATTTCAAATTTTCTGTTAGGCCCCTATACTACTAGTGTAACCCCTTATTGTTATTAGTACAACCCACTTATTATATTGATGTACCCATGTAGCACCCATATTGTTACTATTGTGCCACATAGAAGCCAACTATTGTTATTATTGTGCCCTTACATTATTATTGTTATGTCGGCTCTGATTATGTTATGACCCCTTAGACTCATATATATATAAAGGAGGTCTTTTCATTTGTATCATCCAAGAATTGTTCATTTATGTAATGTAAAGGAGGTTGCCCCCTCGAAGAGGCTAAATTCTAAGGCGTTGATCTATCTTTTCTATCTTTTCTTGACCTGGTTTCATAACATTTGGTATCAGAGCTTTGGATTCTAGGGTTTCGCTGCTCCAAACAAATCATCGTGGAATTTTCGCTATAACTTTTTTTCTGTGATGTTTCAGAAGTCGCAAAAAAAAACCCATTTGAGAAGAAATCATGCTAAACCTTGGGTCCAAATTTCAGAGCTTTTTGCACGATATTTGCGGAGATATGATCTAAGGAATTTGGTCTTTTTGCAGACTCCTGAATTACATTCAAAACAGGTGACCTGGGAAAAATCGTCGTAGCTTTCTCTCTGGGGATCGGATTGAAATTTCGTAAGAAGTTACAGAAAGAGGACGGACTGTAGTTTCTTGTGTGCATGTTTCAGATCCAAAGGTTGAAACAGTGACTCGTGGCACATCGTACAAGTTTTCTCTACTGAACTAGTCTAGAAGCAAGTCACTGTGGGAGATTTCACATAACTCTTCCTTGGAGAATCCAATTTGGGTCAGACTTGTGGCATTGGAAAGAGCACACAAAGGGCTATTACAGGTTGCAATTTCAGAACTTAAATATCCAAAAGTACAGAGTTACAGTCGTTTCAAGATCGAGCTCCTAAAATCAAGAAAAAGCAAGATGAGGAAGTTTGATGGCAAGGATCCGGTAAATTGGATACTTCAGATGGAGCAATATTTTGACCTACATGGTGTACCACTGTTACAAAAGGTATGTATTGCATCTTCATATTTAGAACCGGATCAATTTTTATGGTATGAAGGGTTTTGTTCTCGTAAAAAACTTGTTACGTGGTCAATTTTCACCGAGGAAACGATAGCACATTATGAGGATACAAAGAGCAACACCTTTTTTAAAGCAACACCACAACAATTGGAAAGAGTAAAAGGGCTTTGTGACATAGTGGAAAGAAAAATTATGGAAACCAAGAAGCATACCCCTCACAACTATAAAGGTGGAAGTGTTGTTTCTCCTAGCCTTCCACAACCTACAAGGGTTACACCACAACAATTGGAAGAAAAGAGAGAAAAAGGGCTTTGTTACAATTGTGATAGCAAATGCACTAAAGGTCATAAGTGTGCTGAGAGGAAAATTATTTTACATAGAATATGAAGATGAGGAAGAAAAGGATCAAGAAACATCAAAAGAAGAAGATATACGCCAGGGCCCCACCCCAAAGAAAGAAGAAATGAATCGGACCATATCTTGTAAGGCATTGGCAAGAATTACCAATCCTCAAACTCTCAAGATAGAAGGACATATCAAGAAGAAAAAGGTGCAAGAAGTGAAAGATCACATTGAGAAAGAAGAAATGAACCCAACCATATCTTTTAATTCATTGGTCGAAATTACCACTCCTCAAACTATCAAGATAGAAGGACATATCAAGAAGAAAAAGGTGAAAGAAGTGAAAGATAACATCGAGAAAGAAGAAATGAATCCACTATATCTTGTAATTCATTGGTCGAAATTACCACTCCTCAAACTATCAAGATAGAAGGACATATCAAGAAGAAAAATGTTCAAGAAGTGAAAGATCGCATCGAGCATCAAGAAATGAATCCGACCATATCTTGTAAAGGATTGGAAGAAATTACCACTCCTCAAAATCTAGAGATAGAAGGATATATCAAGAAGAAAAAGGTTCAAGCAGAGAAAGATCACATCGAGCATCAACAACAAGTTCTCCAACTTTTAAAGGATAACACCACTTCAGTGCAAAATCAAATGAAACAACAGGTAGATCAACATCATAGTGAAAAATGTTTTGATGTAGGTGATTGGGTATTTTTACTGCTACATCTCAAGCAAGCTATTTATGAGAAGGAAATGTTGGCAATACTACATGCACTTAAAAAATGGTGACCTTACCGAATGGGAAGACTCTTCAAGGATGAGGATGTGGAAGCATTGTTTTGTGCTATTTTTATTATCCAACTAGATTGGATAAATGAAGCAAGGGATGAATCGAAGAAGGACGAAGAAGTATGGCCATTTATTCAAAAGTTGCAAAATATCCCAATTCAAACAATATTGCCAGAAATTGAAGAAGAAGGAAAAATCATATTGGAACTTGGAGTAGTCATAGAAACAAGAACCCGACAGCTACGAAATCGATCAATTTCAGAGTATCTCATCAAGTGGAAGAACTTACCCGCTGAATATTCCACATGGGAGGACAAGAATTTTATACAGAAGCATCAAGAACTACTCAAGCGTTGAGGACAATGCTTTTTGAAGGAAAGGGGCATGTTAGGCCCCTATACTACTAGTGTAACCCCTTATTGTTATTAGTACAACCCACTTATTATATCGATGTACCCATGTAGTGCCCATATTGTTACTATTGTGCCACATAGAAGCCCACTATTGTTATTATTGTGCCCTTACATTATTATTGTTATGTCGGCTCTGATTATGTTATGACCCCTTAGACTCCTATATATAGAAATGAGGTCTTTTCATTTGTATCACCCAAGAATTGTTCATTTATGTAATGTAAAGGAGGTTGCCCCCTCGAAGAGGCTGAATTATAAGGCGTTGATCTATCTTTTCTATCTTTTCTTGAGCTGGTTTCATAACATTTGCATTAGAAGGAAGGAAGAGATATTTGTCAATGAATAAAAGCATGCAAAATTCATATTTAGTTGGGTGCATGCAATCTACATTGTCAGGTTATGATTATCATATTGGGACTTTATTTATCTGTAGAAAAGGTTTCAAAATGTTTCATTCCATTGGGAATTTTCGTCTCTCGAGAATTCAAGAAAATTTGGAAAAGGATCCCACATTTTATTCAGAAGTACATCATAAAAGACAGTTTGGGCCATTATCAAATATTGCAATGTCATGGATGAAAGATTTCTTTTCAAAGCATGGAGAGTGTATGCCAAATAGAGAGACAATACATATTCCAGATAATTTTTCAAGACGAGAAATCTACAACTTATACAAAGAATATGCAAAAGGTGCCGAGGGACATGGCCAGTTTATTACATATCAATATTTTGTGAAGGTATGGAAGAAAGAATTCAACAATGTTCATATTCCTAAGAAGACAAGGATGGGGATTTGCAGTACATGTGCTTCTCTTAAATCAAAAAGGGACAAATGCGAAGGCTCAGAAAGAGGTAAACGTTCATAACTTTAACTTTTAAAATTGTATAGTCATCAACTATGAAAACATATTTCTTAATGAATTGCTTTTATGTTGTGTAGATTTGTCAGGCTAGGCAGTAACTCCATTAGGCAGAAAAGATGACTCGATTTATTACATTAGGTAGCTATTGTTATATACAAGAATGTGACTGCCCAGTTCATCTTCTGATGACTGTTCACATTCCAGATTCACCCAACCGCAGAGGATTAGGTGTCAACATTCCCCCCCTTAATATGAAGGGATGTTGGTGAGTCCAAGCATAATTCTGAATCTTTCAAGATTTTTTCTTCCAAGCGCTTTGGTGAAGATGTCTGCAATTTGCTCATTTGTGGAACAATGATGGAGATGGATTGTTTTGGCCTCAACATGATGTCGAATCAGATGATATTTAGTATTGATGTGATTTGTAAGATCATGGAACTTTTGGTTCTTGGCCAACTTTATTGCAGAGGTGTTGTCAATCATGAGTGGAGTTGATTGTACTTGTTTTACCTGCAAATCTTCAAGAATTTTCCTGAGCCACACAATTTCTTTCGTTGCTTTAGCCGCTGCCACGTATTTTGCTTCTGTTGTGGAATCTGCTGGAACTGATTATTTGCGTGATCTCCAAGAGACAGCTCCTGATCCAAGACTCATAGCATATCCTGAAGTAGATACCCCAGTTTCTTTGTCTCCATCGAAGTCTGAATCAGAGTATCCAATCAAGCTGAAGTCGTCCACCTGTGTATACTTGATTCCAAGGTCTTGAGTTCCCTTCAAGTACCTTAGAACTCTTTTTGTAGCAGACCAATGTCCCTCACAAGGCTTTTTCATAAACCTGGAGAGGATTCCAACAGCGAATGAAATGTTTGGTTTGGTAGTAGTGAGCAAGGATAATTTTAGGGGCGAATGTTCGCCCTTTGGCGAAATTAAGGGGTTTTAAATTTTTAGTGGGCGAATATTTTGTATCATAGTACATTTTTACAAATCACCTCAAATAGCCCACCTTATTTTAAGGGAGAGGGTAAAAAAGGTAAATTTAGCCCTTGAAATTAGAACTTACAACCTTCCATTCGCCCATTTTCAAGAATAGGTTTTATTTAAGTGAATCCATTCGCCCATTTTCAAGAATAGGTTTTATTTAAGTGAATCCTATGGGCCAAATACCATATTTATAAAAGAGGTATGGTAAATTAATAAAAATATAAATAAATGAGAGGTATGGTAAATAAATAAAACATTTTTTATATTTATTCCATAAGTCACCTTATATACATGTAAGGGTGTAAACAAATAAAAATATAAGTAAAGTGGAGGTATGGTAAATAAATAAAACGTCTTTTTATACTTACTCAAAAGGTATGGTAAATAAATAAAAATATAAATAAACTATACGTATCGTAAATAAATAAAACCTCTTTTTATATTTAGTCCATAACCCTTGTTCTATTTATGAAGGCTCAAGAAAGAGGTTTTATTTAAGTGAATCCTATGGGCCAAATACCATATTTGTAAAAGAGGTATGGTAAATTAATAAAAATATAAATAAACGAGAGGTATGGTAAACAAATAAAACATTTTTTTATATTTACTCCATAAGTCACCTTATATTTACGAACACTCAAAAAATGGGTTATATTTAGGTGAAACCTATGGCCAAAATACTATGGGACAAATACCATGGACTAGATTGTTATTAATACCATGCAAAAAACCATTATTAACCCTAATATTAGAATTAATAAAAATAAAAATGGCACATGGTATTGACCCATGGTATTCACCAAAATGGCACATGGTATTGACCCATGGTATTCACCAAAATGGCACATGGTATTGACCCATGGTATTCACCAAAATGGCACATGGTATTGACCCATGGTATTCACCTGGAATGTAGCCTATTTAAATGGGGGAATTAAACCAGCATGTAGCCTATGCTAAGATTCACTAGGACTTTACAAAGATTTATTATTTAGTGAAAGACTTGCCAAGATCTTACAAGATTTTATAATTGAGTAAAATATTCACCATGCCTGGTGAGAGATTCGCCAAAAAAATTATATATACATATTATATTATTGATAAAATCGCCTTCCATTTTTCCTATATACCATGGAGATTCGCCCATTTATTATATTTATAAATTTAGGGGGGGTTCTTAAAATTTTCCCTGGTAGTGAGGTAGATGATACTTCCTACAAGCTGTCTATACTTTGTTGCATCCTCAAATTCCTTTCCTTCAATAGATGTGAGCTTTAAGTTTTGTTCCATTGGAGTAGAAAGAGGATTGCACTCTGTCATGCCAAATCTGTTTAACAAATCTCCAATGTATTTCTTTTGAGAAAGAAATATGGATTTTGGATGTTGGGTTACTTCAATGCCAAGATAGTAATGAACATAGCCCAAATCAGTCATTTCAAAACTTTTCCCCAATTCCTTCTTTATGGATGCAATGTAGCTTTCATTGTTCCTTGTCATTAAAAGATCATCTACATATACCACAAGATATACAACTGTTTTGCCAACTTTCTTGACAAATAAAGTTGCATCATCAAGATCAAAATGATTGAAGTTGAGTTTCAGAAGATGCTCAGTTAGTTTTTCATACCAGGCTCGCAGTGCTTGTTTGAGGACATACAAGGACTTCACAAGTTTGCATACTTTTTGTTCATGTCCTTTCACAGCAAATCCTTCAGGCTGGGACATAAAAACATTCTCTTTTAGGTCTCCATTCAAGAAGGCAGTTTTTACATCCATTTGATGGACTTTCCAACCCTTCTGAGATGCTAGTGCAAAGAGTGTCCAAATGGTGGCCCATTTTGATGTGGGGGAAAAAGTTTCCTCATAATCGATCGACCCCTTCCTTCTGTGCAAAACCTTTTGCCACAAGCCTAGCTTTGTGCTTGTCAAGTGAGTCGTCAGCTTTGTACTTGTTCTTGTAGACCCACTTGCAGCCAATTGGTTTGGTTCCAAATGGAGGATCAACCAGCTTCCAAGTGTCGTTCTTTATGAGGGCATCATACTCCTTTTGCATCGCTTCTTTCCATTCATCATGAGAAGCTGCTTCTTTGAAGGAAGTTGGTTCAAAAGCTATAGACAAGTTCAATTCACAATCATAAGAAACATCCATATCAACTGGTGAATTAGAGTCATCTACATCACCTCCATTTTGTCGGTTTGAATTTCTGGTTCCTGTTTTTCCAATTTCATCAGGATGAACACTTTCAAGTGTCTTTTTCAGCCACTTTGGGGGACCTTTCTGAGATGGTCCGGGATGCTCTGTTGATTGAGTTGGGACTGAATCAAGATTGAGTCTCCCAATTCTATCAATTACATCACTTAAATCATCATCCGTTGTTGGAATTTCATGCAGGGGAGATTGTTCTTCAGAAGAAGATTCCACATGTTGATCTAGTAAAGGAATCCCCCCTTCAAGATGTGGAATCTGATTATCAAATTCTTGAAATGATTTCATTTTTTTGAATCTATCCAAGCGATCAAGTTGCTGCTCAACAACATTTTCAAATTTGGATGATTCAAGAAAAATGACATCTCTAGATACAACAAATTTTTTATTTGCTTCATCATAGAGGCGGTATGCTTTGGAGGTGTTTGAATACCCCAGGAAGATACACTTACGACTTCTAGCACCAAGTTTGTTTCTATGTACCTTTGGTATCAAAGCATAACAGGTGGAACCAAAGATCCTGAGATGTTTTACCGAAGGAACATGTCCATACCACAATTCATAAGGAGTCTTGTTTCTTATAACATTAGATGGACATCTATTCTTTATATATGCAGCACATAGAACAGCATCAGCCCAAAACATTATCTTTACATTTTTGAAGAAAAGCATGGATCGTACCATATTCAAGATTGTTCTATTCATTCTTTCAGCTACACCATTCTGTTGGGGATTATAAGGCACAGTTGTTTGATGTTTGATCCCATGTTGGCGAAGATAGTTTTCAAATTCATTTGATGTATATTCTTTTCCATTATCAGTGCGAATAGACCCAATATGAGATTGTGCATCATTTTCAATCCATTTATGAAAATTCTTGAATGTTTGAAAAGCATCAGATTTGTCCTTCAATAAATAAACCCAACACATTCTGGTGTAATCATCAATAAATGTCATGATATATTTATTTCCATTTGCAGAAGGAACAGGCATTGGACCACATAAATCTGAATGAATGAGTTCAAGCTTCCTATGTTCTCTTGAATGTGAATCATGAAAAGATTGTTTTCTATGCTTTCCTAGAATGCAAGCATCACATTGCTTATGTTTCCTAGGAATTGTAGGCAAACCAGCAACACCATTTTTCTTCAATAAGCGGAGACTGTCATAGTTTAAATGTCCAAATCTAGCATGCCATAATAAACTTGATGGAAGTGTACCTTCTTCATGATGAGAAATATATGAGAAATGTTGTGCATGAGCAGAGGTTCCTTGCAGTTTGAGAAGCCTTTCTTCTTCTATTCCCCTCATGACAAGTGAGTGGTCAGATGCTTTTCTTACCCCAAGCTTGCCATCAAACATATGAATGAAGTGACCTTGCTGGCAGATGTGGACCAAGGATAGCAAGTTTCTCTTGAGCTGTGGGAGATATAGAACATGATCCAGAAGAAAGTCTGGAACACCAGGCAGTTTAAGCCTGATTATGCCAAGCCCTGATGGCTTGATTTTTGACTGATCTGCAAAGAATACTGCTCCATCAACATTGTCAGTGAAATCTTCAAAAAAATATTTTCTATGAGTCATGTGATAGGTTGCTCCTGAATCAAGCAACCAATCATTTTTCGAAGAAGCAAGTGAAGCATTAAAAAAATCTTCATTTACTCCAATGTTACATTGTGCCTCAATATACTGAGCGGATTCAGGTGCTTTACCTTGATATGTATCATCAATTTTACCTTTCTGTCGGTTTCTTTTCTGCTCAATTTTGTCCCATGGTAGCTTGCATGTAGAGGCATCATGTGATCCATTTCTTTTGCAGTGAATGCAGTGTAAGTCTGCCTTTTCTCCTTGAGAATGTTTGCCCCCCCTATCTCTGAAATATCTTCCTCTTCCTCTTCGTCCACCTCTTCCTCTTGTAGAATCTTGAGCAAGATGCTTTTCTTTATGGGCAAGGCACACAGTCTCTTCAGAAGATTCAGGGGCTGTCTTCTTTCCAAAGGCTTTCTCTCTTTCAGCAAACTTTTTCACAAGAGAGTAAAAGGTTATATCTTTAAGATTTCCAATTGCTTGTAAAGACTCAAGATAATTGGAGTAGGTAGGATAGAGTGCCTTGAGAAAAGCAATAAGAGGGATATCCAGCTCAACCTTAGTGGAATTGATATCATGCATTATAGACTTTACTTCAGATGCAAGAGCAAGAGGATCATTATTTTTCAATTCAAGAGTGAAGAGTTTAATCATGAGCTGAACAACTTCAAGTGCAGAATGTGAGTCATAGAGTTCTTTCAGCTTTTGTAAGGCTTCAAAGGCAGTTGAATATGACGAAATATGGCGACTCACCTCTTCATTTACAGATGCTGCGATTAATGCATAAGCTTTGCTGCTCTTGTTTTCCCAAATGACGAGCTCTTTGTCTGAGGTAGGCCGTACTGGGTCTTTGTTTCCTTCTCTGACACATACTCCTTTCCACAACTCATTAAAGATGAGGGTGTGTTTTATCATCCGGGACCATTCAGGATAGTTCTCCTTGCCAGTGAGAACTATCCCTACCATGGAGATGATTGAATGCATTCTATAAGAGGAAAAAAAAAACTTCTGCTAATAGAAAAACAATATATATGTTATACCTTCCACTTCTCAACCATATAACATATCACCATAAAAATAAATTTTCATTCCACGCTCACTGCACCAATGTTTTCATGTAAAAAAAATATCGGACCAATGCTTTTCATGAATTCATCCCAAATTCAACATGCCATTGCATATACTATTTAATGCACATAATAAAACCTTTGCATTCCTTGATCAGTGTAAATTACACAGAACTCAATGTGGTGCACATGGGTAAATTCTCTGTTTAATATGCAATGCACAAAGTGGGCAGCATTCACTATATATATGCAGCTTTCCAACAAAGATAAGTTTACATCTTTTTACAATAAAAAACGTAGCAACATCGTAATACCATGAGCACACGGCGCATCTGACATTCCTCAACAAAACCTCTCCTTTCCAGAGGCCTGAACCCTTGAATATATCTTAACTCTGTCTAAATCTATTTCTTTTGCAGCGAGTCATTGTTGAGAGCCTCGTTCTAAACCATAAAAATACGTGGGGAGCTTCAATACGTGGGCCGGTGGATTCGAACCGGCGACTAAGATGGTGGATTCAAACCGGCGACGAAGATGACACGCATTTGAGACAAAAAATTTTATATCTAAAGGAAACACAAGATGCTGCGATTTGTCATAAGCTATAAACGTTTAGGAAGATGCTGCGATTTGTCATAAGCTATGTTGCGATTTGTCATAGGTTTTTACATTCAAGACGTTACAGGAGGTCGCGGTGTTGAGCCCCACGGTGGTTTCCAAAGCTCCAGGTAAACAAAACTATGATAAAAAGAGACGAGAAGTGTTGAAGCTCTAGGCGAACTATGAGAAAGACGTTGCTAGAGCAACCTATCTCCCAGGATTATTCACCATTAAGAAAAAGAACAAAACAGTTTCTGAGGAAGTCGAACACAGCAACCGCAGAGGTGAAGTGATCAAACAGAAAAGCTTCATGGAGAAGCAGCAAAGAATGCTGGAGTGGCACCGGTACAATTACCGACCTCCATCGCATTCCATACCATTGTCAGAAATGTAAAGACAGGCTCAGGCTCATTCAGATGGTGGATGTGGGGAATTGCAGCAGCAGCCACTAAGGTAGCAGCATGATAGCTGTGTAAAGAGTGAATAATTTGAACCTGGGCTGCAAACTGACAACGAAAATATATCTACAGTGTAAATGTCAGAACAGTAAGGGCAACGCTAGATATGACAGTGTTTCAGAAGAGCAGGGCGCAGGTTACGTAGCAGTAGGGCAGCGTACTGTATGGTGCGGGTAATGGAATATGGAGCAGAGCGCAGGTATAGCACAGGGATGGCAGAAAGAATGCAGGTAATAAGTGGCTGAATTACATGGGGAGCAGTGGAGCAGACCAGGAGTTACAAAGACACAAAGGCTAAAAAAAGGAGCTGGCTCTGATACCATGTCAGGCCAGGCAGTAACTCCATTAGGTAGAAAAGATGATTCGATTTATTACATTAGGTAGCTATTGTTATATACAAGAATGTGATTGCTCAGTTCATCTTCTGATGACTGTTTACATTCCAGATTCACCAAACCGCAGAGGATTAGGTGTCAACAAGATTTAATTGTCAAAGAACTTCAGGAGCATCGTGAACAACAAACAAACGAAAGGAAGAAGTTGTACAAGCATCGAAAGAAGTGTTATGATAATCTGAATAAATATTTGGGTTTGATAATTGATGGTATGGACCAGAAGAAAACACTTTTACCACATTTTGTTCGCACACCCAAAATTTTACAGGAGGAAAATTTTATACAGTTTCACTTGGTTGGTTGTATGGTCTTCAATGGGAAAATGTTGCCAAGGGTGTACTTCACAGCTCCAAATATTCATAATGATGCAAATCTGACCATAACCATAATTCATGATGTGATTTCTCATTGGTCTGGTAATCTTCCTGAAGTTTTGTATCTACAATTGGACAACACTTGCCGTGAAAACAAAAATCAGGTTGTTTTTGGATATCTAAACATGCTTGTTGAATTGAGAATTTTTCAAAAGGTAAAGGTTGGTTTCCTTCTTGTTGGGCACACTCATGACCATATTGATCAAATGTTCAGTCGTTTTTTAGTCACATTGAGGAGGAAGGAAGTTGGGAGCTTTCCATCACTAATTGAATGTATTAAGAAATCATACATGCCAGAGCCTACTTTTGATGTGTTGGAAGAAACTGTTGACATGCGAAGGTTTATTCTGGGATCATATGGTGAGGGGAAATGCATTGAACAACTTAATGACATTAGCTTCCAACATCAATTTCGTATCAAATAAATTGATGGGAAAACACTAATATGGGGCAAGAAGTATTCAACTACTGCAGAATGGGCACCGTCATCAGGTTTGCAATTTTTGAAGTTCATTCCAGATCATCCAATATTTGCATCAAAAATATTGTTATTACAATCAGTTGGTGAAGTTCAGAATGCACGCAAACAGAACAAAGATATAAATTATTCTGATTGCCTGGAAGAAATTAAAAAATGTATTATATATACATATGAGTACTTTGACATTGTTGATTCAGTTTGGTGGGAGTCATTTTTCAATAATCAAAGTGATCTCATTTCAACAATAACAAATGAAGATATACCTTTGAAAAATCCATTTATTTGGCCACAAAATGTGTCGAATGAACATGAGGAAGTAAACATTGTTGAACAGCAACAATCTCAAGGTATTATTAATTCTTCACAGGCAGCGGAAAGAGAGATCTATATTGGTTCCAGAAGATCTCGTGCACAACGTGAAGCCATGGAAGACCTTTATAGGGGTTCAGTACAGGATATTAAGGAGGGTTGCATGATTGCAGTGCTAGCAGATGGAGATCCCAATGGCTATCCATTTTGGGTTGCTAAAGTTATAAAGGTCTTTACAGAAAATGAGGATGTTACAAGTGTTGAAGTACATTGGTATACCACAAATACACACCCATTCAATGGTGTGTATAAGCCAGAGATGGTAGTTGACAAAAAAAATGGCGGAAAAAGAAAAATAAAGGGTACAAATATAAATCACCGCTGCACAGACATATTAAAATTGGAGGATGTTGACATACTTGTTTATGACTTCAATTTAACAAAGAGAGGAACTCTTCGCTTCAAGACGATAGAGATTCTAAAAAGGTTGTTACCAAAAGGAACAGTGTTGACATGGGAGTCTGCTGAAACCAGTCGTAGATCTAGAAGAATTTTGAAACCTGAAATGTTGGGCATGCATGTGGACTCAGATGGGGCACCAGTTGATGAAAACGAAGAATATGGAACATCTTCGTCAGCATCCAGTCAGTCCTCTGAAGATGTGAATTCTGATGGTGTGAAAGAAAATATGAGTGATTTTGAATAATTGTTTAAGATAGTTTATATCACTGATGTATGCATCGTATCTTTTTCCATGTGGTGTTAAATGAGAAGTTTTGAGGCATTTTTATGTTGTTGGATTATATGTCTTAATTATGATAAATTTTATTTTTTAAAATATCTACAATGCAGTATTAAGTTAGAGATATAATGTATGTTTTATTCAATATACAAATAATGACTTTTGAATTCATTTAGTGATGTAATTTGTTCATAATGTCATGGTTTTTTAATTTTATAGTTGAAAAAATTTCAATTTCTTTTGTATCTAGCATGTTATGGTTGAAAACATGTTAAATTTATACTTAGGAAAGAAAAATGATATTCTACCAAAAACATTAATGTGTTTTTTTCCTCATAAACAACTTTGTTTGACACATAAAAATTTGGTTTTATTAGCATTTTTTAAAAATTTTGAAAATTGACCCTTAAAAAAAAATCATTATTCCAGTATCATCACTTTCATTTTGAAGCTATATTTTGCACGAAAATTTCATAGTAAATTTCGTAGTCACTGCCATTTTTAAAACATGTTCAAAATTAACGCCTAAAAAATAAAAACATCATTCCAGTATACACACTTTTCGTTTTTAGCACTGTTTTTTATGTTTTTTTGTGGTTTTTTGGCCAGAGTTCCCGTTTTGAGTTTATAGTTCCCGTTTCAAAGTTTACATTGTTTTTATCAATGAGGATGCATGAATTTCTCTTGCAAAGTTTCTTTTAGGAGGCTGATGAGGGCCATTATATTTTTCCTTATTGCATGCCCTAAAATCCTTGTCCATATGCCCAAAATTCATACAATAATAGCAATAACCCAAAACTATAGTTTGGTAGCTAGAGGATGGAGCTTTCCTTGATGAACTTCTGAAGTCTTTCTGCCTTGAGATCCTTTGATGATATCTATTGCCTCTTGTATTCTTGACACCTTCTACACACCTTCTTTGAGTAGGGTTTCTTTTAAGGTTATCTTGATTAATCTCCTTGCTTTTGCTGGAACTAGGGGTATCGACATTACTTCCAAGCTTATCCACATCCTTGTTGTTTGATGCATTAGGGTTTGCATCACTTTTGCTTGAGGGTTCACATACATAACCAAGACCTAATTTATCAAGGGGGGGATCTTTTACGACTTAGGATGTCATCTAGGTTTTGAGATATCTTTATACTCTTGTTTAACTGATCAACTTCTTTCCTAAGGATATCAAGTTCTTCTTTCATCTTCTTAGATTCTTCATCCTTCTTTGCTAGATGGTTCTCCATTTCTTCCTTCATCCTTGTTGCTTCACATGATTGGGCCTTGAGAGAGGTGACATCTGATTTTAATTTGGAGATCTCTTCATCCTTTCCTTATAGTTGGCATGCCATGACATTTATTTCCTTTTCTACTTCATCAACTTGTCCTTCTGAGAGGGCCAAATCTTCCATCACTATTTCAGCTCCTTGTGCTTGTTTCTTTGCTTCTTTCAGCTAATTTTTGAGAGAGGAAACCTCTTCTTTATATTGACAAATTTCTTCTTCAACTTTGTTCAATTCTTTAGATCTTAGATCAAGATGATTTGTCAAGCTGCCTTCCCTTTTATTTTCTTCCTTTAGTTGGTTTTCCAAGTAGGTTACTTCTTCATTTCATATCTTCTCCATTTGATGCAATTCCTTGAGATCTTTAGATATTTCTTCCTCTTCAAGTTTTAAGTGAGCAACTTCTTAATTTGACTTGTTGAGATCATGATTGAGCTCCTCATTTTATTTCTTTAGCCTTTTTATTTCTTCTAGGGTAGCTACAAGTTTTGCCTTGAGATCTTCTTTAAAGTTTTCTTCATCTTCTAGATCTTCATTGCTCTTGGTGTCTTCCACTTTTCTTTCGAATATATTCTGGTTCTGGATCATCCTTATGTTCTTGAATATCATTATTTTAGGTTATCAACAAAAGTCCTTTTGAATGAATACCTTGAAGAAAGCTTTTTCGCTGATGAACATTTCTCCATTTTGACTTTTATAGGATTGGGTAATCCACTCAAGATTGCCTTTATCGCTATTTCATTATGTTCCTTAGACTCTTCTTCCATCATGCTTCTTAATCACTGATTCCCAAACTTCAAAACCTTGAGTCATAAAAAATAATTTCATTCTACCCTTTCATACTTCAAAATTTGTCCCATTCAACATGGGGGCTTTGACTACCTGATTTTCATTTGAATTTTTGACTAAGGAAGAGACATCTTCAGAAGGTTTAGAGCCTTTCTTCCTTGAAATTTCCATTTGTGTTCTAAGGATATACCTTCCAGTTGTTAGGTTGTGAATGAAGGTACTGGCTCTGATACCAATTGTTGGAAATACTAATAGGGGGGTGAATCAATATTTATTTTACAATTGTTACTTTACCAGTTTAGATCACTTATAAACAGAACACAAAATGAACAATATAATAGAATAAATAATTTTATTAATCAGAAATAATAAGGACTTTAATCCTCTTCTTTACAATAAATCAAGTAGAATAATGTTTAGGGCTCTAACACTAGATGAAGACACCAACCTTTCAATCCACCAGGCTCCAACTAGTACTTTGTCAAGCACTAACTTGGACTTCACGAGGTTCTAACCTCTAGGGATCCAACCCTATCTTCCACAAGGCTCCAACCTTCTCTTCTTGAGGACTCCTATCTTCTAGGGAACTAGCCCTCTTTTTTTGCATAGGCTTCAACTTGATCTTTTTTAGGACACCTATCCTCTAGGGCACCAACCCTATCAATATGCTTGAGCTCTTCAGTGTAGCTTGAATGGTTCTTCAAGGCCTCCCAAAAACTTTTGCAACAAGCCTTAACAATATCTTCAAATTGGCCTTCAACAAATGTCCTTGCTTAGCTCATCAATGATAAATTATGATTCTTAGAAGGTGTCTCCATAACGCTTCATGTCACCCAAACAATATTCTTCTTGAGGACTTTAGTCATGCATTACAAGGTCAACTAATGTCTTCAATAATTTCTTCATGATCTGATTTTACAAGTGTTCTTCGGACTGTTCAAAAGGCCTTTACACAGAGCCCATAAGACTTCTCTTCAAGTTCCTTCAAAAATCAGCTTCAAATGATGATTCAACAAGGGTTTCAATATTAACTTCAAAAGTGAACCAAAATCTCCACAAAATCACTTTCAGGTCTCCTTCAAAAATTATTCAAGGTCTGCAATAGGTCTTTAAGGTATGGACTCTGTAGCAAGTCTTCTAAGGAGTTATCCAATGATTTCTCCCAACAAACTCTTCAATAATTGCATCAATTTATTTTCAACATGAGCTCCAACAAACTGCTTCAATACTTCATCCAAGTTTGCTGCCACAATTCCTCTTCAAATTGTCCTCAACAAGCTTTTCAATAGGTGAACAAGTCTTTGTCCAAACACAACAAGTCCAAGGAGGGTTTCCAAACCAATAATGTATGAAATATGTGATTGTGTGTTTGCATAAAGCCTGCTCCAAAACAATGCAATCTACTTCCTAAATACTCAGCCTTTGAAATGTTCTATACAAGTCCAAACAAACTCTACCCATAGGTATAAACGTTGTGCAACATAGATACTTAATTTTGAAGTAGTTCTTAGATCTGCAAGGTAAAGGTCTGCAATAATTCTGAAGGTGAAACAAATAGCCCACAAATTCTCAAAGAGATGTCACTCCACAGATCCATACTGAAATTCTACAAAATTTCTATGCAATCTAAACTGCACAAAAAAGATTCCATAAATTTGCAAATATTGCCTCCAATAGTTCACTATTCTGCATATAAATCACCATAAGTATGAAATAATGATTGTATCTGTTAGGGTCATAAGTTTTATTGTCAAATGTTTTTTCCTATCCTTTAACTTTTAGTTTGGAGTAGTTGATCCTATGGCTACTGCTATTGTCATAACCTCCAGATCATTGTCTGACATCTTTGAGTTTCTTTCATGAAGGGTTCATTCAAATTCTAAAAGGCTCTCAGTCAATGGGAGTCATGGTCATGTATGTTCGTACAGTCAAGTCGTGCTTCCTCTTATTTCCTACCCTATGTCCCTATTACCCTTTATGCATACCGTCATATATCATCTACATCCTATCCTCTTTTCACATATCAATTACATCTTATGCACATTTCATTTCCTTTCCCTCTCTTTGTTCTAAACTTATCCCCACGACACACTACCACTCCCTATACTCATCACGTGTAAAAATCTCATATAACATGAAACACCCCACCCCCCCATTACCTAAGAAACATTATACTCCCAAAATTTTAATCATTTCCCATGCTTTATGCTCATGGCAAGCATAGAGGGCTTCTACACTCTACAATGCAATTTCCTATGAAATCAATTGTTTCATTTACTATTTTGCAGAACGGTTTTCAACCAAATGGAGCTGAATTTAGAGAAATAGGAGGATGTTTTTCTCAAACACAAGCCAAAGAATAATAAAATCTTCCATTTTATACACAATTTTCACGGATCGGGAAAGTGGATTGCATCTTCAAAGCATATGTTTCAGACTGTACAAAAACACTTTGTTTTTTTTTTTGTTTTTTTTTTTACAAATTCGATTACTATTATAAATCTGAAGAAAAAAAAGAGGGAGACTGAGCTCTTGAAATACATGTTGAGGTGCCAAGAAGAGCTAGGGAAGAAGGAGTTACAACTTAAGCAAAATTCCTCCTTAATCCTGCCTTTTGGGCTTCTAAAAACCAAAGACCAAAGGTAAATCCTAACAAACTGCAGTAATAAATAACATCATTTACAAAGCATATCAATCTATATTACTGTGGTTGATGTGTCGAACAATGGACTCTTCAGGTTTGTCATCGGCGCCGCCTTGCTTCAAGCTTGACGAACTTGTTGTAGCTACATTTTTCTTTTCTGTTGTTCCTTTTCTGTTGTTCCTTTTCTGTTGTTCCGTTTTTCTGCTGTTCTGTTTTTTCTATTGTTCCTTTTCTGTCGTTCCTTCGGGAAAAGGGAACATAAAGCATAGGTGTTGTTCGTTTAGATCGGCAGAAGAAAAAACCAACGGGAGGAAAGCTCTGGAAGACCTGAGGACAGAATGAGAATGAGAAGGGGATGAGAGGAGTGTGAATAAATAAGATGAAAGCGTAGAGGATTAAGTAGGGAGGAGGAGACACGGGAGGGAGACAGCAAGTGCGAAACAGGAGTCATGAAATGAGATAAGCCGGCGGGTTTCATGTTTGCAAAATAGGGGAATGTATTTTCTGAGAGAAGGAGGATCATCGAGCAGATATAGTCTTCGACATGGATCATGAGGATCTTGAACCAGTTCCAAGTGTCAGGGATTTCTGATTTGAGGACTTGGAAAGAACAGAGGAGGTTTGGTTTCATGGCAGATATTGATGAGATTCCTCATTATTGCAACGTAGGCTGCCCAGTGTTCTATTGCATGCCCTATTAGCAAGAAAGTCAGCATCCTTGTTGAATGTATGAAGGATGTGACGGAAGGTCAGAGTGATGAAGGATTGGCTCAAATATTTGCATTTGTTGATGGACTGGTGGAGAAGGACGTTCGGTGAATCTTTGTTTTGGGTCATGAGGCCAATAACAACTGCTGAATCTCCAAAGATGTGAGCTGTGTCTATACCGAGCTTGCTGAGCTGAATGAGGCCTTGATACAGGGCTAAAGCCTCAGCCCTGTTGTTGGAAAGGTGCCCGAGCCCCCATTCATATGAGGCCATACAATCTCCATTTGTAGAAATTTTGAATAATTTAACACATATTCAACCGAGATTATCCTGATCATGTACTATTGCGGAATACATACACAATACATAAGCTCCTCTACGTTGATCATCAATATAGCAACATCAATAACAATAAAACATCAAGAGCATTCACACATTAACATAGTATGTAACCCGGGGAAAGCATCTCGCTAAAAACCCCACACTATATGTATATTAATGATTGAGACCATGTAACATTACAAAGTACAATGCTTATCACAAGCAATCCAGTACCAGCTCCACCTGTTACACACAATACAGCTCAGATCTGATCTCCAAATCTATTCCACTGCTTGCCTGCCACCACTGCTCAATACCTGCTCAAGAACTGATGAGAATGGCTTACCAAACTCGTATTTCACCTCAAAATAATCACTCACACTTTGTTGGACGTGAGCAAAGGCTACAATACTGGGCAAATATGTGAGCAAACTCATTGGCATACTCAATCCCTTGATTGTGCAATATCTGGTGCACAACTATAGTCACAACTGATAGCAATCTGATTCTCTACCACCTATCCCTGTTGAACTGAACATGCACTGACATGAAACTGAGTTAACTGATGTATTCATTAGTTGCATCATGAGTTAATAATTTGTTTAACAACTCATCATTAGTCTATTTGCAGTTAGACTAATTACAACTAGTTTAACCAAGTCAAACTGAACACAACTCCATCAACTCCACAATCAACTCCACCAAACTCAACTGATTGAGTTCTAACTGAAGTAAGGCATGCAACAACTCAACTGACTCATAAGAAAAGCGTATTTCCTTCTGACAGCTGCATGTGCCACCTCTGTAGCTCAAACTGAAGTGCTCCAAGAGAATAATATCAAGTTTATAGTCCAAATATTATTATGAGACAATAATATTTGACTTTTCTATTTTTGACAGCCAGTCTAAAAATAGACTTTGATCACTCACACTGTTATCACTCACACTTTGATCAAAAATAGAAGTCCATCTTTTTTCCCAACTTGACCAATCATCCATAAACAGCAACCTGCAATCCATAGACATGATCCATATGTCTAAAAATAGACTTGCGCCAAAAATAGCCTGCGGGCCCACTTAGTGAAGGCGACTCTTTTCACTAAGCTCCATCATCTTGTTGCAATCTCAACACCATTGGAATTGCAAATCACTCCACCTGCTCCAGCAATCCTAGGATTCGATTTCGAGGCACCTTCGAAAAAAAGATAATAAGTGTTGCAGTTTTTAAGCCATGTAGCAAATTCTTCCTCCTTAAGATGGATTTTCCAACTATAATACATTTTACTTTGCCTGTTGCTGGTGGTGGCCTCAACCTGATTACTATTATTTCTGTTCAGTATATAGCCAATGAAAATTCGCTCTTCCACATTAAGATCGGTGATGTCTATGCTTCTACAGTTTTTGATTGAAATAGTTTCCAAAGCAAGCCTCCTTGCTTTGTTGCATAGATTCCTAGTGATTGTGTCCTTGTCCTTAAAAACTTTACAGTTTCTGGCAAGCCAGATAGACCATAAAATAGTGAGGGGTAGGGTGTCCCAGACCCTTTTTACTATGTTGTGTTTTATTTGTTTCCAAGGGTAATTTTTCCTCCATTGTTGAATAACCTCTCCTACGGAGTCTTGATCACTCCAAGGGATGTGATTGTTATGGGATATACTTCTCCAACGAACTTTAGCAAAAGGGCAGGCAATAAAAAGACGTTGTATAGATTATTCGTCAGATTGATAGTTAGGACAACGTGAAGGACCAATAATACCCCACTTCCGAAGGTTATCAGCAGTGAGTATTTTACCTTTCAGAAGGGTCCACAGAAAGAATTTAATTTTGGGTAGAGCTTCAGATTTCCAAACCATTTTCCAATGGTTCCAAGTGGACATGGGGTAATGGCTATTGCAAATGTACTGGTGAACAAATTGAATAGTAAACTTTGAGCCTGACAGGTCCCAACGAAAGCCATCAGGTTCATTCTTTTTAATTGGAGCTATACTGTGCAAATGGTATTGAAGAGCTTGAAGACTGGCCATGAGATGAACAAGAATGGCTGGGAATGTCCATCCTGACCATAAATTGGAGTGGTTGTCCCACAGAGAGATCTGGTCTAGGTGGTGAATTCCTATACTATTAAAATAGGTGAGAATGGGAATGACTCCAGCATGGCTATTTAATGGCTGCCTACCCATTATTTTTTCTGATCCAATATTGATATTAACACCTCCTTTGGGAAGTTTGGAGATATTTTAGATCATGAGAGGAATTGCTTTTTTACATAGATGCCAAATTTTGGAAGAGTCTCTGATAGGGATATCCTGGTCAAGGAGCCGATGCCTTGGGAAATTTAGGTATTTGACCTCCAACACTCGTTTCCACCAAGCCGAGAGACCAGTGATAAGCCTCTAGACAATCTTGCCTCCAAAGGAAAAGTTAAGAAATTTGGGGGATCTAATCCCAAGACCACCTCTATCTTGAGATTGGATGACCTGCTTCCAGCTAACTAAATTGAATTTCTTTTTCTCATTTTTCCCTCCTTGCCAGAGGAATTGGCGGAGGATGACTTCCATTTTGTAGTAGAAAGAGGTTGGAGCTTGAAGAAGAGAAAATTGATATAGAGGTAGGGAGGAGATACCTGATTTGAGAAGGATGAGGAGGCCAACTGGGTTGAGCCAGATGGAACCCCAACGCTGCACCTTTTTCTTCATCTTGTCAATAACTTTGTCCCAAACTTTAGCCTTCAAGGGACCTATACTTATTGGCATGCCCAGGTAAGTGAAATGTGACCATTCATAATTGCAGGAGACCCCAAGGATAGTGGTTATGCTGTGCAAAACCTGTGCTTAAGTGCTCCATCCATAAATACAACTCTTCCGTTGATTGACTTGACCACCCGAATACCTCATGTATTTGTCCAACAGAAACTTAAATCGTCAGGCTATTATCGTGGATGCTCCTCCAAGTAAAAGGGTGTCATTGGTGAATTGAGAGTGGTTAATGTTCTTTACACCATTCCAAAATTTTATTCCAGTGATGAGACCAACTCTCCGCTTGAAGTCCAGCACTTTGCTGAAGGATTCAGCCATCATAATGAAGAGGTAAGGTGAAAGAGGGCAACCTTGCCTAAGACCCCGCGAAGATTGAAAAGCGGTTCCAGGTCGTCCATTAACAAGAGGAGAGATCCAGGGCCCGAAGATGCAAGCTTTGATGAGATTTAAAAAGGCTGCATCAAATCCCATCTTTTTTAAAACAGCTAAAAGATAGGTGTGCCTTACTCTATCAAAGGCATTAGCTAATTCAAGTTTAAGGACAAATCCTTTCTCTTTCCTAATTTGGCTTGAATGAACAGCTTCTTGGACAAGGAGGACAGAGTCTGTAATTTGTCTATTGGCCAAAAAACCCCCTTGGTTTTCAGAAATGAGAGAGGGGAGAAAGGATTTGAGGTGAGAAGCAAGAATTTTTGTTAGAATCTTGTAGGACGAGTTGCAAAGGGAGATGGGACAGAATCGAATAAAAGAAGAAGGTCGGTTTTCTTTGGGAATGAGGGCTAAATGTGTGGTATTGGTGTAACCACCAATTTTGGCTTTCTGCTGGACCCATTTGAGCATTTTAATCAGATCTATTTTTATAATTCCCCAGAAAGCTCGATAAAATCAAATGGGGAAGCCATCAGGTCTTGGTGCTTTATCCGACTGAAGAGCCCATATGGTTTTTCTAACTTCCTCCTCATCAATTTCCTTATTCAAGGTATCATTCATTTCCTTGCTGATGCTTTTGGGAAGGAATTGTAGCAGGTCATCGTAATCCTGTTCATCTGTTGTTTCAATTAGAAGGTCCCGATAGTGGTTGATAGCAGCCTGTCTGATGGCTTCTTGGGTAGTTTGAAGGTTACCTTCACCGTCCAAGATTGAGCTGACATTATTGCTTACTCTCCACATAGTAGTCTGTTTGTGAAAGGAAGCTATATTCTGGTCCCCTCCTTGTAGCTAGAGTTGCCTCGATTTGATCCTCCATTTAGATTCCTCCTCTATGTTTACACGGAAAAGCTGAGAATATAGTTCGCTTTCTAGCACTTTTCTCTCTTGGGTGAGGCCCTGCTCTTCTATTTCCTTTTGGACGTTGTTTAGAGTATTTTTGATCTCCTTTTTTATCCTTTCAGGCTCCTTATAACTGATTTTTTCCCATTCTTTTATCACCTGTTTGGTGTTTCTAAGCTTGGATTCACAAATGAATCCGAGAGATCCTTCTACATGCCGCCTCCACGATTTCTCCACAATATATTTAACTGTTGTAATACCATTCCAAAGCGGGCTGTACTTAAATGGGATGGGTCCGAGAGGGCAATTCTTTTCCAGATTAAGAGAAATTGGATAATGATCGGAAGCTGAACAGGGAATAATATTAGCGTACCCAGCAGTGAAGGAAGAGAGAAGCATGACGTTAATGAGAATTCTATCTAGTCTCTCCATTATGTTGCTTGTACCTAGCCTATGGTTGCTCCAAGTGTATCTCCTATTTTTTGGAATGATATTGACTAGATCGTGTTCATGCATAATGTCTTCTAGCTAAGTTCTGAAAGGATCCGGGGAGAAAATACCTCCTCTTTTCTCATTAGCATGGAGAACAAGATTTAGATCTCCTCCTAGTATGACATTGGTATTCTCCTCTGCGTTCATGCTGACTTTGATTTCCTCCCAACAACACTCCTTATCCTTGAAGTGGTTAGGCGCATAAATGTTGTATATAACTAGAATCTGCTGATCTTCTTTGTTTTCTAACATTGTTTGGATCCAATGCTGGTTAATAATTTCTGACTTATAATTCCAAATGTTTTGATTCCAGATTGTAGCGATTCCTCCAGAAGCTCCCCTGGATTCACTGATGCTTCCATTGTACTACTTGTTCTATTCAATGATTTTAGTCATATCCTGCAGGCTTTGCTTTGTTTCCTGTAACAAAAATATCCCTGGTTTTTCACAATAAATAAGATCTTTGAGGGCTACAACTTTGGAGGGGTTCCCTATATCCCTGCAATTCCAAGATAGGATTTTCATCATTGGGAGAGTGGTGTGCAGAGAGGTGCTCGCCCCCCTTGATCCTTATGAGTTTTCTCCTTATCATATTGTCCTAAGATGTAAGATTCAATAGGGCTTTGAGTGCCCATTGCTATGTCCTTTTGGGCATTCTATCTCGGTGTTATTTTGCAGATTTTCTACCTGGGCCAGGTTTCTTAAGAGATTCGCTAGAGGCTCCATCGATGAGCTCTTGGTGAGTTTGGAGGGGGGGGGGTTCAAGGGAAGATTGGGAAGGGATAACCAGAGGAGGGGAAGGATCAGAGGCAGCTGAATGAATCGTGGGAAGATGCGAGGGTTCCAAGGGTGGAGCATCGGATAAAACCGAGAAGGGATTGGAGGTAGAAGGGGGCAGGGGAGGGGAGAGAGAAGGAAGGGATGATGAGGGAGGGGAGGATGAGGAGGGGCAGGAAATCTTAGAGACAGGGGGTTTAGATTCTGGCAGTGCTTTAGCTGAAGGAGCCGACTTCTTTTTTTTTATTTCCCGCCATTATTCTTGTGGGTCATTTTCAACATTAGCAAGAGAGGGACAGTGATTGGCAAAGTGGCCATATTCATGACATACCTTACATTTGAGTACAAAAACACTTTGTTTTAGTCACCATTTGGCAGAATGATTTCTGACCACATGGAGGAGAATTTTGGAAAAAGAAAAGAGGTTTTTCTTAAGCATAGACTAGATCAGAATAACCTCTTCCAAATTTTACATAGGTGTCACATATCAAGAGATTCGATTGCATATTCAAAGCCTATTTTTTGGATTGCACAAATACTCTATTTTAGTCATGGTTTTGTAGAGCCGTTTCTGAGACTCTGGGAAGAATTGGAAGAAACTGAGAGAGGTTTTTCTCAAAACTAATCTCATATACAAAAACCTATCTCATATTTTACAGAGGTCCTATATTTTTTGAGTTACATGCGTCCATTGGTGTCCTATTTTCATTGTTTCTGCTGACAGAATTAGGCGCTACGCAGACGTTGTGCACTTGCTACATAACACATGCTCTGACCATCTCACGTACACAGTACAATGGCCACATGTCAGGTTTTGAAGGTGTTGGCATGGAGTAAATATGGTGTCCAACTCACCACCCCAATTGCTTGCCACGTGTGAGTTCTAGAAGCATGAAGATTTGGGCGCTGCGTAGGCTTTTCAGCAGACACAAAAGCAACTTTTAGACTTTTTTTTATTTTAGTTAGTTTTATCAGTCCGAAGACATTTTTAAAGATAATTTGTATTTAATTAGGTTGTTTTTGCTTTCAAGAAGACAAAAGGATGCTTTATGCTTTATGTTTGGGTGAAAATCATGGAAAAACAACAATTTACTATTTTTTCCTAGTTTTGAATCGATCCTTTGAAGGATCGAAGATGCAGTGAACTTGAAATGATTTTCCTCCATGTTTTTACTATATATTTTGATGAATGAAGACAAAGAAGGTTGTTGTTGGTTTTCCCAATTGCTAGAGGAATTACTGTTGTCATGTTTGTGGTTTGGTTTTAATGAACATGCTTGAATGTTGAAGGGATTCCAGTCGATTTATGGAGATTCTTATGGTATGAATGTGTTTGGAATAAGTTTTTCTCTCAGTTTATGTGTCTTTCTCTTATTTATTTTCTTCATACTGTGTTTAAAGGTGTAGGGGATAGTTATATTTGAATTCATCTTATATGCTCATGTATGACTTAAACCAAGTATATTTTAGTTGCAAATGAAGTATGCATGCCTTTTAAAAGTTCTGTATTTTCTTCTTGATGGTAATAAATCTGAGTTGCAGTGATAAAGTTGTTATTTCTGCTCTTTGATAAATGTCTTGATATTCTACAATTTCTATACTACAATTTCGTTATTCATTCCAAACACTATGCTAATTAAGCCTCCATATATGAAGCTGGTTGGAGATACATCAACATGTTACAATAGAAAGATCACTTATACTATCAATAACTTTTCATAGAAACCCTCTACCCTTTCTTTATCAAATCCAAATACTCTCATAACTGGTCTCTGTATGCTATAGAGTCAAACCTTTAGTTTTCATTAGTTGAGGGAGCCCCCTCTGGCTAGAAAGGCCAATTTTCTAGCCCAGAGTAGTTTGTGGTTATCTTTGTGGCCCTTTCCTCAGCTTAAAGGGATTTACGGAGTGATAACAATATCTAAAGGTCTTGAAGAACAAATGGTCAACCACTTTGTACTACGTTCTTAGTTTTTCAAGAACGTTATCTAAAATCTACAATATATATCATTGTAAACAAACTTGGGAGGCTTATTCTATAGGTATGAATCCATACAAGATGAAACCAAATATTTTTAGCCCTTATTCTCCTTAAGTTCAAAAGATGTTAAATTTACTTGTGCTCCTTGTACTTCTTATAGATCTGTTCCAAAATGAATCAATAATCCTTGTATTTATATTATTTTTACTGTTGAAACGTCACTGTTTATGGAGGAGGAAACAATCATATCTTTACTAGCCAACATATCTTTAGGATATTATTTAACAAAAAAAATTATTGGTCTGCCATGTGAAATATGGATCATATAATACCTTGTCTGCCATGCAAGTGTTGTATCCCATGAGTGATGTATTACACCGTGTTGCATTCGTTATACATTATGTCTACCATGGTCATAGGGAACATGTATGTCATGTTTGTACACCATGCTACCTACATTATACATTATGTCTGTAATGTATGGTCATAGGAAACATGTATGGTTTTGAATAGGGTATACATTTAGGAATCTAGGCATTATGGTTTAATAGAGCTAGATTAGGGCTTTCAAGAAATTAGGGTTAGGACATTATTAGGGTTTTATCCATCTTCAACGACGCCATATTGACATCATTGACAACTTTAACCAATAATCCCTCAATTTCCCACTCCATTGTAAATGCAAACTCTGCTTCTCAAAATGTACATCCTCCTCCATCCTCTTTGCCTTCCATGCTGCCCAAATTTAACATCCTCAAGAATATGGCTAACATTAAAATTGATGCCTCCTTATTTGAAATGGCAACAATTCTCGAATAGAAAAATCAATTAAAAGATTTCCTTAAAGGAAAAATACCTGCATTAGTCAATGCCCCATAAATCCAACTAGAGAAGATCATCAAGATAAATTCATTTTTGTTCATAATCCTTCAACTTATTTTAGAACTCCTCCTTTTTATGTCTCCATGAAAATCCATGAAAAAATAACACATTGTTTCTTGGTTGATGGAGGCTCCAGGCCGAACATAATGCCTAAGGTAATAACGGAAGAATTAGGTTTGCAGTGTTTTGAATATATCCCAAGGAAAGTGCTTGCATTTAACAATTATCTCCAAGAAATGATTGGTCAAGTCAAAGATATCACCCTAGTCATCTGCACTCATACTGAAATTAGAACTACATGTAACATATAAGTAATGGATATGCCAGTTTCTAACTCTTTAATAATTTTGGGAAGAGATTGGAAAGTTTGAACCACAGGATACATTTCACTCCATGGTTCACATATGCTCTTTGCCTAAAAATTGAAAACGAATAATCATTTACAAGAAAGGTCACATCGCACCATATATTGAAAATTTTCCTCAACCACATGTTAACTACATGGAAGAGGACATTAATGTGTACTCTCTCTTCACTGAAGATGAATTACCTCCTCCCATAAAATCCCATCAAGAAGATAAAATCTTCCATTTACATTTCGATGGGGCCTCTTCTAATGAAGGTAATGGCGCCAATATTTTCTTATACTCTCCTCTGGAAAATGCACCAATATGCATTCAGACTCGACTTTCAATGTGCTAACAATATTGCCGAGTTTGAAGCATTTTTTATAGGAATAGAGCAAGCATTATCTTTAGGTTGTAAATATTTGACCACCTTTGGAGACTCATAATTGGTTGTTAACTTAGTAAAGAAAATATATTCTCCTAATAACAAACTCCTCAAAAGATATACTTAGATTTCTTGGGAAAAAATCTCTGAGCTCCTAGCTTTCAATATTACTCATGTTAGAAGAGAACTTAATTCCTTTGCTGATCAATTAGTCGTATACGCAACTAGCCATTCTCCTCAAATGTTACCTGAAAGCCCTAGTTTTATTATACAATATCTTTATAGCCCTCATCCCCCAAACAATGACGGATACTGACAAGTCTTCTCTAATGACAAAATCATCTGTGCTTTTATCCAAACCCAACCTATCAAGGAGAATGCGATTATATCCTTAAAATACAATCGATACCTAGGTAGACTTTCTCCTTTAGAATGTACATTCTTGCCAAGTGATGTCCCTAATTCGAAAGAAAAACATGGAGAAAATCTAAATGCAAAATTGGAGAAACCATTCCAGTAAACATTGGAGCCCTTGATGATTCAAAGATATTACAAATTGGGGCCCAATGCACCGAAGAAGAGAATGAAAATTTAAGAAATTTATTCAAAGAATTCTTTGATGTATTTGCTCGATCCTATAAATACCTTTGAGGTTTTTATCCTAACATGATTCAACATGCCATTCCCATCAAACAATATGCCAAACCAATTAGGAAAAGACAAAGACTGGTCAACCCTGCGCTTGAAGCCACTATGAGGAAAGAATTGGATAAATTAATTCAAGCTCAAATCATTTTTCCAGTTAAGTATTCAAAGTGGGTGGCTAACTTGGTCCCTTTTAGGAAAAAATGGTGACATGCACTTATGTGTAAATTATCGTTATTTGAATAAAACAAGTGTAAATATAATTCCTAACATGAATAAGATTTTGCAACAAGTGGCAAGATAAAAAATGATGTCCCTTTTAAACGACTTTTTTGGTTATAACCACATTAATAAGAAGAAGGTGGACAAATACAAAACTACTTTCACCACTCGCTAGGGCACTTTCACTTATGAACTAATGTCTTTTGGCCTGACCAATGCAGGTGCCACTTTTGAGAGGGTTATGCAACTAGATTTTAATAAAATGATCAAGAAGATCATCTAGATTTATCTCGATGATATGACGGTGTATTCCAAGTGTTGTAAAGATCATTTTGAGCATTTAAAGAGAGTATTTATTCCGTGTATAAGATTCAGTATATCCCTCAATCTGAAGAAGTCTGTAGTTGGTTTACCATTGGTAAGCTTCTTGGACACATTATCTCTGGAGATGGAATCAACATTGACCCAAAAAGGATTGGTGCAATTAAAATCCTTCCTCCCCCTAATTTAAAAAAGGAAATCCAATATTTCATGGGAAAGGTAAAATTTCTTTGCAAATTCATTAATGATTTTGCTAAGATCACTAAACCTATTCATAATCTATTAAAGCAAGATCATGTTTTTAAGCGGGATGATGTTGCACAAAGAGATTATCGATGTTTAGACCAGGGTGTTCGTCGAAGAAGGTTCAACAGAATCACAATAGGAGACATCAAGGGAGTTCCAGGGAATCGATCTCATGGATGACGACAAGTAGAGAATGGGAGGCATATTATCCATCATCTCAACATCAGGGGGAGGGATCACAATAGGTGTTTGAGATACCTCATGTTCCAGTGTAGGAGTGGGACCAGAATCCGCAGGTAGAGGAGTGGTGGACTCACTACGAGTGACCTCTAATTCGTGAAGCACTTGAAGTGTATCACAAAAATCTTCGAGATAGGGAAAACGATGAGAATAATGGCCATAATTATCACACAAAGCACAGGGTTGATTTGTGCATAATGAATTGTTCTTCTTAGTTGACTTAGGTAAGGTGATATGGACCTCAAGAATGTTAGAATTAGGGAAGGTGTCAGTGACCACATTCTTAACATGAGGGAGCTCAAGACAATTATTGGTGGCATGACCAACAACATTACACAAAGCACAAGGAAGAAGAGGCTTTGGTGGATTAAGTGGAGCTGGAGTTGCTGGGGGGGGCCTTGTCTTTTGTTCCCTTTTTCTCGACTTTGGCCCCCTCGCTAGATGATTTCGCAATAAGAATAGGCTCCCGTTGAGGTTGTTGTGGAACTGAAGCAAAGGCAAGGGTAGGAAAAACCATTTGGACCAGGGTCAAAGCAATGTAAGGTTTAAGTTGGTTAGGTGAAGTGTTTGTGGGGGGATCAATGTACTAGACTGAGATCCCCAAGGTAATGTTGGGTAAACTCAACATAGCCATAACAGGTGTAGAATAAACTCCATGGGGTGGAAAGAAGAATGATATCTGACTAGAAGGATAGTGGCCTAGAGGAACTGCTCTGAGATGGTTAAGGCCTGGGGTAACTGTTTCGGGCGGAAATGGATTAGGAGAGACACCAGCAGAAGGAAATGATCCTTGAGGTGTAGTACCAGAAGGTTGGGTTGAGTTAGGGAGAACATGTTTCTGATGCACTCCGGCTTTGGACCGTGGGATGGTGAAGGATTTTAAGCACCCTAATATATCAACTTCTATGTCTCAATGAAAGTGATCGATTAGTGTTATTGAAAGCCTATCCCACCGATTCTACACCTACACTACAAAAATTGTTTGGCCCTGGTGCCCAAGTGGGCTTAACCTATGTGTGTTGATTTATTAAGGTATAGTATTTCAAGTCTTGGCTTGACGATGTTAACCAAGCTCACGTTTGCTTAGGGTGAGTGTGTGAAAATAATGTGTCAAGTGGATGAGTTAATTAAGCATGTTTCATGATGCCATGTGCTGCTGAAAGTAAAGTGTTGAAATACTATAAATAAATTTAAAAATAAAAGAAAATAAACAACCAATCAAGCACACCAAATCCCACCCACAAGGGTTACTAAGCAGCTAACCAAGAAAGGGAAAACAAGCTACTCAAAGACACATAAAAATGCTTAAAAGATATAATGTCAAGGGACTTGGATCTAGAGGCACTAATCTATTGTAAATGGTGTAGACAAACAATAAATATCAGAGGTGATAAATGTTGTGAATGATAGGAGTGAAGCTCTGAAATCTAGGATGCTCAAGGGGATCCTAAGGGGTGGAAGGCCAACCCAAACTTTAAAGAGAGAAAAGGTAAAAGAATCATATCCAAAAGAGTTGAAAAGTTATGGACCAGACTCTAAAAATAAGTGGTTGAAAAAGTTGAAAACCCTAAACTCCTCACTCAGCAAATCTCTTCCTAACAATGTGGAGGTGTAATCTAAAACCTAGGGGGATTTTTCCTTCCCCAAAGAGACAAATCAAGTGGATCTAGGCCTAAGGGAGACTGAAAACAAAGGTGAAGTACCCCAACTAGTCTGCAGAAAACACTCTCAGCAATTCTGGAAAATAATAATAATAATAATAATTTGAAATTTTTCCGGGAAAAATCCAAAACGCAAGTATTGATCTAGAACAGTGGAAAACATGGTTTTTGGGCCAAATAGTGCACTCTGGAATGCAATTAAGGGGCTGAAAAGTGTGTTTTTCTACCGAGACTCTCGGTTGGCAGATCTCACATAGATTTTGTCATCTCCTGCTCGACTGGTAACTGTGACCTGCGAAAAGAACTAGAAAACCACCAAACTCCGAAAAGTTGACAAAAAAGGGTTTAGTATTATAAATATAAATTGAGAAGCTAAAAATAGTTGTAGAAAACCTTGAAATTTTTTGAAACTTCAGTCACCCAAGAACAATGTTATTACACCAACGAAGTCGTCATTTGTTGACGACAAATGTAACTAAAAACCCATTGGAGTTGCCATTTGTTGATGACAAATATAACTAAAGACCCAATGGAGTCACCATTTGTTAGTGTGAAAATTCTTGGAAGGTGTACCAAAAACACTTCACTTAAGTCACTACATGACAAGTGACCCTAACAACAAGTTGATGGTTGCTTGCGATTCAGATCTACAATAAAAATGGAAAAACCTGCAACAACAGTATAGATGACCCAGAATAGAAAGGAACAGTGAAAAATATCCAATGCGATAACCCAAATGGAAAGATTTTAATCAAATAAATAATTTATTAAAAACACCTTGTGAAGGAGATCTACAGATGGGTTTGTAAGTCCCCCTCCATGGGATGGGTCCTTTGATGTCCTTGGTGCTTGAGAAAATGATTCTCTCTCAATACGTGAAAAACCCAGACAAAATGAGGAGAACTCAAATGAGAGCTCAAGAGAAAAAATATGATAATGGTGACGATGTTTATGATCATGGTGAAGAATGAATGAAAAACCCTCCTATTTATAACAAATTATTGAGTTAATATAAAAAATGGAGAATAATAAAATAATATTAACCAAATCAAGATCCAACCGCTTGTAATACTTTATTATATTTATTGGAGAGGGAAAAAATATTTAAAATAGTTAAATATCTTTATTTATAAATAATAACCAATAAAATGATTTATTAATTATTTCGCAAGAATTAAGAATTATGTGAAATTGAAATAATTATTAAATAGTGATTTAACAATTATTCCAATAACAAAAATAAAGAAAATTAAATAAATATTGATTTATTTAATTATTTATAAGGGATTTAGTTAAATGTGACAAGGAATAATTATTTAAATAATGATTTAATAGTTATTCCTAGAGAAAATTAAATAAATGATGATTTATCTAATTATTCTCATGGGTTTTTTTATTTAAATCAGAAATATTTTAATAAAAGTGGTTTACTAATTTCTTTTCCACAGTGAAAGTGATTTTACTATGGTAAAATTAAATCTACATGGTGTATTTCGATCCACCTAATTATAAATGGCTAGGTGATCATTTTTGGTGATAACAACATGATTCAACTTGATTTCCCTCTTTTTCCGAGTCATCTTTGGATTATTATTTTTTTTCAACAATTATTCTTGAGGAGCCCAGTGTTGTTGCAATATCAACATTTGAGTTTACCCATTTTGCATTTTGATTTTGATTTGGATGCACCTCTCGCCTTTTCTCCTCTTTCCTTGGATTGACCTCTAGTCACCATTGCTTGTGGTGAGGAGGTTTCAATACTTGATTTCTTCATCAACTCTTCAGACAACAACACTCCAACAATAGCTCAAATTCAAAGGTTTCAATTTTATTAGAGCTATTGGAAATGATCCCAGGATTCAAGCAATGAACACAATATGTAACTGCCTTATCTTCACCATTGATTTTAATATCCATACTATTAAACTGGAAAATAAGAGTATTAAATGCATTCAAATAATTAACCATTTTCATACCTTATTTTATTTTTACACTATATACCTAGTTTTCTAAGTAGATTTGATTTGTCAAGGACTTTGTCATATAAAGGCCTTCTAACTTGGTCCACAAGCTTGTTATTGTTTCTTCTCCAATGAACGTTAAACAAGAAATCATCAGTGAAACATAACCAAATTGTATTTAGGTCTTTGGCATCCATTCCTCCCACTCTTCATTGGTCATCATTGTAGGTTTATTCATTCTGCCCCATAATGCCTTTTGCAACCCTTTCTATACTAATAAATCCTTCATTTTAAGTTTCCACAATTCAAAGTTGCTTTGCCATTAAATTTTTCAACTTCGAATTTAGTATTCACCATCTTCATCATTATTTTGAAAAACTTACAGAAAAAAACCAACTCACCTTGTCCCTCCCGTCCCCCTCCTCTCACACACACACATGAGCTCTTGAATTTTTTCAAAACTTCATTGACATATACAACATAGATCCATCTTAACTCTGGATCTACCAAACATCGAGAGGGATCAAATCTCCTTTCCTCTAAAAGAAGCTTACATCTGAAGAGATTTCATCCATCTCGGAGCTTGGTAGATTCGAAGTTAAAATGGATCTAGGCTACTTTTATTATTAATTATAATTATAATTATTAATTTTATATTTTCTTATTTTATTTAATTTTTAGTTTTATTTAATTTGACCAAGTCAATATGTTTTATTGATGACTTTCAAAAAAAAAATTATCTGAATTTTTATTTTATTTTATAGGCCATTATAACATCTCTACATACTGGGCTCGATAGCGTCTTTTTAGGCAATTATTATTATTTATTTATTTTATTTAACCCCACATGTAAATGTTTACATACATTTACACACTACAACATCTCCCCATAAAATAAAATAAAATATTTATAAAATATTTTGATTAAAATGAGTTATGATTTTTGGACAAATGGTATTGATAAATCATGATATTGTAATAAAGTTTATTTACAAGTTAATAATATCCATGGTAAAATGGGGTGAATATCCATGGTTAAAAATCTTGTTATATCGTATTTTATTGTAAATATTAAATTTTCATTTTAAAAATATTATATATAAAACTAAAATAAAATAAATATAATTTTTTTTAAAAGTTATAATTTTTGAGCATATGGTATTAATAAATTATGATAATATAAAAAAAAAAATTAATTAAAAGTTAATTATATCCAAAGTAAAATTAGAGTGAATATTCAAAAATATTCTTATATTATAAATATTAATTTTTTTATATATTTATTAAATAAATTTAAATATAATTAAAAAATTATTACTTTATATAATAAAATAAAATAAGCTCGGTTCCAATTATTTTCAAGACCAAAATAAGCTTTCAAGACCAAAATAAGCTTTCCATCCCCCATTGATCCTTTTCTCAATACTATGGTTCCAGTTGAGCTTGTGATGGATATCAATTCCTAGGTATTTGTAAGAGTACACTTCCTCCAAGTTATTATTGTCATACATAAAATTAGCGCAAGTGTCCTTCTTGGATTTGATAATCATAACTTTTGTTTTGTCAGTGTTAACAGTCATACCCGTGGTAGAGCAGAAATCCTTAAGAAGCTTGAGTTGCTTATCAAGATCAGAAGGGCACCTTGCCAAAAGAACAATATCGTCAGCGTAGAGAAGAAGGATAACGACTATCCCAGCTAAGATTGTGCCACCACATCCTGCTTCTTCTAAATAACCTTCGAGCTTATCGATGTAAATGCCAAATAGGGTTCGGTTCCAAGGGTTCGATATAAATACAGCGGATATATATACAGTCTCGGGTTATATATAAAGTCTCGCGGATATAAATACAGTCTCGCATAAAGTCTCGCGGATATATACAGTCTCGGGTTATATAAACAATCTCGCGGATATAAATACGGGTTCCGATATAAAGTCTCGGTTCGGTTCCAATACAGTGCAGTTCGGTTCCAAGGGTTCGATATAAATACAGCGGATATATATACAGTCTCGGGTTATATATAAAGTCTCGCAGTCTCGGGTTATAGTCTCGCGGATATATATACAGTCTCGGGTTGGACTTTATATACAGTCTCGGGTTATATATACAGTCTCGGGTTATATATAAATACAGTCCCGGGTTATAAAGTCTCGGGATATAAATACAGTCTCGGGTTATATATAAAGTCTCGCGGATATAAATACAGTCTCGCGGATATAAATACAGTCTCGCATAAAGTCCAAGGGTTCGGTTCCGATATAAAGTCTCGGTTCGGTTCCAATACAGTGCAATCTTCGATATTAATACAGTCTCTCGATATAAACAGGCTCGGTTCGATATACGGGTTCCAATATAAAGTCTCGGGTTATATATATAAAGTCTCGCGGATATAAATACAGTCCCGCATAAAGTCTCGCGGATATAAATACAGTCTCGCATACAGTCTCGCATAAAGTCCAAGGGTTCGGTTCCGATATAAAGTCTCTCGATATTAATACAGCTTCTCGATATAAATACAGTCTCGCAGTTTGTCTCGCAGTTTGTCTACAGATATAAACAGTCTCGCAGTTATAAACAGCGGAAGTCTCGCAGTTTGTCTACAGATATAAACAGTCTCGCATATATAAACAGCGGAAGTCTCGGTTCGGTACCCTCGTTCCAGTTCTAAGGCTCCGCTCGCATACATAAATCCAAAGCTTGGAGATCTTGGCTCGCACATCAGGTTCGGATATCAGGTGCACACATTCCTTATCTTTTTCTTTTCTAATACATATTTGCTCATATAATTTCAAGTATGAATACTTCACCACAGTTACCAAAGATTACCAAAGGCAGACCTAGCACAGTTACACTACAAGGCCTCTATGAGTATATAGAGTCTTTAGAGAAACGTAGAGAAGAAAGAGAAGCCAAGTTACAAAAAGAGTTAGAAGCCGTGCTGGAAAATAAATTTGCATCTCTTGAAAACACTATCCAAAAACAAATAGAAAATAAAATAGAACAACTGGAGAATAAAATGGAGGCATTGGAAACTAGATTGCATGTTATAGAAAAACAAAACCAAGATACTAACCAACCATCCCAGCAAGGAGACGCTGATACCTTAGAGGGTCTTAAAATGAAAGATGTGATTAAAGAATTAGAAGAAAAAGTTAATAGCCGCCTCACCCTAAATAGTGTGGTAGATAAGTTAGATATTAAACCAATTAAAGACGAAATGAAAAAATTAATAGAATTAGACCACGAACGTAACAAAAGGACCTTAAACCTTATAATCTTCGGTTTAAAAGAGGAAGAAGATGAGGATACTTTAGCCTTAGTCCAGACAGAATTACATAATAGATTACAAATTGAAACAGTGTGTCTCACAGAAGCAACAAGGTTGGGGAAATTAACCGAGAATAAAGGAAGATTAATCCGCATAAAGGTGAGCTCTACTGATCATAAGCACAACATACTTAGTAAAACCTCAAGTCTAAAAGGAACGGGAATATTCATAAATGAAGATCTCATTCCAGAAGATCAAGCAGAATTAAGAAAGGAGGTTCAAAAGGTAAAAGAAGTTAGAAAGGAAGCAAAATGGACAATAATCAGAAATAGAAAAGCCTATATTCGAGACAAAAACCAAAAAGATAGTAATCAATAGCAATTAAACATGCTCCGGATCCTTTCTTGGAACTGTCGGGGCTTCCCATGGAACAAAGGCCCCAAGCTAAGTTGGATTTCAAATGATGTTGATATTATTTTGCTTGTTGAAACTTGGGAGCACGAAGAATCTAAGGTCCCTAACATAGATGGCTTTACGCTATGGTCTACATGGAACAAGCGATCCTCCCGTAGAGGCATTGGGGGAATAGCTTGTTACATTAAGAAGAACATCTCCCCCTATGTTAGGATTTATAAAAACGACCCTTACAACCAATTTAGTTGGATAGAGATCAGAGACATTAATAATAAAAAGTCCTACATAGCAATATGTTATTTCCCCCCCATTAATTCCAACTTCTATAAGAAGAAGAATCTAGATAAAACTAACCCTTACAATAGTTTAGAGAATGATATTTCTAGCCTAAGGAATGATGGTAATATCCTTTTAATAGGTGACTTCAATGCTCGAACTTCAAACAACCAAGCTATTATTTTAAGCAATCGTTCCAACCCTAATCCTCTTTGGTTAGACGAAGACCCTTCCCTGGCTAGTAGGTACAAAAGGAGCTCTGAAGACCTCGGGGAAAATTTGTTTGGGTCAGAGCTAGTCAAGCTCTATAGTGCTCAGGATCTCATAATTTGCAACGGTCTAAAAAAGTGGCCCAATTCCAGCAAGATGACCTGCATCCATGGACTTGGTAGCAGCGTGGTAGACTACGTTATTTCCGATCTTCCATTATACAACGAAATGATAAACTTTGACATCTTAAACGACCACGATCCTGACTCCGATCATAGGCCTTTACTTATAACCCTCAATTTTGTCATGCATAGAGTTCCCATAGAAAATAATACTTACAACCAAAAGAACTTAATATTTGATAAAAATAAAAAGGACCTCTTTCTAAACGAATTAAAAACTAATCTGCCTCCTTTATCTAGTATAGACAACATAGAAGACCTATATCACAATTTTACTACAACCCTCTCATATTCTATTAAAAAGTTCTCAATTGAAGTCTCAAATAATAAAAGAAATAGCAAAACCAATCCTTGGTATGACAAAGATTGTAAAAATGCGAGGAGAGCAATTAAAGAAGTTGTTGATGATTCTCTTAAAATGGACAGGATAAGAATATACAAAGCCCTAATTAAAAGGAAAAAGAGGCAGTACATTCGTCAAAGACAGGAGAATCTCTTACACCTCTCTAAGGTAGCTCCTAAGAAATTTTGGAGGCAGATTCTGACTAGGAAGACTAAGGATAATGATAAAATTGCTCTGCACGATTGGAATTCTTATCTTAAAAAGCTTTATGAATCTCCTAATGTCATGGATAATTTGGAAACCCTGCTCACAACGAAAGAAGTCTTCTCTTTAGAAGACATTAAGTTTGGGGTTAATCGCCTCGCGAATGGGAAAGCTAAGGACATTGAAGGTTACCAGGCAGAAATCTTAAAAATTGGAGGCCCTGTCCTCATCCCCCACATCCACAAGCTTTTCAATCAAGCTGTTAAGCAAGGGTTCCCTAAACCTTGGACTGAGAGCCTCATTATCCCTCTTTTTAAAAGTGGTGATACAAATAACCCCTCTAATTATCGGACAATTATGATCAGCCCTCTCTTAGCCAAGTTGTATGGTAGTATTCTGGAAAAAAAGTTAAGCATATGGCTTGAAAGTGAAGGTAAGCGGGCTAAAGGCCAGGCAGGTTTCAGAAGGCATCACTCAACAACAGACCACCTTGTTACGCTTAGGATCATTGCGGAGGAATGTCGTAATGATAAATCCAATTTATTTTGCTGCTTTGTAGACTTTAGAAAGGCTTTCGATACGGTTCCTAGATACAACCTTTGGAATAGGTTAGAAGAGCTAAAGGTTCCTCTTGAGTTGAGAGCTGCTGCTATAAGGCTATACGAGAATGTAATTGCCAAGCTAAAGAACAATGAGGGGTGGTCAAAAGATATTAAGTGTAACATCGGAGTTAAACAAGGTTGCCCCCTCTCCCTACCCTATTTGGCATTTACATCGATAAGCTCGAAGGTTATTTAGAAGAAGCAGGATGTGGTGGCACAATCTTAGCTGGGATAGTCGTTATCCTTCTTCTCTATGCTGACGATATTGTTCTTTTGGCAAGGTGCTCTTCTGATCTTGATAAGCAACTCAAGCTTCTTAAGGATTTCTGCTCTACCACGGGTATGACTGTTAACACTGACAAAACAAAAGTTATGATTATCAAATCCAAGAAGGACACTTGCGCTAATTTTATGTATGACAATAATAACTTGGAGGAAATGTACTCTTACAAATACCTAGGAATTGATATCCATCACAAGCTCAACTGGAACCATAGTATTGAGAAAAGGATCAATGGGGGATGGAAAGCTTATTTTGGTCTTGAAAATAATTGTAAAACAGCAAACCTCGTAATGTGGGATAAAAAGAAGTTCCTCTTTGAAACTTTAGTCACTCCTGTTATCTTATATGGCTGTGAAGTTTGGGGCTGCAGCATCTCCAGAGAATCATGGAGAAAGATTGAGCAAATCCAGAAGCGTTTTATAACTTATAACCTGAAAATTAAAAGTAATACACCCTATCCTATTCTCCTTATAGAAGCAGGTCTTTCTCCTATTGAGAGCCTGGCTATGCTCAGGTTTCTGTTGTACAAGCACAAGCTCAATAACATAGACAATCATAGACTTCCTAAGCTAGCTTTAAATTCCAGCCAAAACCACCTAAGGCTTAACCGAGGATGGCATAAGGACACAAGGGCCTGGTTAAACTATTGGGAGATCAATGAGAATGATGCTTTTTGCAAAACATAAATAACATTAAAGATATTGTTACTTCTAAGTTCAAAGAAAAATTGTGGTGTGAGAAAGATTTAGCGTCTAAAGAAAATTAAGTTATTATAAGAAGGTCATCAACCCCACCCTTGAAGATCAAAAGTATCTCTCTATTTTAACTAGCTCAAAGAAGAAAATTAATATAGCAAAGATTAGAACGAATTCTCATGAGCTCCATAGTGAAACTGGCCGTTGGGCAGTTCCTAAAACGCCATGGATGGAAAGGATCTGCCATATTTGTGAGAATAGGAGCATCGAGGATGAAAACCACTTCCTCTTAGAGTGCCCTGCATACAACCACATTAGATCTCAATTTCACAACCTTTGTTACAATACTGACCTTCCTAGCCTTTTACAATGCCAAAATTATAGTGAACTCGGAAGGCTTCTCTCCAAGCTTTTTGAGCATAGGAATAAAATCTTAAATCAAAATAAATAATTTGTCTTTTTAGGTCCGATAGATCATTATTTGGTCTCAGGGGACGTTAACCATCATCATCATCATCATCATTATTTATATATTATATTAAAATTTATATATTATATATTTTAATGTAATAAATATATTATAAGTTTTTTATCTCAAATTTATACATCTATTAATAAAAACAAAATTATAATATTAAAGTATTAAAAAAAAAAAAAATTAAATATTATTCACATATAACATCTAAAGTCTATCTAATTGCTACATAGCTAGCTATGATATATTGAGTTGTAACATAAGTCTATCTAATTGCTCCACAGCTATGATATATAGAATGTAACCTCTAATTGCTACATAGCTATGATATATTGGGTTGTGAAGAACCTCAATAATGGTTCCACTAAACACAATTCAACTTCCACCCAGTGAAAAAACAAATAATTAGAGCTCGGCTGAATCGAGTCCTGTACCGAAGTTTTTCATTTTATTTGCCGTGGACCAGCTCGGCCTCCTCTGCACACGGCTTGGCTAGGGTTTTTACGAATAACCTTTCTTCTACACACGGGGAACTGGATCAAAGACTTTGACGGCTTCCTATGCTGCGACGACCCTCACTCTGCTCGACATAGCCCTCTGTGGCTTTCTTCCACCTGACAGCTCCTATTCGACATAGCCCTATGTGGCTTTCTTCCACCCAACGGTTCCTCCATTCTGCTTGATGTAGCCCTCTACAACTTTCTTCCACCCAACAATTCCTCCACTCTGTTCGACGTACCTTTCCCAGTGGCTGCGGCCAGAATTCATATCTATGGGCTCCTTTTTCATGCAACAGCCTCCACCTTTAGCGGATCTCTACTATTCACTAACAAACTCAGGTCCCTTTGTGTGCGAATCAATTCCGAAACGACTCGCATCTAGGGTTTTACTGGACTTTCGCTCAATCTACGCAGCTCAGCCTCTACAGTATGGTCACACTTTCTTGTTGCAGAAACTTGGCCTTTTTTCTGTGTGGCTTTGACCCGAGTGAGAGTTAAGATGTCCCCAACTCGGCTCTGATACTGCGTGTTGTTATTCCAAGTCTATTCAAGCATTCAATAACTGGATAGAGATTTTACATCGTAAAACATTGACAATTTGGTAAGGAAAGGATTTTATTATTAGGAGAAAATTCTACAATCAGGCTTACAACTCACGGGCTTCATAAAAGTGAAGTAGGCTTCGATAACTATAATTTGGTTCCATAAACCAATACCATTAGAGTAGCCCTAACAAAATAATTTGGTTCCATAAATCAATAACATTAGAGTAGCCCTAACAAAATACTAGGTAAATTCGGTTTTTACATTTTCTTTTAATCAAATTGTTGACATACTCTGACAACAACTTCAGATAAACAATCATAGTATTTGATCTCAGGCACTGACGCTTATGTCAAGAAAGAAAATGAGAACCAAAAAAATTACAGGGACACTGACACTGACACTTATGTCAAGAAAGAAAATGAGAACCAAAAAAACTAGAAGGACACTACTCATTTCTGGATTATTCATCTGTACGATCCTGCAATGGTCCTGTAAAGATGTTCTGCTATGATCTAAGAATATTTTGTTTAGTAACAAGACATATGGACTTTCCATTGCTCAGAACTTTAGAGGACATAAAAGAAGAAAATGAGAACCAAAAAAATTACAAGGACACTACTCATTTCTGGATTATTCATCTGTACGATCCTGCAATGGTCCTGTAAAGATGTTCTGCTATGGTCTAAGAATATTTTGTTTAGTAACAAGACATATGGACTTTCCATTGCTGAGAACTTTAGAGTACATAACTCCAACGGTGTATGTAGCATGTGCATATGTAAACACAATTTTCCTACAGAATTTGAATTGCTTTTCTAGAAAAGGGTACGATATCTCCAAATACAAGCAACTACAAAGAAAGGCACAGGATCAGAGAGCTCCATTCTCGACACTATAGTGCAACCCTGCAGTTCCACATGTATGAAATGCATCTAGTACACAACCTGTGGCTCAAAATCAGCATAATCCAAAGAACCGGAATCCACGGGTGGCATCAAATAAGCTGCTATTAATTCTGACACCAAAGCAGCTATAAGAGGAATTCTTTGGAGATTCTTCACAAATCCAGGAGCTTGGCTTTCTCCAATTGCTATTATCTGCTGGTTGATGTCTACCATCCTGTCAAGTTTCTTTTTGAATTCTGGATTCTCAACATCCAAGACAGCAGGAAAAATCCTTGCTGTAGTTCGATTTGTCTGCATCAGTCAGAAAAAATACATTGCTAAAATCCATCCCACACAAAACATCACTACAACTCAATTTTATACACACAAAATGGCTTCTAAGTATTGCGATCTATATGAAACTTCTAACCCACCTCAATGATAACATGCATATCGAACTCTTTTGTGTTCAGTCCAATGCCTTCATAAAATGTTGTCCTCTGGCAATCATTCAAGTACATCGTCACATATACCTGCAAAAGGAAAGCAAGTGTACCCAGAAGAAATCATTCACACGAAATAAGAAACAGAAAAACATCCAATAAATATTGAATGAAAATAGCAGACATCATATTGCCTAGATCTTTAGGATATATTAGATGTAATTCAAGATTAACTCACCGAGAGACAGAAAAACCTTGACCAAAGCTTGGCCTTCCAGTCATTCAGAAACTGTGGTTGTGCTTTCAATAAAGCTGAGAAAAAGTCACCGTGCCTATTCTCATCCTGGCACCAGTTCTCAAAGTACTTGAATATAGGATACACTTGATACTCAGGGTTTTCTCTTAGGTGCCTATAGATGGTAATATATCTCCAGTAACCGATCTTCTCAGATAAGTAAGTGGCATAGAATATGAACTTAGGCTTGAAGAAAGTATATTTGCGTGCTTTAGTTAGGAAACCAAGGTCCAGTGCAAGATTGAAATCTGATAAACCCTTGTTCAGAAACCTGTAACCCAATGTGTCAAAGATTGAGTTGAGAAAGTCAATAGACAGATTACAGCATAAAATGCAATTACAGTGGCAAAAAAATATATTCCAGATAAATACTTTATCCAATGTAAGTTTCAAATGGAAATATATCCAATATAGTAAACAGCAGTGCCAACAGACGTAGGGAGCTACGAAAGGGGAGCCATGTTTGCAGCAAACAGCCACGGCTTTGATCTGACAAACCATGCCTACAAAGAAAGATAGCATACCCTGCATGGCGAGCTTCATCTCTGGACATGAGGGAAAATATCTCAGCCACAACTGGGTTGGTTTTCTGCAAAAGAACATTCAAGTTAGGTCAGTTTCCTGCATACCCAGTCACCAAGTCATCTCATAACAGGGCACAAATGAATATTCATCAAATCCAATTTTTTAAACCAATTGTTTCATGTAATTCCGTATCCATATCGCACAAAGGCAGCAAAATTCCAAGCCAAGTATGTAACAGAATCCATCAAACCATGCTGACTTGAGAGGAAAAGTGACTCTATTAACCCTTACAGTATATCATGTTTTTCACGATGTATACATATCTGCATTTAATAAGGTTCACTAAACTAAGGGTCACTCAACGTATCATTGGCAAGAGAATAGATTCTGCCCCTGGATGTAAGGTGTACAGGAGAGAAGTCACTGTCAAATTGCTGAAAGCAGCGGCTTGACACAACCAATTTGGCAAGTTTGCAGGTTGTGGGCAGGTGTTTGTAAATCCTTTAAAGGAAGCATTACAGGGTTCCTATAAACAGCAACTAGTGGAGGGGATTTCACAGGTGTAGCCTGATGCTACTGTGATGGGGTCTCTATTTCAGTGTGTAAATGGTGGAGAACTGTTGACTGCCTTAGAGAGGCTCAAAATGTGTTAAGAAACCCAGGCTTCTCCTTCATTCAACCCGTCTGGAGTGAAAACCCTGGAAGACTATGTTGCTAACTGAGAAATGTTTTATTTGCAGGTTTGTTTGCTAAATCATGAAGCCTTTTTCTTCTGACTAGAGAAAGAACAAGTGGTTTTATTAAACAGTTCTTTCACTTCATACCTCATTTTAAGATTTTTTTTGCCATTAAAATTTGTATTTGTTGCAAATATGATAAAAGTTATTGTGGAAGGCCTTGGCTCAAGGGAAGTACAAGATCTTTTTTCAACTCTGGTTCCCTAATATTTTTCTAGCATCTTTTAAGTTTTATCCCTCTTCCATCCCAATATGATCAAGGATTCCAAACCTACTTGTGCACCTTTGGCCAGAAAATGTTTTAGAAGCAATAGAGAAGTCTATCAGTAATATAGAATGAGCTGGATCTTCATAAAGGTTGGATGGGTAATAATTTTTTAGAGTTTCAAGGTTTAACCACTGGAACAGGTCTCACCAAGTCTCCTGAATACTTGCAAGTTACTCAGATCAGCAGGAAAACAAGGGGAGGACATGGTAAATCTCGTCAAAAGTTCGAACTCTCCATTACTGAGTGAGTTTGTATAGGGTTTGGCCTGGAATACTCGCTGAGCATTTCAAGGTTTGACCAAGTTCAACCTCATGCACTTGGTCAGCAGCCTATAGATTGAAAAATTCAGTTAAAAAAATTACAACATTTCTTCAAGGGTTTCAGACTTATTTTTTCTTTCGGGCAGATGAATTTACAGAGAGGATTCTCCATCAAAATGAATCACAATTCAATTTTGAATAGTGGATTTTCAATCCATGTGAAGGGGCTAATTGCTTGGACAGCAGATTTTGGGAATTTTGAAAGGATTGTGCAGCGAAATTTTTGAAGATCTGCACTGAAGGTGTGGCCAGACTTGTGTTCTAGGCCAGCAGGCTTAACCATAAAAGATTTTCACAGAGATTGGAAGCAGTTTTTGGCTTATGCAAATCTTTTTCATAAAGCCTTAAGGAGAAAAAGAATGTTCTTTTCCTCTGTCTGGGATTAGTTGTAATGCCTCCTTCCCTCTCTCAAGTGGGTTTAGGCATAATGCCTCCCTTTTGTCCCATGTCATTTTGTAAATCCTTCGTCCTATCCAGTGTTTTTAAAACCGGAACCGGTGACCGGACCGGTCCACCTAATGAACCGGTTTACCGACCGGAACCGGTCTAACCGGGACTGGTTTGGTCTAAACGAACCGGTTTTAGAAAAATACATTAAATAATTATTTTTTAATGAAAAAAACTATTTTTAAGATTTAAAACCATGATTCCAAGCCAATAGAGACAAAATATGGAAAGATTGCTCATTGATATACCATGTAAAGCCTTAAAGGTGAATATATCAAAATGGCACCGAGTGCAATACATATCATCGACAAAATACATAAGCAATGAGGCTCTAAATGGCCACTAGAGTGCAAAAATAAAGCCTACAAACTATGGGGCCAGTGGCCTACTACAAGACTTCAGTCTAGACTCTAGACTCTACATATATGATAATAGCAATACTATAATAGTGATCAACATTATCACTTGAAGTTGAAACTTCTCATGAGTCTCAGTCATCATGATCAAACTCAGTTGGTTGAGTCTCGACTCCCAAACTGTGTAGCCACAAACTTCTCTATTGGTTCAGTGACTTGAGTCTCAAACTTCTGAAGGTATTCTGCCCTAATATGCCCTATTATTTCATTTGGTGCTCCACATGGCTTTACATGGCCTCCTATCCCAGCCAAGTGTTGCTTGAACCTGTTAATACCCCCTCCTTGAATGGATTTTTGGCAATATTTGCAGATCATTTTGCCATCAATCATATCACAATGAGCCCATGCAGTATCTTCGGCTTTTGGAGGCATGATGACTCCCTGGATGGTAGATCATAGAAGTGAGAAGTTTATAACACAAAAAAAAATTCATGGACAGCAGACTCAAATGAGGAATTATCAAGTGCAAATCCTTACCTGGAAATGCAAACTAGCTCCCTTAGCCTCCTCTTGAAGATGGCAACTCCACTGACAGCGCTACACACTATCTCCAAAATAGCTCCAACTCCAACTCCAAGATGACTACTTCAGCAAAAACTCCACACTCTCCAAGCTCACAAACAAACTCACAAACACTCACAAACACTCCAAATCAGTTGTGTGAGACAAATGAGAGTGAGAGGGGTGTCTTATAGCAAGTGTGAGGGTGTTTTTGGAGGGAAAACACCTTTCCCTGCCCCCCAAAACCCCTAAACCACCACTAACAGCCAAAACCGCAGCGCTTTTTCCTTTTACCGGCGGCCTGTCCATAAACCGGCCGGTTCCGCCCTAAACCGGCCGGTTTTTACCGGTTAGGGCTGTATTTTGGGCGAGTGAGGGAGGAAACCGGGTTAGAAGGGCCGGTTCGGACCGGCCAGGCCTCCAACCGGCCGGTTAGGCCGGTTACCGGTTTTTTCCGCCGGTTTTTAAAACTATGGTCCTATCCCAAGTTGTTTTTAAGGGGGGATATTAGGATATTAGACCTTAGGAGTTGCTTAAGACCACCTTGGTCTTAACTATAGTCATGTGTGCTTTTGTTATCCAATGGTCACCATTCTATCTCATGCATAGATGCTCCAATGGTGCTCATGTTCGAGGTATTTATGACAACTGATCTATGTCTTATCACATAATTGGTCCATGATCTCTATTTAAAGATCATGGATGGTCACTTGTCTTGCATGATGAAGAGTAAAGTATAGTACTGGATATAGCCATTTATTTCTTGAGCAGTAGTACAGCTTTTCTATTGCTTCAAGGATGTCTCATTTTGAGGGTTTTACCATGTAAATCTCAGTGTCTTAGTTTATGTTCAGCATGAGTTATTCCTAAGTGGTATCCATCCTTGTGAGTAACCCACTGGTGATTTCCCAATATGGTATCAAAGTGCTTGTGAGGTTCACTCCTCGTTCAAAGATCGAGCTAGTTATGTTGGGTATTTGAAGAGCTTCAGATCCCTTCTTTTGGTTTTGATGTCAGACCTGTGGAGCTCACATTATTATGTCTTGAAGAACTAGGGTGGTTGTTCTATTTCAACAAAACCTGTGTATTTTTGGGAGAGCTGACTACTCCATGTATTACAGTCAAATTTCAATGCTTGGTATTTTGCTTATGTTGGGGCCCTCACTTGCATTTTAGGTTCTTGGGAGTCATGCCACTTCATATGGGCACAACCCTAAATTTGTAGATAGTCGCAAGTGGACCCAAGGTTTGCCTAAGGGTTGGGTCCACCTTAGTTGCACAAAGCTAGTATCTATAAATGTAAGGTTTTGGCCTAGTTTTGGAATATAATCTAGATAAACAGATGCAAAACAGAGTATATTTCTGTGTGTCCATATTTCATTTCATGAGCAATGATACAACTTTTATGTTGCTTCGTGGGTGTTTCTCTCTTTGAGCGTTTTACCACATAAATATTGGTGTCTCAATTTTTGTCAGTATGATTTATTCCTCTGTGGTGTTCATCTTGTGAATAGCCCACCTGAGATTTCCGATTATGGTATCAGAGTGCTCATGTGGTTAACTCCTTTTTTATTCAAAGATTGAGGTAGTTATGTTGAGTATTTGAAGAGTTGCAGATCCTTTGTTCTGGTTTTGAGCTCAAAATTATGGAACTCTCCTTATTAGCTCTTGAAGATCTGGAGCAAAGTTACGGGGGAGCGGCTCCCTTCAGGAGTGACCTTGGGAGTGCGCTCCTGAAATTGCTTCCGTAGGGAGCGAATTTCCGGAGCGACCCAGGGAGCGAAATTTTCGCTCCCTAGCCTTTTTTGCAATTTTTTTTTTCAATAACATTTCAAATGCAATTTTTTTTCAAAGAAACAAATATTTTTTGTGTGGGGCAGCCTAATGATCAAACCTATGGCTCTAGTATTGATATGTGATTCATGTTAATGTTAAATTCTTAAAGTAAAAGTGAATTATTTAAATTTTTAACATTACCATGAAATGACTCAGGATGTTTGAGAGTGGTTCGAACCTCATTGGATTTCATATGGAGAAAGTAGAAGTTTAGATCTCATTCAAAATCCAGCAGACTTATCAGTTTTTCAGGATTTCAGGATTGGGGGAGTGCAATGTTTCCATTGGATTTTGTCATGTATTAGGGTATGGAACTCGTATTTAATGAAGAGCACCAATCCCTCTGTGTACCTTGATGTTAGTGACATTGGTTGTCGAACTCCACTATCATGACCCTACTAAAAATGTACCCATCACTCAAACAAAATCTTGACTTGACATGCTACGGTTTTTCTATATTATGTTAATGCTTAGAGGGTGATATTAATGACAAAGATCCCTATACAAATTCAGAGGTAATGACAAAGATACCTCTGCATATTAATGCTTAGAGAGTGATATTAATGACAAAGATCTTGATTTTCCAACAAGACCATAAAATTAGACATTTCTCATGGCGGCAAGAGGCCCAAGCATTAGCAATAGATAGTAGATTTACTTGTCTTTTCTAGTTTCTAGTGGTTTTTATAACTGTTGACTCTTTCATATTTATTATGATATTTTTTCTACACAATATATGACAATTTAAGTTTGAAGTTTGAAGTTGGCAATTATAACTCATTGGTAACGAATTAGGAATATGATGCTTCGTGAAAGTTGAAAGTTGTTTCATTTCATTTCATTTTATAACATTTTATTTCATGTTAGATATTCTTTGTTGTAATGGTTACACTTAGCTTACAAGTACAACTTTGGTCATCAATGATGATAAATGTTATATATTGAATTTTGAAAGCTTGAAACTTCAAGATTGATGAAGCATGAGACTCAATATGTTGTATGTTACTTGTTGAAATTTCTAAGTCTAACACGTTAGAAATTCTTCCTGCATTATCTGGTTTATTTCTCCTACTTGTTTATTACTCAACAAGTTATTTAACCATATAAATACTGAAAATAAACACTAATGCAGTCTCAACCATCTACAAATCAACAACTGAAAATAATAGACAAATACACAAGAGACACTGTTATTTTTGGACAATCGTCCCCGGAAAAACCCAACTTGGGAAAACCGGTGCAGTAGTTCTAAGGGTTTTATTATTAAGCAGCTTTTCTTGAGTAGACTGGGTGCCAAACTGGCTCACCTGACAAAGATAAAAAATCTGGCAATAATACCTCTCTTCGGAAGCAGATATCCTGAAAGTCTGCCCCACGAAACCCTCTCCAACACAATCTGAAGCACTGCGTTAGCCCTCCTGGCCTCTGCATCAGCCTAAAACCCTCTACGTCAGCCCTTTGAGGCTCTGTGCAGCCTCTTTGTCTCTTTGCGTCACTCCTAAAGCCTCTGCGTGGATGACGCAGGCCCTTCTGGCCTCTGCATAGTCACTACTAGCCTTTGTGTGGCTTCCTCTAGCTCTGCGTCTACCTCTCTGCTTTTGTGCTAGTCTTCCGACACTATCTCTTTCTCTCTGCCTCGTACTCACTACCCCTCGCTGCAACTCTAATCACTAGTTCAATTTCTCTTAGCAAACCCTACTGTAGAAAATCAAACTGACTAATCAATCTAGTGTTTTTCCAACTGACCCTCAAGCCTCCTCTTATATTTTTTCTGTTGAGTCTTCAACGGCCAAGATACATCTCTAATCAACGGCTAAGATTAAATTTGGCTTGATCCATGTCATTTAGAACCTTCTATCCCAGTTTTATATTAATACCCATTAATATTTTTATTTTCCTTAGTTTAGACTTAGAAACCCATTAAAAATATTAATTGTTTTAATATCTCCTTCACAGGGAAAAATTTCCCCAAACCATTTCTGGGTCTTGGAGATCTCATGTGCTTTAGCCTCTCCACCAATATTCATGGCTAGAGCACATCTGATGCTACCCCAAATCAACACTCCCTCTTAGCAAGGAATGTGCTCTACTAATACTCCACCACTGAGCATCACCCTGATTATCCAGCATCGGTACCTGTGCTAATGCTTGGCCTCCCTGCCCAACATCCTCTGCATTGCTGCATCCTGTACTGCTGCCCATGGCCCTACCACTGCCACTGCTACATCTGTACAACAGCTCCCTTTGCATCTGCGTTGCTGCTGGTCCTTTCTCCCAACACTGCATCTGCACTGCAGTTCTCTCTCATCATGCTGCATTGTGCTGCCCATAGTACTACCACTGCTACTGCTACACTACAACTCAGTTACAGAGAAGTAAGTAACTGATCCACCTAACTACTGACATCCTTGTCAGGCCGGAAACCCTCCTGATGTTGAAGCTCTCTCTGCCGCTGTATTGTGCTCCCTCTGCTGCCTTTGCACTGCTGCAACAACTTTGTGCCTCTCGCACAGCTGCAAACCTCTCTATGCCATCCTGCACTGCTGCAACCTCCTTTGTGCCTCTCGCACTGCTGCAACCCTCTCTGTGCTGCCTGGGACTACTGCACTCTAGCACTCTCTGTTGCTTCATCCGCATCCGCTTCTACCGACATCCACCATCCTGCTACTGTCACTTTGGGGCTCCTATAGTCATATATGATCCAAGAGTTTGGGTACCTCAAGGATCCTGCCCCTCATCACCTGTAGTCCTCCTGACTACAGCGCGATGTCGCCCCACCTCTTCTCTAGAGGTACATGAGCACTCATGGCACAATCGTCATCATCCTCTACCTCCTTATCTGCCTTCGTTGGTGTTGCCTTGGAGTCAGACACCTCTCCCTTATTCTTCTTCCTCGAACACTAGTTTGCATAATGGCCCAACTCCCCACAGTTGAAGCACTTTATCTTGGAGATGTCCTTTTTCTTCCTCTTCCCCTGCTCCGCCGCAGATGCCAGGGCTGCATCCTCTTCCTCCTCTTTCTTGACCCGGGCTCCTTTGCTGCTACTTCCCATCTTGGTCAGCCATCTGATCTCTTCTTGGCGAAAAGCTGCCCACAATTCTTCCCAATCTGGAAGATTCGCTCTGCCCAAAATGCTCTGGACAAATGTCTCCCACTCCTCAGAGACTGGGTTTAGGGCGGTCCTCACCATCAACTCCTGATCCGGCGTGGCCCATATGGAAGTCAGTTGGTCCCGGATCTCCTGCAACCTGCTGAGGAAGTGATCTACCTGCTCCCCCTTATGCATCTAGTACGACCGCAACTGATTCTCCAGTAGCATCTTCCTTTGCACGGAAGTGCCTTGATACAATGTCTTCAAGGTATCCCACATTTCCTTTGCCATCTCCTTCTCGGTAATATGCTGAACCACATGATCCTTGACCCCATCAAGGATTATGCATTTCACCTTGGCCATCACATCCTCATACTTTTCGTTATCAGCTGGGTCGAATGGGATAGCCACAGTTCTCAAGGTGAAGGCCTTGATGCGATGTCTATCTAGAACGGATATGATCCTGGCCTTCCAGATGACAAAGTTGGACGCCCCGTCTAGCCTGTCCTGATCCATCAGTCCATTCATGGCCATCTCTCTGCTCTTCCTTTCGACTCCTCTGAGTCTCTACTTCCCTCCTGGAAGTTCTTTCTTCGACTCCCTTCGAGTCTCTACTTCCCTCCTGGAAGTTCTTTGTTAGACTCCCTCTGAGTCTCGATTTCCCTCCTGGAAATCCGCCTACCAATCGTCGAGTCGCACCTCTCCGATCTCCTATGCTCCTGCAACACTGATATGGATTTCTTGGCTAGAAATCCACCTAGGTAGCCACTCCCTCTAACTTGGTTCTGTCCCGTTAGGTACTGTTCTGCCTCAACAACAACAACACCCCACCAGCTTCACTCTTCACAATCTGTCCACAGCTTCCTATGCCCCAGCAACTGAAGAACTGAGCCTCTAGACTCTGCGCAATCCCGGGAAGGCTGATTTGCTCCCTTGGCCAACTGCGTCAGCCCTCCTGGTCTCTGCGTGGCTCTTTGTGAGCCTCTTCTGCCTTCTTCTGCCTCTGCGCTGGCCTCTCTCTGGCTCGAATTGATGACGCAGGCCCTCTGCATCAACTCTTCTCTACTGCTTTCTGCCTAGGAATAACTTTTGTCACTCAAGACAGCTATTTCTACTACAAATTCTCTAATTCAGTTGGCGCCTTCAGCTCTCCTGTGATCTGCAACCCTCTAATACATGTTGAAATTTCTAAGTCTAACACGTTAGAAATTCTTCCTGCATTATCTGGTTTAATTCTCCTACTTGTTTATTACTCAATAGGTTATTTAACCATATAAGTACTGAAAATAAACACTAATGCAGTCTCAACCATCTACAGATCAACAACTAAAAATAATAGACAAATACACAAGGGACACCGTTATTTTTGGACAATCGTCCCCGAAAAAACCCAACTTGGGAAAACTGGTGCAACAGTTTTGAGGGTTTTATTATTAAGAAGCTTTTCTTGAGTACACTGGGTGCCAAACTTGCTCAACCGACAAAGATAAAAAAACCTGGCATTAATACCTCTCTTCGGAAGCAAATATTTTGAAAGTCTGCCCCATGAAACCCTCTCTAGCACAATCTGAAGCACTGTCTCAGCCCTCCTGGCCTCTGCGTTAGCCTGAAACACTTTGCGTCAGCTTGAAACAATTTGCGTCAGCCCTCTGAGGCCCTGCACAACCTCTTTGGCTCTCCGCGTCATTCCTGCAGCCTCTGCGTGGATGACGCAGGCCCTTCTGGGCTCTGCGCAGTCATTGCTGGCCTCTGCGTGGCTCCCTCTAGCTTTGCATCTGCTTCTGCGCTGGTCTTCCGGCACTATCTCTGCCTCTCCGCCTCATACTCACTGCCCCTCACTACAACTCTAATCACAGGTTCGATTTCTCTTAGCAAACCCCGCTCTAGAAAATCGAACTGAATGATGAATCCGGTGTTCTTCCAACTGACCCTCAAGCCTCCTCTTATACTTTTTCTGTCGAGTCTTCAACGGCCGAGATTACATTTTTAATCAACGGCTAAGATTAGATTTGGCTTGATCCATGTCATTTAAAACCTTCTAACCTAGTTTTATATTAATACCCATTAATATTTTTACTTTCCTAAATTTAGACTTAGGAACCCATTAAAAATTATAATTATTTTAATATCTCCTTCACTGGGCAGAATTTCCCCAAAACATTTATGGGTATTGGAGATCTCATGTGCTTTAGCCTCTCCACCAATTTTCACGGCTAGAGCACATCCTTTTCTACCCCAAATAAACATTACTAACTTGTGGATGTGGTTGATGAAGATTATAACTTCTAGATGATTGATGTTATATGGTTCAATCTATGTTTGTATGCTTTTAATATCTAATTAATTATTCTACATGCTTTTGTTGACATATATGCATCAAAATATAAAATAATATATATTATATAAAAATTCTCTCCCTGATTCGCTCTTGAACTGGGAGCTTCTGAATGTGTCGCTCCCGCTCCCAAGTAACCTTGATCCGGAGTTGTTCTGTTTCAACTTTCAACAAAATATGTGCTTTTTGGGAAGATCGGACTGCTCCATGTATTACATAGTCAATGCTCAATATTTTGCTACCTTGTACTGCAACAACTCTTCAGCATTGTCAGGCACACCATCATTTTCACTCACTAACTCCTTTATCACCTCAAATACACTCAACAACACCCCAACTAATCCTTGTTGCAACTCTCCACCTTCCTAATCTATTGGGTAGACTTCCTAGGAATAAACATTACATTGTACCGTTGGTCCCTTTAGAAACTTAGGTGTCTTATTATATGGAAGAATCAAGATGTAAGGCACCATGAACTACAACTCTCTTCTCTGTTCTCCAAATGAAAGTTCGTTCCTCCTAATACAGTGAATAAGGTTGCAAGTGGACCAGTTCCTGTCAGCTGCAAAAGAAAAACAATCTGGAAAAGTACCCAGAAAAAAAGCTGATAAAGCTCCAAAGCCCCATCCCCATCCATCCTATTAGGTTCACCTGTGCTATATTAAAGTAGCTCTCCCTTGCATCCACATTCTAATGTGTTGAAAGGGTCATTCACATCCCCAAATGAAAGAAATTGTTGCCAAAGAATCATGTCCTCTTTGATTGTGAACATCCTGATAAAAGTGATTCTTAACTCCACCTTCTAATCATTAAGAGGAAGCAACTCTTTGGAACTCTTTTGAGAGCACACGGTTTGGCTATTTGCCTACTATTTCCTTGTTTATCAGTGACCATCAGGTTAGGTCCATAACAACTACCTTCAAGTATACTATGGTGTCTAAAGTCAGCTCTTGATTTTTGTATATGGAAGTTTGAAACTTAAATTGTATATGGAAGATATATTTTGTTTAGGGCTACATGTTACCCCTGTTTTTGTATAAAAAATGTGGAGGAGGATATCTGAATATTAATCTGTCATCTCCAGAAATGGTCTTTTGAGTTCCTAAAGTAACTGAGGGATCTGTTAAATGTCTTCTTCCTCTCTTTGTGATTGGAAATAAGTGTTGGTATTATAAGGCCTTGTACTTTGTTTTTTGGACTAATATATTTTTTATGTTCACTAGAAATCAAATTTGAATACTTTGCTTGCAGTTTTGCAGTGGATCTGTTAGGACTAAATCCTTTTTTTTCAAGGAAAAATCTCACAAGGAAACTGAAGGGATGCTTCCCCACATTCATGGATGGCACTCCCAGTAAAACCATCCACATAGACTAGTGCACCTAACCCAATGGGATTCAAACCAGGTGTCTGCTGGCATGGAACTAGCTAATGACCAAAAACATTGGCAACAACTGGTTGAGCTAACCCCTTGGGTTCTGTTAGAATTAAATATAACAACTAACTACAAAAAAATCTGGAATTTTCCATTTTGATTGCTTTATCAATATTTTCCAGAGTTCACTCTGATTTATTTTTATGAGAATATATTTCATCTTACTAGACGATATTGCTTGTCCAAAGAATATATACTCATTAATGTCTTGAATTGATATCTCTCTGATGTGAAAAAACTTCCTGATTCATCTTATCGGTCTAGCAGACACTGATTCCACAAATGGCTCCAACATTTGAAGTAGGAAAAGGATAATTACAAAAACAAAAATTGAAGTTCAGAAATTTTCATGAAATCAATTGTTTCATGAAAACTTGAATCTGGAAAATATGTACTTCCATTGAGCTTAGGATTTTCATATTTATGAGTCTCTCTAAGATGATTATTGGCAAGGTCCATACCAAGATGGGAAAAACAAATGGAATACACAGCACCATACAAGTCAAGCAAAGATGTCCATTGTCACCTGACACCCACACTCTTTCAGCTTTATATTGACGAGCTAGAAGATCTCATTTCAAAATGATACAGGTAGTTGCCTTCTCTATGGGATTTCCATTGGAAGTCTGCTGTGTGGATGGAATTGTCCTTTTATCCCACATAATCACAGGACTCCAAAAGCATCTAGACACTTTGAGCTCATTCTGTGATAGTTATGGCCTTCAGGTCAACCTTGCAAAATCAAATATTCTGGCTTTCAACATGTCTGAGAAGGAGGCATCTAATACTACTCTCACCTATAAAGAAGAGGAGGTAGAAATGGTGACATCCTACACTTACACTGGAGTAGTATCCTCTGGCCCATCCTTCAGTGTAATCCCAACAACAAAATCAAGGTGGAGTAGAGGATACGAAGGATCAGAAACACTATAGAAAAAATGTTTCCAGATCGACTTCCAAGATATTTGGGCTTAGATCTTCCTCTTCCATACCTTAGTGACACCTTCTCTCTTTTACAATTGTGAAGCTTGGAACCTGTGCCTAAGTGAAACAGGATGGAACTACTTGAGAGAGTACTCATTAGTATTACTATGCTCTCAGACTATATTCATCATGCAAGGAAGTATATCTCACACTTTTGGCCCCTCCGCACTTCCATGATTTTCCATGTTATGACCATGCTGCACAGGATTTGTTGCATGGCAGACTCCCACTCAAGCCAAAACAGATATCCTTACGGCTATCCAATTCTCTATACAGCTTGCTAGACAAAGTATCATAAATAGCTGGCATGCTAAATCTTCCTCTTTGCTCCAATACTTGAACATTGATATCGAATTTCTTATGGCTCAAAGATTTGTTTACAATACAAGGCGATAGATGTATTTCCCTACTCCTTCATGAGATGCTTCACCTTTGACCATAGGCTCTAAGAGATGGATCTTTCCACATTGTTAATTCTAGGTTCACTACCTGTTATTTTTACCTTCTAAATGATTTTGGTCACAAGAATCATTATGAGCAGATCTACCAGATTTATTAGGCAGGTGGACATTAGAAAGCTCATCACATACTTCTTTTCAGCATTGGATGATAGGAGAGATTAGGGTTAATGACATTGTTGGCCTAGGGCTTCCTCCTTGGTGCCCTCTAGACCCTTTCCCAGTTTGATCTTTTGGGATTCTTGGGGTTTATTCTCCCTCTCTTTTGGCATTCTCCATAAACTCAATTCTTTTGCAGTTCTTGAGATGCTTTAGCACTCCCAATGGCCACTTCTCTTTGTACCTTTTCTAGCGCCATTGGCCAATTATGGCCATTGGGGTACATTCATACTTAAATTAAAATAAATTACAATTAAGCTAAGTCATAGGACATGCCCCTAGGTGGTCATGTGTCATGAATCCCACATGCCAGACATGAGTTTGGCATGTGTCCTGTTCATGGGACACATGCCAAACTCTTGTCTTACACATGCCCCACATGTGCCCCGAGTTTAAGACACATGTCCTACCAAAAGGCAGCTGATAGGTCTAAAAAAGGCACCCCATGCCTCATTTTCCTCATTTCATTTGGCAGGTTGGAGCTCTAAGACATTTTGGAGTGCAGCTGAGGGTTATAGTGCAGCTTTGAATGACTTTCAAATGCTGGGAAAGTGGATTTGTCCACCAGTATTCAAGTTTTTTCCTACGGTAGTCCAAATTCTTCCTCATTTCACTAAAATCATGGCTCAATCAACAAGGGCAATTGGAAAAGGGCAAAGGAAAGGGAAGAATGCCCCTATTGAGGTTGTCCCCCCTCCTTCAATTTCATCAGCCTCTACTAGTGTTCCATCTATTGGAAGTGGGGTTGGAAGTGCAGCTTCAAATGCTGTAAAAAACATTGATGTAGCAAGACAGCAAGCTCAAGATCAAAAGTATCAACCCCAGGACAAGTTAAAGGGGAGAGGGAATGTTCTTTGCACATGTCGTTTTTGCCATAATCAATTAAATAGCACCTACTGCTGAGTTAAGGACTTTTTGTTGGGCTAGTCTTGCGGACGTGGAGCATGTCCAAAAGTGAGTGCATCCAAACAAAAAGAAATGGAAAGGGAGGACAATGTTGAATAGGGAAGGTGACCACTGACAACAGCGTGCAGGAAATCCAAATATAAGGATCCACTTCCTTCTTGAGGAAATAATCTAGCATTCAATTTGGGGAATGGGAATGCAGTTCGACCAGCCAAAAAGAGGGCAGTTGGTCCAATGGACAAGATATTTCAACAAGAGCAGTGAGATGAGGTTGAGCTTACCATTGGGCTAAGTTGCAAGAAACGCACCCTCCAATCCCCGCCTCCCATACCAACCATGTTTTAGTATGTAAACTCTGAAATGTGGTTGAAACACATTTGAAATGTGTTTCAAGGGAGGTGAAATACATTTCACATTTTGGAAACACATTTCACAAGACGTACATCACGTTTCAGCATCATACAGTGTGTTTCAGCAGTTGTACGAGGTGTGTGGACCCCTAAATTGCACCAAAATGAACCCCACTTTTGCCTAGGCCCCACAAAAATCAAATTATTACTAATTTAAAATTAATTTATTTCCATCTTGTGTATAAATAATTGTTTTTAGGAAGCCCCAAGGGTTAGCTCAGTTGGTCAAAAACCGTGCCTCGCCATCGGGAGGTCACAGGGTCGAATCCACCCGAAGCCCTTGGGGTCAGGTCTTGCAGTAGGCCGAGGGGCGATTTAGCCTAGCTATTGCCCAGATTTTTCCGTGGACGTAGCGATCACTCACTGACCAGGGTGCTCGTGAATCACATGCAAAAAAAAAACGTTTTTAGGAGAAATCTAGAAGCCTCTAGAGATTAAAAAATTCTTTTAAAATCCCTCTCATTTCTCCTCATACTACTTGAGGCTTGAGCAAGGGATCATGGAATGAGCAAGGGTGATTACAGCAAGGGGGATTTGAGCAAGGGCGACTTTATCAAGAGAGGATTTACATCATAAGGTTGCTAGTGCTACAACTACCCTTGTTGCTGTGTTATAGTGTTTTGGGGAAACTACAACCATATTTTTTCACTGTTTTTTGGTGTGTTTGGGCAGCTATAGCCATATTTTTTAATTGTTTTTTGGTTTTCTTGGACCTGTACAATGATACTTGTCATTGTTTTGTGGTCATTTGGGCAGCTACAACCATAGTTTTTGGCTTTTTTGTGGTGTTTTTAAACAGCTACAACCATCCTTGTTACTGTTTTATGATCCTTTGGGAAGCTACAGCCATAGTTTTTGGACAGATACAACCATCCTTGTTGTTTTTGACATTTGTGGTCTTTTTGGATAGCTTCAGGTGCAAAAAACATCTTGTGGTAATATGGCTGAGGCTAGCATCTTTGAATTTTCATTTTTTCAATTATTTAGTTTTTCTAAGAGTTCATTTTTAAGGGTTTTATTTACTTTTTAATTTTATTTATTGCAGATTTATTTTTGTATTTTTTATGCAGCTAAAATGGCTTCTGGGCAAGGTGCTTCTGGTACAGTGCCCAAGAGCAAAACAAGGACTGGCTTTTATCCTCTTTGGAGGTACATAACAAAGGCTTCTAGAATTGCAAATGGTGGTTCATGGGAGTGGATATGCAATCTGGGTCAAAAACCTTACAAAGTCTCTTACCCAAGAGTGAAGGCACATTTTTTGCATGACAAGGGAAAGGGTGTGGATGTTTGCCCACGACAGTTAACCCAAAAGAAAGGAGGAAGTATGAGCTTGAGTAGGGAGAGGTTGATGGGCTCAAAAAATACATGATCAACTTGCCAATGCTACTCCTCAGGCTCCAAACATTGAGCCGAGGATAGTGTTTGAAGCAAGGAAGAGCAAGGCAACTCGACAACAACTTGAACAACAAACATAAAAAACTGCTAGGAGTCTATCAATTCAAGAGAGTAGACTAGCTAAAACGACCAATGTTCAAGGGAGAGAGGAAGCTGAATCAAGAGTGGCAAGGACCATCTATGTTTATGGTATCCCTTTCACTATGGTTTGGCCTCCTTATTAACAGGACATTGCGAGGGAAATCAACACAACTCCTCAAAGGTTCAATGGGCCTAACTAAGAAAAAGTGCAAATAGAACTGCCCAAAAGGATGATCTTGTTGATGATGTCGTATCACCTATTTTCTCTTCATGGAATAGCTCTGGGGTTAGCATTATCTCAGATGGATGCACAAATACTAGGCATAGGCTATTGATTAATATCATTGCTAGTTCACCAAAAGGAGCAATGTTTTTTAAGGTCGAAGATTGTTCAGGGGAGGTAAAGGACACTCAATTCATTGTTGATATTTTAATCAAAGTTGGACTTGCTAGGGAGGTGCAAGTTAATATGGACAACATACTGGTTTGCAAAGTTGCAGGGTTGATTATCGAGGGCAGATATGATCACATTTTATGGACTCCTTGCATTGTCCATAATTTGAATTTGATCTTAGAAGAGATTGACAATACAACTCCATGGATTAAGGAACTCACAGGACAACCAAGTGAGCTAATTAAATTCATCACCAACCACCAACAGTATCAAGAAATACTTTGAGAATACTCTAGGTCAAAGTTGTTGAAAGTTGTTGAGACAAGATATTTTGCAAATTTCATTGTGTTGGGCACCTTCTTGAGGTAAAGAAACCATTAATTTCCATGGTGGTGAGTCAAGTTTGGGAGGAGCTATGGTGTGCAAATTGTGTCTTGATAAGGATTGGTAGAGTAAAATAGAATTCTTGCTCAAGTTGACATCCCCTATATTTGAGCTTCTTTGAAGTGCTGCTAGAGGCAAGCCTTTCTTGGGAGAGGTTTATGATGGTATGGATACCATGGTTGAGAAAAATATGGAAATCATTACAAAAGAATCTCCTCAGTTGTTATTTGTTGATGTTGATATTGACAATACAATGAAGGAAATCATGGTTGGAAGGTGGAACCAATTTAACACTCCATTGCAGACTTTAGCACATGCCCTAAACCCAAGATTATATGATAAAGACATTATTTCTCAAAGCAATGGGAAGAGGAAGGCACCATATAAGGATAGGGAAGTGATAAATAGAGTGAAAAAAACCCTTATGAGAATATTTCCAGCTCATCAACAAAGGGTGGTGAAGCAAGAATTCGCTAGTTTTGTTGCTAGTTTGGATGAGTATTCATATATATTAGCTTTGGATGAGAGGAGCACCATGAGTCCAATTAGATGGTGAATTTATCACAAAGAAAATGGTGTATACCTACAAATCATTGCCATCGATATTCTTTCGCAAGTGGTAAGCTCTTCATCAATAGAAATAAATTGGAGCACATATGGTTTTATTCATTTAGTGAAGTGCAATAGGTTGGGTTGGAGACGGTTGAAGATCTTGTTTATATACATTCCAACCTTTCCCTTGCACATCATAGGTATCCAGAGTATAGTGTCATTCCTTGTAAAGAATGGGATGTGGATCACAAATGTCTTGACTTGGACATCTCTCTTGCTGCATTGAATATTGAGGAACCTAGAAGTGTAATTGGAAATACTTCTACCAATCCAGGTTTGCAAGGGAGTGCCCCCCCCCCCCAAATCTGCTCCTGAAGTGCACTTCGAGCAGGAGTGAATCGAGAGCGACCAAGGAGAGCGCTCCCGAAATTTCAAATAGAATTTCAAGAGCGCGCTCCCGCAAATTAAAAAAAAAAACCCAGAGTTTTTGAGTTGGGCAACCTAATATTCAAGCCTATGGCCCTAGCATTGATATGCAATTCATGGTAATGTTAAATTCTTGAAGTAAAAGTGACATTCTCTTTTATTTTCATTTTCATCCTTTTACTTAAATTTTTAACATTACCATGAAATGACTCAGGATGTTTGAGAGTGGTTCCGACCTCATTGGATTTTGTCATGTACTAGGGTATGGAACTCGTATTTAATCAAGAGCACCAAGCCCTCTATGTACCTTGATGTTAGTGACATTGGTTGTTGAACTCCTCTATCATGACCCTACTAAAAATGTACCCATCACTCAAACAAAATCTTGACTTGACATGCTACGTTTTTTCTATCTTATGTTAATTGCTTAGAGAGTGATATTGATGACAAAGATCCCAAGATAGGCAATGATTTTGATGATATGTAGGTATTTGTTGTAACATGATTTTTTTGGATGCTAGAGGCCATCTAGAGCCTATTTGTTGATGTATTTTCAGTTCAGAGATGGATTGCACTTGATGTTATTTTGGTTATGTGCACCCTTACATGCTATATAAATGAGAACTTGTAACTTGTGGACATGTGGTTGATGAAGATTATAACTTCTAGATGATTGATGTTATATGGTTTAATCCATGTTTTTATGTTTTTTATATCTAATTCATCATTCTACATGCTTTTGTTGACATATATGCATCAAAATAGATAAAAATATATATTATATAAAATTTTCTCTAGACCCAGGAGCTTTTGAAAATGTCGCTCCCTGCTCCCGCTCCCAAGCAAACTTGTACCAATCCACATTCCATTGTTGGACATGCAACTTTTCCTATTTTCCATGATGAAGATGAAGAAAAGGATGATGACTATTAGACTTTAGGATTTATTAGCTTCTAGGTTCATTGTTCATGCATTGTAGCCTTAAACCTCATATATAGAGGCTATTTTGTACATATAGCCTCATTTATCAATAAGAAATGTTGTTTTTGGAGTTTATTGCTTGCATTATGTTACATGTATCACTTGTCCAATTTATTTTATGTTTCTCATTTAATTGTTTTTAGACCTTGGGCCTTGCAACCTGTTGATTTATTCATGAATCTATAATATGTATATGTATTCTAAATTATAATGTTAAAACAAATGTTTTTTTTCAAAGTTTCAATATAATTTTCTGAAATCTTTATCTATCTATCTATCTATCTATATATATATATATATATATATGTATACACACACACACACAAACACCACATTTCCCCATTTCCTAATTTTTTGAGGGTCATATTTCCAACACATTCACATTTTAGATATGTGTTTCCATTTACCCATACCATACAACTTGGACATTGGGCTTTTCTTTCTAACTAAACTTCATTTCTTTTAATGTTGCATGGTCTTCTTCATTTACTGAGATATGTTGAGCTCTAGTTGAAGGGGCTTCAACTAGGGACATGTTGCCTAGTTCATAAAGGCTTAGAACCACATAGTTGGTTAAGGCAAAGAAAGAAGAGGAAAAAATGCTAGAGCCCATTAAATCACCATGCCCCTCATTTGGTGTTAGTATTGTTCATGATGGATGGACAGATGCAACATTCCATCCACTCATTAATTTCATGGTGTCTTCATTGAATAGACCAATCTTCTTAAAAGCAGTGGATGCTCTTGGAAAATACAAGAATGCATAATATATGGTGAGTTATTGATTAAGGTTATTGAAGAGTTGGCATTGATTCTTTTGTGCAAATTATTACAAATAATGCACATGTTTGCAAGGTTTTGTGGTATGAATGTGGAATCCAAATATCACAAATATTTTGGACACCTTGCATTGTTCATTCTTTGAACTTAACTCTTAAATCTATTTCTTTAGATGTGACATGAATGAGAGTGTCATTAAGGATGCATGCCATATTTGCAATTTTGCACAAAACCATTCCAATGCCCTCAAATTTAAAAAGAATACATACATATATCAGTATTGAAGATTGCAGATACGTGGTTCACCTCCTCATTCATCATGTTTAAGAGGATGACGAAGGTCAAGACTACTTTTGGGTCCATGGTTACTTTAGAGTTTTGGTCTTTTTGGAGAAAGAAAAAACAAGCTTGTTCATAAAGGTCAAGGATATTGTGTTAGATGATGGTTGGTGGGAGATAGTAGATCTTACCATTAAGATCATGGACCCTATCATCTCTCTATTGTGGTTTGCAAACACGGATTAGCTGTAATGACCAAAAGTCATATATGCAGCGAAAATATTTAACATACTTCAAAGACGTAAATGTCCATTGTAAGACATGTAACTGTATATTGAATATTGTATATTGAATTGATGTAAGATAAGATATGATTATAAATGAGAATGAGGGTTTGCTTATATACCCTAGGCAGGTGCCCTTTCATGAATGGTCATGTCTCTAAGACATGCCTCTTCATTACTAACTAACTAACCATTAGTTAATTAATTATTATTTATTATTATTATTATTTATTATTTTTATATGAATTATATTCATAACATTGCCTCTCTCCTCAAGAAGCTTTGTCCTCAAAGCTTAATGAGAATATCTTCTCATCTCTGAACTTTCATCTTCGTTGATACAAGATGATATACTGCTCTAAGTGATAGACAAAATTGTTGTACTGAGAACGGATCAAACCATCCTAGATTAATCTTCTGTGGAATCTTCTAATATCTGAAAATTTGTGATGAATAGTTATCGTTGGTCTAGATTCTGCAAACTTCGGTATTCTTCGAAACATAAATTTGTCGTTTATGTTCTCAGTGATACTAGGACGTAGATTGATGGGAAAGTCTACTCTTTTGATTCAGAGGTTGATAAATAGTTCTTCTAGTTGGACTTTCCCTTATCATGTTAGTAGTTGTTTCCTGATTTCCTTCGGGCATTGTTGTTGTTGATTTAGCTATTGAATCATCATTTGGAATGCCCATCGTTTGAATTGCAACTTCTGCATGTGTTTTCACTTCACTAGGTTTATCCTCTGCTTGAGTTACGATTTTGACTGGATCGGTATTTGTTTCTTTATCTTCAACTTGGACTAAAACAAGTGGAGACTTCAATATTACTTCTTGAAGTTGTTCTAACTTGTCATTTAGTGATTTCTTGTCACTTTTAAGTTTCTTTATTTGTGTAAGTAAGGCTTGGTTATGATTCCTTAGATATGAAAGTTCGCCATTTTCTGAATCGTTGACTTTGTCCTTAGTATCTTTCTCTTTATTTTTTAAATTTTTTATTTGCTCTAATAATTTTTTATTAAGGGTTTTAAGGCACAACTTTTCTTTTCCTTTTTCTGATAGATTCTCTTTTAGTTCCTTATCAGAACTTTCATTTTCTTGTTTTAGTCTTTGTTTCTTAACCTTGGACTTTTTTATCTGCGAAAGTAATTTCTCATTGTGGTCCCTTAAATGCCAAATTTCTTTGTTGCTTTTTGTTCATTTTTCATGAAACCAATCTTGGAGATCTTTATATTTCTTCTCCGATGCTTCGTTCTTTTGTTGAAGTTTTGCGATTTCTTCCTTTGATTGTTTTATTTGCATCTGCTCATTGTTTTGATGTTTTTCTATACTAAATAATCTTCCACACCTTGGACAACGTAAATTGCATTTTTTTTATATATGTATATCCAATTTCGTCTAAACAACTTGGACATTTAGTCCAAAATAGTGATTGTTGTGTGGGACTCATCTTGAGTACTTCATTATTTTCGAAATAGGCTCCATTTTTCTTGACTTGATAACCTTCCTTAGTAATTTAATTAATTCTTTATTTTCTATATATATATATAGATATATTCTCAACAATTATTTTTTTCTTGAACTCTTTTTTTATAACTTCTTTTTTACTTTATTTTGTTTTATTTTTTTTATAAAAAAAAAATTCTATATATATTTATAATTTTTTTCTTTTTTCTTTTTGAAAAGTTACAACCCTAGTGAAATGTGGCTATTCACCTCTTTGGGGTATAATATAAAATATATGTTCACTTATGTGCCTTTGACTCAGTTAATTTTTTCCACATAAAAGTTAAATCTTACCATTCACATAAAGATATTTTGTATTCCTTTTGTTCTTCTTTTACCTTGAAAATACCATGGGCAATTACCATGGGTTGTTAAAACCACGAGCTTGTAAACCACTTAATGAAAAATCAAGATAATATTATCTACTCCTCTTTCTCTAACGTATAGTTTAAAGATGTTTGGAAAGATTCCATTTTGACTTTATCATGCACTTTTTATCAATAACGTAGAACCTTTTAATATATATGAATGTTCTCCTTCAAAATTTACATCAAACTTATTTTTTTACTAGAATCATTGAAATGTCAATGGCCAAAGGCCTTATTATTATTATTATTATTTTTTAATTAAATAATTATTTATTTATTTTTACTATTTTTTTTATAATATTTTTTCCCATTCTTTTTTTAACTCTTTTTTTAAGTGGCCAAGGCCCTGACTGAAAATGAAGAAACTCCAACTCGCATAGCGAAACGCTTTAGTTGCGACGACAAGTTGATGGCCAAAGGCCAGATCAGACTGGTTCTCTTCAACAGTTGAGCGTCCAAAGGATCGAACAACTTTGATACCAATGTAACGACCAAAAGTCGTATACGCAACGAAAATCTTTAAAATGCTTCAAAGACGTAAATGTCCATTTTAAGAGATGTAATTGTATATTGAATATTGTATATTGAATTGATATAAGATAAGAGATGATTACAAATGAGAATGAGGGCCTACTTATTTACCCTAGGCACGTACCCTTTCATGAATGGTCATGTTTGTAAGACATACCTCTTCATTACTAACTAATTAATCATTAGTTAATTAATTATTATTTAGTATTATTATATTTATATTTATTATTTTTATATGAATTATATTCATAACATTAGCCCATACTAGGAGAGGTTTATGAAGGGTGGGATTCCATGATTGAGTTCATACAGAGCATTATTTTATAGAATGAATGTCTAGAGAATGGGACATCAACAAAAACCTTTTTCACCACCATGCAAAGTGTTCTTATCAATAGTTGGGATAAGAATTGCACACGTTTATATTACTTAGCTCACTCATTGAATCCTAAATACTACAACAATGATTGGCTCAATGGTGGGCCTTCATGTAGATTCCTTCCTCACATGGATGGTGAGAATTCACAAGGGAGGAAGGATGAATTTAGACAAATATATCAGGATAGAGCATCTCTTGATGAGGTGGAGGGTTTCATAGAGTTTTCCACTAGTGTTGAGAGAGTTGGAGGCTATATTGTAATATGATATAGGGGGGCTAAGAATCCCTATGCTTGGTAGGAAACTCATGGGGTAGCATGCCCTCTTCTACAACATGTGGCCATAAGGCTCCTGTTAAATTATGCAACTAGAGTCAAATTCCACTTTGGACAGCTCATTTGATGGAATAATTATTGCATTAAATTCCTCTTTTCGAGAGGACCAAAATCGACCTAAAGATCACTCAAATCGGACAAGGAGAAGTGTGTTTTTGAATTAAAACCCACTCATGTGAAGAAATTCAAGGTTGGCTTCAAAATCATGTAGGCTCATGAAGCCCAAACAACATGTATTTTCACCCTCATCAATTCATATAAATACAAGAGACCTTCATCCTCATTTGGCACTTCATCACCTCATATCACATCTTCTCTCTCCTATTCCTATTGGGTCGTACAACTCAAATTAGAAGGATTCCTCTCACACATGCCAAGGACAGGTGGTTATTTTTTATTGGGCCGAGTTGTAGGATAGTAGCAAGTTTGTTGCATGGTGTTGACCAACGTTGACCAGGGTGAAGTGGACCTCATTTGACTGTGGTTTTGGGTGGAAAAGTTTGATTTATGTAGGCTGCATTGAAGGACACACAAATCGAGGAATTCTAAGCAGTTTCACTGACGTTGACTTTCTTATTTGACCACAGAAAATTGCATACTTTGCAAGCAGACTTTCTCTCTCTTATGACCAAGTTTGACTAAGGTAGATCGAGCTCATAAAGGGTTGTGTTGACCATTGATTGATGACTAGTTAGGGCTGACTGCATTGTTGTTGACTTTTGTTGATTTTGACAAAATTACAGTTGACTTTTTCTCTCTCTCTCTCTCTTGTCTCTATTTTGGATAGATTCTTGGCATATTTGGATATTGGATATTGTCATTGGACATTGGCTAGTCAAAGTTTGACTTTGACCCTTGGATGATGTACTCTCTCCACTGAACATATGAAGGAAATCTAACAGAAGAAGATTTGCAAGGGTTTTCTCCCTAGTGGGGTTTTTCTCTGGTCATTGACCAAATATTGTGTCTGTTGTCTCTTGGCCGTCTTCCATTGTGCATTTGTTTAATTGCTCTATCTACTATTGCTCTACTGTCATTGGAAAATTGAAGAAGTAAAATTGTTAATTTGGATGCTATTGGATATTGTTAAAGTAATAGTTGCAGCATAGAACAAATTGATGAAAAATTAACATCGTATCAATGTTGAGGTGAAGACAAGCCCAAGAGACATAAAGCAAGAGCATCCATTTTCTAGTAGATGATCGAAAAAGGGAAAATATTTTGGTAAAAATGTCTTCCTCTTTCTTCAAGGAGCATGAGAAGTTGGGTGACTCATCTAACTTTGTTGCATGGAAAGTCAGGTTGGAGATCATAGTTGACAACAACGATGTTCTGGACTTCATTCAAGGAAGAGATCATGAGCCTCTAGAGAATTCTTTCGTTGCTGTCAAAAATAAGCATAAGAAAGGTGAGTTAAAAGCAAAGCAAATTATAGCTGATGGTTTACAAGATAATCTACTTGCATATGTTGGAAATTTGGGAAGGTCTAAGGACATGCATGATAAGATAGCTGGCATGTATGAAGTCAACAATTTGAATGAAATCATCTCTTTGAAAGATCAACTCAAAGACACGAAAATGAACAAAGGAGAATCTATGCAATCATATATTATGAGAATATCTCGTCTTAGAGATCAATTGCAAAGAATTGGGGAAACACACCTGATAGGGAATTGGTGATTGTAACTCTTAGAGGCCTCCCTCCCATTTGAGAAACCTTCATTGCTACTATAAGCAACAACAATAGCTTCCCTTCATTTGATGAGATTGTTGGAAAGCTCACTCGAAAAAAATCAAGGATGATATCTAGAGGAAGAATTCAGGGATTAAATGAAGGAGAGCCCACTGCCAACATTGCTCAAGGAAAGAAAAAGAATGCAAAGAAAGGACAGGAAAAGCCATCTAAATCAAGAAGACCTCCTTAATCTAATTGAGATTCCAAGGATTCAAGAAGGTGAGAGAGAGATGTTGAGTGCTACAATCATCATCGAAAGGGTCACTATGCTCGAGATTGTCCCGAAAGAGAGATGCTCCAAGAAGAAACTATTCAAGGTCCTACAACAATAATTGTGGCTTCAACAACAATAGGTCATATGAAAAAAGAGACGATAGAAGAAGGAATGAAAGAAGAAGAGCCTCCCCTGATGATCGCCAAGATAACTACCGTCTACCTAAGAGGTCAAGGAACTCTAGGTATGAAGGCAATGCTACTAATCAATTTGAATATATTCTCATTTCCGCATTATCTAGTTCATCTCCTCCAGATTCTTGAGATGGTTGGTTGATAGTGGGGCCTCTCATCACTTCTCTGGATATAAGGAGTTCTCTCTAATTTGGTAGAGAGGGAGACCAATTTGAACATTATTCTTGGTGACAATACCACTCATCCCGTAAAGGGCTTTGGGTTTGTCAAATTTCATTTGAACTCTGGGGAACCTGTCCTGCTTCAAGGTGTATTATATGTGTTGGGATTAAAGAAGAATTTGATTAGATATCTGCTTTGGAGGATAAAGGAATGAGGGTTGCATTCATTAAAAGAAAAGTACTTACATGAGAAATGCCTTCACATTAGGAACTAGGTTTGAAGGACTCTATAGAGTCATTGGAAGACCTCTTCTAGCTATGGTCCATAATACAAATCTTCAAAGCGAGTTGTGGCACCGAAGGTTGGCCCATCTACATTATGATGCTCTTCCAAAATTGAAGAAGTTGGTCTCCGAGATCCCCGATGTTCAAGCTCAACATGATGGAGTATGCCCTGGGTGTGCAAGTGGAAAGAAGACAAGGGGACCATTCCCCTCTAGTGAAAACAAGACGAAAGAAATTCTTCATCTCATTCATTTTGATATATGTGGTCCAATGCCTGTGCATTCACTTGGGGGTCATCTTTATTACATCACCTTCATCGACGATTTCTCAAGGAAGACATGGATATACTATTTGAAGCACAAGGATGAGGCATTCGAAATATTCAAGGAGTTCAAGGCTTTGGTTGAAAATCATACAAGGAAGAAAATAAAGATCTTCAGGTCCGACAATGATGAGGAATACATCTCAAATGAATTTATAGACTTTTGCAAGAAGGAAGGAATTAAGAAGGAGACCATTGTGCCCTACACTCCCGAACAAAATGGAGTGGCTGAGAGAAAGAACAAGTCCATTGTAGAAGCTGCTTGAGCCATGCTCCATGATCAAAAGCTGCCAAAGTTCCTTTGGGCTGAAGCAACAAACACAACAGTATATGTTCAAAACAGGTTGCCTCATCAAGCTTTGGACAACAAGACTCCCGAGGAAGTATTCACAGGTGTCAAGCCCAATATTGGTCATCTCTAGATTTTTGGCTACCTCGTATACTTCCATATGCTGATGGACAAAAGAAACAAGCTAGAAGCTACAGGAAGGAAAGGTATGTGTGTTGGATATAGTGAAGATTTTAAAGCATTTAGAATATATATTTCTAGTCAAAGGAAGGTTGAAGTTAGCAGAGATGTAACATTCGATGAAGATGTCGCTCCTCGGAAAGAAAGGGACCTCCCTCCGTCTCCTCCTCCTCCTAAAGACGAGTGTGATGATATGGATATTCTATAAGGTCCTTCTGTGCCTAAATTTGAGAAAGACATCGTTGATGATCCCATGGAGCTTATGGACCCTTTGGATCCTCCTCCAAGTGATCCTCCTACTAGGAAAAGACCACTTTGGCTCAAAGACATACTACAAGATGTTGAGAAACATGTTGCGGCTTCTGGAACTTTGAGGGAAAGCAAGAAGCCATGCAGGTACCAAGCATACGTTCTAGTTATGAGCAATATGATTCAAGTTGAACCTAGTACCTTCGAAGAAGTCGTGAAGGAACAAGTCTGCAAGGATGCAATGGCCGATGAATATGAGTCTATTATGAAAAATGATGTATGGGATATGGTGTCAAGATCGAAGGGGATATCTGTGGTAAATTCCAAATAGCTCTATAAGATCAAGCATGGGGCTAATGGATGCATTGAAAAATACAAGGCAAGGTTCGTAGCCCATGGTTTCTCTCAAAAGAGGGAGAAGATTACGATGATATATTTTCTCTTGTGGCCCAATATACAACCATCCGTGTGATTGTAGCCCTTGCTACAAGTCAAGGATGAATTCTCCATCAAATGGATGTGAAGACTGCTTTCTTACATGGTTTGCTGCAAGATGTGTACGTAGAACAACCTCCAGGATTTGAAGTTTATGACAGGAAGACCCATGTATGCCAATTGAAGAAAGCTCTCTATGGATTGAAGCAAGCTCCCTGTGCTTGGTATGCTCGTATCGACAGTTACTTGATAAAGCTGGGATTCACAAGGAGAAATGTTGATCCAAACTTGTACTTCAAAACGATCCAAGGTATGCCTCTCATTTTGGTATTATATGTCGATGACTTATTCATGATAGGTGCAGACCCTCTCATTCTAGAATGTAAGAGGAAGTTGGCTTCCGAATTCGAGATGAAAGACCTTGGTTTGATGCACTATTTCCTGGGACTAGAAGTATGGCAAAAGTCGGGCGAGATTTTCCTTTCACAAGGAAAATATGTTGTGAAACTTCTAGAGAGATTTGGCATGGTTGAGTGCAAGTCCTTGCCTACACCTATGGAGATGAATTTCAAGAAGTTGTGTGGAGAAGTTGTTGGACCGGACCTAGCAAACCCTTCTTGTTGAAATTTCTAAGTCTGACACGTTAGAAATCCCTACTGCATTATCTGGTTTAATTTCTCCTACTTGTTCATTCCATTAACAAGTTATTTATAAATATAAATGCTGAAATAAACACAAATGTAGCCTTAACTCATATACAGATCAACAACTGGAATAACTAAGACAATCACACAAGGGACACCGTTATTTTTGGACAATCGTCCCCGGAAAAACCCAATGCGGGAAAACCGGTGCAACAGATATGAGGGTCTTATTATTATGCAGTTTTTTAATACAACTAGGGTGCCAAAAATGGCTCACCCAATAGAGAATGCCCCAGCAGTAGTACCTCTCCTCGGAGAAAGATATTCCAGCTGATCAATCACCGGATGAACGATCCCACAACAACAATTGCAGCTCCTTAGCTGGACAGCGAAAGCTGCTCCAAGTTTATCTGTTGCTCTGCGTCACACTTCCCGGCTCACCAACACTCAGTGTGCCCCACGGAAATTCTCCCAGTTCTGCCTCTTGTCCTTGCGTCAGCTCTGCTAGCCTCTGCACAGCTACTAAAGCCTCTGCGTCAGCCCTCAGACCCTTTGCGCAGCTACTGAAGCCTCTGCGTCAACCCTTAGACCCTCTGCGTCACCCACACTGGCCTCTATAGTTTCTTCGTGGCTCCCAATTGCCTCTGTGTCAGCCTCTCCAAGCTCTGCGCTCTCTCTCTAGCACTATCTCTACCTCTCTGCTATGTATTCTCGGCCTCGTGCCAAACTGCCCCTCACTACAACAGATCACTAGCTCGATTCTCTCAGCAAACCCCACTCCAGAAAATCGAATTGACTGATCAATTTTGGTGTAGCTCCAACTGACCCTCAAGCCTCCTCTTATACTTTTCCTGTTGATGAATCAACGGCCGAGATCCCTAATCAACGAATAAGATTAGATTTGGCTTGATCCATGTCATTTAGAACATTCTCACCCAATTTTATATTAATACCATTAATGTTTTAATTTTCCTAAGTTTAGACTTAGGAACCCCATTAAAGATATTAATTATTTTAATATCTCTCCAACCGGGTGGAATTTCCCCAAACCACTTTTGGGTCTTGGAGATCTTATGTGCCTTACCCTCTCCACCAATTTTAATGGTTGTAGCACATCCAATGCTACCACAAATCAACACTTCTGAGTATAGACAATTGATTGGCGCTCTGATGTTTCTGGTGAATACTCGCCCTAACATATGTTTTGCAAATAACACCTTGAGTCAGTTTATGACCGAGCCTCACCATGTACATTGGGTCACTGCCAAGCATGTATTGAGATATCTACATGGGACTATGAACCATGGATTGAGATATGCCATTAGAGACGTTAGACTACATGGATATACAGATGTAGATTGGGCTGGCAATGTTGTCGACAAGAAGAGTACTTCTGAATGTTGTTTTAGTCTGGGATCTACCATGATATCGTGGATGAGCAGGAAGCATAAATTTGTAGCCCTTAGCACTGTTGAGGCCGAGTATAAGCGTTGCAAGTTGTGAAGCAGTTTGGTTGAGGAAGCTCTTTGGAGAGCTATTTGAGCAGGTTCTGGACACGACAATTATCTATTGCAACAACAAGAGTGGGATTCGTTTGTCAGAGAATCATGTTTTCCACGACAAGTCCAAGCATATAGAGATCAGATATCATTTTATCCGAGACATGGTGCAAAGAGGAGCTGTGAGACTCCACATTTCGACAGATGAGTAAATAGCGATATCCTCACCAAGGCTTTGCCGAAAGGAAAATTCTTGGTCTTCATAGAGGAACTTGGACTGGTTGAGATGACTCTTTCGAATAAGGGTTTGGGCTAATCAAGAACACTGAGCGGTGCTCTTCCCCCCGGGTTGAGCTCCCGGTTTGTGGAATGGAGCTATAGGGCTCCTGGGGATGAGCGACCTCTAACCGATAGGATGTTGAGACCTGGTATCCCCTAATCAGTTAGCGTCATGCCCACTCTGTGGGATAACCTATCCCATCTGGCCAATGGGTTGAGGGACTTGGGATAGAGTATGATCTCTACCCCTTTCAGTAGGTGGATCTCGCCCAAGTTGGTGGATGCATGTGCTCTACCATCTAACTCTTCAAGGTTAAGATGAATGATCAAGGACAATAGGGTAGAGTGTGATCCTTACATTGATCTCACCTATTGTCAGGGACTCTGGGATAAAGTGTGATCCCTACACTTGGGGTAGGTTGGTCTTGCCCAATGTCTTTTGTTCCGAGTGGTAGCCATGGCTCCCCGACGACGACGATGATGATGATGATGATGATTCCGAGTGGTAGCTAAGTCTCCCTAACGGTGATAGAGACAGGGTGGTAGTTGGAGGCTAGAGCTACCTTGCAACATTTCTTCTTCTTTCGATTTGAGAATGTTCAACATGAGATGAGCAGAGACAAGCAAAGATGGTACATGATGACATGATGATCGATGGACAGATATTGACAGGTGGAATTCTCCCTAGTTGAGAGGGAGTGTTAAATTATGCAACTAGGGTCAAATTCCACTTTGGACAACTCATTTGATGGAGATAATTATTGCATTAAATTCCTCTTTTCAAGAGGACCAAAATCGACCTAAAGATCACTCAAATCGGACAAGGAGAAGTGTGTTTTTGAATTAAAACCCACTCATGTGAAAATTATCAAGTTCGGCTTCAACATCATGTAGGCTCATGAAGCCCAAACGACATGTCTTTTCATGCTCATTGGTTCATATAAATACAAGAGACCTTCATCCTCATTTGGCACTTTCATCGCCCCATGTCACATCTTCTCTCTCCTATCCCTATTGGTTCGTACAACTCAAGTTGGAAGGATTTCTCTCACACATGCAAAGGACAGGTGGTTGTTTCTAATTGGACCGAGTTGCAGGACAATTGCAGGTTTGTTGCAAGGTTTTGACCAGTGTTGACCAGGGTGAAGTTGACCTCATTTGACTGCGATTTTGGGTGGAAAAGTTCGATTTATGCAGGACGCATTGAAGGACACACAAATCAAGGAATTTTGAGTAGTTTCACTAACGTTGACTTTTTGGTTTGACCACTGAAAATTGCAGACTGTGACAACAGACTTTCTCTCTTTTTTGACCGACTTTGACTGAGGTAGACAGAGCTCCTAAAGGGTTGTGTTGACTGCTGATTGATTAGGGTTGACTGCATTGTTGTTGTGTTGGAAGAATCACCGCACCTCTATAGAATCCGTAATTTCCACCCTGGGGATCTTAGTCACTGTTTGTTACGTTTACCAACACCTGCGGGTTTTGGTGTAACGGCAAACCTCCACATGGTATCAGAGCTTGGACCCAAGTTCGATTCCCCGAGTTGCATTTGAGGGGGGGTGTTGGAAGAATCACCGCACCTCTATAGAATCTGTAATTTCCACCCTGGGGATCTTAGTCACTATTTGTTACGTTTACCAACACCTGCGGGTTTTGGTGTAACGTCAAACCTCCACATGTTGACTGTTGTTAACTTGGACAAAAGTATAGCTAACTCCCTCTCTCTCTCTTGTCTCTATTTTGGATAGATTCTTGGCATATTTGGATATTGGATATTGGCTAGTCAAAGTTTGACTTTGACCCTTGGATGATGTACTCTCTCTGTTGAACATTTGAAGACAATCTAATAGAAGAATATTTGCAAGGGTTTTCCCCTAGTCATTGACCAAATATTGTGTCTCTTGTCTCTTGGTTGTCTTCCATTGTGCATTTGTTTAATTGTTCTATCTACTATTGCTCTACTGTCATTGGACAATTGAAGAAGTAAAATTGTTAATTTGGGTGCTATTGGATATTGTTGAAGCAATAGTTGCAGCACAGAAGAAATTGATGAAAAATTAACAGCTCTTCTCTCAGGTTACTTCATTTTGTTGTTGCAAGAGGAATTGGAGAACATACAAAAATTTGTATAGTTTGAAGAAGGCCATACTTAACAGTGCAAGGCAAAGACAATGGTGTATTGTGCATACCAACCTCTAGTTTATTTACAAGCGGAGTGATTGAAGGGAAAGAAAAAGACGTGGAATGTGTTTCCTGATGATACAGATTTGAACAACAATGTTGAGTTGCCATTAGCCAACTTAGATCTTAATGAACCAATGCTAGATTTGGTCACTTTTGTTGATTATGATCCTCTTGAGCGGCATCTTCCATACCAATAAATGCATTGATTGGTTTGGATATAGAGGAGGAGGAGGGGGAGGATGGAGGAGAGAACAATGGCAGTGATGTTGATTATGATGATTGTGACATGGAGGAGGACTACTGACAATCACGAGCTATCAAGTTCTTTCATCTATGGATTGATGTAGTATCGATGTAATACATTTTGATTTTGCTTACTGAATGAGAAACTTGTAGTTTATGGTTCTAATTTCTTGTGTATTTGTCATTTCATCTTCATTGATGTAGTACTAGTAAGTCCTAGGTAGTAACTACTTATATGATTGAATTTATGTCATGTAAAAGTTCTAGTTTCTAAATTCTAACAAAATTTAAATCTTTAAGTCTACATTTCATTTTTGTAAGTGTAATTTGTTTTTTTAATATATATTTATAAACCATGTTATCCTTTCTTGTGACTTAGCAATTAAGTAGTGTCAAGGGAACATCAAAATGACAATACCAATATTTTAACTATTTTCATAACCCCCAAAATAGAAATTCCTCGCATTGTATAAGTTTTTGCCATGATTAACCCAAGTGGAGGTATATTTTAGTGGCTAATGTTGAAAATAGTAGCGAGAAAGGATTCTTTGACCTGTGCCTTAGTCAAAGAAGTCACATCGAGTTCCTTCTTTAGCATGCTCGAGTTCCATATAATTTAAGACGAATTCCTATTATTTAGGGTTTGTTCCTAAAAATTAGGATGAGCTATGAAGCAATTAAATAATGCATTCAAGTGGAAGACCGAGTCATTTGTCTTCTAGTGCAAGTTAATTGAGGAAAAGGGCAAGTTCTTGAGTCTCAAGTTCTAGAATTGAGACGAAACGAGTTGCATGAGTAGTTAACTCAATTAACTCAATCAATCACAAAAGCAACTTTCCTCAATTAGAAACTTGCTAACTTTAGCCATTCGAATTGCATTAAAAGGAGGAATGGATGCACTCATTTTATCATTATTGAGCACGGGTTTGTGTGAGGTTGTGAGAGAAAGGTGCCAAGAGAGATTGTGTGAATTGCTGGAGAAGAAGGCAATTCCTTAAGGAGATGTGCATAGAAATAGGAGGATTTCCTATTTAATAGGGGCTGCAAGTGCGCTGTCAAATAGGGCCTCTAGCACACATAAAAATAGGAGGTAGGATCAAGGATCAAGCAGGTGTTTCAAGCCTAGTCGAAGACAGGGAGAACCATTGTATTCTCCAGTGAAACAAAGACTATTTGGAAGAGATCTATTGCTCATTCTTCTTCAATAATATTCTTAATCAAGCAGAGGGTTTTCCCAATTGGGTTCCCTAGAAAAATTGAGTTGCTAAATTGTGTGATTGTGTATTTATTTTTGTTCCTATTTCGCTGCAAATTAGTTGAGAAATTTTGTGTCTTCTGAATAAAATCTACTTTTCAGATTTGTTCATCAAGCAGTTGCAGAATTTCATGGATTTTTCCACATGGTATCAGAGTTGTGAACAAAATAAACACTGCACGAAGGAGATCAGTTTATTGTTGGAGAACAGAAATCAATTTTTCAAGAGCAGGTTCCTTGGACAGGCAGTATGGCGTACCAAGGACCCAGAGCTGATCATTGTCTAGAGCAAGCATCGAACTTCATCTCTTGGAAAGGGAGGATTATGATAGTGTTGGAGGATAATGGTGTGGGGGAATTCATGAAGCAGGCTGTCCCAGTGCCTCAAGATCCCCAACAATGATGTCAAACGCCAAGAGGATTATTCTAGAAGGGGTCAAAGATCATATAGTGCCTCATACCCATGAGAAGAAGACAACTTATGAGATGTACGGTGCTATCCTGAAGTTATATCAAAGTACTAGTGATACCAGGAAGCTTGCTCTTAAGGAGAAGCTAAGGAGTATCAGGATGAAACAAGGAGAGTCCATCACCACATATCTTACTAGGTTTACTCAGGGTTGAGATGAACTAAGTGGTGTGGGAGAAGTTGTATCTGATCATGACCTTGTGAGCTTTTCCTTGGAATTCACAAGTCTTGGAAAGGGTTTTAGGATGTTGTTAGTGGAAGAGAGAACTTTCCAAATTGGGAAAGATTTTGGACTCACTACATATAGGAAGAGATCCGAAGAGGAACCTTAGAAGGGAGATCAGTTAAGACCGAGGATGAGGAGAACTTTGCTCTTACAGGGAAAGCCAAGGGCAAGAAAGGCAAAGGGAAGGGCGAGTCCAGTCAAAAGGGTGACAACAAGAAGAAAGATTTGAGCAAGATCAAGTGCTTCCATTGCCATAAGTTTGGGAGCTATGCTACTAAGCGTCCAAAGCGAAAGAACGGATCAGGTAAGGATCATGTTGCTACATCAGTTGAGGTAGATGGGTTTGCTTCTCTGTTTAAGAAAGACTTCTCATTGATAGCTTGCTTGGCAAGCTAAGTATGCGATAACACGTGGTATATTGATTTAGGAGCTTCTTTCCATATGGCCGGGAACCGAGCATATTTCAGTCAGTTGTAAGAGAAGGACACGCAGGTTCATATCGAGCTTGGAGATAATGGTAAGTATGAGACCAAGGGGGTTGGTACCATCAACTTTGAGAGGGACTCTAGGAACTCTCTCGATCTTAGAGATGTTCTCTATGTTCCAGGGTTGAAAAAGAACCTGGTTTCAATAGCAACCCTTGAGGACGAGGGATATGACGTCATCTTCAGCAGAGGTAAGGCATACCTCAAGCACTTGGGTTTTGGGAAAGTGAAGCAGATAGGTGTGGGGATGAGGAACTTGTACAAGTTACAGGTAGAGACTTGTGCAACCTTGAGTAGCAAGGCAAGTGGTGAGCAAAGTAGAGATGTTGGAGAACTTTGGCACAGGTGCATGGGACACTTGCATCATGGGGCACTGGAAATTCTTCAGCAGATATCCATAGGATTACCAGCTTGCACCTTTAATAAGAATGGAATGTGCAAGGGATGCAAGCTTGGCAAGTATTCCAAGACTTCTTTTCAAGGTCGAGACCGCAAATCCAAAGGTATTTTGGAGCTAGTGCATTCAGATGTGTGTGGACCCTTCTCCTCTCCTCTAACGAGACACATGCATTATGTTACTTTCATTGATGATTACTCTCGTAAAACCTGGATTTTTTTTTATGAAAACGAATGATGAAGTCTTAACCAAGTTCTTGGAGTTTAAGGCTTTAGTAGAAATCAAACAAGGAAGAAAATCAAGTCAGTGAAAAGTGACAGTGGGGGTGAATATGTCTCCAATGCCTTCAAGGAGTTGTGTGCGAAAGAATGCATTAGGAGGGAGTTGATCGCACCTCATAACCCTCAGCATAATGGGGTAGCTGAGAGGAAGAACCGTAGTACTGTTAGAGCAGCCAGGGCCTGTTGCATGATCAGGGATTGCCTATGTTCTTGTGGGCGGAGGCATGCAACACTGCAGTGTTTGAATATTTCTACAGAACAAGAGTCCACACAAGATTCTTGGACGAGTTACACCAGAGAAGGCTTGTACACGAAAGAAGCTTGATTTTTCACACTTCCGGATCTTTGGCACGAGAGTTTATTGCCATGTGTCCAAAGATAGCCAAAATAAGTTGGAGCCCACAACAGAAAAGGGTAATTTTGTTGGGCACAATGAGACAGTTTAGGCATACAGGGTGTATCTACCAAGTCTCAAGAAGACATTCTTGAGGTGAGATGTGAGGTTCGAGGAGGACAAATCCTTAAGGGAGTCCCTTGAGAGGGAGCAGATGACAGTACCTTAGATGGAGGAGCTATTGGCTCCTAAGGAGGAGCCTGGCAGGATCACAGAGAAAGTCTCAGATAGGTGGCAAGAGGCCCGCACAACAGGATGATGAGGAAAGAGACCATTAAAAGATCAGGTAGCTACTCAGTTAGAGACTCCTAGCACGAGGAGGAAGAAAGCCAAATGGGTTGACAAGTTGATTGAGGAGGCCCATGAGCAAGTTGAAGCTCTTCTTGAGGTGAGATGTGAGGTTCGAGGAGGACAAATCCTTAAGGGAGTCCCTTGAGAGGGAGCAGATGACAGTACCTTAGATGGAGGAGCTATTGGCTCCTAAGGAGGAGCCTCGGGCAGGATCACAGAGAAAGTCTCAGATAGGTGGCAAGAGGCCCGCACAACAGGATGATGAGGAGAAGAGACCATTAAAAGAGCAGGTAGCTACTCAGTTAGAGACTCCTAGCACGAGGAGGAAGAAAGCCAAATGGGTTGACAAGTTGATTGAGGAGGCCCATGAGCAAGTTGAAGCTCTTAGTACCATGTTCAGGCAGAGCAGACATCCATAGAGGTACACAGGTTATATGGCACTGATGACAGAGTTGGTGGACATTGAGCCTTCTTACTAGGAGGCAGCTTCTCAGCAAGTTTGGTTGGATGCCATGGTGGAGGAATATTCCTCCATCGTGAAGAATGTCGTTTGGGAGATTGTGCCACGACCTAAATGAAAGCCAGTAGTTGGATCGAGATGGATGTACAAGTTGAAGCATGGCGTAGATGGGAGTGTGGAGAAGTACAAGGCCAGGTTTGTGGCCAAGGGCTTCTCACAAATTGAGGGCATAAACTATGATGAGACCTTTGCCCCAGTAGCATGGTATTCATCCATCAAGACTATTATGGCACTTGCAACACAGATGGGGTGGAAGATCCACCAGATGGATGTGAAGACAACATTCCTCAATGGAGTAGTTGAGGAGGAGATCTATATGGAGCAGCCAGAGGGGTTTGAACAGTTTAGTAGAGACACACGTGTGCACGCTGAAGAGAGCTCTCTCTGGGCTCAAGCAGGCTCTAAGAGCATGGTACACTCGTATTGACAACTACCTTCGAGGATTGGCTTCACTAAGAGTGAGTTGGATGCCAACCTGTACTACATCATGGTTGGAGGGCTTCCACTCATTCTAGTGCTCTATGTTGACGAACTTATATTGATCGGAGCAGACAACTTGATCCAAGAGTGCAAGGAGGACCTTGCAAGGGAGTTTGAGATGAAGGATATGGGGCTTATGCACTATTTCCTTGGCTTGGAGGTTTGGCAAGTTGATGGTGAGATCTTCGTGGGGCAAGGGAAGTACACTGCAAAGATCCTCCAGAGATTTCATATGTAGAATTGCATGCCCATGGCCATGCCTCTAGTCACAAACTGGAGGAAGGTGGATGTTAGCACAACAGAGCAAGTGGATGCTACAGTATACAGGTAACTCATCAAGTCGTTGATGTACTTGATTAGCACACGACTGGATATTTGTTTTGCAGTGAGCCAATTGAGTTAGTTCATGATGGAACCGACCAGCGTTCACTGGGTTGCTATGAAACATGTGTTGAGATATCTCAGAGGAACAACTGATTATGGATTGTGGTATAAACATGTTGATGGAATGAGGCTTGAGGGCTTCACAGATGCAGATAGGGCAAGGTGCTCCACAGACAAGAAGAGTACTTCAAGTGGCGTCTTCAAAATTGGGTTAGCAGTTGTTTCTTGGTACAACAGGAAACAGAGTTTAGTTGCACTCAATTCAGTAGAGGTCGAGTACATGGTAGCTAGTTTGGTAGCATGTGAGGCTATTTGGATGAGGAAGTTGCTTGAGGGTCTTTTCAGACAGAGGTTGGAGCCTACCATGATACACTGTGATAATCAAAGTTGTATCAAACTCTCTAAGAACCCAGTGTTTCATGATCGCTCAAAGCATATCAAGATCATGTATAATCATCTCAGAGATTGTGTGTAGAAAGCGATAGTGAAGCTACCATACATTCCAACAGGGGAGCAAACAACAGACATCTTGACCAAGGCATTGGCAAGGAGCAGTTTTTTTCATTTCAGAGATAAGTTAGGAGTTGTTTAGAATCCCTTCCTCACTAAGAGGGAGTGTTGAAAATAGTAGCGAGAAAGGATTCTTTGACTTGTGCCTTAGTCAAAGAAGTCACATCGAATTCCTTCTTTAGCATGCTCAAGTTCCTTATAAGTTATAACAAAATTCTATAATTTAGGATTCGTTCCTAAAAATTAGGACAAGCTATGAAGCAGTTAACTAATGCATTGAAGTGGAAGGCCAAGTTATTCGTCTTCTAGTGTGAGTTAATTGAGGAAAAGGACGAGTGATTGAGTACCAAGTTCTAAAATTGAGATGGAACGAGTTGCATGCGTAGTTAACTCAGTGAACTCAATCAATCAATCACAAAAGCAACTTTCCTCAATAAGAAACTTGCTAACTTTAGCCATTCAAATTGCATTAAAAGGAGGAACGAAGGCACTCATTGTATCATTATTGAGCACGATTTGTCTGAGCTTGTGAGAGAAAGGTGCCAAGAGAGCCTGTGCAAATTGTTGGAGAAGAAAGTAATTTCTTAAAGAAGTGTGCATAGAAATAGGAAAAATTCCTATTTAATAGGGGCTGCAAGTGCGCTATAAAATAGGGCCTCTAGTGCGCATAAAAATAGGAGGCAGGATCAGGGATCAAGAAATTGTTTCAAGCCTAGCCTTAAGGGAGGGAGAACCATTGTATTATCTAGTGAAACAAAGATTGTTTGTAAGAGATCTATTGCTCATTCTTCTTCAATAATATTCTCAATCAAGCAGAGGGTTTTCCCAGTTGGGTTCCCTAGAAAAATTGTGTTGTTGTTTGATTGTGTATTTATTTTTGTTCCTATTTTGCTGCAAATTAGTGGCGAAATTTTGTGCCTTGTGAATAGAAACTAGTTTTCAGATTTGTTCATTAAGCAGTTGCAAAATTTTGTGGATTTTTCTACAACTAAAAATGGTTCACCAAAATATCTAGATTACTAATATTCACCAAAATTTACAACTTTTAATAGTAAATTGTACATTTTTATTGAAAATTTTCCTACGTCTCTATCTATGATTTTTTCCAAACCAAAATAGTCTTATAGAATTGTTGGTATTTGGGACCGTAAATATCATAAACAAGAAAGAAAATGCACATAAGAAACAAACTAAATTCACACAAGTAGACTTGGAATTTATATGGTAAAACCATGACAATGTGTCAAGGAGGTATTGGAATTCTTATTATTCAAGGTAAAAAATGACTTTCCAACAATACATGAAGCTTCTCGGGCAACATCATTAAAATAGGAAGACATCGTTACACAACTTCCTATCGTTGCGCAATTATCTAAACGGTAAAGCCAGATTTACTGGGGTGATTACATTTGTAACAATTTTTTAATTGTTGTCATTCTTAACAAGAATACCATACTAAGTGGGATATGGAATATTTTAGGGATTCAAATATTATAATAAGTGAGTCTAATGGTTAAGAACATAGGCTTCCTCATAAAAAGTCACAGGTTCGAATGCAAGGGGAGTAGAGTAAGTACACCTTCATAGACTTTACAAGTCAGATCCTTGGGTAAGGGTCCCTTGTCCCACTGACAAAAAAAGACAGTCTTATACACCACTTTGGTGTCTGGCTTGGCTGTGACATTATTTATATTATCATTATTATAATATTTAAATCCCTAAAATATTTAATGGCCCAAGGGATTAACTCAATGGGTTGTCACTGCATATGGCTACTCCTGTGCCAGCAATTTTCCTGCAAATTTTTCCCAGGGAATTTTTTTGGGGCCATGGTTCATTTTAAATTTGTGAATTCAGAGAAAAAAACAGAAAAGGCAGCATTCACCTTTAGAATTATCCAGAGTTTAAATGTAAAAGTGAGCATATTGGGCCGCTAGTTGCCCTTGTAATGGGCAATAACACTAACATAATGCAAGTCTACATGTCTCTCTATCTATGTATGTATATGTAGATTCCTACATCTCACACGAGAAAGAGAAACAGGGGTTTAGGAATTGCAGACCTTGAGTCGTCTTCCGAGTTCCTTGTAGAGAAGAAATCCGGAAAACTCAGCAGTACATGACCTCTCCAGAAACTCAACAAAGATCTTTCTGAGTGGGCCTTGCATTTTGTCTGCAGCCTCCTTGAATTCTGGATTTCTGACGAAATGGGTTTGATTATAATCAGTCTTAAATTCTGCAAGCAAGGCTTTGAACTCTGACTGATCGAGATTCTTGTTGATTTCAGTGTTGAACAGCATCTCCATCTCATCAAAATCAGTTGTGTAGAAGCGAGGAGTGAGCAGTGATTCTTTGATGCCTTCTTTGGCACCCTTCTTATTATTATTCTTGGGCTTCTCTTTCACGACAGTTTCGGAAGCAGCAGCGGCCTTCACTCCACAATGACTGTATGAGCAAGCTCGTCTTTCCCTATTCACCATCGATGGCAATGGCCTAAAGCCATAGCCACCGAGCGTCCTACACGAAGACAGTGATGAATCTGATGTACCCAACCGCAGTGGAAGAGCTAAATCTACTAAGGAATGGGCTGCCATGGCTGGCATTGTGAGCTACTACGCGTCGGAAGCTTAATTCCCACAACGAGACTAAGCAGAGTGAGAGAGGCGTAGCATTTGATGTAGAGGCTGAGAGCTCTTGCTCAGCTGAGACCAAGTGGTAATGATGTGGACACGTCAGATTAAACAGAGCCAATGAGAAAAGAGATAATTGAATCTGGTTGATTATGGGGATAGGATTGGATTGCGCTGAGCTGCTACATTTAAGAGGAGTATGTCAACTTAGGCCACTTTCATCTGATCGGGAGTAACGCCCTTCCCACGAACCTTTACAATGTTACAACAAATTAGTTTGTTGGCCATCTTAAACGTCTAAACCTGGAATGGTTTTTTGTCAATTGAATTAAACTTTGTTTAGTTATAGGATTTTATGCCATTGAGGTTTGAACCTATGTTATTAACCGTTAAATTGAATTCATTGTGTATTAAAAAATATATTCTTCATTATATAATTTAACAATATAATATTTAAGTAAAACATTGAATGTAAGATAGTGTTAAGGTTTAGAATTTAATCAATTTAGGTTTTACTAATTGGTTGAGGTATTTTGTTAATTATAATTGTGCATTGTGGGGTGAAGAATTCAATCTTACCCAACCACAATAACAATGTCTTATTGTAATGATAATGATAGATGAATATATATTAAGTTCCTCTTAGATATATTTCTGAATCATAGGTGGAATATATTTCTTAAAAATATATATAAATATTAAAAATGAAATTGTTTTATTCACTTAATTATTTGTTGTTTGAATTGATAATCATTTTAATTTATCATTAATAATTTTTTACTAATTTATTCTTGATATTAAGTAAAATTATATTGTTTTTTTACTATTATTCAATTTATTAGTTAAAAATGTAAAACCAACGTAGATCCATCTTAACCATGAATCTATCAAGCGCCGAGAGGATCAAATATCTCAAGGCGTAAACCTCCTTTTTTAGTGCAAAACTTGAGGAAAGGTTTGCGCCTCGAGATTTGATCCCTCTTGACGTTTGATAGATCTGGGGTTAAGATGGATCTAGGTTGGTTTTAGTCATGTGCGGTCATACAAAATTTGTTGAACATCTAATTATTTTGATCATTTTAAATATGTTAAATATGTCTAAGATTAGTTTGGTCAATTGAATTTTAAAGTTGCTTAGTTACCTCAGTTTGTTGAGATGAGAGAGACTCTTAGTAACTTGAATGATGAAAAATGATGAGATACAAATTTTGAGTGCAAAGTGATAATGTAACAATGTTGAATGATAGAAAATGTGAATAATAAAAATATAGTCAATTACAAACAATATTTATTGCGATCAATCTGAAACTATTTTCTTCTACTATTCTTATTGCCACACCTATTAATTTTTTCATTTTCTCATATCGATCATATGAAAATGGCAATTGAAATCATAGATCATTCAAATATTTAACTCAAGCTACTGTAGTAAACATGATACCTTGTCGGAAGTGGATGGCCAGAAATTGTTCTTGAAGGGTTTCTGAGGAACGACCATGTCGACAGCTCGAATACCGTCTGTAGTTTCTCCCTGCATTGCTCTGAAACCCCAAGCCTTCTCCAGTACAGGCAAGCTTCCGCGGGTTTATGCGAAGCCTGGATGGCCCAGAAAGGATACAGTGGGCTTGAACCTCAGACGTTTGGAATTCAGTTCGGCAAAATTGACATGTTCACCATTGACAGTGTCTGCAATCGCATCGGCTTCAGATCTTGTGAAGGAGAGCATTGATACAAAATCAGACCTGCCAGATCTGTTGAATACGGTGCTGCATCAGGCAGAGAAGACCTCTGTCAATGGCACCGAGATCACGCTCTGTGAAATCGCTGTCTCTAGCAAACGCGGAGCCCTCAGGACGGAAAATAGTCGATCCTGCCACAGGTATGAAGGAATAATCCTGTTTTTTGCATATCAAAGCACAGATCTGTATTATATTGCTGCGTTTCTTGACACCCATAGGCTCAAACATCCGCCATTGAGCCCCGATCGGGAAATATACCCACAGATCCATGGCAATGAGCATAGATCGAGCCTCGGGCTCGTAGATCCAGACCTGCAATTGGAAGAACGACCCTATATATGGTCAGATCCGGAAGCTCGCTCACAGCCAGAGCACACGGAACTGATCCCTAAGGCAGATCGACAGCAGAAGGGATACATGCGTGATACGGGTTAGGCAGATCAGGTTCACAGCCAGAACACAGGGAACAGGTAACATCACCTTGTTTTCAGATTTTTATAAAACCCCCTGTGGGGAAAACCAGTCTAGTGTGGGTACATGCAGAAAGCACCATTATGCAGTTGAAACAACAAATATGGGCACTGATGGGATACCCTGTTCAGATCCAACATTTGGTCAGGGGTAGGTGGTCCCTTCAGGACAACAGAACCCTGAGAAACTATGATATTACCCCAAAAACAACCATTGCTTTAAACCTTAGGCTGAGAGGAGGTGCTCTGCCCCAGGGTCCAAGCTCCTCAGGAGGAGACAAGGGGAAAAAGACAGCAGCTCAGCATCAGCCAAAGGGAGGCTCCTCCTACAAAAACATCTTACAGGGTAACAGAGATCCAGGGCCCCCTCCAGATCAAGGTGGATATACACCTAGGCCATACATAGTAGATCAGCTAGGGCAAACCCCAGCCCTAAACTTTGATTCTACAAGACTTGAAGATTTCGTCAAGTCATATGAAACACAGGCCCTAATATGTCGATTTAACAGTTTTTGGCCAAAGCCAATGGATCTATTTCACTGGATCTTCACCAATTGGACCATGGAATGTGATATACATCTATGCTCCAAGGGGTTTTTCATTGTAAAATTTGCATCCACGGAAGTCAGAGATACAATCATTAGTACAGGGCCTTGGTTTTAGGGAACTTCAGGTCTTTTTATGACCCCATGGTTTCCAGATTTTGATCCAAACAAAATGACTGTCTCCAAAATGTCGGTCTGGGTCCGCCTATATAACCTTCCTCTTCACTTTTGGAGTGAACGAGTTTTGGAAGGAATTGGGAACAGTATAGGGAAATACATCAAAACAGATCTGGAAAGGACTGATGAGAGGATCTACACTTTTGCACGCATTTGTGTGGAAGTAGATCTAAGTAAAGGACTGCCGGAAAGCATAAGGCTGGTATACAAGCAACAAAACTGGCTGCAAGGACTAGACTACGAAAACACTGCTTTCAGATGCAGGAACTGTAGGCTGACAGGACACTTGCAAAGCACATGCCCAGAAGCCAAAAAAGCAAACAATAAAAAGAAGCAGAAAGGGAAGCAGAGGAAAGGGTGGCAATTCCCCCCTCCTGATTCAGAGGACGAGGAATCAGAAGCAGAGGAGGAAGTTACCCCCACAGAGAATACTGAGCATACCCAAGGAAAGGAGACTCAAAAGGAAAACATATCAGCCAACAAGGTTTCACAACTCCATTCAAATCAGGTAGATAAGACAAGCGAGGATCTGAGTATGGGAGGGATCAAACGGCATCACCCCTCAGACACTTCAGACTCAGACAAGGATACAGCTCCACAGGAAGCAGAAACACAGTTAGTCCTAGCTTCGATCGAGGCCACCCAAGGTGAGTGGCGCAAGGTCGAAAAGAAGAAGGGGAGAAAAACATGAGGTGTGAGTCCTCTACTCACCCCCGGGAACCAGTTTTTCTGTCCCTTCCTCCTCTCTTTTTTCTTTTCTCTCATTCTTTCTAAATGCACGGTAGCCTCGCTACGCTGCATTGTGTGCGAAAGCACAAGAGCCCAATGGGCAACTTCTGGAAATGCTTCAATGCATATGCTTTGTGTAACTTTTCATTTTTTAAATAAAAGGTTACCGCTTTTTTCCTGTGGAAAAAAAAAACATGATACGTTGTCTTTGTTGCTCTCCAATATTAGTAGTTTTCTCCAAAGTCAATTATTCTAACTCATGGAGTGTGAAACCCCAAACAATTTTCAATAGTAGTTATTTTCTATTACCATGTTTGAATGCAAAATGATTAACAGTTGAATGATGGAAAATGGGAATAATAAGAATGTAGTCAATTACAAATAGTTTATTGTTTCAGGAAGCAAACATTTCAAGTAAGTGAACATTTTATTTAGGATGAAAATTCAAGTATTGTATTTATGATTGAATTAATGTAACACATAAGTCAATGCGCGTCATGAATAATTTTTATGTGATTACACTGAGAGAGTGTGTGTATGTTTTGGGGGTGAGAAGTTGAGACAAGGGGAGATAAGGATATAGATGGAGGGGGGAGAGAGGGAATAAGAGAGAGTAAAGATAGGGAGGGAGGAAGAGATATAAATATGGAGAGAGAAGCGTTAGAGAGAGAGAGAAGGAGAAGAGAGAGAGGGAGGGGAAAAGGGAGGGGGAGAGAGAGATATAGATAGATATGGAGAGAGAGTGTGAATGTTTGGGGGGTGAGATAGAGAGATAATGAAGGAGAGACAATGTGAGATAGAGATATAGACGGAGGGGGAATAGATGTGCTTACACTAAAATCAAATACACACTATTAATCTAATTACTTTGAAATTGATGTACATCATACATCTAGTTGCATCAAATCAAAAATTAACATCTACACTGAAATCAATGCATCTAGTGCAAATGATCAAATAGGATTAGAAATCAACATCTACATTGAAATCAATGCATCTAGTGCAAGCAATCAAATAGGATTAGAAATCATTATCTCCAATGAAACCAATGCATCGAGTGCAAGCAATCAAACAGGAGTAGAAATCAACATCTACAGTGAAATCAATGCATCTAGTGTAAGGTATTAAATAGGTTATAAATCAACATCTACACTGAAATCAATGCATCTAGTATAATATATTAAATAGGGTTATAAATCAATATCTACACTGAAACCAGTGCATCCAGTGCAAGCAATCAAATAGGAGTAGAAATCAACATATACATTGAAATCAATGCATATAGTGTAAGGTATTAAATAGGATTAGAAATCAACATCTACATTGAAATCAATGCATCTAGTGCAAGCGATCAAATGGGATTAGAAATCAACAACTCCACTGAAATAAATACATCTATTTTAGTGAAACATCAAAATATTCATGACTTTCTAGATCTAACTTCTATGTTTGTATTTGTCTCTATGTGTCTCTTTATTCTTCCCTCTCTCTCCCCGTCTCTCTCTCCGCCTCTCCCTCCCTTTTTTTGTCTTTCTCTTCTTCCCTTTCTCCCCTTGCCATCTATATCTATACCTCCCCCTGTCTCTCCTTTTTTGTCTCTCTATCCCAGCCCCCTAAACACATCTCTCTCTCTCTCTCTACCCCCTCCATATATATCTATGTCTCGCATTGTTTATCTATCTCAACCCCAAACATACTCTCTCTCTCTCTCTCTCTCTCAGACCCCAAACATACTCTCTCTCTCTCTCTCTCTCTCCATATTTACGTCTTTCCCTCCCCGTCCCTCCCCCCCCCCCCCCCCCCCCCCTCTTTGCCTCTCTCTTCTTCCATCTCTCTTCCCCTCCATCTATATCTCTATCTCCCCTTGTATCTCCTTCTCACCCATAAAACATACACACTCTCTTTCCATATCTCTCTCTCTCTCTCTCTCCCTCCCTCTTCCTCTCCCTCTCTCTCTCTCCCCCCTTCTGTCTCTCTCTTCCCTCTTGCTCTCCTCTCTTCCTCATTGTCTCTCAATCTCTCCCTTGTCACTCCCTCTCCCTCTCCACCTTTTTCTCTCTATGTATTTCTTCCCCTTCCAACTCCAACTCTCTCTCCCCCCCTCTCTCTCTCTCCTCTCTCTCTTCCTTCCTCTCTCTCCCTTTCTCTCCCACCTCCCTCTGTCTCTCGCCCCATCACACACACTCTCTCTCTCCACCCTCCAACTCTGTCACTATCTCCCTTTCTCTCTTTTCTCTCTCCCCTCTCTCCCCCCTCCATATCTATGTCTCCATGTCTCTCTCTTCCCCTTCTTTCCCTAACTCTATCCTCTCCTTTTCTCTCTCATTCGTCATCTCCTCTCTCTCTCATTCCATCTTCATCTCTCCCTCTCTCTCTCCAGCTCTATCTTTCAATGTATTTGTTCTTCCCTCCCTCTCTTTCCCCATCCAAATATATCTCTCTCTCCTTCCCTCTCTCCTCCTATCTCCCCCCTCCTCTCTTTCTTCCTTCCTCTCTATCCCTATCTCTCCCACCTATATGTCTCTCTCTCCCACTCTATTCCCCCTCCATCTCACTCTGTCTCTTAAATATGATCTCACTGTATTGTATTAAAGAAAGTATCTATAAAAATAAAAATAAAACATAATTGGTTGTAAAATATTAAACCTATATTTTGGATCAATCACGTCAAAGAAAATACAATAATAAAAAACTTAAAAGAATCATGCATTATCTTTCTTCTACCATTGTTAGTCACTTTGCTTTCTCTCTTCTCTTGGATCCTTGGTTAATATGCATCTATCTTGGTTCTTTATAATATTATTTATATTATATAAATTTCACATACGTATATATAAAAGTATTCTCATTTTTAATTTATTAAAAGCTCGGTTTAATCTCTATGGGAATATTTTTAGTAGTCGTGAGGATGGAGGGTTTAGATATACCTCAAAAGTAATTATAACCTTTTTGTTTTTAGATTTAATTAAAAAATGTTATGAAACTAAATTAAAATAAAGCATTTGTGAAATATTTTGATTTTGAAATAAGTTATGGTTTTTGGGCATGTGGTATTGATAAGTCATGGTATTGTAACACAATAATTAAAATCCTAGATCCATAACATGATAATCAAAAGCCCAAATAACCCATGGTATTGATAAACCATGGTATTAGCCGTATTATGATTTTCTTCCCTCTTCTCCCTCTCTCCCTCCCTCTCTCTATCTTTTTGATAAACCATGGTATTAGCCCATGGTATTATGATTTTCTTCCTTCTTCTCCCTCTCTCTATCTTTCTCTTATGGGTATTAGGCCACGATATTGTAAAAAAATCTATTTAGAAATTAATAATATCCATGGTAAATATTCATGATTAAAAATCTGGTTATATTGTAAATATTAATTTTTCCATCTGCTTATTAATTAAATTTAAAGATGATTAAGGAATCAATATTTTAATTTATATGGCAAAATGGATGTTAATTTATAAGTATTATTTGTATGTTATATATTTTAATGTCATATGTATATTATATTTTCTTTGATTTTATTAATAAAAAACAAAATTACAATATAAAAAAAAAAATTTAATCAACAGAACCCTCCTGGATCATTCCTCTCCACTTGAAAGCTTTTGGACCACAAAAGTTTTAACTAAACAAATAGTCGATGAGGGTAGATCTCCCTCTATTTCCACCTTGACCTGATAATTACCAATAAATTTGATCAATCACCTGCAAGTGATGACCCTGATGATGCTGACCACGGAAATTTTTCAGTCGGTGACCTGTTCCATCCATCTGCAGTATGAACAACTTGCGACGATGGGAAAACAACCTGTTATCAACATGGCAATTGAATTCTTTCCACGAAGAACCATGAGTTAGTGATTCACAATCTTTGAAAATAGTCTCTACTGGATTTTCTTTAATACCATCAACATGTATAAACAAACTATTTTGCGGAATAATAGAGACAATCAGAGATACTCTTGGCATCAAACTAGCTACTTGATTACACAAACTTTCCTGCTTCCTGTTTACTAAGTGAACTTGCTGCAACAAACTATCCAACTGTAAGGTGAAATTTTCTGCAACTTAGTTTGTCTTTGAAAGTATTGATTTAGTTGTTGATTTGTTTGAATCACTTTTTCTTCATTCATTAAATGATGTTTCCATTGGATTAGCACTTTCCTCTGATGCATAATCCCATTAGACACTTTGACAATGCTTTAGAAAAGGCTTGGATATGAAAACAAATAGGTTTCCTCTCCACTTCAAAAGAGGTTTCCAAACTGTTCGAGACATGACATTGCGACACAATACAAGAGAAAATGAACACTGATTTTCCCCAATACTGATTTGTATCCTTGTAATTGTTAAGTTCTAAACTTAAACTGAATTGATTCATTCTGACATTAGGAAGAGGAGATTTAGGCACAAACTGTAATTCATGTTGTAAACCCTACTTATGAATAAGATGTTTGGTTTTACATAGAACTAAACAAGTTTCTATCTCTTTAATCAAACCCTTTAAGCCGAGTTGCATAACTTAAACAAGAATCATGTTGGTCGTTATGTTGATCCTTTACACACATGATTACAAACCTCTTGTTTGAACTTATTAATCACTTCATCTTATTAACATTAACTGAATTCAAATGATTTTTGTTTTGATGTGCCCTGACAATAAATTCAACCCCATCTTTCTTAAGGTGATATTTATGTTCTCTCCTATAAAATACTACATCACGATCATAAAGATAAGGACTTCCTAAGACAACTCCACATATATATGCTAGAACCACATCCGATTCCACTTCATCAATGTAATTAGTTGTTATGGCAAATGTTAATCGACACTGTTTGGTGACTGTTATCTGAGTTGATTTATTTAGCCATCCTAATGGGTAAGGTCTTGGATGATTCCGTGTTTCCAAACCCAAACTTTTAACTAAATATTTAGAGATTAAATTCACCTGTGATCCATTGTCAAACATTGTATCTATCTTTGTATGCTGAGAAGTTATCCTTATGTTAAACAATTCAACTCTTTTATCCTCATGTGCAGGATTTATGTTTGAAGAATATGCAATAGTTTTCGAACTTGAACCAGTGTCAGAAGTTTTACCTGTTGTAACCATAGTGGTTATTCTCCTTTCATCACCTGAATCTGAGCTTAGATCCTACTGGATTGCTGCAATGGCCACGTTTTCATCCTTCTTCTTAAGGAACTTTTGGGCTTAAGTTCTGGATGAAGTTTCCAACACTTAGATTCATCATGACTCATTCTTTGGCAATGAGAAAAAGTAGGTCTTTCCTTCTGAACGATCGTTGATTTCTTTCTATTCGAAATGTTCTTCCCCTTACTGTCACTGGAATCTTTGGTTTCCAACTCTTTGGATGACTACGATGAAAACTTGAAGGGTCTGCCACCTGATTCAATATGTATGGCCTAAACATGCACCTCATCAAAATCATCAGGATTAAACATCAATAATGTATGCTGCAAATATGAATGTAAACTGTCGATGTATTTTAACAAAGTTTCACATGTATCCAATGAAATACCAAGCGCCAATGCTTTCTTTCTGAACTCCTGAGTAAACTCTTGAACACTCTGCCCTTTACCTTGCCTCAAATGCTACCAATCAATAACAACTTGTTGCATGTATCCTAAAGGATAGAACTGTTTCATAAGAGCTTTTAAAAACTTAGACCATGAAGAGATGACTTTTCCTTTACCCTGTATATCTATCTGAGTTTTACTTTCCCACCAGATTAAAGTTGTTCCCTGCATTCTAAGTGTAGCTAACAGAATTTTAGTTTTATTGCTAGAAATTTTATGAATGTGACAATACACTTCTAACTGCTTAATCCAGTTATCTAACTTTTCAGGATTCATTTCACCATCATAAATAGGTAACTCAAATTTCACATCAAGTTTCAAAAGAGATGTTTTCTTAGGTTTCCTTTCTGTTTCAGATTTTGCACTAGAAGAAGAAGAAGAATAAGATGATGATGGAGATGATGGAGGTGAAGGTGGTTTATCAGTATTCCCTTTACCTTTGTCCTTCTTCGATGCCTTTGAAGAAGAAGGTGCATCTATCACCTTCTTGTCTTCGTACAATTCTCCCAACATCTGTTGCATAGTCAAGAATGCTTGCTGAAACTGTTCTTCACTCATCTTAGTTTCAATGTTTTCACCTCAATCAGGCCTTGACATGGTCGATTTATGATCGACTCGTCGCTTTCCAATCTCTGGATCGATCTTCTCAAGGATTCCTTCTCCTCGTTGCGACTTTGACCTGGTTAGCATTCAATGGAAAATTCTACAAACACAACCTACTATGATACCAAATTATATGATTTGAAATGATCATAAACTAAAACTGAGGTAGAAGTGATTAGCCATTTATGATTTGAATTTTAACTGAATGTGCGAAAATCAAGGAAAACTACTTGAGAAGAACACTTTACGACAACTGATCAAACATGTAAACAATGCATAATAGAAGTGAAAATAGTAAAACCATAGTGATACCAGATAGCAAGATTGATGAAGGAGTTCGTCCTTGATGGACTACGTCTTCGGGTCCACTTTCAAGATGGGCGACCGTTTTTATTAGGAATGAGAAGAAGGAGTTGATTACACAAATATCTGATTAGCCTAAATGTGCACACATGAACTTCCGATCACTTTCATCCGATAGCCCTCTAAACCAGCTTTCCAACGCCTCTTACAGATTCTAATTCTGACTTTAGATGCTCCCGTAACATTGAAAACAAAACTGCCTATGACCTCCAGAATCTGCAAGAAAAAGTAAAAAAACACTCCATCTCCCTTTCAATGAAGAAAACTACCTATTTAACATTCACCAGGTGCATTCGAGGCCCCTCAGACTTAGATAGGCATGTATGGCTTGATTTGGATGTTTAGGAATCGATCTTGTAGCATAGGGACACCTTTAGGCCTAGTCATATGGTGGTGGAATTAGTTTTGCACCAAAAAATGCAACAAAAACCCATTAATAAACCATATAATAAACAAAACCGTAAACAGTTTGCTGACCGGGCGGGATTGGCTAACTGTCCGCATGTGAATAGGTGGTGCTGCTGCGGTCTTGTCATAAGCCGCCACCTTGCATGTCAAGCTCGGTGGTTGAGGTCAACTGAACTTCATGTGACAACTGTTGCAGTTTGCGCTGACTGCTAACTCCGCAGTTTCTGTGCTGCGGTTACCTCCAAACGCTAACCTCCGCCTAACCTCCTCTGCCCACTCACATGGCACAATCCCGACATGGTTTCCATAGTGGTTAGGGGCGTAGTCTACTCCGATGGCTTATAACCTGACTGTTAGGTTGCACTCACATGCATCCACTGTATATCCCGTCGACGTTTAATAGCCTGACTGTCCATTAACCTCCACCCAGTGAACTCTTGTTCACATACCCGTGGTTCCGACACGGCTAACTGTGCGGTTAGAGGACTGTGTTTTTATTATTGCATTGTTTTTGTATTGTTTTAACATGTGAATAGGCCGAGAGCATTAGGTTAGGATTTTAGGCTTAAGAATTAGGTTTTAACGCTTAGGTATTGTGTTAACAATGTGATGGTTTGAACTTAGAACTAGGTCTTAGGTATTTAAGTCATGGTTTGTATTTGTTTATCAATGCATGATGCATAGATTTAGGACTAGATTTAGGATTAGGATTTTGATTAGGTGTTTAAATGTAGACTTGGGTTTAGGTTTTACATTAGGTGTAAAAACACCCATTTTCCACACTTTTGTCGCAAATTGACATAAACCATATACATATCATTGACACGAGCTGCCTTTGCGAAGATATCCCTTTGTTGACACCCAAATCCTGTGAGGAAATGACACGACACATGTTGTTGACCGATCATAGTGGAACTGTCAATGAACTCATGTCGACAACCAGGTGCTAAACCATCTCAACTGAACACCATGAAACCATAACATTACCTATACAACCTGATCAATAACCAACACTGTCGAATTGGTGACACTAAACTAAATTGACAACGACTCTGAACACTGATGATGACACTTGAACACCTGTGCAACTGAATCAACGGAATCCTCCTAGATCAAATATGAAGAAATCCATAAAAATATTTCAGAATTTATTGCCTAGGAGGAATCTGATGAAGGAAGAAAGGCTGATCTAACAAAGGTAGAAGAATCCCATAAATACATTCTATTTGCAGATTAGGATACATAATTAAAGAAGGAAGAAAGGGTAACAACAACAATAGTAGGTACAACAAACATCATAATTGAGGCCGTGAATGAAAATCTTCACAGTGCCAACCTTGTTAAAGAATGCATACCAGGGGCTCTCCCAGACATCAGACAGCTAGAAAAAAAGTGGAAATAAATAGACCAAACCAAAGAGGAAGTAATCAAGCAGCTCACCAAACTTGATTGGGAGACATACTAGTAGTATTTGGTAAAACCACATAGCTAGTGGATGACTCTATGATGCTTAACTAGCTCTGCACAAAATGTTGCCAGCTCTATCAGATGCCATATTTGTAGGAGAGTTAAAATCTATGATTGGCCAACCACCCCAAGTGAAACCAATGATCGAAATCTACAATCTCAAGGATCAGGTGGCCGACTAAGATAATTCAATTTGAAATAAGCTTGTCATTAGTTTATTTTCTATTTTTAGTTTTTATTTTTTTTACTCTGAGGAAGGTTGTTTGAAACCTCCTCAACTTTTTTTGTAATAATCTATTTTTTAAACATGTATTATAGTATTTAAACCCCTCTCATGCATTTAGAGAGGGGTCCAAGATTTTATCAAAAACGCTTTGCAAGACATTGCACTTTTGTATTTTTGTAAAGGTTTTGATGAAATAGTTGGAACAAGATCTAATTTTCTTGAATATCGAAGCATACTCTATTGAAATTGCACTTATGTACTCTTAGGGTAGATTTGATTGGAAGAAGGTGGATCAATATTGCTGATCTCATGAGTAGGTATTTTCATATATGGTACTTTCATCTTATGATCGTGTTTTGTTTATGAATTAGCAGTAGTCTTTCTTTAATTGTCCTATGTTTGCAAATTTGAGTTATAGTTCTACATTATTGCACTTTTTTATGATGTTTCAGCTCTGATTCATCATTGGATACATGAACAATTACTATATGCGATAAAGTTTTCTCAATTGTTTTGTCTAACTATTTAGCCAAAACAATTATCATTCGCGATTTCATTTCTTTTAGCAGTTGAATAATCTTCATTACCAGTTGCTTTGAGACATCTCTATAGATTTCATATCTTAGATTATTCCTAGGTATAGTTAAAATATGACAATGTTAGAATAAGATAGATGCATGTGTTAATTGTTTAGATTAGAACATTTTTAGTTAAATCATTCTTCATTATATCTTATATCACCCCAACATCATTATCAAATAAATACTCTCTGGGAAATTGGTCCCATTATCCTCAGTCGAAACCACTACACCAAACGAAAAAGGAGATTCTTTTAAGGTTTGGACCAGGTGGTTATCTCCCATGTTGTCACAGTGAATTTCGAGGCTTCAACATTTTGGTGCTAGAAGGAGGGCCATGGATTTGAATGGAAAGAAAATCTAAATCAGAAAGCCATTCTAAGAGTAAAGTCCCTCACCGTCACCTCCAACTTCTCAAGCACATTCTAGATCTCCAAATCCTAAATGTGATTTTGTGAAAAAATATTTACAATCCACTAGTGTTTCCCCAAACAAATCAGATCAACCTTCTTCTGCAGAAATTCCCGAAGTTCAGTCTTTAATACATAATGTACAAGGGATTTCTCTATCTCAAGAAGAATCTAAATTATCTCAATCCAATGTTTCTTCTCATTTTCCTTCCTCTCAAAGATTAACCAGATTGCAAAGTGAAAAATTTGGAATTCCTCCAATTGAATTTCCTCTACCTTGAAGCAAGACTAAGAAATATGAGTCTAAAACTCATAGTGAGATGCTTTCACCATTGCCACAAACTCCCACATTCATTCCATCATCTTCATCACAAACTCAATCATCCACCTCACCATCCCAGATAGTGATTTACACTAGTACATGAACACAATCTTCCTCTACCCAATCACCTTCAACCACTGGTGCATATTCTTCCACACATATACCCATAATGGCTCAAAGACCATGGACAAATCCAGGATTCATTCAAATGGCAGGACCATTGCATCCATTACCTGCTCATCCATTGAAATGGTTACCAATATTTAATCCAAATGATGGTATTTCTACTGAAGAACATATAAACAACTTCATGTTGTCCATAAATCTAAATGGAGTTGTAGAAGAAGATGATGTTGTATGATTATTATCTTATACTTTACAAGGATCAGCGAGATCCTGGTACTTTTCATTACAATCTGGTTCCATTTATAATTGGAATGCATTCCAAGAACAATTCCAAACCAAGTTTGGAGATGACCGCTCAACGACTACTCTTCTCAATGATCTCTCCAACTTGAAAGTTGAATCTAGAGAACCAATCAAGGACTTCAATTCCCGTTTTAACAAATTATTAAGCAAAATCCCAGTGGCATCCAGGCCAAGCATTGAAGTTCAAAATTAATGGTACATTGATGATTTTCCCTCAAATGGAGTTATTTTTTTTTATAAAGCTGTCAAACCAACCTTCGCTGAAAACATCAAAGAAGCTATAGCTATAGAGAAACAAATTTTATCTTTAGAAAACAAAAATGCATCAAAAGAAATAAAATCCAAAAAGGTCTCCTTTAAGGATGAATCCAAGAAGAAAACACCTAAAGATCCTTTCGATCTTGAAGGTCTATAAAAAGTACTTAAAACTATGTCCAATGAAATGGTTGACATTAAAAAACAAGTAGCTGAAACTTCTTCTAGAAAATCTTTTAGACCTTTTAAAAGAAATCTTGTCTCTGATCCTAAACCTCCAAATACAATATCAAATGTTGAATCAGATTTGGATGAAGAAGAAGTATCAACAACTGAAGAACAAACTGATGACAAAGAGTTAGTTGAAGTACATGGAATGTGGGATTTCATTCTTCCTTTGTCAGACAATGTTGAAGAAGAAGAAGCTTTACCTGTTGCTACCAGAAGCAAGAGCAATGTTGATTTTCCACAGACAAGTCAAAAGCAGAAATCATCAACTCCTATTGTCAAAGAAAAATCAATAGGTAAGAAATCTTCTGCCAAGTCTACTCGGACATCCCCTCCTTAATCTAATTCCTTGCCTTCAGCCAAAACCTTGTTAGTTTATGATGATATGGAATACAACATAGTTGAAGACATGAAAAATACCTGAGCTAATATCACATTTTATGAGCTTAGTAAGCTCAAACATCAACAAAATCTATTGCTCAAGGAATTAAAAGTAGTCCCCACTTCTCCTCTTCCTGCTGCTGTGATTTCCTAGGCTGCTCAAGAGATGGGTAAGCCACCAGTACTTCATCATATAAAATGAGTTCAACTGATGTTTCTTTAATTGGTGGTAGATATAAATCCCATACTCCTCCTTTTATTTTGAATTTTGAAGTCTTTAATAAGAATTTTCACAATTTTTTAGTTGATTATGGAGCTTCATCCAACATTTTGCCAAAAACGGTTTGTGAAAAATTGAGCGTAATACACCAGAAATCTGATGCTCATATTGTACAATTAGATTGAACAGAAGTCAAAGTCATAGGAGAAATTAATTCGGTTACCATCAGACTCTCACAAACCCGAAAGTATGTCAAGTAATTGACATTCTTGTCGCTGATATTCCTGAAATCTAGGGCTTGATCCTTAGTAGAGGTTGGTCCGAAAAGGTTCATGGCTATTTCAAAACAGACTGGTCTCATATGTGTCTTCCTTATAATGGTAAGCTAAATCAAATAAGGGTTGATCGTGAGAAACATTTAAAGTATATCATGACTGAACTGGAAGGATAAAATGAACCCATTACATACAATAATAATATCATTGGAAATTATTCAGTTGAATCATTTTTGGGAAATTTTAATGCACACACTTCACCGTTTTTGGAAAATTTTGTTACATCATAAATTGAAAATTATCCGCAAACAAATTCTTCTAAATCTATACATTTTGTAGATAAACCTGTAGTTAATTTTTTACTTTGGAATTCATTTTTTTATGGATCTAAATCTAATGATGGAGCTGGGGTAGGTTGCATATTAGTTAGCCCTGAAGGAGAGAAAACTATGTTGGCATGCAGACTTGAATTCAGATGCACGAATAACACTGCTGAGTATGAGGCATTAGTTCAAGGATTGTATAAAGCCATAGGCCTTGATATCAAATACCTTCAAGTCTTTGGAGTTTCGGAAATCATAATCAAATAGGTAAGGAATATTATTCATTGTCTTTCTGAACATTTAAAACATTATCAATCATTAGTCCAAGACCTCACCTCACATTTCCTAGCATTCAACATTTCTCCAATTCTAGGACTTCAGAACGCAAGTGCCGATCTTTTGGATAACATTGCATCCAAGCTCATACCACCAGGAGATTATAGTCTTGACCAATTTTTGATAGAATTAATTCTTGGACCTTCTATTCCTAATAATATCACCAATTGACGAGTTTTTAATGACGATTCGGATATCATAAATTTTCTAGCATCTGGAGGCTCATATGATGACCAAGTAATAGATGAAGACCAACATGATAACTAGGTCAAACAAAAGACAAGTGCAAACCCCATACCTAAATTTGTAGTCAAGCTAGAAGATCTGTATGATCTTAAAGACAGATTCAAGAAACCAACTAACTCAAAGCTTCAAAGTTCAACATTGAGGTTTGAATTAGTAAATCTTGGAACTGATCTTAAACCACAAAATATTAATCTAGGTCTTGGTATTACACTCGATGAATGATTAGCCTTCATTCATTTGTTGAGAAGATATAAAAAAAAAAATTCTTGGAATTATGATGATCTTAAGACATATGATACTTCCATTATTTAACATACCATTCCTATGATATCTGATGAAAAGCCTGTACAACAGAAGTTGAGAAAGATTCATCCGAATTTGGAGAATCAAATCAAATCTAAATTAAATAAACTTCTTAAAGTAAAAATAATTTTTCCTATGTGACATTCAAAGTGGGTTTCTAACCTAGTTCCAGTGAGGAAAAAGAATGGTGATATTCGAATTTGTATAGACTTTCGCGATCTCAACAAATCTTGTCAGAAGGACAACTTTCCATTGCCTCCTATGGAACAAATACTATAGGTAGTTGCAAGCTCTGATTTAATGTCTTTTCTAGATGGATTTTCAGGTTACAATCAAATTGTTGTACATCCAGATGATCGACCCCACATTCAGAACCAAATGGGGAACATACGATTATCAAAAGATGCCATTTGGATTAATCAATGTTGGAGCAAAATTTCAAAGAGCCATAAATATAGATTTCAAAGGTTTGGTGAATAAAATTGTGGTCATATATTTAGATGATATAACTATATATTCAAATAAGCGCAGTAATCATTTAAAGGACTTAAGACAAATCTTTGAACGTTGTAAAAGATATGGAATTTCTCTAAATCCAAAGAAATATTTCTTTGCTTTAAGTGAAGGTAAACTCCTTGGATTTATTGTATCTAAAGATGGCATTCACATAGATCCTGATAGGATAAGAGAAATTTTTGAAATATCTTTGCCTCACAACAAAAAATCCATGCAATATTTCCTAGGTCAGATAAATTTTGTTAAAAGATTTGTCCATGAATTTTCACGAATTCCATGATAAAGAAAATTTTTGTTTTTAAATGGGGACACACTAAGTAAGAGGCTTTTAATCTCATCAAACAAGAAATTATAAATTCTCCCTCTTTAGCAACTTTGAATTTCCCTAATCATTTTATTTTATATACTTTTGCTTATGAAACATCATATGCCTCTATTTTGACACAAGTCAATGATGAGAAAGTTGAAGCACCGATTTCTTTCTTTAGCTCCAATTTGCAAGGTGCTGAATTGAATTACTCAGATGTTGAAAAGAAGGCTTTTGTTGTTTTCAAATCAATAAAACATTTCAAGCCTTTTCTTCTTAGAACTCACACTAAGGTAATAGTTCCATTCTTATCTGTGAGAAATTTACTAATGCAAAGAGACTTAGGTGAGAAAAGAGAATATTGGGTGACATCGCTGCAAGAACATGACATTGAAATTAGACCATCTAAAATTGTTAGAGGTCAAGGTTTTTGCAGAATGTTAGCAGGAGCATCCAACTTACTAGCACAAGAAGATTCAGGTGATGATATACAAATATGTGACGTAAGCCTAAACGTAACTGAATCTAAATATGCTGATATCATCTTTTATTTGAGAAATGGATATGCCCCTATGCAGCTCAGTTACAAAAGAAAAAGGGCTTTGATATTAAAATCTAAGCAATATGAAATCATCAATGATGCTTTTATCAAGAAGAATTATGATTCTGTTTTACTTAAGTGCCTTGAAAAATCTGAGACAAAAAAGGTGCTACAGGAACTCCATGATGGACTTGTTGGTGGATATTTTGGAGGAGACACAACAATGCATAAAATCCTACACACCGGCTATTATTGGCCAACATTATTCAAATATGCACATAAATATGTAAGGAAGTGAAAAACTTGTCAAACAGCTGTTGGAAGATAGAGGAAACCCGCATTTCCATTACAACCAATCAACATTGAACAACCATTTGAGAAATGGGGATTGGACATAATAGGTGAGATCATTCCCCACTTTTAAAAGCAACATAAATATATCCTTACAGCAACCGAGTACTTCACTAAGTGGGTGGAAGAAATTCCACTTAAGGTAGCCAATTCTGAAAACATTATTGAATTTATTGATAAATTTATTATTACTAGATTTAGTCTAACAACTACCCTCATGTTTGACAATGCATCTTATTTCACAGGCAATGCTATGATAGAATTTGCTCTCAAAAGAGGTTTTAAACTTAAATATTCTTCTAACTATTATCCTTAGGGAAATGTTTTAACTAAATCAACAAATAAAAATGTCATAACGATCATCAAACGAACTATTGATCAAAGTCAAAGAAACTGGCATAAATATTTAACATTTTCTCTATGGGCAGATCAAATAACACAGAAGGCCTCAATATCTCCATTTAATCTGGTATATGGGAAAGAAGTTGTCCTTCCTACAAATGTAGTTATTCCCTCCCTAGCCCTAGTCCAATTAATCGAATAAAATCCTTCCTCTTCTACGCAATTAAGGAAATCACAAATCCTTAAACTCGAAGAAGAAAGAGAGAAAGCCAAAATCATTCATGCTCGTCATCAATAGTTAGTTAAAACTTACTTTGATGCAAATTCTGTAAGAACCAAATCATTTCAACTCGGAGACCTTGTTTTGAAGTGGGATAAAGCACATGAGGAAAAAGGTAAGCATACCAAATTCCAAAGAATGTGGCTTGGCCCATTTCAGATTGTAGAACAAATCGGCCCATCAACGTGTTATAGCTCCAAATCTCACTCTTATGGTTTGTGATGTTGTACTCATGGCCTAGGGCAACCTCTCCTTCTAGACCTGGTCCTAAAATTTAAAAAACAGTGTTTTATCCCTTATACGTGACATTGCCCTGAGTTAAATGCGTGTATACGCGGGTATGTGTATATCCAACCTGCGTGTATGTATGTATTAAAACACTTAAAAAAATATAAATTCCTTCTTTTCGGGCGGAGATCGCGGGTTTTACCTGCTGATCACCTGTTAGTGCCCGTGGCCCAACTGTTCCCAACCAACTCCTAACTAAAAAACTACTTTGGAGATGGTATAAAAATACCTCAAAGGGAAGGCCTAAGGGGGAGAATAGAGAGAAAGGTTATTATGCTGAGATTTTTCTCTTGACCAGGTCTGAAGTCCCTTGTGCCTTCTGCACTTCCCCCATTTTGTACAGGAAACCTTTGTTTCCTTGTGTGTTGATGTTCATCCACCATTTATGACATCATGGAGAGAGTCATGGAAGGAGTTTTGTTAGAGGCTTGAGGCTGGAACAGATCCGGAAGGAAGCTTTGCTTGGAGCCTGCTGAAGGTGACTCAGGTGAACATATTCCTTTTTATGTACTTTATTTGTCTATAATAAAGAAACACATGTCTTGGTTCCCGAAATGAATCTTCTTTATGTTAATGATATTCATGTTTTGAATTCATGTGTAAATGGTTGTTTGGATTTCATAACTAACTACCTTTCTTTATAACATGAAGATGGTTTCTTTATAAGTTTTTTGTCCATGTACTGTTGTGTTCTTTGAATTGTTTGTTTTGCAGGACAAAAGAGAAGAAGGGAACTCCAAGAAGGGTTTGGACCCTAAAGGTCTTCTCAAACGTAGGACCGAAGGTACGTACCCTTATCATAAAATTTGCTTATAATAGCATAATGGCTGTATGAATGCATGTTTCTTTGAATAGACAACTTTCAGTCTGCTAGGGTTTCACCCAAAAATCCCTAGGGGAGTAATTCCCTCTACCAGAATTGGCGACTCCACTGGGGACAACACTCTTGTTGTTCCTAGTTTGGGTGTTTTTCAAGCCAATCAGGGCTCAGTTGCCTTGTCTGCTTGCTGTTACTGTCTGGTCTGTTCTTGAACTTTAAGCTTTGCCAGTTTCTTCAGTTTGTCTTTTTTTTTCTTGAAGCTTTTCATATACGCTGTTTTTCTTAGATACAGAGGCGTATATACGCTTGTTTCTTTGAGTGAACCCGCGTATACGCAGGTTTCCTCAAACACAGTCGCGTATACACGCAATCTATACTACAGTACAATCGCGTATATATTCCAATTTTCAAGATTTGTAAATCTTTTTGGCCTCTGAAGGTTTGTCTGGTGGTTTGAGTCAGTTTGAAACAGTCATTTTCCAGTATCAGTTATTTGTTTTACAGCGAGCATCTCTTTCTGAATTCTCTCTGATTATAAGGAGTATTGGTCTTGTTTTGTTGATTGCAAACATCATCGTTTCTTGGCTAAAGCACGCAAGATTTCTTGCTAGGAATCTTGGCTGCTCTGTTTCATCAGGGTAGGAAGATTGAATTCAATCTTTGTGTTAATCTTGCTTTTGGTGACTTTTTGTTTGCTTGACAAAATCGCTTTTTGTGACCATCTACTTCTTTGTTTCATGAAAGTTGTTTTTTGACACTTTCTTGGAATTTGTCTTTTTGATCTTTTTGGTTTTCATTGCCAAGGCTTTCATTGCTGCTTTTGATTGTTAAGAGCGATTTTAAACACATTTATTTTTGTTGGGTTTTCATCCATTAAGTGGTGTTGATTTGCAAAAGTGTTTAATTGCCTATTCTTCAATCACAAGTTTCAGTGTTGTTAAGAGCATTTTTTGAAAAGACTTTTTTGTTTGTTGCTTTGAAGAAAATCTTTTGAAAATCTTAGTTTTGCTTTCTTGAACTTGCTTTTCATTTGGTTTCCTTTTAGAGAAGTGAAAGTGCTTTATGTTTGTCTTAGAACTTGTTTTTAGTGTTTAGACGAAATGAATGGAAACATCTCATATTCCATCTAGGCATCTTAAGTGGCAAGATAAAGTTTGATAAGCAAGCAACTTTCATTTTTGTTTTTAGAGTAGTTTGAATCTTGCATCCACATATAGTTGTTGCATTAGGATAGATTTGCATCCCCTTTTAGGCATACATAGCTTTGTTAGCTTTTGTGAGTGTGAAGTGTGCATTAACGAAAAGAAAAGAAAAATTTGTTTTATTAGAAGTACCTCTGAACCCTATAGAAATTGCTCTTCATCGAAAAACGAAAAAGTGCATGTGCATGTAGTTAAGTTTTTATTAATTTCTTTTGCGTCAAAAAACACCACTAGTTTCACTTCCGTTACCTTGTGACTTAAAGAACAGCCTAATAAAATCAAGCGCTAACTAAAATTCACTAGAACTTTTTGTTTTAGTCAGTTACACCAACAAGATTAGGATTTTAGGGCCTTGGATTAGGCGAGTGGAGAGTTAACTCTCCAAGGCCATATAAACGTCAAACGTAGGAGTCTGAATAACGAGAGAAAATCCAATAGCGTTAGGAAGACCAGGAAAGCTCCGGATCTGGGAGTTAAGCACGAGGGTCTGTAAAGACAGGGAAGAGAGATACCCCCTCTCCTACTTGTCCGAACTTACCTCACGACTGTTCCGCCTGGCTTCTGCGACGAGTTGGTATCCATAGTTGCTTCTCCTAGGGAACTACACAGGTGGCTGCGGAGGGGAATCCCGTGGCACCTGAGGTTGACGTTGCATCACTCTCGACAGTACTACTGGAGGGCACCCTTGCAAAGCTTGGGGGCTTGCACCGGCGCAGGCTGTTGTTAGGAGGTCAGCGTAACTTCCTCTGATACCTTCGCTGATAGGACTGGGCCCTCATCATCCCAGACTATCTTCGGAAGGCCCCTTATTTCACTTTCTCGTATTTTGGTGTCTGGTCTTAATCACCTGGAGCGGAAATACTTGGAAGTTGTTTGACTGGCTGTATCTTTAGGGACTTTATAGTGTGTGCTCTGTGCTCCTAGTTGGCCTAGCTTTCAATTTTTTGAGTCTTTAGTTAGATCATAACAAAAAATTCAAAGTGGCTGACCGATCTCCAAGATGGTCTCGAAGACTTCGTGGTCTCTCGCCACCAAGTTTAGAGCCTTCTCCTAGAAGGCGCAGAGGAAATATTACCGGTGGGTTTCGTCCCACGCCGGTTGACGCATCGGGGATTGATCCTCCTCTCGGGGGCATTAGCGGCCAAGCAAGGCCTGGCACTTCTGAGCAAGAGAGGGACACTCCAGTCCTTTCTCGAGTTCTCTTTCAAGCGGAGAATAACATAGAGGTAGAAGAACTTTCAGAGTCATTAGTGGCTCCAAATTCTCCACTACCATCTAGTCATCCAGACGTATTACAATATGTTGGGACTCCGACGCATAGACCGTCAAGTCCAGGTTACACTACGCGGTTACCATCGATGACCACTACTGGAAGCATGGCTTCTACGAGTGCTATGACTATGCAAACCCCAACATCGGTGCAAGGGGGAGGAACCATTTCCATCCCCTCCGCTTCCTTGTTCGGATCTTTTGCTAGCACATCTTTAGTTGGGTCTACCTCCATTTCGTCCACGAGTGGAAATGCCCAAACCAATGCTTTTGGTACTGGATTCCTCCCTTTTGGCACCCAATCACAGGGTATTCCATCGGTTCCGTTTAGTGCCGCTACGTCCATGATGGGCGGATCGGCTTCATTCCAGGGTTTTCCTTTCGGAAGTGGTCATATACCACATTCCAACCCGACAGTAGGATCCATGCCTTTTTCTTCTGTAGGACAAAGCAACAATCCTTTCCAAGGTTGGAATAACCCTGGGGTTAGTAGCGCGGGAACTGGGAATCCGTTTATCGGCCAACAAGGGAATAGGCCGTACTCCACGGTTAGCATGTTTCAAAGTATTCCTCCCCTTGCTTCGGCTTGGAATCCGTATCAGGGGTTATCAACTCCCTACAATCCTTTAGGAGGAAACTTTGCTGGTTATGGAGGTTATATGGTCGGAGTTGGTCAAACTCCGAATTTTGCTGGACCACAAGGCTTGCCTTTTGGTTCAGCCGGTTCTACTGGTTACTTCGGGCAGCCTGGTGCCTCCCAAATTCCAGGACAATCTTTTCAGAGCTTTGGGAGTTCTGCCCAGTCTAGATGGAATCCCCAAGGTCCTCCTAGGCTTCCGTTTCTGGCAACGTTAAACTTGCCAGATCTCACTAAGTTAACAAATGACCCAATCAAGTACAATCCGGCCTGGCCTCCGGTCCCAACCAAACTCCCTTCGGACATTCCAAAATTCGAAGGGAAGAGTGGTGAAGAACCAGGTGACCATGTAACCACATTCCATTTGTGGTGCTCATCTAACTCCCTTATCGATGACTCGATTAGGTTGAGACTCTTTCAGTGCACCTTGACTGTAATGCGGCCAAATGGTATATAGAGTTGCCAGGGGGCAGCTTTACATCGTTCGCTGACTTAGCCAATATTTTCTTAAATCACTTCCAGTTGCCTGTCCGCTATGATGCCGGAACTAAACTTCTAGCCACCTTTCGTCAGGATAAGGCAACCCACATTTCTGACCATATTCAGGAATGAAGACGAAGAAAGAGGCTCATTAAAGCCGAAATCCCTCCGGAGTACCGTCTCGAGTGGTTTTTGAAGTCTTTACAACTCGAGATCTCCAAGGATGTCTCCATGTCTGGGGTCTATTCTGAGGAGCAAGCCATTTTTAGGGCCCAACAATTAGAATTGATCTACTCTCAGTCTGGGATCCTACAAAAGTACTTGCCAGATGCTCCTGGATCTAAGGTTTATGTAGCTAAGTCGAAGCCAAGTCCGCATGCAGATGGTATCATCGGGTCAGTAGACACAACTACCGTGAACTTGTTGAATCAATTGCAACAGTTGTCCTTGCAAACTGCTTCTAACAACCAAGTCACATCATCTAATCCCCCCGCTTCCCAAACTTCTTCAATAAATGTCGTCCAATTTGATAATCCCAAAGGAAATCAAAATTCCAATGGGAAAAAGAAAGGACGAGGTAAGAAAAAGAACCAGGATGGGAAGCCTGATGCAAATAAATCCGGCAACAACGCTGGTGGTGGTGGAAATGAGTCGAGAAAGAAAGTTAAGTTTCCATGCAAGTTGTGCAATGGAGACCATCTAACTCATCTCTGCCCCAAGATTGAAGACGCTCAGCGCTTGTTAGGACAGCAAGGGACTTCTAGTTCTCAAGCTGTGTTAACTAACCCATTTCCCCACGGGCAGCAACTTCTTGCTGGCGCGAGTTCAAACCCTGGTACCTCCGCAGGGGGCAACCAGGAAGGGGACAAGTCATCAAATGTCTTCATGATGGGTGCTCACGCTAATGTGACCACTCGGTCACGTGATTATGGTGAAGGTGAAACTTCCAAGGGTAAATCAGTTCCTGAAACTAACAACCCGCTTCATATTGAGCGACCTTCTGTTGAGACTATACCTCGGGTACCGAAAGGTTCCGCAAAACGCGTGACTATGAACCCTAATATTAGGGCAGCCAAGAATTACTCCATTGTTGAGGATCTGGCTCAGAGTCCATGTGCTATTTCCGTGTTAGAGGTTCTCCAGTCATGTCCTGCTCAACGAAGTGCCTTGCTATCGACAATGGGGGTAGTAGATCCAAGTAATTCCTTAGCTCTCACTTTTGATATGAGTAATGTCAAAAAGATACTTCCTGATCACATGGCTTTCCAAATAAAGTCTACCTACCAGAAAACAAATATTTTTCGAACGGTAGTAGATGAGGGAGCTTCCACGTGTGTCATGTCTATGTCATGCTGGAAGGCCATTGGATCACCGTCGGTTGTTCCTTCACCACCCTATTGACAACATTTGATGGTCATTCTCATAGGCCATACGGGATTATCCTAGCCTTTCCTATATGTGTTGGAGGAAAGGTCGTGAATATTGAAGTAGAGGTCATAGATGCTAACCTAGACTATAATCTCCTCTTAGGAAGGAACTGGGTATACGAGATGGATGCCGTTGTTTCGACTCTGTTTCGTGTCATTTGCTTTCCTCATGAGGGGAAAATCGTTAAGGTTGATCAGTTGGACTATTGCCCAGTTGATCCTCAAGCAAACTCTGACTCTACTATTCCTTTAGTGGGTAACCCCCGTCCACCTACTGAGAGTTTAGGAGTCGGGATGTACTCTTCATTGATGGGTACGTTTAATCTTCCCCCTCCTGCAGCTGGTATAGATACAATTTCATCCTCCAGGGATCCTTTACGGAGAGAGTTTATCCAAACTCCTTATTCTTCGAATCCTGGAACCTTAGCTTCATCTGTGACCACATCAGGTGACGACGAGGTGGGTGGAATAGAATCTCTTATATCTGCAGTAGAGCTTAGATGTGAATCTATAGATAACTCTGCAGATAACCATTCTACTTCTTCCTCTGGGAAGGAGATAGATGGTGATGTGGCTCATTTTCGGACCCTTGATTCCACCTCTGCATCGAATTGCTTGGATATTGTTTTTCCATCAGATGAAGCAGTATTCGAAGCAATGACGGCCGTAGGTCGACCTCTGGAAGATTTACATCGTCGGTTACACTTTCATTCCCCTGTGCATGAAGTCGAATCTCGGTCCTCCAGTTCGACTAGTGATGTTTGTACGGTCCCTTTGGCTCCAACACATTCATTTGCCGAAGAGAGTATATTGATTGGTTCGATCATTGTACCTATAAACATCCCTAGGAGTAAGTTGGCGGAGCCTCCTGACGGGCTCTACCTAAAGAAGTACTTTGCTTAGTTTTGGCCAGGCAATGGCTTCTTTGTATTTTATGTATATTTGTACATATATCATCGAGATTTTTCTGATATCAGCACTTTTTGGTCTGCTTTGGCAGGTGTTGATGGATGATTTGGTTTATTTTGGGTTCGCCGATGGTGCTAGTCGGCACACTCGGAATCTTGCTTCCGCAGCTTGGGTACTCTATTATCCAACTGGTCAATTGATGACATCAAGAGGCGTGTGCATCGGTCCTGCTTCAAACAATATGGCCGAGTATACTGCTATTATTAAATTTATTATCCGAGGCAATCTCTCCTGGGATCGACTCGTTGGTAGTTTATCTTGATTCTCAATTGATAGTGTCTCAATTAAATAACATTTATCGGGTATGGGATCCATCTTTATATCGCCAGTATTTAAGGGTGAGGTTGTTGCAAAGATCATTTACTTATATTAATTATTTGCATATTCCAAGATCTCATAATTGGTTAGCTGATTCTATCGCTAATCAAGCATTAGACTCGCATATTAATCATTCATCACAATAAAATCAAGCATCAAAAAGTCAAACTGTATATATATATATATATATATATATATATATATCGTAAAGCGTCTCGAGTGTACATATGTGTGTCCAAAAAATATACAAAATTGGGACTCAAATGCCCATAATCATGTCCGGCATATCTAATGGCTCGGCTCAGGATGAGCGTCTAAGTATGTCACTATAGCAATGGCCACGCGCCGAGAGATGCGAACCCAGTCACGTGGCATCCCAACCACATGATGCTGCATATCCTCAGGAAGGTCCTCTATGACGGCCATCGGTACTCGGCAGCTCAGTCTCGCCAAGTGTCGCTGGACGTTGTTTAGAGTCCGTTCTGTATCAGCAGCCGCCTCTTCGGCTCCTCGGCCACGCCGTCCATGCCACAGGAATCCATCTGGTCGTACAGGCCCAATGTCTGGAACATGATCATCATATCAGTCATTTGAATCTCATCAAAAAATATTTTTCAAAATTTATCATTATATTTGAAAAATCCAAAAAATCATAAAATCAAAAAATCTTACCAATCTCGCCCCATGCTGCATTCGGTGGTAACACTAAATCAGGATCTCCTCGGAAATCTAGTCCAGCATAGGGGTAGTCATCCACGGCGATGATCTACTGATCCCACCAGGTGAAGAAGTCATCGTCGAAGGCAGTCCTTGGGACCTCCCCACCCCCCAGACGTTTCATCAGATCAGCCCACCGGCCCATGCGTGGATCGCGTGGGGTGCTGATGGAAACTGCTACCCTGGGGCGGAGTGCGGGAACCTTCTTGAAAAAGAAAGTACACAAGATGCTTCCATATCCAAAGTTTTTAGTCTGACCCCTCCTGATAGAAGTGAGCTGGCTCTTCATGTTGGCCAGAAGAGGAGTACACCAGTCGAACACAGTAGTGAGACAGTCAACTGCCACGCTCATGTTTTGCCGTGATGCCTGATGCAGAGAGGATGATCCGTTCACCCGAGCCATGGTGAACAGGATTATCCTAAGTGACAAACTCACCACATGTGTGATGGAAATCTGGCTCCCAACCTTCTTGGGATGTCCAGGGCAGTATATCTGTACATAGTCCTCTATCGAGAGGGCACTCCGTGACCTGCCCCGGGACTGTACTACCTCTCCCCTTCGGGAAAGGCCCGTGATAAAATAGATGTCCTCCACTTCTACCCTGAGCGGCATCTGATCGATCATAAAAGCTTCCTCATCGACATCCCAATAATCAATGAGCATCTCAAGTAATCACGTGTTCGCTTTCATATTTGGGAATTTGAAAAATTTAAGCAAATCGCATCCCCGGAGTGCATCTAATGCTTCTGGACTGTTCATAACTTCATTGTCTACCACTGCGTGCTCTCTTTCGTGCCACGTGACAGGCATCCTGAGAAAAAATCGATTTTAAACCGTTAGTTTTTGTTTAAAAATGATTCGCGGCATATACGCGGGTACCTGTGCACGCAGTCACGTGTAGGGCTCGCGTATACGCAGGTTCAATATTACCAACCCGCGTATACGCCGCGAGCGAATTTTTGACAAAAGTTTAACGGTGAAACATCAATCATAAATCTTAAAACCTGTCACAATCAATTGCAAGCTAAGTATAAGGGTTACCTGGAGGTATTCGACGAATTTGAATGGTTGAATCTGGCTGTGGGAAGTTTGCTCCTTTTGCTCCAAATCTTTTGCTCTCAAACTCAAATGGTAAAAATGGTGAGTCCAAAATGCTTTTTATAAGTTTTGAAAATGCAAAATTTTTTCAAAATTTTATTTTGTTTGGCCTCATGTGACTTTTAACTTGGGAGCTTGGAATGTCGAGATTGGTTTGTTTTTCAGGACATTTTGGACGTTTTTGGACAGTTCGAGACGGTTCCATGACTGCTGACCTGTCATGGCAGGTATCGTGTTCTCATTGGCATATAGGTTAGGGACACCATTTTTCCGTTGCATTATGCATACTAGCCTCCATTTGACCGATACATCTGCCATAGGGTCGATCCCATCGTGTTATGGTTCGCAAGCCATCTTCACTCGCCGATTCTTTAAATCATGACACGATGTTAGAGCCATCCTTTACATGGGCATCCTAGTTAGCACCTCACTAACATTTGTTTCCCATGCTGCTCTGATTTGAGTAGGCTCGGGAGTCCTCTGTAGTCCCGCCATGACTTAAGCGTTGAAGACTCATTCCTCTTAGCTTCTCTGCTTTGTTATGGCCTTTTACCCTAGAGGCTCCTTTGTGTTGAGTTGTACTACTGCATTGCATGTTGACCACTTGCACCTTTTGGCCTGGAGCCGGTTTCACTTGGACTCGTGTTTAAGCCAAATTTTGACCATGACGTTTGCAAAATCAACCTTGCATATCTTTGACTTCTGCAGCTCGACACACCTTGACCCGTGGAAGGAACATACCTTTGAGTGTCACTGACCAGTTTTCACCTCCCTGCATTGAGCATAGGAACGTTCCTTTCCTGGGAACTAGATCATCTGTTTCACCGACACTCGTTCTTTCCACTGTACCATAGCATTCTTTTATTCTTTTTCCGGCTTAACAAAAAAAGACAAAAAAATTAAATATTCCAAAAAGAGCAGGAACGGGACATTATTTCCATTTATTGTTTGCAGCTAGAGTCAGTCGTGTCGCCCTTGAACAAAGCACTCAAAACAAAGTCTCCTCCGCATGGGTGGGATTTAGTTTGACTTAGGTACGCCATAACCTTGTTATTGAGTCAGTGCTCCCCCGATTGGTTATCTCTTCCAATCATATGGAGGGTTTGTTCGTGCCTCCTGCATGGTGAACTTATACAGAGTCATCATATGCTGCCACACAGTCACATTGAGTCGTGCTTTTGTTCAAGGGAAGTTAGCCTGAGTCGGCCTCTCTGCGGTGTCTCTTGACTCATTTTTCAGTCGGCCATCCCTGGTTGTCAGTGTCATGTCTATCATCACATCAGTTATATTGGTCCTTTACTCGTGCCAGTTTGAGAAGGTCCCCATTGACTTCTTGCTGGCGGGTCTTGTCCTTATCGACGACGACACCTTGCTCTGAGGACAGGCCTAGAGCCGCACCCTGGCCCTATTTTCATTATTGATAGGTCACCTTGTGCTCAGCATCGATCAGTATCATGGATCTTTGACTGAGTGGTTTCCCTTGTGTTCGACATCAGCTTACATTATCACACATTGGGATTCGTGCAGTACCTTGGTTTCCATTTGACCCTATTGGTGGATACCTCGCCTCTGTGTCAGCTTTCATTATTGGTTGGTTTAGAGGGTTTCTGCCGTGCGCTAGCCACATCTTGTGTACGCCGGAAATGTACTTCGGTTGGGTTAATACATCTTTTTCGTCCGATTCCTTCCACATTATTGGCCTACGGGTTACACTCGTGCTAGATTGATGGAGGATGCCTTAATGCCTTCCTTCTAGTGGATCTTTCCCTATCGAATTCGACTCATTGCTCTGGGGCAAAGATCTAGAGTCCATTTGGCAGTACCTTGGGGTTTGCAGTCATTAGTGGCAGATCCTTCGCTATCGACAGTGGGAAACCACCATTGTCTCCTGATCGATAGATTCTTACAGGTGTTCGACTCCAGCTCATCTATTCACACTTGTTAGATTGTACTGGGTACCTTGACGCTCATTATCATTATCGGTGAGTAGTCTCGCGTTTGTTAACGGTATACATCAATGAACGGTAATCAAACGATTTCTCACATGGTCGACTTCAGATCATTTATTCCCATGGTGTAGAAATGTACCACGGCGGTCGGTGAAGACCTCAGGTTGTATCAGCATTCATTGGTTCACTTGACAGTTGCTCCTGTTGCTGCTAGTTGATACCACTACACTTTATATGTTGCAGTCAGTCATGGTGACATTCTATATGCTGGCACCTGAGTTTGCAGTGTAGTACCATCCTATTCCATCATGTTCAGTTGGTACCTTTTGGGATCAGTTTTTGATATCAGTGATCCGTTGCATCTTTCAGCATCATTGACAGTCTTATATGTGATATTCAGACATGTACTTGTTCATTATGATCAGATGATCCATTATGTATCTTTCAGTTATTTATACTTGTATACTTAGTGGATCCGCTTGTACTTGATATGCGGACATGCTTTACTTTTTCTGAGCATGGGTATGCCCGCCTCAGACAGTGTTTCTTTCTGATCTCCTTTGGTGGCTTGGCAGGCTGAATTCTGGTGAAGTCCTCCTCGGTTTTTGACAGACTTCCTTTCCATGTACTCGCATAATATATTTCGGCCATCATGTACCCCTTTTGACCTCATACATTAGGGGGCATCTATTATAGCTCCAAATCTCACTCTTATGGTTTGTGATACTGTACTCATGGCCTAGGGCAACCCCTCCTTCCAGACCTGGTCCTAAAATTTAAAAAACAGTGTTGTATCCCTTATACGCGACATTGCCCTGAGTTAAACGCGTGTATACACGGGTATGTGTATATCCAACCTGCGTGTATGTATTAAAACACTTAAAAAAATATAAAATTCCTTCTTTTCGGGCGGAGATCGCGGGTTTTACCTGCTGATCACCTGTTAGTGCCCGTGGCCCAACTGTTCCCAACCAACTCCTAACTAAAAAACTACTTTGGAGATGGTATAAAAAGACCTCAAAGGGAAGGCCTAAGGGGGAGAATAGAGAGAAAGGTTATTATGCTGAGATTTTTCCCTTGACCAGGTCTGAAGTCCCTTGTGCCTTCTGCACTTCCCCCATTTTGTACAGGAAACCTTTGTTTCCTTGTGTGTTGATGTTCATCCACCATTTATGACATCATGGAGAGAGTCATGGAAGGAGTTTTGTTAGAGGCTTGAGGCTGGAACGGATCCGGAAGGAAGCTTTGCTTGGAGCCTGCTGAAGGTGACTCAGGTGAACATATTCCTTTTTATGTACTTTATTTGTCTATAATAAAGAAACACATGTCTTGGTTCCCGAAATGAATCTTCTTTATGTTAATGATATTCATGTTTTGAATTCATGTGTAAATGGTTGCTTGGATTTCATAACTAACTACTTTTCTTTATAACATGAAGATGGTTTCTTTATAAGGTTTTTGTCCATGTACTGTTGTGTTCTTTGAATTGTTTGTTTTGCAGGACAAAAGAGAAGAAGGGAACTCCAAGAAGGGTTTGGACCCTAAAGGCCTTCTCAAACGTAGGACCGAAGGTACGTACCCTTGTCATAGAATTTGCTTATAATAGCATAATGGCTGTATGAATGTATGTTTCTTTGAATAGACAACTTTCAGTCTGCTAGGGTTTCACCCAAAAAGCCCTAGGGGAGTAATTCCCTCTACCACAACGTTTCTATTGCAAGATTTATTAGGCAAGAGAGATTCTCTGCCTGCAAATGGGCAGATTTTGAAGTAATATTTTTCATAGAAGATAACCTCTTCTATCCCTTGTACACTATCGCATTTACTTTTCTTAGGAAAATAAAAAATTAAATAGTATTTTTTTTGTCCTTACAATAAAAAATCTCTTTATTTATTTATTTTTTGTTTGTATAAGTAGAGACTGTTAAGGAAATAATTATAACATTTGAAAATAAGCTAGGTTCTATCTCTCTAAAATATGCTTGTTTCCACCAAAATTATGTATTCTTTATGAAACCCCAACTTTATAAAGATACTTTTGTTCTATTATCAGTCAAGAAAAGTATCTTTAACAAAGCAGAGACTCTCTGCAGATAAGCACCTTTAACTCTATAATTGTCATCTAGAAACTCTTAAGGAGTCAATGATTCTCCCCATCAAGTAAAATTTTCTCGTTATAGATTGTAATTCTAAAATATATGAAAACTTAAAAGATAAGAGGTCTAATTAAGAGTTGGCTTACCATGTTCATAGGGAAATAATAGATTGACATTGACAATACTGCATATCAAACAGGGTAATGGCTTGAGATTATTTTAATCAAAAGACAAGGGGTCTCATCAAGAGCCAACTTGTTCAGTTGGCTTATAACCAATGAATGGAATTGACACTATTTGGCCACCAAACCAAGACAATGACTTTTAATTATTGAAAAGAAAATATTTAAAAAAAGAATTAAATTGTTAAAAAAAGAGAGAGAATAAGTATGTGATTTTGAATTTGTCTCTAAAAATTGCACTCTTATTTGGATGGGATAATGAATCATTGAGGGTTAAAAGGTAACGCTGTCGAGGCTATGGACACCTGTTGGCAGCAGAGGCTCTACCTATGACAAATGAGTACATCTAAAAGCCAATCTGCAAGAGCCCCCTACTTTAACTTTAAACAAAGTAAAGATTGATATAAACAAAGGAATTTTCATTCTAAAGAGGATATCAAATGAATTGTAATTAGGTGACTTTGTTTTCTTATTCAGAGAAATGTTACTTATCTTAAATTTCATGTAAATCTTATTTCCTTAGCTATCTTTATTTTGGATGCTTTAGAAATTTCAAAAAATTATCAGAGATAACTGGTTCTTCCAAGTTAATTGCCAATTATTGCATTGTTCAACAACCCCCCCATTTATTAATTTAATAGTTAATATTATATTAATAAATAGGGACCCTTTAAAACTTTTTCAAAAAAATTATCACACAAGATATTTCCTTTTTTCTTTTTATTAGAAATAAAATTTCGAATAAACTTAATATATCAAGCCAAAATCCCTTTGTGACTAGACATTCTCGCTTTATCGCAAATCGTTAGGCCTTGTATGACAAAGGTTAATTAACAATTGGAATCCGTGAATTGTGATAAAAGGGACCATCGTCATAGACTTCTGGTATCATTGTACTTTTCATTAAATCTAAGGCTTAAAAGAATTTCTTATGAAATAAATTACTTATCACAATCGCATAACGGCATTGATAAAGGCAGAGAACAAGCAAACCTTAATAATACGCGCTTTGTGATATTGCAACATGACAAGCCAAATACTCATCACATCGTAGCTTTTACACAAATTCTAAACTTGTGAACCACGAAAAGTTGTGAAATGCGATATGATCCAAACTCGATGGAATTATGCAAAGATTGTTAAAAATTAAATCAAGTGTGGCGCATAGTAAAGGGTCACCCCACCCTTTGTTATAGATACAACCTCATAAATCATATAATAGGCTTTTGGGAGACAATATTTTGGCTAGGTATCGCTTAAAGAAGGCTTGGAGATTATTATCACGAGCCTTGGCTTCTCCACAATGTAGAGAAAGTACATATCTTTGGAGGAGCAGGTAGTTTTGATTGTAATGTTCCACTATTGGGGTTGGTGGCTTTCAAAATTGTATGTATGGATGGAACTTTCACTTAAAAATATATAACAAAGTCAACACATTTTCATGCATATGTTGTTATTGTAGTTGGACTATTCGTGTTGCTTTAGCAATGTATGTTATTTAACTTACGAATTTTTGTATGAACTATTTTTTATGCAATTTTATGAATCTTGTTGCAGACGTGTTGTTTTTTTAACTTGTCACTTTGGTGTGTGGACTATTCTACTTTCCACCTTGTGATGCCATTCCGCTCATGTGTTCCTTTCAGACTACGTACTATTACAGGCTTCTAAGGGACACACTTCCTTTTCCCCTTCATTTGTTAGAATCCCCATGCATCTCACTTGACTCACTGCAAGATCACACACTTGCTTCCGACAAAGTTATCACACTTACCTATGTGCATTACTATAGTTAAGGCATTACTTTACTACCCACTGTTGGGACTCTTACTCCAAACAGACTGAGGTCTAGTTACCGAGGAGATCCCCTGACATGTTATCAGGTCCAACACTGTCAACAAGTAGCTAATCCTCAAATAATATCGGTCCAGGACTACTCTTGTCTTGACTTCCCTACCACATTATCAAAGAGTATCGAATGGCAGATGGTTACCCAATCCTCCATTATTTACTCCCAAGTGAAGAGAAGAATGTAGTGTTTATCTCTACCTCTCAATTAGGGAGGAAAATTCCACCAAACCAAGCTTGTCCCTTAAGTGTACAAGCTTCTTGTTTGGAAGTGATTTAGTCAATATGTCAACTACTTATTCATTAGTGGAGATATACCATAGATGCAACATACCATTTTCTACTAGCTCTCAAATATAGTGATACTTGTTGTCGACATGGTTTGTCTTTCCATGGAACATTGGATCCTTAGAAAAATGAATACAACTGGTGTTATCACAAAGTATCACTGTAGGGTTCATCGGTCCTTCAATCAAGTCGGATAGCGACTTCCTTACTTCACATGCTACAACATATTCAACCTCAGCACTACTCAAAGATGTTGCATCTCATTTTCCTCACAGAGAGGAAGAGGCTCTCCTAATTTTTTTAAGATATGACTTGATTTATGCTTAATCTGCTTATGTCTATACCGTTATACCAGACCTCCCTCATCATGGTGGTGCCAATGCACCGGGGGCATCTCACGCCACCAATGATATCGTTGGAGCTATTTCACATCCTTCACCATATACTTAGCTGAGTTATGGCTATCCGTAGGGGGGAACCAGTTCCTCTAATTCTTATGCCCCTCCTGCTAGCAATGTGTATTAAGGAAAAAGCACCTCTTACGCATTTACCCAACTATATCAGCAGATGTTAGGGACAGCTAGTGCTCAACCTGTCTACCAGACTGTTGCTCCTTCATTATCTTATACCTATGCACCACCGATCACTCCAACCCCTCATGCATTAGCGTCGCAGCCTCCCATGCATCCTCAAAAAAAGCAGCCATCACCCCCTCAAGGTAAAGTGTTTGCGCAACAGAGTGCGACCAATCCCCAAAATTCGAAGAAAAATAATAATGGGGGAAAGCTAACCAGGGTAACTAGGGTAACCAAGGTAATAAACCTAATGAAGCGAGGGGAACCAACATAACACCAACAACCAACAACAGGGCGACCAACCCAAGCAAACAAAGGGTATTCACATGAACAAGTCTTGTGCATGTTTTGGTGCACATGACCATTATACCCATGAGTGTCCCCTCTTACCCCAGATGCACCAAATGTGGGAAGCCCAAGAAACTTCTAGAGGTCAACTGCCCATATAGCGTCCGCCTCAAATTTCTACGCCATCTCAACCGACCGTGCTCACAAATACTTTTCCTCAGCAAGGATTTGTTGTTGCTCAACCTCCGCCAGGTCAAGCAGCTCACCTTCCCCAACCTTATGGTCTTGGCAACTACCAGATCCTCATGATGAATTCTGATGAGGTTAATACCTTTGCTGTCAACTTGCAAACTCAGTCATATCAATATGACAAGCCGTCGACTTCGTCTACCATTGAGTCCAAAACCAAAGCATTTATTGCACCTCTTACGACACCAAATGGTCCGTTAGAGATCCCTCAACCTAAACTTGAGTCAATTCCTAAGATCCCAAAGGGACCATTACACTGTAGTAGATGACTTGGCACAATCACCTGTTGCCATGTCGATCCTGGAAGTCCTCCAGTTGTGCCAATCTCAAAAGAAATCTCTACTAACTGCTTTGGGCACAATAGATCCTTTAGACGATTGTTTGATTGTCTTCCCCGTTGACACGTCAGAACATCCTCCATTACCTCCATCCATTGCTTTCTAGATACCAGTCAGACTCTGTAATGCATATATCTGTGTGTGTGTGTGTGTGTTATTTTTCTATGCTATCCTAACCTAAATTACTTGGAAAATGAGATATATTCAAGTATAATAGTACTTCCAATGGATCCATTTCTAAAACAAGGTCTCAAGTAATTTCATACCCAAATTTGAAAAATGTACTCTAATGAAAGGACGGTGCCAAAAATTTCTGAAGTATGGAGTGATGTTGCATACTAATGAAAAATTGAAACTAACATTCAATATAACCTTTTCTTCCTTGATTTCCTATAGTTTTCATGTCATGAAGTTCTTCAAAACATTGATATTCCTCAATGCATGAGGGAACTAGATTTGGTGACAATGATTCAAGGAATTCTTCAATTTCCACTTCCAGTATTTGTTCTTCATAAGATGTTACCAATGTCTTGTTGATCTCACTTGCTTGTTAATAAGGAATAGAAGAAACTTCATTTTCTTCCCCTCTTTTTGCAAATTTTGGATTTGAAACCTTACCAGACCTAGTATAATTTTCTTGTAGTGGTGTAGGTGAGATAAAATGGGTAGGAAGGGTGGGTAAATTTTCTAGTTTAACACTATAATCATGTTTTACTGATTTATTATTATGGAGTTATGGGATGGATTGAGCAGGAATTTGTGTAGGGCATGGAGAATTTTGATGATGTATTTAATTAGGTTGTGTTGATGATCTTTATAGGCAATAAAGATGTTGCTGAAGGGTTTGTGCAAAGTATGAATTATTTGTTTATGTTGCAAGGTGAGGGAAAGTATCCATGCCATCTTAAGATGGGCCATGCAAAATTTGTGGGAAAGGTTGGTGGGAGGTGTATTAAGGTTAGCATGGCTGCCATAGTGTAGGAGTATTCCATGATGGATTATGACAGTAAGAAAATAGAGGGATAGAGTTTTGAAACATACATGTAGGCCATGGTTTTGTTGTAGATACTACAACCACCCTCCAAAATTTTGCCCATGCTTTGATTTTGGAGCCTCCATTCTGTCCACAGGAGCTTATCACTTACTATCGTCAAGTATTCATGATATGATCAAGACTTATCTTTTCATGTTGTTCTTTTGATGTGTTGTTTTCATCTCAATTTCATACCTTTCAAACACAAGACTTTTCTTGACTTGACCTTGCAACATTGTCGGTCTTCCCTCCAGAAACTGCACAATCTTGGAAGGCAGACCAACCTTGAGGATATGAACTGCACAATCTAGACAGGCAGGCCAACCTCCAGTTCAAAAACTGCGTAACTCTGTAAACAACCCAACCTTAAGCTTACAAGCTATGGAAAGCTTTCCTTCAGCTCAGAAAATGTGTAATTCACTGAGTTAAGGAGTTACTTAGTCTCTTCTGGTTTGGAATTGTGAAATCCTTCTTAGTAATGTGAATGTCTAGTTTCCTGAAAAAGTAAAAAAAGAAAAAGAAAAAGAAAAGGAAATCCATAGAAAATAGGGAGCGGATAATTAGTGTCTCGAGGGATGACACAAATTGCTATTTTTGGACTTTTTCCCTTGATTATAGGCATGTGTGTCATAAACCCTAACCATCCTAGATCTATATAATAGATGCCCCTAGAGATCATTTGTACATTCTGTCTTGGAGCTCTAGCCTTCCCAAGGAGATCAAGGAGCCTTCAGTGGAGTTTTTGGTGCTTTTTTGGGTGAGTTTCACTTTTGACATCTTTTGTCGCTTTTTTTTGTCACTTTTTATCATTTCGCTCCTGTGAGTGTTTTTTTTCTTGTTTATTTTCATGGTTTCTTATTTTTTAACTTATATCAGATTGTACAAGTGTTGGTTCAATCTGTTTTTCACCTTTTATAAGTGTCGTATCAACTTTCTTGTTTTTACCGATTTATGGTCGTCGTTTCAGTGACTCCCTATGCATGTTTTTTCCCCTTTGCATGTTGATATTGTTCACTTAATATTCATTGATCTATATTTCTTTAGTAATATGTACACTCTAACTTTCACTATCACTCAAATATTCCACTTTCCCATCTTCTTTCCAGGCAGATCTTCCCTTGGCCAACAATTTCCTTACTCAATTGGACATTACGCAAGTCCAAGGCTCTATAGTTTTTAACCTCGTACAAAAATTACCTGCATACAAATTCTAAAAATAGAAAATAAACAACGGCAAGATCATAACACATAAAACAAATATACACGGATATTTTCCCTTGGATCCCAAAACCTAGACTACCATATTTATTTTTCATTATATTCCTTTCAATGTTACAATACATATATATACATGCAGAAGCATCCATAAACCCCATTCCATTAACCCTGGATTAGAACATAATCGTAGTTCCCTTGACCGGATCTACAAAATACCATGGACCGTGTTTTTTTCAGTATAGGGCTTATAAATGTACCAACATTTAATTTGTCAATCCAAAAATTTTGTGAACTTCGAGACACAACACTAGAAATGCCAGAGAAAGCCCCTGGTAACTTACAAAACAAATGCTAGTCTATCTTGCGTATTAATCTCATCAATAAGTGAAATCCTGCACTAAAAGAACATACGAGAAAACACCAATACAAACAATTAAATCATGTGGGAAATAAAAGGCAATTAACAATGCGAAAGGACATTCAGAAAGGATATCATAATTGGAAACCAAACAATGTCGACACAATATCGAGAGACTGTAAATGCTAGAAGGAATTCAAAAGAAATTCAAAATCATTCTGCCTGTACTAATTCTGTGTGATATTAACTTGGAAGCATTGGCAAGTAAATCTATTGCGTAAATAAATTATAAAAGAAATTAAATTAATATGAATCTCTCACCTTCCTTGTCCCTGAAAATGAATCATGTAGAATTGTCCAGAAGTTAAAGGGAAACTACAATACCAATTAAACATTATCATAGTGCAATTTCCCTTTTATACATGTTGGATTTGCATTATAAGAATCACATATTTAGATAATATAAACTTATATGTGATCGTTTCTTAATGATGCACGAAAATTAACTTTAAAATTGAGAATAAAAGATTGCAGAAAACCGAATTAATTCTAGAACTGGAAATAAAACATCTGTAGCAAATTAGATAACATCAATTGAAGGCATAAAGAAATTTTAAATAAACAAATAAAATTCACACTCAAAATAAGAAATGAAATTCTCTTTATTTTAAAAGATGAGCGCAGTGTCGAGCTGGTCTGGCAGCCAACCCTGCCAACTCGCACCCTCTTTGAGTGCCTGGTTCACACAGAAATTAACACCATTAGATGCAGAAAATAAATAGACAGTTCATGGATAAAAATCGCTTCAATTAACTCTTGAAAACAATCTTTTACATGATGTAGATATTGGCTCAACTCTAGCAAACAGGAGAAGCGATCCACAACTAGAATCCACGTGTTGCTACATTGGGACAACTTCTCCTCCCTTCTGCTTTTCCTTCAGTCCCTGTGCCTATCTCTAAATCTCTCTTGATCAATTAGCTAACTAATTAAGCTCCTCCATTGTCGCTCCAGGCAATCCATTATATATGCATCATATTACAATTTGGGACTCTTAAGTAGCCAATAAAAAACAAAAGAGGAAGATCATCGATCATAACAATTTTTCATGAATAAAATTATTTTACAAATGAATGTCAAAACAGGGACCATTCTGGCAAATCATTCCTCTTTTCTTGGAACAGTGTTGTTGCTGGACTCCACGTAGGATGCATGCAACACTTTCTTCTTGGAACGGTGTTGTTGCTGGACTCCACATAGGATGGGTGCAATGTTGTCTCTATGCAAAGCATGAAATCCATTGATATAACCTGTAGTGATTCCCATGCTTCTTAATCAGTTAACCTTGAATAAATCTATGTCACCTGTAAGAGGATCCCTATTTCTCCAACTAGCAGAAAGAGCAAGAATTTCACGATCATGGTCACGATCCTCATAGTCTCATTCTGAAGACAATAAATCCCATCCCTCTGTGCAAAGAGACCTATAGTAGCCAGTTCATGATCTCTAACTCAAAAAGTGCTCCTGAATTCGGCAATCCCATTGTCATGCTTAATAGAGCTATATTGTTTCTCCCGGACTATAAGGAGATATATTGCCAATGATTGAACATAGGCATTCTACTATTTCCATTTCCATTTCCCACAAATACATCGTTGATGAATATGCAAATAGCATGACCTCTCGATTCAATGTGAAGCATTGGTAGAACATTGCTTCTAAAAAATGGTTCATCATTTCCAACATTATATTGACCGTGTACCATAGTTAATCTAATAAGTCCTTAGTTGTATTGATATGTTCCAAAAGGTCTGCTGCCTAAAAATAATCATTCCCCGAAACTCCAATCTGCTCCTTGAATGATTATCAACTTTCACCCTCATAAAGTTCCCCATTTGGTAGCATTTCCATAATGTTCGATTGAGAACTTATCTTTGTAGTATTGAATGCAACAACCTTGCAATCAGGAAGTATGCTAATTTACCATGCAGGCAACTGGACAATCACATCAAATTTAAAATCCATATTTGAAAGGAATGTTGTGCATTCTCCTTTCTTCGTTTAAAAAACATGTGCCTCTTGTAATAAACCCAATGAGTAATAGCTGGGCTTTCTTGAGTTTATTATAGCATCCTCGGTAATCACATGTATCTGGGCAGTTTCTTGGGACAGAATGAAAGGAAATCCAATAACATCCAATCTATTTTCCATTCATCCATTCCTAGCCGTTTCCCATACTACTTAGATCTAAAGCAACAAGATCTTTCTTTGATACAAGATCAGAGCACATATTTACCATGATTTAGATGTGTGGGAAATCATCACAATCATCTTTCTGAGAGAACCACTCATGCAAACCAGCAACACTATTTATCATTTGAAGTAGGAAATGCTGCTGGAAGCTAGGCAAATAACCAACACTCCAATCCTTCTTCCACCATGCACAAAGACAGCAGAAGATTATCATAAGATTGCCAATAACATTTTCCACAATTCGAGCCCCATGAACTGGAGGGTTTGAGTACAGGTACAACTTTAAACACAATGATATCAGTGTAAGAGTTACACAGTAATTTGTCACCGACTCTGCATTCCCTAATCCCGGATACTTCCAGTCCATGTTATTCACATCTGTGCTGTGTCATGTTGCCAATTATGTGTCATTACCTTCCTTGCAATATCAGGAAGAGTCTCATTTCATTATCCCTGAAGCAGCCCCTTTTTACCTAAGTTTCTGGGTCATCGCGAGTCAGAAGTTATCCCTCTCGTGAAGATGGTCATGTTAACACTAGCCCTAGCAAAGTCTTCGCTCTCTCCCTATGTTGCACCCGCGACAAGCTAGATTTGGCAAGTTTTTCAACAACTCGTCGAAACTTCGAGATGAAATTGCTTCATGGGCGGTCCAAGGGCTGGTTGTTGGGTCAGTTGAGCTCAACCTTCTCCTCTGGGATAGTTGTTCCACCTTTTGTAACCTCCCTAAGAGATAAGCTCTTCCTTCCTTCTCTTATGGGACCTCTCCCTCCTATAAATATCTCCTCCATGAATAAGATCAACTAGCTTGGATGTAACTGGATTATAGCTAGATGTAATTTGACAGTTTCAAGTTTCTAAGAGAGGAGAGGAGTAGAGGTAGAGACTGTTATTGGAGTGTGGAAGTAACCTCATTTGTATTTTTATTTGTGAGATGTTTGAGTAGAGTTGGCTTGAGAGCTTTCTAGTAGCAACCCCTCTAGCCCTAGAGTGGGTCTAGTCACTACACAAACAATACAAAAGCAAATTTCCTTAGAAATTTGGTGTTATGAAGACCTACCTTCAATCCAGCATTCGATGAAGTCCTTGTCATGTTGCTCCAGCTCTTGTTCTTCTAGTCACTCATACCTGAAAACAACATGTAGAGAAACACCACAAACACAATAGAAAACGACCAAACAATCTACTTGAAGAGTCAAGGAAGCTCAAGCTATCAACATACAATTTAATGCACGATGTAGGAAACAAGCTATTGAATTGTATTAATATAAATCAAAGTAAATTACTACCGAGCCTTGACGTCATAAGCCTCCTTGAAGGGTCCCGTCTATATGTTTCCGTAAGCATTTACTTGTGAACCATCTCCCAAGGGGACATATGACTCTCTCTTCTATCCAAAAGGGTTGATACTAGAAATCTCTCAAGCCAACTCTACTCAAACATCTCTCAAATAAAAATACAAATGAGGCTACTTCCACACTCCAATAACACTCTCTACGTCTACTCCTCTCTTAGAAACTTGAAACTAACAAACTACATCTATCTATCATCCAGTTACATCCAAGCTAGCTGATCTTATTCATGGAGGAGATATTTATAGGAGCGAGAAGTCCCATAAGAGAAGGAAGGAAGAGCTTATCTCTTAGGGAGGTTGCACAAAAAGTGGAACAATTATCCTAGAGGAGAAAGGCGATCTCAACTGACCCAACAACCATCCCTAGGACTGCACATGAAGCAATTTCATCTCGAAGTTTTGACAAGTTGTTGAAAAACTTGCCAAATCTGGCTTGTCACAGGTGCAACATAGGGACAGAGCGAAGACTTCGCTAGGGCTAGTGTTAACTTGACCATCTTCGTAAGAGGGATAAATTTTGACTCGCGATGACCCAGAAACTTAGGTAAAAAGGGTCTTCTTCAGGGATAATGAAATGAGACACTCTTCCTAAGATTGCAAGGAAGGTAATGACACATAATTGGCAACACGACACATCACAGATGTTAGTAACATGGACCGACAGTATCCGGGATCATGGAATGCATAGTTAGTGAAAAATTATTGTGTAATAGATGCCCCCTAAAGCATGAAGGCTGAGAGAGTGCGAGGGGTGAAATGCTTTACGAATCCATAACTGAAACAGAACATCCTCGCGGAGAACCTGCAGACGCAAGTACAATTGATATATCTGATACATGAGTACATAGTGAAAGGAAATACATGTGCATAAGGCATGGGCACAGCCATCTAAAAGATAAATATAAATGGTCTGTGGTATGGATGTAGCCATCCAATCAGAAATACCACAAAAACAAATTAGGTATAGTTGCAGCCATCCAATCAAAAGAGTCATGTATAAATCAATCCACGCAACCTGGACTTGTGTGATCTGATTCCAGGGTCTTGAATCCCAACTTGACCATTGTACAATTTCTAATATGAGAATAGATGTGTTGAAGTCGAGCACACTAGAAAATCACTTGATTACCGGCCAATGATGTGAACCGTTAACAAGCGCAAGAGAGACCACCAATAATGTCAATGGTTCTCAAGGTACTGCTAGTACAATCCACAAAGTGTGAAAAATGATCTGGAGTCGAACACTTGTGAAATCACTTCATCGAAGACCAATGATGCAATGTAAGGCCCTATCCTAGGGTCTTCTAACATATCTATTTTCTATGGAAATTAAATAGAAACGAGGCAATAATTTACTTTCTTACAAGACATTTAAACAATGATAATTTTATCCTTTCTTACAAGACATCTAAACAATGATAATTTACCATTTACATTCTAATCCTTACAAATTATGGTGAACATTTCATTTCAATAATTTACATGAGTAATCTATGCATAGAGGAATACCTGTACCGGTGGCCGGTGGAGATGCCTTTAAGCTGCTACTCCTGTTGAAACGCTCATCTCGACTACCAACTAGATTTACCTCCCAGCCAACTAGGAAATAATTCCTAGCCCAAGAAACCTCCACAGGTTCCCTAGCCCTCTGAGCTCAAGTCCAACCAGATGTAATGTGTCCAAGATGAATAATCCAGACCAAGATAAACAATACTTCCTTCTTCCTCTCTCTCCAACAATTTCTCAAAATCACAGCCAGCCCCAAAATCAAAAGCAATACCCAACCTCCTCCTTTCTCCCTTCCTCCTTCCCCTTTTATGCCCTTCCTCTCTTCTCCCCCTCAACCACCTCTCATTAATTTCATTAACTTCTCCTTCATTCTTACAGTTGACTTCTTTTCTCCAAAGTAAATTTGAGAGTACATTTGGAAATGTGATATGAATATAAAATTGGGAAATTAATGGGAGAGGACCATGTCTTCTCCCAAGTAAATCTGAGAGTACAATTGGGAATGTGAGATGAATATATATATATTGGTAATTAGTGGGAGAGGACCATGTCTTCTCCCAAGTAAATGTGAGAGTACATTTGGGAATGTGAGATGAATATATATATATTGGTAATTAGTGGGAGAGGACCATGTCTTCTCCCTAGTAAATCTAAGAGTACATTAGGAATGTGAGATGAATATATATATTGGTAATTAGTTGGAGAGGACCATGTCTTCTCCCAAGTAAATGTGAGAGTACATTTGGGAATGTGAGATGAATATATCTATATATATATATATATATATATATATATATATAATTTAAAATAATGGAAGGAGACCATACCCTACCCAAGATTCAATTTGATAAGACAAATTGGGAATTTGAATAATAGCAATAATGAATTTTATATTAGTAAATAAATTTATAGTTCCCAAATGAAGGTATTCACCAATATTTCTCAATATTTTTAGGTAATGTAAACATTAATAAAATTTGCATGATAAGATTAAGTAGGGAATTACATGCAAGCCTATTGTCGAATGCGAAGAACTTGTCATTGAGGCATGCAAGCTCCAAGCTACCAGAAAGGAGTCTTTAGGTCAACTTCCCGGATAATGAGCTAAAGTAGACAGGAAGTGACCGATCGAAGGAGGGCCATAATGTTTCCCACATAATTGACGCGAGACAAAGGAACAAGATGATTTTGAATGAGACAGAGAATCTGAGGAAGGTGTGTAAGGCTACAAACTGCAGAAGGATTAAGCTCTTGAACATATCGGCGACACGACTCCAGAAGTTTGCAAAATTTTGGTACCAAGGGATCAAAGGTCATGATAATGCAGCAGGGATCAGATGGAATGTGGCAAAACAAATAACCCAAAACCCGGAAGGCCGATGATAGAATGAGGATATCCCAACCCGACATGAAGCAGAAAGAGTGTTGATGTCTAAGAGTGACAAGCTTCCATAGTAACTAATACAATCAACATAATGTTTCCAAATTTACCCCCACCATTTCTGGCGAGTACCCCAATTATTTTTGAAACACAAGCTTGAAGGGGATAGCTTATGCTTGCAATGTAAGTTCATCCTTCGGACGAATCCGACCTAGTGATTTTTAACGAGCCTTAGGAAGGAGAAGCTCGATCTCGTCATGGTGACAAGTTTAATGTCGTCAGAGTTTAACGAGTCTGACATAGGTAAAACTTGGAGCCTTTTTCATGTTTAGAGAGTTTGAAAAAGACACGGAAAAGAAAACTCCAAAGGTCCCTTTTCATAAATTTGTCCCTCGAACTCGAAAAGGTAGAAAATAATATCCAAGGGAACCTTTTGACCATGAAAGATCAACATATACCTTTTTCGTAAATAATATATCCCAACTTGAAAAAGGGGTAAACATATACTGGGTAGATGACACTTGGCAGCCTTTAACGAGTTCAAAGTGACAAGATCTCGGCGGTCTTTTCACGTTTCGAGAGTCAGAAAAGAGCTTAAATATGACTCCAAAAGGGACTTTTTCATGTTTTGTATAAAATATAACTCAGAGGATAGTCACCAGGGTTCGTGAAACTTGTTGCTGCACAAAAATAAGCGTAAGATCCATCCTTGATATAAAATACGTAAAATAGGAAAAAACCATAATTTACAAACCCTAACTTAACCAAAAAGGCTTATAAAAGAGTCATTTGGTAAAAAACAAATTACTTTTCACCATTTTACCTTAGAGTGAAAAATTTACCCTCGTGCATTCAAAATTTCAACAGTTGACTGGAGAAAGATCAGCAGCCTGTCAACAAATTCATCCAGTCTAGGTAAGCTCTAATCATTTTCCTGCATATTTACATAGATAATACTTCGTTTTTGATGGTTTTAGCCGCCCCCAAGGAAGGATTTAGGGCTGGCATATGCGCGACGGTCGTCGCGAGTCGCCAGCTCAGGACTGTGACGACCCAAAATCTTCCATGGGGAGAAAACAGGGTCATCGTGACAATACACAAAAAAGTCGCGAAGATCCCGATTTTTCCAAACAGGTGATTTTGGCTCGGTGCACCTGTTTGAAAAACAGGCGCACCGAGCGCTGATTCTCAACATTTCTCAAAACTAAAGCCATTTCTTTGGATTTTAAATACAAGCAAAGTACTTATAATCCTTTATGTGTGTTTGCAGGATGAAAAATGGTGATTCAGTGGAAAGAACGAGAGCACACTGGTGATGATGAACTAGCCATGGGAGACCAAGACTGTCTGGATGTGCTCCAAAACTGTGGTCTGCTGAAAGTTTTCATGGTGCCTAGTCTAAGGGCACAACCGGACTTAGTCTAATATCTGCTTGGAGCGTGGGATCCGAATGAGGCTAAGTTCATCATCCGAGGGCAAGAGCCGGAGATTGAGGCAACAAACATCTACTTCTTGACATGTTTGTCACGAAGGGGGGAAAGGCCCTGCATGATCGGGACTCAGATCACTGGAGAAAATATGGACATGATGATGGGCAGACTGTGTCCAGAGGCAGAGAAGTCAGATAAGGGTGGAAAGCTCAAGATTGCTACTGTCAAAGACTTGTTTCTCCGTGTCCTCCTCTCAACCATCACTAGAGAAGCTGGCTCACAGGCCCCACATGAGGCCACCAAAACCCAACTTCGATTAGCCGCCGACTGTATGGATCCCTCCGTCTTCAACTGGGCCGAGGCTGTGGTTGATAACATGAAACAGAAATTAACAAAGTGCCGGTGAGGGGACGTAAAACATTTCAGGTATGGGTCCATCTTGGTATCATTCATCCTTGAGTGCCTTCCTATCTTTTAGAGACAGGAAGTAGTTGTAGCATGGTCGACTCCACAAGAGCCACAGATGACCCAGTGGGCGCTACTGATGCCTAGAGGAGGTGGGGGTCAACATATGTCATGGAGACCAAAGTTTTTCCAATTGTTGGATCACCATCTTGTCATTGTCGAGGACTGGGCATACGCTGGGCTAGATTTCAGGGGTGATCTGGAGTTGGTACTCCCCCCTACGGAACACTGGGACCACAAAGGTAACAAATTTTGTTTTTTTTTTTTTAAGATTTTGTAATTTTTATCATTTTTTATATATGTTCTGATCACTATGTTTCAATCTGGTAGATGTTGGGCTGGAAAGGCTTGCAGGTTTATCTCTGATTACTCAAAGAGTTGAGCGGGAGTTTGAGATTCCTCCTTCTGGTGGATATGTAGAGGATGAGATTGCTCATGACCTGGAGGGATTAACATAGGGAATCCCTAACTACACGATATTCAAGGATGTCCCTCAATAGTACCAACAACACACAACAGGGGTGTCGGGCATGATTCACCGACTTCTCAGATGTGTGGTCCGAGCAGTCGTGTGCTATAGAGAGCACCATGCAGATTAGACTCCTAGGTTTAATTTCCACCATTTTTGAAAGACATGTTGTCTTGTGATGTAACTGAACACATATTTTTGGAGCACTGCGATGTGAAACACTGATATACACACAGATATATATATATATATATATATATATATATATATATATATATATATATATATATATATATATATATATATACCTATGTATTTTGCTATATTGACTTATTATGTCTTTAATGATTTACTTTCATAAATGTCGCAAATGTCTATCTAATACATGATTTTCCAATGCATCAGTTAATGTATTTAGTCTTCTAGGAATGTGTCGATATGTAATATAATCAAAATTCATTTCCAGTAAATGAACAAGTAAATACAACCTTAAAATTTTAGGTTTTCTGACGGAATAGTGCCCATTGAGTTGAAGAACAACAAGTTGGGAGTCTAGACTCACAATCAATGCACGAATATTCAATGATGGCACTATATTCAACGACATTGTTTGTGGTACATCCTAGACAAACACCTTGAAGATCCACCAACTCATAGTGAGGATCGTAGATAACCCAGGCCGCGGAGGAATGATTTCGGATACTAAGATAGGCACCATCAACGAAACCGACATAAGGTGCAACAGACATCTGCATAAGAAGCAAAATAGGACACAATAAGCAGCAAACACTTACACAACAATGCACAAAAGACTCATGCATAAGATAAGTGGCATGCCCCCCCAGAATAATGATTCAAATTGAGGGACATGCCCCCCAAGCTTCATTTCATTCAGCAAGGTGGACGGAATGAAGGTTCACTTGCGAGATCTTTGAAAGGCTCGATTGGGAGTTTATGAGATCTTAATCAAAGACTCAATTTGGAAAAGGGAGTTGTTTCATTTTTAAAAAAAGTTGACACAAAAAACAAACTATCCTCAAATCTATGGTTTCATTTTTTAACAAGGTTGACACATGAATAAACTATCCTCGTAACCCTTTTTTCATTTTTTAACGAGCTTGACACAAGACAAGGAACTATGCTCTGTACATCTGGATTCATTGTTTAACGAGGTTGACACCAGACCAAGAACTCTCCTCATCGAAACTGTTCATGGACCATATGAGAACATGGCCTCCAAGAGGTCTTCACTGGACAGAAGGACCATGCTCTGGGAGGAATACATGTCAGTGGGTACCACTGACATATCAGGTTCCGAAGCCCTCAGTACGTGATTTACAAGACCATTGAGACCATCTATGTGATCATCAATAGATGCAAAGATGGAATGGGTAGTCACATAATTGACCTGTGGCGAGGAAGGTAGTGCTTGCAAATAAGAGTCGAGAGGGGACGATGGTTGCAAAGGAGGTATCTAGTGAGTAATGAACGACAATTGATCGAGAGTCACAATTCTTCCGTCGTGCAGAAAACAAACCACACGGAAAATTGAAGAAACAAGAGCTCCCATGACATTAATATAGTCGCGGCTAAGGAGAAGATTGAAATATAACAAACTTTGGACAACCATAACGTCTATAAAGATGGTCTTGCGTCCCAAAGTAATAGGGAACTTTGGAAGGATCCATAAGGGTTGACTGGTTCCTTCGTCGAATGCCAACAGATTCTGGGTGACAGGCACAAGCTGTGGGGAACCCAAAGCTTTCCAAGTAGTAGAAGACATGAAGCTAATAGATGCACCTTCATCCAATAGTGTGCCAGGTACTACCATATTATAGGTGTGTACTGTGATATGGAATGGCACATAAGATGGGAGGCGGAAAGTAGTCAAGTGACTTTAATAGAAGGAGATGACAGAACTACTTGGTGGGGGTATCGTATGATTGCCCCTATGCACTACAGGGATAGAATAAGGACTCTCCTGAATAGTTGGGACAGGAGGGCCATCCTTTGATTCATGAGAATCTGAAGAGATGAGAAGAACATGAGCAGTATGATCATTATGCACTTTCGGAACAGAGTGAGCAACTGGTGGTGAAACCAACTCGACATTCTCTTGGACCAATAGTTGGTCGGGAACAAACACCAGAGAGTTAGGCACAAGAAGAGCAGGGTGGGTAAGAGATGAATCTAAGTAAATCCATTTACCAACTGAGGGAGAGTCAGAAAGAAGCCTTTGATAACCAATAGGGAGTTAGGGGTGAGAAGTCGTAAGGTTTCCAAAACTTTAGAGGTTGTATCCATAAGAGGACAAAGGTGAAGAAGATGTTCTCCTTCACATAACCTATAGGGAAATCTAGTCGTCCCTTTCTTCTTACCATCACTAGCCAAGGGCGTAGAATCGACATGATCTCCAGAGGTCGATGAGGATGGTCGGTCCAGATTTTGAGACCATACCTCTAAGACTCTGGGAATGCCAGGACAGACTCGTTGGAGATGGTCACCCTTACACAACCGACAAGGGAATTTGACCTTCCATGAAGGTGCAGAAGGTTGGCTAGTAGAGGGTGCATTTGGGGTAACCTCCGTACGGTCGGTCCCTCGCTTAGTTTACTTCTTCTTCTTCTTCTTCTTAGCCTCCTAGTTACTGGATTTGAAACTTTCACCAGGCGAAGTAGAAGAGGAAGATGAAGAAACAGGGGAAGAAGACGAGGGGTCAACCTTCTTCTTCTTCTTCTTAGCCTCTTGGTTACTGGATTTGAAACTTTCACTAGGCGAAGTAGAAGAGGAAGGTGAAGAAACAGGGGAAGAAGATGAGGGGTCAACCTTAGAATCATCATAGTGTGATTCAAATGAAGGAGATGGCAGGGTCAGAGTCGAGATACTCGGGATTCCTGAGGTTGAAAATAACTAGACAACTAAACCATTGGTTAACCCAGGGAGGGAAAATGTTGCCATATAAGGAGCACCAACATTTCCGAATGAAGGAAAAGGACCAGGGTGCCCTTCTGAGGGGAACCCTTGACTGGTAGACTCTGGAAATGTTGCCATTGGAATCGAATCTAAAGAATCACTAAGGAAATCAACTGTTACCAAGTATGTTTCATGGGAAGTTAATTTTAGAACATTGAAACAAAACTTTTCCTTTTCATGTTTTAAGGGTCAAGAAAAGGACGAAAGGTGACTCTATCAATTTCAATTGGAAACGAGCTCGAAAGGACACATGCTCGGATGATCCTTTTACTTTTAAAGAGTCGAAAAGGAATGAAAGTGACTGCTCTAGAATTCTAGGCAAGAGGTTTACCAGACAAATCGTAAAACTGCATATACACCTTGGTAATAAAATGAAAGAGAAATGACCAAGGACTTCCCGTACGACAGTCAATCTTCCCGAATACTGTGTTTGGTGTGTTACGACTCGTAAGGCAGTAGACTCAGCTTCCTATGGATAATAAGATGCTAACCTAGTGGGGCACCAAATATATATGCGATGGTACAGGGACCATAAATCCATACTAGCATATATTATATCACAAAAGGAGGAATCACCCAACCTTAGTAAAAACAATAGGGACTAGGATTAATGATGCCGGAACACGTCTCTAGTCTAGACCTCTAGATATGTGAGTGTTAGGTTCCAATGCATTTTTAAGTTCATTCAATAAATTTTAACAGTTAATCTTGAATTAAGTCTCGATTTCAAGGCCCTATCGAATGTATCTTTAAAACTCCTAGAGTGCAACTAAATGAGAAAAAAGACCATTTTCATTGGATGAACAACTAGCTAAGGAAGAGTGAGAGGTTCAATGCATAATAGCTTAATGGAAAACAAGAAAACCAATCAAATAAAAAAGAACACTTCTACCATTTACTCAAACTTGCAAGCAATCTGAACAAAAAAAAATGAGAAACACACTTTTTGCTTTTCAATGTCTTAATCTCAAGAATCTACTAATGCAAAAATCGTCTTTCAAACCTTAATACAAGACGAATGCACTTTTTGATTTTCTTGAATAAATGATAAGCAACTACATGCACAGATGAATCAAAGACTCAAAACTAAAGAAATAATCCCTTTTTAAAAAACTGGAAAACTATCTCATTGACTGGGAAGCAAAGTGATTTATGCCAAGTGAAAGAAGGAGACCGAACAAACAAGACAAGGAAGTTCGGTGACCAAACGCCACACACCAATCAAGAGGATGACAAACAACAAAAAAGAAGAAGCCTCAAACAACGAGAGAGATTATACCAAGCAGAGTCTAAAGATCTCAATGAATGAGTGACCCAAGCAAACCAAGTAGTGGAGAAACCCTAGGGTATTTAGGTCACACAGTTCAAGAGGGAGGATTTGAAAAGACTTGAAAAATGAAATCAAAAATCTTAACAACCAACACTTTTGACACAACAAAGAGGAGCAAAACAAGCTCTGAGGACAAAACACACTGGCCAATCAACCAAACAAACCTCAAAATTTGAAACTTACAGGAATCGTCGCAAGTAAAACACTAGCAACATGCACCGACAACAAATCATCGCACCTCCCTAACCAAGCACTTTGCGACGTTGTCACGAAAGTACATCAGTTAGCTGTGCCGAGCCGATTTTAGGCCTCGTCGTGACTATTAGACAATTTATTCGCGCCGTACAGTAAAAGGTGCAACCCAGAAGACAACGCAGACACGACTACTTCACGACTGTTAGGAAATAAACAACGACGACCTAGAATCAAAAGCAAAAAATGAAATTTGGACTAGAGCAGGGCCAGATCTATCACTCAGAAGGGTGGGAAGGTTATAGAAGTAGTCTAACAGCTTCCAGAATGAAGTATGCTACCCAAAAAATAAGGAAGACAATAAACCAACAAAGCCAATCAACACAAAAGACAAAAGACAAATCCCCAATATGGTCACCAACTTGTGACACAGGTAAGTTCCCTCTATGGACAGAGGCAACCCCTCTAGCCCTAGAATGGGTCTAGTCACTACACATACAATACCAAAGCAAATTTCCTTAGAAGGTTGCTGTTATGAAGACCGACCTTCAATCCAACATTAGATGAAGTCCTCGTCGTGTTTCTCCAGCTCTTGTTCTTCTAGTCGCTCATACCTGAAAACAACATGTAGAGAAACATCACAAACACAATAGAAAATGACCAAACAATCTACTTGAAGGTTCAAGGAACTTCAAGCTATCGACATACAATTTAACGCACGATATAGGAAACAAGCTATTGATTTGTATTAATATAAATCAAAGTAAAACTTACAACCGAGCCTTGACATCGTAAGCCTCCTTGAAGGGTCCTATCAGTATGTCTTCGTAAGCATTTACTTGTGAACTATCTCCCAAGGGAACATATGACTCTCTCTTCTATCCAAAAGGGTTGATACTAGAAAGCTCACAAGCCAACTCTACTCAAACATCTCTCAAATCAAAATACAAATGAGGCTACTTCCACACTCCAATAACACTCTCTACCTCTACTCCTCCCTTAGAAACTTGAAACTATCAAATTACATCTATCTATCATCCAGTTACATCCAAGCTAGCTGATCTTATTCATGGAGGAGATATTTATAGGAGGGAGAGGTTCCATAAGAGAAGGAAGCAAGAGCTTATCTCTTAGGGAGTTTGCACAAAATTTGGAACAACTATCCCAAAGGAGAAATGCGAGCTCAACTGACCCAACAACCAGCCCTAGGACCGCCCATGAAGCAATTTCATCTCGAAGTTTCAATGAGTTGTTCAAAAACTTGCCAAATCTGGCTCGTCGTGGGTGCAACATAGGGACAGAGTGAAGACTTGGCTAGGGTTAGTGTTAACTTAACCATCTTCGCGAGAGGGATAACTTCTAACTCGCGACGACCCAAAAACATAGGTAAAAAGGGTCTTCTTTAGGGATAATGAAATGAGACACTCTTCCTGAGATTTCAAGTAAGGTAATGACACATAATTGGCAACATGACACAACACAGATGTCAGTAACATGGACTAGCAGTATCCGGGATCAGGGAATGGAGAGTCGGTGACAAATTACTGTGTAACAATGCTGTTAAAAATACCACTGCCTTCATGAATAGAGCATAAGACTAGGTTTGAGTTCAGCATAGTGCAGGAAGCCATAAAATGGTGCAGGCAGGTAAATGTAATGGTGTAGGCATTTAAATGCAATGGTGCAGGCACATCCCAAAGTATGATCAAACTAGTTTTAATCCTGCAACATACAACCCATAATTAAACTCTCATTAATTCTATTTTAATCATGTTAAAACAAGGAAGTAACAAATACTCTTTGAAAATAATCATTTATCCAATCAACAACATGAGAGAAATAAATAAAAATAAGACAAAATGGAGAGCCAACATCCCCCCATGTTGACCATCTTGCATGTCCTCATGCAAGGAAATTTGATACTGTTACTTCATCGCAGAAAACAAAATTAGAAACATTTGTAGGCATTCAAAATGATGTTCCTACAATTTTGTGTGATCACACTTCCTGTGCTAGTTAAAGCTTGCTCTAAAAACAGAGTGTTTGTTGGAAACTTTATTTGCTTAGACTGATTTCAAGAAAACCTAAAATGAAAACTACCATAAAAAACTAAATTGCATGGATGGTGTTATTACTTGAATAAAACAGCTAACTTTTAGAATTTCAAAAAGAATATCTCGGAGGCATCTCTTATCAGAAGTTACACTTTCAAATCGTCATTGTAAATATGAGTAACATGATTTGAAATCCATGGTGTAAAAAGTAGACATAGTAATACCTTCCCACAGTGACCATTTTACCATTATCCATGTATATTTGAAGTTCTTCTTCTATGGGCATAGTGAATTACCTAAACTAAGGGTCCCACATCCATAAAAATCATTCCAAAAAGATAGAACTCCAAGGTATAACAACAGAAGGATTTTAAAGCCATTCTCAAAGATATCGATAATGAGTTCATGGAAAGCAAAAACAACCAAGTAAATTATAGTGTAGAGTTAACTTTAATACCACAGCCATGGCCCTGCTGCCAATAGGTGTCTATAGCCTCGACAGGGATACCTTTTAACCTTATGCAATGCTTTTGTCCCACCTATTAGATATAGATTTAGATTCGTTTAAGAACATTTTACTTTTTCTCCTTTTCGAAGTTAATTGAAGGCTATTGTCCTGGCTTGGTAACCAACTATCGATAGTTCCATTCATGAGAACTAACAAGAATGAACAAGCTGGCTCGTGATGAGACCTCTCGTCTTCCAGTTTTTAAACTGAAAGCCATTACCCGGGCCTGGTGACTAGTGAAGTAATGGCATTTTCCTTAGGACCCATGATCACAGTAGGTTAGCTCGCAAGTAGACCTCCTATCCCTCAATTAATTTGTTTATGCTTTTAGAAAAGAACTCTAATTATGATTAACCTCAGATGGGTTACTTAATAGGTGGGGAAGCAAATATAATCTTTAAGAGTGTAGGATGGTGTGAAAAGTTTTTAATTACTATTCTTTACTGGTTGGTTAGGCTACCCTAAGAACGTATTTAAAAAGAACATCTCGGATAATGACAAAAAATATTCCTTTTATTGATCATGTCAGGGTTCTTTATGAAAGCTTATTAGAGTTTTGTAGGTGTTGGGTTGTGTTATATTCTTTCCACAACTAGGCCCCTTAGTCAACTAGGGAGTTAGAGGGGGGATGGACCCCTCCCTTCGTTGCGTTGATTGTGCAGTGGGGGGGCGGCAGCCCCCCCTATCTAGGGGGTTTGATGGGGGTGGGTAGCCCCCCTCTATGGGGTCTGGGGCAGTGCCCCGGGGAAATTTTTTTGGGACCCTATATTAGGTGGGTGGACCTACCTATGGTTTTGTGCATGGTTTTCACACATGGTTTTGGGCACGATGGTTTTCGGTCCATGGTATTAGATGCTTCAGTTTGTATATATATGTATTGTAAAATTGAAAGGAACATAATGAAAAATCAAGCTGGTAGTCCCAGTTTTGGGATCTAGGGGAAAATCTCTATGTATATGTGTTTTATGTGTTATGCTCTCGCATTGTTTATTTTCTATGTTTTAGAATTCGTATGCAAGTAATTTATGTATGGGGTTAAAACCTACATTTGGTATCAGAGCTATTTTGGCTTCAATGGGATGCCTTTGTTATTGAGGGGTTTCGCTTGGGCCTGTGGTTGTTGAGGGAAATGTTCCCCTAGGGCTTTTGGGTTGAAACCCTAGCAGACTGAAAGTTGTCTATATAGAGAAACACACATTCACACAGCCATTATGCTATTATAAGCAAATTCTATGATAAGGGGGCGTACCTTAGGTCCTACGTTTGAGAAGGTCCTTTAGGGTCCAAACCCTTCTTCAAGTCCCTCTTGCTCCTTTGTCCTGCAAAACAACCAATTCCGGAGAACACAACAGTATATGGACAAAACCTTACAAAGAAACCATCTTCATGTTATAAAGAAAAGGTAGTTAGTTATGAACTTTAAACAACCATTCACATATGAATTCCAACATGAATATCATAAACATAAAGAAAATTTATATCGGGAACCAAGACATGTGTTTCTTTTATTATAGACAAATAAAGTACAGAAAAGGAATAATTTCACCTGAGTCACCCTTCGCAGGCTCCAAGCAAAGCTTCCTTCCGGATTCATCCAGCCTCAAGCCTTTAACAAACTCCTTCCATGACTTACTCCATGATGTCACAAGTAGTGGATGAACATCAACACACAAGGAAACAAGAGTTTCCTGTACAAATGGGGGAAGTGCAGAAGGCACAAGGGTCTTCAGACCTGGTCAGGGGAAAAATATCAGCATAATAACCTTTCTCTCTCTTCTCTTTTACTTTAGGCCTTCCCATTAAGGCCTTTTTATACCTCTCCCAAAGTAGTTTTTTAGTTGGGAGTTGGTTGGGAACAGTTGGGCCACGGGCACTAACAGGTGATCAGCAGGTAAAACCCGCGATCTCCGCCCGAAATTAAGGAGTTTTATATTTTTTTAAGTGTTTTAATACATATACGCGGGTTGCGTATATGCCTACCCGCGTATACACGCGTTTAACTCAGGTCAATGTCGCGTATAAGGGATAAAACACTGTTTTTTAACTTTTGGGACCAGGTCTGGAAGGAGGGGTTGCCCTAGGCCATGAGTGCAGCATCACAAACCATAAGAGTGAGATTTGGAGCTATAACAGTGGTAGACCCTATTGAGTGCGAGATCTACAGGATTGATTCTGGTGGGGAAAGAAGATGGAAAGCAATGGAAATATAGATATCAAGAAATTTAATGGTCAAAGTTTTGAGTTGTGGAAACTGAAGATGGAGGATCTGTTGATGGATAAATATTAGTGGATCATGGTAGATCTGGGTACTAAACCAACGGGATTGTCTAATGAAGAATGGAAGAAGCTGGATCAGAAGACAAAGAGCACAATACAATTGTGTGTCTTAGATTTAGTATTGCTAAATGTATCAGGGGAAGCTACAGTGAAGGCTTTGTGGGACAAGTTAGGGACTTTGTACTAATCTAAGTCTCTGGTGAATAAATTGTTCCTACAGAAAAAGTTGTATAGCTTGAGGATGAAAGATGGAGACTTGGTGATAGAGCATCTGAATGCATTTAATACCGTGGTAAGTTAGTTATTGTCTGTTGATATTAAAATTTCAGATGAAGATAAGTGCATTAGTTTGTTGTGTTCTCTACCAGATTCGTGGGATAGTTTGGTTATTGCAATAGGTAGCAATGCAACTACCTTGCAGTTTGATGAAATAGTCTCATCCTTGCTGACGGAGGAGATGAGACAGAAAAATATGGAGAGCCAGAATGGTGATGCCTTGTATGTACGAGGACAGTCCCAAAATAGAAACAAAAATAAGTCATCGAGTGGGAGATCTAAATCTCTAGGAAAACCTATAAAGGTGGTGTGCTGGAAATGCAGAAAGGAAGGGCACTACAAAAGGGACTATAAATCTAAATCTCCTAACAAAGGAAAGGGATCTGATAATGCTCCTTCAACGGAAGCGAAAACCACCTTAGGTGAAGGTGGGGATGTGTACTTGGCTTCTTCAATTACACATGTAGATCATGAGGCATGGTTGATTGACTCAGGTGCATCCTTTCACTTCACTCCCCATAGAGAGTGGTTCTATAAGTATGAGAAATATAATGGTGGTGATGTCTTCTTGGGGGATGAGAGGAAGGCTAGAATTATTGGTCGCGAAAAGGTCAAGTTGAAGTTGAAAGGTGGAAGGATTAGAACACTTCCAGGTGTTCTGCATATTCTTGCATTAGCCAAAAATCTTATTTCTGTAAGCAAGCTGGATGATGCAGGTGTCAAAACAGTGTTCGAGAAAGATACCTGCAAGATGGTTCAGGGAGCACTAGTATTGATGCAGGGAGTTCATATTGGAACTCTGTAAAAGATGCAAGGTAGCATTGTTGTTGATGGGTGCAACAGTTCTGTTGTTCCTGAAAGTGGAGCAAAAAATCCAATGGTCTCTGGAGAAGAGACCATGCTATGGCATCAAATGCTTAGACATATTGGAGAGAAAGGCCTTCAAATACTTCATGGTAAAGTTATGGTAGAAGGTATGAGTAATAGCTCTCTGGATTTTGATTTCTGTGAAAATTGTGTATATGGGAAGTAGAATCGGTGAGTTTCCCTTCTGGTAGTAAGAGGGCGAAACAAATATTAGAGCTTATGCACAGTGATGTGTTTGGACCTGTGAAGATTTCATCACTAGGTAAGTCTGTGTACTATCTATCATTTATAGATGAATTCTCAAGGAATACATGGATATATTTCCTTAACAAGAAATCTGAAGTCTTTGACAGGTTTAAAGAATTTAAGTCTCTGGTGGAAAACCAGACAGAGAAGAAGATAAAGGTGTTGAGGGCAGATAACGGTGGGGAGTTTTGCAGTAAGGAATTTGAAGAATTCTATAAGAAGTGTGGTATAGAATGAAAAAAGACTGCTCCATACACACCTGAGAAAAATGGAGTTGCAGAAAGAAGCATGCTCAATGGTTCTGGGTTAGGACATGAATTCTGGGCAGAGGCGGTGGAGACAACATGTTACCTGGTCAACAAATCACCTTCATCAACGTTGGAGGATAAGACTCCACAAGAGGTATGGACTGGTAAGAAACCCTCTCTTTCACATCTGAGGTTATTTGGATGTGATGCATATGTACATGTTCCAAAGGAGAAGAGAGCAAAGTTGGATAGTAAATATGAAAAGTGCATCTTTATTGGGTATAAGGATGGTTTAAAGGGTTATAAGCTTTGGAACCCAGTAACAAGGAAGATTGTTTACAACCGAGATGTGGTGTTCAGAGAGGTGAAAGATGTTATTAAACAAGAAGTCCCATCAAAGGAACCTGAGAAGATATAGTTTGAGCTAAAGGAGGAAGAATCGGTCTCTACAGAAGAAGAGGAATCAGAAGATGAAGAGCCACAAACTCCAGTTGTGAGAAGATCAGTTCGAGAAGGAAGGAAACCAGAAAGCTATATTCCATCTACTTTTTGTTCAAATTTTTCTTTATCTATTACTAATGAAGATCCCAGAGCTGTGAAGGAAGCAATAGATTTAGATGTTGGAAAAGTCTGGAAAGAGGCCATGGTTGATGAAATGGCATCTTTGCACAGAAATGAGGCTTGGGATCTGGTGGAGTTGCCGACTGGAAGGAAACCCATTGGCAGCAAATGGGTGTTCAAGAAGAAGACAAATGCAAAAGGAAAGGTGGAGAAATACAAATCTCAGTTGGTAGCAAAAGGTTATTCCCAGGTGTCAGGAATTGATTTTGGTGATATTTTTTCTCCTGGTGCCAAGGTAGCTTCTATTAGATTACTTTTATTTGTTTCTCCTGCTTTTGATTTTGTGGTAGAACAGATGGATGTGAAGACAACATTTCTTCATGGGGATCTGGAAGAGGAGATCTACATGAATCAACCTGAAGGATTTACGGTGAAGGGTAAGAAAGAACTAGTATGCAAGTTAAAGAAATCTCTGTATGGGCTAAAACAGTCACCAAGAATGTGGTATCAGAAATTTGATACATTTATACAGGGACTTGGCTTCACCAGAAGAAAAGTAGATCACTGTGTGTATTTTAAATTAATTGGTGACCGTGTTATTTATCTGATCTTGTATGTGGATGACATGTTTGGAAATGACAAAGAAATTATCTAGGATTTGAAGACCCAATTGTCCTCCAAATTCGACATGAAAGATATTGGTGCTGGAAACTATAATTTGGGCATGGAAATTAAAAGAGATCGGGCAAAGAGGAAGCTCTGGTTAAACTAGAGGAAGTATTTTGAGACAATATTGCAGAGGTTTAATATGCAGGATAGTAAACCAACGAAGGTTCCTATTCCTATAGGTGTAAATTTATCTGTTGAACAATGTCCCAAGACACAAGAAGAGGAAGAGGACATGTCTCATGTTCCATATGCAAGTGCAGTAGGTAACCTGATGTATGCGATGGTATGTACTAGACCAGACATTGCACATGCAATGGGAGTATTGAACAAGTTTATGTTAAAACCAAGGAAGGAGCATTGGACATCATTGAAGTGGGTTTTCAGGTATTTGCATGGCACTAGTGATTATGGTTTGTGCTACCAAGGAAAACCAGGATTGGACAGATTTTTGGATATTCATGGCTTTGTTGATGCAGACTGGGTTGGAGATCTGGATCATAGAAGATCTACAAGTGGATATGTGTTTAACCTATTTGGAGGTGTAGTTAGTTGGATGAGTAAGAAACAATTTGTAGTGGCACTATCAACTATAGAGGTAGAATACATGGCAACCACTCATGCAAGCAAGGAAGCAGTTTGGTTGCAGAGATTGTGTTCAAGTATGGGGTTAGTACAGGGAGCTATATGGATAGACTGTGACAACCAAAGTGCAATTTTCTTGGCAAAGAACCTTGCTTACCATTCAAAGACAAAGAACATTGATTTTCAGTATCACTTTGTGAGGGATATGATAGAAGACAAAAAGGTGTTGTTGGTAAAGGTGGACACTTTGGAGTTCTATCTTTTTGGAATGATTTTTATGGACGTGGGACCCTTAGTGTAGTTAATTCACTGTGCCCAAAGAAGAAGAACTTCAAATATACATGGATTATGGTAAAATGGTCATTGTGGGAAGGTATTACTATGTCTACTTTTAACACCATGGCTTTTAAATCATGTCACTCATATTTACAATGACAATTTTAAAGTGTAAATTATGATAAGGGATGCCTCAGAGATTTTCCTTCCAAAATTTTAAAAGATAGCTATTTTATTCAAGTAATAACACCATCCGTGCAATTTAGTGTTTTATGGCTGTTTTCGTTTTAGGTTTTCTTGAAATCAGTCTAAGCAAATAAAGATTCCAGCAAACACTCTGTTTTTAGAGCAAGCTTTAACTAGCACAGGAAGTGTGATCACGCAAAATTGTAGGAACATCATTTTGAACACCTACAAATGTTTCTAATTTTGCTTCTTGCGAGGAAGTAACAATACCGGATTTCCTTGCATGAAGACATGCAAGATGGTTAGCATGGGGGGATGTTGGGTCTCCATTTTGTCTTATTTTTATTTATTTCTCTCATGTTGTTGATTGGCTAAATGATTATTTTTGAAGAGTATTTGTTACTTCTTTGTTTTAACAGGATTAAAATAACATTAATGAGAGTTTAATTATGGGTTGTATGTTGCAGGATTAAAACCAGTTTGATCATACTTTGGGACATGCTTGCACCATTGCATTTACATGCCTACACCATTTCATTTACCTACCTACACCATTTTATGGCTTCCTGCACTATGTTGAACTCAAACTTGGTCTTATGCTCTATTCATGAAGGCAGTGGTATTTTGTTAGCATCATGCAAACTCTTACATTGATATCATGTGCTTGAAGTTGTACCTGTACTCAAACCCCTCTAGTTCATGGGGCTCGAATTGTGACAAATTTTAATGGCAATCCTATGATAATGTTTTTTCTATCTTTGCACATGATGGAAGAAGGATTGGGGCATTGGTTATTTTCCTAACTTCCAGCAAAATTGCCTACTTCAAATGTTAAATAGTGTTGCTGGTTTGTGTGAGTGGTTCTCTCAGAAAGATGATTGTGATGAGCTGCCACACATCCAAATAATGGTAAATATGCGCTCTAATCTTGTATCAAAGAAAGATCCTATTTCTTTAGATCTAAGCAGTATGGGAATAGGCTAGGTATAACAACATAATGATTTTAAAGCCATTCTGAAAGAGATTTATAATGAGTTCAAGGAAAGCAAAAACAACCAAGTAAATTATAGTGCAAAGTTAACTTTAATACCACAGCCATGGCCCTGCTACCAGCAAGCGTCTATAGCCTCGACAGGGATACCTTTTAACCTTATAAAATTCTTGTGTCCCACCTATTAGATATAGATTCAGAGTCATTTAAGAACATTTTACTTTTTCTGTTTTTAGAAGTTAATTGAAGGCCGCTATCCTAGCTCGGTAACCAACTATCGACAGTTCCATTCACGAGAACTAGCAAGAATGAACAAGCTGGCTTGCGATGAGACCTCTCGTCTTCCAATTTTCAACATAAAGCCATTACCCTGCCTTGGTGACCAGTACGGTAATGGCATTCTCCTTAGGACCGATGATCATAGTAGGTCAGCTCATAATGAGACCTCCTATCCCTCAATTAATTCATTTATGTTTTTATAAAAAAACTATGATTATGATTGACCTCAGATGGGTTACTTAATAGGTGGGGAAGCAAATCTACTCTTTAAGAGTGCAACATGGCGTGAAAAGTTTTTAATTACTATTCTTTACTGGTTTGTCAGGCTACCCTAAGAACTTATTTAAAAAATCATCTTGGATAATGACAAAAAATATTATAATTTTGAAGGCGTGGTCCACCATAGGAGGTTTTTCACTGGTCCCTTCGAAGAGGAACTTTGAAAAGATTTCCTGGATGATAGTTTGTTAGAATAGGAGAGAAGTATTATATGTAACTTATAACAATACCCCTGACTGACATGTTAATCCATAATCAAAGTCACTTTAAAATGTGACGTATTAAGTGTAAATTTCTTCTGACAAGTCTTACCATGAGAGTGCATGATAATAGAAATTTCAAAAGCTGTGCTTTTAGGGAATCACAAGTTCAAGAGTGTTGTTATGCATCTTTATTCATTATTATCCTATTATCCTACCTTATTTTTAAAGAAAGAAATATCACATTTAAGTGAAGGCATACTTCTAATGAAGCCATGTGCGTAATAAAATGTTGATTATACTCACACTTAGTTTTAAAGAATAGACTTCAAGACATACCAAAGAATGAGAAACCAATTGCTTCAATTGACATGGTATCAAGAGTTTCTGAATGATGAGGAAACAAGGTGGCTTGATGACTACTCGAAACCAGGATTCAATGGAATCCACATATGTATGATTCTCCAATTGATGCAAGTCATCCAAAGTTTGATAGTCACTCTCCCAGAGGCACAAAGAATCTGGTGAAAGACAAAAGATAAATCCCTCAAGTTCTGACTCAAATATTTGATTTTCAAATTAACAAGAATGGTTGAGAGAGATTCTAGGGTTTCGAGTTTCAACAAAATTTTCAGAACAATTTCCAATGAAAGATTGTTCCTCTAGTGGTATTTGAATTATATCTTCCCGGGGTGAATGCTCTGTAGTAATGGGGGAAGTTTCCAAATTCATTATGTTTCTAAACATGGAAGATGTAGCATTTTGTTCAATGGGAATAATATGTGTTTGAAACTGTTGTGCAACCTCATGGTTTAGATTAGGGTTTATGATATGGTTTGGGCTAGGGTTTTCGTCAATGCTTGGAGTAAGGTTTGGATTAGGATTAGGATTAGTATTTTGGCTAGGGTTAGGTCTAGGTTTTGAATTAGAACTAGGGATAGGTCTAGGGTGTGGATTAGGGTTAGGTCAGGGGTATGGACTAGGACTAGGGTATGGATTAGAGTTTGAATGAGAGCTAGGGTATTGGTAAGGATAAGGAGTAGGGTAAGCATTAGGATAAGGGGTAGGGTATGGATTAAGGCTATGGTAAGGTTGCACATGCGGTTGAGACCATGGAGGGGGATAACTTAATGGTGCATTGGAAAGAAATTGTTGTTGTTGTTGGTGCTCATATGATTGAATTTTCATGGGAAATTGCCCTAGAGACAAGGATCTAAATGATTCTTGAGGCCATGGTGATATCTGGCTCAAGGATGAGGGCCAAGAAGAGGACCACTATGACCATGAAGTAGGATATTCGATTGGAGGAGAATTAAAAGTTTGTCATGAAACTGTAGGATTTTAAACATGTTGATGAGCCTGCTCATGAAAATAACCATTATTCCAAGTATCAAATGATAATGGGTTTTGAGTTATACCTGGTAGTGGATTTGATTCCTTACTTGATTTCCTGAGTACCTACAGTAATCTTGGTATTGATGGGAAACGTTTTGTTGGATGATCCTCTTCAAAAAATTTGCAAATTTTCAGGCTACTAAGTGGACACTTTCCAAGGAGGTGTTTCATTCTACAGTTCGTGCAAAAGATAAGCGGTGGATTTTCATCCTACTCCCACTCTTCCTGCAAATCATCCAATTTCGAAATCAAAGATTTAATAATAACATTTTTATGTTTAATCAAAATATTAAATTCTTTAATTGTTCTTCATTGGATGAATTGTATGTCTTTGTAGCAGCATAAAAATTCCTCATTAGATGATTCCCCAAAATACCATTTTTTTGTTTTTAACAAGCCATCTGGTACATTCGTTAGCACATGAGTAGTGTGTATATATATGTGTAGGGTGGGTGGGGGGTTCTTACAACATTAAAGAAAATGAGAAATATTAAAGAAACTATGTAGAAAAGAAATGCATTCAAAGAACATAAAATTGCAAGAGAAACTAGGTGAAGGAAAAAAACAAATGCGGCAAACCACCAAGGTCAATCCCCTGAGCGCCTCCGCGGCAACGACGCAAAAATGTTGGGTTCAGTATAGCGCTTATAAATGTACTGTTAGAGTCGGTCTGGTCAGCCGTCCGTCAGAGATCAAAGCTCTTAGTGCATTTCAATTTTAGGTGTCCCGCTCCATCCACTCCGCTGCATTTCGCTAGGGACATGCCATGATCTGACGGAGAAAGTCATGCTACTCACTTCCCCTCATGTCTAGCCCCTGCTGGTCCAGGTCTTGATCCACCATCACTGAAATTCATGATAGCCAAGGTCTGGTCATATTACAAGAAAAAGTAATTTTTATGGCTGGGTCTAGGAAATCATCAATGTGGTCTTTGAAAAAACATGTCCAGAACGAGCCATGCAGGCTAGAATGAAACCTTATATAGCTACAGTTCAGAAAGCTTCATCATCACCTGAAGAGACATCGACTCTTCTTCAAAACTCTGTTTTGAAGAAAAGTCAAACAAGGTCAACTATGACAAAATTTTCCAAAAAATCAACAGTTGACATTTTCAGATCCGATCATGGATTTCAAAGCCAGATGCGCCAGTCACACAGTCCCCGCAAAGAAATGCCGAAAATTTTATCATGAGAGCCAAAATTTCAAAGAAAAAGGGAAAAAACAGAACGTTTTAAAGTCAATAAAAAGTGCAAAACTTGAACATTATAAAGTGGGTTTTCAAAGAAGAAAAAATTGAACCCAACTCTCTCAAAGCCTATATATATTTTTTTTGACCCAAGACTAAGTCATTGTGTTATGAAAAAGCTTGAGAGAGGCATTGTTGAAGAAAAGAGAGCTAAGGAGGAGGAATTTGAGTAAGGAGGGCAGATTGCTAGGTGGCGCGGCGCACACACCAGGGTGCGCGACGCAGTGGCAGCCAGCCCACAGTGCAAAATCCACAAGGGTGCGACGCACTCAGGGCGTGCGACGCACACAGCCAGGTGCCTAAAAAACATTGCAATTCATCTCAAATCTCGGCGAAGTCAGCGAATCAAGAGGTAGGCCATGATCAACACCTCTTCTCCATCACTTTTGTCATTAATATGAGGTTTGTAAGATGTCTGATGGTACCCAAAAGCACAATGGACATCCATGGAAAAATCACCAAGGAAAATGAAAAATGGGGTCGCAAAAAGTGATGATGAGCACCAAGGTTTTGCTCCCCTCCCCTTGTCCCCTCATTCCTCATCATCTTCACCTCCATTCCATCATGTTCCCCAAAGAAACCACCCTAAAATCGACCTAAAGCCCTCTCCCCTATTTTCCAAGTAAGCGTATGGAGAAGTTACAATGCGCGGCGCACACACAAGGTGGCGCGGCGCACTCAGGGCGCGCGGCGCACTAGGAGCCCGGCCACAGTGTTAAAACTGCACTGGCGCGGCGCATACCCGGTGCGTGGTGCACTGGGAAAAGCGTGCGACGCACATGCCTGTGAGCCTAAAAAAGCACCAAATCTCCCAAATTTTTGTAAATTGGCTCTCAACATTGCAAAAGTGCCCATAAATATTTTAACCACTCAAGGAAAAATATGTTTTGGTGACCATGAAATCAAAAGCAAATTCTTTTAACCAAACCCAAAAATGACATAAAGGAGGACAAAAAGCTAGGGTTTTTGCTACAGTAATACAATTGCTAAATAAGCTCTTATCCTACCTTGATCAGCTAATTTCCCTGTAACATTTTCCCCTTACCATCACCCTAGCTATATTGCAATCATATCTATTTGTCCTCTTTATTCCTATAGCTAAGAATATCCCAAATCCTACCCCATCAAAACCATATCCCAAACACTCCCAAATCCCTGATAAGTTTCTCCTTTAAACCCCTATTCCCCTTTTCATCATTCCCCTCCTAACACTCCCCTATTTTATTGTCCCCTTGGTAACAAATTTTTAGAGCATTCATCAGTGTCATTAGATTCAAAGGGCAGCATTAAACTCAGGGTACAAGCAGCAGTGATGGCATCAGAAAATTGATCAGATTATGAGGGGGATACACACAGTGACACATCTTTAGGAGAGAGGGTTCATAGGAGACATAACTGGAGTGGCAGACATCTCAGAGACGAGCCCAACACACTCACAGAGTTACAGGCATGCCCACTTGCCATGTCTTGTTTCCAGCACTTGGCATGTTATGAATTTTTCCAAAGGGTGGCAAATGTCAGAGTACATCATGAGTTGGCCCGCCCTTTTGCACTTCATCTACAAGGAGGCCAATATGTACTGGCTGGGGTCACTTTCACCTTGACACCGGAGGCTATATCAGTGGCAACAGGGATACCTAACGTTGGAGAGCAGTGGCATAAGAAGAAGAAAGTGGAGAGGCATCACTATGAGCCTTATATCAAGAACAACTGCTTGAGCCAGCTCACTAGAGTTTTTCCATTTAGATTTTTGAGGGAGGAGTATGCCCCACTCATGAGATTGATCATGAAGTATTTCAGTTGTGAGGGGAGGTTTTCTCGCCTTTATGCCTATCACATCCACTTGCTCATGCACTTCACTAGGGTGAAGATGATGAGCCTCCCATTTTTCATCTGCAACAACATTGAGAAGATGAAAAACTTCATGCAGTGCAAGACCCCACGACAGCAGCTAAACAGTGTCTATCATTTTGCTTTCATCCGGATTTTGGTGGGCCATCAGTTGGGATTGCAGGGTATTGCTTGGGAGGACTTCATTTCCTGTGATTTCTTCACCGCCCCACCGGTGATATCAGAGGCAGAGCATGAGCTGGGAGGTCCATCACATCAGGCTGAGCATGAGCTGGGAGGTCCTTCATATCAGTTTGAGCCTGAGATGGGTAGTCCTTCACATCAGTTTGAGAGTCATGAGACTGCCACCATGCCAGTTTTCATCACATATCAGAGAGGCTATCCGAAAGGCACCAGACCGTTGTTTGCAGCAACAAAGCGAGTGTTATCTCCACTCGGGATGGAAGGGGCCTCGCTTCCGCCATCAGCATCATAGGAGCAGGTTAAGGGCAAGGAGCCAGTGCAAGAAGAAGGGACATCAGGTGAGCAAGGGACCGAGTTTTTTCTCCTCCAGGATGATGAGACCGATGCGGAACCCACCAATGAGGAGCTTATAGAGATCATCAAGGAGCAACAATCAGAGATTGAAGACTTGACCATTGATCTAGAAAGGGCCAAGTGGAACATGAAATACTTGGAGCAGAGAAACAAACAGCTTGAGGACCAACAGACGATCATGGAGCTGCAAAACATCCATGAGCAGTGCCAAGTTGCTCAAAGAAGAAGGGTTCCGCTCACATCTTTGGAGCAAGAAATCAATGAAGACTGGGAGTTAAACCTTGAGAGGGTCAACATGCATTTGGAGAGGCTGTTGGACAAAGAAAACAGGGAGAAAGACATGCTGAGGCACATGACTTATCACTACCAGGCCCGCAACATGAGTTCCAAGGCAAGAATCAGGAGCCTAAAGGCAAAATTGAGCAAAGCGAGAAAAGAGGCAAAAGAGGCAAAGGAGCAAGATCAGCTTAAAATCTTGGCTAAGGCTTCCTTGGAACAACAAAGAACTTCATAGGGAACCTCCAGCCCAAATTCCAAAAAAATTGGGCAAATTTCGGTCACAGGCAAAATTTTTGGGCACAAAACAAGAAATTCCTCCCTGTGGCGCGACGCTAAAATTCTAGCACTCCAATCGAGGAATGGCTGGCATATTTGGATTCAGCATCGAAAAATACATCTACTGGTGTCCGGGCAGGAAATTTTGACAAGTTTTGGGTCTCCTAAAGGTCAAAAAACACCCAAAAATGGCCTCTCTGCCACGTTTTGGACAAACAGAAAGCAGTCTTGGGAGAATGAATTTTTGGAGGGGCAAATGAGCTTCAAATTTAGACATTCCAGTTGGTTTGGAAAGTAGACAGGACAAGCTTTCCAACAAGCCCACTTGGGCACATTTTTGACACCTGGAAGTTCCCCAAAACAGGCTCCAAACTGGCGCGACGCACAGAGGAAAAAACTGCCAAATTGCTCCCGTTTCGCGAAATTTCGGGTCGCGACTTCTCCAAGTGGGCCCGGTCATTTACTCTTCAGTTTTTTGGCACCAAGGGAACCTTTTAAAGAATTTTCTCTCCAGGTGGGATCTATCCAAGTGGAAAAAGAATGCAAAGGGTCACCCCAGCCAAATGTCATGCTTGAGAGCGCTGCACCTGTAGCTGATGGTTGGCTCTCCATCTCCTTTTCAAAATGATTTGAGTAACTTCCCAACCCCTGGGAATTCCATCTCTTCTCTACACTTTCTATATATTGTAAGCCAATTATTTGCAAAGGGTTGGTTGGCTTGTAACTTCTGGGAGTTTGTGGGAAAGAAACTTTGTTTCTGCACTGTGTATTTTTGACAGAGAGTTAATGAAAGGCAGCGGCTCTGTTTCATGAGATTCTTGTGGTTGTGAGCGTAGAAAATGTGTTCTTATGTTCCATATGTATCTTGTTATGTTTCATAATTCATTTCATGTTTCATTTCAGTGAAATTTCTAAGTGAGATTAGGTAGAATTCAATTTATATTGCTCTGCTTGTGGGAAAATTTCATGTGCAGTGTTATTCTTTTGTTGAAAAGGACTCATGCTACCATGCCCTTTTCACTATCTTCAGTAGTCTTTCCATTCCGCGTCATCTTAAGTTGAAATTGCTGCACTTCCCGCCTACCTTGCCTCACGGAATAATATGTGCCTTCATTCTCAATTCTATGTTCTTTGTTAAGCGCCAGTCCCATATATATCCCAGAAGCTCGGTCACTTCAAAAATATCTTCCAAAATCCTTCTTCACTTACTAGCCTAAGGTAAACATCACATTGTAAGTCATCTCAGACCATTTTGCTTATCCATTCACTGAGTGTGACTTGGAGAGAGCCCTCTCCTACTCTGGTAGGGCTAGCTACCAGACTAAGCTTGGTTTGATGTTGCCTTGAACCTCGCCTTCATTCAGCCTGAGGCAGATTCGAGCGCTAACATAATGGCGACCATACTGGGGAGGAGTTGAAAATCAAATCCCCTTGTATCATAAGAATTCTAGGCTTCCGGATGATGAGCTTAGGATTGGAAAGGCTGAGTAAGTTGGTTATGTCCTGTAATTTCTCTTAATAACACGCTGGCTTCAAGACGATATACCAGAGCGAATCCGGACCTGGACCCTCCTCACATTTACGAAAATCCCAATTTGATCCCAAGACTCCTTCGTCAAGAAAGCACCATAACCCCCGTGTTCAAATCCCCTTCATGTCCCGACATTTTTGAGTATCTTGAGGAGCTTGAGTTTGACGAACGATTCGAGATATCAATGTTTGAATCTAAATCGAAAAAGGCTTTTGATTACACCGTCCCCGTTCCACAATTTCTTGTAGACCTTGAGACGGAAAGGGTTAATAGATTAATTGATAACTACATTGCCACATAGCCCCAAACTCCAAGTGCAAACCCCTTGCAAACTGTGCACACTCCTCCAACGCCTCCAAGGCCAAATCCACCAAGAATGATGGCTGCTCATTTTGCTCCTCTTGTTTTGCCCCAAGTCCTAGATGACATGCCAAATGACTATCAAAGTAAAATCTCATTTTTTGATGGCACTCCTAACAGTATTACAGCTCAACAACATGTGGATAAAATGGCAGATTTCTATGAACTTCATGAGATCGATGCAAAGAACATGGCAATGAGGCTCTTTGTACAAACATTTGCAGGTGATGTGAGGAAATGGTTCAGAGGTTTGACGGCTGCAAGCATCACCACCTTGGCAGAGCTACAAAGACAATTTTTGAATAGGTGGGAAGTAAAAAAGAATCCCCTTCAAATTCTGGCCGAGTATGAACAAATCAAGCGGAATGCCAGTGAGTCGGTCCAAGATTATTGTGTTAGATTTAATGCAGTCTACAACGACATCCCAGACCATCTAAAGCCACCTGTGGGACTAGCAATGATGAAATTTCTGGACGGTTTTGATGCTGACATGGCGTACCAATTGAGAGAGAGAGAACCGGCTACAATGGAAGATATGCAGAAAATTGCAGTCAGCGTTGAGGCTAACCTGCTGTCCAAAAGAGCAAGAGCGAAAGCAGAGAAGAAAACTATGGTGAAAGAAGAATATTCTTCAATGGATCAGCTGCTCAAGAAGGTAGAACAAATGATTGAAAGGGTAAAACTTGACAAGCCAGAGCCACAAGTTAGGAATCCTAACTTCCGTGGCCAACAGCAGCCACAATATAGGATAAGACAAAGAGATCAATGGACTCAAGAACAGACAGCACAACAGCCGGTACAAACACCTTTGCAGCAGAATTTTGTACATGGACCGGAATCAGATGAGGAAGGGAATGTAATAGGCGAAGAAAACCATCTCTTTACTCCAGATGAGCTGCCTACTTACATCACCGAAGAGGAAGAATGTGCAGTAAATTCAACTACTCACCAAGACACTGATTTTATTCTAGCTAACGAAACCGTGTTGGAAGAAGAGTCGAAAGAATATCAGAAGGGGTATATGAATGTGTCGCACGGAATAAGTCAATCTTGCGGACAAGATAGACCTTCCTAGAATCTAAAGAAGACCTAATGACAAGCAAACCAACCAGACACTATCTTTCTCTAAATATGCTTTAATAAACAATAGCAAACAAGTGTTTTTAGGGCCTACCTTTGGTCCAACGCAAGCTTGTGGATGCCCTCGCTCCTTTGATTCCAATGAGCGCCTTTTCGCGAATCTACAAACACAAACAAGGCAAACAAATTAAATAGCACCTGAAAAACCAATTGCATAAAACATATTTAACATGAAAGTCAAGGAGTCCATGAAACAAATAACATAAGATACTTGTTGAGAAAAATGAGTTTGATTGTATTAATTCAAAAGAAGAAGAACTTTACAACCTTCGCCTTGATGTTGTACAAGCTCCTCCCAGGGTCCAACAAGAAGTCTCCTCTACTTTGACAAGTTTCACTCACTCCCCAATGAAGCCAAAATGGTATGTGATCTCTCCTCTTAAGCTCAACTAGGAAGTCTTAATTTCACTAGCATTTACCCTCAAAATGTTCAGCTTCTAACCTCCCTAGTCCTCACCCCAATACCTGTATTTATAGTGCAATGGAGGGAAGTTACTAAGTCCTCCTTCAAAGGGATAAAGCCCTCCTTCAAAGGGATAGCTCCTTTAGTCAAGGGATTAGCTCCTTCTCTTTTGGGATGCATGAACCACCTCAGAGCGAACAATCCACGTCAAAATTTCTTCTAGAAAACTCTAGAATTAACCCAAAGTGAGTTTTTTAAGATAAAACTTGTGCCTTTTGACTTTCACAGGGGTCCACACCTACACCGTTAGGGACAGAGCGGGTAGGTACGCAACTTTTGTACACATAAGGTGCGGTACCGCAGGTGACCATGAGAGAAAGTGCGGAACCAGAGTTACATTGATTTTTAATGTCTTTCTCCCATTTCCAAAGCTTGATTTGAAGAGCTGAGGTCTTAGACTTGCTTAGGAGGACAATACAAGTGATGATAGACCCATACTGACTGTAAATAATCATAGTGACGATATTTTTGTGTAACAGAATGCTTTGTCCACACAACAACAATGATATTCCCTTCGAAACAGAGATGTATCGGCTAAACAAATTTAGAAAAAGAAGGAGGATGAAACAACAAAGAAAGATCTATCAGCTACACAAAGAAAGGGAAAGGAGGCGGTTGTTCCGGAGAGCAGCAAATCGAAATCAGCAGAACAATCACAGCAACCAGCCACCTCAAAAGACAAGGAAAGGAAAGAGATCCCAGTCAAAGAGGTAGAAAGAACTCCCGCTTTCAGCCTAGAGAATGAGATTTCTAAGCTAAAGGTATCCATCCCTTTGACTAAAATCATGAAGAACAACAGCTATAGAGGACAGATTTCTAAAATGTTGAACTTGGACCCAATGTCCGACATGGTAAATGTAGAAGATGATCAGCCTGAAATGATTTTTGGGCCAGCGACAAATGGTGAGTCTCCGGAGAGCGAGGTTCCACCCTCCTATATCAGTTTACAGTTGCATGACTTTGTGCTACACAATGCCATGTTCGATTCTGGAGCTTCTCACAATCTCATGCCCAAGGCTATCATGGATAAGCTTGGTCTGGACATCACCCACCAATATCATGATCTCTATTCATTCGACTCCATCAGAGTAAGGTGCATAGGGCTCATCAAAGACTTAGTTGTGAGTCTAGATCAGCTTCCTATGAAAAATGTTTTGATGGATGTAGTGGTAGCAGACATTCCTCCAAGGTTTGGTATGCTTATTTCCAGGTCTTGGGTGGCAAAATTGAAGGGGACACTACAGCTGGATTTCTCCTATGCGACAATCTCGGTGTTTGGACAGATGAGGAAATTATATCGGGAACAAAAGATGAAGTATATGATTACAAGCAAGGAGAAACCAATAAATCATCCTATAAACTATGTACATACAGATTTAGAGTCTTTTGTTTTGTTTTCAGATAGTTTAAATGAAATAGATAGTCAGATGGTAGAAGCAGATGACATTCCAGAGATAACCGAAAATTTTAGAGAGATTTGGAAGAAAGAAAGACAAGAAAAGCAACAAAAGATTGGGTAATCAGTTGGAAACGATGGATAGCAAACTAACAATGGACAACAAAAAGATTTTCAGCACTTGCAAGAAGAAGAAGAAGACTTATGGACCATGGATTTTGATGGAGCAGTAGGGAATGATGGAGCTGGTATTGGTATTTGGGTACGCAGTCCTTTCTCCGCCCCAAACAAAGTACCTAGCAGCGTGAGAGTTTGATCCTACAAGCTGGCCTTCGAATGTTCCAATAATGAAGCTGAATATGAAGCTCTGATTGTTGGCCTGAAAATTCTTAGAAAGCTGAATGCAAAGAGGATTTCAGTATATGGCGACTCCGAGTTGGTGATAAAACAGGTCAGAGGTGAGTACCAAGCAAAACATCCTAGGATGCGGGCCTATCGTAATGCAGTTTTGGACATCTTGAAGCTATTTTCTGAATACACCTTGACATGCATGCCACGAATACAAAATAGTATTGTTGATGCTCTTTCCAAGGCAGCGAGCAGCTTGAAGATCCCCATGAACTCCAGCAATAAATTTGAAATCCATGTAAAGCATCGTCCAACCATTCTAGAAAATCAACGACATTGGCAAGTGTTCCAGGATGATGAGGAGATTAAGGATTTTCTGCTCAACAAAGGCAAGTTCAAAGAAACCTTAATCGATGTGGAAAACGATGAGAATAAAGGGAATGGTACAGAAGAAGTACAAATCAATCAAATGGACGTATTGCAACTGAAGAACAACATCATTCCTAAAGGCTTGATACCCCTAGAAGAACTTTTCGATCAGGATGACGTAGCTTGCAAGCCAACTCTGCAGCCCACGGAGGAAGGTGTAAAAGAAGTCAACATCGGTACAACAACAAATCCAAAATTGGTAAAATTTTCCAAGACACTACTGCCAAAGATCAAGGACAAATATATCAGTTTGATGGCTTCATTTGCAGATGTATTTGCTTGGGATTATTCTGATTTAAAGACCTATGATACGAACATCATTCAGCACACCATACCTATCAAGCCCAATCAGAAACCATTTAGACAAAAGCTGAGAAGGATCAATCTAAAGTTGCTGCCATCCATCGAAAAAGAGGTAAATAGGTTGTACATGACAGGTATCATTGTGCCTATCAGATTTTCAAATTGGATATCTAACATAGTGCCTGTACGAAAGAAGACCGGTGAGATCCGCCTATGCATTGATTTCATAAATCTAAATGAGGTCTCATTGAAGGAAAACTATCCGCTGCCCAAGATGGACCATATCATAGAAAATTTTAGGGGCGAATGTTCGCCCTTTGGCGAAATTAAGGGGTTTTAAATTTTTAGTGGGCGAATATTTTGTATCATAGTACATTTTTACAAATCACCTCAAATAGCCCACCTTATTTTAAGGGAGAGGGTAAAAAAGGTAAATTTAGCCCTTGAAATTAGGAGTTACAACCTTCCATTCGCCCATTTTCAAGAATAGGTTTTATTTAAGTGAATCCATTCACCCATTTTCAAGAATAGGTTTTATTTAAGTGAATCTTATGGGCCAAAGGCCCAAATACCATATTTATAAAAGAGGTATGGTAAATTAATAAAAATATAAATAAATGAGAGGTCTGGTAAATAAATAAAACATTTTTTATATTTACTCCATAAGTCACCTTATATACATGCAAGGGTGTAAACAAATAAAAATATAAGTAAAGTGGAGGTATGGTAAATAAATAAAACGTTTTTTTATACTTACTAAAAATGTATGGTAAATAAATAAAAATATAAATAAACTAAATGCATGGTAAATAAATAAAACCTCTTTTTATATTTAGTCCATAACCCTCGTTCTATTTATGAAGGCTCAAGAAAGAGGTTTTATTTAAGTGAATCCTATGGACCAAATACCATATTTGTAAAAGAGGTATGGTAAATTAATAAAAATATAAATAAACGAGAAGTATGGTAAACAAATAAAACATTTTTTTATATTTACTCCATAAGTCACGTTATATTTACGAACTTCAAAAAATGCGTTATATTTAGGTGAAACCTATGGGCAAAATATTATGGGACAAATACCATGGACTAGATTGTTATTAATACCATGCAAAAAAACATTATTAACCCTAATATTAGTATTAATAAAAATAAAAATGGCACATGGTATTGACCCATGGTATTCACCAAAATGGCACATGGTATTGACCCATGGTATTCACCTAGAATGTAGCCTATTTAAATGGGGGAATTAAATCAGCATAGATCCATCTTTACTCTGGATCTACTAACCCCCGAGAGGTATCAAATATCATGATATGCAAACTAGCATAGAGTGAAAAAATATTTGATCTGATCAAGAGTAAAAATGGATGTTGTAATTTAATGTATGTTAAACATTTTAGCTTGGTTAAAATAAAAAATAAAATAAAAATCAACTATTAATTTTATTTATTTTTTATAAATTACTAATAGTAATTTTTAAGCTCCAGGTTTATGATAACCCATGGTATTGACCCATGGTAATACCATGGTATTCATGTGAGCATAGACTATTTAAAGGGGAAATTCTATCATCTTAGATCCATCTTAATTCTGGGTTTACCAAGTGCTCAGAGGGATAAATAGATTTCATCCCCCTAAGAGTGGTAGATGTGGAGTTAAGATGGATATAGGTTGGTTTTTATGATAATGAAGATATTAAATAGACTTAGGAAATTATATTGTAAAAACATCTTAAGGTGAATGGTTAAAGCATAGACATTGGACAAGTATATTTGTATACTTTTGTTTTAAACTGAAACAAATCCAGGGCTAAAAGGAATGGATTGATTGCACTAGTCATCCTTCTATAACTTTCCAACATATGCTAGAGTAAACAGATTGTAATTTGGGTAACTTTCAAACATATGCTAGAGTGAACAGATTGTAATTTGGGTAATTTTTCTAATTGCAAACAGGAACATACTTGTGTATTGGCAGGGTGGTTACCAGGTCCCTAGAAGTGATGAATTTGAATTTTTCTTGGTTTTATATATAGTATTAGGTTTTTTCTCATGCTTTCTATGAATGGCACAGGTGAATTTTATCCTACACCCACTAGGTTATCGATATGTAATTTCGGTAATTTTGATTTCAAAAGATATTTTAAAGAAATGCAATGATTTCATTTGTGTATTCAATAAACATAAGATTTTATAATTGAGTAAAATATTCACCATGCCTGGTGAGAGATTCGCCAAAAAATTACATATACATATCATATTATTGATAAAACCGCCTTCCATTTTTCCTATATACCTTGGAGATTCGCCCATTTATTATACATGTAAATTTGGGGGGGGGGGTTCTTAAAATTTTCCCTGGACCATATACTTCAGCGAGTAGTGGGGGCATCTCGTATGTCCCTGCTTGATGGTTATTCAGGATATAACCAAATTTCAGTCCATGAAGATAATAAGAATAAGACAACATTCACAATTCCATGGGGAACATTTCACTATGCCAAAATGCCATTCGGTTTGAAGAATGCAGGTGCCACATTTCAACGTGCAATGGACTTGGCGTTTGCAAATGAGAAGGATGTGTTTTTGGTGGTGTACTTGGATGACTTGACGGTGTTTTCAAAGTCTGATGAAGAGCACATGCATCACCTAAAAATTGTCTTTCAAAAGTGCAGGAAATATGGCCTATCTTTGAATCCTAAGAAGAGCTTGTTCGCCATGGAGGAAGGAAAATTACTTGGGCATATCATCTCAAAAGATGGCATCCGCATAGACCCAGCACGTGTCCAAGCAATTCAGCAAATCGATCTGCCTAGGAATAAAAAGGAGATACAGTCATTCAATGGTAAGATGAATTTTCTGCGTCGCTTTGTGCCTAATCTTACGAAACACTTGAAAGAAATGACCAACATGCTTAAGAAGGACAACCAGGTGAAATGGATGGATGAGGCTGTAAAATATTTCAACTTGGTCAAATTGGCCCTTTCCTTAGCTCTAGTTCTAGTCAGCCCGGATTACACTCAAGATTTCATATTGTTTTCATTTGCTTCTGAGCACACTATGGTAGCGGTATTGTTGCAAAAAAGGGATGATCATGAAAGACCCATTGCATTCTTCAGCAGGGCTATAAGGGATGCAGCTTTGAAGTACAACATCATTGAGAAGCAAGCCCTGGAATTGGTGAAGGCACTGAAGGATTTCCAGGTGTATATCTTACATTCTCACATTCTGGCCTATGTTCCTAATACTACTGTGAAAGATGTTTTAGTGCAGATCGATCCGGAAGGGAGAAGAGGAAAATGGATCGTAGCCTTGCTAGAATACAATGTGGAGATAAATCCTACAAAGCTGGTCAAAGGACAGGGGTTGGCGAAACTAATGGCTGAATCAAATTTGCATGCATTGGACATAAATCTGATCGCTGCCATGTCCGATGAGAATGATGAAGGAATGTCAGTTCAGATATCCGAAATGTTTGCTTTGTCCCCATGGTATTCTGATATAATCTATGTGCTGAAAAATCTATCACCACCGCCCGACATGGCTAGAAATAAAGTGAGAACACTTAAATTGAAAGCTGCCAAGTTTTGTATCTTGAATTCTGCACTGTATTGGAAAGACCCCGGTGGCATTTTTCTAAATTGTCTGGTGGAAGAGGAGGCAAAGAAAGTCATGGAGGACTTCCACAGAGGAGAGTGTGGTGGACATCTTTTTTGGAAGTCAACAGCGAACAAAATCTTGAGAGCGGGGTACTACTGGCCTACTTTGTTTGCTGATGTGCATAAGATGGTAAAGCGCTGTCATAAGTGTCAAATTTTCGAAGGAAAATAGAAACTACAGCCTTTTCCACTCAAACCAATCGAAGTGAGCGCTCCATTCCAGCAGTGGGGGTTGGATTTCATTGGGGAAATTCATACCGCCTCTTCCGGACAGCATAGGTGGATCCTTACAGCGACTGACTATTTCACAAAATGGATTGAGGCAGCACCTACCAGACAAGCGACGGACACGGTAATCATTTCATTTCTTGAAAATAACATCTTGTCTCGCTTTGGTTGTCCAAACAAATTGATCACTGATAATGCAGCAGCTTTCAAATCGAAAAGGATGGTAGAATTCTGTTATAGATATCATATAAATTTGGGTCATTCAACTGCCTATCGTCCGCAAGGCAATGGATTGGTGGAATCTTCGAATAAATATTTGGTCAACATCATCAAGAAGCTACTGGAAATTAATAAGAAGAGCTGGAACAAGAGGCTGGTCCATGATATTTGGGCAGATCGAATCAGTCAGAAAAAGTCTATTGGTATGTCACCGTTTGAGCTGGTTTATGGAGTGGACACAGTATTTCCCGCTTCTCTTGCTACCCCGGTGTTCAAACTTCTTCAGGAGGCCGGCAGTGAGGAAAATCCCATGCAGAGAAGGCTGAATCAAATGATCCACTTGCAGAAAACAAGAGAAGAAGTTTTCAAAAACACATCCAAGTTGTAGGAGAAGATAAAGAAAATCTATGACAGAAAAGAAAAAGCGGATAAATTTCTGTTGGATGATGTGGTGCTGAAGTGGGATGCAAGGAATGAGGAGAAAGGCAAGCACGGAAAGTTTGAAAATCTATGGAAAGGTCCTTTCAAGATTGCAACATATAGAGGTCAGAATGCCTTTCTTCTGAAAGAAATGAATGGGGAAGACTGTCCTAGAGGGTCGATCAATGGTCGGCTGCTCAAGCGGTATCATTATTGATCTATTAACGTTGCTTCCACTGTCATTGTAAATACCATTTTTATTTCAGTTTGGTTTCAGTATGTAAAGTCAGTTTTTGAGTTATTCCAATTGTCAAGTTTGAGTCAATTTCTTGGTCATTCCAGTTTTGTAAATAAGTCAGAGTCTTGTGCTATTTATCAAAATGATGACTCCATAACCCAATGGATCAAGAGGAACTGTCCAGCTCCTCCAGAGATCTGCTGTTCTTGGCACCTCCAAGGAGCTACCATCCCCCATTGGAGCCAATGTTAGAGTCGATCTGGTCAGCCCTCTGTTAGAGATCAAAGCTCGTAGTGCATTTCAATTTTAGGTGTCCCACTCCATCCACTTAGCTGCATTTCGCTAGGGACATGCCATGATCTGACGGAGAAAGTCATGCTACTCATTTCCCCTCATGTCTGGCCCCTACTGGTCCAGGTCTTGATCCATTGTCACTGAAATTCATGATAGCCAAGGTCTGGTCATATTACAAGACAAAGTCATTTTTATGGTTGGGTCTAGGAAATCATCAATGTGGTCTTTGAAAAACCATGTCTAGAACGAGCCATGCAGGCCAAAAGGAAGCCTTATACAGCTACAGTTCAGAAAGCTTCATCATCACCTGAAGAGACATCGACTCTTCTTCAAAACTCTATTTTGAAGAAAAGTCAAACAAGGTCAACTATGACAAAATTTTTCAAAAAATCAACAGTTGACATTTTCAGATGCGGTCATGGATTTCAAAGCCAGATGCCCCAGTCACACAGTCCCCGCAAAGAAATGCCGAAAATTTTATCATGAGAGCCAAAATTTTAAAGAAAAAGAGAAAAATCAGAATGTTTTAAAGTCAATAAAAAGTGCAAAACTTGAACATTATAAAGTGGGTTTTCAAAGAAGAAAAAATTGAACCCAACTCTCTCAAAGCCTATATATATTTGTTTTGACCCAAGACTAAGTCATTGTGTTATGAAAAAGCTTGAGAGAGGCATTGTTGAAGAAAAGAGAGCTAAGGAGGAGGAATTCGAGTAAGGAGGGCAGATTGCTAGGTGGCGCGGCGCACACACCAGGGCGCGCGACGCACACGGAGGGCGCGACGCATTGGAAGCCAGCCCACAGTGCAAAATCCACAAGGGCGCGACGCATTGGCAGCCAGCCCACAGTGCAAAATCCACAAGGGCACGACGCACTCAGGGTGCACGACACACTGGGCTTGGCGCGCGACGCACACAGCCAGGTGCCTAAAAAACATTGCAATTCATCTCAAATCTCGGCGAAGTCAGCGAATCAAGAGGTAGGCCATGATCGACACCTCTTCTCCATCACTTTTGTCATTAATATGAGGTTTGTAAGATGTCTGATGGTACCCAAAAGCACAATGGACATCCATGGAAAAATCACCAAGGAAAATGAAAAATGGGGTCGCAAAAAGTGATGATGAGCACCAAGGTTTTGCTCCCCTCCCCTTGTCCCCTCATTCCTCATCATTTTCACCTCCATTCCATCATGTTCCCCAAAGCAACCACCCTAAAATCGACCTAAAGCCCTCTCCCTTGTTTTCCAAGCAAGCGTAGGGAGAAGTTACAGTGCACGGCGCACACACAAGGTGGCGCGACGCACTCAGGGTACGCGGCGCATTGGGAGCCCGGCCACAGTGTTAAAACTGCACTAGCGCGGCGCATACCCGACGCGTGGCGCACTGGGCAAAGCGTGCGGCGCACAGGCCTGTGAGCCTAAAAAAGCACCAAATCTCCCAAATTTTTGTAAATTGGCTCTCAACATTGCAAAAGTGCCCATAAATCTTTTAACCATTGATCCTTAACTCAAGGAAAAATATGTTTTGGTGACCATGAAATCAAAAGCAAATTTTTTTAACCAAACCCAAAAATGACATAAAGGAGGACAAAAAGCTAGGGTTTTTGCTACAGTAATACAATTGCTAAATAAGCTCTTATCCTACCTTGATCAGCTAATTTCCCTGTAGCATTTTCCCCTTACCATCACCCTAGCTATATTGCAATCATATCTATTTGTCCCCTTTATTCCTATAGCTAAGAATATCCCAAACCCTACCCCATCAAAACCATACCCCAAACACTCCCAAATCCCTGATAAATTTCTCCTTTAAACCCCTATTCCCCTTTTCATCATTCCCCTCCTAACACTCCCCTGTTTTATTGTCCCCTTGGTAACAGATTTTCAGAGCATTCATCAGTGTCATTGGATTCAAAGGGCAGCATTAAACTCAGGGTACAAGTAGCAGTGATGGCATCAAAAAATTCATCAGATTATGAGGGGGATACACACAACGACACATCTTCAGGAGAGAGGGCCCATAGGAGACATCACCAGAGTGGCAGACATCTCAGAGACGATCCCAACACACTCACAGAGCTACAGGAATGCCTACTTGCCATGTCTTGTTTCCAGCACTTGGCATGTTATGAATTTTTCCAAAGGGTGGCAAATGTCAGAGTACATCATGAGTTGGCCCGCCTTTTTGCACTTCATCTACAAGGAGGCCAATATGTACTGGCTGGGGTCACTTTCACCTTGACACCGGAGGCTATATCAGTGGCAACAAGGATACCTAACGTTGGAGAGCAGTGGCATAAGAAGAAGAAAGTGGAGAGGCATCACTATGAGCCTTATATCAAGAACAACTGCTTAAGCCAGCTCACTAGAGTTTTTCCATTGAGATTTTTGAGGGAGGAGTATGCCACACTCATGAGATTGATCATGAAGTATTTCAGTTGCGAGGGGAGGTTTTCTCACCTTTATGCCTATCACATCCGCTTGCTCATGCACTTCACTAGGGTGAAGATGATGAGCCTCCCATTTTTCATCTGCAACAACATTGAGAAGATGAAAAACTTCATGCAGCGCAAGACCCCACGACAGTAGCTAAACAATGTCCATCATTTTTCTCTCATCCAGATTTTGGTGGGCCATCAGTTGGGATTGCAGGGTATTGCTTGGGAGGACTTCATTTCCCGTGATTTCTTCAGCGCCCCATCGGTGATATCAGAGGCAGAGAATGAGCTGAGAGGTCCATCACATCAGGCTGAGAATGCGCTGAGAGGTCCTTCATATCAGTTTGAGCTTGAGATGGGTAGTCCTTCACATCAGTTTGAGAGTCATGAGACTGCCACCATGCCAGTTTTCATCACATATCAGAGAGGCTATCCGAAAGGCACCAGACCGTTGTTTGCAGCAACAAAGCGAGTGTTATCTCCACCCGAGGTGGAAGGGGCCTCGCTTCCACCATCAGCATCATAGGAGCAGGTTAAGGGAAAGGAGCCAGTGCAGGAAGAAGGGCCATCAGGTGAGAAAGAGACCGAGTTTGTTCTCCTCCAAGATGATGAGACCGATGCGGAACCCACCAATGAGGAGCTTATAGAGATCATCAAGGAGCAGCAATCAGAGATTGAAGACTTGACCATTGATCTAGAAAGGGCCAAGTGGAACATGAACTACCTAGAGCAGAGAAACAAACAGCTTGAGGACCAACAAATGATCATGGAGCTGCAGAACATCCGTGAGCAGCGCCAAGTTGCTCAAAGAATAAGGGTTCCGCTCACATCTTTGGAGCAAGAAATCAATGAAGACCGGGAGTTCAACCTTGAGAGGGTCAACATGCATTTGGAGAGGCTGTTGGAAAAAGCAAATAGGGAGAAAGACATGCTGAGGTGCATGACTTATCACTACTAGGCCTGCAACATGAGTTCCAAGGCAAGAATCAGGAGCCTAAAGGAAAAATTGAGCAAAGCGAGAAAAGAGGCAAAAGAGGCAAAGGAGGAAAAGGAGAAAGATCGGCTTCTAATCTTAGCTGAGGCTTCCTTGGCACAACAAAGCACTTCATAGGGAACCTCCAGCTCAAATTCCAAAAAATTTGGGCAAATTTCGGTCACAGGCAAAATTTTTGGGCCAAAACAGGAAATTCCTCCCTGTGCACCGCGCCACTGGCGCGACGCTAAAATTCTAGCACTCTAATCAAGGAACGACTTGCATATTTTGATTCAGCATCGAAAAATACGTCTACTGGTGTCTGGGTAAGAAATTTTGACAAGTTTTGGGTCTCCTAAAGGTCAAAAAACACCCAAAAATGGCCTCTCTGCCACTTTTTGGACACAGAGAAAGCAGTCTTGGAAGAATGAAGTTTTGGAGGGGAAAATGAGCTTCAAATTCAGACATTCCAGTTGGGTTTGAAAGTAGATAGGACAGGCTTTCCAACAAGCCCACTTGGGAAAATTTTGGACACCCGCAAGTGCCCTAAAATAGGCTCCAAAGTGGCGCGACGCACAGGGAATTTGGCGCGGCGCACAGAGGAAAAAACTGCCAAATTGCTCCCGTTTCGTGAAATTTCAGGTCGCGACTTCTCCAAGTGGGCCCAGTCATTTACTCTTCAATTTTTTGGCACCAAGGGCACCTTTTAAAGAATTTTCTCTCCAGGTGGGCATCTATCCAAGTGGCAAAAGAATGCAAAGGGTCACCCCAGCCAAATGTCATGCTTGAGAGCGCTGCACCTATAGCTGATGGTTGGCTCTCCATCTCCTTTTCGAAATGATTTGAGTAACTTCCCAACCCCTAGGCATTCCATCTCTTCTCTACACTTTCTATATATTGTAAGCAAGTTATTTGCAAAGGGTTGGCTGGCTTGTAACTTCTGGGAGATTGTGGGAAAGAAACTCTGTTTCTGCACTGTGTATTTTTGATAGAGAGTTAATGAAAGGAAGTGGCTATGTTTCATGAGATTCTTGTGGCTGTGAGTGTAGCAAATGTGTTCTTATGTTCCATATGTATCTTGTTATGTTTCATAATTCATTTCATGTTTCATTTCAGTGAAATTTTCTAAGTGAGATTAGGTAGAATTCAATTTATATTACTCTGCCTGTGGGAAAATTTCATGTGCAGTGTTATTATTCTATTGAAAAGGACTCATGCCACCATGCCCTTTTCACTATCTTCAGCAATCTTTCCATTCCGCGTCACCTTAAGTTGAAATCGTTGCGCTTCCCGCCTACCTTGCCTCACAGAATAATCTGTGCCTTCATTCTCAATTCTCTGTTCTTTGCTAAGCGCCAGTCCCATATATATCCCGAAAGTTTGGTCACTTCAAAAATATTTTCCAAAATCCTTCTTCACTTACTAGCCTAAGGTAAACATCGCATTGTAAGTCATCTCAGACCATTTTTCTTATCCATTCACTGAGTGTGACTCGGAGAGAGCTCTCTCCTACTCTGGTAGGGCTAGCTACCAGACTAAGCTTGGTTTGATGTTGCCTTGAACCTCGCCTTCATTCAGCCTGAGGCAGATTCGAGCGCTAACATGTACCAACATTTAATTTTTCAATCTGGAAAGTTCGTGAACTTTGAGACACAACACTGGAAATTCCATAGAAAGCCCCTAGCAACCTGCAAAACAAATGCTAGTTTATCTTGTGTATTAATCTCATCAATAAATGAAATCCTGCACTAAAAGAGCATTTAAGAAAACACCAATCCAAAAAATTAAATCATGCGGGAAATAAAAGGAAATTAACAATGAGGAAGGACATTCAGAAAGGAAATCATAACTGGAAACCACACAGTGTCGACATAATATCAAGAGACTGTAAATGCTGGAAGGAATTCAAAAGAAATTCAAAATCATTCTGTCTGTACTAATTCTGTGTATAATTAACTTGGAAGCATCGGCAAGTAAATCTATTGTGTAAATAACTTATGAAATAAATTAAATTAATATTAATCTCTCACCTTCCCTGTCCCTGAAAATGAATCATGTAGAATTGTCGAGAAGTTAAAGGAAAACTACAATACCAATTAAACATTATCATAGTGAAATTTCCATTTTACACATGTTGGCTTTGCGTTATAAGAAACACAGCTTTAGATAATATAAACTTATATGTGATCTCTGCTTAATGATGCATGAGAATTAACTTTAAACCTGAGAATAAAAGATTGCAGCAAATCGAATTAATTCTAGAACTGGAAATAAAACATTTGCAGCAAATTAGATAACATCAATTGAAGGCAGAAAGAAACTGTAAATAAACAAATAAAATTCACACAAAAAATAAGAATTGAAATGCTATTTAGTTTAAAAGATGAGAGCGGTGTTGAGCTCGTCTGGCAGCCAACCCATCCAACTCGCACCCTCTTTGAGTGCCTGGTTCACACAAAAATTAACACCATTAGATGTAGAAAATAAATAGGTAGTTCATTGATAAAAATTTCTTCAATTAACTCTTGAAAACAATCCTTCACATGATGCAGACATCGACTTAACTCCAGCAAGAAGGAGAAGCGATCCACAACTAGAATCCGCATGCTGCTACATTGGGAGAACTTCTCCTCCCTTATGGGCTTCCTTCAGTCCCTGTGCCTATCTCTAAAGCTCTCTTGATCAACTAGATGACTAATTAAGCTCCTCCATTGCCGCTCCAGGAAATCCATTATATATGCATCAGATTACAATTTGGGACTCTTAAGTACCTAATTAAAAACACAAGAGGCAGATCATCGATCATAACAATTTTCCATGAATAAAATTAGTTTGCAACTGAATGTCGAAACAAGGATGATTTTGGAAAATGGTTCCTCATTTCCTGGAATGGCGTTGTTGCTAGACTCCGCATAGGATGGGTGCAACATTGTCTTCCATGAATTGTTCTGTTGCTGGACTCCACATAGGATGGGTGCAACTCTATCTTTATGCAAATAAGGAAATCCCTTGACATAACCTGTAGTCATTCCCATGCTTCTTAATTAGTCAACCTGAATAAATATCTGCCACCTGCAAGAGGATCTCGCTTTCTCCAACTAGCAGAAAGAGAAAGAATGCCACGATCACGGTCACAATCCTCATAGTCTCGTTCTGAAGACACTAAAGCTCATCCCTCTGTGCGAAGAGACCTATAGGAGCTAGTTCATGATCTCTGACTCAAAAAGTGCTCTAGAATTCGGCAATCCCATTGTTGTGCTTGATAAATCTATATTATTTCTCCTGGACTGTAAGGAGATATATTGTCGATGATTGAACATAGGCCTTCTGCTATTTCCATTTCCATTATCCACAAATACATCATTGATGAATATGAAAATAACATGACCTCGCAATTCAATGTGAAGCACTGGTTGAACATTACTTCTCAAAATGGTTCATCATTGCCAAAATCAATACTAACCATGTACCATAGGTAATATGATAAGTCCTTAGTTGTATTGATATGTTCCAAAAGGTCTACTACCTAAAAATAATCATTTCCCAAAACAACAATCTGCTCCTTGAATGATTCCCACCTTTCACCCTCATAAAGTTCCCTAGTTGGTAGCATTTCCATAATGTTCAATTGAGAACTTACCTTTGCAGTATTGAATGCAACATCCTTGCAATTAGGAAGTATGCTAATTGACCATGCGAGCAGGACATAAATTAAGTTTCGGAACTGAACAGTCACATCATATTTAAAATCCATATTTGAAAGGAATGTTATGCATTCTCCTTTCTTTGTTTCAAAAACATGTGCCTCTTGTAATAAACCCAATGAGTAATAGTTGGGCTTTCTTGAGTTTATTATGGTGTCCTCGGTAATCACATGTATTTGGGTAGTTTCGTGGGATAGAACGAAAATAAATCCAATACCGTCCAATGTGTTTGCCATTGATCCATGCCTGGCCTTTTCCCACACTGCTTAGATCTAAAGCAACAAGATATTTCTTTGATACAAGATCAGAGCGCATATTTACCATTATTTGGATGTGTGGCAACTCATCACAATCATATTTCTGAGAGAACCACTCACGCAAACTAGCAACACTATTGAAAATTTGAAGTAGGCATTGTTGTTGGAAGATAGGAAAATAACCAACGCCCCAATCCTTCTTCCATCATGTGCAGAGATAGCAGAAATATTATCATAGGATTTCCAATAACATTTGCCACAATTCGAGCCCCATGAACTGGAGGGTTTGAGTACAGGTACAACTTCAAACACAATGATATCAGTGTAAGAGTTTGCATGTTGCTAACAAAATACCACTGCCTTCATGAACAGAGCATAAGACCAAGCTTGAGTTCAGCATAGTGCAGGAAGGTAAATGCAATGGTGCAGGCACATCCCAAAGTATGATCAAACTGGTTTTAATACTGCAACATACAACTTGTAATTAAACTCTCATTAATTCTATTTTAATCTTGTTAAAACAAAGAAGTAACAAATACTCTTCGAAAATAATCATTTAGCCAATTGACAGCATGAGTGAAATAAATAAAAATAAGACAAAATGGAGACCCAACAGACCGAAAACCATCATGCCGAAAACCATGTGCAAAATCCATGCACTAAACCATAGGTAGGTTTGCCCACCTAACATAGGGTCCAAAAAGAAAATTCCTTGGGTGCTGCCCCAGACCTCGTAGAGAGGGGTTGTCGCGCCCCCATGTGACCCCCTTACTACACTTGGTTTCAGAAAGGGGGGGCTAGCCACCCCCGATCTTCGCTACTCGGGCTAGTCGTGGGAAGAATATAACACAACCCAACATTCGCCCACTTGTTGTTTTCTTTCCACAAGGGGTCACAGGAGAGCTTAGTCATTGATCCAGCCCTTCAATGCCCATTGTTTCTCTACAACAAGAGAACTCCTTAGTGCTCACAAAATTTTTCAATGCATCTACAATATTCTTCAAAATGTCCACCTTTACCAACAACACCTTTTTTTCTTCTACCATATCCCTCACAAATTGATACTGAACATCAATGTGCTTTGTCTTTGAATGATAAGCAGTGTTCTTTGCCAATAAAATTGCACTTTGGCTATCACCGTCTACCTTTATAACTCATTGTACTAACCCCATACTTGAGCACAATCTCTGTAATCAGATTTCTTCCTTGCTTGCATGAGTGGCTACCATGTATTTTGCCTCTGTAGTTGACAATGTCACCACAGATTCTCTCTTACTCATCCAACTGATTGCACCTCCAAATAGGTTAAACACATACCCACTTGTAGATCTTCTATGATCCAGATCTCCAGCTGAGCCTGCATCAACAAAGCCACAAATGTCCAAAACTCTATCCAATCCTGGTCTGTCTTGGTAGCAAAAACCATAATCACTAGTGCTATGCAAATACTTGAAAACCTGCTTCACTGATGTCCAATGCACCTTCCCTAGTTTTGACATAAACCTGCTCAATACTCCCACTACATCTGCAATGTCTAGTCTAGTATAAACCATTGCATACATCAAACTATAGACTGCTCTTGCATATGAAACATGGGACATGTCATCTTTTTCTTCTTGTGTCTTGGGACAATGTTCAAAAGATAACATTACACCTACAAGAATAGGAACCTTGAATAGTTTACTATATTGCATATTAAACCTCTGCAGTATTGTCTCGACATACTTCCTCTGGTTTAACTAGAGCTTCCTCTTTGCCTGATCTTGCTTAATTTCCATGCCAAAAATATAGTTTTCATCACCAAGATCTTTCACATCGAATTTGCAGGACAATTTGGTCTTAAAATCCTGGATAATTTCTTTCTCATTTTCAACTAGCAACATATCATCCACATACAAGACCACATAAATAACACAGTCACCAATTAATTTAAAATACACATAGTGATCTCATTTGCTTCTGGTGAAGCCAAGTCCCCGTATAAATGTATCAAATTTATGATATCACATCCTTGGTGACTGTTTTAACCCATACAAAGACTTTTTTAGCTTGCATACCAGTTCTTTATTACCCTTCATTGCAAATCCTTCAGGTTTCTTTCGGTAGATCTCTTCTTCCAGATCCTCATGAAGAAATGTTGTCTTCACATCCATCTGTTCTACCTCAAAATCAAAAGAAGAAGCAACAATTAAAATTAATCTAATAGAATCTACCTTGGAAACAAGAGAAAAAATATCACCAAAATCAATTCCCAGCACCTAGGAATAACCTTTTGCTACCAACCGAGCTTTGTATTTCTCCACCTTTCCTTTTGCATTCATCTTCTTCTTGAACACCAATTTGTTGCCAATGGTTTTCCTTCCAGCCAACAACTCCACCAGATCCCAAGCCTCATTTTTGTGCAAAGATGCCATTTCATAAACCATGGCCTCTTTCCAGAGGTTGCCATCCTCTGAATCTACTGCTTCCTTCACAGTTCTAGGATCATCATCACTAATAGATAATGCAAATTTTCAATAGAAAGAAAATGTACTATACCTTTCTGGATGCCTTATTTGTCGAACTAATCTTCTCACAACCAGAGTTTGTGGCTCTTCATCTTCTGATTCCTCTTCTGCTGTAGAGACCGATTCTTCCTCCTTTAGCTCAAACTCTATCTTCTCAGGTTCCTTTGGTAGGAATTCATGTTTAATAACATCTTTCACCTCTCTAAACAACACATCTCGGATGTACACAACCTTCCTTGTTACTAGGTTCCAAATCTTATAACCTTGTAAACCATCCTTATACCCAATAAAGATGCACTTTTCATATTTATTATCCAAGTTTGTTCTTTTCTCCTTTGGAACACGTACATATGAATCACATCCAAATACCCTTAGATGTGAAAGAGAAGGTTTCTTACCAATCCATACCTCTTGTCGAGTGTTATCCTCCAACGCTAATGAAGGTGATATGTTGACCAAGTAAAATGCAGTCTCCACCGCCTCTGCCCAAAATTCTTGTCCTAACCTGACACCACTGAGCATGCTTCTTTCCCTTTCCATCAACGTCTTGTTCATTCTTTCTGCAACTCCATTTCTCAGGTGTGTATGGAGTAGTCTTATGTCGTTCTATACTACACTTCTTACATAACTCTTCAAATTCCTTTTGTAAAACTCTCTGTTATCACCTGGACTGAACCTCAGGCTGAAGGAAGGTAATGTGAGGGTAACCATAAACCACGCTTAGCCAAGTAGCTAGCCCTACTAGGCCGGGAGAGGGCTCTCTCTGTAAGGATCTCAGCCAAGATGAATGGATCAGGAAAAGGAAATTAGGCTAGGTATAGTAGCACGAAGTTTTTATTTGGATTTTGAAGTGGTTTTGCTGGATCAAGAGGAGCTGGACAGTTTAGGGCTAGGGAATTAGGTCAGAATTGTAGGGTGTTCAATGGGGCAAGGTAGGCATAAGGTTTATCACTATAGGTATTGATGGGTGAGATGTTTTAATATTGGTGAGAGGCTAGGGAGAACAAGTTATTCCCATGGATCCTTCCCAAACTGTGGAAAACATGAAATGGTGAATATTTTCCCAAAGCAGAGCACTGATGTAATGAATTCTGCCTATCAACTTGAAAGTATTCACTTAGAAGTAATGAAATGATTAATGGAATACACAAAACATACTAACATATGATCAAAATAGGAAAAATTGTACTAAAACTCCATACCACGTGGATCCCATAAAAATAGCTGCAATTCTTATTAATCTCCTGCTAAACTGCTACAAAATGATGTACAATAAAGGTTTGAGCATCCAGCTGAGTCCAACCGTTTACAATGAGAAAGAAGAAGAGGATATAGGCTTTGTTTCAACCTCCTCCCATCCTCAGGGGTCGAATCCCTAAGATGAAGAGCTAATCTAACCAACTCTGAACAAGAAACTGGAATATAGGCATCTTAACAACTTGCCTCTAAAAGTGAAAAAACTAATTCATTCAAGCTCAAATTGACTTTTAATCTAATGAATCTACCTTCTAATACTAATTATCCATCATATTTACAAACCAAGTCATAATTTAAAATAGTAAAACATCCTCCATGAGAGAAAATCCATGAACACAGTCATAACTCAGAAAAATGGCCATCATGTGCAAAATTTGCCCTATGCGCAGCGCCACTGGCCCAACGCACAACGCCAATTTCAGGTCCTTTTTGGCAGCCTTCTCGGCATCCAAATTGAGCTCATGATAGCTCATTGGAAAGATATTCAAGTCTACTTTCCAAAAAACATATAATTTCGCGATTTGAAGCTCATTTGCCCCCTTAAAATTTGATTCTCCCAAGATTGCTTCTGTGTGTCCAAAAAGTGGCAGAAAGGTCATTTTTAGGGTGTGTTTTTGACCTTTTGGTGGACCAGTCTGCCCCAAAAGCTTAGAAAATCCATAGGGTGCATGTAATCATCACTCTAAATCTAAAAATGAAAACCATTTGTGCATTGGATGCCCCTAGGAAAAGTGCAACGCCGGTGGTGCTGCGCGTTGAGGCAAATTTTCTGTGTGTGTAATCTCCAAAATTTGCAAAAAACAAAATCTTCTCCAAACCTAACCAAAATTGGTGAGCAACACCATCATTAAGCATATTTATGAGCCAAGGAATATTCAGCAAGAAACCTAAGCCTATCCTCCTCTTTTTTTCCTTTTTGAGCCCGCCTTAGCCTAGGTTTCATCTTTTTGATCCTCATGTTGCAAATTTTTTTTCGGGCCTTGTAATGGTAAGCCATGTGCCTGATAATTTGGTTGTATCTGTTGGCCTTCTACAATAGCTTCTATAGTTTAAAATTGGCTCTCTCAAGCCAAGTCTCTCTATCATCCTCAATTTCCTTCTTAATAGGAGACAAAGTGATCGGTGCCTCCTTGTCATTTTGTCGTTTTACCTTGAGAAGTTCCAACTCCATGAAGACTTGCTTGTCACTCAACTGCTTGTTCTCTTGTTCCAAATATGTGATGACATACTTGGCTCTCTCCAAATTGTCCATCAATGCTTGGAATTGAGCCTCCTTTTCCTGTATGATGATGTCATTTATTGTTTCTTCATCCTGAGCCTCTAAGTCAATTCTTTGAGTATAATGCTGCTCCAGCTTATCATGCTCTATCAAATCAAAATCTCTTTCTTTCTCCTCATCATCAAAACTTTCCTTCGGAATCTTTTCCTTCCCTTTGTGTAGTTGCTACAACTGTACCTGTTGTGTTGAGGAAGAAGGCAAAGCCCCTTCCACATCCTGTGGAGCAAGCATTTGCCTATGGGTTGATGAAGAATGCAAGGTCCCTTCCACATCCTGTGGAGCAAACACTTACCTATTAGCTGCAAACAATCTCCTTGTGCCCCTCTGATATGTCATGTAGGTCCTGGGCACCTCAATGGCTTTAGTCTCTTTGGCCTTCTCATCTTTCTTTACGTGAGCACTGCAAGAAGGTCCTCCTGATTCTTGAGACACTGGTTGAGGAATTTGAGAACCCCTGAAGATGTCATGAGCAATAAATGTCTCCCCTGTCCATGTTTACAAGGCTTGAGTTTGTATGAAGGGAATGAGTGAGAGTTATTTAGGAGTGAGGGGATGGGAGATGACCTTATTGTTGAAAAGTGTGCAACAAGAAATTCTTTTTGAGAATGCAACAAGATGATGGAGCTTAGTGGAAAGGAGTCGCCTTCACTAAGTGGTCCCACAGGCAAGTTTTGGCGCAAAGTCTATTTTTAGACTATGTCTATTTTTAGAAATATGGATCATGGTCTATGAGTTGCAGTTTACTGTTTATGGATGATTGGTCATGTTGGGAAAAATAGATGGAATTCTATTTTTGGATCACAGTAGGAGTGATCACAACAGGAGTGATCAGAGTCTATTTTTAGACTGCTAGTCAAAAATAGAAAAGTCAAATATTATTGTCTCATAATAATATTTTGACTATAAACATTATCTTATCCTCTTGGAGCACTTCAGTTTGAGCTACAGATGTGGCACATGCAGCTGTCAGAAGGAAATACGCTTTTCTTGTGAGTCAGTTGATCTATTGCATGCAGGACATCAGTTTGAACTCATGTATGTGAGTTCTGTGGAGTTGGATGTGGAGTTGATGGAGTTGTGTTTAGTTTGACTTTGTTAAACTAGTTGTATTTAGTCTAACTGGCCAATAGACTAAGTGATGAGCTGTGTGAATTAGTTATTAATTAATTCACTAATTATTAACTCATAATGCAACTGAAGAATACATCAGTTAACTCAGTGCATGTACAGTTCAGTGGAGACAGGTGTTAGAGGTTGAGATTGCTATCAGTTGTGACTATAGTTGTGCATGAGATCTTGCACAATCAAAGGATTGAGTATGCCCATGAGAATTGCATATGCCTAGTGATATAGCCTGTGCTCATGTCATTTCCAGTGTGAGTGATTTTCCAAGGTAAATAGAACTTGGAACGAGTTTGGATTCATTCATTCTCTTGCAGGATTGTGCAGTGGAGGCAGGCAAGCAGCGGAGCAGATTTGGAGATCAGATCTGAGCTGTATTGTGTGTAACAGGTGGAGATAGTGCTGGATACTTGTGAGGAGCATTGTACTATGTAATGTTACATGTTCTCAATCATTAATATACAAATAGTGTGGGGTTTTCAGCTGTAAGCTTTCCCCGGGATACATACTGTGTTAATGTGTGCATGCGATTGATGTTTCATAGTTTTTGATGCTGCTAAATTGTTGATCAACGTAGAGGAGCTTATGTATTGTGCATGTATTGCGCAATAGTGCATGATCAGGATAATCTCTGTGAATAAGTGTCTTATTATTCAAAATTTCTACACTTATGGGCTAGAAAATGAATGAGGGAGTAGGAATCATAAAAATGAGAGGGGGGGATTGGTTTGTTTGAGATATTTCCTTTTGGGAAGAGGGATAAAGGTAAGTGGATTTTATGGAATTTAATAGGGAAAGAGTTTAGAGTTTTAGTGATAGGTTCAATAGACACATCATCACTAGACAGGTGAAGCAGATTGGTTCACGGGTCAAGAACCTGTATGCTCTTGAGTTTCAAGATGCATGCAAAGCCTTGAGCAGCAAGGCAACTGATGGAGACTTGGTGGTTGAGAGGGAGCGTATGTTACCTCTCAACATGCAGAGCCAGAAGAAGTCTCAGACGATTGTGGAGGAACCACAATTGGTGCAACAGCTTCAGGAGGTTGTGGAGCAGCCACAACAAGTGAAGCTGAGTGGAGATCGAGTAGAGACATCTACTCATGTAGAAACCTCTAGTAGGGGGAAACTTCGAGCCTTGTGGGCTGAGGGATCACATGCAGCCATACCTCTAGGTAGGAGGTGGGGCGATATAGAGTGATCATTCCAAGGAGGAGGGGTAGGATCCTTGAGGTACCCAACCTCTTGGATGAGACCTTGCTACGGGAGCCCCAATGTGTAGTAGCAGGAGCTGACTGATTGGGTAGAGATAGATGCGGATGGAGCGGCAGAGAGAGCGACAATGTAGGGAATCCTAGGACAGCACATAGCATGCAGGCTACAACAATGCAAGAGGCATAAGTGTTTTGCACAGTGCTAGGTGGCACAAAGAGGTGTGCAATGGTGTGAGATGCATGGAGATGTTGCAGTAGCGCAGATGTCAGAGAGGGAGCACTTGTCAGCAGCAGGTAGAGCTTTAGCATAAGAGTATGTTCCTAGCCCAACAGAGTGGTCAATTGGGAGTGTTTTTGTTCCAAGTGTTGTTGGAGCAAAGTGGACCGGGCAGATGTGTTGCATGCAGAACATTCCAGAGTTACAGGATCAGGTTTGAGAGGAAGCCATTCTTGTTGAGAGGGAGTGTTGAAAAGTGTGCAACAAGAAATGCTTTTTGAGAATGCAACAAGATGATGGAGCTTAGTGGAAAGGAGTCGCCTTCACTAAGTGGTCCCGCAGGCAAGTTTTGGCACAAAGTCTATTTTTAGACTATGTCTATTTTTAGACATATGGTCATGGTCTATGAGTTGTAGTTTGTTGTTTATGGATGATTGGCCATGTTGGGAAAAATAGATGGACTTCTATTTTTGGATCATAGCAGGAGTGATCAGAGTCTATTTTTAGACTGCTAGTCAAAAATAGAAAAGTCAAATATTATTGTCTCATAATAATATTTAGACTATAAACATTATCTTATCCTCTTGGAGCACTTCAGTTTGAGCTACAGATGTGGCACATGTAGCTGTCAGAAGGAAATACACTTTTCTTGTGAGTCAATTGAGCTATTGCATGTAGGACATCAGTTAGAACTCATGCATGTGAGTTCTGTGGAGTTGATGGAGTTCTGTTTAGTTTGACTTTGTTAAACTAGTTGTATTTAGTCTAACTGGCCAATAGACTAAGTGATGAGTTGTGTGAATTAGTTATTAATTAATTCACTAATTATGAACTCATAATGCAACTGAAGGATACATCAGTTAACTCAGTGCATGTACAGTTTAGTGGAGACAGGTGTTAGAGGTTGAGATTGCTATCAGTTGTGACTATAGTTGTGCATGAGATCTTGCACAATCAAAGGATTGAGTATGCCCATGAGAATTGCATATGCCCAGTGATATATGCTGTGCTCACGTGATTTCCTGTGTGTGAGTGATTTTCCAAGGTAAATAGAACATGGAACGAGTTTGGATTCATTCATTCTCTTACAGGATTGTGCAGTGGAGGCAGGCAAGCAACGGAGGAGATTTGGAGATCAGATCTGAGCTATATTGTGTGTAATAGGTGGAGATAGTGCTGGATATTTGTGAGGAGTATTGTACTATGTAATGTTACATGTTCTCAATCATTAATATACAGATAGTGTGGGGTTTTCAGCTGTAAGCTTTCCCCGTGATACATACTGTGTTAATGTGTGCATGCGATTGATGTTTCATTGTTTTTGATGCTACTAAATTGTTGATCAACGTAGAGGAGCTTATGTATTGTGCATGTATTCTGCAATAGTGCATGATCAGGATAATCTCTGTGAATAAGTGTCATATTATTCAAAATTTCTACACTTATGGGCTAGAAAATGAATGAGGGAGTAGGAATCATAAAAATGAGAGGGGGGGATTGGTTTGTTTGAGATATTTCCTTTTGGGAAGAGGGATAAAGGTAAGTGGATTTTATGGAATTTAATAGGGAAAGAGTTTAGAGTTTTAGTGATAGGTTCAATAGGAGGGATAATTAGGTTTAGGGCTTTAGGCACAGCTAGGGGAGAATTTAGGGTTTCACATTTACCATGGGGAATTATGCTTAAGAGTTTGATCACAAACCAAAAATGTAGTATGGGAGGACAACTTACTTGTATGAAGGTAAGAGAGGGCAATATTGAAGTTTGCATGAAGTTTGAGGCGTTTCTAGCCCTTCTGCTCAACGCGCAGCGCCAACCCATAGACGCGCAGTGCCACCTCCTAAATGCGCAACGCCACTTTAAGATGACTTTTGACAACCTTCCCGGTGTCACAATTAGGTGTGGGATAGCGTGTTGGATATATTTTCCTGTCTAAGTTCTAGAACATCTTGAATTTTTCAATTTGGAGCTCATTTGCCCTGTCAAAAGCTTAATCTCCCAAGACTGGTCAAAATGTGTAGAATGAGGCTGCCAAAATGCACAGTGCTGTTGCAGTCAACTTTTGGAGATCTTCCTCAACTCCAAATTGAGTTCATGATAGCTCATTGGAAATATCGTTGTGTCTAGTTATCATTGGACTCATCAAGAAAGTCATCTGGTCACTCCAGCTAGGAGAAAGATTGATTTTCCCAAGGTCACTCCAGAAGTGCATCAACTCTCCTGAGACAAATGATGTTTTGGACATTTCTCCAAAACCATAAGACCTATGTAAAAACTGAAGAATATTTTATTATTGGGTCTATGGTGGAAAAAAATCTCTTTAAATTTTGTCAAATTCATCTTTTATTGCTCAGAAACATCATTTGAATAAAACCTATCCTGATATGTGGAACAAGGAATTTGTAGAAATGAAGGTAAATGAAGGGGATGAGGGGCTTCTAAATTCTTGAGAAAATTTTGGGAAGTAGGGAGGGATGTTAGGAAGCAGGGGAAGTATGTTTTCAAGGATTGAGTGAGGGGAAGGGGTCCAAAAGGGAAAAACACAGGCCTAACCTAGAAAAGTATCAAATTGTAGCAATAGGCTAGGGTTTGTGGGAAAATGATGAATGTGAGGGATATCAGTGATGGGAAGTCTTAAATAAGGTATTTTAAGGATAGGGGAAGGTGTATGAGCATCCGGATACAAGTTTTGTTGACGATTTGACCATCCAATAAAAATTACCTTCAAAACCCTAGGAGAGGGAAATGAGCCTTACCTAAGCACAACTGAAGCACAAACAAGGTGTAAAATAACCCATTGGAACATGAAATAATGATGACAAATCTTTGAATGATGGTACACTCAGCCGAATGGTGACATGGACCAATATTTGGAAAACTTAGGAAGGAGTGAAATAAATCCTAGACCTAATACCTAGTGACCAAATTTTACTTGAAGACTCCACTGAAATGACAAAATTTGACTTTGACACCCTAAGACCACTTTGTAAGAGCATGTTTGATCACTGGTGAAAGGCTGTGAAGACTAACACTAACATTGGCTTGATTGGGGATGGTAGCTCCTTGGAGGTGCCAAGAACACCATATACCAAGTAGCCTTATCCATTAGTCATGGAGTAAAAAAAAAAAAAACTCAATCTGAAATACATGATTGAACACTGATGACTCAAAGACGCAAACTGACTTTTACTCAACTAAAAAATGACTCAATACTAAAACACAACTGACAAGTTGGAAAAGATGCTCAAAATGGAGCTTATTCAATAAAACCTACTCACTATTCCATTCATCACCTTATCAAGTGAAATGAAACAACCAATGCAACCAAGTAAGCATTATGGTTGCTGTTTGAATTCTCTGCAAGTGCTTGTTTATGAGCAAGAAGAGAGAACTACTGACATGAAACTCCCATGAAAACTTGTAAACAGATCCGAATTTTCCCAAATTGCATAATATGGATTCGCTATTTGACTCCAAAAATATTGCATAAGGATCTTGAAATTCATGTGCACTGGGACTTAGCTCATCCAATGGATTACTTTGCTTCTCCTCATACCATGAATGTAAACTTTCATCTGAGTTTTGCGACGAGACTCCTGTTGAAAATGAAAAAGAAATCGACTGTCGGATCACGTTTGCATCAATACTTTTTTCAAGCTCACGGTTAGCTAATGGAGAAGGACTTTGACTAAAGATATCATCCAACACATCAGCTATTGGATCATGAAAAACATGAACAGACTATTGCAACCCATTTTCTATTGGTTCCAATGAGATTGAATTATTTTCTACAGGCTGCTCATCCTTTATTGAAGATATACTATGCAAATTTCCCTTCAAAAACTGAAAGGATTCAAAACATAATGGTACAGAATCATCTTGCATCATTTGATCATATGTTCCAGCTTCCAAGTCTTCATCTGCAACGTGACATTCAATGGCATTCGGGGGCTGCAAATCTAGATATGAGAAGTCTTGAAGAAGGATTTCATTGCCCTATAGATGGTCTAGATAAAAAATTATCGATGGTTGATTTATGATTGCACAAAAGTTGTCTCTGATGAACTAAAACGAAGTAAAACAAAGAGGCAAAAATCCTTCACTTCAAAATTTTTTGCACTTGCCTCCTCACTTCCATCACTGATAAACATCGGCTGATCACCGAGCTGCTGAAAGTGAACTTCCTCCTTCCACAAACTAGCTGTTGTTTTGTTTGCAAGACTAGCTTCTGTTTGGAGAACATAATCATCATCATACTGATCAAACTTAGGCAAATCATCAGTATAAAACACATCATCAAGCTTACATGTCAAATCAACAGATCTCTCTTCTGCAAGATGATTTATAAAACAATCATTATCATATGTATGAGAACTGGGATAAGAAAGGAAATGTTTTGGATTAGCCACTTGTTTTTCTTCAATCAACGAGCCATGGTCTTGAACATCATACTCACTCCTTGTGGTGATATTTTGCATCATCTCTTCCACTACACTTACCAAAATGTCAAGCTTTACCTCTAAAGATGTCAATTCCTCTGGATCTATATTCTTCCCCTCTTCTTCCTCCAACTTTGCCCTCTTGATCAGTAGATTAGCCTCTACATCTACTGCACTGTTTTGCATCTCTTCAAGTGTTGCAAGGTTCCTTTCCCTCATCTGAAACTCCATTTCCGGATCAAAGGCTTCCGGGTTGTGTAAGAGAGCGGATCCAAGAGGAGGCCTTATATTAATAGGCATCGAAAAATAGACATGGTTAAACCTGGTACAAAAATTGTTGTATTGTCTCCCCTGGCAGTCTTTTCAGCTGGTTATACTCTTCTAGAATCAACAAATGGTTTTGTTTGACACCCACTTGTTGAGGAAAACTTTGACGAACTGCTGGAAATCTGAGATGCTCGCATCACGCAGGGTTTTGAACCAACACTTGGCTTTGCCTTGCAAAGAAAGAGCAAAAAGCCTAATATTGACATCCTCTTCATTAACTTCAAAAAGGTCAAGAAAAGACTCAAAATTCAGTACATGTCTCTCCGCAGTGATGTTGTCATATTCACCATCAAATCTTGGTAGATGTAGGTAATGACTTTTAGGGAAAGCATGGGATATAGGAGGTAAAATCAGAGGCTTGTATCTATCCAGAATTTTACAAGGTATAGGAGTATATACAAAGGTTGTAGAATTATTCTTGATCTCTTGAGGCTCATCAGTTTGAAGATGGTCATCATAAGATTCGGAAGAAGGGTCTTGATCAAGATTAAAGGCATACGAATATTTTGTATTAGCAATCTTCAAAGGGAAGGAATCACATGCAGGTCTAGGATATTTACTGATATACTTTGTAAATCCTTCTTGAGATTTTTGGAAAAAAAAAAGAAATAATTTATGACAAAGAATGTAATGTATTGGATGAAATTCCAACTTGAATACCTAATATTTCCATATTGTCCTTTCATGTTTTTGCTGGTTGGGTTCATCCTCTAGTGGAGTCCTTGGATTTGATATCGAAATTGATTTAGAGTCGCTGGATGAATGATTTCAGCCTTCCAGTGTCTAATCGTTGTCCAATCAGATATGAACTTGATACATTTTGCTGAGGGACATAAAACAACGTTCCCCATTATGGTTGCCACTATGTTATCGCCTGGATTGAACCTCAGGCTAAAGGAAGGCAATGCCAGGGTAACCACAAACCATGCTTAGCCAAGTAGCTAGCCCTACTAGGCTGGGAGATGGCTCTCTCCATAAGGATCTCAGCCAAGATGACTGGATCAAGAAAAGGAAATTAGGCTAGGTATAGTAGCACAAAGTTTTGATTTGGATTTTGAAGGGGTTTTGCTAGATCAGGAGGAGCTGGATAGTTTAGGGCTAGGGAATTAGGTCAAAATTGCGGGTGTTCAAAGGGGCAAGGTAGGCATAAGGTTTAGCACTCTGGGGCTTGATGGGAGATGTTTTAAGACTGGTGAGAGGCTAGGAAGAGCATGTGATTACCATGGATCCTTCCCAAACTGTAGAAAACATGAAATGGTGAATATTTTCCCAAAGCAGAGCACTGATGTAATGAATTCTGCTTATCAACTTGAAATCATTCACTTATAAGCAATGAAATGATTAACATAATACACAAAACATTATAAAATATGATCACAAGAGGAAAAATTGTACTAAAACTCCATACCACATGGATCCCATAAAAATAGTTGCAATTCTTATTAATCTCTTGTTAAACTGCTACAAAATGATGTACAATCAAGGTCTGAGCATCCAGCTGAGTCCAACCATTTACAATGAGAAATAAGAAGAAGATATAGGCTTTGTTTCAACCTCCTCCCATCCTCAGGTGTTGAATCCCTAAGATGAGGAGCTAATCTAACCAACTCTGAACAAGAAACTCGAATATAGGCATCTTAACAACTTGCCTCTAAAAATGAAAAAACTGATTCATTCAAGCTCAAATTGACTTTTAATCTAATGAATCTACCTTCTACTACTAATTATCCATCATATTTACAAGCCAAGTCATCATTTACAATAGTAAAACATCCTCCATGAGAGAAAATCCATGAACACTGTCAAAACTCAGAAAAATGGCCATCCTGTGCAAAATTTTCCCTACGCACAGTGCCACTTTCAGGTCCTTTTTAGTGGCCTTCCCGACATCCCAATTGAGTCATGATAGCTAATTGGAAATTTATTCACGTCTAATTTCCAAAACACCTAGAATTGCACCATTTTAAGCTCATTTGACCCCTCAAAATTTGATTCTCCCAAGACTGCTTCTGTGTGTCCAAAAAGTGGCAGAAAGGTCATTTTTAGGGTGTTTTTTGACCTTTTGGTGGACCAGTTCTGCCCCAAAAACTTAGAAAATGCATAGGGTGCATGTACTCATCCCTTTGAATCCAAAAATAAAAACAATTTTTTCATTAGATGCCCTTAGGAAAAGCACATCACCGGTGGCACTGCGTGTTGAGCCAGATTTTCTGTGTGTGTGATTTCCAAAATTTGCGAAAAACAAAATCTTCTCCAAACCTGACCAAAATTGGTGAGAAGCACCATCATCAAGCATCTTGATGAGCCAAGGAAGCTTCAGCAAGCAAACTAAGCCTATCCTTCTCTTTTTTTCCTTTTTGAGCTCGCCTTAACCTAACTTTCATCTTTTTGATCCTCATGTTGAAAATTTTGTTTTGGGCCCTGTAATGGTAGGCCATGTGCCTGATCATTTGGTTGTCCCTATTGGCCTTCTGCAACAGCTTCTCTAGGTGAAAATTGACTCTCTCAAGCCAAGTCACTCTATCATCCTCAATTTCCTTCTCAATAGGAGACAATGTGACCAGTGCCTCCATGTCATTTTATCATTTTACCTTGAGATGTTCCAGCTCCATGAAGACCTGCTTGTCACTCAACTGCTTGTTCTCTTGTTCCAAATATGTGATGACATACTTGGCTCTCTCCAAATTGTCCATCAATTCTTGGACTTGAGCCTCGTTTTCTCATATGATGATATCCTTTATTGTTTCTTCATCCTGAGCCTCTAAGTCAATTGTTTGAGTATAATGCTGCTCCGACTAATTGTGCTCTGTCAAATCAAAATATCTTTCTTTCTCCTCATCATCAAAACTTTCCTCCGGCATCTTTTCCTTCCCTTTATGCAGTTGCTTCTCCTGTACCTGCTATTTTGATGAAGAAGGCAAAGCCCCTTCCACATCCTGTGGAGCAATAATTTGCCTATGGGTTGTGTTGTGGCCAGCAACAACCCCCCCCCCCTTTTTTTTTAGTATCAAATCATGATACCGAATGAATGGGGACCCTTAGATAAATTTTTTAGGAAAAGCTAGACTTTCTTTTTTGAAGTTACAAATCATAATTTAGAAAAGGCGTCTTAGATATTTTTCTATGGTAGACGATAGGTCTTTTAAAGTCGCGTATGCAAAAAGATAGGAAACATCTCCCTTACTCTTCTAAAAATCAAAATACGCGCCACCCTCATGATTAATAAACGACATCGCATCGCACCATACTAATGTCCATAGCGAAAAGCCAAGAAATTCGCCGATCTGCGATATTGCGATCGCTAGATCGCATATCGCAGAAACAAGCCAGACGAGGTTCGGCAAACCAAGTTTTGCGATCTGCGATGTTGCGATCGTGCGACATGCGAGAGTACGTCAGCAAATCATAAAATCACCTTAGTACGAATCCTTCGGGCGCGCCTTTCAAAGGAAAAGCCACTTACCATAACATGACCTGAAATCATGCGCTTTTAATGTTAGTAAATGAATTGGTTGTCAGTCATTAAGAGGATTAAAGACGCGTGCCTTGTTGGATATTTGCTTCACGTAAGGTGGCGTAATTGATTTATCTCTTGCATTTAAAACTCTCCCATCACCTTTCTGATCGGACATTCCATTTCACTTGTAATCTGCAGGAACAAAGTGCAAAGACGACTCAGAAAGAAACACAAAGTAAAAATGGGAAAGAAGAACAAAGCTCAAAGCTCCGAAGCAAGAGAGAAGACCAAGGAGATGGCGCCCCTATACACAGATACAGCCTGCAACCAAGATGCAGGAATCTCCACATGGGAAGGCATGTACAGGCTATTAGAAGAGGAGAAGCCGAGAATAATGAAGGTGACTGCCGTTGCAGGTGCACCACGCTCCTCTGAAGCATCCCTAGAAGACCTAGCATGTTCATTCCTTCACAGAATAGCGGCAAGGCCTATTTGGCTGCCTATGTTATGGATTCTGTTTTCCTAGTGTCTAATTTCCCCATTATGGGATGGAAATGGACTACCCAAGACCCGTTGCCTATTCACGTTTATCACAAGGTCTTGTGGGATTCCCAGTTTGCCCCTCATTTTTACCAGATTTGCCATGGGCTTATATTGCCCATATATAGAATGATATATGATAAGGACCCCCCAAGGTGCTCTCCCGAAGCCGAGGCAGACATCATCCCCATCGCAAGATGGTTTGGGGAAGAATGGTTTACTTACATTCGAGTTTATGGAAGCACTGTACCTCCACATGTCCTACCCTTGTATGTCCCTGATAAGCTTTTGGCTCGAGAAATCGCTTATCAAACCTGCTCTGAAGGCGGCTTAACCAAGGACTTAAAAGATAAGAAAAAGGCCATTTGGCCTCAATTTCCCGTCAATTGTGGGGCCTTCTCTTTGTTCGATGTAGGACACGCTTTTGGTGAGGTGGAAAACGTGACGTGCCTTCAATTATATAAGTTCCCGGTGAGGCCATTCGACCCAAATAAAGTTGCCCAAGAGTTTACTACGAACGTCAAGATAAGAGTGTTCTTCGGACACAAAGATTTGTTTGACGATCTCTTTCAGGGTAAGAGCTCACTCAAAGAGATTTTGCGAGAAGCTCAGTCAAGGTTATCTCCAGGTGACCTCCAGAAATTCACGTCATATAGAGATAGAAGGCTGGCCAGCATTCCACTAGAAAGGCTGCGAATACCTACTAGAGAGCCAACTCCGAGCATCAGCCTCAGTGAGAACTCCAGCACTTCCAGATCTAAGTCCAACGCCGCGCAAGAAGGTTCCGAACATCCTGAAGAGTCTGTGCATGACAAAGGAATTAACGAAGAAGCAGTCAAAGATACAGCTCGGTCAAGTGTAATGTCTCAGCAACAAGTTATCACCTCGCCACCAAGAAATGTTCCCCCTCCGGTTATCGAAGCTCCTCTTGTCACAGCAGAGCTAGATAAAGAGTGGGAGTCCTTCAATGAATTAATCAACCTCGAAGGGCAAGTCCCAAAGACGCCTGTGAACGATACACAAGAGGTGCAAGAAGTTGCTCCAACCATAGTCAGCGTTACCACAGAAGCAGAAGACCTCTCCATCACTCCATCCTCAGAACTTCTACTTAACGTAGAAGAAATTCCCCCACTAGATGTGTTCTACAGTCCCCAGCACAAAGCAGTTGTGAGAAGACAGAGAAAGAAAAGAAAGCTCGAAAATGCACTGTCTCAAGACGCTGAACATTTGGACGTCTTGTGGAAAGACCCAAATAATAATCCAACAGAAAATCTTACGAAGCTGTCTCAAATTGCAGGAGCGTATGCTTCTGCAACTATTGACAAGGCCTCTGAAGTTCAGCAGCTCTTAAAGGAACAAGAAAATCACATACAACTGCTACAACAACAGTTGCAGCAAGCCAACGCAAACAATGAAGCTTCCAGACAGCTCGAAAAGCTCCAAGAAGACTTCCAACAGATGCAAATAGGCTACCAAAAGAGTCTTGAAGAAAAAGAAAAACAACTGCAGACGGAGCAAGAAATGCACAAAGATGAACCTAAGCTGGCAGAGTTTATTTCAGAGTCCATCGGCTTGAACGAGCAACTACTGCAGCAACAGGAAGAATTGGGGCGTAAAATATCACAGTGGAGGCACTTCTGTGAGCTAAGCGACAAAATCACCAGTCAGGTGGTGGAATTGCGAAGCGAATATGATCAGAACGACAAGAGGGTGACGGGATATCTGACTTGGCAAAATGATGAGGAGGGAAAAAGAGCAGGAGCACCTAGAATTAATGAAAATCATAAAGAAATGCTCTTTAATAAATGGGACGAGAAGATCACGCAGGCAGAGCAAGCAGCAGAGACAGCGGCAACACAGGCGAGTATTCTTATCGACTGTGTAAATGAAAATTTACACAGGGCCAATTTGATTTCAGAGACCACCCCGGGATACCTACCAAACAAGTTGCAACTGGAGACAGAATGGAGGCAAAAGGCACAGGCAAAAGGGAAAGCTATCCAAGCACTGGCTAGACTGAATTGGGAAAGTTACTGGATGTACCTGGTTAAACCACATAGCCAATGGATGACGGTAAAGTGTATCATGAACGCAGCCGAGAAGGTAGTGCCAGCTCTTATAGATGCCGTTTTCGCAGCCCAGCTTCGAACAGAAATTAGCCAGCCGACTCTTCTCAAGCCTATGTTAGAAACATGCAACTTCAAAGACCAAGTCCACAAGTAGTTTTATTTAGAATGTTGTTTCTTTTTGTTTTAAGTTATATTAGAAAAAGGACGGTCGTTTGAAAACCGAATCCTTAATTTTGTAATAATACTATTATTAGGATTAGGACATAGTATTTTAACCCTTCTCATTGCATTGGAGAAAGGTCCAGAAATTTGTCAAAAACTTGTCCTCAGAACATGCATTTCTGCACCTCAGAGGAGGTTTTGATGAATGGAAGGATCAGATTTATTTATATTTGCATCTTAATGTCTGCTACTGATGTTGCATTTCTGTACTCTTAGTAGGTGTTAGAAGTAAGTAGAAGTAAATCATTATTGCTTGAAGTTTGTGAGTAAAAATCAGTCATAAATGGTACTTTTATCTCTTGATGAATTTCTACTTATTTGCTTAAAGTGATATACAGCTGATGTTATTTATATGTTAATGTATAAATGTGTGGTTACCATTTGGCACTTTTGTACGATGGAGTCATTTGTTCATGCTTGACATATGAATGATTTATCATGCGATATGCAGTCCACAACTGTCCTGTTTAACTTCTTATGCAGAATGGTTTATCTTAAATGGTTTATATTCTTATAGTAGCTGAATAATCTTCATTACCAGTTATTATATGAAATCTTTTTAGATCGCATGATGGAAAAGATATACCCCGGGTTAGCATAGATTGCACATGTTGTTTTCATTAGATTTCAGCAGCTTATAGTAAAATCATGAGTTAGATTTAAATTAGCTCTCAAAAGTTCTCAAGAAACAGCATAATCAAACCCTACACACACACACACCCCCTTAGATCGGGAAGCTGGTCCCGTTATCCCCAGTCGGACCCGCTACACCAAACGGGCACGGAGCCGCCAACCAGGTTCCCGACCGGGTGGGTATCCCCCTTGTTGTTGACCCGATTTCAGGGCCCTCAACAGGTTGATGAAGAATGCAAGGTCCCTTCCACATCCTGTGGAGAAAACACTTACCTATTAGCTGCAAAAAATCTCCTTGTGCCCCTTTGATATGTCATGTAGGTCCCGGGCACCTCGATGGCTTTAGTCTCTTTGGCCTTCTCATCTTTCTTTACATGAGCACTGCTAGAAGGTCCTCCTGATTCTTAAGACACTGGGGAGGAATTTGAGGACCCCTAAAGATGTCATGAGCAATAAATGTCTCCCCTGTCCATGTTTGCAAGGCTTGAGGTTGTATGAAGGGAATGAGTGAGAGTGATTTAGGAGTGAGGGGATGGGAGATGACCTTATGGGCTAGAAAATGAATGAGGGAGTAGGAATCATAAAAATGAGAGGGAGGGCTTGGTTTCTTTGAGATATTTCCCTTTGGGAAGAGGGATAAAGGGATGTGGATGTTATGGAATGTAATAGGGAAAGATATTAGAGTTTTTGAGATAGGTGATAGGAGGGATAATTGGGTTTAGGGTGTTAGGCATAACTAGGGGAAAATTTAGGGTTTCACATTTACCATGGGGAATTATGCTTAAGAGTTTGATCGCAAACCAAAAATGTAGTATGGGAGGACAACTTACTTGTATGAAGGGAAGAGAGGGAAATCTTGAAGTTTGTATGAATTTTGAGGCCTTTCTGGCCCTTCTGCTCAACACGCAGCGCCAACCCACAGACGTGCAGCGCCACATCCTAAACGCACTACACCACTTTAAGATGACTTTTGACTACCTTCCTGGTGTCCAAATTAGGATTGGGATAGCTCGTTGGATAGATTGTCCTGTTGAATTTCTAGAACATCTTGAATTTCTCAATTTGGTACTCATTTGCCTTGTCGAAAGCTCAATCTGCCAAGACTGTTCAAAATGTGCAGAATGAGGCTGCCAAAATGAAGAGTGCTATTGCAGTCAACTTTTGGAGGTCTTCCTCAACTCCAAATTGAGATCTTGATAGCTCATTGGAACAATATTTATGTCTATCTATCATTTGATTGTTGAAGTAAGTCATTTGGTCACTCCAGCTAGGAGAGATTGATTTTCCCAAGGTCACTCCAGAAGTGCACAGAATCTCTTGAGGCAAATGATGTTTTGGACATTTCTCCCAAACCATGAGACCTGTGTAAAAATGGAAGGAGGGTTTTATTCTTGGGTCTACGGTGGACACAAACCTCTCTCATGTTTATCAAATTCATCTTTTCTGGCTTAGAAACACCATTTGAATAAAACCTATCCCGATATGTGGAACATGGGATTTGTAGAAATGAAGGCAAATGAAGGGGATGAGGGGCTTCTAAATTCTTGAGAAAATTTTGGGAAGTAGGGAGGGATGTTAGGAAGTAGGGAAAAGTGTAATTGCAAGGATTGAGTGAGGGGAAGGGGTCCAAAAGGGCATAACACAGGCCTAACCTAGAAAAGTGTCAAATTGTAGCAATAGGCTAGGGTTTGTAGGAAAATAATGAATTTGAGGGATATAAGTGATGGAAAGTGTTTATGAAGGTATAGTAAGGATAGGCGAAGGTATATGAGCATTAGGAAACAAGTTTTGTTGATGATTTGACCATCCAAGACAAATTACCTTCAAAACCCTAGGAGAGGGAAATGAGCCTTACCTAAGCACAATTGAAGCACAAACAAGGTGTAAAATAACCCATTGGAACCTGAAATAATGATGAAAACTCTTTGAATGATGGTACACTCAGCTGAATGGTGACATGGACCAATATTTGGAAAACTTAGGAAGGGGTGAAAGCAATCCTAGACCTAATACCTAGTGACCAAATTTTACTCGAAGACTCAGTGAAATGAAAAAATTTGACTTTGACACCCTAAGACCACTTTGTAAGAGCATGTCTAATCACTGGTGAAAGGCTGCGAAGACTGACACTAACACTCTCCACTGTTATCTCTCCTTGAAACCTTTATCTTCTTCTATGTCTGGTTTTCCACCAGAGCCTTAAATTCTTTAAACCTATCAAAGACTTTAGATTTCTTCCTAAGGAAATATATCCATGTATTCCTTGAGAAGTCATCTATAAATGATACATAGTACACAGAATTACCCAGTGATGGAACTGACACAGGTCCAAACACATCACTGTGCACATGCTCTAATATTTGTTTTGCCCTCTTACCACGAGAGGGGAACTCACCCAAGGGGAAACTCACCCAATTTTGCTTCTCATATACACCATTTTCACATAAATCAAAATCCAGAGAGCTATTAGACATACATTATACCATACCTTTACCATGAAATATTTGTAGGCACTTCTCTCCATTAGTCCAAGCCTTTGATGCCATAGCATGGTCTTTTCTCCAGAGACCACTAGATTTTCTGCTCCACTTTAGTGCTACCTTGCATATTTTATAGAGTTCCAATCCAAACTCCCCACATCAATACCAGTACTCCCCAAACCATCTTGCAGTTATCTTTCTCGAACACCATTTTTACACTTGCATCATCCATCTTGCTTACAGAAATCAATTTTTTGGCTAATGCAGGAATATGCAAAACACCCGAAAGTGTTCTAATCCTTCCACCTTGCAACTTCAACTTGAATTTTCCGCAACCAATGATTCTAGCCTTCCTATCATCCCCTAAGAAGACATCACTACCATCATATTTCTCATAGTCAAATAACCACTATCTATGGGGAGTGAAGTGAAAGGATGCACCTAGTTCAATCAATCATGCCTCATGATCTACATGTGTACTTGAAGAAGATGCCAAGTACATATCCCCACCTTCATTTGAGGTGGTTTTCTCTTCTACAGAAAGAGAATCATTAGATCCATTTCCTTTCTCATGAGTTTCAGATTTACATTCCCTTTTGTAGTGCCCTTCCTTTCCGCATTTACAGCACACCTTTACAGGTTTTCCTGGAGATTTAGATCTCCCACTCGAGGACTTTATTTTTTTCTATTCTGGAACCATTCTCGTACAGACAAGGAATCACCATTCTGGCTCTCCATATTTTTTTGTCTCATCTCCTCCATTAGCAAGGATGAGACTATTTCATCAAACTACAAGGCAGTTGCATTGCTACCTATTACAACAACCAAACTATCCCATGAATCTGGTAGAGAACACAACAAACTAATGCACTTATATTTATTTGAAATTTGAATATCAACAAATTATAATTAGCTTACCATAGTATTAAATGCGTTCATATGCTCTATCACCGAGTATCTATCTTTCATCCTCAGGTTATACATCTTTTTCTGTAGGAACATTTTATTCACCAGAGACTTACATTGGTACAAATTCCCTAACTTGTCCCACAAATCCTTTTCTGTAGCTTCCCCTGATACATTCAGTAATAATGAATCTGAGACACACAATTGTATTGTGTTTTTTTCTTCTAATCCAACTTCTTCCAGTTCTCATCAGACATTTCCGTTGGTTTAGTACTCGAATCTACTATGATCCATTGCTATTTATCCACCAACAGATCCTCCATCTTGAGTTTCCACAACTCAAAACTCTGACCATTCAATTTATTCATCTCTATCTTTCCACTGCTCATCATCTTATTTCACCACAAGAATCGATCCCACAGATATCCCATTGAACAAGGTCTACCACAAGCCCAAGAAAAACCCCTCAGTATCAAAGGCATCCCCTTGAAGCCAAAAAAACTCTCATACAAAATGTAGGTTTTAACGCTGTACAAAAATTACCTGCATACGAATTCTAAAAACATAAAATAAACAATGGTGAGAGCATAACACATAAAAAAAATATACATAGAGATTTCCCCTGGATCCCAAAATCGGGACTACCAAATTTATTTTTCATTATATTCCTTTCAATGTTACAATACATATATATACATGTTGAAGCATCCATAAACCCCAATCCATTAACCTTGGATTAGAACATAACTGTAGTTCCCTTGACCGTATCTACAAAATACCATGGATCGAAAACCATCACGCCCAAAACCATGTGCAAAATCCATGCACAAAACCATAGGTAGGTCTGCGCACCTAATATAGGGTCCAGAAAAAAAAAAATCCCAAGGCGTTTCCCTAGACCCCATTGAGGGGGGCTACCGCCCCCCTCTAACCCCCAATAGGGGGGCTTCCTCCCCCCTCTAACCCCATGACAGGGGTGCTACCACCCCCCCGTGACCCCCCCGGTGTAACGAAAGGGAGGTTAGTAATGGAAAGAATATAATTGTTGTAGTGGCTACAACCACCCTCCAAAATTTTAGCCTGCACCCAAATTCAGAGCCACCCTTGAGAGTGTCACTTGATGGTTGCATACACTCGATTTCACTCCATAAGCTCGTCTGAGCCTTTGCACCCACATTGCTTGTTCATTCCACCCAAGCTTTTGCATGTTGATGTTAATTTCTTGCTTGTGACCATGTTCTGGTCATGCTCAAGGTCTTTGCTTCATGTGTACATGTTATGTTCTCTATGAAAACATTTGTCACACTCACACATGGAGTCACATTCACTATTGCACAAGTGTCATCACGTTGATCAATGATCCATCACGAGCGTCGTGCTTACCGCTTGCATCGTTGGTTAGTCATGTTGAACATGTGTGTCTAGTTGATTCGAGTCATCTCGTCATCAAGTCACAAGGGTGTGTGTTTGTAAGATCACATTTTCATATTTCACTCATTCACACACTTAGTCATTTTGTTGAGTTTCTGATGACCAGACTCCCCTTTGGCATATGGACCATCACCCCACCATCGACTCAATCGACTGTCACCCAAAACAGCGTAGAAGCACCAAGCAACTATTTTCAAGCAGTGTTGCTCGCAAGAAATTCAATCAACCTTCATGATGGCCACCCAGAGAGTCGGACTTGGAAGCCACCCCAGGACTGACTCCCCTCAAACTTTGCATAAAGGCCGCTGACATTGCCCACTCTATTGACTGAGGAAATTGCATATACAGGTTGGACAGTCACCCAATGCCCATCCTTGTCTCCCTCAAAAAATTGTCTAGTTTTCCCAATCAGTCCTCCAGGCAGTCGACCGGCTGCTTATTTAGAAAATTGCACAGTTTTCATGTGCAGGCTTTCTACTGCCCAGTAGTCCGCTCAGCTCAAAAATTACGTAGAGATGGTCAGTAGGTCAGCCTCCTAGCATCTATGCATTTCCTCTTACCAGCAGTGCCAGACTAACAGTTCCCTCCAGGAATTATTCAGTTTTTGCTACCAAGCTCCCAGCAGCCAACTGCTTGTTCCCTTTGGGAATTACACATTTTCTATTACTAGTGACCCAGCAGCCAGCTGCCCGTTCCTTCCAAGAATTGCGCAGTTTTTGCTGCCAGCCTCCCAACTAGTTCCTCTAGAAAATTGTGAAAATCCTATCTGCCAGTCCTTCCTGTAGCCCGGCCTGTTCCTCCAAGAAATTGCACAAATTTTGTTGTCAAGTCCCACTGCCCCCATGATCCGGAAAATGTGCAGATTTTGTCTAATTACCTACCCGCAGCCTAGATTGTCCCTCTCAAAACTTGCACAGATTTTCCTTCCATCCAAGCCAAACCTCATGGACAATCACTGTCATCTCAGTTTGCCCATCTTCATCACCCAATGACTCTTGCATAATTTTCATCAGCAGTACCCGAAGCCATCATCTCGCCTCACAAACTTGTTTCCTCTCCCGGTCACTTGCATCCAAAATGATCATGTGTCATGGTATACTAGGAGGTTTTTTGGATTTGATGTCATCTCATCATGAGTGACTACAGGTATAGGTACACCAACAAACATGGCTCGACGACGAATGGGATGAACGAAGGGAGCACATGCATAAGGATAGGTTCACCAACAGATGAACTAATTATGCATACGAAGAGATTTCCTCCCAAACAGATGATCATGAAAATATGTGTTCGCGGAAGGAAAAATGAGCAAACATGCAAGATGTGCTCACAAATGGATGAACGAATGAACATGCACCTTTCACGAATAGATGAGCTTGTCGAGCCTTCCAACATATAAGAAAGAAGCAATGTTCCAAAGAAACATCAAGCAAACCAAGGACCATCGAACACTCTGCACACTTTTCATGCAGAGGTGAAATTGCAACACACCATGAAGGCATCCATCACCCAACAAGACTGCAGCTTGATATGCACTCCAACAGCAGCATGAATGTACCAGCACTATCATGTCGAGTTGTGTCATGAGTCATGTTGTCCACATCTCTACTATGGGCCATGTTTTCAATCAATGTAATGTAACGTGGAAGTCCAAGAGACCCACTTGTTGTACAAAGAGTCATGTAAATTCGAAAATTCATGGAAGTCAAACAGTCATGAGGGTAGTCGAACAACCACAAGAGCCAGTTTCACCCTTGGCTATAAGTGCCCCCTCATTTCACATGCAAGGTAGTTTTCACCTCAGCTCCTCCCACATAGCCAAGAGTGTCTGTAATATTTTCTTTGAGGAGTAAGTAGTGGCTCCAATGCCCTGCACATGGGGTTAGTGATGTATGGTGTAACGATGTGTCTTGGAACTTTCGCTTAATTCAGAAGCCTGCTAACAGGCCAACATGTTTTCACACATGTATTGTAACTTTTGTAAGACTAATCTTAAACACTTATAATGCATGTTGATTTAACCTGTGTTGAACAATTGAACTTATTTCACTTGTTGTAATAGATAATATGCTAATGAAAATGTGTTGTATATGTTGTTAACATTGTCTCTCCCATGGTGGATACCTCCCTGGAAATCAGACAAACCTTTCACATAAAACTTGCTATAACAATTGTTGCACTCGTGCAGACTCATCCATTGAGTGTTGTACGTGTTATCTTCCCTTGTGTGTTGTGACTACCGCATCCGTGTGGACTGCTCCTCTGGAAGCTATGCATGTCCTGTTGTGTTGTGTGCTCTTAGTAGAGTTGGAGATTCCTTGCCGGGTCCCTATAATACTAGTGATTACCCCATTACTACTGTAGTTATACCCCTTATTTATATTGTTGTGCCCCTATTACCCCCATATTGTTATTTCTGTGCCCCATAGAATCCCTCTATTGTTATTTTTGTGGCTTTATATTATTATTGTTAGGTCGGCTGGATTATATTGTGACTCCTTAGACTCCTATATATAGAAAGGAGGTTTTGTCATTTTATCATCCAAGAATTGTTCATTTATGTAATGTAAAGGAGGTTTTCCCCTCGAAGAGGCTGAATTCTAAGGCATTGATCTATCTTTTCTATCTTTTCTTGAGCTGGTTTCATAACATTTGGTATCAGAGCTTTGGATTCCAGGGTTTCGCTGCTCCAAACAGGTCATCGTGGAATTTTCGCTATAACTTTTTTTCTGTGACGTTTCAGAAGTCGCAAACAAAACCCATTTGAGAAGAAATCGCGTTGAACCTTGGGTCCAAATTTCAGAGCTTTTCGCGCGATATTTGCAGAGATATGATCTGAGGAAGTTGGTCTTTTTGCAGACTCCTGAATTACATTCAAAACAGGCGACTTGGGGAAAATCGTCATAACTTTCTCTCTGGGAATCAGATTGAAATTTCGTAAGAAGGTACAGAAAGAGGACGGACTGTAGTGTCTTATATATCTTTTTCAGAACCAAATATCGAAAATTGTACACGTGGCACTTCATACAACTTCGCTCTTCTGGAAAGGTCTATAATCAGGTCATCTTGGGAAATTGTGCATAACTCTTTCTTGGAGAATCCAATTTGGATCAGACTGGTGGCATTGGAAAGAGGACATAGAGAGCTACTACAGGTCACAAATTCAGAACTAGATGATTGGAAAGTACAGAGATACATTAGAGGCAATATCGAGCTCCTACAAAGTGAAAAAAGGTGTGTAGATTTTTTTAAATTTTTGCTTAAGCTTGGTTTGAAAATTTATTTTGAAGGAATTCAAAGGGCATAGTAGAGCATTATTATCGGTAACTGATGCCCCGAGGAAAGAAAATGCAAACACCTAGTAAGGAACCTGAAAGCTCTAACATGACTCATGAAGAAGAGGAAGAAATGCTACATGATATATCAAAATTACAAGAACAAGTGCAACAAATGTCACGCTCACAAAAGTTAACAGAAGCTAAGATAAATGGCGTGGAAGCTAAGATGAATGGCATGGAAGCTAAGATGGACAATTTGAAGATAGATTTGAACACAAATTTGAAGACAGGCATGGCAGATTTGAAGACAGATTTGACAAAGTTTCTACAAGAAATACTTACTAATGGTGAAAAGGTAGTAAAGGAAACTCATGATGAGAACAAAAGAAATGTTAATCATGATTCCATAGATGCTAATGTTGGATCAAAGAATCACCATATTCCAAAAATCGATATGAGGAAGTTTGATGGCAAGGATCCCGCCACATGGATATTACAGATGGAGTAATTCTTCGATCTCAATAATGTGCAAAACACACAAAAGGTACGTATGGAAACTGTATATTTGGAACCAAATTAGTTTGTATGGTATCAATGACTTTGTTCTCATAAACAATTTATCACTTGGGAAATTTTTACGGAAGAATTGATAGCACATTATGAGGATACAAAAAGCAACACTTTTTTTAGCCAATTGATAAGTCTCAAACAAAAGGGTTCAATAATGGAGCACATTGAGGAGTTCCAAAAATTGAACATAAGGGTAAAAGATATTCCAGAGGAGCATAGGATTGATGTGTTCATAGGGTCTTTAAAGGATAATATCCAACATGATGTTCGACTTTGGGAACCTGATTCATTAGAGAAGGCATTCAGGTTAGCAAGAAAAATGGAAAGCAAAATTATGGCAACTAGGAAGCATACCACTGACAACTATAAAGACGGAAGTGTTGTTGCCCCTAGTCTTCCACAACCTACAAGGTTGACACCACAACAATTGGAAGAAAAAAGAGCAAAAGGGCTTTGTTACAATTGTGATAGCAAATACACAAAAGGTCATAAGTGTGCTGAGAAGAAATTATTCTACATAGATTGTGAAGAGGAAGAAGAAAAGGAGCAAGAAAGGTCAAAAGAAGAGGATATACTCCAGGAACAAAGCCTAGATGAAGAACAAATAAATCCGAACATATCTTGTAATGCATTGGCGGGAATTACCACTCCTCTAACCATCAAGATAGAAGGACAAATCAAGAAGAAAAAGGTAATAGTGTTGATTGATTCAGGAAGCACCCACAATTTTATTCATTGTAGGGTAGCAAAAGAATTGAATTGCTTCCTATATCCAGCACCAGAGTGTCAAGTGATGATTGCAAATGGAGGAACAATACATTGCTCTGGAAAGTGCCATAATATCAAGCTATCCATGGGAGAATATGTATTGACTAGCCCAATGCTTTCCATTCCAATGGGAGGTGTTGATGTTGTACTAGGAGTCCAATGGCTACAATCCTTGGGTACAATAGCTTTTAATTTTCAAGAACTTTTCATCAAATTTTCTACAGAAGGAAAGGAAGTTGAATTAAGGGGTATCGCAGGGAAACCAGGAAAGATAATCAACTCTAATGGCATGACTAAGCTTCTAAAAAAGGAGCAAAGAGGTGTAATTGCACAATTATGTTCGCTAGATGTTTCCACATTGGAATCATCTATTTCTCCAGATCTCCAAAAATTCCTGGACAATCATTCCAAGGTATTTGAGACTCCCAAAGGTCTCCCACCTATGCATGATCATGATCATGCTATTCATCTGATTCCAGGAAGTGTTCCTCCAAACATCAGGCCATACAGATATCCCTATGTCCAAAAAAGTGAAATTGAACGTATGGTTGCAGAAATGCTAGAGGCTGGTATAATTCAACCGTGTCAAAGTTCTTTCTCAGCTCCAGTAGTATTGGTGCACAAGAAGGATGGATCATGGCACATGTGTCCGGATTATAGGGAGCTCAACAAGCTCACTATTAAAGATAAGTTCCCCATTCCCGTCATTGATGAATTATTGGATGAATTGCATGGATCAATTTACTTCACCAAGTTGGATCTTCGTTCGGGATATCATCAAATCAGAATGAAGATTGGAGACATTCTGAAAACGACATTTAGAACTCATGAGGGTCATTATGAATTTTTGGTCATGCCTTTTGGCCCTACCAATGCACCTTCAACATTTCAAGGGTTGATGAATTCAATTTTCAAACCATTCCTTAGAAAAGTTGTGTTAGTATTTTTTGATGATATACTAATCTAGAGCAAGTCTTGGAAAGATCATGTTGAACATGTTGACAGGGTGCTACAACTATTGGAGGAGAAACAATTATATGCAGAAAGATCCAAATGTTTCTTTGGAGTCCAGGAGGTGGAATATTTGGGTCATATTGTATCTCATGAAGGAGTTAAGATAGACCCTAGCAAAATTAAAGCCATTAAGGAATGGAAAGTCCCCACATCCATAAAGCATCTGCAAGGATTTCTTGGGTTGACAGGGTATTATCGCAAGTTTGTTAAGAATTATGGGAGAATAGCAGCACCTCTAACAACATTATTGAAGAAAGATTCATTTTCATGGACTCCGGAAGCAACAAAGGCCTTTGAACATCTTAAAGATGCAATGTGCCAAGCACCGGTCTTAGCTACACCGGACTTCACAAAAACCTTTATTGTGGAATGTGATGCTTCAGGAAATGGAATTGGTGCTGTTCTAATGCAAGATGAAAGACCCATTGCTTTTGAAAGTCGTCCAATCAAGGGAAAGTTTTTAAGCAAAGCTATTTATGAGAAGGAAATGTTGGCAATACTCCACGCACTTAAGAAATGGCGACCCTACCTAATGGGAAGACACTTCAAGGTAAAAACGGATCATGATAGCCTTAAATACTTTTTAGAACAAAGATTATCCTCTGAAGAGAAACAAAAGTGGGTCACAAAGATGTTGGGTTATGACTTTGAAATCATCTACAAAAAAGGGAAGCAAAATGTGGTGGCAGATGCACTCTCAAGAAAGGATGAGGATGTGGAAGCATTTTTGTGTGCCATTTCTATTATCCAACCAGATTGGATAAATGAAGCAAGGGAGGAATGGAAGAATGACGAAGAAGTGTGGGAACTTATTCGAAAGCTACAACAATATTCCAGTACTTCTGATACATTTAGCTAGCAAAATGATTCGTTATGGTACAAAGATCGCTTATACCTCTATAAGAATTCTCAGCTAAAACAAAAGATTCTTATGGAATTGCACACTTCTCCCTTGGGAGGGCACTCAAGATTTTTAAAAACTTACCACAGGATTAAGAAGGAATTTTTTTGGGATGGCCTTAAATCAGATATTCAAAAGTTTGTGGGAGAATGTTTGGTTTGCCAACAAAATAAAGTTGAAACAATTAAGACACCGGGTCTATTACAACCTTTATCCATTCCAAGCCAACATTGGGAGGAGGTTTCAATGGATTTTATCACAGGTTTACCCAAGTCTGAGGGAAAGAGTGTCATCATGGTGGTAGTTGACAGACTTACCAAGTACGCACACTTTTTTGCATTATCACATCCATTTAAAGCCAGTACAGTTTCTACTGCATTTATGGAAACAGTTCAAAAGCTACATGGAAACCCAAATATTATTGTAAGTGACAGAGATCCCATTTTCACTGGAAATTTTTGGACAGAATTATTTTCTTGTCTTGGTACTTAGTTAGCTCATAGCTCATCTTATCATCCTCAATCTGATGGGCAAATTGAGATAGTAAACAAATGTTTGGAAGGATATCTTCGTTGCTTTGTATATGATAAACAGACACAATGGGTCAAATGGTTGCCTTTGGCTGAATGGTGGTATAACACTTCCTTCCATACAGCAACAAAAATGACCCCATTTATGGCACTTTATGGGTATCAACCACCATCCATCACATCATATTTAAGAGAAAATTCTAAGGTTCAGGCAGTGGAACATCACATCGAACATCAACAACAAGTCCTCCAACTCTTAAAGGATAACCTCGTGTTGGCACAAAATAGAATGAAACAACAGACAGATCAACATCGCAGTGAAAGAAGTTTTGATGTAGGTGATTGGGTATTCCTACGGCTACAACCATATAAGCAAATGTCCATAAAGCAAGCTAAGAAGAATAATAAATTATCACCAAAGTATTATGGTCTGTACAAGGTGTTGCAAAAGATTGGTACTATGGCATACAAATTCGAGCTTTCTGCAGCTTCTCGATTGCACCCAATTTTCCATGTTTCATGTTTAAAGAAAGTTATAGGCGACAAGCTCCCAATTCAAACAATATTGCCAGAACTTGACGAGGAAGGAAAAATTATATTGGAACCAGAAGCAGTCACAGAAACAAGAACTCGACAGCTACGAAATCGATCAATTTCAGAGTATCTTATCAAGTGGAAGAACTTATCCGCTGAAGATTCCACATGGGAGGATGAGAATTTTATGCAGAAGTATCCAGAACTACTCAAGCGTTGAGGACAACACTTTTTTGAAGGAGAGGGGCATGTTGGGTCCCTATAATACTAGTGATTACCCCATTAATACTGTAGTTATACCCCTTATTTATATTGTTGTGCCCCTATTACCCCCATATTGTTATTTCTGTGCCCCATAGAATCCCTCTATTGTTATTTTTGTGGCTTTATATTATTATTGTTAGGTCGGCTGGATTATATTGTGACTCCTTAGACTCCTATATATAGAAAGAAGGTTTTGTCATTTTATCATCAAAGAATTGTTCATTTATGTAATGTAAAGGAGGTTGCCCCCTCGAAGAGGCTGAATTCTAAGGCGTTGATCTATCTTTTCTATCTTTTCTTGAGCTGGTTTCATAACATTCCTCCCAACTGACTTGGGACTCACTCCCACCCTCTCCCTTTACAGTGAAATAACCATTGACACAAGTAACATCAGCAATCACCAGGCACACGAACATCATTTCTTGAAGACAAAGCATTCCACTCTCCTATGCTGACAAGAATGAGTTGAAGAAAATACTTAAGACAATGGAAACTGGGCCATCATACTGGATGGGAATCCCACACCAAACGGTGTGAGTTCTAGTTGCGACCTCATACAGGGGTGATCCCCTGAATGTTGGTGGGTCCAACACCGTCAACATTTCTGGCGCTAAAAGGAGGGAAGCCAATTGTATATGGTTGAACATCCTCTCACACTCATTCATTAGCCATCTCGTTAAGGTAGTAACTTGCACTCCCTCTCACCTACATGCGACTCTGCAGTTAGTTACTCCTCACCTCCCAAGATTGAACACAATATTCTGTATGAACACCTTCACTTCGTCCATCCCATCACTCGCCAGTTCGTGAAAGCAGTCGAACTGATCCCAGACATACAACATCTTTGATACGCATCAAGAAAGCCCAAAGTCACTCCTACAAAAGTTGTTGTATAATCAATGGAAGAAGTAATCCTTGCCACACTTGAAGGTCTGGAAGAAACTATTGAAGACGGAGAGGAACCTCTGGTTTGACGGTAAGGCGAGCAAGACACTCTTATGATCTTGGGATCGAACTCCGGTACATGAGGCGGGGGGGAAGGCAGTGTATGATATGGAGGTGGGGATGAACCAACGAACTCAGAGACAAAACCATTAGATTCTGAAAGAGAAGAGGAGGATGATGAAGAAGAAGAGATGGATGACATAAATCATGAATGGATGACTCAGGGACCATTGGCTCTCCCGACTATTTTGCACAAGATACCGAAGCAAGTGGAGAGAATGAACATCAAGTTCAACCCTAACAGTATGGTGAAGGCAGAACACCACTTGGACGACTTCTACCTACAACTACAGACCCTTTAGGTACAGTATGACAATGTAGCATGTAGATTGTTCCCATGTACATTTGACGGTCACGCAGCTACATGGTATCATAGCCTTCCACCAAAATTTATAAAGAACTGGGGTGCATTCAAAAGCATGTTCCTTGAAAAGTTTGTTGATGACAAGACCCTAGCCATGCTACTGAAAGAATTGGGAAGCCTCAAGATGGAGGGAAAAGAGAAAGTGAAAGACTTTAATCAGAGTTTTACACACATATTAAACAAGTTTGCAGCAAACACTAAACCTCATGACTCCATCATGGTTGATTGCTACACGTCTGTACTGCCAACCAACATTGCACAGTTCGTTAAGCGAGCTGCGAAACTAACACTCTTAGAAAACTGTGAAGAGGCTATTGTTGTTGAAAAATACCTACATGCAATTGGAGTCATCAAGGATGACAAATCAAGAAAGGATTCCAAGGATGTGAGTAGCAAGTCCCAAGAAATGAAGAGAAAGGGTAGAGACAAGGAAACAACTGATATTGAGACCCTTACTCACCTTTTCAAGAACTTGACTATAGAAGTGTCTGAGCTCAAATAACGGAAAACAAACACATTTTCAAACATCCATCCATCGAAAAAGAGACAGGCAAGTAGCTCATCAAGAAGCAATCGATTCACTTCGAAAACTATGTAGAATCCTGTGTTCCAAGTCGAACAGTGTGCAGATCCTAAGTTCTGTTCTTTCCATGAAGAAAATCACCCCGAGATCTCCTGTTTGGACTAGAAGGGAGTCACAAGATCCTTTTGCAGTCATACACTTGATGTGGAAAGAAATATGTAGGAGCGGCTAGAAGACACTAATGATGATGAAGAGGTTGCACCTGATGAGCCATAAAGCTCTCAGCATGTGGTGAACGCATATCAGGGCTCACGAATGATGTCAAAGAGAAATACCGAGAAGCACCCCCAAAAGAAAACTGACCATTACAATCTTAAGATTAAAGGGGCTTCCCCCACACTTGGGTAAATGTAAGAGAAGATGAGACTACTGATGAGGAAGGTCAATCCATCGACCACCCCAAAGCAGAAAACACAAAACAAGTCCGGGAAGAAAGCAATGGACAAGAGTACATCCATGAGCAAAAAGCTGCAAAACACTCCGCCAGACAACACAAACATCCATCCTACCTCGGACACCTCGGTAAGTCTACCACCTCTAGACTACAACATTGTTGATGACATGAAGAAAACTTGAGTGAACATCAGTTTGTTCAAGTTAGCTAAGATCCAGGGTCGGTGAGATATCCTGCTGTGTGCATTGGGATAGACAACAATGGATAGGGCAACCTCTACTAGCAAGGGAGAAAGCACACCTCTTGGATCACTTTCTACTATGCTCAATACACTCCAGATGGAATAAGCGAACTTAGGTTTCCCTCCATTCCTGCTATCTTTTGAAATTTTCAATTGCAATGTTCACAACTGCTTGGTCAATTCTGGCTTGGTAGCCAATGTCATGCCAGTCTCCATTACGAAAAAAGATCAATGCACAATGGGGCGAGACATCCGCACAAATCATCGAACTTGATCGAACATCAGTACCATCCATTGGTGAGCTACGAGACATGATCATCCAACTACCTCATGATGGTTGAGTCCACCAATGCATTAACATAGTGGTTGTGGATATACTGGAAGAATACGGTCTACTACTCAACAAAGACTGGTCCAACAAGCTAGATGGATATTTTTCTACAAACTGGTCTCACATGTGGATCCTGTACAAGGGAAAGTGAAACAAAATTTGAGCGTTGTCTAAGAGGTACATGAAGCATAATGTCACTGCCCTTAATGGCGAGAATGAACCATTGGCCTTCGCAGATCTCATGTTTCGTAACTGCCTCCTTGAAACAAGATTGGGGTGTTATCTTGCACATCTAGCTCCAACCCCACCAGACATGCAGTTGGGACTCCTTCCTTGCCCAACTGATAGTAATGAAACTTTTACAATACATTTTCCGAATAGTAGTAGTAGTAGCAACAACAGTAGTAGAAGTAGTACTAGCACATCAAGCAGTCCGTGTACAGACAAGTTGTGGACCATGTACTTTGACGGATCAAAGACATAGGATGGCTCAGGAGCCAAGTGTGTCTTGATCGATTCTTACAATAGTGAGTATATGGCTTCAAGTTGCTTGGAGTTCGAGTGCATGAATAACGTTGCTAAGTATGAAGCATCGATGTTAGTCTTGTAGAAAGCCATTAGCCTCGACGTGGTTGCAGTCAAAGTGGTAGGTGATTAAGAGATAGTGGTACAGTAGGTACGTAACACTATTCACTATTTATCACCGCATCTCAAAAGTTACCAGCAAGAGGTATGGCGACTAATCTCAAACTTCCAAGCATTTAATATCATTGATGTACCACGTACGCATAATGCAGCTGCCAATGCACTAGCAAATGAAGCTTCGAAAATGTCACCGATTAGGGATAGATTTACTATTGAGATTTTGTACAAGACATCTATCCTAGACAATATAAATAACTTATGCGTGTTTAATGATGACCAACAAATACTACATTTCATGGCCAATGTGACGTCTTTAAATATGTGGAAATATACAATGACAAGCATGAGCGCTCTCTGCAAGATGAAGATGGTAATAGGAAAGGCCACCTTATCACAAAGGGTGTGGCAACATTGGAAAATATTTATGACTTGCAAGAACGTTTTCAGGGGCCAAGGAATAGCAAGACCCACAGTTCCACCATGAGGCATGAATTGATTAACCTGGGAACAGAACAAGATCCGAAGTTTGTCAATCTTGGTACATGTTGTACACAACAAGAGCAGCAGGCCTTTATCCACTTGTTCAAACAATACTGAGATGTGTTCACGTGGACATATGATGATCTGAAAACTTATGACACACGGATCATCCAACATATCATTGCGATCAATGAAGGGGTCAAGACATATTAACAAAAGCTAAGGAATGTACATCTGTCGCTTGAACCCCTCATACAACAAGAGCTTACAAAGTTGTTGGATGCATAGATCATATATAAAATTCCTCATTCCACATGGGTTTCAAATATTGTTCCTGTACATAAGAAGTTTGGGGAAATCTACTTGTGTTTCAATTTCCGGAACATAAACCATACCTTGGACAAAGACAACTACCCCATGCCATCTATGGACCAAATTTTGCAAACAGTATCTGGGGCAAAATGTTTTCTCTTATTTATGGTTTCTCAGGATACAATCAGTTTCTAGTAGTAGAAACTGACAGACTCAAAACTACTTTCCGACCAAGTGGGGTACGTTCTCTTATAGACGAATGTCATTTGGGCTTGTAAATGCAGGCGCAACATTTCAGCGTGCCATAGACATCGCTTTTCATGGACTCATCGGACAGAGTGTAGTGGTATACCTCAATGATGTGACTGTATTCTCAAGAAGACAAGAGGACCACATATGCCATCTGAAGAAATTTTTTGAGCGATATGGGAGATACGGGATTTCCTTGAATCCAAAAAAAGAGTGTATTCCAAGTGTCAGAGGGGAACCTCCTCGAACACATTATTGCCAAAAGTGGGATCAAAGTGGATCCAGACCAGGTTCAGACTATTACACAAATCCCTTACCCAGCCAACAAGAAAGCCATGTAGTCTTTCTTGGGCAAGATAAAATTCCTCCAGAAGTTCATCTCGGATTATGCACAAATAGGCAAGCCCATGTAGTACATGATCAAGAAAGACACAGTCTATAGCTAGAGAAAGAGGGAAAAGTATGCATTTTCCAGGATCAAGCAAGCCATTGCAGAAGCACCTGCACTCTACAACCCATATTTCAAGAAGAATTTTGTGCTATACACCTCGGTCTCTGATAATTCACTAGCTACAATACTCACTCAGAAGGATGAGATGAACGATGAACGCCCAATCTCCTTCATGAGCGTAAGAATGTAGGGAACAAAACTCAACTACCCCACTATTGACAAGCAAGATTATGAATTTTACAAGGTTGTGAAACACTTTAGGCCCTACTTGCTGAAGAACCATTGCATAGTCTTTGTCCCCCACCCCACAGTTTGCACATTGCTTGTACAACAAGAACTGCGTGAATGACATGCGAAATGGATGACAGGCTTGCAAGAGTATGATATTGAATTCAATCTGGTTCACATAATCAAAGGACATGGGATTTGCAGACTTGCAGCTGAAGTAGTACACACTCTAGAGAGAGAAGAAGAGTTTGCTGGCTGGGAGAAGGAAATTGAAATGTATGATATAAGTCGAGCAACACCCACTGACGATGGAACCTCTTGGTACCCAGATGTACACTAGTACCTTGAGCATGGCACTATACCCTCTCACTTTTCCATAAGATAGAAGAGGGCATTCCTCCTTAAATCCTTAGCATATCAGTCAGTGCACGGAGTGCTTTACAGAAAGCCTAGTAATGGAGTTTTGCTTAGGTGCCTCGAGGCACATGAATCAGAGAAGGTACTTCAAGATCTGCATGACGGACTCATCGGGGGGTCACTTTTTAGGAAACACCACTGCACACAAAGTTATGCGATCCGGTTTTTACTGGCCCACATTATTCAAGGATGCACATGCTTATGCCCGGTCTATCAACGATGTACTGGCAGAACATGAATATCAACAGCCCCACTGCACCCTGTTGCAGTGACCGAACCATTCCAACAATGGGGCCTGGACATCATTGGGGAAGTATTCCCACATTCGTCAAGGCAACACCACTACATCCTAACAACAACTAACTACTTCACGTGGTGGAAAAAACCATTTTCGCTCAAACAAGTGAACGACCAGGAGGTCATCAGCTTCCTCCAACAGAACATCATCTCACACTTCAATGTTCCCGTATCACTTGTTTTTTATAATGCAATGTACTTCACATCTTTGAAACTCTATGTATTTGCATTACAGAGTGGTATTGTGCTAAAGCATTCATATAACTATTACCCACAAGGAAATTGTCTCGCAGAATCCACAAATAAAAACCTCATTTGCATAATCAAGAAGACTATTTTCTCTGAGAAACCTAACTGGCATACCGCCTCGACGAATGCATTATGGTATGACCGTGCGACACCCAATTCCTCTCGGAATACGTCACTGTACTTCTTGGTTTATGGTAAAGAAGCCATCCTTCCGCCAAATATCTACTTTAATGCACTTCAGCTTTCCCAAGAATCCTAAGGAAAGCCTTGCCAGCTAGTACAGTGTAGGATGGATGCTCTCCATAAGTTTCAGGAAGAAAGGATGAAAGAAAAAGAAAAATTCACACTCCACCAAAACCGTATCAAGAGATGGTTCGATAAGAAGTCTGCAGGGAAAGTTAACTTCGGTGTTGGTGACTTAGTTCTAAAACGGGATAAGCCCCATGAAGACAAAGGCAAACATACGAAGTTCCAGTCCCTGTGGATTGGTCCATACATAGTCCATACATAGTCCACGGGAGGATTGACAACCTTCCTGCCAATGGCCAAGATCTCAAGCATTACTTTTAGTAGGTCGGGTCGTGCCTGTGTCATGTACATAGTCTTCTTGCTACATGTTGTTTTCATCTTGTTTTCTTTGATTATTATCTTTGTTTTCACTTTTTTTGCTCTGCTTACTATTTTTTTTACGTTTGTTTTATTTGCTTGGTATTACTATTTTTGTTTCTGGAAATAAATGCCATCAACTACTTCGTTTTTCCTTTTGAATAGAGTATGTGGCTAAAATTTGAAGAGACTTGTGGCACTATAGCACTTAGCCAGTCTTGTGTCCATATTCTTTGTGCTTGGTTATAACCTTCAGCCGATGAAGTCTTGATGGAAAATACAAACTATCTACAAGGGAAGTTTTGGTCCAACCATGAACCTGTGTCCACACTGGGAATCCCCATGCCTGTACTCAGCCTTCTGCTCTGTGTGTTCAAGCTCATCCAACTAGTAGAAACGGAGAAGGGGAAAATCTAAATGAGTAAATGTATGTCAGAGGTCTTACATTCTTATCTAAAGGAATAACCTCTTCTACTCTCAATAAGTTGGGATCCCTCTTCTGCCCCAAAAATAAATAAGTGCCTATGCACGGTCCTCTTGAAAAAATACAAAGGCGAAAGAAGAGAAAGGCTTCCTGTGCAGAGAGTTGAAGCATGAAACTTCACCAAGGTACTGACCAGGCTCGGTGGCAGTGGAGCAATCTGTGTGTTCCTGCGTGACTCTGGATTCGAAACACTGTGATCAAGCTGAATTTTTTATTGTGTTTGACTGAGTTGGAAAACGGTTAACCATGTATGTCCATGGGGTAAGTGGGGAAGCCGAAGTAACCCGCACAACTATTCAATACTCCCCAAAATACCAAGGCCCTGTGCTATCAATGAACCAAAACAGAGAAGTTGGAGTTCTACTAGTGTGTCACCAAGTATTGTAGCGGCTACAACCACCCTCCAAAATTTTGGCCTGCACCCAAATTTGGAGCCTCCCTTGAGAGTTTCACTTGATGGTTGCATACACTCGGGTTCACTCCATGATCTCATGTGAGCCTTCACACCCACCTTGCCTTTTCATTCCACCCAAGCTTTTGCATGTTGATGTCAATGTCTTGCTTGCAACCATGTTCTAGTCATGCTCAAGGTCTTTACGTTGTGTATACATGTTATGTTCGCCATGAAAACATATGTTGCACTCATACACAGAGTCACATTCAATGTTGCACAAGTATCATCACAGTCGATCAACGATCCATCACTAGTGTCGTGCTTGTCACTTTTATCGTCGGTCAGTCATGTTAAACATGTGTGTCTAGTTGGTTCGAGTCGTCTCGTCATCAAGTCATGAGGGTGTGTGTTTGTAAGATCACATTTGCATGTTTCAATTGTTCACACACTTAGTCATTTTGCTGAAGTTTGCATGACCAGACTCCCCTTTGGTAGCCGGACCATCACCCCACCATCAACTCGATCACCTGTGACCCAGAACAACGCAAAAGCACCAAGCAAGTCTTTTCAAGTTGCACTGATCGTAAGCAATTAAATCAACCTTCACACTGGCCACCTAAAGAGTTGGACTCGGCAGCCACCCTAGGACTGACTCCCCTCAAAATTTGCACAGAGGATGCTGACCTTTCCCACTCTGCTGATTGATGAAATTGCACAGACAGGTCGGACAGTCAGACAGTGCCCATCCCTGTCTCCCTCACAAAATTGCATAGTTTTCATGAGGAAGCCTTTTGCTACCCAATAGTTCACTCAACTCATAAATTGTAGAGAGATGATCAGCAGGTCGGCTTCCCAACATATGTGAATTTCCTCTTACCAGCAGCTCCAAGTAGCATACTGATAGTTCCCTCTAGGAATTACGTAATTTCTGCTACCAATCTCCCGACAGCTGACTGCCTACTCCCCTTGGTAATTGTGAAGTTTCTACTGCCAGTGAACCAACAGCTAGGTACCAATTCCCTCCAGGAATTGTGCAGTTTTGGCTGTCAGGCTCCCTACCAGTTCCTCCAAAAGACTACGAAAATCCTGTCTGCCAGTCCTCCCTACAGCCTGACCTGTTCCTCTAAGAAATAGCGCAAATTTTGCTGTTAAGCCCCACTGCCCCCTCATTCCGGAAAATGTGATGATTTTGTCTGCCTTGCCCTCTCGCAGCCCAGACTGTCCCTCTCAAAATTTGCATAGTTTTTCCTTCCAGTCAAGCCAGACATTGTGGATAGTCACTCTCGTATCTGTTTGCCCATCTTCATCACCTAGTGACTCTTGCACAATTTTCATCAGCAGTGCCTGGAGCCATCATCCCACCTCACAACATTGCTACCTCTTCTGGTCACCTGCATCCAAAATGATCATGTGTCATGGTAGACTAGGAAGTTTTTTGGATTTGATGTCGTCTTGTCATGAGTGATTGCAGGGACAGGTACACAAACAAACATTGCTCGATGATGAGTGGGATGAATGAAGGGAGCACATGCAAAAGGACAGGTTCACCAACAGACGAACGGATGATGCATGCGAAGAGATGTGATCACGAATGAATGATCATGCAAATATGTGTTCATGGATGGAAGGACGAGAAAACATGCAATATGTGCTCACGAACAGATGAACAAATGAACATGCACCTTTCGCGAACAGATGACCCTGTCAAGCCTTCCAACATACAAGCAAGAAGCAATGTGCCAAGGAAACATCAAGCAAACCAATGACCATCGAAGACTCCACACAATTTTCCATGAAGAGTTTAAGTTGTAACACACCATGAAGGCGTCCATCACCCAGAAACACTGCAGCTCGACATGCACTCCAGCAACAACACAAATGTACCAAGACTGTCATGTAGAGTTGTGCCATGAGTGTTACACTAAAATTTGTCACCATGACTATTTGCAGTTAGTATGGCTCCATCAACTGTCATACTATCCTCCTTGGCAAGTCTCATACCTCTGCTCTTCATGTCAAACTCCAAGAAAGAGAGAAAGTCTTTAAAAATCTATATATCTCTGGGTACGCAGTTTCTCTTAGCCTTACCTGTGTGTACGCACCTCAAGTTCACAATACCTGCGTACTTGTACGCTCTGTCTGTAAAGGAGAGGGTGCGTACTCCTGTAAAGGTCAAAAGGCGCAAGTTTCACTCCAAAAAAGTTACTTGTGGTCATTTCTAGAGCATTCTAGAAGCTTGTTTGACATGTATGGAGCGCCTCCAGATGGTTCATGTATCCCTATGAAAGAGGAACTTATCCCATCAAGAGGGGAGCTATCCCATCCAAAGAGGGGCTTATCCCATTGATGGTGGACCTGAATAACTTCCTCTAGAGCACTATAAATATGGGCATTGGGCCAGAGGGAGGGGAGGTTGAAAGCTGAACATTCCTAAGGGTAGATGCTGCTGGAATTAGGACTCCCTTGTAAAGCTTGAGAGGAGAGATTCCCATCCTTTCCTAGCCTTATTTGGAAGTGGGTGAGCTGATCAAAGTAAAGGAAAACTCTTGCTGGACCCTAGGAGGGACCTGCACAACACCAAGGCTCAGGTTGTAATGGTTTCTTTTGTTTCCACTTAATACAAATGAACTCATTTTTCTCAACAGATTGTTATTCATGATTTGTTTCATATACTCCTTGGTCTGTATGATGGATATGTATTATTTTATGAGTTTATCAGGTGCTATTTAATCTTTTGTCTTGTTAGTGAATGCAGGTTTCGAAGAGAAGGAGGAGCTCATTCGGATCGGCGAGGCTGGACTACTACAAAGCGTTGGACTAAAGGTATGTTAAAATCACCTGATTACTTGTATTCTAAATGCATGTTTAGAGAAAGGTAGTGTTTATTTGTCTTGTTTGTCACTAGAAAGCCTTTGCTTCTAGGGAGGTCGGTTTTGTCTGCAATATCGACTCTTTCCGCATGACAATGAGTCATGTTGTCCACATCTCTACTATGGGCCATGTTTTCAATCAATGTAATGTAACATGGGAGTCCAAGAGACCCTCTTGTTGTACAAAGAGTCATGTAAAGTCGAAAAGTCATGGAAGTCAAATAGTCATGAGGGTAGTTGAACAACCACAAGGGTTAATTTCACCCTTGGCTATAAATACCCCCTCATTTGTACATGCAAGGGACTTTTCAACTCAGCTCCTCCCACCTAGCCAAGAGAGTCTGTAATATTTTATTTGAGGAGTAAGTACTGGCTCTAATGCCTTGCACATGGGGTTAGTGATGTATGGTGTAACAATGTGTCTTGGAAATTTCACTTAATTTAAAAGCCTACTAACAGGCCAACATGTTTTCACACATGTATTATAACTATTGTAAGTCTAATCTTGAACACTTGTAATTCATGTTTCTTTAACATGTCTTGAACACTTGAACTTATTTCACTTGTTGTAATACATAATCTATTAATGAAAATGTGTTGTATATGTTGTTGACATTGTCTCGCCCTGGTGGCTACATCCCCAGACATTAGACAATCCTTTCACATAAAACTTATTGTAACAACTGTTGCACTCAGGCGGACTCATCCGCTGAGTGTTGTACGTGTTATCTTCCCTTGTGTGTTGTGACTACCGCATCCGTGTGGATTGCTCCTCCAGAAGCTGTGCATGTCCTATTGTGTTGTGTGTTCCTAGTAGAGTTGGAGCTTCCTCCCAACTGACTTGGGACTCACTCTCACCCTCTCCCTTTCCAATGAAAGAACCATTGACACAAGTAACACTAGCAATCACTAGGCATGTGAACATCACTTCTGAAAGACAAAGCTAACCATTCTCCTGTGCTGAAAAGCAAGAGTTGAGGCAAATCCTTAAGACAATGGAAACGAGGCCATCATACCGGATGGGAATCCCACACCAAATAGTATGAGGTCTAGTTGGGACTTCATACCAGGGTGATCCCCTTAATGTTGGCAAGTCCAACACCACCAAAAATAACACAATCCAACAAGCTGAAGCTTCATTCTTATATTATGAGATTGCACAATGCACAATACCTAACTTTCCCAACTGCAATTTTCATAGATCTGAGGCTAAAGCCTCACCCTTAGCCATTGAGATTGCACAATTCACAATCTCTCCCTTAGTCTGCCCAGAATGAGACTACACATTGTAGAGTCTCAAGCCTCAAGATGCTCCACTGGTTGTTGATATTGCACAATACACATTTCAGGAAGTTAGTGCCTTCACCGAGCTCAGGATTTTTGCATATTTTCCCTTCAGTCTTATGGTTGCTACCTAGATCTTGATTTGTGAGTCATTTTTCTTAAGATAATTCATGTTTTCCATGAGTTCATTCCCTCCTATAAGTATTTGAGTTGTTGAGCACTTATCTTCATCAATTACTCATCATGTCAGCAAAGAGATCTGCTTCAAAGGACACTACAGAAAGTAGCACTGGGGAGGTAGTCGAGAGTACTCCAATGAACTTGCTAGTTTTCATAGATACTCAACTGTTTATAGAGAAATATTTAGATATCACATGGCACAATGTAAATGAGGGTTCTCAGTAAGAAGCTTCAAAGAATATCTTGAAGTCCGACAGGTGTATATCTATGACCAAAGGTCAAGGTTACACATGGTTGCATGCAAGTACCCAACTTTCCCATGTGCAAACATTATCAATTGGGTAATTTCTCATGTAGATTCCAAAACTATGACTCTTATAAGTGCCAGAAGACAAAGGCTTGCCTCTTTTCTAGCACCAGATTACCATCTCATGTACCATTTGTCGGAGACGGAATCGCTCATGGATTCTTACTTCTATGCATCCAACAACTACTTGAGCATGAATGAGATTATCAAGGGTTGGGTGAAAGAGCCATCAAATTTTCGTCAGACACCCACCAATACCTACAATACAAAATATTTCAAGAAGGATTATCAGTACTTGATAGTCCTATGCTACCAGATCTATGGTCAACAGAGTATTAAGACCTTCCCTGTAGGGTGGGCATTCTTGCCGAACCAAATTGTGAATGAAGGAAAACCATTCAACTAGTTAGACTTGTTGGATCAACAGTTGAAGATCCATGTACCAAATTTTCATAATCCTCCCAAGGACAAGAAGGTGAGATTTTATATATCTTCCTACGTGTTCGTTGCAATATGCGCTCACAATTCATTCCCTGGCATTAATTGGACCTACACACCAAGAGAGTCTGTTGTGCACATTTACTACAAGCTACTTTTAGAGAGTAGCCACAAAGGAGTAATGGAAAATATGATTGATCACTTCCTCATTCCATTATACAAGTTAATCTTTGAGGAAGATCCATCTTGCATGTCACATGGGGCAATGGAAGCAATGTCGAAAATAGAAAATTGTTTTACCTCACTGGATGACACTTTCCTCAAAGTGCTTGGAGAACAGAAGTCATCACATCTTCTACTGAGGTATGCCACTGATAAGTTGGTAATGGAATAAGTTTCTTACCACCTTTCCATAGAGTTATCAACAATTCTAAACAGGAAGAAGAAAGAACCTTAGCTCTATTTTCCTATGCATATTAGATTGTACGAAATCAAGAATCCAAAAGTTGTAGACACCAAAGGCAAGGAGATAGAAAAATTCGCATTCGGTCATTTGCACTTCAATCTGTATGATCCCATGAATTTTTTTAAAGACCACTGTGCAAGGATCCATTTTTAGTGGCCAAGCGGGACATTTCCCACGCCCGAGGAGGGAGAGATGAAGAATTGTAATAATGCCTCAAAGTTTCACGAACCAGTTAGCTTTGTCGGAACATCATAGGTTACTCCACAAAAAGAAGTCACTGCAGAGGCAATACCAGTGGAAAGGTGAAACCTAGTGCGCGAAAAGGGAAAGAGGAAAGTTGCAAAAAGTTCAGTGGAAGAGCAGAGCCGCAAGATGAAAGTAGATCTAATCATCTTGAAAGCGGCCATCACAACAAAGAAGAGGAGGAAGCAAAGGAAGTAGGAGGAAGAGATGAAGCAGAGGGAAGAAAAAGAGCAGATGAGATTGGAAGAAGAAAGGAAAATACAAGAATAAGAAGAAGAAGAAGAATAAATGTAGAGAATAAAGGAAGAAGAAGCAACCCGAAAACAATTCGGGGAACAAAAACATAAATGACTACTAGGATAGGAGAAAAAATAACTACAGGAAAATGATGCTGCTAAAAAAAATCATGATTTGATTGTAATGCAGGACATGGAGGTGGAACTAGATCCATTGAATCAATATGTTGATCTGATGTCGAGCACTCAGCAAGCCACCATTTAGTCTCTCCCTCCTTCGATAGCAGAGCAAGCTCCAAGTGAGGAAGAGGAAATGTTCCTCTTTATGAGGGTCTGGTAATTGGCATGCACAATTTGACTTACGACGAGTTTCAGAAGAATATTGTATAAGAAATAATGAACATTTTCTGGACAATCTCACATATTTTGCATTCATAAGAGAAAGGGTGATTTTGAAAGACACCAAAAGGAATCCAAATTCCATTGTACATCCAACTTAGCCTTTGCAGGTGCTACAAAGTCAAACACAGAGTATCAGATGGCCAAGAATAAACAATTGGAAAAGAACTTATGGGTTTTGAGGCAAGACGCTGAACAACTCCGAGAAAAGGCATAAAACGCAACTCCCATGCAAGTGTATCTAGAATAACTTAAGGAAGAAATACTTGGTGAAGTATCATCATTGGGAGAAACCATGTGGAGCTTGTATGAAGAACATGTCACCATGCATAAAGTAGTTGTCTGCTCGCATGACATGAAACAAAAGTGTAATGATAATTATAAATATCTGAAGGTTGTACATAACTCCATTATTGCCGTGCATGAGTGGTTAATGCAATACAAAGGGGCACCATCCAAATTGGCAAAGAAAACAAGGCAACAGGTAGAGTTGGAGAAAGAACAGGTGTGGATGATCATTCCAAGTAACAAGCAAATATCCTCATTCATTGCCAATATTTAGGCCTCATATTCATGATTGTACAACGACGTGGATTTCATGGTGAAATCCAACAAGATCCCATCATTCACTAAAGCCAAATGCAAGAATCAGGTCAGGTAGGAGGTTGACGAATACTTGGAATGGTTCATGCAGATCGCTACCAAGGAAGACCCTGAAGTGAATAGGCATAGCATGAAGAATTACATTGGTGGTCCTATCTATATCAATACTATGATGTTCCTACTAAAGAAAGAAACTCAGAGCATTTCCAAATTAGTGTACCCGGATGCCATGGTGGCTAGAGTCGCTTCTAGCCTAATCCCATAGCATAGTTTGGGGAAGCCATCGTGCAGTACAAAGGTTGACACTGTCATGTGACTTATTTGCTGAGCTGAGCTAAGTTTCCCCAAACTCAATTTTGACTTATTTGTCTTATTAAGCTACCTAGTTGGCTCTACCCAATTTTTTCCTATATGGGTATGAGTGTATTGTAATATTCCTTTGTAATTAATTTGTAAGTGTAATTCCAAGTGTCAATTGTGTAATGTGAAGAGCTATTTTCATAAAGAAGTTGAAGAGTCATGAAAGAAGTCGAAGAGTCACAAAAAGGAGATGAATAATAACCCCTTTTGTTATAAATATGTCCTCATAACTCATGTAAAGGGATTTTAGGGAGCCAAGCTTTTGGCTAGGCTTTTGGCTTAGGATCAAGACCTTGGGAGTTTTGTTGAGAGCCTTGCCTTCTCTGTAGCATAGAGAGAATATCTTTCTTTGGAGGAGAAAGTGCATAATTTATGTTCCACTACTTGGACTAATCGTTTGTCAATGATATATGTATGCTTGGAACTTTCACTTTAATAAAAGCTTAGAGCGACAAGTCTTCATGCATATGTTGTGAATATAGTAGGAAAATTCTTGTTATGTTTAAAATATATGTTATTTCACTTACTCTAATGCTTATGAACTATTTCGTTTTACATTAATATGAATCTTGTTGAATGTGTGTTGTTGTTTATATCCATTACAGTTAAATTTTGAATTATTTTGCAAGCTACCTCGTGATGACTTTTATGCCCGTGTGTTCCTCTTAAGTTGCGTACTATTACATGCTTATAAGGGGCTCACTCATTCTCCCCTCATGTGTTAGAACCTTTCATACATTGCACTTAACCTTCCTCAGAGTCACACACTTGTTCACCAAAGTCACAAGTACACCACTCTATGTGTTATTGCATACAAGACACATCATTAAAACCCACTTCCTCGGTAACGGGCCATATTCCGAATGGCGCTCCTACACCAAATGGTGTGAGGTCTAATTGGGACTTCATATCAGGGAGACACCTAAATGTTGGTAGGTCCAGCACCGTCAACAGGTTTCCATGGCTATTGTAGTTCCATTGCATAAATAAAACTTTCTACAGCTTCTTGATCTTGGTGATATGTTGCTTTCATCTTGGGTAAGGAAGATTAGTTATTTATGGAATGGTTCAACTCACATATGCTAGAAACTATGACACTATCCAAAGAAGAACATCTTATAAGATGTTTCATTTAGCATCAAGGGAAAAACACTTTGTAAAATTCCTCCTGATTTTTCTTAACCTACAAAATATGAAATTATGAATTTAGAGATCTAATAATATCATATTTATAACATTCAAATAAATTACTAATTTCAACACTTGTAAATCATGCTCCTGTAGCAAATTTCAAAAATCAAAAGGAAAGCTCTCTAGAACTCTTACTAGCCTTGGAGCTTCCTCTTGGATACCAAGTATACATAATTCATAGACATCATTATATGGTAGCTGAAAAACATCACCTCTTCCCATCAAATTTAAGAGTTCTAAAAATTTACCTTGGGTTGCTCTGAGTAAGAGTGTTTTCAGGGCCTCTTTCCCCAACTATTTTTATTTTTATTTTTTAAGGTTGTATATGTTAGCCTCCTGGTGCAGCAGGTTAATCATCTTTCATGATCGACATTTTTACATGCCAAATATGTCATACTTTGCTTGCTGCAATGCTCCATATTTGCTACAGATGACCAGAGAAGTATCCATGAAGGTGTGCCAGTTTTAATGCTACTGCTTTGTTCCAGTTTTGATAAGTAATCCATTTTGATCAGTTTTTCAGTTAAGGGTAGGCCAAACAGCTTAATCTTGGCCTCCCTAGGTTTCAGTTTCTTGTTGTAGAATATAGAGAATGAACATCTGTCCAAACAGCTTAATCTTGGCAGATTTGTAGATAGGTAGAGAAACAAGGGTGCTCAACAAGCTTAATCTGAGCCCCTGGATGCAATAAGTGTAGTTGTAGATAGGAGCACAAGCGAGAAGAAAAGAATGAAAAGCTGGGTATGCTAGTTCAAGTGCACCCAAACCAAAAAGAAGAGAAAATGCTAGGCAAGTAGGTCGGGTAGGTAGCTTTGTGGTTGCAGAATCATGGCTTGTGATCCATTTCATATTGTCAAGTGTTATATAAATCATATCACAAGTTTGAGGCAATTTTCCATTTGAAGGACTTCAAGTGAGGCATGACTAACTTCCCCTTCTTCCCCTTTCCCCAAATCACTCACTAACTTTCCCTAAAGAGGTCAAGATCTGCTTGCTACCTCTTAATATCATCATTTTTCATATCATTTTCCTTGGTGAAGATATACTTCACTCAAGGAATGTTCACACTTCTTCTATCAATCATTTTTCCCCATTAATAGCCTAAGACATCATACTTAGCGCTTTTCTCATCATTGTCATATTAACTACTAACACTACTATGTAACTCCCTATCTATTTCCCCTTCCCCTACTAAAACTATGTATATAACTCCCCTATATATTTATCCCTCCCCCTGGTTGAAAATAACCATATACATCCTTGGGAATTGCTAAGTTTATCTGAAACTCAGCAAGAACCCTCATTGCCCCCTCAAACCATCTTCTCATGCATTTTGGACACTTTCCAATGCATAGAACCCTTCATCCCCCCTAACTATCTCCCAAGTGCATAAGGACTCATTCCTTTGCATAATTCCCCTTCACATGTTTAAAAATCACCCCTTTGACCTTGGTTTGCCTTTATAAGGCATGAAACCCTCTTTGGCCACTAAACCCCTCTCAAAACCACATCACTTTCCTCCTAAGTGCCTTTGGACTTCTTCCAAGGCATAAGAATATGCAAACCATGCAAAAACCATGAAAAACCTTCAAAAAATGATAAAATCCTCCCTTTTTTGGCTATCGGACCCCTTCCGATGCCTTAGAATCCAAGAAAAAGCATAAAGGTTACCCCCTCCAAATTCAAAAGACTTGCATTTTTGAATAAATAATGGCTCCGATGAGAAATGGGTCCTTTGGGTCCCCCTCCGATGCGATATCGCTATCGGGAGGGGGCAATCATATGTTCAAACACCATATATAACTCCTCCGAATTCATGTTTCCTTTGCATTTTAATAAAATGCATGCCCCGATGAGAAAAGGATCTATTTGATCCCCCTCCGATGCGATATCGCTATCGGGAGGGGGTAGTGGCATATATAAGCGAAATGGCTAAGTCTCAAGGCATGGGGCATAATGCCGATGGGCCGGACCCGATTCAAATAAAGAAAGGGCCTATAAGCATTTCGGGTTCGCGCTTTCGGCGATTGTTTATGTGCCGCCCCCTGGTCCACCCCGATGCGAGTTAGCGCCAGCTGTTGGATCGGCCCGCGCCGGATCCAACTGCTATGATTTAATCTAATGAACAGTGATCGCTCCCGCCCTAGTTGTGGTAAAATTTCATGTTTTAAGGCATTTTTGCCTTATAAAAGGAAAACGGCCATTTTTCACAGGGTTTCTTCTAGCGCCCGCGCCCGGCTCCAGTTAAAGAAATTCATGCATCCTTAAGCCATTATGGATTGCTCCAAAGCCCTGTTTAGCTCCAGGAGCCAGTCTCGGCCTCAACACGATCAACAACATGCAATTCCTCCTTTTTGCGGCATTTCTTCAGAGTTTAATACTATTTTGGATCGGCCAGCGCCGATAGCATCCCAAAGGCCACGGAGGACATTAGCAGCAGTTATTTTTGCATTAAAAGGCAAAAAGGGGGCGATGTGACAGTCTAAAGAGTATCAGCGGTGAGAAAAGGCCCAGATTCAGTGCCAAAGTGTATCAGGTTGCGGCAAAGAGTATCAGCCCAGTTTTTCAAAGCAGATGAAAGCAAAGCAAGCCCAACAAAGTCAACAAAGCATCATTCGGCCATTAAGGCTCACCAACACTTCTTTTGTTGCTTTAAAACCACCTAAAGGCATAGATGAAGGCTTTCAAGGCAGAGTTATTGCAGAGACATTGTTCGCAGTCATATTTTTGGAGCAGCATTGCTTCCTTAAATGCACAGTTATCAAACAGAGGACAGCGCGTGGCTCAAGGAACTCTTTTGATCCATTTTTGAGGCAGCTGCCCCAACGCATCATTTAGATAAATGTTTTAAGCATTTACTTCAAGATAAAATAGATTAAAGCACTCATTTTCCTCAGATCTGCCTAAGATCTGCTGTAATAGATATTTTGGGATGCCAGTTACCCCAGTGCAGCTGTTAGATAGATATTTCTGCCATTTACTTCTGTACAAATTAGGTTAAAGGCATTTATTTGAGGAGATCTATCCCAGATCTGATGTTTGTAAATATTTTCTATTTAAACCACCCTCTGCACTGTTTTAAGGGTTGGTTGGTCGATAACTTCCTCTCAAGACTTGCACTGTATTTTCTGAGAGTCTCTATAATCAAAGATCGCTGGAATGTTTGGGAGATGAACTGACTGTTGTGTTTTGATGTCTGAAGAGTGACTATGGAATCCTAACGCTTCTACATAGCCCAATAAGTGTTTCTTATCTCTGTTTACAGTTTATATGTGTTTATGCCATCATTGTTTCACTATCTAAATAGCAGAAAGAAAGAATAGTTCAGAGCTCACTTAGTTTTATTCTGTTCTCAATTTCTGTGATTTATCTATGTTTTCCTCTGAATTAGTCCTAAATATGAATACTGATTTGCTCATATTTACACTATTTCCTTCATATATGAATGTTGTTTAGGAATCCTTGACTGCTCCTATATAAATGTTCATTCACCTTCCCTCTGTTAGCATAATGATAGCTACTTAGTTGCCTTTCATTCACTGACCTTCATTCCATCCTTATTCCAGCTAGATATTGTTTTATGTGTAGCTATCTTGCTCTGTATTCCTCTTGTGACCAAGAAAATGCAACAGCAAGCCTAATCCACGACTCCATGCCCAATGGTTTGAACTTCTCACACTATGCATCCCAACTCTGTTTGAAAGAATCCTCCATCCCACCAAAATCAAAACAAAACCCAAGAAAATCATAACTAGCCTAAAATCAACCCAAAACAAAGCTAAATTATAAATAGAGAGCCCTCTCTGATTGCAGGTAGGCTAGGACCTGCAGTCCAAAGATTGGTTTGTGGTTACCTCGGCCGTATCCTTTAAGGAGCTTTAAGGACAACCTGAGTGATAACATAATGGCGACTCCACTGGGGACTTTCCTCAGATAATTTCATAAAGTTTCACAAAGAAGGTAAGAAGACTCCACTGAGGAGAATCCTCAGTTAATTTCACAAATCAAGTTGGAAAGCTCCACTGGGAAGGAACCAGACCTTCGAAAGTTTCTTTATAACCCTTATATTCTTAGAAAAATCCCCAAAAAAGAACAAGCCAGAAGTTGGCTCCCAGGAAGAATTCACGTTATACAAGGTCAAATCTAGACCCAAATCCTACAACTGCCTTTGAAAATCCGAATTTGATCCAAAGAAACCTCAGGAAATTAGAGCTAAAGTAGGATTTTGTTGATTCTACTCCTGTGACAGTCCAGCCAAACTGTGGCCCAACCCCTGTCAAAGTTTTATTTCGTTCAACCCCTAGTTCCCCTTGTTCTTCATCCAAGTCTCAAAGCACTCCTTCCACACCTCCATTCACTGCACATGCTACCACTACTACTCCTGTAATCCCTGTTATCCCTGTTGTTCCATTTATCCCTACCAACATGGCGAACAGATATGCACCTTTACAACTGCCTGCAAATCCCGGGGCTATGCCTCAGGATTACCAAACTAAATCACATATTTTGATGGCACAAGTGCCTGCACAACCCTTCAACATACAAAGAAAATGCAGGATTACTTTGAAAGCTATGAGATTGACGATGATGGTGTGAGAATGAAGATATTTGTCCAAAGTTTGACAGGTGATGTCGGGACTTGGTTTAGAGCACTCCCAGCCAATTCCATAGCAGACCCAGAAGCATTATACCAGTCATTTATCAACAGATGGGAGAAAAAGAAAGATCCCTTGCACATACTAGCTGAATACGATACAATCAAAAGAGGTCCACAAGAAACAGTCTTGGACTATTGTGCAAGGTTCAATAACGTTTATAATGCTATCCCAAAAAACTTAAGGCCCCCACCTGACCTTGCCTTATATAAATTCCCTGATGGATTCGACCCAGATATGGCCTACCAATTAAAAGAAAGAGCCCCTAACAGCCTTGCGGACATGCAAAACGTGGCTGTCACTGTGGAGGCAAATTTAATTGCCAAAAGAAACAGAGCTAGAACTGAGAGAAGAACCACCTTCAAGGAAGAGCCCTCAGCCTTAGATCAAAAGCTAGATGATATTATCAATGGCATGCATAGGCTGGGAGACAGAGTAGAGAGTGTTGAGAGGAAATCATCATGGGACGGGCAGCAAGCTAACACTGTCAGGAACCCGAATTTCAGGAAAAATCAAAATCCAAACGCTGGTAGGTCTAGCCCAGACCATGATATAAGACCTCCTTTTCAAGAAAACTACGCAGAGGCATCCACTTCTAATGAACCCATAGAAGACACTCACATGAACTTGGTGGATTTGAAGGGTGAGCAACAAATTTTCCTAACTCAACAAGACCAAGATGACCATGAGATAAATCAATTTCAGACTAACTCTGGTGAGTCTTTTGACTTTAAACAAGGTTATGATTCAGCTATTTATGAAGTCCACAAATAGTATAAGCTGAGGACAAGAACCATAGATGTGCTCGAAAAAGTTAAACCAAAGGAGGGCAAACAGCCCAACCAGATTAGAGGCAAGGATATTATAACAGAAACAGCTGATATAACTATCCCAAACCCGCACCAAGTGACTGTAGAGGACATAACAGACATGCAGCCCTCTAATGATCAGCCTTTGCTACCATCGTCCTCAAAGGAAAATGTAAATAGCACTCCTAAAAGCCTTCCCAAAATAGAAATACTGCAAGGTATCACTCACCATAACACTGATAATCAAGAGGAAAACGCAGAAAATACACTTGAAAAGGGGAAATCTGCTATTGCCAACACAAAGACTCCATTGGAGAAACCATTCAACTTAGAAGCAGAAATAAGCAAACTTAAGATTTCCATCCCCTTATCCGAACTTGCAAAGCATGATGTGTATATGCAACAAATCCAAAGATCACTGCAAATGCCAGAGAAAAGGGATGATGTGAATGTTTTAGATGATACACCTGAGTTGCTTTTTGGTCCAGAAGTTGATGGCAAATCAACACATGGAGCCGTTTTACCCTTTTATGTCAGTCTGCACATACATGATAAAGTTTTACATAATGCAATGTTTGACTCAGGTGCCTCACACAATCTTATGCCCAAAGCTGTAATGGAGAAACTAAACCTTGATATCACAAGACCCTACAAAGATCTATTCTCCTTTGACTCAAGTCAGGTCAAGTGTTTAGGCTTAATCAAAGACTTATTTGTCTCCTTAGTCCAATTTCCCAACAAGACAATCCTCATGGATGTGGTGGTTGCTGACATTCCACCAAAGTATGGCATGCTGTTGTCAAGATCTTGGGGGGCAAAACTCCAAGGATCTCTCCAATTAGACCTCTCCTATGCCACTATTTCAGTCTTTGGGCAACCAAAGAGACTGTATAGAGAAACACTGATGAAGTATGTGGTAAGTAGTGAGGAAAAGCCCCAGAATTTCCCTATCTATTCAATCCATTCTGATATGGATTCTTTTATTTTGTTTAATGATGAAACAAGTCCTCCAACTAATCAGAGGCCTTTGCCTTTAGAACAAGAAACATGCATCAATCAAGAATCGGTTGCTCATACCCAGGAAACTGTCAAAACAGTCAGCGCAACCAACATACAAGAAGAACCACATGAAGCACAAAACCTAGGTCTGCCCAATCCTAAAATGATTGAAACTCTTAATGTCAACCACAAGCAAGAAATCACATGGTATTTAGAGTTTGATGGTTCTGTTAATAAGCTAGGAGCAGGGGCAGGAATATGGATTCACAATACACATAATAGCCATGCAGAGGGTCATGCTTACAGAATTAACTTCAGATGTACCAACAACATGGCAGAGTATGAAGCTCTCCTTTTAGGCCTTAAACTGCTCAAAGCTTTAGGAGCTGCCAAAGTTTCCATTCTAGGTGACTCAGACCTAGTAATCCAACAAATAAAAGGCAACTTTGTTATCAATGATAGAAGGCTAAGAGCTTATAGGACTGCTGCCACTGCAATACTTGATACCTTCACTGAATCCAAGCTTGCCAAGATTTCAAGAAGCAATAACATGCATGCTCAGAACCTAGCTACTTTCTCTAGTACATGCAAGCTTCCTTTTGAGTCCAATCACCACTTTACTGCTGAGATAAAGCACAGGCCTGCTGTCCCTAACAATGTTAAAGATTGGCAAGTGTTTGAGGATGATGCTCAAATCAACAATTTTCTTACCTTACAGCATGAGTTTTCAGGCCTAAACATTGATATGGATGCTATGGATGATCCACTGCAAGCAATAAACCAAATCCAGCAAACTGTAACAGCTGAAATAGCTAGAAAATTGCTACAACCAACCACCTTTGATGAAGAAAACATAGAAGAGCTGAAACAGATGCATTTGGAGGAAATAGCCAAAACAGAGGCCGAAATCATTGATCTAAAGGAGAATTTTCTCCCGGTTGGCCTCACTCCACTAGAAGACATGTTTGATGCAAATGATGTACCCAAAAAGCCAAAAATGCAGCCTATAAACACTGCCATAGAAGAACATAACATTGCGACAGCAGAGAACCCAAAAATGATCAAACTATCTCAATCTTTACCAGCTGATCAAAAGCCCAAGTATGTGGATTTGTTCAAAGAATTCCAAGATGTATTTGCTTGGAGTTATGAGGACTTGAAGTCCTATGACACCTCAATTATTCAACATACCATTCCCTTAAAGCCAAATCAAAAGCCCTTCAAACAAAAACTGAGGAGAATCAATCCTGTGCTTCTCCCTTTGATTGAGACAGAAGTGCAAAGAATGTTTGAAGCAGGTATCATAGCACCCATTAGATGTTCTGAATGGGTATCCAATCTTGTTCCCACAAGAAAGAAAATAGGTGAGATTAGGCTTTGTGTAGATTTGAGAAACTTAAACCAAGTCTCCCTTAAAGACCACTACCCATTGCCCAAAATGGACCACATCCTACAAAGAGTAGTGGGGTCATCTAGAATCTCTTTGCTACATGGCTTTTCAGGTTTTAATCAAATACTGGTTCACCCGGATGACCAAAACAAGACAGCCTTTACCACACCGTGGGGAACATTTAAGTATGTTAAAATGCCTTTCGGCCTAAAGAACGCAGGTGCCACCTTTCAAAGGGCCATGGACATTGCATTTGCCAAGGAAATCCACGATTTCTTGGTTGTCTATCTTGATGATCTTACCCCTTTCTCCAAATCTGATCAAGAGCACCTAAGACATTTGAGACAAGTGTTCCTAACATGTAGGAAATATGGCATTTCCTTGAACCCCAAGAAGTCTTTATTTGGCCTTGAAGAAGGAAAATTACTTGGACATATCATTTCAAAAGACGGGATTAGAATTGATCCGAAAGGATCCAGGCCATTCTCCAAATCCCGTATCCAAGAAACATAAAAGAGCTGCAAGCATTCCTAGGAAAGATCAATTTCCTAAGGAGATTTATCCCAAATCTAGCCGAGCTGATAAGACTGTTGAGCAACATGTTAAAGAAGGATGCCAAGGTAAAATGGTCTCTTGAAACCAAGCAAACATTTGAGAGTATCAAAGTTGCCTTAACTCAAGCCCCAGTCCTCACAAGTCCTCAATTTGATAGGGACTTTATCATATTTTCATTTGCATCTGATAATACCATAGTTGCTGTCCTATTGCAAAAGGATGACCAAGGAAATGAAAAGCCAATTGCTTTTTTCAGCCGAGCCTTAAGAGATGCACCCTTGAAGTACCAAATCATGGAGAAGTAGGCCTATGCCCTTGTTAAAGCAATCAAAGACTTCAGAATTTACATTTTATATTCACACGTGATTGCCTATGTCCCAAATGTTGTTGTAAAAGACATATTAACCCAAGAAGGATTAGAAGGAAAAAGAGGCAAGTGGATTGCTAACATTCTTGAGTATGACATAGAAATTAGCCAAACTGATGTCCGAAACAAACTTTCAAGCCTTAGAAATCAACCAACTGGACAATGAACAGGAGCTGGCGACTCCACAGATTAGTGACACCTTTTTGCAATCCCCATGGTATGCTGATATTTGCTTTGTATTGTTAAACCTGTGTGCTCCCCCAGGATTGTCCAGGACCAAGAAGAGATTTTTAAGAATGAGGGCTTTGAAATTTTGTGTCTTAGATGGTGCTTTATTTTAGAAGAATCATGAAGGCATATTGCTTAATTGTTTGACCATGAATGAAACTAATAATGTCATGAAAGAATTCCATGCAGGGGACTGTGGAGGAAATCTATATTGGAAGTCCACTGCTGATAAAAATTTAAGGGCTGGTTTCTATTGGCCCTCTTTGTTTGCAGATGTAAAGAAGTTTGCTATCTCATGTCACAAATGCCAAATCTTTGAGGGCAAAAGAAAGCTGCTCCCCTTGCCTCTGAAACCCATCTCAACCGAAAAGCCTTTTCAACAATGGGGTCTTGACTTCATTGGAGAAATCCATCCCTCTTCCTCAGGCCAGCATAAGTGGATTCTAACTGCCACCGACTATTTCACCAAGTGGATTGAAGCCATTCCATGCAGGCAGGCCAATGACACCACCATTATCCAATTCCTTGAGTGCAATATCCTTTCTAGATTTGGCTGCCCTGAGAAGATTATCACTGACAATGCCGCTGCTTTCAAATCCAAAAAGATGATCAATTTTTGCCATAAATTCCATATCACTTTAGGCCATTCCACAGCCTATTACCCTCAAGGTAATGGCTTAGCCGAGTCATCTAACAAGAGCCTGATCAGTATTATCAAGAAGATCTTAGAAGAAAACAAGAAGAACTGGCATAGAAAGCTCACAAATGCCCTATGGGCAGACAGATTGTCAACCAAGAAATCCATTGGGATGAGCCCTTATGAGCTAGTATATGGCATGGAGGCCAGATTTCCTTCATCACTGGGCATTCCTATTATCAAGATGCTGCAAGAGATTCAAGCTGAGCCAAATGATATACAAAGGAGGATAAACCAAACAATTCATTTGCAATAGACAAGAGAGCAAGTCTATGACAGAGCTCGAATTATGCAAGAGAAGCTCAAAAGGATGTTTGATAAGAGGACTAAGGTTGAGAATTTCTGTGTTGGCAACAAAGTTCTAAGGTGGGACTCACGAAGAGAAGACAAGGGAAAACATGCAAAATTCGATTTCCTTTGGAGAGGGCCATTTGTTATTTCTGCTGTTCAGGGAAATAACACATATTTCCTCAAATCTGTAGAGGGCAGCACTGCTGAAGAAGGCCCTGTAAATGGCCGTATGCTGAAGCATTATCATGATCCCTTTTGTTGAACATAACGCAACTTTATAAATATCTCTTTGTACATTGATATTTGTATATATTAGCACTTTTGTTTTTATTTTTTGTATAAACAGTCCGATTGTTAGAGGAGCAGCAACAAAGTTTGTGAAGACACAGCCAATGCAAGTCCTCTATTTTTAATCTCTGTCTCTGCAATAATCTCAACAAAATAGCAAGAGCAGCGCTATCATATCATAGTGATTTATGTTAAAGAGAAACTGTTTGCAGCTTGTAGTCTTCAAGTCAACAATATCAAAAAGAAAGGAGGATTTTCAGTTACTTCAGCACCCTTTCAAAGACAAGAAAAGAAGAGCTCCAGTTTTATTCCCTTTTTTGTGTTTATTTCACAAGGCAGTGCTCAAGCAAAAGCGTATGCAATATCAAGCACGCAGAAGAAAGCAGGCGATGCTTTATTTTTCATAGTGTTTCAGATAAGGAGGAGTGCTGTATTCAGAAGTTAAAGTTCTAGTCATTCAACAGTTAGCACAGAAGAAACTTTCAAATAACAACAACTACAGAAGATCAAGGCATTCTGACCTGCTGTTCTTGGCTTGTCACAAGGAAAAGCCATCCCCAAGTGGAGCCACTGTTAGCCTCCTGCTGCAGCAGGTTAATCATCTTTCATGATCGACATTTTTACATGCCAAATATGTCATACTTTGCTTGCTGCAATGCTCCATATTTGCTACAGATGACCAGAGAAGTATCCATGAAGGTGTGCCAGTTTTAATGCTACTGCTTTGTTCCAGTTTTGATAAGTAATCCATTTTGATCAGTTTTTCAGTTAAGGGTAGGCCAAACAGCTTAATCTTGGCCTCCCTAGGTTTCAATTTCTTGTTGTAGAATATAGAGAATGAACATCTGTCCAAACAGCTTAATCTTGGCAGATTTGTAGATAGGTAGAGAAACAAGGGTGCTCAACAGCTTAATCTGAGCCCCTGGATGCAATAAGTGTAGTTGTAGATAGGAGCACAAGCAAGAAGAAAAGAATGAAAAGCTGGGTATGCTAGTTCAAGTGCACCCAAACCAAAAAGAAGAGAAAATGCTAGGCAAGTAGGTCGGGTAGGTAGCTTTGTGGTTGCAGAATCATGGCTTGTGATCCATTTCATATTGTCAAGTGTTATATCTATCATATCACAAGTTTGAGGCAGTTTTCCATTTGAAGGACTTCAAGCGAGGCATGACTAACTTCCCCTTCTTCCCCTTTCCCCAAATCACTCACTAACTTTCCCTAAAGAGGTCAAGATCTGCTTGCTACCTCTTAATTTCATCATTTTTCATATCATTTGCCTTGGTGAAGATCTGCTTCACTCAAGGAATGTTCACACTTCTTCTATCAGTCATTTTTCCCCATTAATAGCCTAAGACATCATACTTAGCGCTTTTCTCATCATTGTCATATTAACTACTAACACTACTATGTAACTCCCTATCTATTTCCCCTTCCCCTACTAAAACTATGTATATAACTCCCCTATATATTTATCCCTCCCCCTATATATTTATCCCTCCCCCTGGTTGAAAATAACCATATACATCCTTGGGAATTGCTAAGTTTATCTGAAACTCAGCAAGAACCCTCATTGCCCCCTCAAACCATCTTCTCATGCATTTTGGACACTTTCCAATGCATAGAACCCTTCATCCCCCCTAACTATCTCCCAAGTGCATAAGGACTCATTCCTTTGCATAATTCCCCTTCACATGTTTAAAAATCACCCTTTGACCTTGGTTTGCCTTTATAAGGCATGAAACCCTCTTTGGCCACTAAACCCCTCTCAAAACCACATCACTTTCCTCCTAAGTGCCTTTGGACTTCTTCCAAGGCATAAGAATATGCAAACCATGCAAAAACCATGAAAAACCTTCAAAAAATGATAAAATCCTCCCTTTTTTGGCTATCGGACCCCTTCCGATGCCTTAGAATCCAAGAAAAAGCATAAAGGTTACCCCCTCCGAATTCAAAAGACTTGCATTTTTGAATAAATAATGGCTCCGATGAGAAATGGGTCCTTTGGGTCCCCCTCCGATGCGATATCGCTATCGGGAGGGGGCAATCATATGTTCAAACACCATATATAACTCCTCCGAATTCATGTTTCCTTTGCATTTTAATAAAATGCATGCCCCGATGAGAAAAGGATCTATTTGATCCCCCTCCGATGCGATATCGCTATCAGGAGGGGGCAGTGGCATATATAAGCGAAATGGCTAAGTCTTAAGGCATGGGGCATAATGCCGATGGGCCGGACCCGATTCAAATAAAGAAAGGGCCTATAAGCATTTCGGGTCCGCGCTTTCGGAGATTGTTTATGTGCCACCCCCTGGTCCGCCCCGATGCGAGTTTGCGCCAGCCGTTGGATCGGCCCACGCCGGATCCAACGAATATGATTTAATCTAATGAACAGTGATCACTACCGCCCTAGTTGTGGTAAAATTTCATGTTTTAAGGCATTTTTGCCTTATAAAAGGAAAACGACCATTTTTCACAGGGTTTCTTCTAGCGCCCGCGCTCGGCTCCAGTTAAAGAAATTCATGCATCCTTAAGCCATTATGGATTGCTCCAAAGCCCTGTTTAGCTCCAGGAGCTAGTCTCGGCCTCAACACGATCAACAACATGCAATTCCTCCTTTTTGCGGCATTTCTTCAGAGTTTAATACTATTTTGGATTGGCCAGCGCCGATAGCATCCCAAAGGCCACGGAGGACATTAGCAGCAGTTATTTTTGCATTAAAAGGCAAAAAGGGGGCGATGGGACAGTCTAAAGAGTATCAGCGGTGAGAAAAGGCCCAGATTCAGTGCCAAAGTGTATCAGGATGCGGCAAAGAGTATCAGCCCAGTTTTTCAAAGCAGATGAAAGCAAAGCAAGCCCAACAAAGTCAACAAAGCATCATTCGGCCATTAAGGCTCTGTTGAGGGGAAAAATGCCTATACAGGACGATCCTATCCACCTAAGGTGTGACAGTGCCTTAGCAACAAACGAGTACAGCTATTCTGGTTTCTTCCTTTATGAAATGTGAAAGAAGAGAGATCAATAGACTTACCGGTGTCTTCCGTTTGTCCCTCGATCCGGTCTCTCTTCTCTTTGGGTGTTCACAGCTACTTGCCTTCTTGCTTATCCAACTTCAACTTCCTGCAAGATCACAAGAGAACAGCTACTTGCGACAAGAGAACAGCTACTTGAGACAAGAGAAGAACACTACACAAAGATAGATGTTCACATTCATAACTAGTTTAGGATTAGAAATAAACCAAATACACTAATACATTCATACATCAAAATACATCAGCATATAGGAGAAACCAAGATAGCTTTATTGATGAATAACAAGGTTCAGGAAGAGATACAACCCAGAGGGCTCCAATCCAGCATCTCCTTCCCAGAAAATGGAATTCCTATCTTCAGCCCCTTCAAAGCATTAAGCACCCAATGATTCCAGTCTCAAACCAACAACAATTCTTTGCAATAACAAAATTCCAGCCTCTAGATCTCATGGAGGAGAGATCCATATATAGATGTTTGGAGAGAGGATGAGTCAGCTTGAGATCTGACTAGTGTCCTCTCCCTCTATCAGTTCTTGAGTCCACTTGGAGGTTCTTGCTTCCACTTGGAGATTTGGAACCTCTTACTCATCACCAGTCGAATTCTCTGAGGCAAGTATCATTTTGGAAGCTTCCTGGGTCTTGACACCTTGAGAAATGAGCCTGCCACTTGTCCACTCTCGTTCAGCGCAGGTAGCCTTTGTTCCAGTTGACATTCAGCGCAGGTAGCCAGTGTTGGCTTTGACATTCAGCGCAGACAGCTAGTGTAGCCACTGAAATGATCCTGAATTGACTTGTTTCTGAGCAGTTTCAGGTGGAGAACTTTTGTGAATTGCTGTGGTTTGTTAGCCTTGTTCCTCTAGGGGTAGGAACAACATGTTTAGGGACTTTGGATCCCTTAGATTATGGACATTTCATGCTCAATGCTGCAAGGCACAAAAATGTCTATAACAGTTTCCCCCTAAAGTATGAGGTTGTTTATCGGGCGCAATGCTTTATCAGGGGGATCCGAAGTTCATCCAATGCTGGGAGGAGACCTGTAATACAATACAATACAATACATTATTTTTCATACTGCTTTCATGATCTAGCTGAGGCGGGCATTCCCATGCTCAGCTTTATAAATACATTTTTTTGTACATAGAATAGACAATCGTCTGATGGTAGACTGATAATTTTGATGAAATTATCATCCTTTGAGTAGGATGATTATCTGCTGCAATGATGTACATGTCAATGTCTTTATCTTTCCGGAATATATATCATAGCCCGGATGGATGAAACTAGATCTGGGGTCTTCAAACTCGTTCGATCTTCACTCTAAGTACAAGTCGATCCATGTGAGAAATGTTCTGAAGTCGAATATGGAAAGACATCGCTTGATTACCGGTCAATGATGTAAACCATTAACAAGCGCGAGAGGAATCACCGATAATGATAATGACCCTCAAGGTACTGCAGTACAATTCACGTGGTGTGAATAAAGGACTTGGCGTCGAACACCACACAAAATCTTTCGGTCGAAGGTCATTGATGTATACCTGTTGCCGGAAGTGAGAAACTTGCCATTGTGGCATGCAAGCTTCAAAGTACTGAAGGGGTTGTTCCTAGATCAACTTCTTGGATAATGAGCTGATGTCGACAAGAAGCGATCCGTCACAGGAGGGCCTTAATGAATCCCACATCAGTGACACAGAACGAAGCTAATGATTTTAATGGAGGTGAAAACGATCTGTGACATATGATTCAGGGTGGCGGTCATGAATGGATGAAGGATAATGTATGGCAGTGGATGGGACACGGTTGACTCTTTCTAAACGACTTCTCTTGAACATATGGCGACACTGATACGATGGATCGGTAGCATTACCCCAAATATGGATGGTATGGCGAGACCATGGATGTGACCGATGAATGAAACAACCCAACCCGATTGTGGTACGGAGGAAAAGTGTCATGTTCAAGAGCGACTTGCTACCATCAAAGTTTTCTTTAGTTTCTCCCAATTTTTCCCCAGTCATTGCTGACCAGTACCTCTTTATTTTTGTCAAGCTTGAGGAGGATAACATATGCTTGTTCTATAACCTGCCCTTCGGGCAAGCCCATCGCTATGTTTTAACGAGCCTAGCGATAGTGAAACTCGTTCTCGTCTAAAGACAAGTTTGTCGCTATTTAATGATTTTAACGAGTCTAACGACAAAGATAACTCGGTCCTTTTCATTTTTAGAGAGTCTGAAAAGGTACATAAAGTTAACTCCAAAAGTCCTTTTTCGTCATCTAATCCCTTAAGTCCGAAAAAGTATAAAACAATACAGAAGGGATGAGTTTTCGATAGTTTTAACGAGACGAATAAAACAAGCGCTCGATCTTTTTGTGCAATAATCCCTCAGGTCCAAAAAGATTAAAATCTAGAGGAGGGATAGCTCTTCCGGTCGCTTTATCGAGCTGGAAGGCCAGAACTAGGAAATCTTTTCATATTTTACGAGTCAGTTGAAAAGAGCTTAAAGAAGACTCGTCTTTTGAGGAACGAGTGATAAACAGGGTTAGCAGCTGATTCCATGTACAGGTTGGAATTTTCCAATCACGGCAGTGTCACAAGGATGGCTAGGTGAAATCACTCTTCGCAGCTGTTCCTCAAAATGGGTAAACAATCATATGGAGGTGAACGATCGGCCAATGGAAAAGTGGAGGTGATGGTGTAAACACGACCAAGGCTTTAACGGCTGATGATATTACATTCACAGTGGTTATTTACCGGGATAGTTCATTTTTTAATGAGCTTAAACGCGGGTGGAAACATTTGCTCGATCTTATGTTTATTTTTTAACGAGCATGAACTATGTGCTAAAACTGCTCGGATCTCGCGTTTATTTTTTAACGAGCATGAACTTTATGCTAAAACTGCTCGATTCTAAGTTTTCATGCCCCCAGCATAACAACACAAATCGAGGTGCATGCCCCCCAAGCTTCATTGCATTCAACTTGGTGGTTGGAATGAAGGTTTACCTTTGAGATTTGGAAAGGGGGTTGTTTCATTTTTTAATGAGGTTGACACAGTAAAAGAACTATCCTCATGACTCCTTGTTTCATTTTTTAACGAGGTTGACACGAGATTAGAACCGTCCTCGGAGTCCAAATCCATTAGATGTAGAAGGTTTCATACTCCACTGTGGTCACTTCCGCCAGATTACTTGGAGGCGGTAGGGCAAAAGTACCCATTAAAGTAGGGTCTTTTAGGAGACCTACTCTGATATTTTGGAGCGAATGATTGCTTCCATGGATCATTGGAATGCTTCCCGTAACTTGTGAACTGTTGGGGAGAAAAGTTTGTTGGTCGACGATTGTAATTCCTCCTTGGAAGGGAAATGCAATCTTCCTGAAGTAGGTCGACACAACTGCGGCCATGGCATAGATCCATGGTTTTCCTAGTAGGATGTTGTAGTCAAGATTCCCATTGATGACTTCAACATCTATTTCTACTATTTTCCCTCCTAGTTCAACTTTCAAGTTACTTAGGATACCATACAGGGTATATGTCCTTCCGTCGAATGCTTTTAATGTCGTCGAAGATCGCGACAAGGTTGGAGATCCTAAAATTTTCCAGCAACTCATCGACATAGTGCATGTAGATGCCCCCTCATCAATAATTGTTTGATGAACAGTTTTGTTGAGGGCTTTCACTTGAATAAGGAAAGCTAGTTGAGCTGGTAACTGAGGGTCATATCCTTTATGATCAAAGGCCACAAGATTGGAATCCATTAGGTCAATCCCACCTATTGCTGATAATAAAGCTTGCTCTTGGGAGAAGCAATTTTGCGGTACCTCAAGTGTCGACATAGCGGACAGCGATCGGGCCAGGTCCTCTATCTGTGCTATTTTCGCACAAGGATTAAATGTTGATTTGTGTACTGCTCCCTTTTGCGACTTTATCATTGGCTCAGGAACGATGGGTGGCACAACTTCGGTCAAAGTTGTTGTCGAACTACTAGGTTGTTCATTAGCCTTGTTGTTCGATAGCTTTGGATTCCTGTAATCTTTATTCCTCGTCAAAGCATCATTTTGCTGCTTTGATATAGACAACATAAGCACTTGGGATCGGGAAGCATTTTGATTAGCAACCAGTTCGGTTCCCGGGCTTGGAAACGGATCAGTCAACACAGCTGAGGTTTTCGAACTCTTAAAGAATCTTTTAAGCTCAGCTTTGTATGGACAATCTGCTGTCCAATGATCCTCATCGCATATATGACACCCCGCAGGGGGTTTCCTTTTTCTCCCTTTCTTTTTCTTCTTGCCCCCTGGTTTCTTCAGTTGTTTGCCCTTGTCGTCCGACACGACACTTACTTCCGAGGCAAGAAGTTCCTCATTTGCATTTTGACCGGAAATCTTACGGGCCTTTTCAGATATAGCCTTTGTCGATTTCATGTCTGTCGCGCCAATCACGCCATCGCCGGCATGAGAGTCATTGTTTGATTTAGGAGGAGGAGGAATTGAGAATTCCGGTCTAGGGGCATCAGGTATTTTGTCGTAGAGCATGCCGGACTGAGTGTAAACCAAGTCCAGATATTGCGCACGAGTGATGACTTGCTCTTCCATTACGACTCCCCCCTTTGCCACATCTTCCGTGATGGCAGGAAGTAATGACTTGATAAACCATTCAGCTAATAGCTGATCGGGAACGTACGTTTTTACCATCCTACGACGACGTCGCCACTCATGTATATGATCAGATATGTGAGTGGCCGTTGTCTGTTTGAAGTTGGTTAGGAGTTCCGTTCCCGTTTCATACCTTATGGGTAATTGAAAATGGGTTAAGAAAGTCGTGGCTAGGGTACTGAAGTTGTCGAATGAAGCTCTAGGCAATTCGATATACCATTTTGCTGCCGGACCAGTTAACGTCCTCTGAAAAAGGCGAAGCCTAATCGAATCATCATTTAGGGTGTTTGATGAACACCACAGATGAAAGGTCATCACATGATTCGACGGATCTTCACCCGGATTTCCATTAAATTTAGGAATATCTGACGGAAGTTTATGCGGAATCGCTGGCCACCAAGGGGCATAAGCAATCGGATCATTCGTCAGCCGGTTTAGATCTGGTAATTCTAGAGTTGCTACAAAGGGCAACTGTTGATTCAGGTTAGGCGAAGCATATCCAGGATAAGATGGAATCGCCTGAGCAGTGGGTCTTTGCATACCAGCATAATGTATTTGATGCTGGCAACTTTGACAAGGTTGATGGGCGTAACCATTATAATATGGTTGTTGATAACCGCTTTGGAAATGCGATTGCCCATTACTTACAAAGACTTGTTGCTCAGGTCCTTGATATGATTGCTGGAATGGGGGTTGTTGAGTTTGAACCAGCTCTGGTTGTTGAACCATTTGCTGTTGACCAATACTGGATGATTGACCAAGATGAGGAGTCACAGTACTTGTTTGATCTTGAGTCGCTCCAGATAAGGAGGCACTAACCGGAGGTTGTGATTGAGTTGTCGAGACAAGAGGCTGTTGTATGGCAACCTGAGAAACTTGGGGTTGACATACAATAGGTAGCGCTTGTACTTGCGATGCAATCACCATACCAGGTATAGTGGCAACATTCGACACAGGGTGGACTGGTTGCATTGAATATGCAACCCTTGGTTGCCGAGGTAGTATCGGTACCCATCCGCTGGATGTAATTCTAGTTTGACCTGAACTTTGTTGTAAACTCCCATATGGTTGTTCTCCGGGGGGGAACAATGAAAAGGCATACTGCCCTCCATATGGTGGCAATCCAGTACTTAAAGGGTAGATTGGCCTTTGAAGACACATTGGATCAATTTGTTGAGTTTCAACATAAGAAATACCAGATGATAATCCGGATGAGGAAATAGGAACTAACCATGTCGTCGAAACAGTCTCTGATTGGACTCCAGCTTGTTGTTGACAATTTGCCGGGACAGATGGTATACCAACGAACATCGTTGGAGTAGCGGCAGGAGGCTCTGCCGCTGCTGTGTCGGATGACACAGTCCTGGATGTCGACGGTTGTTCAGACATATTTAGTCTATCCAAAAGAATTTCTAGCGATTCTACAAGAACTTTGTGATGAAGGTAGACTAACTTCGAAGATCAACGAGGGAAAGGTGATGATTATTCCGTTTAAAATAAATTTTAATGACGCTTGGACACAACTTGCTTTTTCAATTTTAAAGAGTCGAGAAAAAGCTAAAGATGACTCTAGTCTCCTTCGATGTTTTAACGAGCCCGAAGTGACAAATGATCGGATGGACTTTTTCTGTTATAGAGTCTGAAAAAGGCCAAAAGAAACTGCTCTGGAGTTCTAGGCAGAGGGTGTGCCAAACTTTTCGCAAAACCGCAGAATACTTTTTAGGGTACGGGCGGTCGATCTTCCTGAATGCTGTGTTCAGTGCATTGCGATCAGTAGGGCGGCCGACACGGCTTCCTAAGGATAAAGGTTTTATGCTTATAGGGGTCTCCCAATATATACGCGACGGTACGTGGGAGCACAATCCGTACTGGCGCTATCGTCCCTCAGGAGGAATCACCCACCATCAACGAGATCGACAGTCACCAGGCTTTACGACGCCGGAACACGTCTCTAGCCTAGACCTCTATGTTGTGCGTTATGTTGCAAAGCGTTGTTAAGTTCATTCAATTTATTTTAGGTTGATCTTTTTAGAAGTTTGCCTTTTGAGGTTCACCACGAGATGTATGATACAATTCCTAAATGCAGTCTAAAGATGATAAGCAAGATTTATATCTTTTCAACTTATGAAAATCCTAGATACTAAGGGAAAAGAAAGACACCATCTTTTCTCAAAGAGCAATCAGCACACTCTAATGCACTTTTCCTAAATCAAACATGCAAACTATCAAGATGCAAATGCACAATGCAGGTGTTTGTTTTCCGCTTTCTTAGTATTGATGCCTACAAAGAAAGCTTTTTGTACAACTTTGAATTTGCTTTTAAATGACCAATACAAACAAGTTTACTTTTTCGAAATCAGAGAGGGTAGAAGAGATTACAACACTTAACGATTTCCGAAATGAATACTTGTTTCGACACTTAAAAGAGACAAACTCAAACCAAAAGAAAAAGTAAATGTATAATCAACTGCAAACAGCCAATGAACTCTCTTCTAAGATCACAATCAACAGATCTGAATCAAGGGCTACAGGATGATTATTTCACTCATGCAAAGGAAAACTGTAAATGACGCCACAAACACATAAAAACACTCACAGTCTTTTTGTACAAAAGGAGGCGGAATTTAAGCAGAGAAAAGGAGTTATCAGACTGGTACCTATGCTGGTTACAGGCTGCAAAAATTAGAGATCAAAACAAGGCAAAACAGAGCAGAGAGCCCCAGCTGTACAAGGCCAAACTGGTTCAGCGCAACCTCAACACAGGGGTTTTGACATTCAGCGCAGGTAGCCTTCACGGGACCTGCGTTGAAATGCAGAACCTCTTCACAGCTGTCGCGCTGAAGGAGAAACGAGAGTTTCTCACTGGAAATATCCCCAGCGGAGTCGCCAATTTGTTGAGGGGAAAAATGCCTATACAGGACGATCCTATCCACCTAAGGTGTGACAGTGCCTTAGCAACAAACGAGTACAGCTATTCTGGTTTCTTCCTTTATGAAATGTGAAAGAAGAGAGATCAATAGACTTACCGGTGTCTTCCGTTTGTCCCTCGATCCGGTCTCTCTTCTCTTTGGGTGTTCACAGCTACTTGCCTTCTTGCTTATCCAGCTTCAACTTCCTGCAAGATCACAAGAGAACAGCTACTTGTGACAAGAGAACAGCTACTTGAGACAAGAGAAGAACACTACACAAAGACAGATGTTCACATTCATAACTAGTTTAGGATTAGAAATAAACCAAATACACTAATACATCAAAATACATCAGCATATAGGAGAAACCAAGATAGTTTTATTGATGAATAACAAGGTTCAGGAAGAGATACAACCTAGAGGGCTCCAATCCAGCATCTCCTTCCCAGCAAATGGAATTCCTATCTTCAGCCCCTTCAAAGCATTAAGCACCCAATGATTCCAGTCTCAAACCAACAACAATTCTTTGCAATAACAAAATTCCAGCCTCTAGATCTCATGGAGGAGAGATCCATATATAGATGTTTGGAGAGAGGATGAGTTAGCTTGAGATCTGACTAGTGTCCTCTCCCTCTATCAGTTCTTGAGTCCACTTGGAGGTTCTTGCTTCCACTTGGAGATTTGGAACCTCTTACTCATCACCAGTCGAATTCTCTGAGGCAAGTGTCATTTTGGAAGCTTCCTGGGTCTTGACACCTTGAGAAATGAGCCTGCCACTTGTCCACTCTCGTTCAGCGCAGGTAGCCTTTGTTCCAGTTGACATTCAGCGCAGGTAGCCAGTGTTGGCTTTGACATTCAGCGCAAACAGCTAGTGTAGCCACTGAAATGATCTTGAATTGACTTGTTTCTGAGCAGTTTCAGGTGGAGAACTTTTGTGAATTGCTGTGGTTTGTTAGCCTTGTTCCTCTAGGGGTAGGAACAACATGTTTAGGGACTTTGGATCCCTTAGGTTATGGACATTTCATGCTCAATGCTGCAAGGCACAAAAATGTCTATAACAGGCTCACCAACACTTCTTTTGTTGCTTTAAAACCACCTAAAGGCATAGATGAAGGCTTTCAAGGCAGAGTTATTGCAGAGACATTGTTCGCAGTCATATTTTTGGATCAGCGCTGCTTCCTTAAATGCACAGTTATCACACAGAGGACAGCGCGTGGCTCAAGGAACTCTTTTGATCCATTTTTGAGGCAGCTGCCCCAGCGCAGCACTTAGATAAATGTTTTAAGAATTTACTTCAATATAAAATAGATTAAAGCACTCATTTTCCTCAGATCTGCCTAAGATCTGCTGTAATAGATATTTTGGGATGCTAGTTACCCTAGTGCAGCTGTTAGATAGATATTTCTGCCATTTACTTCTGTACAAATTAGGTTAAAGGCATTTATTTGAGGAGATCTATCCCAGATCTGATGTTTGTAAATATTTTCTATTTAAACCACCCTCTACACTGTTTTAAGGGTTGGTTGGTCGATAAATTCCTCTCAAGGCTTGCACTGTATTTTCTGAGAGTCTCTATAATCAAAGATCGCGGGGATGTTTGGGAGATGAACTGACTGTTGTGTTTTGATGTCTGAAGAGTGACTATGGAATCCTAACGCTTCTACATAGCCCAATAAGTGTTTCTTATCTCTGTTTACAGTTTATATGTGTTTATGCCATCATTGTTTCACTATCTAAATAGCAGAAAGAAAGAATAGTTCAGAGCTCACTTAGTTGTATCCTGTTCTCAATTTCTGTGATTTATCTATGTTTTCCTCTGAATTAGTCCTAAATATGAATACTGATTTGCTCATATTTACACTATTTCCTTCATATATGTATGTTGTTTAGGAATCCTTGACTGCTCCTATATAAATGTTCATTCACCTTCCCTCTGTTAGCATAATGAGAGCTACTTAGTTGCCTTTCATTCACTGACCTTCATTCCATCCTTATTCCAGCTAGATATTGTTTTATGTGTAGCTATCCTGCTCTGTATTCCTCTTGTGACCAAGAAAACGCAACAGCAAGCCTAATCCACGACTGCATGCCCAATGGTTTGAACTTCTCACACTATGCATCCCAACTCTGTTTGAAAGAATCCTCCATCCCACCAAAATCAAAACAAAACCCAAGAAAATCATAACTAGCCTAAAATCAACCCAAAACAAAGCTAAATTATAAAGAGAGCCCTCTCTGATTGCAGGTAGGCTAGGACTTGCAGTCCAAAGATTGGTTTGTGGTTACCTCGGCCGTATCCTTTAAGGAGCTTTAAGGACAACCTGAGTGATAACAGTATATAAATTGTTCCACATATTCCTCCAAAATTTTGTCTTCTCCTGGTTTCATTATAAAAATATCTTCACTAGCCTTGCAGTAGTCTTGGTACCTTTTCAAGATGCATTCTTCATTTCTTCCCAATTTTGTATGCAACTCCCACTGAGGCTCATGAACCATTAGAGAGTTGCTTCTTTTAGAGTAAGAGATTTTTTTTTTAAATTTTGAGCATTAGTATAATAATTGTATCCTTTACAAAGTATTTTAAATTCAAATAAGAAAGTAACTAGGTCTTCATTTTCCAAACCATGGAAATTTGGTAGAAAAAATGGGGGCAATGATGTGCATTTGAGCCATTGCTCCTGAATCTCTAATGGGGAACTTGAAGGTAACAATATCAACCATTTCTTCCCAAAATAGAAGAATTTCTTCATGCTCAACCTTAAGGCTCCTCGTTCGAACATTTTTGTAAACTAGTTAGTGGAATGCCTGGTTCTTACAACACCACTTGGTGAAATGGTAAAATTTAATTTTCTTCTACCTCTAGAATTTTATTTGTATTCGTGAATTCATATGTACTTTCACACATGCAGTCTAAATTCTCTAGTATAGGTGTGAGGCGAGTATACCATGTTTTATCCTTAAAAGGAGATTGGAGGTAGGTGCATGGGTTGATTCTCCTCCTATCTTTACTTCTTAGGCCATAGTAGTACTAGAGATAATACAACTAACCAAAACTAGATTGTTCTTTTGCACCATTATAACCTCCTTGGAAATGATTGCAAAATGTTGGTGTTGATAACTATCTATTCAAGACAACTAAACAACGCTCCACATTAATTATCAATCTGGGGGTTGTCTGTTATTTCAAGGTTATGTGTAAAGTCTATTCAGGCAACAAATCCATTTCTAGTGTGAGTGATTCTAAATGATCATATAGCTAGGGAAACTGACAATTGCAGACCAAATATTACTTAAGTAGTAAGAAAAAGGAATTCCATTCAAATTATTCAATCCACTCCAAAATAATCAGTTGTAACTTCACCAATCAAAAACTTATGATCAAAGGAGAATGCACTTACTATAAATTAAAACAAAGGAAATTTAATATACGTTTTTTCTAAAAGAAACCATAGGATTAAAATAGAGTGCTATTTCAAATTTAACCTCTGCAAGAAATGATGATAAGCACTTTGCAAGTAACAAAATTTGAATCACTCTGCGAGTAACAATAGTTAAACCACCCTGGAAGTAACAACAATTAAACCATACTACAAGTAACAAGAAGTAAACAAGTAACAATAATTGAATCACATTGTAAATAACGCAAAGTAAACCACACTACAGGAAATAAAAAGTAAACAACTATGGGAATAAAAACAATCAAGCCACTCTGCAAGTAACAACAATTAAATCACTGTGTGAATAACAATAATCAAAACACCTTGAAATGTCAATGGAACATAATGAAAAAAGTGACAAATCAACCTCCTTAAGGTAACAGGTGTAAACACTAACTAAGAATAAACAATTACTCATAGAAATCAAACATAAGGAATTACATAAATTTTATGGTAAATCTAATTAACAACACATATGAAATTGCAACACCTAACCAATGAAGGGGGTCACCCTTCACCAATTAGGGCTGTGAAATCTACTGACAAATTAATGCTAAGATCGTAAAATATTACATGATATATTATATAAAAAGTGATACAACATTCTTGGTAATAGAATTCTAGCTTTGCTTTAGATACAACCCTTGTTTCTTCTATTATTTCTTAACTCCCCAACTTTCACTCTACCCATACATTTATATAAGAAAAGAGCACAAGGTGAATTGCAACTAATTTCCCCAAACTTGGATTGTAACAACTATGTGAGGTATTGGTTGTATAACAACAAAATATCAAATTACATTTGATTTATTTATCATAGAATCATCTTAGAATAAGCTGGACCTATTTCAGTTGTTAATGTATTGCTCTGTTTGGAATGTAGTATGTGAGTGGAAAAAACAAGAAATAACCCTTTGAAGGAACCACATGTATTTCCCAAACCATATTTGTTTTTGGAAAACCACTCAGGATTCAACTAAATTAGGTGATTCTCCATAAAAACTCTATCTCATATTTTCGAGATTCGTCCTCAATTGCCCAAAAAATCCAACACAAAATTGTCACTTCTTATTTGGAAGATTTCTGACTAGGAACGTTTGAACATGAGGTAGAGCTTAGATTTTGTGACTTGGGTGAGGACTTGGAGGTTGGAACAGTCAATTCTATTACAATAAATATCTTCATAAACCATCATCAGTAAAATCATAAATAATAACCTTTAATCTATTAGAAATAAATGAAAATGAGCATTACTTAAAGTTAGGTCCCTATAATACTAGTGATTCCCCCATTAATATTGTCATTGTAGCCCTTATTGTTATTGTTGTGCCCCTATTGTCCCCATGTTGTTATTATTGTGCCCCATAGAAGCCCACTATTGTTATTGTTGTGCCCTTATATTATCATTGTTATGTCAGCTTTGATTATATTGTGACCCCTTAGACTCTATATATAGAAAGGAGGTTTTTTCATTTGTATCATCGAAGAATTATTAATTTTTGTAATGTAAAGGAGGTTTCCCCCTCAAAGAGGCTGATTTTTAAGTCGTTGATCTATCTTTTCTTCTATTTTGTGAGCTAGTTGCATAACAATTGGTATCAGAGCTTTGGATTCTAGGGTTTCGCTGCTTCAAACAAGTCATTATGGCCTTTTCACTATAATTTTGTTTCTATGATGTTTTAGAAGCTCAAATTAAAACCCATTGGAATCATAATGTTGATGAATCTCGAGTATGAATTTACGATCTTGTCTTACTATAGTTTCGGATATATGATTCGACGAAGTTAGGGTTTCTGTAGGTTCCCAAATTATATCTCAAACAGGTGACCTGGGGAAAATCGTCATAACTTTCTCTTTGAGCATCATATTGAAATTTCGTAAAACATTACAGAAAAAGGACGAACAATATGTTTCTTTTAATCACTTTTAGGTCTGAAAGTAAAAAAAGTGATACATCGCACTTCGTACGATTTCGCTCTACTCAACTAGTCTTTAATTTGGTCATCGTAGGAGATATGGCATAACTCTTCCTTGGAGAATCCAATATTGATCATACTTGTGGGGTTGGAAAGAGGACTTAGAGGGTTACCGTAGCAAAAAATTTCATACCTTGGAGATCCAAAATTACATAGATAAAACATATTCAATATCGAGATCCTAAAAGGCGAAAAAATGTATGTAGTTTTTTTTAAACTTTTTCATAAGTTTGATTTGAAAAATTAGTTTGAAGGAATTAAAAGGGCATACTAAAGCATAATTATCATTAATTGATGCCCCGAGGAAAGAAAATGGAAACATCTAGTAAGAAACCTGAAAGCTCTAACACGACTCAAGAAGAAGAGGAAGAAATGCAACATGATATATCAAAATTACGAGACCAAGTGAAACAAAATTCACTCTCACAAAATGTAACAGAAGCTAAGATGGATGGTTTAAAGAAATGTGGGTAAGCTAACATGGATGGCGTGGAAGCTAAGATGGATGGTTTAAACAAAGGCATGGAAGCTAAGATGGATGGCATGGAATCTAAGATGGATGGCATGGAAGCTAAGATGAATGGCGTGGAAGCTAAGATGGATGGTATAGAAGAAAAACTTAAAGGAAACATGGAAGATTTGAAGATATATTTGACAAAGTTTCTATAAGAAATGCTTACTAATGGTGAAAGGGTAGTAAAGTAAACACATGAGGAGAACAAAAGAAATGTTAATAATGATTTTATAGACTCTAACTTTGGATTGAAGACCCACCATGTTCCAAAGATCGATATGAGGAATTTTGATGGCAAGGATCATGTAACATGGATACTATAGATGGAGCAATATTTCGATCTCCATAATGGAAAAACACATAAAAGGTACACATTGCAACTTTATATTGGAACCAAATCAGTTTTTATGGTATCGATGGCTTTTCTCTTGTAAACAAATTGTCACTTGGGAAATTTTTACAGAAGAAATGATAGCAATTTATGGGGATACAAAAAGCAACACCTTTTTTAGCCAATTGATAAATCTAAAACAAAAGGGTTCAATGATGGAGCACATTGAGGACTTCCAAAAATTGAATATAAGGGTAAAAGATATTCTAGAGGAGCATAGGAATGATTTTTTCATAAGGACTTTAAAGGATAACATCCAACATGAGGTTCGCCTTTGGGAACCTGATTCATTGGAGAAGGCATTCAGGTTGGCAAGAAAAATGGAAAGAAAAATTATGGCAACAAGGAAGCCTACCACTCATAACTATAAAGATGGAAGTCTTGTTATCCCTAGCCTTCCAAAACCTACAAGGTTGACACCACAAAAATTGGAAGAAAAAAGAGAAAAAGGGCTTTGTTATAGTTGTGATAACAAATACACTAAAGGTCATAAGTGTGCTGATAAGAAATTATTTTACATAGATTGTGAAGAGGAGGAATAAAAGAAACAAGAAACATCAAAATAAGAGGATATACAATAGGAACAAACCCTAGATAAAGAAGAAATGAATATGACCATATCTTGTAATGCATTGGACAAAATTAACACTCCTCAAACTATCAAGATAGTAGGACATATCAAGAAGAAAAGGGTAATAGTGTTGATTGATTCAGGCAGTACCCATAATTTTATTAATTGTAAGATAACCAAGGAATTGAATTGCTTCCTATATCTAGCACCAAAGTTTCAAGTGATGGTTGCAAGTGGAGGAACCATAAATTGCTCTGGAAAGTGCCATAATATTAAGATATCCTTGGGAGAATATGTATTGAATATCCCATTCTTTCAATTCCAATTGGTGGTGTTGATGTTGTATTAGGAGTCCAATGGCTACAATCTTTGGGTACAATAACTTTTAATTTTCAAGAACGTTTCATGAAATTCTTTTTGGAAGGAAAGGAAGTTGAAATAAAGGGTATCATTGGCAAATCAGGAAAGATAATAAGCTCTAACGGAATGAGAAAGCTTCTAAAGAAAGAACAACGAGGTGTAATTTCACAATTATGTTCACTATAGGTTCCCACATCGAAATCATCTATTTCTCTAGATCTCCAAAAAGTCTTGGACAATCATCCAAAGTATTTGAGACTCCCAAAGGCCTCCCACATATTTGTGATCATGATCATGCTATTCATTTGATTCCAAGAAGTGTTCCTCCAAACATCAGGCCTTATAGATATCCCTATGCCTAAAAGAGTGAAATTGAACGTATATGTGTAGAAATGCTAGAGGTTGGTATAATTCAACCTAGTCAAAGTTATTTTTCTACTCTAGTAGTATTTGTTCACAAGTAGGATGGCTCATGGCACATGTGTCTGGATTATAGGGAGCTCAACAAGCTCACTATTAAAGATAAATTTCCCATTCCTTTCATTGATGAGTTATTGGATGAATTTCATGGATCAATTACTTCACTAAGTTGGATCTTTGTTCAGGATATCACCAAATCAGAATGAAGACTAAAGACATTCTGAAAACAACATTTAGAACTCATGAAGGTCATTATGAATTTTTGGTCATGCCTTTTGGGCTTATCAATGCACCTTATACATTTCAATGTTTGATGAATTCCATTTTCAAACCCTTCCTTAGAAAATTTGTGTTAGTATTTTTTGATGATATACTAATCTACAGCAAGTCTTGGAAGGATCATGTTCAACATGTTAACAGGGTGCTCAAACTATTGGAGGAGAAACAATTATATGCAAAAATATTCAAATGTTTCTTTGGAGTATAAGAGGTGGAATATCTAGGTCATATTATATCTCATGAAGGTGTTAAGGTAGACCCTAGAAAAATTAAAGCCCTTAAGGAATGGAAAATCCCCACATCCATAAAGCATTTGCGAGGATTTCTCGTGTTGGCGGGGTATTATCGCATGTTTGTTAAGAATTATGGGAGAATAGTAGCACCTCTAGAAATATTATTGAAGAAAGATGAATTTTCATGGACTCTAGAAGCAATGAAGGCCTTTGAACATCTTAAAATAGGAAATGTACCAAACACCCGTCTTAGCTACGCCGGACTTTGCAAAAACCTTTATTGTGGAATGTGATTCCTCAGGAAATGGAATTGGTGTTGTTTTAATGCATGAAGAAAGACCCATTGCTTTCTAAAGTCATCCAATCAAAGGAAAGTATTTGCACAAAGCTATTTATGAGAAGGAAATGTTGGCAATACTACATGCACTTAAGAAATGGTGACCCTACCTAATGGGAAAACACTTCAAGGTAAGAATAGATCATGATAGTCTTAAATAATTTTTAGAACAAATATTATCTTTAGAAGAGAAGAAAAAATGGGTCACAAAGATGTTGGGATATGACTTTGAAATCATCTACAAAAAAGGGAAGAAAATGTTGTGGCAGATGCACTCTCAACAAAGGATGAGGATGTGGAAGAATTGCTTTGCGCCATTTCTATTATCCAACTAGATTGGATAAACGAAGCAAGGGATGAATGGAAGAATTATGAAGAAGTGTGGGCATTCATTCAAATGTTACAACAAGATCCCAGTACATTTGATACATTTAGCTGGAAAAATGATTCATTATGGTTCAAAGATCGCTTATACTTATGTAAGATTCTCAACTCAAATAAAATATTATTGTGGAATTGCACACCTCTCCCTTAGGAAGGCACTCAGGATTTTTAAAAAGTTACCACATGGTTAAGAAGGAATTTTTTTGGGATGGTCTTAAATCTAATATTCAAAAGTATGTGGTAGAATGTTTGGTTTTCCAACAAAATAAAGTTGAAACAATTAAGACCCCAGGTCTATTACAACCTTTATCCATTCCAGGCCAATGTTGGGAAGAGGGTTCTATGGATTTTATCACAGGTTTACCCAAGTATGAAGGAAAGAGTGTCATCATGGTAGTAGTTGAAACACTTACCAAGTATGCACACTTTTGTGCATTATCTCATCCATTTAAATCCTATACAATTTCTACTGCATTTATGGAAACAATTCAAAAGCTACATGGAAACCCAAAGATTATTGTAAGCGACAGGGATCCCATTTTCATTGGGAATTTTTGGACAAAATTATTTTCTTGTCTTGGTACTCAGCTAGCTCATAGCTCATATTATCATCCTCAATCTGATGGGCAAACTGAGATAGTAAACAAATGTTTGAAAGGATATATTCATTGCTTTGTATCTGATAAACAAACATAATGGCTCAAATGGTTGCCTCTGGCTGAATGTTGGTATAACACTTCCTTCCATACTGTAGCAAAAGTGACCCCATTTATGGCACTTTATGGATATCATCCACCATCCATCACATCATATTTAATAGAAATTTCTAAGGTTCAAGCAGTGGAAGATCACATCGAGCATCAACAACAAGTTCTCCAACTCTTAAAGGATAACCTCACTTTGGCGGAGAATAGAATGAAACAACAGGAAAATCAACATCGCAGCAAAAGAAGTTTTGATGTAGGTGACTGGGTATTTCTATGGCTACAACCATATAAACAAATGTCCCTCAAGCAAGCTAAGAAGTACAATAAATTATCACCAAAGTATTATGGTTCGTACAAGGTGTTGCAAAAGATTGGTACTATGGCATACAAATTGGAGCTTCCTACAGCTTCCTGAGTGCACCCAATTTTCCATGTTTCATGCTTAAAAAAGGTTATAGGTGGCAAGCTCCTAGTTCAAACAATATTGCCAGAACTTGACAAGGAAGGAAAAATCATATTGGAACCTGAAGCAGTCACAAAAGTAAGAACTTGACAGCTACGAAATCGATCAATTTCAGAGTATTTGATCAAGTGGAAGAACTTACCCATTGAAGATTCCACATGGGAGGATGAGAATTTTATACAGAAGCATGCAGAACTACTCAAGCATTGAGGACAACACTTCTTTGAAGAAGAGGGGCATGTTAGGTCCCTATAATACTAGTGATTTCCCCATTAATATTAACATTGTAGCCCTTATTATTATTGTTGTGCCGCTATTGTCCCCGTATTGTTATTATTGTGCCCCATAGAAGCCCACTATTGTTATTGTTCTGCTCTTATATTATTATTGTTATGTCGGCTTTGATTATATTGTGACCCCTTAGACTCTTGTATATAGAAATGAGGTTTTATCATTTGTATCATCGAAGAATTGTTCATTTGTGTAATGTAAAGGAGGTTGCCCCCTCGAAGAGGTTGATTTTTAAGTCATTGATCTATCTTTTCTTCTATTTTGTGAGCTCGTTGCATAACACTTAACCACTAAAGCTTAAGTAAGTATGATATGGTATTTTTCGAGGAACTGTGATAAATGGAGTGATAAAGGAGCAATAACAGGAAGAAAAAGGGATGAAATAGACGTATAAAGGTGATAATAATGGTAACAAATCAATGACCCAATAAGATGTCATTTCTTTTGCAGAAACAATCAAATTCATAAGAAGTGAATTCCTCACCTATATCTATGCATAATGTCTTCAATACATAACTATTTTCCTTCTCAACAATAAACTTTGTAATGCCCCATATGAGGATTCCATCCCATTACATCTTTAACTTGTTGAAAAATAACACATGCATTAATTTTTTGTTTAATAAAATATACCCTTATTCTTCTAATAAAATTATCAACAAAAATAATAAAATGCTTATTTTTATTGAGAGGCAAATTTTGCATAAGATCACATATATATGCATGCACTAGCTCCAATGGTTTTCTTGCTGACCAAAATTTTCCTATGGGAAATGAATCTATGTGTCGTTTACCAAGAATACATCCTTCACATACTTGATCAATAGATCCAATAAGAGGAATTTTTTTTTTCCATTTTTATTGTTATGTAATAGTCTTAAGCGTCTTATATTACTATGCCCATATCTCATGTGTCATATCAAGGAATTGTCACCATAGACAACTTTTAGTGGACTATTTGCTTCACAAGGAAGATTAAGAGCAAAATTATATTTTTCAATATATTAACCTTGGTTATAATGTGATTATGATTATCCTTATCATAGACGATGCATTGATTATTTTTAAAAATAACAAGATATCCCTTTTCAATAAGCTGCTACATTGAACAAATTATGTGCTAAACTAGGAACATATAAAATATCATTAATGCCTTTTATTTTACCTTGGGTTGTCTTTACTGCAATTGATTTACCTTTAGCTTCCACTCGTCTTTCATCTCCTATTAGAACTTCAAATTTAGTAGATTCATCTATCTTTACATATGCATCCTTACTCCTAGTCATGTGATTGTTGCAACCAATATCCAAAATCCATACCTTCTTGGAAGCCTAATTAGTTAAATCACAAGCTAAACATAATTTTCCCATGTCTTCTTTTTCTCCACAAATGTTAGCTTGTTGTTTTTGTTTTTCCTAGTAATTGTAGTAACAATGGTGTAATGAACAAAGTTCAGTTATGCTCTGATACCAATGTAACAAACAAAGTTTGTATACACAACAATAATCTTGAAAATACTTCGAAGACAATAATATCCATTGTAGGACAAGTAATTGTATATTGAATATTATATAAAAGAATTGATATGAGATGATTACAAATGAGGGTGAAGACATGCTTATATACCCTAGGTAGGTGTCCCTTTATGAACGGTCATGTCCTTAGGGACAAACCTCTTCATGAACTAATTACTAATTAATCATTATTTATGATGTGTTATTATTATTTATATTTACATTATTTATATCTATATTTTATTCATAAAATTGCATTCCTCCTAAAAAATCTTTGTCCTCAAATCTTACTAATGAAAAGACTTGTTCTCTTTTTCCGTTTTGAATGTTTTCTCGTTTAAGGACTGTCATCTTAGTTTATACAAGATGATATATCATTTTAGTGATAAACAAAATTGTCGAACTGAGAAGGGATATGGCCATCCTAGGTTATTCTTCTGTGGAATCTTTCGATCACTAGAAATTTGTAATGAATTGTTATCTGAGGACTGGATTATACAAACTTCAGTATTCCTTGGAACATAAATATTTTTTTTTATGTTCTAAATGATATTAATATGTATATTGATTGAGAAGTCTACTCTTATGATTCAGATATTGATAAAGAGTTCTTCTGGTTGGACTTTAACTTATCATGTGTGTGGTAATTTCCTGATTTACTTCAAGTAATGTTGTTGTTGAGTTGGCTATCGATCATCACTTGGAATTTCCATTGTTTGAATTGAAACATATGAATATGTTTTAAATTCTATTGGTTTCTCATTTTCTTGAGTTGTGATATTGATTGGATCAAATTTGTTCCTTTATCTTCAACTTGGTCTGTTACGACTAGAGACTTCAATATTTTTTCTTGAGTAAGTTGTTCTAACTTTTCTTTTAGTGACTTTTTGCCACTTTTAAGCTTATTTATTTGTGTGAGAATATTTTGTTTATGATTCCTTAGACGTGAGCGTTTTTCGTTTTCTTAATTGTAGACTTTATTCTTAGCATCATTCTGTTCATCTTTTAAACTTTTGATCTGTTCTAATAAATTTTTATGAAGGTTCTTTAAACGTAAATTTTTCTCTTCTTGTTCTTATATGTGCTTGTTCGGTTCTTTCTTTGTGGCCTTACTCTTTTTTACTTGTGCAAATAATTTTTCAACATGGTCTTTGAGGCAATAATTTTCTTTGTCCTTTTCCATCACTTGTAATGCATGTCAACCAAATCTTTATATTTTCATTGTAATGTTTTCTTGTTTTGTCGAAGTTTGATTAGTTGGTCTTTCTGTTGATCTTTAGGATGCAATTTCTTGTTACACTAGATTACATCTTTTTATAGGGGTGATGATGGGCTTTTATCTTGCATTTTGGATTCCTCCTTCTTCATTTCCTTATTAAGATATGCATGTCGTCACCCAAATATTTCCATTAATTGTTCTACATCTCTTGCTATTTATTGTTTTTGTGTATCACTTAGAGATTCGACTAAAGTAAAAGTTTTGTAACATTTTGTGCAAACTACATTTTGATTTCTAAATGACTCTTGACAATTAGAATATTCCTCTGAACAAAAAAGACATATTGATAAAAAACTCATATTTTTTTTCTTCACTTCTTTTAACTTTGTATAGAACCTTATTATTTTTTTCTTTTTCTTAAATACTCTTCTAGACTTATTTGATAATAACACTCCCTTAAAAATATGAATAGAAACTTTGAAAATTCATTTTTTTTTTCTAAATAATCTCCTTCAACTTGTATATATGATCAACTTTTTCTCATTTTATTAAGAACCTTATCACTTATAATTTCCCTTTTCAGATTTAAATTAAAACTTTAAAAAACCTTCACTGACTTGAACTTTATAAATATAATTTTTAATTTTTTAATATATATATATATATATTTTTTTTTTTCAAATCAAACTTCTTTTATGTATATATAAACTTTATATTAAATTCTATATATTTCATGAAAAAAAAAAAAAAACCTTTTTGAACTATTCTCCTGATTTTTTTTTTAATGCGAAACTTTTTTAATTTAATTAAACTAATAATACATGGCCTATATTTATTTTCTTAAAAACAAAAGAGAAATGTTTGTAACCCAATAAATTATGCTTTATCTTTATAGAATTTTCCCTTAATTGGGACTTCTCCTCACTATTTAGTTTATGTGATGCCCTTACCATCTAGATATAACCTTAATTATTAAGTGGCAATTGTGAAGCATTATATATTCTTTTAAACCTTTTGATATTCCACAGTAACAAGGGCCTAATTCTTTGTTGTCTCCTTATACTTTTCTCTTTGTGAAGGGTTACGAGTGTGGGATACCGAATGACATCGTGGTTGTAAATGGTGGTGGCTGGTCGAAAGGAATGCTTGATTTTTCTTCTAAGGTGATCACAAAATCGACGCACAGATAAACAATATTGCCGAATAGCAGTATTAATGCAGATTGGGGATTGGGTGTACACATATGATGCAGTCGTATAGACAATGACTTGGTCAGATTTTTTTATTTTTGTTTTTATGGTCTCTATCCCACGTTAGGTCACAAAAACTGTAATGGCTCCCCTAAGGCGCCGGTTACATGGGAACAAGAAATGACAAGGTTTTGTTTCGATGAACCATAGTCACGTCCTTCGTGGCTACTGTGCAGTCGCTTGGCAAGGCGAATGACAAGGTGGAAAATTAATCGAATGATGACTACTTGAATGGTGGTTGCAGTCGGGATGGCCAGGGGAATGGATGCGACCAGGGATGGAATTTGACGAGCAAATAATGTATTATGGGTGATTTGCGGGTTAAATATAATTAAAATTTTTCAGACACCATCAACATTTTATATTAAAAAGATAGAAACTGGTATTAGAGTTGTTCAAACTGTCAAATTTCAGGGGGCTTAGGATTTGAAATTCCTACTCTAGGTGTCAGGGTAACAAGAACAAAGGTTTGTCAGCAGTCTGTCCAGGGAGTAGGAAACTGAGTGACACAGTTGGGTTGTGGTTGGTATGGTTGTTGAAGAACCAATTAAATTTATTTATTTATTTTACTTTTTTAAATTTAATATTTTTAATATGATGTTTTGTTTTGTTTGTTTAATTTCATTTTTTTTATATAATAAAATTTTTAACCTTTTTCTTTCTTTTTTTATTCTAATATATAATATTTTTTATTTTCCTTTTTTTTTTTTTTTAATTATTACTTTTTATTTGTTTTTTTATATTTTGTTTTTCTTTTTCTTTCATGGCCAAGAGTCAATTGGTGAAAATGGAGAAACTCCAACTGGTGTAGCAAAACACTTGAATCTAGATGGCAACAATGTTGACGAAAGTTTGATGGCCAAAGGCAAGACCAAACTTGCTCTGTGCAGTAGGTGAGCAACCAAAGGATCTAACAACTTTAATACCAATGTAAAGAACATAGTTCAGTTAGGCTTTTATACCAAAGTGATCAACAAAGTTTTTATAAGCAACAATAATGCTGAGAATACTTCTAAGACAAGAATATCCATTGCATGACAAGCAATTGTATATTGAATATTATAGAAAAGAATTGATATGAGAAGATTACAAATGAGGGTGAGGGCATACTTATATACCCTAAGCAGGTGTCCCTTTATGAATCGTCATGTCTTTAGGGACTAACCTCTTCATTAGCTAATTACCAATTAATCATTATTTATAATGTGTTATTATTATTTATATTTACATTATTTATATCTATATTTTATTTATAACAAATAGCCAAACCTTTTACAATAAAAGCATTGAACTTGAGAATTTCCATATATTTTACCTACATCATTGTTGTCATTACCTATTCTTTATACTTGTAGGAAAACTTCTTCTTGGACCTCTGGGTATATGCTTGTCCTCTCGCTCTTCCACTAATGCTCATAATTTCCTCATTGGAAAAATTCTCCCCTTCTAGACCTTTGTGAAAAGTTTGCTCAAAAGTTATTTTAGTAGATCTATTTATCTTTTTCTCTTCAAATTGAAGAGATCCTATGAGCTTATTCACATACAATTGAGTTAAATAATTAAATTATTCAATAGCAACAACAACACCATCAAATTTTGTAGAAAGCCTTCACATTCTACAACTGGGAAATGGTCATCTGACTGATTAGTTGAGTCTAATTCTGACTTCGTACTGATCTACTAAACCATGATGTCGTAACCCATAATCTATGGGGACATAACTGAAAATGTGTTGATGCTGATTCAATTAAACATCAAATAAATATTATTTTCACAAACATGATTATTAGATTTAACAGGGATTTACAGTCAGAGTATAGCAACAGGGATGACGAAAAACAGGAGTGAAATCTCAACTATGTGGAGATGCATTAGCAATATCAGATAACAAATTGCTCCAGTAATCCTCGTCATGTAATTCGGCCCATGGCGAAGGGCAGCAGTAATCCTCGTCATGTAATTCGGCCCATGGCGAAGGGTGCTGCCCTTGAAATGTTGCACTAAAATCTGACTGAATGCTGTTGGTGTTGTTAATCTTGTCATCATTATCAGAGAAATCCAGCAGAAGCTTCGGAAAATCTAATTCGTCGGGGACCTTATCCTCTGTCTGGCATGTTGTCATATCAGCAAAACATGAAAGTACTTCAGGGGTTTTCAGATTGCAGTCCCCAATCAATTCAAATGATGCAGAATTGCACTGTTGAGACCCATTTTCCTTATTTTTATCATTGGGGTTGAAGGACTGATCACAACTATTCTGAGTGGAAGAACAGCACAGGGAAGAAACCGAACTCAGAAAATTTTCAGATATTAAAACAGGATTATCCCCACCTATTGTCAGATGATTCTCCTTCCTGAAGACCTTACCAGCTTCTGTGTTGAAATCTAATTTCAACGCAGCTGCCAGAAACAGGTCAATAAACCTCGCCGGAAAGCTCTCGGGTTGATTTCAGGCAGAAGGAATAATCCGGCAAGGAGCTCCGAGAAAATATGGAGCTGACGCGTGGTTGACCCCTGACGTAACGCAACGTAAGAATCTCGGAGGTTAACGTTCAGCACTTGTTGGCCTTCCGATATCATTTTCGCCGTTCGATCTGCTCCACTTTCCTCCGCCGTTGATCACCTGGAGCTGCATACGAACCCACATCAATTCAATGTTTTGCGTGGAGTAAAAGGTTTATGGTTGACCGCCGTAGGTAAAAGAATTTAATGGTGGTACGAAGATTTTGGTGAGGCTCGTTTTAATATGGGTATGGGCGCATATGCTCTTTAGTTAAGTTTTTTTTAAATATGGGTATGGGCACAATTTACTATATGTTTTTTATATATATTTTTCATATACGGCATGTATTAAAGTTTAAAGTCGTATGTAATAAGTTTTATTTTATGAGTGTTGACTTTTATTAATGAATGAATATGGCACACGGGAGGAAAAGAACTTGTGTTCACAGCAGCGTAAAAATATGATGGCGCAGTAAAAAAAAAGAAAAACACACAGCAGTGTGTAAAAAGGATAAGAACCAGGTGATGTAATTTTTGGAGTTGTAAGAAAACCATGTGTGGTTTTTGCACAAGCAGTGCATAAAGAAAATGGTGAAGTTTTTTTTGTAAGTCTGTGTGAATTTTGTTTACAGCAGTAAACTTATGTAAACTTTTATTACAGCAGTAAGTTGTTTTCACTGCAGTGAATGTAAAAAGGGATTTACAGCAGTTAACCCAGTAATTTCTCAGAAATCTTTTATGATGTTGAAATACTCTGTCTCTCTGTGAATTTTTTTTTGTTTTCTGTGCACAAAAGATCCTGTGAAGGAAAAACAGAGCATTGCCTCTGTGTGTTTGTTTGTTTATTTGGTTTTTGGTATTTTCCCCATTAAAAATACCCAACAGTGGTATCAGAGCAGGACCAGGCTCTTTAAAGAAGTTAAAGAAGCTGAAGGGAGAAGGTTGTTGCTGCAGCAAAACTTCTCAGGGAGACAGAAGACTCAGACATCAAAGGATTCAGGTATTTCAAAAGTTTTTTTTGTGTTGCTGAAGAAACAGTCAGTGGTTTTTAAACATACACAGTCAAGGAATGGCCAGCACAAGCACTGGTATGGGTTTGTTTAACACCCAGCTCCCACAGTTTAATGGGAAAAACTATGACTACTGGGCAATAACCATGACAGCCCTGTTTGCCTCTCAAGACTTATGGGAAATAGTTGAGGAAGGTTTTGAAGAACCAGCAGATGAAACTGAGTTCAATGCACTAACTCAGGGAGAGAAAGATCAGCTGAAGAGCAATAGGAAGAAGGATTCGAAAGCCCGTATGTTGTTGTATCTAGCAGTAGACCAGAGTGTGTTTCCAAGGTTAGCAGCAGCTAAGACAGCAAATGAAGCATGGCAAACCCTCAAGACAGCCTATCAAGGCATGGAGAGAGTGAAGACAGCAAAGCTACAATTGCTGAGAAAGGATTTTGAGAACTTGAACATGAAGGAGTCAGATAACATTGACTCATTCTTCACTCATGTGATTGGTGTAATCACACAAATGAGAACTCATGGAGAAACCATTGAAGACAGAAGGATTGTGGAGAAAATATTGAGGGTCTTACCCTCAAAGTTTGATGCAATAGTCACCACCATTGAAGAGACAAAGGATCTCTCAAACTATTCAGTTGATGAGCTACATGCATCACTGATAACTCATGAGCAGAGGTTGAGTAGGAATGAAAACTCATCTCTTGAGCAAGCCTTCAAGACCCAGATGTCCTTTGGAAGAGGAAGAGGTCAAGGAAGAGGAAACAGAAGAGGAAGAGGCAGAAGCCAAAACAGAGGTGGAAGGAACAGCCCATCAAATGCACAAGGAAGAGGCAGCAATACAAATCAGAACCAAGGCCAAGGCAGCAGCCAACAAGGAGGACAACATCATGCTCAAGGACAAAGGTATGATAAATCTAATGTTCAATGCTATTATTGCAAAAAGTATGGACATTATGCAAGTGATTGTAGAAAGAAACAACATGATATGAACAGTAGACAAAATGCAAATGTTACAAGAGAAAACAGCAGTCAAAATAATGTCCTGTTAGCTTGTAACATGGCTGAAACACATAGTGAGGACATATGGTTTTTAGACTCAGGTTGCAGCAACCATATGACAGGGAATATAGCCCTCTTTTCAGCCTTAAATCAGAATTTGAAATCAGAGGTCACACTAGGAACTGATAGTAAAGTGTCTGTTATGGGAAAAGGGGAGGTAAAAATATTTACAAAACAAGGAGAAAGGAAAACCATAGCAGATGTCTACTATGTCCCCGGAATGAGATGTAACCTATTGAGTGTTGGACAGCTTATCCAAAAGGGTTACAATGTTTACTTTGAAAATGATGTGTGCACCATCATGGATATACCACCCAGCAAAAGATGCATTGCTGAAGTGAAGATGACAAGGAACAGGATGTTCCCTCTCCGGATCAGGGCAGATATGAAAAACAAAAGGGAAATGGCAGCAGTCACCCAAGAGGCCTTCCAAAGCGTGCCAAAGGATGAGAACTGGTTATGGCACTTGAGATTCGGGCATCTAAATTTTGGAGGCCTAAACTTATTGAGCAGAAAAGGAATGGTAAAGGGATTACCATTGATAGAGAAACCGGACAGCCTATGTGAAGGCTGCATTTTGGGAAAACAACACAGAGAAAGTTTTCCATCAGGGAAGAGCATAAGGGCAAAGACACCCTTAGAGATTATCCACTCAGATTTGTGTGGACCAATGCAAGCCCCATCATTAGCAGGCAGCCTATATTTCTTGACATTCATTGATGATTTTACAAGAAAGACTTGGATATATTTCCTCAAGAACAAAAGTGAAGTCTTTGAGAAATTCCAAAACTTCAAAGCATTTGTTGAAAACCAAAGCGGGCTGCACATTAAAGTTTTGAGAACTGATAGAGGAGGTGAATATATCTCCAAGGAATTCCTAAGATTTTGTAGAGAAAATGGAATTCATAAACAGTTTACAACTCGGTACACCCCACAGCAAAATGGAGTTGCTGAAAGGAAGAACAGAACCATCATGGAGATGGCAAGGAGCATGTTGAAGGCAAAGCATTTGCCAAATGAGTATTGGGCTGAAGCTGTACATTGTGCAGTTTATATATTGAACAGGTGTCCTACAAAGGCAGTCATGAACAAAGTGCCAGAAGAGGCATGGAGTGGGAGAAAGCAAGGAGTCACCCACATGAGAGTTTTTGGATGTGTGGCTTATGCACACATTCCAGATCAGCTAAGGAGGAAGTTGGACAGCAAAGGGGAGAAATGCATCTTCATTGGATACAGTGATGAATCCAAAGCCTACAGGCTATACATTCCATCTACCAAGAAGTTCTTTGTCAGCAGAGATGTTCAATTCATTGAAGAGGAAGCTTGGGATGGAAGCATAGAGAAAATAGTGAATGTCAAAAACTGTTTGTCTCACGATGAAGATGAAGAGGAGGTGGCTGAAATGAATCCCCAAACAGCAGCGCCAACACAAGGACAGCAAGGGACACCATTGAGGATCAATGAGAGTGCTTCTCCAAGCACACCACAAGGAGGAAATTCAAGTGCATCTTCAAGCACTTGCACACCAAGTGAACGAGGTAAGAAGTTTATAAATCTAAGTGAAATTTATGAAGAAGGAATGAATTCCTTATTTGCCTTATATTGTCATGTTGATGATCCTATTCATTTTGAAGAAGCTATTAAAGATAGGAAATGGATAGAAGCTATGGATGAAGAAATGAATGCCATAGAGAGAAACAAAACATGGGATTTGGTTGAGTTACCAAAAGGCAAAGAAGTCATTGGTGTGAAATGGGTCTACAAGACCAAGAGCAATGCTGAAGGCAAGATTGAAAGGCATAAAGCAAGGCTGGTTGTCAAGGGGTACAAGCAGCAGTATGGGAGAGATTATGAGGAGACTTTCGCACCGGTTGCAAGAATGGAAACCGTGAGAGCAGTGCTGTCCATAGCAGCTCAAAACAAATGGAAAGTCTACCAAATGGATGTGAAATCAGCATTCCTAAATGGAGTGTTAATGGAAGAGGTCTATGTGGAACAGCCTCTCGGGTATGAGAAGAAAGGAGAAGAGCACAAAGTGTGCAGATTGAAGAAAGCTCTTTATGGGCTGAAGCAAGCGCCAAGAGCATGGTACAGCAGGATAGATTCTTATCTATTGGATAATGAATTTGACAAGTGTGAAGGAGAACCCACAGTCTACATCAAGGAAAATGATGGTAAGATTTTAATTGTTGTCTTATATGTTGATGATGTGATTTTCACAGGTAATGATGATCAGCTCATTGAGAATTTTAAATCAGTCATGAAGGATGAATTTGAAATGACTGACATGGGTTTGTTGAGATACTTCTTAGGCATAGAAGTAGATCAAAATGAAAAAGGAATTTTTATATCTCAAGCAAGATATGTAAATCAAATTTTGAGCAGATTTAAGATGGAAGAATGCAAGGCAGCCATCACTCCCACAGTGATGGGATTAAAACTCAGTAGAGAGGACAGCAGCAAGGATTTTGATCCTAGCCTGTACAAAAGCATTGTGGGCAGTCTTATGTATTTAACAGCTACTAGGCCTGATTTAATGTATGCTGTTAGTTTAATTTCCAGATTCATGGAGAGGCCAAAGGAGGCACATTGGCAGGCAGCAAAGAGAATTCTGAGGTATGTCAAAGGCACCAAAATGTTTGGAATTTTATATCATGCCTCAGAACAATCAGATTTGGTTGGATACACAGACATCGATTGGGCTGGAAGTGTAGATGATCGGAAGAGCACTTCTGGTTATGTTTTTAATATGGGTTCAGGAGCCATTTCATGGGCTTCTAAGAAGCAGTCCATTGTAGCATTGTCTACAGCAGAGGCTGAATATGTGGCAGCTACAGCAGCAGCATGTCAAGGAGTTTGGATGAGAAGAATGTTGAGAAGCTTAGGCCAAGAGCAGGCAAAAGCGACAGTGATCTTTTGTGACAATAGCTCAGCTATTGCATTGTCAAAGAATTCAGTGTTTCATAAGAGAACGAAACACATTGATACCAGGTTTCACTACATCAGAGAATTGGTGAACAATGGAGAAATTGTCCTAGAACATTGCAGGACTCAGGAACAGGTAGCAGACATCTTGACAAAGCCATTGGATCAGAAAAGCTTTGAATTTTTGAGAAAGTGTCTCGGTATGACCGAATGCCCAGCTGTTGAAATTAAAGGGGAGTGTTGAAATCTAATTTCAACGCAGCTGCCAGAAACCGGTCAATAAACCTCGCCGGAAAGCTCTCGGGTTGATTTCAGGCAGAAGGAATAATCCGGCAAGGAGCTCCGAGAAAATATGGAGCTGACGCGTGGTTGACCCCTGACGTAACGCAACGTAAGAATCTCGGAGGTTAACGTTCAGCACTTGTTGGCCTTCCGATATCATTTTCGCCGTTCGATCTGCTCCACTTTCCTCCGCCGTTGATCACCTGGAGCTGCATACGAACCCACATCAATTCAATGTTTTGCGTGGAGTAAAAGGTTTATGGTTGACCGCCGTAGGTAAAAGAATTTAATGGTGGTACGAAGATTTTGGTGAGGCTCGTTTTAATATGGGTATGGGCGCATATGCTCTTTAGTTAAGTTTTTTTTAAATATGGGTATGGGCACAATTTACTATATGTTTTTTATATATATTTTTCATATACGGCATGTATTAAAGTTTAAAGTCGTATGTAATAAGTTTTATTTTATGAGTGTTGACTTTTATTAATGAATGAATATGGCACACGGGAGGAAAAGAACTTGTGTTCACAGCAGCGTAAAAATATGATGGCGCAGTAAAAAAAAGGAAAACACACAGCAGTGTGTAAAAAGGATAAGAACCAGGTGATGTAATTTTTGGAGTTGTAAGAAAACCATGTGTGGTTTTTGCACAAGCAGTGCATAAAGAAAATGGTGAAGTTTTTTTTGTAAGTCTGTGTGAATTTTGTTTACAGCAGTAAACTTATGTAAACTTTTATTACAGCAGTAAGTTGTTTTCACTGCAGTGAATGTAAAAAGGGATTTACAGCAGTTAACCCAGTAATTTCTCAGAAATCTTTTATGATGTTGAAATACTCTGTCTCTCTGTGAATTTTTTTTTGTTTTCTGTGCACAAAAGATCCTGTGAAGGAAAAACAGAGCATTGCCTCTGTGTGTTTGTTTGTTTATTTGGTTTTTGGTATTTTCCCCATTAAAAATACCCAACATTCTGAATTCCAAATCTTTAAGAAATAATCAGTGGGTTGATTATCGCTAGGTATTGTGGTAATTTCCACCGTCTTATTGATGTGATAACCAGTAGCAGAATTAGAGGAAATAAGCAGTGATTCTCTGGAGAGACGAGCTTCTGCTTCAAGCCTTGCATTTTCCCACTGTGCTTTGTGCCTCGTGAGGGCTAAGGCTTCGAACCACTCTGTAGTTGGATTGGCTTCTTCTATGGGTTTATGGGTAGCGGGTGTTGGGTATTTTTGAATGGAGAAATACCAAAACCAGCAAAATAAAAATTCACCACAGAGACAATGCTCTGTTTACTCTGTCCAAGATCTTTTGCAGAGAACCTCTTTAAAAAAATTAACTCAGAACACAGTCCATTACACAGTCACAACACATTTCTACTAATTTAAAACTGAAAGACTGATACAAATTCCATCCTCTGTGCAAAGAGGGATTCACAAAATAAAACTCTGATGCTCTCACAGATTTTCCACTGCTGTGGATATTACAAAAACTTCAGTTTCACAATGGGGAACGAAAACTTTACATTCCCTGTGGTATTCCAAATTATCGCACACTGCTGTGCACCAAAAAAAACGACCATCCTACAATACGCTGCCGCAGCCACAAATACATATTACATTAAAAAAAAACTTACACACGCTGACTTACATAACAATATATAAAATGTATATAAAATTAACATATGGGACGTATGCCCATAATTATATTAAAGGCATGGGACGTATGCCCATCACCATAATAAAAGTCGCCACCCAATTCTACGTAAATGCATTAAAACTACAACGTTTCCTCCACGGTGGTCAACGAAACAAAACGACAAAAAATTTCATTTTGACGCGGGCGGGGTCGGCTGACGTCACTTCGGTGCCACGTGTCGCCGCCCCATTCGTCGTGCCTGGTTGTTAACCTCCGCGCAGCTTCGCGCCGATCCGAGTCACCAAACTCGATCCAACGCAATTCGCTTGCCAAGGTCGCGCAAACAAAACGACCTTTTGCGTCCGGGGAAAGCTGTTTTGGGCGTCGTACAAGAGACGCGTGGCGGCATTTGATTGTGTCGGGTCCTCAGCTACGGATACCGCCTTTGGTGAATGGCGGTGCGGGGAGACCGGGTGGTTTTCCTGAAGACCACTGCGCGGCGTAAAATTACAATTTTGACACTCCCCTTTAATTTTAACAGCCGCGCGTTCAGTCATTCCCAAGCATTTTCTCAAAAATTCGAAACTCTTCTTAACCAGTGGCTTTGTCAAGATGTCTGCAACCTGTTCCTGGGTCCTGCAATGTTCGAGGACGATTTCGCCATTGTTCACCAATTCTCTGATGTAGTGAAACCTTGTATCGATGTGTTTCGTTCTCTTATGAAACACTGAATTCTTTGACAAAGCAATAGCGGAGCTATTGTCACAAAAGACCACTATTGCTTTTGCCTGCTCTTGGCCTAAGCTTCTCAACATCCTTCTCATCCAAACTCCCTGACATGCTGTTGCTGTCGCTGCCACATATTCTGCCTCTGCTGTAGATAATGCTACAATGGATTGCTTCTTAGAAGCCCATGAAATGGTTCCTGAACCCATATTAAAAACATAACCGGAAGTGCTCTTCCGATCATCTACACTTCCAGCCCAATCGCTATCTGTGTACCCAACCAAATCTGAATGTTCTGAGGCATGATATAAAATTCCAAACATTTTGGTGCCTTTGACATACCTCAAAATTCTCTTTGGTGCCTGCCAATGTGCCTCCTTTGGCCTCTCCATGAATCTGGAAATTAAACTAACAGCATACATTAAATCAGGCCTAGTTGCTGTTAAATACATAAGGCTGCCTACAATGCTTTTATACAAGCTGGGATCAAAATCCTTGCTGCTGTCCTCTCTGCTGAGCTTTAATCCCATCACTGTGGGAGTGATTGCTGCCTTGCATTCTTCCATCTTAAATCTGCCCAAAACTTGATTTACATATCTTGCTTGAGATATAAAAATTCCTTTTTCATTTTGATCTACTTCTATGCCTAAGAAGTATCTCAACAAACCCATGTCAGTCATTTCAAATTCATCCTTCATGACTGATTTAAAATTCTCAATAAGATAAATATCATTTCCAGTGAAAATAACATCATCTACATACAAGACAACAATCAAAATTTTACCATCCTTTTCCTTGATGTAGACTGTGGGTTCTCCTTCACATTTGTCAAATTCATTATCCAATAGATATGAATCTATCCTGCTGTACCATGCTCTTGGCGCTTGCTTCAGCCCATAAAGAGCTTTCTTCAATTTGCACACTTTGTGCTCTTCTCCTTTCTTCTCATATCCGAGAGGCTGTTCCACATAGACCTCTTCCATTAACACTCCATTTAGGAATGCTGATTTCACATCCATTTGGTAGACTTTCCATTTGTTTTGAGCTGCTATGGACAACACTGCTCTCACGGTTTCCATTCTTGCAACCGGCGCGAAAGTCTCCTCATAGTCTCTCCCATATTGCTGCTTGTAGCCTTTGACAACCAGCCTTGCTTTATGCCTTTCAATCTTGCCTTCAGCATTGCTCTTGGTCTTGTAGACCCATTTCACACCAATGACTTCTCTGCCTTTTGGTAGCTGAACCAAATCCCATGTTTTGTTTCTCTCTATGGCATTCATCTCCTCATCCATAGCTTCTATCCATTTCCTATCTTTAATTGCATCCTCGAAATGAATAGGATCATCAACATGACAATACAAGGCAAATAAGGAATTCATTCCTTCATCATAAATGTCTCTTAGATTTCTAAACTTCTTACCTCTTTCACTTGGTGTGCAAGTGCTTGAAGATGCACTTGAATTTCCTCCTTGTGGTGTGCTTGGAGAAGCACTCTCATTGATCCTCAATGGTGTCCCTTGCTGTCCTTGTGTTGGCGCTGCTGTTTGGGGATGAATTTCAGCCACCTCCTCTTCATCTTCATCATGAGGCAAACAGCTTTTAATGTTCACTGTTTTCTCTATGCTTCCATCCCAAGCTTCCTCTTCAATGAATTGAACATCCCTGCTGACAAAGAACTTCTTGGTAGATGGAATGTACAGCCTGTAGGCTTTGGATTCCTCACTGTATCCAATGAAGATGCATTTCTCCCCTTTGCTGTTCAACTTCCTCCTTAGCTGATCCGGAATGTGTGCATAGGCCACACACCCAAAAACTCTCAAGTGGGTGACTCCTTGCTTTCTCCCACTCCATGCCTCTTCTGGCACTTTGTTCATGACTGCCTTTGTAGGACACCTGTTCAAAATATAAACTGTACAATGTACAGCTTCAACCCAATACTCATTTGGCAAATGCTTTGCCTTCAGCATGCTCCTCGCCATATCCATGATGGTTCTGTTCTTCCTTTCAACAACTCCATTTTGCTGTGGGGTGTACCGAGTTGTGAACTGTTTATGTATTCCATTTTCTCTACAAAACTTTAGGAATTCATTGGAGATATACTCACCTCCTCTATCAGTTCTCAATACTTTTATGTGCAGCCCGCTTTGGTTCTCCACAAGTGCTTTGAAGTTTTGGAATTTCTCAAAGACTTCACTTTTGTTCTTGAGGAAATATATCCAAGTTTTTCTTGTAAAATCATCAATGAATGTCAAGAAATATAGGCTGCCAGCTAATGATGGAGCTTGCATTGGTCCACACAAATCTGAGTGGATAATCTCTAAGGGTGTCTTTGCCCTTATGCTTTTCCCTGATGGAAAACTTTCTCTATGTTGTTTGCCCAATATACAACCTTCACAAAGGCTGTCCGGCTTCTCTATCAATGGTAATCCCTTTACCATTCCTTTTCTGCTCAATAAGTTTAGACCTCCAAAATTTAGATGCCCGAATCTCAAGTGCCATAACCAATTTTCATCCTTTGGCACGCTTTGGAAGGCCTCTTGGGTGACTGCTGCCATTTCCCTTTTGTTCTTCATGTTTGCTCTTATTCTAAGAGGGAACATTCTATTCCTTGTCATCTTCACTTCAGCAATGCATCTTTTGCTGGGTGGTATATCCATGATGGTGCACACATCATTTACAAAGTAAACATTGTAACCCTTTTGGACAAGCTGTCCAATACTCAAGAGGTTGCATCTCATTCCGGGGACATAGTAGACATCTGCTATGGTTTTCCTTTCTCCTTGTTTTGTAAATATTTTTACCTCTCCTTTTCCCATAACAGACACTTTACTATCAGTTCCTAGTGTGACCTCTGACTTCAAATTCTGATTTAAGGCTGAAAAGAGGGCTATATTCCCTGTCATATGGTTGCTGCAACCTGAGTCTAAAAACCATATGTCTTCACTATGTGTTTCAGCCATGTTACAAGCTAATAGGACATTTTCTTGACTGCTGTTTTCTCTTGTAACATTTGCATTTTGTCTGCTGTTCATATCATGCTGTTTCTTTCTGCAATCACTAGCATAATGTCCATACTTTTTGCAATAATAGCATTGAACATTAGATTTATCATACCTTTGTCCTTGAGCCTGATACTGATCTCTTTGTTGGCTGCTGCTTTGACCTTGGTTCTGATTTGGATTGCTGCCTCTTCCTTGTGAATTTGATGGGCTGTTCCTTCCACCTCTGTTCTGGCTTCTGCCTCTTCCTCTCTTGTTTCCTCTGCCTTGACCCCTTCCTCTTCCAAAGGACATCTGGGTCTTGAAAGCTTGCTCAAGGGATGAGTTTTCATTCCTACTCAACCTCTGCTCATGAGTTATCAGTGATGCATGTAGCTCATCAACTGAATAATTTGAGATATCCTTTGTCTCTTCAATGGTGGTGACTATGGCATCAAACCTTGAGGGTAAGACCCTCAATATTTTCTCCACTATTCTTCTATCTTCAATTGTTTCTCCATGAGTTCTCATTTGTGTGATTACACCAATCACATGAGTGAAGAATGAGTCAATGTTATCTGACTCCTTCATGTTCAAGTTCTCAAAATCCTTTCTCAGCAATTGTAGTTTTGCTGTCTTCACTCTCTCCATGCCTTGATAGGCTGTCTGGAGGGTTTGCCATGCTTCATTTGATGTTTTAGCTGCTGCTATCCTTTGAAATATACTTTGGTCTACTGCTAGATGCAACAATAAAATGGCCTTTGCATCCTTCTTCCTATTGCTCTTCAGGAGATCTCTCTCTCCCTGAGTTAATGCATTGAACTCAGTTTCATCTGCTGGTTCTTCAAAACCATCTTCAACTATTTCCCATAAATCTTGAGAGGCAAACAGGGCTCTCATAGTTATTGACCAATAGTCATAGTTCTTCCCATTAAACTGTGGGAGCTGGGTGTTAAACATACCCATACCAGTGCTTGTGCTAGCCATTCCTTGACTGTGTATTTTTTTTAAAACAACTAACTGTCTTCAGCAATAACAAAAGAAATGCTTTTGAAGAATACCTGAATCCTAAGCTGTCTGAGTCTTCTAACTGCCTGAGAGGTTTTGCTGCAGCAACAACCTTCTCCCTTCAGCTTCTTTAACTTCTTTAAAGAGCCTAAGCCTGCTCCGATACCACTGTTGGGTATTTTTGAATGGAGAAATACCAAAACCAGCAAAATAAAAATTCACCACAGAGACAATGCTCTGTTTACTCTGTCCAAGATCTTTTGTAGAGAACGTCTTTAAAAAAATTAACTCAGAACACAGTCCATTACACAGTCACAACACATTTCTATTAATTTAAAACTGAAAGACTGATACAAATTCCATCCTCTGTGCAAAGAGGGATTCACAAAATAAAACTCTGCTGCTCTCACAGATTTTCCACTGCTGTGGATATTACAAAAACTTCAGTTTCACAATGGGGAACGAAAACTTTACATTCCCTGTGGTATTCCAAATTATCGCACACTGCTGTGCACCAAAAAAAACGACCATCCTACAATACGCTGCCGCAGCCACAAATACATATTACATTAAAAAAAAACTTACACACGCTGACTTACATAACAATATATAAAACGTATATAAAATTAACATATGGGACGTATGCCCATAACTATATTAAAGGCATGGGACGTATGCCCATCACCATAATAAAAGCCGCCACCCAATTCTACGTAAATGCATTAAAACTACAACGTTTCCTCCACGGTGGTCAACGAAACAAAACGACAAAAAATTTCATTTTGACGCGGGTGGGGTCGGCTGACGTCACTTCGGTGCCACGTGTTGCCGCCCCATTCGTCGTGCCTGGTTGTTAACCTCCGCGCAGCTTCGCGCCGATCCGAACTCGATCCAACGCAATTTGCTTGCCAAGGTCGCGCAAACAAAACGACCTTTTGCGTCCGGGGGAAACTGTTTTGTGCGTCGTACAAGAGACGCGTGGCGGCATTTGATTGTGTCGGGTCCTCAGCTACGGATACCGCCTTTGGTGAATGGCGGTGCGGGGAGACCGGGTGGTTTTCCTAAAGACCACCGCGCGGCGTAAAATTACAATTTTGACAGCGGGATCGAGTCCCATCTTCAACAAACGCTTCTTCAGATGGGTACCCCAAAAATTCTTGACCTCATTGTCTGTTCTCCCCTGAAGCTGTGAGGCTATGGCAGACCATCTGCAAGAATCGGAACAATAAATAAATTATATTGAAGGAGTTCCCTACATAAATAAATCGTGATAACATGAAATAATTGTTTATATTATTTTGTTGGTTGGTTACTTGTTCCCTAGAATTCCATGCAGCTGAATAATAGTTTGCTCTTCTTCTCGTGTAAAGGAGCCTCTCTTGACACCAGGTCTCAGATAATTCGTCCATCGCAGTCGGCAGCTCTTACCACAGCGAAGAAGTCCTGCACTCATTTAATTTGTAAGAGTCTATATATAATCAATTCAATTACAGATTTAACTCAAAGATACATATATATATATATATATATATATATATATGGCGCAATATACTAGGTCTAAAGTGAAAGCACATAACATATACACAAATTTGTAAGATTCTATATAATCAATTCAATTACAGATTTAACTCAAAGATATATATATATATATATATATGGCGCAATATACTAGGTCTAAAGTGAAAGCACATAACATATACACAGTTCGAAGCACTGAAACAAAGGAGTATATACATAAAAAAATATATTGAATAAGCGTATATAATAATATGGGTACGGGCAGAATTTATATATATAGATTTTGCACACCAGCAAGCTCGGGAATAGTACTCCATCTTCCATGCCCATTCTTTTGAACGTAATTGATGAGAATTTTGTTCTCCTCAGGAGTCCAGGGCCCCTTCTTTAATCGCGTTTTTTCACAGCAGGGAGCTCTGCCCATTTTAGACCTATCAGTGGAGCACGCAGATATTCGAAAGTATAACGCGCTTGTATTCTGATGCTCCCCAGAATGATAGACACAATAATGGCCAAATGCAAGAACCAGTGGTATGTATTTATCTCAAACGTCCTTGAGATGCAGGAATAGAAGTGGGGCCCAACATATTAAACCGTGTATGGGTGTTTGTTACAGCGGAGCTTCAGTACACAATCAAGAAGGAAAACCAGAGCATAACTTTCCACAAGAAGTTTACAGTTGTCTGTACCTGTACTCTCTTATATATTTGGGATGGAAATGTGAAAAGTAGATATATTAGTACAATCTATAAACTTTGTTAGTATAATTATTTTATAGGTTTTAGAATTTTTGGTTAAAATTTAGCAAAACAATTTTTGGTTACAAGAAAGATACAGGAGTACAATAGTTAGAAGATTTTAGGGTGTCTTCTAATTATTATATTTTTTTTGAATTTTGGTTAAAATGAATTAGGCAAAATTCATGGGATCTTGGATAGGTTGTTATTCAAGTATTTTTAATGTAAAATCACAGATTCAATGATCATCCAGAAACCATTAAAACATTTCTTAATGTGAAATCACTGGTTGAATTGAATTTATACTTTTTAAAGTACCTCAAATGCCTGCTAACCTAAAGTCATAATTATGCCTCAAAAACTGTTTGGTATTACTATAATTAGTATTGTTACCTCTTGTAAGAGTATTACTCCATATTTGATATATTATGTATGCTTGAATGCATGGGGGTCATAGTTACACTGCCCTTGAATGCGTGGGGTTTGTTAAGTCTTTACGTACTGCTCTAATGAGGATCGTTGCGTCTAGTCACTCTCATACCAGATATACTAATTGCAGCGTGAGTGCTTATTAAACAATATAATAATTGTTGCAGGTGAGTGTTTATTAAACATTATACCAGATTTTGAGTGTCCATCAAAATATGTGATTTTCACTGAAAGATTTTGCTTAATTCATCATGGATCACATAAGTTTGAATACAGAAGTTAATATATTTTGAGTTGGTTTATGTTTATGAAAATATAAAAATAAATGATATTCTTTTTAACACATGTAAATATTTTTATTAAAAATTTAGTTAATATAAAATATATATTTTAATTTGGATTTATTAAATATAGAGAAATTTGTATATAAAAATTAATCAATTTTATTTAAAATTTGATTAAAAATTAAAACTTATTAATTCAATATAATGTTATCTAAATTTAATAAAATATTAAAATTTGAATTTAACTATGTTTTCATTATGCTTAACACTTCACATTACTATACATATATTTATTTTTAATTTTAATATTAATAATGTTATTAATATTATTACTTGTAATATTTTTAAAAATATATATTAGTAATATTAAAATTAATATTATTAATAATATCATTAATAAAATTTATAATATTGATGATACATTAATAATAATTTTAATAGTATTAATTATCTTAATAATATTTATATAATAGTTAAATATAGTAATTATGCTAATAGGTGTCTCTGTTATTGGAAATGGGCACTTTAATCATTTTGTTAATTAATATTTTTGATCTGATGGTGCAAATTGAAATACGTCAGTATATTCTCATCGTAGCCACTCCATCAATGCTTGAAATTGAAAGTGATAACCTTCTTGCATATCTAAATCAAGTGTTTAAACCCTACTTAAGTTAATATTTTACCAAATGATCATTAAAAGTTTGTTGTGCCTATTATTTATCTCCACGTATGAGGATTAGGGTTTATAATTTTAAAACATTTGTGTGGAATGTGCATGTGAAAAGATACATATATGTGTTGGTTTAAATTCTGAAACATATGCATGATTAAACGTGGAAGAATAAACCACAACAATGTGGAGGTATAATGAAAAGGTTTCCGGCTCTACGTTCTCGTAACGAAACTTGTTCAATTTCTCATGTAACGACTCCTCTTCAATTCCTCCTTCACAACATGCTCTTTTTCACCGTAATGAATCTCGTTCAATTTCTCATGTAACGACTCCTCTTCAATTTCTCCTTTAGGTCATGCTCTTTTTCACCATACAAGAAGATGGTTTCTATTCCTCATATTTCTTCGAATCAATTTCTCTTTATGTGTCATGCTTATTTCATTGATTGATAGATATTTGTTTATCATGTAATGGATCCCCAAAACACTCTTTAGATTTAGTGACTAGATTTTATTAGTGATGATATCTCACTAGCTCCCCTTCTCATGGAAGCATATCCACAGAGTCTATTAGTTCATTCTCTTTCCAAATAAGCGGATTTTTCAGATGCTTGCAGAATTATCACTGAAAGGCGTGCAAGTAATAGCCTTGATGGAAGCGATATTATTAGTTCTAAACTGGTAATGTCAAACTTGAACTATAAGCCTTGCTTTAGCCTATTAATTCATTCTCTTTCCAAATAGACGGCTTTTTCAGATCCTTCTAGAATTATCGCTGAAAGGTGTGCAAGTAATAACGTTGATGGCACCGATATTATTAGTTCTAAACTGGTAATGTCGAACTAGAATGGTAAGCCTTGCTTTAGCATTTGCAGAAGTAAATGTTGTGGTCATTGTTAATTTGACTTTATTTTTTTGAGGTTTATTTGAGAATGTTTTTTACAGATGAATTGAATATAAACTTTTCAGGAATTCATATTTTTTTCAATAGATTACACATTATTTACCAAATTTAGGTTAACCTTAGGGCTAGATTTCTCAAAATGCAACTAGAGTGCCACAAAAATTCTATAGTTAATTACTAATAAATTGCAATGTGTTGAATGGTTGGTTGAGTCAGGTTAAAAGTTTAGAAGATTTCTGCAAGATCATCTCTTCAATTTGGATCTAAGCATGCAACTCTACAATTTGCATCAAATCACTAGATAAAGTAGGGAACATCAATGATGAAGATATGCATAACAACAACCATAGAACAAAGGCTTCCTCTTCATTTACATGTTAATTTGATAATAAAATATTCTTGATTTATTTTGGTGGAGTTTTGGGTTTTTTTAATAGAGGAGCATTCAACTCTGAAACTTTGACTATATCAAAACCTTGATGAATGCTCCATGATAGGATATTCCTACACATAGGAAATAGTTAAGTATAACTTGGTCTAGTGTAGAGTTAGGTAAAGTGTGTTTCTTTACTATGTACTTTTGTAACTTACAATCCGATGGTCACGATATGTTCTAGACATGAAGTGATCCGATGGTCACAATATGTTCTAGATATGAAGTGATTTGACGGTTCATTCTCTCCTCGGTATTACTGACACTTGATCTGTGGCTTAACACCTGATTTTTCCATGATCTCTATTTAAAGAGCATGGAGGGTCATTTGTAGGGTAACCATTCACGAGAGAAGTTTATGTAAATTTCCATTCTTTTATTAATAAATTGCTTAAAGTGGTCGCGTTGGCTCAGGCCGTGGACTGTTTCCCTCTTTGAGGGTTTTAACCACGTTAAAAATACTGGTGTATTGATCTATGATCTGTTTGTGAGCGGTGTCCTTTGGTGTTCTATCTGAGGAACTTACTCTGTAAATTCCTACATGGTATTAGAGCTATTTGAGGGCCGCATCCATTGGTGATCCAAATCTGAAGCTGGTACAAATGCATCCAACTGTTGTTTCCTAGATCTACTATTTTTTACTACTTTCGGGTCGAGAGGGTTGCTCTATTGTGTTAGGAGCATCTATTCCAGTGAGGAAAACCTTTCATTTCACGTGAAAAGGTTTACGGTAGCCCTAGCTATGCCATTTTAAAGATCTGGAAGTATACAATCTTTATTTGCAGTTCTAGCTATTCATCTCTATGTTTATTTCGGTTTATATAGCTCTCTATTTTTTGTTACCAGATCTATACCTTTCATTTCTGCGTATTCTCTTTGCCCCGCGACTCTGTGCGATCTGGGCAAATCAGAAACAGAAAGGAAGGATTTTTCTCATGCGTATGCTCTTTTTTATTGTGCCTCAGTGTGATCTCGGAAAATAAAAAACATTGAGGAAAATATTTAGTTTCCGGCTAAAGCTAACTTCAAGCCATAAGGTTTTTTTTTTTTGTATGTCCATGTTGGTTTTGTGGTTTTTGTTTTGTAGGCAAAAATAGTTTTTTCAAGTAAGCACACACCCCAAAGCTTCAGTGACTAAAAAAAAAAAAACCCTTCCTCCTTTCCAAAAATTACTAACCTTTTAAACGAGCTCACTTGGTGCAAAGTTACTTTATGAGAATAGAGGTCTTGGGTTCAAGTCTTTCCTTTTGTTGAATTACTTTTTCAAAAAGCACATGTAGTGTATGTTTTAAAGTTACTTTATGTAAAAGTATTCTCATGTATTATAAAAAGTGAGTCACTTATAATTCTAAAGTCTTTTTTTTTTTTTTTAAAGTGAACTAATTAGATTAAGTTTGGAAAGGGGGGGATTTTTTTTAAATATAACATTATCACTCATTTCTGCATATTCACACATTTCGTCGGCATCTTCAACAACTTTTCTTCAAAAGGCCATAACTTCTTCATCTAGAAGCCATTTTTAGAGCCGTTTTTTTAATCAGCCTAGTTTTTCGAGATATTTCTATTGGAACACTTAGTTTCAACATCTACAACTTCAGTTTCTGTTAAAATGGAAAGTCCATGACAAGTTATTCTTGACAGCACCAACTACTTCTAATGGTAGTCCTACATTGTGGATTTACTTAGAAGTAAAGGTATTTACATAATAGCCTAAGGCCAAGAAACCAAACCTCAAGATGAACATAAGGTGGACAAATGGGAAAATATGCAAGATCAAGCATGTGGGTTGATAGAGATGTCTATTTCTCGAGACCTTAGATTCCATATCGCAGAACTTGATACTCCTAATGAAGAAATGAAACATCTCACTAAAGTTTTTGGAATTAAAAGTGAAATTAGAGCCCATCAACTCAAAAATGAATTTCTTCCATTGGACCCCAATAATTTTTCTTCCATTGAAGATTTTTTTTCCAAGTTCAAGACCCTTAGACTTCTCTTGGAAGGTGTTAAGGTTAAGAAAGAATATGGTAGCCTTATCTATTCCATTCTTACTAAGTTGGGACCAGCCTACTCTGTGTTTGTTTCCACCTTCCATTATGTTAGAGAAGCCTTTATTTCTCAAGGACAAGACTACAAGTCCCCCTCTTTTGATGCCTTTTGTGATTCTTTAATAAGAGAAAAAGAGAAACTCTTATATCTTGGTCTTATTAATCTTGGAAACTCTTCTAAGAAAGCCTTAGCCACCCAACAACAACCAAATTCAAAGAATCCTAAGAAGCAGTATTCTAAAAAGAATGGTCATAAACCAAACAAGAGTCCTAAGCAATTTCAGTCTCAAGATGAAAAATCATTTCAACAAAATGATAAGGCAAACAAAAACAAAGGGAAGAAGATTGATAGACATTTCCACTTCTGTAATCGAGATGGCCACTTAGAATCCAAATGCTTTAAGAAGATGGAAGCCTTTGAAGGAGCAATGAAGAAGCATAACATCCATTTGGAGCACTCTTCAACTTCAAATTCATCTTCAAGAATAATACTTTCTACATGTGGTTTTCAAGCATCTTAGTCTGGTTATGCACTAAATGTATTTTCTTCTTCTCATTCTCATGAGTGGCTCATTGATTCTAGAGTTTCTTATCACATGGCAAAAAACAAAGCCATGTATTCTTCTTTAAATGATTGTAACACAAAAAATATATATGTTGGTGATGATAGATCTCTTAGTGTTGTAGGGACTGAAACTGTTCATATAGACAATGGTCAATTTAACGACCTTCAACCTTCTATCTGTATATCAGATAACTCATTCAGGTGAAGGTAAAATCATTGAATTTTCACCTCACGATGTTGTAATTAAGGACCTAAGAGATTCTAGACATATTTTAGCTACTAGCGTTGCTGATGATTCTACAAGGTTGTATAAGTTTAACAACTTTGGGTCATCAAATCTTCCCTCGGTATTTGTTGCTCATAATGATGAAGTGAGCAAACTTTGGCACGAGCGATTTGGTCACTTAAACTATCGCTCTCTTCAGAATCTATGTAAAGACAATATTGTGCCAAGTCTTCCAATGGTATCTTGTAGAGATGGTGTTTGTTCCGGATGTCTACTTGGAAAACATCATCGTGATAATTTTGAAAAACGTGCCTCTTAGCACGCCTCCGTCCCTTTACAGCTTGTGCATAGTGATTTATGTGGTCCACTTCCAGTTGTTTCATTCTCTCGCTACAAGTATTTCTTAACTTTCATTGATTATATATCCAGACGCACCTGGGTATAATTCTTGAAACTCAAAAGTGAAGTATTTAACATGTTCTTGGCCTTTAAGGCCTTTGTTGAAAAGCAATCTAGACATCAAATTCTTAAGCTAAGATTTGATAATGTAGGAGAATATGTCAGCAAAAAATTCATCAACTTTTGCACTGAGAATGGAATTCAAATGCAAAATACTATTCCATATACTCCACAACAAAATGGTATAGCTGAAAGGAAGAATCACACCTTAAAGGAAATGGCTAATTGTATGCTTCAATCTAAAGGACTTAGTCTTAATTTTTGGGAAAAAGCAATTAACTGTCCAAATTACATAGTAAATCGCACTCCTACTAAGGTTTTAAAGAATATCACTCCAGAAGAAGCATGGAGCTCAATTAAACCAGATGTAAGACACTTTCATGTTTTTGGAAGTGAAGCATGGGCCCGTATTCCAGATGAGAAACATAAAGCTTTAGAACCTAATAGTGAAAAATGTATTTTGGTTGGATATTCTGAAGATGTCAAAGGATATAGACTTATTTCACTTAAATCCAAAAATGTTATCATTAGAAGAGATGTAAAGTTTGCTGAAAATATATCGGCCTACGAGCCTAGTTCGGCATATGTGCCACCTCTCTCTATCTCTTCTACTACTCAAAATGTTTCTTCTTCAGATGATAACAGTGAGGATGACAATCCTCCCCCACCTTCTCAATATCCTCCTGTAGCTCCTCAGCTTCCAAAATGGGTCCGTGCTACTCGGGATGCAGTAGGTGCTCTTGCCGGTGATGCTACAGATTAGCGACGTACACATTCTTAGTTCGATAGAGCCTCTTCTTTACTGGCTTAAGCTTCAATGAATTATGATCCTGACACCTTTGCAGAAGCTTCAGGCCATCCATATTGGGATGCAGCTATGAATGAATAATATCATTCATTATTGGCAAATGATACATGGGATCTTGTTCCTCTTCCAAAGGGAAGAAAACTTGTTAGATGAAAATGGGTTTACAGAACCATGTATGGACCGGATGGAAAAGTTGATAAACATAAAACTTGTCTTGTTGCTAAGGGTTTTTCACAAGTTGAAGGCATTGACTATACTGAAACCTTCTCTCCTATTTCCAAAATGAACTCTATCCGCCTTGTTCTTTCCCTTATTGCCTCTTTCAAATGGGATGTCCATCAGATGGATGTTAAATCTGCCTTCCTGCATGGGGACTTGCATGAAGAAATATATATGGAACAACCTACTGGCTTTATAGAAAAATACTCCAGCCTTGTATGTCGGCTTAATAAATTCCTTTATGGTCTAAAGCAAGCCCCTCAGGCTTGGTATGCCAAAATGGATAGCCTTCTTTTAGAAACTGGCTTTTCTAGGTGTCATTCTGACAGTACTGTCTACACCAAGAAAGTGCGAAAGTATCTTATCATACTTGTTCTTTATGTTGATGATCTTATCCTTACTCGTAGTTATCCCAACCTTATAAACCATGTAAAGTCAAGCCTTAAAAAGAAGTTTGAAATGATAGACTAAGCACACTTGCATTATTTTCTTGGCCTTCAAGTCTTGCAATCCAAGGTAGGTATTTCCCTTTCCCAATCCAAGTATGCATGTGATCTTCTACGCCATTTTCACCTGGAAGACGGTAAGCCAACCCCTTCTCCCTTTCAGTCTGGAGCCAAACTTTCAGTCACTTGTACTTCCCCTGAAGTTGATGCTACCTTATACTGTCAACTTGTAGGAAAATGTTTGTATCTAACCCATACTCATCCTGACCTTTCCTTTGTTGTTGGACTTATTGCTCAGTTTATGCAAAGTCCACATGAAAGTCATTGGAAAGCAACTAAAAGAATACTTCGTTATGTTCGAGGTATGCTTCCGTTTGGGATTCATTACAGTGCATAAGCATCTCCTCTATTGGTTGGTTTCACTAATTCCGATTGGGCTAGTCACCCTAATGATCAGAAGTCTACTGTATGTTATGTGTTCACTCTTGGTTCAAGACCTATTACATGGTCTTGCAAAAAGCAAACTTCCATTTCTCTTTCTTCAGCAAAAGCAGAGTATCGTGGTGTCGTAGAAGCTAGTAAGGAAGCCCTGTGGCTTCGTCAGATCTTGTCAGAGTTTGGCTCTCAGCAGTAGCATCCGACCACACTTTGGTGTGATAATCAAAGTGCCATTCAACTATGAAAAGATCCAGTCCAACATCAGCACAATAAACACATTGAACTACACATGAACTTCATCAGAAAGCTCATTCATGACCATGTTCTTGAAGTGCAATATTGTTCAACAGATGATTAAGTTGTAGACATCTTTACGAAGGCTCTCATAGAGGTGAAGTTTACTAAACTTCGATTTATGGTTGGAGTTTAAGAAGTTGTCACTAAGGGGGGATAGGCTCTAATGCCTCCTTCCTTCTCCTATTGTGTCATATTTGTCCATCCTTCAATCCTATCCCAAGTTGTTCTTAAGGGGGGATGTTAGGATATTCAGACACATAGTGTTAGGTAAAGTGTTTTTCTTTACTATGTATTTTTATAACTTACAATCTAACGGTCATGATATGTTCTAGACATGAAGTGATCCGATGGTTCATTCTCTCCTCGGTATTACCGACACTTGATCTGTGGCTTAACACCCGATTGGTCCATGATTTCTATTTAGAGAGCATGGAGGGTCATTTGTAGGGTAACCGTTCATGATAGAAGCTTATGTAAATTTTAATTCTTTTATTAATAAATTGCCTGAAGTGGCCGCGTTGGCTCAGGCCGTGGACTATTTTCCTCTTTGAGGGTTTTAACCACATCAAGAATGTTTATGTATTGATCTGTGATCTGTTTGTGAGTGGTGTCCTTTGGTGTTCTATATGAGGAAATTACCCTGTAAATTCCTACATGGTATTAGAGCTATTTGAGGGCTGCATCCATTGGTGATCCAAATCTAAAGCCAACACAACTACATCTGGCTGTCGTTTCCTAGACTTACTATTTTTTACTACTTTCGAGTCGAGAGGACTACTCTATTGTGTTAGAAGCATCTGTTCTAGTGAGGAACCCCTTTCGTTTCATGCGAAAATGTTTCTGATAGCGCTAGCTACGTCATTTTAAAGATCTGTAGGTATACAGTCTTTATTTGCAGTTCTAGCTATTCATCTCTCTGTTTATTTCGGTTTATTTAGCTCTCTGTTTTTTATTACCGAATCTATACATTTCATTTCTGCATATGCTCTTTGCCTCGCGAGTCTGTGCGATCTAGGCAAATCAGAAACAAAAAGGAGGGATTTTTCTCATGCGTATGCTATTTTTTGCCATGCCTTATTGTGATCTCGGAAAATCAAAAAACATTGAGGAAAATATTTAGTTTCCGGATAAAGCTAACTTCAAGCCATAAGGTTTTTTTTTTCTTGTATGTCTGTGTTGGGTTTTGTGGTTTTTGTTTTGTAGGCAAAAAAGATTTTTTTCATGTAAGCACACATCCCAAAGCTTCAGTGACTAAAAAAAAAAAAACTACTTCCTCTTTACCTTTTAAACTAGCTCACTTGGTCCAAAGTTACTTTATGAGAATAGAGGTCTTGAGTTCAAGTCTTTCTTTTTGTTGAGTTACTTTTCAAAAAAGCACATGTAACTTATGTTTTAAAGTCACTTTATGTAAAAGTGTTCTCACCCATTATAAAAAGTGAGCCACTTATAATTCTAAAGTCTCTTTATCTTTTATTTAAGTTACAATTTAGTGGGTAGCTCATAAAGTACCATTGTAAAAGTGACTTTCACTTATTTATAAAAGTGAGTCACATAATTTTTTTTTTAAGTGAGCTAATTAGATTAAGTTTGGAAAGGGGGGGGGGATTTTTTTTAAATATAACATTATCATTCATTTCCGCACATTCATGCACTTCATCAACATCTTCAAAACTTTTCTTTAAAAAGCCATAACTTCTTCATCCAGAAGCAGTTTTCAAACCCATTTTTTTTTTAATCAGCCTAATTTTTGAGATCTTTCTATTGCAACACTTAGTTTCAGCATCTACAGCTTCAGTTTCTGTTAAGATGGAAAGTCCATGCCAAGTTATTCTTGACATCACCAAGTACTTCCAATGGTGATCCTACATTGTGGATTTACTTAGAAGTAAAGGTCTTTACAGAATAGCCTCAGGCCAAGAAACTAAACCTCAAGATGAAGATAAGGAAACCAAATGGGAAAATAGGCAAGATCAAGCACGTCGATTGATAGGGATGTCTATTTCTCCAGACCTTAGATTCCATGTCACAAAACTTGATACTTCTAATGAAGCAATGAAACAACTCATTAAAGTTTTTGGAATTAAAAATGAATTAGAGCCCATCAACTCGAAAATGAGTTGCTTACATTGGACCCCAATAATTTTTCTTCCATTGAAGATTTTTTGTCCAAGTTCAAGACCCTTAGAATTCTCTTGGAAGGTGTTAAGGTTGAGAAAGAAGATGGTAGCCTTATCTATTCCATTCTTACTAAGTTGGGACCAGCCTACTCTGTGTTTTTTTCCATCTTCCATTCTACTAGAGAAGCCTTTATTTCTCAAGGACAAGACTACAGGTCCCCCTCTTTTGATGCCTTTTGTGCTTCTTTAATAAGAGAACAAGAATAAATCTTATATATTTGTCTTCTTAATCTTGGAAACTCTTCTAAGAAAGCCTTAGCCACCCAGCAACAACCAAATTCAAAGAATCCTAAGAAGGAGTATCCTAAAAAGAATGGTCCTAAACCAAACAAGGGTCCTAAGAAATTTCAGTCTCAAAATGAAAAATCATTTCAACACAATGATAAGGCAAATAAAAGCAAAGGGAAGAAGACTGATAGACATTGCCACTTTTGTAATCGAGATGGCCACTTAGAATCCAAATGCTTTAAGAAGATGGAACCCTTGGAAGCAGCATTGAAGAATCATAACATCCATTTGGAGCACTCTTCAACTTCAACATCACCTTCAAGAATAGCACTTTTTGCATGTGGTTGTCAAGCACCTCGGTCTGGTTATGCACTAAATGTATCTTCTTCTTCTCATTCTCATGAGTGGCTCATTGATTCTAGAGTTTCTTATCACATGGCCAAAAACAATGCCATGCTTTTTTCTTTAAATGATTGTAACACCAAAAATATATATGTTGGTGATGATATATCTCTTAGTGTTGTAGGAACTGGAAATGTTCAGCTAGAAAATAGTCAATTTAATGATGTATTATGTGTTCCAACCTTATCCTGTAACCTTCTATATGTATATCAGATAACTCATTCAGGTGAAGGTAAAATCATTGAATTTTCACCTCACGATGTTGTAATTAAGGACCTAAGAGATCCTAGACATATTTTAGCTACTGACATTGCTGATGATTCTAAAAGGTTGTATAAGTTTAACAAATTTGGTTCATCAAATCTTCCCTCGGTATTTTTTGGTCATAATGATGAAGTGAGCAAACTTTGGCATGAGCGATTTGGTCACTTAAACTATCGCTCCCTTCAGAATCTATGTAAAGAAAATATGGTGACAGGTCTTCAAATGGTATCCTGCAGAGATGGTGTTTGTTCCAGATGTGTACTCGAAAAACATCATCGTGACAGTTTTGAAAAACGTGCCTCTTGCCACGCCTCAACCCCTTTACATCTTGTGCATAGTGATTTATGTGGTCCACTTCTAGTTGTTTCATTCTTTGGCTACAAGTATTTCTTAACATTCATTGATGATTTCCCCAGACACACTTGGGTATACTTCTTAAAACTCAAAAGTGAAGTATTTAACATGTTCTTGGCCTTTAAGTCCTTTGTTGAAAAACAATCTGGACATCAAATTCTTAAGTTAAGATCTGATAATGGCGAAGAATATGTCAATAACAAATTCATCAACTTTTGCAATGGAAATTAAATGCAACATATTGTTCCATATACTCCACAACAAAATGGTGTAGCTAAAAGGAAGAATTGCACCTTAAAGGAAATGGCTAATTGTATGCTTCAATCTAAAGGACTTAGTCTTAGTTTTTGTACAAAAAAAATTAAGTGTGCAAATTACATAGTAAATCACACTCCTACTAAGGTTTTAAAGAATATCACTCCAGAAGAAGCATGGAGCTCAATTAAACCAAATGTAAGTCACTTTCGTGTTTTTGGAAGTGAAGCATGTGCTCATATTCCAGATGAGAAACATAAAGCTTTAGAACCTAAGAGTGGAAAATGTATTTTTGTTGGATATTCTGAATATGTCAAAGGATATAGAATTATTCCACTTAAGTCCAAAAATGTTATCATTAGAAGAGATGTAAAGTTTGCTGAAAATATATTAGCCTACGAGCCTAGTTCGGTGGATGTGCCACCTCTCTCTATCCCTTCTACTTCTGAAAATATTTCTTCTTCAGATGATGAAAACAAGGATGAAAATCCTCCCCCACCTTCTCAGGATCCTCCTTCATCTCCTCATCTTCCAACATGGGTCTGTGCTACTCGTGATGCAACAGGTGCTCTTGTCGGTGATCCTACAGATCAACGACGTACATGTTCTTAGTTCGATAGAGCCTCTTCTTTACTGGCTTAAGCTTCAGCGAATTATGATCCTAACACCTTTGCAGAAGCTTGAGGACATCCAGATTAGGACGCAACTATGAATGAAGAATATCATTCATTATTGGAAAATGATACATGGGATCTTGTTCCTCTTCCAAAGGGACGAAAACTTGTTAGATGCAAATGGGTTTACAAAACCAAATATGGACCAGATGGAAATGTTGATAAACATAAAGCACGTCTTGTTGCTAAGGGATTTTCATAAGTTGAAGGCATTGACTATACTGAAACCTTCTCCCCTATTGCCAAAATGAATTCTATTTGCCTTGTTCTTTCCCTTGCTACCTCTTTCAAATGGGAAGTCCATCAGATGGATGTTAAATCTGCCTTCCTGCATGGGGACTTGCATGAAGAAATCTATATGGAACAACCTACTGGCTTTATACAAACAGACTCCAACCTTGTATGTTGGCTTAATAAATCCATTTCTGGTCTAAAGCAAGCCCCTTTGGCTTTGGTATGCCAAAATGGATAGCTTTCTTTTAGAAATTGGCTTTTCTAGGTGTCATTTTGATAATACTGTCTACACCAATAAAGTGGGAAAGTCTCTTATCATTCTTGTTCTTTATGTTGATGATCTTATCCTTATTGGTAGTGATCCCAACCTTATAAACCATGTAAATTCCAGCCTTAAAAAGAAGTTTGAAATGATAGACTTAGGACACTTGCATTATTTTCTTGGTCTTCAAGTCTTGCAATCCAAGGTAGGTATTTCCCTTTCCTAGTCCAAGTAGGGCTGTGATCGACTACGCCATTTTCACATGGAAGACTGTAAGCCAAACCCTTCCCCCTTTCATTCTGGAGCCAAACTTTCAGTCACTTGTACTTCCCCTGAAGTTGATGCTACCTTATAACGTCAACTTGTAGGAAAAATTTTGTATTTGACCCATACTCATCCTGACCTTTCCTTTGTTGTTGGCCTTATTGCTTGGTTTATGAAAACCCCACATGAAAGTCATTGGTAAGAAGCTAAACAAATACTTCGTTATGTTCAAGGTACATTTCAGTTTGGGATTCATTACAGTGCAAAAGCATCTCCTCTATTGGTTGGTTTCACTGATTCTAATTGGGCTGGTGACCCTGATGATCAGAAATTTACTGCAGGTTATGTTTTCACTCTTGGTTCAGGACCTATTACATGGGCTTGCAAGAAACAAAGTGCCATTTCACTTTATTGAATAGAAGCAGAGTATCATGGTGTCGTAAAAGCTAGTAAGGAAGCCCTGTGTCGTCATCAGATCCTATTAGAGTTTGGCTTTCAGCAGCAGCATCCAACTACACTTTGGTGTGACAATCAAAATGCCATTCAACTATGCAAAGATCCAGTCCAACATCAACACAGTAAACACATTGAATTGCACATGCACTTCATCTGAAAGCTCATTCATGACCATGTCCTTGAAGTGCAATATTGTTCAATAGATGATCAAGTTGCAGACATTTTTACAAAAGCTCTCACAGAGGCGAAGTTTACTAAACTTTGATTTATGGTTGAAGTTCAGGAAGTTGTCACTAAAGGGGGATAGGCTCTAATGCCTCCTTGCTTCTCCTATTGTGTCATATTTGTACATCCTTCAATCCTATCTCAAGTTGTTCTTAAGGGGGGATGTTAAGATGTTCCGACACATAGGAAATAGTTAAGTATAACTTGGTCTAGTGTAGAGTTAGTTAAAGTGTGTTTCCTTACTATGTACTTTGTAACTTACAATCCAATGGTCACGATATGATCTAGACATGAAGTGATCCGACAATTCATTTTCTCCTCGGTATTACCTACACTTGATCCGTGGCTTAACACCCGATTGGTCCATGATCTCTATTTAAAGAGCATGGAGGGTCATTTGTAGGGTAACCATTCATGAGAGAAGCTTATGTAATTTTTCATTATTTTATTAATAAATTACCTGAAATGTCCACGTTGGCTCAGGTCGTGGACTGTTTCCCTCTTTGAGGGTTTTAACCACATCAATAATACTAGTGTATTGATCTGTGATCTGTTTGTGAGTTGTGTCCTTTGGTGTTCTGTATGAGGAACTTACCTTGTAAATTCCTACACTCCATTATTTGAGAAATATATAAAAATGTAAGCTTCCTACATTAAAGTGGATTTTTGACCAATTGAATTCATACAAGTTTTCCCAACACCAAATAACCATGTCTTTTACTTATTTGATATGTGGGTTCTAAAGACTCACGGGAGTGATGTAAAGTTTGTACAAATTATCTAAAAATTGAATAGTTGATACATGTAATCTTTGTCTGGATTATTTAGACCTACCCTAGGCGATTCGGTGATTTAATTTTCTATCTTTACTCAATGGCAGATGGTCACATTTATTATTATAGACTTGGTTTCTATTTCTTAAGATAATAAAAATGATGATTTAATATTTTTTAAATAAAAATCTATGTACAGATGAACAAACCATTGATATTGATTTTGTTATTTATAAAATATGATAGATTTTGTTTCAACTGTAAACTATATTTTTATAATGTTCGAATTAAAAGATTGATAGAAAATGCTCACAAAATGATTTGATATTATTTTTCCAGTAGTTTAATTGGCTTATATTTTTACTTTTAATTTTTGGATGATATATAAAAAAAAAAAAAAAAAAAAAAAAAAAAAAAAAAAAAAAAAAACTTATTTAAAATGTACAAATAAATTCAATATTTTGATTTTTCTCTTTCAACAACATATTGAATCTTTTATTAGTGGTTTTGAGCTATGAAGTGTAATTGATTTCCAATATAAAATGACAACATTAGAATTCGTTTTAATTAATTGTAAAAAAGAGCATTCAAAGAGAGGTTCCACTCATTATTGTTTTGTGTTTTCAACTATAAAGTTTGATTCATCTTCAATATGAAAAACCAAAATTAGAATTTGCTTTAGTTAATTGCAAACGAGAGTATTCAAAGAAAGCTTCCGCTCATTATTTCAAAATCATGTGATTTGAAATGACTTAGAGCTTCTTCTAGGATCCATGATATTGAAATTAAAAAGTTCAAAAAGATGAACCTTATAAAGTGTTTATTTTTCAGTATAAGGTTAGTGTTTCAAAATTCAGGCTTTGTAATTTAGAATAACTTGAAATTCTTCTTCCCAATTCAAATTAAAGAGTTCAAAAAGACAAGCCTTATAAAATGCTTATTTTAAGTATAAGGTTAGTGTTTCAAAATTGAAGCTTTGTGATTTCAAATAATTTGAACTTCTTCTTCCCCATTCAATGTTTCCAAAATCTTTTCAATAAAAATATTTTTAATACATTCAAATTATATTAACTCCATAATTCAAATTAACAATTTTCATACATGCATATTGAGAATAACAACAAGAAATTAATTATATGGAGAAGATTGTTCATAAAAGTAGAGGTAGCAAATTTTGAATAAACTTCAATTTGATTAGTGAGATTGCTAAATTAAATGCATCTTCAATTTATGATGCTAAGTGAATGGATGATTCAATATTCGACTGTCCATAGAAGCTTTAGCGGACATTACTCATCACTTGTCTTTGTTTATAAATGTAAAAGTATTAGGGAGAAATATACTCTTAAATATCATAAAATTGCTTGTTCTAAAAGTAATTCCATAATTTAATGGTTTCACTCTTGGTATAATGAAGAAATTGAGTGTTGCTTTTTTTTTTTGCAATCAATATGACTAACAACTATTAGTCATATTAATGATAGTCATTGAAAATAAAATCAAGGTATCAATTTTTTTAATTATACCAATATCTTAAAATTATTTAAAATATCCCTACTGAAAATAAAGTGGATAATAACTTATATGAAACACTTGGAGCAACTACGTATTTTTGAGAATAAGCAATTTATGATATGTAAGTATATTTTTTTAGTTAGTTATTATTTTATATTTATTGCTAAAAAAAACCTAAATGATAAGTAATCTTTTGATTAACACTTTTTTTTTTCATTTAAAAGCTAAGTGAAAATGTAAATACTTTATTTTTTTATTTTTATTTTTATTTAAATTTTATGATATATTTTTTAATTATTTCAATTATATTTTTAATATAAAAATTGATTCAATATAAAAACAAAATTCAACCTTTTGAACCAATATATAACATTAAAATTTCTTTGGAATTATAATTATAATTATATATATATATATATATAAAAAAAAAAAGAGGATCAACTAAATTTAATATTTTTCATAAATTTTATTAAAATACAAGGTGAAAATATGGATGACCGGGATATAGATATTGAATATATATAATATATATAATTTTAAATTTAAAAGCAAAATTATATATATATATATATAATATATATTATATATAATATAGATATTACTTTAAAAATAAAAAAATATTTCCAACACTTATAAATCTCTATATCATCAACATCGGTCAAATCTTATATCAATGGTCTTTTGTGCCACATATTTATTTCTTAAATTTTTGTCATTTTAAGATTTGATAAATGCAATCTTTCTGAAGTTCACACAGAAATGACATAACATATAAGGGAAAGCTAGGCTTTGAAGTAGCCAAGAATGTCTCTTTGTCTTACCTTCGTGCCTTTCAGTTTTCTTTTACATTCATATTCAAAAACAAACCATCAATTATTATGAGATGTAAACATCTGTTTTTTTTTTATATTTAAATTTTATGATACTATTTTTGTTGAAACTATTTGAATGGTATTTGTAATATAAAAAATGATTTAAAATAAAAAAATAATTTAATATTTTGGAAAACTTATAAAATTTAAATTTTAGAAATTTTATAATTTAAAATTATATTTTTAATAAAACTAATTAAAACTAATCAAACATAAACTAAATTTAGTATTCTAATTTTACGTTATGTTTTTTACAAGATTTAAAAAAAATAATTATTAAGTGAAAATATTGGTAACCAAGATACATATTGAAAATATGTAAAACATTCTCAAATTCAGAGAAACCTAGAATGGATAAAGAACAGTAGAATTTTTATTTGTCTTAGCTTTTATGTCTTTTCAAATAGTAACATGGTACAAAGAGGAATTAAAAATAAATGGAATGAATATTTTAATTCCAATGAAAAATAATATTAATATATATAAATAAGAATAATAATTTCTGCTTTAATTGATAATAAAATTATTAATAAAAAATAAAGTTTGAAAATACTATTCATTTTAACAATATTAAAGATATAACAATAATATTATTAATATAAAGTGTACTAATATTAATATTAATAATATTTACATTTTAATTATTTTAATCAAATGTTGTCAATTATTGCCAATACTATCCATCATTGTTACTCATAGCCAACCATGGTTGAATGTCGCATTATGACAAGGATTGTCTCACCATGAAAATAAACCATGTTTATTTTAGGGTTTGTAATATTTATATTTGGTTTTACCAATGTTCGGTTTATAATATTAGTCACTTAGGATTAATATTATTCTCTTGGGTTCATAGTCTCTTGGGTTTATGTTTCCCTTGGGTTCATAATATCAATCCCATGGGTTTATTATTAACTTGGCTTTGCAATATCAATTATGGTCAACCATAGTCAACCATAACCAACCATGGTCAACTGTGGTCAATGATGGTCCGATCTCGCATTATGACAAAAAATGTCTCCAATTAGGGTTTATATACCTTGGGTTTATAATATTAGTCCATTGGGTTTAATATTATTCCCTTAGGTTCATAATCCCTTGGATTTTTAGTATTAATCCCTTGGGTTTATTGTTCATTTGGGTTTATAATATCAATAGCTTGGGTTTATTATTCCCTGGTCAACCATGTTTTATTATGATGTCAACCACGGTCAACCATGGTTGAACATGGAATTCTGATAAGGATTGTCTCAATATTACAATCAGTGATGATCAATCATGTTTATTTTAGTGTTTATAATATTTATCTTAGGGTTTATATACGTTGGTTTTATAATATTAGTCCCTTGGGTTTAATATTATTCGCTTGGGTTCATAATCCCTTGGGGTTTTAGTATTAATCCCTTGGGTTTATTATTACTTTGGGTTTATAATATCGATCCCTTGGGTTTATTATTAACTTGGGTTTATAATATCAACCATGGTCAACCATCGTCAACCATAACCAACCATGGTCAACTGTGGTCAATGATGGTTCAATCTCGCATTATGACAAATACTGTCTCCACGTAGGGTTTATATACCTTGGGTTTATAATATTATTCCCTTGGGTTCATAATCCTTTGGGTTTTTAATATTAATCCCTTGGTTTTATTGTTATTTTGGGTTTATAATATCAATCGCTTGGGTTTATTATTCCCCAACAACCATGGTTTATTATGATGCCAACCATGGTCAACCATGGTCCAACATGGAATTGTGATAAGGATTGTCTCAATATGACTATCAATGATGGCCAATCATGTGTTTTTTTTGTTTATAATATTTATCTTAGGGTTTATATACGTTGGGTTTATAATATTGCTCTTTTGGGATTAATAATATTCCCTTGGGTTCATAATCCCTTGGGGTTTTAGTGTTAATCCCTTGGGTTTATTATTCCTTTGGGTTTATAATATCAATCCCTTGGATTTGTTATTCCCTTAGGTTTAGAATATCAATCATGGCTAACCCTTGTCAATCATAGCCAACCATGGTCAACCATGGTTGAATATCGCATTGTGACAAGGATTGTCTAACCATGAAAATAAACCATGTTTATTTTAGTGTTTATAATATTTATATTAGGGTTTACTAATGTTGTTTTTATAATATTAGTCCCTTGGGTTCATAATCCCTTGGGGTTTTAGTATTAATCCCTTGGGTTTATGCTTCCCTTGGGTTCATAATATATATCCCTTGGGTTTATTATTAACTTGGGTTTATAATATCAATCATGTTAAACCATGGTCAACCATGGTCAATTGTGGTCAATCATGGTCCGATCTCGCACTATAAAAAAATTGTCTCCATATCAAAATCATTCCTAATCATTCCTTTAAAATAAAATAAAAAATCGAACATTTATAAATCTCTATATCATCAACATCTGTCAAATCTTATATCGCTGGTCTTTTGTGCCACATATTTATTTGCCAATTTTTTGTCATTTTGAGATTTGATAAATGCAATCCTTCTCAAGTTCACACAAAAATGACAGAACTGATAAGGGAAAGCTAGGCTTTGAAGTAGCCAAGAATGTCTCTTTGTCTTACCTTCGTGCCTTTCAGTTTTCTTTTACATTCATATGCAAAAAGAAACCATCAATTATTATGGGATGTAAACATTTGGTTTTTTTTCTTTATTTAAATTTTATGATACTATTTTTGTTGAAGCTATTTGAATGGTATTTTTAATATAAAAAATGATTTAACATAAAAAATAATTAAATATTGTGAAAAATTTATAAAATTTATAAAATTTAAATTTTAGAAATTTTATAGTTTAAAATTATATTTTTTTAATAAAATTAATTAAAACTAATTAAACATAAAATAAATTTGGTATTCCAATTTTAGGTTATATTCTTTATTGCATTTAAAATATATATATTAATGGAAAATATTGATAGCTAAGATTTACTTATTGAAAATATGTAAAACATTGTCAAATTCAGAGAAACCCAGAATGGATAAAGCATAATAGATTTTTTCTTTGTCTTAGCTTTTATTGTTTTTTCAACTAGTAATATAATACAAAGAGGAATTAAAAATAAATGGAATGAATATTTTAATTCAATGAAAGATACCATTAATATATATAAATAAGAATAATAATATTGGCATTAATTGAGAATAGAATTATTAATAAAAAATAAAATTTTAAAATTCTATTCATTTTAACAATATTAAAGATATTAACATTAATATTTTAATATAAAGTGTATTAATATTAATATTAATAAATAAAATTAATAATATTTACATTTTAATTATTTTAATCAAATGTGGTCAAATATTGCCAATACTATCAATCATTGTTACTCATAGCCAACCATGGTTGAATGTCGCATTGTGACAAGGATTGTCTCACCATGAAAATAAACCATGCTTATTTTAGTGTTTGTAATATTTATATTTGGGTTTACCAATGTTCGGTTTATAATATTAATCCCTTGGGTTTAATATTATTCCCTCGGTTCATAGTCCCTTGGGGTTTTAGTATTAATCCCTTGGGTTCATAATATCAATTCCGTGGGTTTATTATTAACTTGGCTTTATAATATCAATCATGGTCAACCATAGTCAACCATAACAACCATGGCTTACTATGGTCAATGATGGTCCGATCTCTCATTATGAAAAAAATTGTCTCCATTTAGGGTTTATATACCTTAGGTTTATAATATTAGTCCCTTGGGTTTAATATTATTCCATTAGATTCATAATCCCTTTAGTTTATTGTTCGTTTGGGTTTATAATATCAATCGCTTGGGTTTATTATTCCTCAGTCAACCATGGTTTATTATGATGTCAACAATGGTCAACAATGGTCCAACATGGAATTGTGATAAGGATTGTCTCAATATTACAATCAATGATGGTCAATTACGTTTATTTGAGTGTCTATAATATTTATCTTAGGGTTTATATATGTTGGGTTTATAATATTAGTCCCTTGGGTTTAATATTATTCCCTTGGGGTTTTAGTATTAATCCCTTGGGGTTTTAGTGTTAATCCCTTGGGTTTATTATTCCTTTAGGTTTATAATATGAATCCCTTGGGTTTATTATTCCCTTAGGTTTATAATATCAATCATGACCAACCATTGTCAATCATAGATAACCATGGTTGAATGTTTCATTGTGACAAGGATTGTCTCACTATGAAAATAAACCATGTTTATTTTAGTTTTTGTAATATTTATATTTGGGTTTACCAATGTTCAGTTTATAATATTAGTCCCTTGGGTTTAATATGATTTCCTTGGGTTCATAGTCCCTTGGGGTTTTAGTATTAATCTCGTGGGTTTATGTTTCCCTTGGGTTCATAATATCAATCCATTGGGTTTATTATTAACTTGAGTTTATAATATCAGTCATGGTCAACCATAACCAACCATGGTCAATTGGGGTCAATGATGGTTCGATCTCGCATTATGACAAAAATTGTCTGCACTTAGGGTTTATATACCTTGGGATTATAATATTAGTCCCTTAGGTTCATAATCCCTTGGGTTTTTACTATTAATTCCTTGGGTTTATTGTTCCTCTGGGTTTATAATATCAATCGCTTGGGTTTATTATTCCCCAGTCAACCATGGTTTATTACGATGTCAAACATGGTCCAACATGGAATTTTGATAAGGATTGTCTCAATATGACAATCAATTATGGTCAATCATGATTATTTTAGTGTTTATAATATTTATCTTAGGGATTATATAGGTTAGGTTTATAATATTAGTCCCTTGGGTTTAATATTATTCCCTTGGGTTCATAATCCCTTGGGGTTTTAGTATTAATCCCTTGGGTTTATTATTCCTTTGGATTTATAATATCAATCCCTTGGGTTTATTATTCCCTTAGGTTTATAATATCAATCATGGTTAACCATTGTCAATCATAGCCAACCATGGTCAACCATGGTTGAATGTCACATTGTGACAAGGATTGTCTCACCATGAAAAAACCATTTTTATTTTAGTGTTTATAATATTTATATTAGGTTTTACCAATGTTGGATTTATAATATTAGTCCCTTGGGTTTAATATTATTCCCTTAGGTTCATAATCCCTTTGGGTTTTAGTATTAATCCCTTGGGTTTATGTTTCCCTTGGGTTCATAATATCAATCCCTTGGGTTTATTATTAACTTGGGTTTATAATATCAATCATGGTCAACCATGGTCAACCATAACCAACCATGGTCAACTATGGTCAATCATGGTCCGATCTCGCATTATGACAAAATTTGTCTCCATATAAAAATCATTCACAATCATGGACAATCATGGTCAACCATGGTCAGCCATGGTTGATGATGGTCAACCATGTTTTATAGAATCAAACATGGTCAACCATGTTTTATAGAACTAAATATGGTTAACCATTGTCAATTGTGGTCAAACATGTTTGAACGTTGTGTTGTGACAAAAATTGTCTCAATATGAAAATCAACCATGATCAACCATGGTCCAATGTCGCATTGTGACAAATATTGTCTCGATATGAAAATTAACCATGGTCAACCATGGTCCAACATGGCATTGTGATAAGGATTGTCTCAATATGAAAATCAACCATGGTCAATCATGTTTACTTTAGTGTTTATAAAATTTATCTTAGGGTTTATATATGTTGGGTTTATAGTATTAGTCCCTTGGGTTTATAATATCAATCCATTAGGTTTATAATATTAATCATGGTAAACAATGGTCAATCATAGCCAACCATGTTCAGCCATGGTCAAACAATATCGATATCGAAAATCGACCATGGTCAACCATGGTCCAACGTTGTGTTCTAACAAATATTGTCTCAATATGAAAATCAATCATGGTCAACCATGGTTAACCATTGTCCAACGTTGCATTATGACAATAATTGTCTCTATATGGAAATCAATAATGGTCAACCATGGTCAACCATGTTTATTTAAGGGTTTATAATATTCATGTTAGGGTTTATATACCTTGGGTTTAGAATTTTTATACCTTAGGTTTATTATTCCCTTGGGTTTATAATATCAATCCCTTGGGATTATTAATACAAGCGTTCATATTCTTAGGGTTTAATATTATTCAACAATGGTCAACCATGGTCCAATGTCACATTGTGATAAGGATTGTCTCAATATGAAAATCAATAATGCTCAACCATGTTTATTTTAGTATTTTTAATATTTATCTTAGGGTTTTTATACCTTGGGTTTATAATATTAGTCCCTTGGGTTTAATATTATGTCCTTAGGTTCATAATCCCTTGGGGTTTTAGTATTAATCCCTTGATATTATTGTTCCTTTGGGTTTATAATATCAATTGGTTGGGTTTATTGTTCCCTGGTCAACCATGGTTTATTATGATGTCAACCATGGTCCAGCATGGAATTGTGATAAGGGTTGTCTCAATATGAAAATAAACGATGCTCAATCATGTGTTTTAGTGTCTATAATATTTGTCTTAGTGTTTATATATGTTGGGTTTATAATATTAGTCCCTTGGGTTCAATATTATTCCCTTGTGTTCATAATCCCTTGGGGTTTTAGTATTAATCCTTTGGGTTTATAATATCAATCCATTAGGTTTATAATATTAATCGTTGTCAACCATGGTCAATCATAACCAACCATGTTCAACTATGGTCAAACGAGGTTGGATATGGAAATTAAGCATGGTTAACCATGGTCTAATGTTGCATCCCACAAATATTGTCTCGATATGAAAATTAATAATGGTCAACAATGGTTGACCATGGTCCAACGTTGCATTGTGACAAGGATTGTCTCTATATGGAAATCAAGCATAGTCAACCATGATCAACCATGTTTATTTTGGGGTTTATAATATTGAGGTTACTGTTTATATACCTTGGGTTTATAATATAAATCCCTTGGGTTTATTGATCTAATGGTTCATATTCCTAGGGTTTAATATTATTCAACAATGGTTAACCATAATCAACCATGGTCAACCATGGTCCAATGTTGCATTGTGACAAGGATTGTCTCAATATGAAAATCAACTGTGCTCAACCATGTTTATTTTAGTATTTTTAATATTTATCTTAGGGTTTTTATACCTTGGGTTTATAATATTAGTCCCTTGGGTTTAATATTATTCCCTTGGGTTCATAATGTAGGAATTTATAGGGTAAGTTCCTCAAATAGAACACCAAAGGACACCACTCACAAACATATCACAAATCAATACACCAATATTGTTGACGTGGTTAAAACCCTCAAAGAGGGAAATAGTCCATGGCCTAAGCCAACGCGGCCACTTCAGGCAATTTATTAATAAAAGAATGAAAATTTACATAAGCTTCTCTCATGAACAGTTACCCTACAAATGACCCTCCATGCTCTTTAAATAGAGATCATGGACCAATCAGGTGTTAAGCCATGGATCAAGTGTCAGTAATACCGAGGAGAGAATGAACCGTTGGATCACTACATATCATGACCATCGGATTGTAAGTTACGAAAGTACATAGTAAAGAAACACACTTCACCTAACTCTACACTAGACCAAGTTATACTTAACTATTTCCTATGTGTCGGAATATCCTAACATCCCCCCTTAAGAACAACTTGGGATAGGATTGAAGGATGTACAAATATGACACAATAGGAGAAGGAAGGAGGCATTAGAACCTATCCTCCCTTAGTGAAAACTTCCTGAACTCCAACCATAAATCGAATTTTAGTAAACTTCGCCTCTGTGAGAGCCTTTGTAAAGATGTCTGCAACTTGATCATCTATTGAACTGCACTTAAAGAACATGGTCGTGAATGAGCTTTCTAATGAAGTGCATGTGCAGTTCAATGTGTTTTCTACGCTGATGTCGGATTGGATCTTTGCATAGTTGAATGGCACTTTGATTATCACACCAAAGTGTAGTCAGATGCTGTTGCTGAAAGAAGAACTTTGATAGGATCTAACGAATCCACAGGGCTTCCTTACTAGCTTCTACAGCACCACAATACTCTGTGTTGGGCCTCAAAATGGTCCCTATTTTCACTCCATTATTCACCAATATCTTCACATTTTACCTTCATGTCACCTCCATTCCACCTCCACATCATTCCATTTACCTCATTATTGGGTTATAACTATGCTTTTCCAAAGTTTATTAATTCTTAACATTTTTAAGTGAATTTATGGCTAAACTTTAGAAAATAATATGCTTATACTTATACCTAACAATTAGAATGAGTTTGTTGACATGTGTAGGTACAAAGGAAGCTTCCAGGGCATCTTTATGTGGCCTTGAATGATCAAATTCGAATTTGATAAGATAAGCCTCATGGAAAAGATCATGATCTCATGGAGAAGATCATGGACCTCATGGAGGAAATCATGGAGGATAGGGTTATGTGTCTAGATGGTTGAGAAATGTATGGAACTAAAAGAGAGATTAGTGGATCATCATTATGAGTTTGTTATCTCATCCCATTGTATAAATAGGAGTACCTCCTCCATTCCAAGGAGAGGACTCTTGGAGCATTTTATCCAACTTATGATGGAATAGAATAAAGCTTCATTTTACATATATTTTCATTATGTAGTTTTAGATATAAGTTGTACATATATTTCCATTATGTAGTTTTAGATATAAGTTGCCTTAATGTAGTATATGGAATAGCTTGTCACTTTGTTCTTAGGAGAATTGAGCTCACTCTAGAAGGATCAAAGGAACATGTTATTTCATATTAGATCTTATTTCATTTACTTGTTTAGATGTTTGAGGATTTGTTTGTGATTGATGAATGAGTTTTAAATTAGAATCTAATCAGCATATGAGAGGACAACTAAGGGTTTAAGTTAGGCTCTCTCTCTCTATTTGATTTGTATGATAATTGAAATTCATTCTTTTGCTTTTATGTTTCAAGTATCATATGAGGAGATAACCAAGAGTCTAAGTTAGGCTCTCTCTCCATTGATTTATATGGTAATTGAAATTCATTCTTTTGTGCTTTTATGTTTCAAGCCATTTCATTTCTTATGCTTATGAATGAATCTTAGTTTAGTTTGGATTAGTACATGAGAGGACAATCAAGAGACTAAGTTAGTCTCCCTCTCTACTTGAATCTGAACAATAATTAAGTTCATTCTCTTGTCTTCATTTCAAGTTTTTTGTTTCATGTAATCAATGATTTCTCTATGATACTGTAGGGAAGGACAACCAGGACCTCCTTAGTTAGGAGCCTCTTCCCTTGCATATTATATTGAATCGTAAATAATTTAGTTAGACATAGAGTTAGTTGCCTACTCCTGCATATATTTTGCTGGCATCATCACAAGCTTACGAGTTTCCCTGGTCGATAATTTAATGCAGCAATTTAAGCCCAATAAATTGCCCAACATTTTGGCGCCGTTGCCGGGGATGGTGCTAAGGGATTAGGCATTAGGAATTTAATTCAGTACTAGTATTTTTCTTTAGACAAAATAATTTGTGAAACCTGGTGACAGCAGGATCTTCACAAAGGAGTTTAAGTTTGAGTTTTCTTATGTTTTAGTGTTTAGCTAGTTTTAAATTTCGTCTTTAAAAAAAAAACCCCCTGCATAAATAAAAACGAATCAAGCGATTAGTATGCTCTCTTCCTGCGCTTCATGCGATCAGGAAGATCAGAAAGTCTATTGATTTTGTTCAAATAAACATACTCTTGCTGGAGAACTAATTTGCAAAAAGACAATAAAGAATTTTGTGAATGAAAAAAACATCTTTAAATTTTTTAGATGAAATTTAGTTTTTTAATTTTAGATTTAAAAAATAAAAAATAAAAAAATTTAGTTTTTTTTAGTTTTAGATTTAAAAAATAAAAAAAAATTAGTTTTAGATTTAAAAAATAAAAAAATTTTAGTTTTTAATTTTAGATTTAATTCCACAAAATAATAATAATATATGTATATACATATATTATTATTAAAAAATAAATAAATAAAAAAAAACTAACCTTTTTTTTTGTTTTGTTTTTGTTTTTGTTTTTTTAGATATTTAAAAAAAAACAAACTAACTATTTTTTTGTTTTTTAAAAAAATTTGCAAAACATCAAATAAAAAAACATTAAAAAAAAAAAAAAATTACTTTTTGAAAACTGGCCAATTTTTTTTCCATTATTTCAATGTCATTCTAGGTGGGCGTGTAAGCTATGGAACACCTGAAAGTGCTAATGCAGCCAGAAGATTGTTGGACAGGCAGATGTCAATTAATGATGTGCCTAAGAAAATCTTAGCATATTTGTTAAAACCTCGTGGATGGAAGCCTCCAGTGCGTCGGCAATTCTTCTTAGATTGAATGAAATCGCTGAGCTTTGTGATCATGCAGAACGCATATTTTCACGTGAGCTAAGGGTTTGCATTTTCTGTTTACGGCATTGTGCCATGAAAGAGTTTCTGGACGATACCCTGTAAATCCAAGCAGATGGTGGGCACTATCATGAGGCCACTAAGGAACATTTATTCACTTCTAAGATGAGAAATTCAGAGTCAGGGCATGTTCATGATGCTGTTTCTGAAATTGAAACAGTGGCAGATGCTGCAATCCTAGATCCCGACCCTGAATCCCAAACAGTTGAGCAGGTTTTCATAGATACTCCGGATACAGATGGTGATGATTGTAAAGCAGTGACTAAGGACCAGAGACCTGAATTACTAAGCATCTCCTTTGGGCAGTCCCTGCAAAACAATTCTCATATTTAGTCTTCTGATCAGTCTGATAAAACTCTCACTTCGCCAACTGATTCCTTGGCTGCTAGTCTACATCGTGGCCTGAAAATTATTGATCATCACCAGAAAAATTCATCTCTGAGGAACTCATCTGTAAAATTTTCATTCAAAACTCTGGATGTGAAGGCTCTGCAAGCAGTTGACAAAGTTGATGTAGGGATACAGACATCTCCGGTAAAGAACTCTGTGGCAAATTCCTCAAATACGGAGGTTTGCCATGCTTGCCATAAAGTGGATACCACCCAGCAGCATTATGTGGAGTACAAAAACAGACATACAGGATAATTCTGACTGGCAGTTAATTCCCATTGAGGAACCTAAAACGCCTGATGGAGCCAAGGCTCATCTCAGCCGAGCTGTGGAGAAAGTTTTAGCGGGAGCCATAAGGCGAGAAATGGCATTGGAAGAGACCTGCAACAAACAGGCTGCTGAGATCGAACAGTTGAACCGCTTGACCGACAGTACAGACATGAAAGAGAATGCAATAGCATCATACAACAGAGTAGAGAGGATAAAATTGTTCGCCTTGAGGCCCTTATGGATGATGTTATTTCCACAGAGGACTTCGTGGACGCAGAATTTGCAGCATTAATGAATGAACACAAGCTTTTAAAAGATAAATATGAAAATCACCCAGAGGTGACACGAGCAAACATTGAGCAAAAGTCCGCGATGGAGGAGCTTGAGAGGTATCGGAACTTCTATGAACTGGGTGAAAGAGATGCGCTGCTTGAAGAGATACAAGATCTGCTTGAAGAGATACAAGATCTTTTACGTTTTTAAGGCGATTTTGGAGGTGAAAAGATGGGTGTTCCGGCGTTTTATCGGTGGCTGTCGGATAAGTTTCCGATGGTGATAGTAGATGCTGTGGACATGGAGGCAATGCAGCTGCCCATGCACCTCGATGATTATCCTGGAGATTGCGAGCGGTGGGAGATTGCCCTCCACTTCTGGGATGACGAAGAATAAATCCAAAGGATCATTATTGCTGGCGGTTGTGAACTCTACGGGTGTGAGCTTCCATCATTATTGCAAACATTTTTGTTTACGGTTTGTTGTTTTTTAATTAGTTTTTTTTATTATTTACAAATTAAAAAAAAATCTAAAAAAAATCAACATAAATAATAAATTGATTTTGTAGCACCGGACACAGCCCATTTCAGATTTTGTATGGCATGCATCCTTGGGGAATACATGAACTGCGAGATTTGGGAAAGTTGGAATGGAGAAGCGCGGATGGGGAAGACTTTGTTGAAGCAATGAGCGAACTTCATGAAAAAGTTAAAGTAAGGTTGCAGGACAGCGTACAGAAATACAAGCAGCAAGCAGATTCAAAGCGACGAGAGGTGCATTTTAATGTTGGAGATGAGGTCCTTGTGCACCTGCGCCAGGAACGGTTTCCTAAGGGCACGTATAATAAGCTAAAATATAAGAAAATTGGTCCATGCAAGATCTTACGTAAATTTTCAGCCAACGCTTACGAGATTCAGTTGCCACCTGACATAGGCATATCACCTATTTTCAATGTGGCAGATCTGTTCCCCTATAATGCCCAGGCAGAGGATGATAGTGTGGTATGGCCAGAACAGGACACCCAATTTGGAGACAGTTCTTGGAAGAAACAATTGCCTTCGGCCCAGTCCCATGAGATTGAAGGGATCCTCAGTACCCAGGTAGCCAAGAAGACACGTAGGAAAGAATATCTACGTTACCTCGTCAAGTGGAGAGACCGTCCAATGGAGGACAACTCATGGCTCGACGCGGCGCAGATACAGAAGGCTGGCTATTCGGTGGAGGAACTCATGGAACGGAGCCATGAATTTCTTTTACCTCGGGAGCCTGATGCAGGAGCATCTGGCTAACAGGGCAATGGTTTCCGAAAAGGACAGAGAACACAGTTCGTTGGATGGACAATATATCTGTCTTTATTTTTATTTTACTTTTCTTTTTAAATTGCCTAAGAATAATGTAATGACTTTTAATTTTAATTAGGAGCAGTAGTGATTAGTTAGAATCTTTTGTTTCCCAAACAGCTGTATTACGGTTGTAAATGCATGTAAAACAGAATGTGCTAACTAGCTATGGAGAAGTCCCGTATATGAAATAACTGATATAACCAACAACACAACTAACAACAGTTACAAAACTGTTTGAAAACAGTGTTACAAAAGGTGTGAAACAAACCATTACAGGGGTTCGACTTTGTATGAAAAAGAACAGAGAGATTAATAAAAACATTCTGTGCACATATATTCCTATCGTGTCCTCAAAGATTGTGTAATTTCACTAGTAGATTATTATACAAATACTGCTGAATGTGTTGCTACAGGTTCTGAGCCCAGAGGGAAGGATAAACCAGTTGGACGACAAGCAACAACACGAGTCCATATAACCAGACCATTAAAGAAAGACCTCGTAACAGGTATGTGGAAAATACAACACAAGTCTTAACTATTCATCAATTAAATTCATATGAATACATAACACAGTCGGCCAAAATTTCCATATATGTTTACATACTGTCCGAAATAGAAGACTGGACTAAATCCACAGTCGTGAGACATTAACTCCTACAACAAACAAGAAACCAACTTCCCGTATGACTCAGAATCACAACCCACGTCGTGCCCAGCGACTAAAGAAGAGTTAAGTACAGACAGAGAGCAGCCTAAGGCCAGCAACCAAGTTCAGCAAATAAAGTCGAAACACCCCTATAAACAAGCTACCAAACAACATAGAAACTACCCGTGTTTGCCCGAACAGCCGAGAGCTCAAACACCGGAACCCTCGAACGGTCACACCTGCAAGAGCATGAACAGGAGTGGTTAGACCAAGCAACAGCGTCAACCGAGTTAAAGAGAACTTGAAAGGGACGAGCAAACAAAAGGAAATGGCACCCTACCTGTTCGGTGAACCATAGCCTTCAGCCGACCCCGAGAAGACCCCTGCTCACGAAGGAGCCAAGACATCAGGTACAGGTAAAGGAGGATTGCAAAAATTCCGGCATAAAACCAAAAACTTACCGAATGAGTTTGCAGAGACCCCAACTGAGGACGCCGCCATCGGATTGCCAAAGACTGTGAAGAAAAGCTGAACCAGTGTTGGAATAAATAGCAAACATTACATAACTGTCGTATAGCTTAAACCCTCACTAGAAGCAAACAGCAACACACAGAGGCAGAAGCTATTAACAGAGAAATTGAAATCACTCACAGGATACAAATAGCATACACAGAGACGGGGACCCTCGAAAGAAAAACAAAACCCCAAATCACAATAGTAATCGACATGCAAGCCGAGGAATAGTGCCATGCAAAACTTACCAAAGCATTCATAAAACGCCGGGAGAGCAGAGGCATATCAGGCCGGAAACCAACGACCGAAGCCGAAAGGGTAACCAGGAGCCACAACCAGCAAACCGTGTAAACAAGTCGCAGGAACCCACATCCAAAACAAACAAACCACCGAAGTTGCAGAGCTCGCAGAGCAAAAGACCAGGCGAAACAACGAGAATGAAATGAGCGCGAAGGAGTAAAAACCCCAAACCTGGGCGGATTCGTGGGATCCCGAGGAGGGACAGGTGTTCAACGGGCAAGCCATTAAGGTACAGACCTTCATAAAACAAAATCAATACGGCGCCGATTGCAAATCAACCAACATAAATATCCAACAAATCCAAAATATTATTATATTCACTACGGTCGTATAACACCTCAGCACATCAACGGCGGGACCACGTGGGCTGGCCCCATCATTATATACCCTAAGCAGGTGTCCCTTTATGAATCATCATGTCTTTAAGGACTAACCTCTTCATTAGCTAATTACCAATTAATCATTATTTATAATGTGTTATTATTATTTATATTTACATTATTTATAACAAATAGCCAAACCTTTTACAATAAAAGCATTGAACTTGAGAATTTCCATATATTTTACCTCCATCATTGTTGTCATTACCTATTCTTTATACTTGTAGGAAAACTTCTTCCTGGACCTCTGCTTCCTCTATATGCTTGTCCTCTGGCTCTTCCACTAATGCTCATAATTTCCTCATGGGAAAAATTCTCCCCTTCTTGACCTTTAGTTTTAGAAATATTTGTGTTTTCGTGAAAAGTTTGCTCAAAATTTTTTTTAGTAGATCTATTTATCCTTTTCTCATCAAATTGAAGAGATCGTATGAGCTTATTCACATACAATTGAGTTAAATAATTAAATTATTCAATAGCAACAACAACACCATCAAATTTTGTAGGAAGCCTTCTTTAAAAAATTTCAACAACTTTTTGATCTTTTAACTATTCATCATGAGATCTAATTTGATTCATTATCTCCATAAATCTAGTGAAAAAATCTTGCATAGAATTAGAATTTCTCATGCAAATAGTTTCAAATTCTCTTTTGACAGATTGCATTTTAACAACTTTTACCTTATTTGTTCCCTGATATACTTTCTATACCACATTTTATGCTTCTTTTGATTTTATTGTTGCAATGAGTGTTGGAAAATAGAATCATAATAACTTTTACATCTTTTGTTCAATTTCCCCTCAAATGTTCTCTTTGGATTTGGGTCCAATTTGCAAGAGCTGGAGCATCAACTAGTTCTGCATAATCATTTTCCACCCAATCTCACAAATCCCTTGAAGAAAACATTCCCTTCATTTTAATGCTCCAAAATTCATAATTTTCAACTTTAAAAATTGGTATTTGATGCTGGGAAATGGTATTTGATGCTGGGAAATACTAACACTATTGTTATTGGCTATTGGTTTAAAGTCTCTAACATTCCTATAAAATAAAAAAATAAATATTACCCATTAATAAAATATAATTAAGATACTAAAATATATAAACAAAAAATACTTAAATATTACCCATTAATGAAATATAACTCTGATACTAAAATATAAAAAAATTTAAAAAGAAACAAACAAAATCAAGAAAAACACTAAACATTGAATTGAGATCTCAATATAAAAAATCTCAACGGTTGAGATCTTTTGTTCCGTTGAATTGAGATCTCAAGATCAAATATCTCAATGCTTGAGATCTTTTGTTCTCTTTCTTACTACTCATCTGCATAGAACAATGAAGTACATCAAAATACATAGCCCTCAAGATTAGAAATTGCCTTCACATTCTACAACTGGGAAATGGTCATGTGACTGATTAGTTGAGTCTAATTCTGACTTCGTACTGACCTAAACCATGATGTCGTAACCCATAATCTATGGGGACATAACTGGAAATGTGTTGATGCTGATTCAATTAAACATCAAATAAATATTATTTCACAAACATGATTATTAGATTTAACAGGGATTTACAGCCTGTTATTATATATTTATAGCAACAGGGATGACGAAAAACAGGAGTGAAATCTCAACTATGTGGAGATGCATTAGCAATATCAGATAACAAATTGCTCCAGTAATCCTTGTCATGTAATTCGGCCCATGGCGAAGGGCAGCAGTAATCCTCGTCATGTAATTCGGCCGATGGCGAAGGGTGCTGCCCTTGAAATGTTGCACTAAAATCTGACTGAATGCTGTTGGTGTTGTTAATCTTGTCATCATTATCAGAGAAATCCAGCAGAAGCTTCGGAAAATCTAATTCGTCGGGGACCTTATCTTCTGTCTGGCATGTTGTCATATCAGCAAAACATGAAAGTACTTCAGGGGTTTTCAGATTGCAGTCCCCAATCAATTCAAATGATGCAGAATTGCACTGTTGAGACCCATTTTCCTTATTTTTATCATTGGGGTTGAAGGACTGATCACAACTATTCTGAGTGGAAGAACAGCACAGGGAAGAAACCGAACTCAGAAAATTTTCAGATATTAAAACAGGATTATCCCCACCTATTGGCAGATGATTCTCCTTCCTGAAGACCTTACCAGCTTCTGAATTCCAAATCTTTAAGAAATAATCAGTGGGTTGATTATCGCTAGGTATTGTGGTAATTTCCACCGTCTTATTGATGTGATAACCAGCAGCAGAATTAGAGGAAATAAGCAGTGATTCTCTGGAGAGACGAACTTCTGCTTCAAGCCTTGCATTTTCCCACTGTGCTTTGTGCCTCGTGAGGGCTAAGGCTTCGAACCCCTCTGTAGTTGGATTGGCTTCTTCTATGGGTTTATGGGTAGCGGGATCGAGTCCCATCTTCAACAAACGCTTCTTCAGATGGGTACCCCAAAAATTCTTGACCTCATTGTCTGTTCTCCCCGGAAGCTGTGAGGCTATGGCAGACCATCTGCAAGAATCGGAACAATAAATAAATTATATTGAAGGAGTTCCCTACATAAATAAATCGTGATAACATGAAATAATTGTTTATATTATTTTGTTGGTTGGTTACTTGTTCCCTGGAATTCCATGCAGCTGAATAATAGTTTGCTCTTCTTCTCGTGTAAAGGAGCCTCTCTTGACACCAGGTCTCAGATAATTCGTCCATCGCAGTCGGCAGCTCTTACCACAGCGAAGAAGTCCTGCACCCATTTAATTTGTAAGTTATATATATAATCAATTCAATTACAGATTTAACTCAAAGATACATATATATATATATATGACGCAATATACTAGGTCTAAAGTGAAAGCACATAACATATACACAGGTCGAAGCACTGAAACAAAGGAGTATATACATAAAAAAATATATTGAATAAGCGTATATAATAATATGGGTACGGGCAGAATTTATGTATATAGATTTTGCACACCAGCAAGCTCGGGAACAGTACTCCATCTTCCATGCCCATTCTTCTGAATGTAATTGATGAGAATTTTGTCCTCCTCAGGAGTCCAGGGCCCCTTCTTTAATCCCGTTTTTTCACAGCACGGAGCTCTGCCCATTTTAGACCTATCAGTGGAGCACGCAGATATTAGAAAGTATAACGCAGATATTAGAAAGTATAACGCGCTTGTATTCTGATGCTCCCCAGAATGATAGAAACAATAATGGCCAAATGCAAGAACCAGTGGTATGTATTTATCTCAAACGTCCTTGAGATGCAGGAATAGAAGTGGGGGCCAACATATTAAACCGTGTATGGGTGTTTGTTACAGCGGAGCTTCAGTACACAATCAAGAAGGAAAACCAGAGCATAACTTTCCACAAGAAGTTTTATACCTGTACTCTCTTATATATTTGGGATGGAAATGTGAAAAGTAGATATATTAGTACAATCTATAAACTTTGTTAGTATAATTATTTTATAGGTTTTAAAATTTTTGCTTCAAATTAAGCAAAACAATTTTTGGTTACAAGAAGATACAGGAGTACAATAGTTAGAAGATTTTAGGGTGTCTTCTAATTATTATATTTTTTTGAATTTTGGTTAAAATGAATTAGGCAAAATTCATGGGATCTTGGATAGGTTGTTATTCAAGTATTTTTAATGTAAAATCACAGATTCAATGATCATCCACAAAAACATTTCTTAATGTGAAATCACTAGTTGAATTGAATTTATACTTTTAAATTACCTCAAATGCTTGCTAACCTAAAGCCATAATTATGCCTAAAAAATTGTTTGGTATTACTATAATTAGTATTGTTTCCTCTTGTAAGAGTAACTCCATATTTGATAAGTATTATGTATGCTTGAATGCATGGGGGTCATAGTTACACTGCCCTTGAATGCGTGGGGTTTGTTAAGTCTTTACGTACTGCTCTAATGAGGATCGTTGCGTCTAGTCACTCTCATACCAGATATACTAATTATTGCAGCGTGAGTGCTTATTAAACAATATAATAATTATTGCAGGTGAGTGTTTATTAAACATTATACCAGATTTTGAGTGTTGGTCTAAATATGTGATTTTTACTAAAAGATTTTGCTTAATTCATCATGGATCACATAACTTTGAATACAGAGGTTAATATATTTTGAGTTGGTTTATGTTTATGAAAATATAAAAATAAATGATATTCTTTTTAACAAGTGTAAATATCTTTATTAAAATTTAGTTAATATAAAATATATATTTAATTTTGGATTTATTAAATATGCAGAAAGATGGAATCTCTTTTTACTCAGAAAAAAATAAATTTGTATATAAAGATTAATCAATTTATTTAAAATTTGATTAAAAATTAAAACTTATTAATTCAATATAATGTTATTTAAATTTAATAAAATATTAAAATTTGAATTTAATTATGTTTTCATTATGCTTAACACTTCACATTACTATACATATATTTATTTTTTAATTTTAATATTAATAATGTTATTAATATTATTACTAGTAATATTTTTAAAAATATATATTAGTAATATTAAAATTAATACTATTAAAAAAATTTATAATATTGATGATACATTAATAATAATTTTAATAGTATTAATTATCTTAATAATATTTATATAATAGTTAAATATAGTAATTACGCTATTAGGTGTCTCTCTTATTGGAATTGGGCACTTTCATTTTGTTAATTAATATTTTTGATCTGATGGTGTAAATTGAAATATGTCAGTATATTCTCGTCGTAGCCACTCCATCAATGATTGAAATTGAAAGTGATAACCTTCTTGCATATCTAAATCAAGTGTTTAAACCCTACTTAAATTAATATTTTACCAAATGATCATTAAAAGTTTGTTGTGCCTATTATTTATCTCCACATATGAGGATTACGGTTTATAATTTTAAAACATTTGTGTGGAATGTGCATGTGAAAAGATACGTATCTGTGTTGGTTTAAATTCTGAAACATATGCATGATTAAACGTGGAAGAATAAACCACAACAATGTGGAGGTATAATGAAAAGGTTTCCGGCTCTACGTTCTCGTAACGAAACTTGTTCAATTTCTCATGTAACGACTCCTCTTCAATTCCTCCTTCACTCCATGCTCTTTTTCACCGTAATGAATCTCGTTCAATTTCTCATGTAACGACTCCTCTTCAATTTCTCCTTTAGGTCATGCTCTTTTTCACCATACAAGAAGATGGTTTCTATTTCTCATATTTCTTCGAATCAATTTCTCTTTATGTGTCATGCTTATTTCATTGATTGATAGATATTTGTTTATCATGTAATGGATCCCCAAAACACTCTTTAGATTTAGTGAGTAGATTTTATTAGTGATGAGATCTGACTAGCTCCCCTTCTCATGGAAGCATATCCACAGAGTCTATTAGTTCATTCTCTTTCCAAATAAGTGGATTTTTCAGATGCTTGCAGAATTATCACTGAAAGGCGTGCAAGTAATAGCCTTGATGGAAGCGATATTATTAGTTCTAAACTGGTAATGTAAAACTTGAACTATAAGCCTTGCTTTAGCCTATTAATTCATTCTCTTTCCAAATAGGCGGCTTTTTCAGATCCTTCTAGAATTATCACTGAAAGGTGTGCAAGTAATAACGTTGATGGCACCGATATTATTAGTTCTAAACTGGTAATGTCGAACTAGAATGGTAAGCCTTGCTTTAGCTTTTGCAGAAGTAAATGTGGTGGTCATTGTTAATTTGACTTTATTTTTTTGAGGTTTATTTGAGAATGTTTTTTACAAATGAATTGAATATAAACTTTTCAGGAATTCATATTTTTTTCAATAGATTACACACTATTTACCAGATTTAGGTTAACCTTAGGGCTAGATTTCTCAAAATGTAACTAGAGTGCCACAAAAATTCTATAGTTATTTACTAATAAATTGCAATGTGTTGAATGGTTGGTTGAGTCAAGTTAAAAGTTTAGAAGATTTCTACAAGATCATCTCTTCAATTTGGATCTAAGCATGCAACTCTTCAATTTGCATCAAATCACTAGATAAATTAGGGAACATCAATGATGAAGATATGCATAACAACAACCATAGAACAAAGGCTTCCTCTTCATTTACATGTTCATTTGATAATAAAATATTCTTGATTTATTTTGGTGGAGTTTTGGGTTTTTTTAATAGAGGAGCATTCAACTCTGAAACTTTGACTATATCAAAACCTTGATGAATGCTCCATGATAGGATATTCCTACACATAGGAAATAGTTAAGTATAACTTGGTCTAGTGTAGAGTTAGGTAAAGTGTGTTTCTTTACTATGTACTTTTGTAACTTACAATCCGATGGTCACGATATGTTCTAGACATGAAGTGATCTGATGGTCACAATATGTTCTAGATATGAAGTGATTTGACGGTTCATTCTCTCCTCGGTATTACCGACACTTGATTCGTGGCTTAACACCTGATTGGTCCATGATCTCTATTTAAAGAGCATGGAGGGTCATTTGTAGGGTAACCATTCATGAGAGAAGTTTATGTAAATTTCCATTCTTTTATTAATAAATTGCCTAAAGTGGTCGCGCTAGCTCAGGCCATGGACTGTTTACCTCTTTGAGGGTTTTAACCACATCAAAAATACTGGTGTATTGATCTATGATCTATTTGTGAGCGGTGTCCTTTGGTGTTCTATCTGAGGAACTTACTCTGTAAATTCATACATGGTATTAGAGCTATTTGAGGGCCGCATCCATTGGTGATCCAAATCTGAAGCTGGTACAAATGCATCCGACTATTGTTTCCTAGATCTACTATTTTTTACTACTTTCTGGTCGAGAGGGCTGCTCTATTGTGTTAGGAGCATCTATTCCAGTGAGGAAACCCTTTCATTTCATGCAAAAAGGTTTACAGTAGCCCTAGCTACGCCATTTTAAAGATCTAGAGGTATACAGTCTTTATTTGCAGTTCTAGCTATTCATCTCTATGTTTATTTCGGTTTATATAGCTCTCTATTTTTTGTTACCGGATCTATACCTTTCATTTCTGCGTATTCTCTTTGCCCCGCGACTCTGTGCGATCTCGGCAAATCAGAAACAGAAAGGAAGGATTTTTCTCATGCGTATGCTCTTTTTTGTTGTGCCTCAGTGTGATCTCCGAAAATAAAAAACATTGAGGAAAATATTTAGTTTCCGGCTAAAGCTAACTTCAAGCCATAAGGTTTGTTTTTTTTGTATGTCCATGTTGGTTTTGTGGTTTTTGTTTTGTAGGCAAAAAATAGTTTTTTCAAGTAAGCACGCACCCTAAAGCTTCAGTGAATAAAAAAAAAAAAACCCTTCCTCTTTTCCAAAAATTACTAACCTTTTAAATGAGCTCACTTGGTGCAAAGTTACTTTATCAGAATAGAGGTCTTGGGTTCAAGTCTTTCCTTTTGTTGAATTACTTTTTCAAAAAGCACATGTAGTGTATGTTTTAAAGTTACTTTATGTAAAAGTATTCTCACGTATTATAAAAAGTGAGTCACTTATAATTCTAAAGTCTCTTTATTTTTTTGAAAAGTGAACTAATTAGATTAAGTTTGGAAAGGGGGGGATTTTTTTTAAATATAACATTATCACTCATTTCTGCACATTCACGCATTTCGTCGGCATCTTCAACAACTTTTCTTCAAAAGGCCATAACTTTTTCATCTAGAAGCCGTTTTTAGAGCCATTTTTTTAATTAGCCTAGTTTTTCGAGATATTTCTATTGGAACATTTAGTTTCAACATCTACAACTTCAGTTTTTTTTTAAAATGGAAAGTCCATGACAAGTTATTCTCAATAGCACTAACTACTTCTAATGGTAGTCCTACATTGTGGATTTACTTAGAAGTAAAGGTATTTACAGAATAGCCTAAGGCCAAGAAACCAAACCTCAAGATGAACATAGGGTGGACAAATGGGAAAATAGGCAAGATCAAGCACGTGGGTTGATAGGGATTTCTATTTCTCGAGACCTTAGATTCCATATCGCAGAACTTGATACTCCTAATGAAGCAATGAAACATCTCACTAAAGTTTTTGGAATTAAAAATGAAATTAGAGCCCATCAACTCAAAAATGAGTTTCTTACATTGGACCCCAATAATTTTTCTTCCATTGAAGATTTTTTGTCCAAGTTCAAGACCCTTAGACTTCTCTTGGAAGGTGTTAAGGTTAAGAAAGAAGATGGTAGCCTTATCTATTCCATTCTTACTAAGTTGGGACCAGCCTACTCTGTGTTTGTTTCCACCTTCCATTATACTAGAGAAGCCTTTATTTCTCAAGGACAAGACTACAAGTCCCCCTCTTTTGATGCCTTTTGTGATTCTTTAATAAGAGAACAAGAAAAACTCTTATATCTTGGTCTTCTTAATCTTGGAAACTCTTCTAAGAAAGCCTTAGCCACCCAACAACAACCAAATTCAAAGAATCCTAAGAAGCAGTATCCTAAAAAGAATGGTCATAAACCAAACAATGGTCCTAAGCAATTTCAGTCTCAAGATGAAAAATCATTTCAACAAAATGATAAGGCAAACAAAAACAAAGGGAAGAAGATTGATAGACATTTCCACTTATGTAATCGAGATGGCCACTTAGAATCCAAATGCTTTAAGAAGATGGAAACCTTGGAAGGAGCAATGAAGAAGCATAACATCCATTTGGAGCACTCTTCAACTTCAAATTCATCTTCAAGAATAACACTTTCTGCATGTGGTTTTCAAGCATCTCGGTCGTGTTATGCACTAAATGTATCTTCTTCTTCTCATTCTCATGAGTGGCTCATTGATTCTAGAGTTTCTTATCACGTGGCCAAAAACAAAGACATGTATTCTTCTTTAAATGATTGTAGCACAAAAAATATATATGTTGGTGATGATAGATCTCTTAGTGTTGTAGGGACTGAAACTGTTCATATAGACAATGGTCAATTTAACGACCTTCAACCTTCTATCTGTATATCAGATAACTCATTCAGGTGAAGGTAAAATCATTGAATTTTCACCTCACGATGTTGTAATTAAGGGCCTAAGAGATCCTAGACATATTTTAGCTACTAGCGTTGCTGATGATTCTACAAGGTTGTATAAGTTTAACAACTTTGGGTCATCAAATCTTCCCTCGGTATTTGTTGCTCATAATGATGAATCGAGCAAAATTTGGCATGAGCGATTTGGTCAGTTAAACTATCGCTCTCTTCATAATCTATGTAAAGACAATATGGTGCCAAGTCTTCCAATGGTATCTTGTAGAGATGGTGTTTGTTCCGGATGTCTACTTGGAAAACATCATCGTGATATTTTTGAAAAATGTGCCTCTTAGCATGCCTCCATCCCTTTACAGCTTGTGCATAGTGATTTATGTGGTCCACTTCCAGTTGTTTCATTCTCTCGCTACAAGTATTTATTAAGTTTCATTGATTATTTATCCAGACACACCTAGGTATACTTCTTAAAACTCAAAAGTGAAGTATTTAACATGTTCTTGGCCTTTAAGGCCTTTGTTGAAAAGAAATCTGGACATCAAATTCTTAAGCTAAGATCTGATAATGTAGGAGAATATGTCAGCAACAAATTCATCAACTTTTGCACTGAGAATGGAATTCAAATGCAACATACTATTCCATATACTCCACAACAAAATGGTATAGCTAAAAGGAAGAATCACACCTTAAAGGAAATGGCTAATTGTATGCTTCAATCTAAAGGACTGTGTCTTAATTTTTGGGCAAAAAAATTAACTGTCCAAATTACATAGTAAATCACACTCCTACTAAGGTTTTAAAGAATATCACTCCAAAAGAAGCATGGAGCTCAATTAAACCAGATGTAAGACACTTTCGTGTTTTTGGAAGTGAAGCATGGGCCTGTATTCCAGATGAGAAACATAAAGATTTAGAACCTAATAGTGAAAAATGTATTTTTGTTGGATATTCTAAAGATGTCAAAGGATATAGACTTATTTCACTTAAGTCCAAAAATGTTATCATTAGAAGAGATGTAAATTTTGTTGAAAATATATTGGCCTACGAGCCTAGTTCGGCATATGTGCCACCTCTCTCTATCTCTTCTACTCCTGAAAATATTTCTTCTTCAGATGATAATAGCGAGGATGACAATCCTCCCCCACCTTCTCAATATCCTCCTGTAGCTCCTCAGCTTCCAAAATGGGTCCGTGCTACTCGGGATGCAGTAGGTGCTCTTGCCGGTGATGCTACAGATTAGCGACGTACACATTCTTAGTTCGATAGAGCCTCTTCTTTACTGGCTTAAGCTTCAACAAATTATGATCCTGACACCTTTGTAGAAGCTTCAGGCCATCCATATTGGGATGCAGCTATGAATGAATAATATCGTTCATTATTGGCAAATGATACATGGGATCTTGTTCCTCTTCCAAAGGGAAGAAAACTTGTTAGATGCAAATGTGTTTACAGAACCATGTATGGATGAGATGGAAAAGTTGATAAACATAAAACTTGTCTTGTTGCTAAGGGTTTTTCACAAGTTGAAGGCATTGACTATACTGAAACCTTCTCCCCTATTTCCAAAATGAACTCTATCCACCTTGTTCTTTCCCTTACTGCCTCTTTCAAATGGGATGTCCATCAGATGGATGTTAAATTTGCCTTCCTGCATGGGGACTTGCATGAAGAAATATATATGGAACAACCTACTGGCTTTATAGAAAAATACTCTAGCCTTGTATGTCGGCTTAATAAATCCCTTTATGGTCTAAAGCAAGCCCCTCGGGCTTGGTATGCTAAAATGGATAGCCTTCTTTTAGAAACTGGCTTTTCTAGGTGTCATTCTGATAGTACTGTCTACACCAAGAAAGTGGGAAAGTATCTTATCATACGTGTTCTTTATGTTGATGATCTTATCCTTACTCGTAGTTATCCAAACCTTATAAACCATGTAAAGTCCAGCCTTAAAAAGAAGTTTGAAATGATAGACTGAGCACACTTGCATTATTTTCTTGGTCTTCAAGTCTTGCAATCCAAGGTAGGTATTTCCCTTTCCCAGTCCAAGTCTGCATGTGATCTTCTACGCCATTTTCACCTGGAAGACGGTAAGCCAACCCCTTCTCCCTTTCAGTCTGGAGCCAAACTTTCAGTCACTTGTACTTCCCCTGAAGTTGATGCTACCTTATACTGTCAACTTGTAGGAAAACGTTTGTATCTAACCCATACTCATCCTGACCTTTCCTTTGTTGTTGGCCTTTTTGCTCAGTTTATGCAAAATCCACATGAAAGTCATTGGAAAGCAGCTAAAAGAATACTTCGTTATGTTGGAGGTATGGTTCAGTTTGGGATTCATTACAGTGCATAAGCATCTCCTCTATTGGTTGGTTTCACTAATTCTGATTGGGCTAGTGACCCTAATGATCAGAAGTCTACTGTATGTTATGTGTTCACTCTTGGTTCAAGACCTATTACATGGTCTTGCAAAAAGCAAACTTCCATTTCTCTTTCTTCAGCAGAAGCAGAGTATCGTGGTGTCGTAGAAGCTAGTAAGGAAGCCCTGTGGCTTCGTCAGATCTTGTCAGAGTTTGGCTTTCAGCAGTAGCATCTAACCACACTTTGGTGTGATAATCAAAGTGCCATTCAACTATGCAAAGATCCAGTCCAACATCAGCACAATAAACACATTGAACTACACATGAACTTCATCAGAAAGCTCATTCATGACCATGTGCTTGAAGTGCAATATTGTTCAACAGATGATTAAGTTGTAGACATCTTTACGAAGGCTCTCACAGAGGTGATGTTTACTAAACTTCGATTTATGGTTGGAGTTCAAGAAGTTGTCACTAAGGGGGGATAGGCTCTAATGCCTCCTTCCTTCTCCTATTGTGTCATATTTGTCCATCCTTCAATCCTATCCCAAGTTGTTCTTAAGGGGGGATGTTAGGATACTCAGACACATAGGAAATAGTTAAATATAACTTGGTCTAGTGTAGAGTTAGGTAAAGTGTGTTTCTTTACTATGTATTTTTATAACTTACAATTTGACGGTCATGATATGTTCTAGACATGAAGTGATCTGATGGTTCATTCTCTCCTCGGTATTACCGACACTTGATCTGTGGCTTAACACCCGATTGGTCCATGATTTCTATTTAGAGAGCATGGAGGGTCATTTGTAGGGTAACCGTTCATGATAGAAGCTTATGTAATTTTAATTCTTTTATTAATAAATTGCCTGAAGTGGCCGTGTTGGCTCAGGCCGTGGACTGTTTTCCTCTTTGAGGGTTCTAACCACATCAAGAATGTTGATGTATTGATCTGTGATCTGTTTGTGAGTGGTGTCCTTTGGTGTTCTATATGAGGAAATTACCGTGTAAATTCCTACATGGTATTAGAGCTATTTGAGGGCCGCATCCATTGGTGATCCAAATCTGAAGCCAACACAACTGCATCCGGCTGTCGTTTCCTAGACTTACTATTTTTTACTACTTTCGAGCCGAGAGGACTACCCTATTGTGTTAGGAGCATCTGTTTTAGTGAGGAACCCCTTTCGTTTCATGCGAAAATGTCTCTGATAGCGCTAGCTACGTCATTTTAAAGATTTTGAGGTATACAGTCTTTATTTGTAGTTCTAGCTATTCATCTCTCTGTTTATTTCGGTTTATTTAGCTCTCTGTTTTTTATTACCGGATCTATACATTTCATTTCTGCATATGCTCTTTGCCTCGCGAGTCTGTGCGATCTAGGCAAATCAGAAACAAAAAGGAGGGATTTTTCTCATGCGTATGCTATTTTCTGCCATGCCTTATTGTGATCTCAGAAAATCAGAAACATTGAGGAAAATATTTAGTTTCCGGCTAAAGCTAACTTCAAGCCATAAGGTTTTTTTTTTTCTTGTATGTCCGTGTTGGGTTTTGTGGTTTTTGTTTTGTAGGAAAAAAAGTTTTTTTCATGTAAGCACACATCCCAAAGCTTCAGTGACTAAAAAAAAAAAAACTACTTCCTCTTTTCCAAAAATTACTAACCTTTTAAACTAGCTCACTTGGTCCAAAGTTACTTTATGAGAATAGAGGTCTTGAGTTCAAGTCTTTCTTTTTGTTGAGTTACTTTTCCAAAAAGCACATATAACTTATGTTTTAAATTTACTTTATGTAAAAGTGTTCTCACCCATTATAAAAAGTGAGCCACTTATAATTCTAAAGTCTCTTTATCTTTTATTTAAGTTACAATTTAGTGGGTAGCTCATAAAGTACCATTGTAAAAGTGACTTTCACTTATTTATAAAAGTGAGTCACATAATTTTTTTTTTTAAGTGAGCTAATTAGATTAAGTTTGGAAAGGGGGGGGGGGGGATTTTTTTTTAATATAACATTATCATTCATTTCCGCATATTCATGCACTTCGCCAACATCTTCAACAACTTTTCTTTAAAAAGCCATAACTTCTTCATCCGGAAGTCGTTTTCAAACCCGTTTTTTTTTTAATCAGCCTAATTTTTTGAGATCTTTCTATTGCAACACTTAGTTTCAGCATCTACAAATTCAGTTTTTGTTAATATGGAAAGTCCATGCCAAGTTATTCTTGACATCACCAAGTACTTCCAATGGTGGTCCTACATTGTGGATTTACTTAGAAGTAAAGGTATTTACAGAATAGCCTCAGGCCAAGAAACCAAACCTCAAGATGAAGATAAGGTAACCAAATGGGAAAATAGGCAAGATCAAGCACGTTGATTGATAGGGATGTCTATTTCTCCAGACCTTAGATTCCACGTCACAAAACTTGATACTTCTAATGAAGCAATGAAACAACTCACTAAATTTTTTGGAATTAAAAATGAATTATAGCTCATCAACTCGAAAATGAGTTGCTTACATTGGACCCCAATAATTTTTCTTCCATTGAAGATTTTTTATCCAAGTTCAAGACCCTTAGAATTCCCTTGGAAGGTGTTAAGGTTGAGAAAGAAGATGGTAGCCTTATCTATTCCATTCTTACTAAGTTGGGACCAAGCTACTCTATGTTTTTTTCCATCTTCCATTCTACTAGAGAAGCCTTTATTTCTCAAGGACAAGACTACAGGTCCCCCTCTTTTGATGCCTTTTGTGATTCTTTAATAAGAGAACAAGAATAACTCTTATATATTGGTCTTCTTAATCTTGGAAACTCTTCTAAGAAAGCCTTAGCCACCCAGCAACAACCAAATTCAAAGAATCCTAAGAAGGAGTATCCTAAAAAGAATGGTCCTAAACCAAACAAGGGTCCTAAGAAATTTCAGTCTCAAAATGAAAAATCATTTCAACAAAATGATAAGGCAAATAAAAGCAAAGGGAAGAAGACTGATAGACATTGCCACTTTTGTAATCGAGATGGCCACTTAGAATCCAAATGCTTTAAGAAGATGGAACCCTTGGAAGCAGCAATGAAGAATCATAACATCCATTTGGAGCACTCTTCAACTTCAACTTCACCTTCAGGAATAACACTTTCTGCATGTGGTTGTCAAGCATCTCGGTCTGGTTATGCACTAAATGTATCTTCTTCTTCTCATTCTCATGAGTGGCTCATTGATTCTAGAGTTTCTTATCACATGGCCAAAAACAATGCCATGTTTTTTTCTTTAAATGATTGTAACACCAAAAATATATATGTTGGTGATGATATATCTCTTAGTGTTGTAGGGACTGGAACTGTTCAGCTAGACAATAGTCAATTTAATGATGTATTATGTGTTCCAACCTTATCGTGTAACCTTCTATATGTATATCAGATAACTCATTCAGGTGAAGGTTCACCTCATGATGTTGTAATTAAGGACCTAAGAGATCCTAGACATATTTTAGCTACTGGCATTGCTGATGATTCTACAAGGTTGTATAAGTTGAACAAATTTGGTTCATCAAAATTTCCCTCGGTATTTTTTGGTCATAATGATGAAGTTAGCAAACTTTGGCATGAGCGATTTGGTCACTTAAACTATCGCTCCCTTCAGAATCCATGTAAAGAAAATATGGTGACAGGTCTTCCAATGGTATCTTGCAGAGATGGTGTTTGTTCCAGATGTGTACTCGGAAAACATCATCGTGGTAGTTTTGAAAAACGTGCCTCTTGCCACGCCTCAACCCCTTTACATCTTGTGCATAGTGATTTATGTGGTCCACTTCTAGTTGTTTCATTCTTTGGCTACAAGTATTTCTTAACTTTCATTGATGATTTCCCAGACACACTTGGGTATACTTCTTAAAACTCAAAAGTGAAGTATTTAACATGTTCTTGGCCTTTAAGTCCTTTGTTGAAAAACAATCTAGACATCAAATTCTTAAGTTAAGATCTGATAATGACGGAGAATATGTCAACAACAAATTCATCAACTTTTGCAATGAGAATGGAATTTAAATGCAACATATTGTTCCATATACTCCACAACAAAATGGTGTAGCTAAAAGGAAGAATTGCACCTTAAAGGAAATGGCTAATTGTATGCTTCAATCTAAAGGACTTAGTCTTAATTTTTGTACAAAAGCAATTAAGTGTGAAAATTACATAGTAAATCACACTCCTACTAAGGTTTTAAAGAATATCACTCCAGAAGAAGCATGGAGCTCAATTAAACCAAATGTAAGTCACTTTCGTGTTTTTGGAAGTGAAGCATGGGCCCATATTCCAGATGAGAAACATAAAGCTTTAGAACCTAAGAGTGAAAAATGTATTTTTGTTGGATATTCTGAATATGTCAAAGGATATAGAATTATTCCACTTAAGTCCAAAAATGTTATCATTAGAAGTGATGTAAAGTTTGCTAAAAATATATTAGCCTACGAGCCTAGTTCGGTGGATGCGCCACCTCTCTCTATCCCTTCTACTTCTGAAAATATTTCTTCTTCAGATGATGAAAACAAGGATGAAAATCCTCCCCCACCTTCTCAGGATCCTCCTTCATCTCCTCAGCTTCCAACATGGGTCTGTGCTACTCGTGATGCAACAGGTGCTCTTGTCGGTGATCCTACAGATCAACGACGTACATGTTCTTAGTTCGATAGAGCCTCTTCTTTATTGGCTCAAGCTTCACGAATTATGATCCTGACACCTTTGCAGAAGCTTGAGGACATCCAGATTAGGACGCAACTATGAATGAAGAATATCATTCATTATTGGAAAATGATACATGGGATCTTGTTCCTCTTCCAAAGGGACAAAAACTTGTTAGATGCAAATGGGTTTACAAAACCAAGTATGGACCAGATGGAAATGTTGATAAACATAAAGCTCGTCTTGTTGCTAAGGGTTTTTCACAAGTTGAAGGCATTAACTATACTGAAACCTTCTCCCCTATTGCCAAAATGAATTCTATTTGCCTTGTTCTTTCCCTTGCTACCTCTTTCAAATGGGAAGTCCATCAGATGGATGTTAAATCTGCCTTCTTGCATGGGGACTTGCATGAAGAAATCTATATTGAACAACCTATTGGCTTTATACAAACATACTCCAGCCTTGTATTTCGGCTTCAGAAATCCCTTTCTAATCTAAAGCAAGCCCCTTTGGCTTTGGTATGCCAAAATGGATAGCTTTCTTTTAGAAATTGGCTTTTCTAGGTGTCATTTTGATAATACTGTCTACACCAATAAAGTGGGAAAGTCTCTTATCATTCTTGTTCTTTATGTTGATGATCTTATCCTTATTGGTAGTGATCCCAACCTTATAAACCATGTAAATTCCAGCCTTAAAAAGAAGTTTGAAATGATAGACTTAGGACACTTGCATTATTTTCTTGGTCTTCAAGTCTTGCAATCCAAGGTAGGTATTTCCCTTTCCCAGTCCAAGTAGGCCTGTGATATTTTTCGCCATTTTCACATGGAAGACTGTAAGCCAACCCCTTCTCCCTTTCAGTCTAGAGCCAAAATTTCAGTCACTTGTACTTCCCCTGAAGTTGATGCTACCTTATAACATCAACTTGTAGGAAAAATTTTGTATTTGACCCATACTCATCTTGACCTTTGCTTTGTTGTTGGCCTTATTGCTTGGTTTATGAAAAACCCACATGAAAGTCATTGGTAAGAAGATAAACAAATACTTCGTTATGTTCAAGGTACAGTTCAGTTTGGGATTCATTACAGTGCAAAAGCATCTCCTCTATTGGTTGGTTTCACTGATTCTGATTGGGCTGGTGACCCTGATGATCAGAAATTTACTGCAGGTTATGTTTTCACTCTTGGTTCAGGACCTATTACATGGGCTTGCAAGAAACAAAGTGCCATTTCAATTTATTGAATAGAAGCAGAGTATCATGGTGTCGTAGAAGCTAGTAAGGAAGCCCTGTGGCTTCATCAGATCCTGTTAGAGTTTGGCTTTCAACAGCATCATCCAACTACACTTTGGTGTGATAATCAAAGTGCCATTCAACTATGGAAAGGTCCAGTCCAACATCAGCACAGTAAACACATTGAATTGCACATGCACTTCATCTAAAAGCTCATTCATGACCATGTCCTTGAAGTGCAATATTGTTCAACAAATGATCAAGTTGCAGACATCTTTACAAAGGCTCTCACAGAGGCGAAGTTTACTAAACTTTGATTTATGGTTGAAGTTCATGAAGTTGTCACTAAAGGGGGATAGGCTCTAATGCCTCCTTGCTTCTCCTATTGTGTCATATTTGTACATCCTTCAATCCTATCTCAAGTTGTTCTTAAGGGGAGATGTTAAGATGTTTCGACACATAGGAAATATTTAAGTATAACTTGGTCTAGTGTAGAGTTAGGTAAAGTGTGTTTCTTTACTATGTACTTTTGTAACTTACAATCCAATGGTCATGATATGATCTAGACATGAAGTGATCCGACGGTTCATTTTCTCCTCGGTATTACCTACACTTGATCTGTGGCTTAACACCCGATTGGTCCATGATCTCTATTTAAAGAGCATGGAGGGTCATTTGTAGGGTAACCATTCATGAGAGAAGCTTATGTAATTTTTCATTCTTTTATTAATAAATTACCTGAAATGGCCACGTTGGCTCAGGCCGTGGACTGTTTCCCTCTTTGAGGGTTTTAACCACGTCAATAATACTAGTGTATTGATCTGTGATCTATTTGTGAGCGGTGTCGTTTGGTGTTCTGTATGAGGAACTTACCTTGTAAATTCCTACAGTCCACTATTTGAGAAATATATAAAAATGTTCAAAGCTTCCTACATTAAAGTGGATTTTTGACCAATTGAATTCATGCAAGTTTTCCCAACACCAAATAACCATGTCTTTTACTTATTTGATATGTGGGTTCTAAAGACTCACGGGAGTGATGTAAATTTTGTACAAATTATCTAAAATTGAATAGTTGATACATGTAATCTTTGTCTGGATTATTTAGACCTACCCTAGGCAATTTGGTGATTTAATTTTCTATCTTTACTCAATGGCAGATGGTCACATTTATTATTATAGACTTGGTTTCTATTTCTTAAGATAATAAAAATGATGATTTAATATTTTTTTAAATAAAAATCTATGTACAGATGAACAAATCATTGATATTGATTTTGTTATTTATAAAATATGATAAATTTTGTTTCAACTGTAAACTATATTTTTATAATGTTCAAATTAAAAGATTGATAGAAAATGCTGATAAAATGATTTGATATTATTTTTCCAGTAGTTTAATTGGTTTATATTTTTACTTTTAATTTTTGGATGATATAGAAAAAAAAAAAAAAAAAAAAAACTTATTTAAAATGTACAAATAAATTCAATATTTTGATTTTCTCTTTCATGTTCAACATATTGAATCTTTTATTAGTGGTTTTGAGCTATGAAGTTTAATTGATTTCCAATATAAAATGACAACATTAGAATTTGTTTTAATTAATTGTAAAAAAGAGCATTCAAAGAGAGGTTCCACTCATTATTGTTTTGTGTTTTCAACTATAAAGTTTGATTCATCTTCAATATGAAAAAACAAAATTAGAATTTGTTTTAGTTAATTGTAAACGAGAGTATTCAAAGAGAGTTTCCCCTCATTATTTCAAAATTATGTGATTTGAAATGACTTAGAGCTTCTTCTAGGATCCATGATATTGAAATTAAAAAGTTCAAAAAGATGAACCTTATAAAGTGTTTATTTTCAGTATAAGGTTAGTGTTTCAAAATTCAGGCTTTGTGATTTAGAATAACTTGAAATTCTTCTTCCCAATTCAAATTAAAGAGTTCAAAAAGACAAGCCTTATAAAATGCTTATTTTAAGTATAAGGTTAGTGTTTCAAAATTGAAGCTTTGTGATTTCAAATAATTTGAACTTCTTCTTCCCCATTCAATGTTTCCAAAATCTTTTCAATAAAAATATTTTTAATACATTCAAATTATATTAACTCCATAATTCAAATTAGCAATTTTCATACATGCATATTGAGAATAACAACAAGAAATTAATTATATCGTGAAGATTGTTCATAAAAGTAGAGGTAGCAAATTTTGAATAAACTTCAATTTGATTAGTGAGATTGCTAAATTAAATGCATCTTCAATTTATGATGCTAAGTGAATGGATGATTCAATATTTGACTTTGTCCATAGAAACTTTAGCGGACATTACTCATCATTTGTCTTTGTTTATAAATGTAAAAGTATTAGGGAAAAATATACTCTTAAATATCATAAAATTGCTTGTTCTAAAAGTACTTCCATAATTTAATGGTTTCACTCTTGGTATAATGAAATAAATTGAGTGTTGTTTTTTTTTTTTGCAATCAATATGACTAACAACTATTAGTCATATTAGTGATAGTCATTGAAAATAAAATCAAGCTATCAATTTTTTTAATTATACCAATATCTTAAAATTATTTAAAATATCCCTACTGAAAATGAAGTGGATAATAACTTATATGAAACACTTTGAGCAACTATGTATTTTTGAGAATAAGCAATTTATGATATGTAAGTATATTTTTTTAGTTAGTTATTATTTTATATTTATTGCTAAAAAAAACCAAATGATAAGTAATCTTTTGATTAACACTTCTTTTTTACATATAAAAGCTAAGTGAAAATGTAAATACTTTATTTTTTATTTTTATTTTTATTTAAATTTTATGATATATTTGTTTAATTATTTCAATTATATTTTTAATATAAAAATTGATTCAATATAAAAACAAAATTCAACCTTTTGAACCAATTATATAACATTAAAATTTCTTTAAAATGATATATATATATATATATATATATATATATATATATATATATATATATATATAAAAAGAAAGAGGATCAACTAAATTTATTATTTCAAATTTAATATTTTTCATAAATTTTATTAAAATACAAGGTGAAAATATTGATGACCGGGATATAGATATAGAATATATATATATATATATATAATTTTAAATTTAAAAACAAAAATATATATATATATATTACTTTAAAAAAAAAAATATTTCCAACACTTATAAATCTCTATATCATCAACATCTGTCAAATCTTATATCAATGGTCTTTTGTGCCACATATTTATTTCCTAAATTTTTGTCATTTTGAGATTTGATAAATGCAATCTTTCTCAAGTTCACACAGAAATGACATAACATATAAGGGAAAGCTAGGCTTTGAAGTAGCCAAGAATGTCTCTTTGTCTTACCTTCGTGCCTTTTAGTTTTCTTTTACATTCATATTCAAAAACAAACCATCAATTATTATGAGATGTAAACATCTGTTTTTTTTTTTTTTTTTTTTATATTTACATTTTATGATACTATTTTTGTTGAAGCTATTTGAATAGTATTTGTAATATAAAAAATGATTTAAAATAAAAAAAATAATTTAATATTTTGAAAAAACTTTATAAAATTTAAATTTTAGAAATTTTATAATTTAAAATTATATTTTTAATAAAATTAATTAAAACTAATAAAACATAAACTAAATTTAGTATTCTAATTTTACGTTATATTCTTTAAAAGATTTAAAAAAAAATTATTAAGTGAAAATATTGGTAACCAAGATACATATTGAAAATATGTAAAACATTCTCAAATTCAGAGAAACCTAGAATGGATAAAGAACAGTAGAATTTTTATTTGTCTTAGCTTTTATGTCTTTTCAAATAGTAACATGGTACAAAGAGGAATTAAAAATAAATGGAATGAATATTTTAATTCCAATGAAAAATAGTATTAATATATATAAATAAGAATAATAATATCTGCTTTAATTGACAATAAAATTATTAATAAAAAATAAAGTTTGAAAATACTATTCATTTTAACAATATTAAAGATATTGACATTAATATTATTAATATAAAGTGTACTAATATTAATATTAATAATATTTACATTTTAATTATTTTAATCAAATGTTGTCAATTATTGCCAATACTATCGATCATTGTTACTCATAGTCAACCATGGTTGAATGTCGCATTATGACAAGGATTGTCTCACCATGAAAATAAACCATGTTTATTTTAGTGTTTGTAATATTTATATTTGGTTTTACCAATGTTCGGTTTATAATATTAGTCACTTAGGATTAATATTATTCTCTTGGGTTCATAGTCCCTTGGTTTTATGTTTCCCTTGGGTTCATAATATCAATCCCATGGGTTTATTATTAACTTGGCTTTATAATATCAATCATGGTCAACCATAGTCAACCATAACCAACCATGGTCAACTGTGGTCAATGATGGTCCGATCTCGCATTATGACAAAAATTGTCTCCAATTAGGGTTTATATACCTTGGGTTTATAATATTAGTCCCTTGGGTTTAATATTATTCCCTTAGGTTCATAATCCCTTGGATTTTTAATATTAATCCCTTGGGTTTATTATTCATTTGGGTTTATAATATCAATAGCTTGGGTTTATTATTCCCTGGTCAACCATGTTTTATTATGATGTCAACCACGGTCAACCATGGTCGAACATGGAATTCTGATAAGGATTGTCTAAATATTACAATTAGTGATGGTCAATCATGTTTATTTTAGTGTTTATAATATTTATCTTAGGGTTTATATGCATTGGGTTTATAATATTAGTCCCTTGGGTTTAATATTATTTGCTTGGGTTCATAATCCCTTGGGGTTTTAGTATTAATCCCTTGGGTTTATTATTACTTTGGGTTTATAATATCGATCCCTTGGGTTTATTATTACTTTGGGTTTATATCAATTCCTTGGGTTTATTATTCCCTTAGGTTTATAATATCAATCATGGTCAACCATTGTCAATCATAGCCAACCATGGTTGAATGTCGCATTGTGACAAGGATTGTCTCACTATGAAAATAAACCATGTTTATTTTAGTGTTTGTAATATTTATATTTGGGTTTGCCAATGTTCGATTTATAATATTAGTCCCTTAGGATTAATATTATTCCCTTGGGCTCATAGTCTCTTGGGGTTTTAGTATTAATCCCTTGGGTTTATGTTTCCCTTGGGTTTATTATTAACTTGGGTTTATAATATCAACTATGGTCAACCATCGTCAACCATAACCAACCATGGTCAACTGTTGTCAATGATGGTTCAATCTCACATTATGACAAAGACTGCTCCACGGAGGGTTTATATACCTTGGGTTTATAATATTATTCCCTTGGGTTCATAATCCTTTGGGTTTTTAATATTAATCCCTTGGGTTTATAATATCAATTGCTTGGCTTTACTATTCCCCAACAACCATGGTTTATTATGATGTCAACCATGGTCAACCATGGTCCAACATGGAATTGTGATAAGGATTGTCTCAATATGACTATCAATGATGGCCAATCATGTGTATTTTTTTGTTTATAATATTTATCTTAGGGTTTATATATGTTGGGTCTATAATATTACTCCTTTGGGATTAATAATATTCCCCTGGGTTCATAATCCCTTGGGGTTTTAGTGTTAATCCCTTGGGTTTATTATTCCTTTGGGTTTATAATATCAATCCCTTGGATTTGTTATTCCCTTAGGTTTATAATATCAATCATGGCTAACCGTTGTCAATCATAGCCAACCATGGTCAACCATGGTTGAATATCTCACTGTGACAAGGATTGTCTAACTATGAAAATAAACCATGTTTATTTTAGTGTTTATAATATTTATATTAGGGTTTACCAATGTTGTTTTTATAATATTAGTCCCTTGGGTTTAATATTATTTCCTTGGGTTCATAATATATATCCCTTGGGTTTATTATTAACTTGGGTTTATAATATCAATCATGTTAAACCATGGTCAACCATGGACAATTGTGGTCAATCATGGTCCGATCTCGCATTATAAAAAAATTTGTTTCCATATAAAAATCATTCCTAATCATTCCTTTAAAATAAAATAAAAAATCGAACACTTATAAATCTCTATATCATCAACATCTATCAAATCTTATATCGCTGGTCTTTTGTGCCACATATTTATTTCCCAATTTTTTGTCATTTTGAGATTTGATAAATGCAATCCTTCTCAAGTTCACAGAAAAATGACAGAACTAATAAGGGAAAGGTAGGCTTTGAAGTAGCCAAGCATGCCTCTTTGTCTTACGTTCGTGCCTTTTAGTTTTCTTTCACATTCATATGAAAAAAGAAACCATCAACTATTATGGGATGTAAACATTTGGTTTTTTTTCTTTATTTAAATTTTATGATACTATTTTTGTTGAAGTTATTTGAATGGTATTTTTAATGTAAAAAATGATTTAACATAAAAAATAATTAAATATTTTGAAAATTTTAGAAAATTTAAATTTTAGAAATTTTATAGTTTAAAATTATATTTTTTAATAAAATTATATTCTTTTAATAAAATTAATTAAAACTAATTAAACATAAAATAAATTTGGTATTTCAATTTTAGGTTATATTCTTTATTGCATATTATATATATATATTAATTGAAAATATTGATAGTTAAGATTTACTTATTGAAAGTATGTAAAACATTGTCAAATTTAGAGAAACCCAGAACGGATAAAGCATAATAGATTTTTTCTTTGTCTTAGCTTTTATTGTTTTTTCAACTAGTAACATAATACAAAGAGGAATTAAAAATAAATGGAATGAATATTTTAATTCCATGAAAGATAGCATTAATATATATAAATAAGAATAATAATATTGGCATTAATTGACAATAGAATTATTAATAAAAAATAAAATTTTAAAATTCTATTCATTTTAACAATATTAAAGATATTAACATTAATATTCTTAAGATAAAGTGTATTAATATTAATATTATTAAATAACATTAATAATATTTACATTTAATTATTTTAATCAAATGTGGTCAAATATTGCCAATACTATCAATCATTGTTACTCATAGCTAACAATGGTTGAATGTCACATTGTGACAAGGATTGTCTCACCATGAAAATAAACCATGCTTATTTTAGTGTTTGTAATATTTATATTTGGGTTTACCAATGTTCGGTTTATAATACTAATCCCTTGGGTTTAATATTATTCCCTTGGGTTCATAGTCCCTTGGGGTTTTATTATTAATCCCTTGGGTTCATAACATCAATTCCGTGGGTTTATTATTAACTTGGCTTTATAATATCAGTCATGGTCAACCATAGTCAACCATAACAACCATGGCTTACTATGGTCAATGATGGTCTGATCTCTAATTATGAAACAAATTGTCTCCATTTAGAGTTTATGTACCTTAAGTTTATAATATTAGTCCCTTGGGTTTAATATTATTCCATTAGGTTCATAATCCCTTTAGTTTATTGTTCGTTTGGGTTTATAATATCAATCGCTTGGGTTTATTATTCCTCAGTCAACCATGGTTTATTATGATGTCAACAATGGTCAACAATGGTCCAACATGGAATTGTGATAAGGATTGTCTCAATATTACAATCAATGATGGTCAATTATGTTTATTTTAGTGTCTATAATATTTATCTTAGGGTTTATATACGTTGGGTTTATAATATTAGTCCCTTGGGTTTAATATTATTCCCTTGGGGTTTTAGTATTAATCCCTTGGGGTTTTAGTGTTAATCCCTTGTGTTTATTATTCCTTTAGGTTTATAATATGAATCCCTTGGGTTTATTATTCCCTTAGGTTTATAATATCAATCATGACCAACCATTGTCAATCATAGCTAACCATGGTTGAATGCTTCATTGTGACAAGGATTGTCTCATTATGAAAATAAACCATGTTTATTTTAGTTTTTGTAATATTGATATTTGGGTTTACCAATGTTCAGTTTATAATATTAGTCCCTTGGGTTTAATATGATTCCCTTGGGTTCATAGTCCCTTGGGGTTTTAGTATTAATCCTGTGGGTTTATGTTTCCCTTGGGTTCATAATATCAATCCATTGGGTTTATTATTAACTTGAGTTTATAATATCAGTCATGGTCAACCATAACCAACCATGGTCAATTGGGGTCAATGATGGTTCGATCTCGCATTATGACAAAAATTGTGTACACTTATGGTTTATATACCTTGGGATTATAATATTAGTCCCTTGGGTTTAATATTATTCCCTTAGGTTCATAATCCCTTGGGTTTTTACTATTAATCCCTTGGGTTTATTGTTCCTTTGGGTTTATAATATCAATCGCTTGGGTTTATTATTCCCCAATCAACCATGGTTTATTATGATGTCAACCATGGTCCAACATGGAATTTTGATAAGGATTGTCTCAATATGACAATCAATGATGGTCAATCATGATTATTTTAGTGTTTATAATATTTATCTTAGGGATTATATAGGTTAGGTTTATAATATTAGTCCCTTGGGTTTAATATTATTCCCTTGGGTTCATAATCCCTCGGGGTTTTAGTATTAATCCCTTAGGTTTATTATTCCTTTGGATTTATAATATCAATCCCTCGGGTTTATTATTCCCTTAGGTTTATAATACCAATCATGGTTAACCATTGTCAATCATAGCCAACCATGGTGAACCATGGTTAAATGTCACATTGTGACAAGGATTGTCTCACCATGAAAAAACCATTTTTATTTGAGTGTTTATAATATTTATATTAGGTTTTACCAATGTTGGGTTTATAATATTAGTCCCTTGGGTTTAATATTATTCCCTTAGGTTCATAATCCCTTTGGGTTTTAGTATTAATCCCTTGGGTTTATGTTTCCCTTGGGTTCATAATATTAATCCCTTGGGTTTATTATTAACTTGGGTTTATAATATCAATCATGGTCAACCATGGTCAACCATAACCAACCATGGTCAACTATGGTCAATCATGGTCTGATCTCGCATTATGACAAAATTTGTCTCCATATAAAAATCATTCACAATCACAGACAATCATTATCAACCATGGTCAACCATGGTTGATGATAGTCAACCATGTTTTATAGAATCAAACATGGTCAACCATTGTCAATTGTGGTCAAACATGTTTGAACGTTGCGTTGTGACAAAAATTGTCTCAATATGAAAATCAACCATGATCAACCATGGTCCAACGTCACATTGTGACAAATATTGTCTCGATATGAAAATTAACCATGGTCAACCATGGTCCAACATGGAATTGTGATAAGGATTGTCTCAATATGAAAATCAACCATGGTCAATCATGTTTACTTTAGTGTTTATAAAATTTATCTTAGGGTTTATATATGTTGGGTTTATAGCATTAGTCCCTTGGGTTTAATCTTATTCCCTTGGATTTATAATATCAATCCATTAGGTTTATAATATTAATCATGGTAAACAATGGTCAATCATAGCCAACCATGTTCAGCCATGGTCAAACAATATCGATATCGAAATCGACCATGGTCAACCATGGTCCAGCGTTGTGTTCTAACAAAGATTGTCTCAATATGAAAATCAATCATGGTCAACCATGGTTAACCATTGTCCAACGTTGCATTGTGACAATAATTGTCTCTATATGGAAATCAACAATGGTCAACCATGGTCAACCATGTTTATTTAAGGGTTTAAAATAATCATGTTAGGGTTTATATACCTTGGGTTTAGAATTTTTATACCTTAGGTTTATTATTCCCTTGGGTTTATAATATCAATCCCTTGGGTTTATTAATACAAGCGTTCATATTCTTAGGGTTTAATATTATTCAACAATGGTCAACCATGGTCCAATGTCACATTGTGATAAGGATTGTCTCAATATGAAAATAAATAATGCTCAACCATGTTTATTTTAGTATTTTTGATATTTATATTAGGGTTTTTATACCTTGGGTTTATAATATTAGTCCCTTGGGTTTAATATTATGCCCTTAGGTTCATAATCCCTTGGGGTTTTAGTACTAATCCCTTGATATTATTGTTACTTTGGGTTTATAATATCAATTGGTTGGTTTATTGTTCCCTAGTCAACAATGGTTTATTATGATGTCAACCATGGTCCAGCATGGAATTGTGATAAGGATTGTCTCAATATGAAAATAAACGATGCTCAATCATGTTTATTTTAGTGTCTATAATATTTGTCTTAGTGTTTATATACATTGGGTTTATAATATTAGTCCCTTGGGTTTAATATTATTCCCTTGTTTTCATAATCCCTTGGGGTTTTAGTATTAATCCTTTGGGTTTATAATATCAATCCATTAGGTTTATAATATTAATCGTTGTCAACCATGGTCAATCATAACCAACCATGTTCAACCATGGTCAAACGAGGTTGGATATGGAAATTAAGCATGGTTAACCATGGTCTAATGTTGCATCCCATAAATATTGTCTCGATATGAAAATTAATCATGGTCAACAATGGTTGACCATGATCCAACGTTGCATTGTGACAAGGATTGTCTCTATATGGAAATCAAACATAGTCAACCATGATCCACCATGTTTATTTTGGGGTTTATAATATTGAGGTTATTGTTTATATACCTTGGGTTTATAATATAAATCCCTTGGGTTTATAATATAAGTAGTGGCTCCAATGCCTTGCACATGGGGTTAGTGATGTATGGTGTAACAATGTGTCTTGGAAATTTCACTTAATTTAAAAGCCTACTAACAGGCCAACACGTTTTCAAACATGTATTATAGCTATTGTAAGTCTAATCTTGAACACTTGTAATGCATGTTTCTTTAACCTATGTTGAACACTTGAACTTATTTCACTTGTTGTAATACATAATCTGTTAATGAAAATGTGTTGTATATGTTGTTGACGTTGTCTCGCCCTGGTGGCTACATCCCCAGACATTAGACAATCCTTTCACATAAAACTTATTGTAACAACTGTTGCACTCAGGCGGACTCGTCCATTGAGTGTTTTACGTGTTATCTTCCCTTATGTGTTGTGACTACCGCATCTGTGTGGATTTCTCCTCCAGAAGCTGTGCATGTCTTGTTGTGTTGTGTGTTTCTAGTAGAGTTGGAGCTTCCTCCCAACTTACTTGGGACTCACTCTCAACCTCTCCCTTTACAATGAAAGAACCATTGACACAAGTAACACTAGCAATCACTAGGCATGTGAACATCACTTCTGAAAGACAAAGCTAACCATTCTCATGTGCTGAAAAGCAAGAGTTGAGGCAAATCCTTAAGACAATGGAAACGAGGCCATCATATCGGATGGGACTCCCACACCAAATAGTATGAGGTCTATTTGGGACTTCATACCAGGGTGATCCCCTTAATGTTGGCGAGTCCAACACCACCAAAAATAACACAATCCAACAAGCTGAAGCTTCATGCTTATATTCTGAGATTGCACAATGCACAATACCTAACTTTCCCAACTACAATTTGCATAGATCTGAGGCTAAAACCTCACCCTTAGCCATTGAGATTGCACAATTCACAATCTCTCCCTTAGTCTACCCAGAATGAGACTACGCATTGTAGAGTCTCAAGCCTCAAGATGCTCCACTGGTAATTGATATTGCACAATACACATTTCAGGAAGTTAGTGCCTTCCCCGAGCTCAGGATTTTTGCATATTTTCCCTTCAGTCTTATGGTTGCTACCTAGATCTTGATTTGTGAGTCATTCTTCTTAAGATAATTGATTTTTTTCATGAGTTCATTTTCCTCCTATAAGTATTTGAGTTGTTGAGCACTTCTCTTCATCAGTTACTCATCATGTCAGCAAAGAGATCTGCTTCAAAGGACACTACAGAGAGTAGCACTGGGGAGGTAGTCGAGAGTACTCCAATGAACTTGCTAGTTTTCATAGATACTCAACTGTTTATAGAGAAATATTTAGACATCACATGGCACAATGTAAATGAGGGTTCTCAGTAAGAAGCTTCAAAGAATACCTTGAAGTCTGACAGGTGTATATCTATGACCAAAGGTCAGGGTTACACATGGTTGCATGCAAGTACCCAACTTTCCCATGTGCAAACATTATCAATTGGGTAATTTCTCATGTAGATTCCAAAACTATGACTCTTAGAAGTGCCAGAAGACAAAGGCTTACCTCTTTTCTAGCACTAGATTACCATCTCATGTACCATTTGTTGGAGACGGAATCGCTCATGGATTCTTACTTCTATGCATCCAACAACTACTTGAGCATGAATGAGATTATCAAGGGTTGGGTGAAAGAGCCATCAAAGTTTCGTCAGACACCCACCAATACCTACAATACAAAATATTTCAAGAAGGATTATCAGTACTTGATAGTCCTATGCTACCAGATCTATGGTCAACAGAGTAGTAAGACCTTCCCTGTAGGGTGGGCATTCTTGCCGAACCAAATTGTGAATGAAGGAAAACCATTCAACTAGTTAGACTTGTTGGATCAACAACTGAAGATCCATGTACCAAATTTCCATAATCCTCCCAAGGACAAGAAAGCCAGATTTTATATATCTTCCTACATGTTGGTTGCAATATGCGCTCACAATTCATTTCCTAGCATTAATTGGACCTGCACACCAAGAGATGTTGTGCACATTTACTACAAGCTACTTTTAGAGAGTAGCCACAAAGGAGTAATGGAAAAGATGATTGATCACTTCCTCATTCCATTATACAAGTTAATTTTTGAGGAAGATCCATCTTGCATGTCACATGGGGCAATGGAAGCAATGTCGAAAATAGAAAATTGTTTTACCTCACTGGATGACACTTTTCTCAAAGTGCTTGGTGAACAGAAGTCATCACATCTTCTACTGAGGTATGCCACTGATAAGTTGGTAATGCAATAAGTTTCTTACCACCTTTCCATAGAGTTATCAACAATTCTAAACATGAAGAAGAAAGAACCTTAGCTCGATTTCCCTATGCATATTAGATTGTACGAAATCAAGAATCCAAAAGTTGTAGACACCAAAGGCAAGGAGATAGAAAAATTCGCATTCGGTCATTTGCACTTCAATCTGTATGATCCCATGAATTTTTTTAAAGACCACTGTGCAAGGATCCATTTTTAGTGGCCAAGCGGGACATTTCCCAGGCCCGAGGAGGAAGAGATGAAGAATTGTTATAATGCCTCAAAGTTTCACGAACCAGTTAGCTTTACCGGAACATCATAGGTTACTCCACAAAAAGAAGTCACTCCAGAGGCAATACCAGTGGAAAGGTGAAACCTTGTGCGCGAAAAGGGAAAGAGGAAAGTTGCATAGAGTTCAGTGGGAGAGCAGAGTCGCAAGATGAAAGTAGATCTAATCATCTTGAAAGTGGCCATCACAACAAAGAAGAGGAGGAAGCAAAGGAAGTAGGAGGAAGAGATGAAGCAGAGGGAAGAAAAAGAACAGATGAGATTGGAAGAAGAAAGGAAAATACAAGAATAAGAAGAAGAAGAAGAAGAATAAATGTAGAGAATAAAGGAAGAAGAAGCAACACGAAAACAATTCGGGGGAACAAAAACATAAATGACTACTAGGATAGGAGAAAAAATAACTACAGGAAAATGATGCTGCTAAAAAAATTCATGATTTGATTGTAATACAGGACATGGAGGTGGAACCAGATCCATTGAATCAATATGTTGATCTGATGTCGAGCACTCAGCAGGCCACCATTTAGTCTCTCCCTCCTTCGATAGCAGAGCAAGCTCCAAGTGAGGAAGAGGAAATGTTCCTCTTTATGAGGGTCTGGTAATTGGCACGCACAATTTGACTTACGACGAGTTTCAGAAGAATATTGTATAAGAAATAATGAACATTTTCTGGACAATCTCACATATTTTGCATTCATCAGAGAAAGGGTGATTTTGAAAGACACCAAAAGGAATCCAAATTCCATTGTACATCCAACTTAGCCTTTGCAGGTGCTGCAAAGTCAAACACAAAGTATCAGATGGCCGATAATAAACAATTGGAAAAGAACTTATGGGTTTTGAGGCAAGACGCTGAAAAAATCCGAGAAGAGGTACAGAACGCAACTCCCATGCAAGTGTATCTAGAATAACTTAAGGAAGAAATACTCGGTGAAGTATCATCATTGGGAGAAACCATGTGGAGCTTGTATGAAGAACATGTCACCATGCATAAAGTAGTTGTCTGCTCGCATGACATGAAACAAAAGTGTAATGATAATTATAAATATCTGAAGGTTGTACATAACTCCATTATTGTCGTGCATGAGTGGTTAATGCAATACAAAGGGGCACCATCCAAATTGGCAAAGAAAACAAGGGAACAGGTAGAGTTGGAGAAAGCACAGGTATGGATGATCATTCTGAGTAACAAGCAAATATCCTCATTCATTGCCAATATTTAGGCCTCATATGCATGATTGTACAACGACGTGGATTTCATGGTGAAATCCAACAAGATCTCATCATTCACTGAAGCCAAATGCAGGAATCAGGTCAGTTAGGAGGTTGACGAATACTTGGAATGGTTCATGCAGATCGCTACCAAGGAAGACCTTGAAGTGAATAGGCATAGCATGAAGAATTACATTGGTGGCCCTGTCTATATCAATACTATGATGTTCCTACTAAAGAAAGAAACTCAGAGCATTTCCAAATTAGTGTAACCGGATGCCATGGTGGCTAGAGTCTGCCTCTAGCCTAATCCCATAGCATAGTTTGGGGAAGCCATCGTGCAGTACAAAGGTTGACACTGTCATGTGACTTATTTGCTGAGCTAAGCTAAGTTTCCCCAAACTCAATTTTGACTCATTTGTCTTATTAAGCTATCTAGTTGGCTCTACCCAATTTTTTCCTATATGGGTATGAGTGTATTTTAATATTCATTTGTAATTAATTTGCAAGTGTAATTCCAAGTGTCAATTGTGTAATGTGAAGAGCTATTTTTATAAAGAAGTTGAAGAGTCATGAAAGAAGTCGAAGAGTCACAAAAAGGAGATGAATAATAGCCCCTTTTGTTATAAATATGTCCTCATAACTCATGTAAAGGGATTTTAGGGAGCCAAGCTTTTGGCTAGGCTTTTGGCTTAGGATCAAGACCTTAGGAGTTTTGTTGAGAGCCTTGCCTTCTCTGTAGCATAGAGGGAATATCTTTCTTTGGAGGAGCAAGTGCAGAATTTATGTTCCACTACTTGGACTAGTCGTTTGTCAATGATATATGTATGCTTGGAACTTTCACTTTAATAAAAGCTCAGAGCGACAAGTCTTCATGCATATGTTGTGAATATAGTAGGAAAATTCTTGTTATGTTTAAAATATATGTTATTTCACTTACTCTAATGCTTATGAACTATTTCATTTTACATTAATATGAATCTTGTTGAATGTGTGTTGTTGTTTATATCCATTACGGTTAACTTTTGAATTATTTTGCAAGCTACCTCGTGATGACTTTTATGCCCATGTGTTCCTCTTAAGTTGCATACTATTACATGCTTATAAGGGGCTCACTCATTCTCCCCTCATGTGTTAGAACCTTTCATACATTGCACTTAACCTTCCTCAGAGTCACACACTTGTTCACCAAAGTCACGAGTACACCACTCTATGTGTTATTGCATACAAGACACATCATTAAAACCCACTTCCTCGGTAACCGGGCCCTATTTCGAATGGGGATCCTACACCAAATGGTGTGAGGTCTAATTGGGACTTCATATCAGGGAGACACCTAAATGTTGGCAGGTCCAGCACCGTCAACAGGTTGCCATGGCTATTGTAGTTCCATTGCATAAATAAAACTTTCTACAGCTTCTTGATCTTGGTGATATGTTGCTTTCATCTTGGGTAAGGAAGATTAGCTATTTATGGAATGTTTCAACTCACATATGCCAGAAACTATGATACTATCCAAAGAAGAACATCTTATAAGATGTTTCATTTAGCATCAAGGGAAAAACACTTGTAAAATTCCTCCTGATTTTTCTTAAGCTACAAAATATGAAATTATGAATCTAGAGATCTAATAATATCATATTTATAACATTCAAATAAATTACTAATTTCAACACTTGTAAATCATGCTCCTGTAGCAAATTTCAAAAATCAAAAGGAAAGTTCTCTAGAACTCTTACTAGCCTTGGAGCTTCCTCTTGGATACCAAGTATACATAATTCATAGACATCATTATATGGTAGCTGAAAAACATCACCTCTTCCCATCAAATTTAAGAGTTCTAACAATTTACCTTGGGTTGCTTTGAGTAAGAGTGTTTTCAGGGCCTCTTTCCCCAACTATTTTTATTTTTATTTTTTAAGGTTGTATATAAATTGTTCCACATATTCCTCCAAAATTTTGTCTTCTCCTGGTTTCATTATAAAAATATCTTCACTAGCCTTGCAGTAGTCTTGGTACCTTTTCAAGATGCATTCTTCATTTCTTCCCATGTTTGTATGCAACTCCCACTGAGGCTCATGAACCATTAGAGAGTTGCTTCTTTTAGAGTAAGAGATTTTTTTTTTTTTAATTTTGAGCATTATTATAATAATTGTATCCTTTACAAAGTATTTTAAATTCAAATAAGAATGTAACTAGGTCTTCATTTTCCAAACCATGGAAATTTGGTAGAAAAAATGGGGGCAATGATGTGCATTTGAGCCATTGCTCCTGAATCTCTAATGGGGAACTTGAAGGTAACAATATCAACCATTTCTTCCCAAAACAAAAGAATTTCTTCATGCTCAACCTTAAGGATCCTCGTTCGAATGTTTTTGTAAACTAGTTAGTGGAATGGGTGGTTCTTACAACACCACTTGGTGAAATGGTAAAATTTAATTTTCTTCTACCTCTAGAATTTTATTTGTATTCGTGAATTCATATGTACTTTCACACATGCAGTCTAAATGCTCTAGTATAGGTGTGAGGCGAGTTTACCATGTTTTATCCTCAAAAGGAGATTGGAGGTAGGTGCGTGGGTTGATTCTCCTCCTATCTTTACTTCTTAGGCCATAGTAATACTAGAGATAATACAACTAACCAAAACTAGATTGTTCTTTTGCGCCATTATAACCTCCTTGGAAATGATTGCAAAATGTTGGTGTGATAACTATCTATTCAAGATAACTAAACAACGCTCCACATTAATTATCAATCTGGGTGTTGTCTGTTATTTCAAGGTTATGTGTAAAGTCTATTCAGGCAATAAATCCATTTCTAGTGTGGGTGATTCTAAATGATCATATAGCTAGGGAAACTGACACTTGCAGACCAAATATTACTTAAGTAGTAAAAAAAAGGAATTCCATTCAAATTATTCAATCCACTCCAAAATAATCAGTTGTAACTTCAACCAATCAAAAACTTATGATCAAAGGAGAATGCACTTACTATAAATTAAAACAAAGGAAATTTAATATATGTTTTTTGTAAAAGAAATCATAGGATTAAAATAGAGTGCTATTTCAAATTTAATCTCTGCAAGAAATGATGATAACCACTTTGCAAGTAACAACATTTGAATCACTCTGCGAGTAACAATAGTTAAACCACCCTGGAAGTAACAACAATTAAACCATACTACAAGTAACAAGAAGTAAACAAGTATCAATAATTGAATCACATTGTAGATAACACGAAGTAAACCACACTACAGGAAATAAAAAGTAAATAACTATGGGAATAAAAACAATCAAGCCACTCTGTAAGTAACAACAATTAAATCACTGTGTGAATAACAATAATCAAAACATCTTGAAATGTCAATGGAACATAATGAAAAATGTGACAAATCAACCTCCTTAAGGTAACAGGTGTAAACACTAACTAAGAATAAACAACTACTCATAGACATCAAACATAAGGAATTACATAAATTTTATGGTAAATCTAATTAACAACACAAATGAAATTGCAACACCTGACCAACGAAGGGGGTCACCCTTCACCAATCAGGGCTGTGAAATCTACTCACAAATTAATGCTAAGATCGTAAAATATTACATGATATATTATATAAAAAGTGATACAACATTCTTGGTAATAGAATTTTGGCTTTGCTTTAGATACAACCCTTGTTTCTTCTATTATTTCTTAACTCCCCAACTTTCACTCTACCCATACATTTATATAAGAAAAGAGCACAAGGTGAATTGCAACTAATTTCCCCAAACTTGGATTGTAACAACTATGCGAGGTATTGGTTGTATAACAACAAAATATCAAATTACATTTGATTTATTTATCATAGAATCATCTTAGAATAAGCTGGACCTATTTCAGTTGTTAATGTATTGCTCTGTTTGGAATGTAGTATGTCAGTGGCAAAAACAAGAAATAACCCTTTGAAGGAACCACATGTATTTCCCAAACCATATTTGTTTTTGGAAAACCACTCAGGATTCAACTAAATTAGGTAATTCTCCATAAAAACTCTATCTCATATTTTCGAGATTCGTCCTCAATTGCCCAAAAAATCCAACACAAAATTGTCACTTCTTATTTGGAAGATTTCTGACTAGGAACGTTTGAACATGAGGTAGAGCTTAGATTTTGTGACGTGGGTGAGGACTTGGAGGTTGGAACAGTCAATTCTATTACAATAAATATCTTCATAAACCATCATCAGTAAAATCATAAATAATAACCTTTAATCTATTAAAGAAATGAAAATGAGCATTACTTAAAGTTAGGTCCCTATAATACTAGTGATTCCCCCATTAAGATTGTCATTGTAGCCCTTATTGTTATTGTTGTGCCCCTATTGTCCCCATGTTGTTATTATTGTTCCCCATAGAAGCCAACTATTGTTATTGTTGTGCCCTTATATTATTATTGTTATGTCAGCTTTGATTATCTGTGACGCCTTAGACTCTATATATAGAAAGGAGGTTTTTTCATTTGTATCATCGATGAATTATTAATTTTTGTAATGTAAAGGAGGTTCCCCCTCAAAGAGGCTGATTTTTAAGTCGTTGATCTATCTTTTCTTCTATTTTGTGAGCTGGTTGCATAACAATTGCTATCAGCGCTTTGGATTCTAGGGTTTCGCTGCTTCAAACAAGTCATTATGGCCTTTTCACTATAATTTTGTTTCTATGATGTTTTAGAAGCTCAAATTAAAACCCATTTGAATCATAATGTTGATGAATCTCGAGTACGAATTTACGATCTTTTCTTGCTATAGTTTCAGATATATGATTCGAGGAAGTTAGAGTTTTTGCAGGCTCCCAAATTATATCTCAAACAGGTGACCTGGAGAAAATTGTCATAACTTTCTCTTTGAGCATCATATTGAAATTTCGTAAAACATTACAGAAAGAGGACAAACAATATGTTTCTTTTAATCAGTTTTAGGTCTGAAGGTCAAAAAAGTGATACGTCGCACTTCGTACAATTTCGCTCTACTCAACTAGTCTTTAATTTGGTCATCGTAGGAGATATGGCATAACTCTTCCTTGGAGAATCCAATATTGATCATACTTGTGGGGTTGGAAAGAGGACTTAGAGGGTTACCGCAGCACAAAATTTCATACCTTGGAGATCCAAAATTACATAGATAAACCATATTCAATATCGAGATCCTAAAAGGCGAAAAATGTGTGTAGTTTTTTAAAACTTTTTCATAAGTTTGATTTGAAAAATTAGTTTGAAGGAATTAAAAGGGCATACTAAAGCATAATTATCATTAATTGATGCCCCGAGGAAAGAAAATGGAAACATCTAGTAAGAAACTTGAAAGCTCTAACACGACTCAAGAAGAAGAGGAAGAAATGCAACATGATATATCAAAATTACGAGACCAAGTGAAACAAAATTCACTCTCACAAAATGTAACAGAAGCTAAGATGGATGGTTTAAAGAAATGTGGGTAAGCTAACATGGATGGCGTGGAAGCTAAGATGGATGGTTTAAACAAAGGCATGGAATCTAAGATGGATGGCATGGAAGCTAAGATGAATGGTGTGGAAGCTAAGATGGATGGTATAGAAGAAAAACTTAAAGGCAACATGGAAGATTTGCAGATATATTTGACAAAGTTTCTACAAGAAATGCTTACTAATGGTGAAAGGGAAGTAAAGGAAACACATGAGGAGAACAAAAGAAATGTTAATAATGATTTTATAGACTCTAACGTTGGATTGAAGACCCACCATGTTCCAAAGATCGATATGAGGAATTTTGATGGCAAGGATCATGTAACATGGATACTATAGATGGAGCAATATTTCGATCTCCATAATGTAAAAAACACATAAAAAGTACACATTGCAACTTTATATTGGAACCAAATCAGTGTTTATGGTATCGATGGCTTTTCTCTTGTAAACAAATTGTCACTTGGGAAATTTTTACAGAAGAAATGATAGCAATTTATGGGGATACAAAAAGCAACACCTTTTTTAGCCAATTGATAAATCTAAAACAAAAGGGTTCAATGATGGAGCACATTTAGGACTTCCAAAAATTGAATATAAGGGTAAAAGATATTCTAGAGGAGCATAGGAATGATTTTTTCATAAGGAATTTAAAGGATAACATCCAACATGAGGTTCGCCTTTGGGAACCTGATTCATTGGAGAAGGCATTCAGGTTGGCAAGAAAAACGGAAAGAAAAATTATGGCAACAAGGAAGCCTACCACTCATAACTATAAAGATGGAAGTCTTGTTATCCCTAGCATTCCAAAACCTACAAGGTTGACACCACAAAAATTGGAAGAAAAAAGAGAAAAAGGGCTTTGTTATAGTTGTGATAGCAAATACACTAAAGGTCATAAGTGTGTTGATAAGAAATTATTTTACATAGATTGTGAAGAGGAGGAATAAAAGGAACAAGAAACATAAAAATAAGAGGATATACAACAGGAACAAACCCCAGATAAAGAAGAAATGAATATAACCATATCTTGTAATGCATTGGCCAGAATTAACACTCCTCAAACTATCAAGATAGTAGGACATATCAAGAAGAAAAGGGTAATAGTGTTGATTGATTCAGGCAGTACCCATAATTTTATTAATTGTAAGATAACCAAGGAATTGAATTGCTTCCTATATCTAGCACCAAAGTTTCAAGTGATGGTTGCAAGTGGAGGAACCATAAATTGCTCTGGAAAGTGCCATAATATTAAGCTATCCTTGGGAGAATATGTATTGAATATCCCAATTCTTTCAATTCCAATTGGTGGTGTTGATGTTGTACTAGGAGTCCAATGGCTACAATCTTTGGGTATAATAACTTTTAATTTTCAAGAACGTTTCATGAAATTCTTTTTGGAAGGAAAGGAAGTTGAAATAAAGGGTATCACTGGGAAATCAGGAAAGATAATCAGCTCTAACGGAATGAGAAAGCTTCTAAAGAAAGAACAACGAGGTGTAATTTCACAATTATGTTCACTACAGGTTCCCACATCAAAATCATCTATTTCTCTAGATCTCCAAAAGGTCTTGGACAATCATCCAAAGTATTTGAGACTCCCAAAGGCCTCCCACATATTTGTGATCATGATCATGCTATTCATTTGATTCCAAGAAGTGTTCCTCCAAACATCAGGCCTTATAGATATCCCTATGCCCAAAAGAGAAATTGAATGTATATGTGTAGAAATGCTAGAGGTTGGTATAATTCAACCTAGTCAAAGTTATTTTTCTACTCCAGTAGTATTTGTTCACAAGTAGGATGGATCATGGCACATGTGTCTGGATTATAGGGAGCTCAACAAGCTCACTATTAAAGATAAATTTCCCATTCCTTTCATTGATGAGTTATTGGATGAATTTCATGGATCAATTTACTTCACTAAGTTGGATCTTCGTTCAGGATATCACCAAATCAGAATGAAGACTAAAGACATTCTGAAAACAAAATTTAGAACTCATGAAGGTCATTATGAATTTTTGGTCAAGCCTTTTGGGCTTACCAATGCACCTTATACATTTCAATGTTTGATGAATTCCATTTTCAAACCCTTCCTTAGAAAATTTGTGTTAGTATTTTTTGATGATATACTAATCTACAACAAGTCTTGGAAGGATCATGTTCAACGTGTTAACAGGGTGCTCAAACTATTGGAGGAGAAACAATTATATGCAAAAAGATTCAAATGTTTCTTTGGAGTACAAGAGGTGGAATATCTAGGTCATATTATATCTCGTGAAGGTGTTAAGGTAGACCCTAGAAAAATTAAAGCCCTTAAGGAATGGAAAATCCCCACATCCATAAAGAATTTGCGAGGATTTCTCGTATTGACGGGGTATTATCGCATGTTTGTTAATAATTATGGGAGAATAGTATCACCTCTAGAAGTATTATTGAAGAAAGATGAATTTTCATGGACTACATCTTAAATAGGAAATGTACCAAACACCCGTCTTAGCTACGCCAGACTTCACAAAAACCTTTATTGTGGAATGTGATTCCTTAGGAAATGGAATTGGTGTTGTTTTAATGCATGAAGAAAGACCCATTGCTTTCGAAAGTCATCCAATCAAAGGAAAGTATTTGCACAAAGCTATTTATGAGAAGGAAATGTTGGCAATACTACATGCACTTAAGAAATGGTGACCCTACCTAATGGGAAAACACTTCAAGGTAAGAATAGATCATGATAGTCTTAAATAATTTTTAGAACAAATATTATCTTTAGAAGAGAAGCAAAAATGGGTCACAAAGATGTTGGGTTATGACTTTGAAATCATCTACAAAAAAGGGAAGAAAATGTTGTGGCATATGCACTCTCAACAAAGGATGAGGATGTGGAAGAATTGCTTTGCGCCATTTCTATTATCCAACTAGATTGGATAAACGAAGCAAGGGATGAATGGAAGAATTATGAAGAAGTGTGGGAATTCATTCAAATGTTACAATAAGATCCCAATACATTTGATACATTTAGCTGGAAAAATGATTCATTATGGTACACAGATCGCTTATACTTATGTAAGATTCTCAACTCAAACAAAATATTATTGTGGAATTGCACACCTCTCCCTTAGGAGGGCACTAAGGATTTTTAAAAAGTTACCACAGGGTTAAGAAGGAATTTTTTTGGGATGGTCTTAAATCTAATATTCAAAAGTTTGTGGTAGAATGTTTGGTTTTCCAACAAAATAAAGTTGAAACAATTAAGACCCCAGGTCTATTACAACCTTTATCCATTCCAGGCCAATGCTGGGAAGAGGGTTCAATGGATTTTATCATAGGTTTACCCAAGTATGAAGGAAAGAGTGTCATCATGGTAGTAGTTGAAACACTTATCAAGTATGCACACTTTTGTGCATTATCTCATCCATTTAAATCCTATACAATTTCTACTGCATTTATGGAAACAATTCAAAAGCTACATGGAAACCCAAAGATTATTGTAAGCGACAGGGATCCCATTTTCATTGGAGGACTACATCTTAAATAGGAAATGTACCAAACACCCGTCTTAGCTACGCCAGACTTCACAAAAACCTTTATTGTGGAATGTGATTCCTTAGGAAATGGAATTGGTGTTGTTTTAATGCATGAAGAAAGACCCATTGCTTTCGAAAGTCATCCAATCAAAGGAAAGTATTTGCACAAAGCTATTTATGAGAAGGAAATGTTGGCAAGACTACATGCACTTAAGAAATGGTGACCCTACCTAATGGGAAAACACTTCAAGGTAAGAATAGATCATGATAGTCTTAAATAATTTTTAGAACAAATATTATCTTTAGAAGAGAAGCAAAAATGGGTCACAAAGATGTTGGGTTATGACTTTGAAATCATCTACAAAAAAGGGAAGAAAATGTTGTGGCAGATGCACTCTCAACAAAGGATGAGGATGTGGAAGAATTGCTTTGCGCCATTTCTATTATCCAACTAGATTGGATAAACAAAGCAAGGGATGAATGGAAGAATTATGAAGAAGTGTGGGCATTCATTCAAATGTTACAATAAGATCCCAATACATTTGATACATTTAGCTGGAAAAATGATTCATTATGGTACACAGATCGCTTATACTTATGTAAGATTCTCAACTCAAACAAAATATTATTGTGGAATTGCACACCTCTCCCTTAAGAGGGCACTAAGGATTTTTAAAAAGTTACCACAGGGTTAAGAAGGAATTTTTTTGGATGGTCTTAAATCTAATATTCAAAAGTTTGTGGTAGAATGTTTGGTTTTCCAACAAAATAAAGTTGAAACAATTAAGACCCCAGGTCTATTACAACCTTTATCCATTCCAGGCCAATGCTGGGAAGAGGGTTCAATGGATTTTATCACAGGTTTACCCAAGTATGAAGGAAAGAGTGTCATCATGGTAGTAGTTGAAACACTTATCAAGTATGCACACTTTTGTGCATTATCTCATCCATTTAAATCCTATACAATTTCTACTGCATTTATGGAAACAATTCAAAAGCTACATGGAAACCCAAAGATTATTGTAAGCGACAGGGATCCCATTTTCATTGGGATTTTTTGGACAAAATTATTTTCTTGTCTTGGTACTCAGTTAGCTCATAGCTCATATTATCATCCTCAATCTCATGGGCAAAGTGAGATAGTAAACAAATGTTTGAAAGGATATATTCATTGCTTTGTATGTGATAAACAAACATAATGGCTCAAATGGTTGCCTCTGGCTGAATGTTGGTATAACACTTCCTTCCATACTGTAGCAAAAGTGACCCCATTTATGGCACTTTATGGATATCATCCACCATCCATCACATCACATTTAATAGAAATTTCTAAGGTTCAAGCAGTGGAAGATCACATCGAGCATCAACAACAAGTTCTCCAACTCTTAAAGGATAACCTCACTTTGGCGCAGAATAGAATGAAACAACAGGAAAATCAACATTGCAGCAAAAGAAGTTTTGATGTAGGTGACTAGGTATTTTTATGGCTACAACCATATAAACAAATGTCCCTCAAGCAAGCTAAGAAGTACAATAAATTATCACCAAAGTATTATGGTTCGTACAAGGTGTTGCAAAAGATTGGTACTATGGCATACAAATGGAGCTTCCTACAGCTTCCCGAGTGCACCCAATTTTCCATGTTTCATGCTTAAAAAAGGTTATAGGTGGCAAGCTCCTAGTTCAAACAATATTGCCAGAACTTGACAAGGAAGGAAAAATCATATTGGAAACTGAAGCAGTCATAGAAGTAAGAACTTGACAGCTACGAAATCGATCAATTTCAGAGTATTTGATCAAGTGGAAGAACTTACCCGTTGAAGATTCCACATGGGAGGATGAGAATTTTATACAGAAGCATGCAGAACTACTCAAGCGTTGAGGACAACACTTCTTTGAAGAAGAGGGGCATGTTAGGTCCCTATAATACTAGTGATTTCCCCATTAATATTATCATTGTAGCTCTTATTATTATTGTTGTGCCGTTATTGTCCCCGTATTGTTATTATTGTGCCCCATAGAAGCCCACTATTGTTATTGTTCTGCTCTTATATTATTATTGTTATGTCGGCTTTGATTATATTGTGACCCCTTAGACTCCTGTATATAGAAATGAGGTTTTGTCATTTGTATCATCGAAGAATTGTTCATTTGTGTAATGTAAAGGAGATTGCCCCCTCGAAGAGGTTGATTTTTAAGTCATTGATCTATCTTTTCTTCTATTTTGTGAGCTCGTTGCATAACACTTAACCACTAAAGCTTAAGTATGATATGGTATTTTTCGAGGAACTGTGTTAAATGGAGTGATAAAGGAGCAATAATAGGAAGAAAAAGGGATGAAATAGATGTATAAAGGTGATAATAATGGTATCAAATCAATGACCTAATAAGATGTCATTTCTTTTGCAGAAACAATCAAATTCATAAGAAGTGAATTCTTCACCTATATCTATGCATAATGTCTTCAATACATAACTATTTTCCTTCTCAACAATAGCCTTTGTAATGCCCCATATGAGGATTCCATCCCATTACATCTTTAACTTGTTGAAAAATAACACATGCATTAATTTTTTGTTTAATAAAATATACCCTTATTCTTCTAATAAAATTATCAACAAAAATAATAAAATGCTTATTTTTATTGAGAGGCAAATTTTGCATAAGATCACATATATATGCATGCACTAGATCCAATGGTTTTCTTGCTGACCAAAATTTTCCTATGGGAAATGAATCTATGTGTCGGTTACCAAGAATACATCCTTCACATACTTGATCAATAGATCCAATAAGAGGAATTTTTTTTTTCCATTTTCTTGTTATGTAATAGTCTTAAGCGTCTTATATTACTATGCCCATATCTCATGTGTCATATCAAGGAATTGTCACCATAGATAACTTTTAGTGGACTATTTGCTTCACAAGGAAGATTAAGAGCAAAATTATATTTTTCAATATATTAACCTTGGCTATAATGTGATTATGATTATCCTTATCATAGACGATGCATTGATTATTTTTAAAAATAACAAGATATCCCTTTTCAATAAGCTGCTACATTGAACAAATTATGTGCTAAACTAGGAACATATAAAATATCATTAATGTCTTTTATTTTACCTTGGGTTGTCTTTACTGCAATTGATTTACCTTTAGCTTCCACTCGTCTTTCATCTCCTATTAGAACTTCAAATTTAGTAGATTCATCTATCTTTACATATGCATCCTTACTTCGAGTCATGTGATTGTTGCAACCAATATCCAAAATCCATACCTCCTTGGAAGCCTAATTAGTTAAATCACAAGCTAAACATAATTTTCCCACGTCTTCTTTTTCTCCAGAAATGTTAGCTTGTTGTTTTTGTTTTTCCTAGTAATTATAGTAACAATGGTGTAATGAACAAAGTTCGGTTATGCTCTGATACCAATGTAACAAACAAAGTTTGTATATGCAACAATAATCTTCAAAATACTTCGAAGACAATAATATCCATTGTAGGACAGGTAATTGTATATTGAATATTATATAAAAGAATTGATATGAGATGATTACAAATGAGGGTGAAGACATGCTTATATACCCTAGGTAGGTGTCCCTTTATGAACGGCCATGTCCCTAGTGACATACCTCTTCATGAACTAATTACTAATTAATCATTATTTATGATGCATTATTATTATTTATATTTACATTATTTATATCTATATTTTATTCATAAAATTGCATTCCTCCTAAAAAATCTTTGTCCTCAAATATTACTAATGAAAAGACTTGTTCTCTTTTTCCGTTTTGAATGTTTTCTCGTTTAAGGACTGTCATCTTATTTTATACAAGATGATATATCATTTTAGTGATAAACAAAATTGTCGAATTGAGAAGGGATATGACCATCCTAGGTTATTCTTCTGTGGAATCTTTCGATCACTAGAAATTTGTAATGAATTGTTATCTGAGGACTGGATTATACAAACTTCAGTATTCCTTGGAACATAAATCTTTTTTTTTTATGTTCTAAATGATATTAATATGTATATTGATTGAGAAGTCTACTCTTATGATTCAGATATCGATAAAGAGTTCTTCTGGTTGGACTTTAACTTATCATGTGTGTGGTAATTTCCTGATTTACTTCAAGTAATGTTGTTGTTGAGTTGGCTATCGAATCATCACTTGGAATTTCCATTGTTTGAATTGAAACATATGAATATGTTTTAAATTCTATTGGTTTCTCATTTTCTTGAGCTTGTGATATTGATTGGATCAAATTTGTTCCTTTATCTTCAACTTGGTCTGTTACGACTAGAGACTTCAAAACTTTTTCTTGAGTAAGTTGTTCTAACTTTTCTTTTAGCGACTTTTTGCCACTTTTAAGCTTATTTATTTGTGTGAGAATATTTTGTTTATGATTCCTTAGACGTGAGCGTTTTTCGTTTTCTTAATTGTAGACTTTATTCTTAGCATCATTCTCTTCATCTTTTAAACTTTTGATTTGTTCTAATAAATTTTTATTAAGGTTCTTTAAACGTAAATTTTTCTCTCCTTGTTCTTATATGTGCTTCTTCGGTTCTTTCTTTCTTTGCGGCCTTACTCTTTTTTACTTGTGCAAATAATTTTTCAACATGGTCTTTGAGGCAATAATTTTCTTTGTTCTTTTCCATCACTTCCTTGTAATGCATGTCAACCAAATCTTTATATTCTCATTGTAATGTTTTCTTGTTTTGTCGAAGTTTGATTAGTTGGTCTTTTTGTTGATCTTTCGGCTGCAATTTCTTGTTACACTAGATTACATCTTTTTATAGGGGTGATGATGGGCTTTTATCTTGCATTTTGGATTCTTCCTTCTTCATTTCCTTATTAAGATATGCATGTTGTCACCCAAATATTTCCATTAATTGTTCTACATCTCTTACTATTTATTGTTTTTGCGTATCACTTAGAGATTGGACTAAAGTAAAATTTTTGTAACATTTTGTGCAAACTACATTTTGATTTCTAAATGACTCTTGACAATTAGAATATTCCTCTGAACAAAAAAGACATATTGATAAAAAACTCATATTTTTTTCTTCACTTCTTTTAACTTTGTATAGAACCTTATTTAATCTTTATTTTTTTTAAATACTCTTCTAAACTTATTTGATAATAACACTCCCTTAAAAATATGAATCGAAACTTTGAAAATTCACTTCTTCTTTTTTAAATAATCTCCTTCAACTTGTATATATGATAAACTTTTTCTCATTTTATTAAGAACCTTATCACTTATAATTTCTATTTTCAAATTTAAATTAAAACTTTAAAAAACCTTCAATGACTTGAACTTTATAAATATATTTTTTTTAATTTTTTAATATTTTTTTTTTTTCAAATCAAACTTCCTTTTATGTATATATAAACTTTATATTACAATCTATATGTTTCATATCATCCCTTAAAAAAAATTCTTTTGAATTATTCTCCTTTCCTTTGCTTAAAAAAAGCTTTTGAATTGATTTTTTTTTTAATATGAAACTTTTTAAATTTAATTAAACTAATAATACATGGCCTATATTTATTTTCTTAAAAACAAAGAAAAATGTTTGTAACCCAGTAAATTATGCTTTATCTTTATAGATTTTTCCCTCTTCTCCTTCTCCTCACTATTTAGTGTATGTGATGCCCTTACCATCTAGATATAACCTTAATTATTAAGTGGCAATTTTGGAGGATTATATATTCTATTAAACCTTTTGATATTCCACAGTAACAAGGGCCTAATTCTTTGTTGTCTCCTTATACTTTTCTCTTTGGGAAGGGTTACGAGTGTGGGATGCCGAATGACATCGTGGTTGTAAATGGTGGTGGCTGGTCGAAAGGAATACTTGATTTTTCTTCTAAGGTGATCACAAAATCGACGCACAGATAAACAATATTGCCAAATAGCAGTATTAATGCAGATTGGGGATTGGGTGTACAGATATGATGCAGTCGTATAGACAATGACGAGGTCAGATTTTTTTGTCTTTGTTTTTATGGTCTCTATCCCACGTTAGGTCACAAAAACTGTAATGGCTCCCCTAAGGCCCCGGTTACATGGCAACAAGAAATGACAAAGTTTTGTTTCGATGAACCATAGTCACGTCCTTCGTGGCTACTGTGCAGTCGCTTGGCAAGGCGAATGACAAGGTGGAAAATTAATCGAATGGTGACTACTTGAATGGTGGTTGCAGTCGGGATGGGGAGGGGAATGGATGCGACTAGGGATGGAATTTGACGGGCAAATAATGTGTGGGTGATTTGTCGGTTAAATATAATTAAAAATTTTCAGAGACCATCAATATTTTATATTAAAAAGATAGAAACTGATATTAGAGTTGTTCAAACTTTTGTGGGCAGTCTGTCCTGTCGCAGTGTGAAACTGAGTGACAGTTGGGTTGTGGTTGGTATGGTTGTTGAAGAACCAATTAAATTTATTTATTTTAATTTTTTAAATTTAATATTTTTAATATGATGTTTTATTTTTTTTTGGTTTAATTTCATTTTTTTTTTTATATTCTAATATATAATACTTTTTATTTTTCATTTTCTTTCTTTTTTTAAATTATTATTTTTTATTTGTTTTTTTTTATATATTTTCTTTTTCTTTTTCTTTCATGGCCAAGAGTCAATTGGTGAAAATGGAGAAACTCCAACTTGTGTAGCAAAACACTTGAATCTAGATGGCAACAATGTTGACCAAAGTTTGATGGCCAAAGGCAGTACCAAACTAGCTCTGTGCAGTAGGTGAGCAACCAAAGGATCTAACAACTTTAATACCAATGTAAAGAACATAGTTCAGTTAGGCTTTTATACCAATGTGATAAAAAAACGTTTTTATAAGCAACAATAATGCTGAGAATACTTCTAAGAAAAGAATATCCATTGCATGACAAGTAATTGTATATTGAATATTATAGAATAGAATTGATATGAGAAGATTACAAATGAGGGTGAGAGCATACTTATATACCCTAAGTAGGTGTCCCTTTATGAATCATCATGCCTTCAAAGACTAACCTCTTCATTAGCTAATTACCAATTAATCATTATTTATAATGTGTTATTATTATTTATATTTACATTATTTATATCTCTATTTTATTTATAACAAATGGCCAAACCTTTTACAATAAAAGCATTGAACTTGAGAATTTCCATATATTTTACCTCCACCATTGTTGTCATTACCTATTCTTTATACTTGTAGGAAAACTTCTTCTTGGACCTTTGCGTCCTCTATATGCTTGTCCTCTAGCTCTTCCACTAATGCTCATAATTTCCTCATGGGAAAAATTCTCCCCTTCTTGACCTTTAGTTTTAGAAATATTTGTGTTTTGGTGAAAAGTTTGCTCAAAAGTTTTTTTAGTAAATCTATTTATCCTTTTCTCATCAAATTGAAGAGATCCTATGAGCTTATTCACATACAATTGAGTTAAATAATTAAATTATTCAATAGCAACAACAACACCATCAAATTTTGTAGGAAGCCTTCTTTAAAAAGTTTCAACAACTTTTTGATCTTTTAATTATTTATCATGAGATCTAATTTGATTCATTATCTCCATAAATCTAGTGAAAAAATCTTGCATAGAATTAGAATTTCTCATGCAAATAGTTTCAAATTCTCTTTTGACAATTGCATTTTAACAACTTTTACCTTATTTGTTCCCTGATATACTTTCTATACCACATTCTATGCTTCTTTTGATTTTATTGTTGCAATGAGTTTTGGAAAATGGAATCATTTACTGCTCGTTAGATGAAAAAAATAACTTTTACATCTTTTGTTCAATTTCCCCTCAAATGTTCTCTTTGGATTTGGGTCCAATTTGCAAGAGCTGGAGCATCAACTAGTTCTGCATAATCATTTTCCACCCAATCCCACAAATCCCTTGAAAAAAACATTGCCTTCATTTTAATGCTCCAAAATTCATAATTTTCAACTTTAAAAATTGGTATTTGATGCTGGGAAATACTAACACTATTGTTATTGGCCATTTGTTTAAAGTCTCTAACATTCCTATAAAATAAAAAATAATTAAATATTACCCATTAATGAAATATAATTATGATACTAAAATATATAAACAAAAAATAATTAAATATTACCCATTAATGAAAGGTAACTCTGATACTAAAATATAGAAAAATTAAAAGGAAACAAACAAAATCAAGAAAAACACAACACAAACATTGAATTGAAATCTCAATATAAAAAATCTCAACCCTTGAGCTTTTTGTTCCGTTGAATTGAGATCTCAAGATCAAATATAAAAAATCTCAACGATTGAGCTTTTTGTTCCGTTGAATTGAGATCTCAAGATCAAATATCTCTGAGATGTTTTGTTTTGTTTTTTTTTTAAATCTAGGATAATGGGTAAATGCTGCCAGTTATCTTGAACAGATCCATGATCAAATCTAACTGGCTGCCACTATAAACCTAGGCTACTTGCAACAGCCTGTAAGCCGCACAATAGCAGGAAACTTATGCCTCAACAAGAGCTGAGACTTCCGCCAGTTATCTTGAACAGACCCATGATCAAATCTAACTGGCTGCCACTATAAACCTAGGCTACGTGCAACAGCCTGTAAGCCGCACAATAGCAGGAAACTTATGCCTCAACAAGAGCCTAGACTTCGCTATGGGGTCGCCTACTCTTTTAGCCAAGACACAACAGGTCATATATATACTCAATGAAATTTGAACCCTCATGTTTTATTCTTTTTCTTACCACTCATCTGCATAAAACAATGAATACATAGCCCTCAAGATTAGAAATTGCCTTCACATTCTACAACTGGGAAATGGTCATCTGACTGATTAGTTGAGTCTAATTCTGACTTCGTACTGATCTACTAAACCATGATGTCCTAACCCATAATCTATGGGGACATAACTGAAAATGTGTTGATGCTGATTCAATTAAACATCAAATAAATATTATTTTCACAAACATGATTATTAGATTTAACAGGGATTTACAGCCTGTTATTATATATTTAACAAGAATGAGAGTTCAGAGTATAGCAACAGGGATGACGAAAAACAGGAGTGAAATCTCAACTATGTGGAGATGCATTAACAATATCAGATAACAAATTGCTCCAGTAATCCTCGTCATGTAATTCGGCCCATGGCGAAGGGTGCTGCCCTTGAAATGTTGCACTAAAATCTGACTGAATGCTGTTGGTGTTGTTAATCTTGTCAGCATTATCAGAGAAATCCAGCAGAAGCTTCGGAAAATCTAATTCGTCGGGGCCTTTATCTTCTGTCTGGCATGTTGTCATATCGGCAAAACATGAAAGTACTTCAGGGGTTTTCAGATTGCAGTCCCCAATCAATTCAAATGATGCAGAATTGCACTGTTGAGACTCATTTTCCTTATTTTTATCATTGGGGTTGAAGGACTGATCACAACTATTCTGAGTGGAAGAACAGCACAGGGAAGAAACCGAACTCAGAAAATTTTCAGATATTAAAACAGGATTATCCCCACCTATTGGCAGATGATTTTCCTTCCTGAAGACCTTACCAGCTTCTGAATTCCAAATCTTTAAGAAATAATCAGTGGGTTGATTATCGCTAGGTATTGTGGTAATTTCCACCGTCTTATTGATGTGATAACCAGCAGCAGAATTAGAGGAAATAGGCAGTGATTCTCTGGAGAGACGAACTTCTGCTTCAAGCCTTGCATTTTCCCACTGTGCTTTGTGCCTCGTGAGGGCTAAGGCTTCGAACCCCTCTGTAGTTGGATTGGCTTCTTCTATGGGTTTATGGGTAGCGGGATCGAGGCCCATCTTCAACAAACGCTTCTTCAGATGGGTACCCCAAAAATTCTTGACCTCATTGTCTGTTCTCCCCGGAAGCTGTGAGGCTATGGCAGACCATCTGCAAGAATAGGAACAATAAATAAATTATATTGAAGGAGTTCCCTACATAAATACATCGTGATAACATGAAATAATTGTTTATATTATTTTGTTGGTTGGTTACTTGTTCCCTAGAATTCCATGCAGCTGAATAATAGTTTGCTCTTCTTCTCGTGTAAAGAAGCCTCTCTTGACATCAGGTCTCAGATAATTCGTCCATCGCAGTCGGCAGCTCTTACCACAGCGAAGAAGTCCTGCACTCATTTAATTTGTAAGAGTCTATATATATAATCAATTCAATTACAGATTTAACTCAAAGATATATATATATATATATATGGCGCAATATACTAGGTCTAAAGTGAAAGCACATAACATATACAGAGGTCGAATCACTGAAACAAAGGAGTATATACATTAAAAAAAATATTGAATAAGCGTATATAATAATATGGGTACGGGCAGAATTTATATATATAGATTTTTGCACACCAGCAAGCCCAGGAACAGTACTCCATATTCGATGCCCATTCTTCTGAATGTAATTGATGAGAATTTTGTCCTCCTCACGAGTCCAGGGCCCCTTCTTTAATCCGGTTTTTTCACAGCAGGGAGCTCTGCCCATTTTAGACCTATCAGTGGAGCACGCAGATATTCGAAAGGATAACGCGCTTGTATTCTGATGCTCCCCAGAATGATAGAAACAATAATGGCCAAATGCAAGAACCAGTGGTATGTATTTATCTCAAACGTCCTTGAGATGCAGGAATAGAAGTGGGACCCAACATATTAAACCGTGTATGGGTGTTTGTTACAGCAGAGCTTCAGTACACAATCAAGAAGGAAAACCAGAGCATAACTTTCCACAAGAAGTTTACAGTTGTCTGTACCTGTACTCTCTTATATATTTGGGATGGAAATGTGAAAAGTAGATATATTAGTACAATCTATAAACTTTGTTAGTATAATTATTTTATAGGTTTTAGAATTTTTGGTTAAAATTAAGGAAAACAATTTTTGGTAACAAGAAGATAGAGGAGTACAATAGTTAGAAGATTTTAGGGTGTCTTCTAATTATTATATTTTTTTTTTGAATTTTGGTTAAAATGAATTAGGCAAAATTCATGGGATCTTGGATAGGTTGTTATTCAAGTATTTTTAATGTAAAATCACAGATTCTATGATCATCCATTAAAACATTTCTTAATGTGAAATCACGAGTTGAATTGAATTTATACTTTTAAAGTACCTCAAATGCTTGCTAACCTAAAGTCATAATTATGCCTCAAAAATTGTTTGGTATTACTATAATTAGTATTGTTACCTCTTGTAAGAGTAACTCCATATTTGATAAGTATTATGTATGCTTGAATGCATGGGGGTCATAGTTACACTGCCCTTGAATGCGTGGGGTTTGTTAAGTCTTTACGTACTGCTCTAATGAGGATCGTTGCGTCTAGTCACACTCGTACCAAATATACTAATTATTGCAGCGTGAGTGCTTATTAAATAATATAATAATTATTGCAGGGGAGTGTTTATTAAATATTATACTAGATTTTGAGTGTCGGTCAAAATATGTGATTTTTATTGAAAGATTTTGCTTAATTCATCATGGATTACATAAGCTTACATAAATTTGAATATAGAGGTTAATATATTTTGAATTGGTTTATGTTTATGAAAGAATAAAAATAAATGATATTTTTTTTAGCACTAATTTTTTTTTATTAAAAATTTAGTTAATATAAAATATATATTTTAATTTTGGATTTATTAAATATGGAGAAAGATCGAATCTTTTTTACTCAAAAAAAAAAGAGTTTGTATATAAAGATTAATCAATTTTATTTAAAATTTATCTAAATTTCATAAAATATTAAAATTTGAATTTAACTATGTTTTCATTATGCTTAACACTTCACATTACTATACATATATTTATTTTTTAATTTTAATATTAATAATGTTATTAATATTATTACTAGTAATATTTTTAAAAATATATATTAGTAATATTAAAATTAATACTATTAATAATATTATTAATAAAATTTATAATATTGATGATACATTAATAATAATTTTAATAGTATTAATTATCTTAATAATATTTTTTTAATAGTATTAATTATCTTAATAATATTTATATAATAGTTAAATATAGTAATTACGCTAATAGGTGTCTCTGTTATTGGAATTGGGCACTTTAATCATTTTGTTAATTAATATTTTTGATCTAATGGTGTAAATTGAAATATGTCAGTATATTCTCGTCGTAGCCACTCCATCAATGATTGAAATTGAAAGTGATAACCTCCTTGCATATCTAAATCAAGTGTTTAAACCCTACTTAAATTAATTTTTTACCAAATGATCATTAAAAATTGTTGTGCCTCTTATTTATCTCCACGTATGAGGTTAGGGTATAGTTTTATAATTTTAAAACATTTGTGTGGAATGTGCATGTGAAAAGATACGTATCTGTGTTGGTTTAAATTCTGAAACATATGCATGATCAAACGTGGAAGAATAAACCGCAACAATGTGGAGGTATAATGAAAAGGTTTCCGGCTCTACGTTCTCGTAACGAAACTTGTTCAATTTCTCATGTAACGACTCCTCTTCAATTCCTCCTTCACAACATGCTCTTTTTCACCGTAATGAATCTCGTTCAATTTCTCATGTAATGACTCCTCTTCAATTTCTCCTTTAGGTCATGCTCTTTTTCACCATACAAGAAGATGGTTTCTATTCCTCATATTTCTTCGAATCAATTTCTCTTTATGTGTCATGCTTATTTCATTGATTGATAGATATTTGTTTATCATGTAATGGATCCCCAAAACACTCTTTAGATTTAGTGAGTAGATTTTATTAGTGATGAGATCTGACTAGCTCCCCTTCTCATGGAAGCATATCCACAGAGTCTATTAGTTCATTCTCTTTCCAAATAAGCGGACTTTTCATATGCTTGCAGAATTATCACTGAAAGGCGTGCAAGTAATAGCCTTGATGGAAGCGATATTATTAGTTCTAAACGGGTAATGTCAAACTTGAACTATAAGCCTTGCTTTAGCCTATTGATTCATTCTCTTTCCAAATAGGCGGCTTTTTCAGATCCTTCCAGAATTATCACTGAAAGGCATGCAAGTAATAACATTGATGGCACCGATATTATTAGTTCTAAATTGGTAATGTCAAACTAGAATGGTAAGCCTTGCTTTAGCGTTTGCAGAAGTAAATGTTGTGGTCATTGTTAATTTGACTTTATTTTTTTGAGGTTTATTTGAGAATGTTTTTTACAATTGAATTGAATATAAACTTTTCAGGAATTCATATTTTTTTCAATAGATTACACATTATTTACCAAATTTAGGTTAACCTTAGGGCTAGATTTCTCAAAATGCAACTAGAGTGCTACAAAAATTCTATAGTTAATTACTAATAAATTGCAATGTGTTGAATGGTTGGTTGAGTCAGGTTAAAAGTTTAGAAAATTTCTGCAAGATCATCTCTTCAATTTGGATCTAAGCATGCAACTCTACAATTTGCATCAAATCACTGGATAAATTAGGGAACATCAATGATGAAGATATGCATAACAACAACCATAGAACAAAGGCTTCCTCTTCATTTACATGTTAATTTGATAATAAAATATTCTTGATTTATTTTGGTGGAGTTTTGGGTTTTTTTAACAGAGGAGCATTCAACTCTGAAACTTTGACTATATCAAAACCTTGATGAATGCTCCATGTTAGGATATTCCTACACATAGGAAATAGTTAAGTATAACTTGGTCTAGTGTAGAGTTAGGTAAAGTGTGTTTCTTTACTATGTACTTTTGTAACTTACAATCCGATGGTCACGATATGTTCTAGACATGAAGTGATCCAATGGTCACAATATGTTCTATATATGAAGTCATCTGACGGTTCATTCTCTCCTTGGTATTACCAACACTTGATCCGTGGCTTAACACCTGATTGGTCCATGATCTCTATTTAAAGAGCATGGAGGGTCATTTGTAGGGTAACCATTCATGAGAGAAGTTTATGTAAATTTTCATTCTTTTATTAATAAATTTCCTGAAGCGGTCGTGTTGGCTCAGGCCGTGGACTGTTTCCCTCTTTGAGGGTTTTAACCACGTCAAAAATACTGGTGTATTGATCTATGATCTGTTTGTGAGCGGTGTCCTTTGGTGTTCTATCTGAGGAACTTAATCTGTAAATTCCTACATGGTATTAGAGCTATTTGAGGGCCGCATCCATTGGTGATCCAAATATGAAGCTGGTACAACTGCATTCGACTGTTGTTTCCTAGATCTATTATTTTTTACTACTTTCAGGTCGAGAGGGCTGCTCTATTGTGTTAGGAGCATCTATTCTAGTGAGGAACCCCTTTCATTTCACGCGAAAAGGTTTACGGTAGCCCTAGCTACGCCATTTTAAAGATCTGGAGGTATACAGTTTTTATTTGCAGTTCTAGCTATTCATCTCTCTGTTTATTTCGGTTTATATAGCTCTCTATTTTTTGTTACCAGATCTATACCTTTCATTTCTACGTATTCTCTTTGCCCCGCGACTCTGTGCGATTTGGGCAAATCAGAAACAAAAAGGAAGGATTTTTCTCATGCGTATGCTCTCTTTGTCGTGCTTCAGTGTGATCTCGGAAAATAAAAAACATTGAGGAAAATATTTAGTTTCCAGCTAAAGCTAACTTCAAACCATAAGGTTTGTTTTTTTTGTATGTCCATGTTGGTTTTGTGGTTTTTGTTTTGTAGGCAAAAAATAGTTTTTTCAAGTAAGCACGCACCCCAAAGCTTTAGTGACTAAAAAAAAAACCCTTCCTCTTTTCCAAAAATTACTAACCTTTTAAACTAGCTCACTTGGTGCAAAGTTACTTTATGAGAATAGAGGTCTTGGGTTCAAGTCTTTCCTTTTGTTGAATTACGTTTTCAAAAAGCACATGTAGTGTATGTTTTAAAGTTACTTTATGTAAAAGTATTCTCACCTATTATAAAAAGTGAGTCACTTATAATTCTAAAGTCTCTTTATTTTTTTTTTAAAGTGAACTAATTAGATTAAATTTGGAAAGGGGGGATTTCTTTTAAATATAACATAATCACTCATTTTTGCACGTTCACGCATTTCATCAGCATCTTCAACAACTTTTCTTCAAAAGGCCATAACTTCTTCATCTAGACGCTGTTTTTAGAGCCGTTTTTTTAATCAACCTAGTTTTTCGAGATATTTCTATTGGAACACTTAGTTTCAACATCTACAACTTTAGTTTATGTTAAAATGGAAAGTCCATGACAAGTTATTCTCGACAGCACCAACTACTTCTAATGCTAGTCCTACATTGTGGATTTACTTAGAAGTAAAGGTATTTACAGAATAGCCTGAGGCCAAGAAACCAAACCTCAAGATGAAGATAAGGTGGAAAAATGGGAAAATAGGCAAGATCAAGCACATGGGTTGATAGGGATTTCTATTTCTCGAAACCTTAAATTCCATATCACAGAACTTGATATTCCTAATGAAGCAATGAAACATCTCACTAAAGTTTTTTGAATTAAAAATGAAATTAGAGCCCATCAACTCAAAAATGAGTTTCTTCCATTGGACCCCAATAACTTTTCTTCCACTGAAGATTTTTTGTCCAAGTTAAAGACCCTTAGACTTCTCTTGGAAGGTGTTAAGGTTAAGAAAGAAGATGGTAGCCTTATCTATTCCATGCTTACTAAGTTGGGACCCCGCCTACTCTGTGTTTGTTTCCACCTTCCATTATACTAGAGAAGCCTGTATTTCTCAAGGACATGTTGTGGTCACCAACAACCCCCCTCTTTGTTTGATATTAGTAATAACATCAAGCAAAGGGGGACCCTTAACCAAGAATCCAAAAAAAAATATTTTGTTTAAAAAATCTTTTGTATTAACTCCCTAAGAGCTATATCGCGTCGCAAAGGTAGAGAGAAGCGTTTTCCCTAAGCGCATAAATACACTGAAAAAGAGCGACGCGAGAACCCATCGCATCGCGTGCATTAAAAGCGCTTAAAAAAGGAAATCTTAAGGAATCGCCGATCGCCGATATGCGACGTCGCATATCGCAACATCGCTTGAAACAGCATAAGTAACTGAATGAAAATCTGCGATCTGCAATCTGCGATATCAACGATCTGCGATATTGGCAATTTACGATAACATTTAATGACGTTGCAGTCCTCGATACTGCGATTCCAATCGCAGAAAGGACTCATCGCAAGAATTCTCCGACATAAACGGTAAACCCAAAATTGAGCGCTCACCTTAAGGGAAATTAATGATCGCATGCTTGAGTATCCAAGAATGATTGTATCGCGTTTTTCGAAAGAGTCAAATCATGATGAGTGTCAGAATTACGCATTCATTAGAACTTAATGCTTTCATGTCAATCTTTTCGTCATTTCTCTTCTTCTTTGCGTAAACTGCAAGACATGTAACTGATATAAATCTATATGCAGGAAACATCTAAGGAAAAGAGGAAAGTGCCAATGGGGTAACAGAGAGAAGATGCCTCCGCAAATGGATGCCGCATGCAGCAGGACCGCAGATTCCAGAGTATCACCCAACAGGCGCTGATGAAAATAGACTATCTAAGACTCAGAGTCAAAGGCACACAAAAGCAGCGTGTTTGCAAAAGATCTTGAAGCTCAGACTGGGTAAAGCACAAAGAGAAACGCAAAAGAAGGAGGACGCTCCAGAAAAGCCTGGAACAAAGAACGGAAGCAATTCTCGATACAGGGGATTGTCCATACAACGCGACTCCTAACTCATTGAGTCATTCGCACAACCGGAAACCAAAATAGCAACAGCAAAATCAGTTCGAAAAGAACCTGGGTTGTACTAAGTGTACGCACAGCGAATACACCGAGCTAGAGAAAGGTTTTCGAAAATATCTTCTAGTCTGTCAGAAAGAGGTGCCAGCTCTTGTCATTTCTAATTTTCAAGCTCGAACAAAAGGAAAGGACAACCACCGACTCTTTCACAGCGAACAGCATTGCTTACAGCACTAAGGAGCAGATACAGAAATGGTTAGAAATTAGATTTGATTTTTAGAAAATAAATTTGCTTTTAGTAAAAGGGCGGTCATTTGAAGCCTTCCCTAAATTTGTGTAATTAAGATTAATTAGTTAGTAGTATTTAACCCTTCTCATGGCATTTGGAGAAGGGTCCGGAAATCTGTCAAAAAACTTGTCCTCAGAACATGCACTTTTGCACCCTCGGAGGGGGTTTTTGATGAATGGATGGATCGAGATTTATTTATGTTTGCATTTTAATGTCTGTTACTGATGTTGCACTTCTGTACTCTTAGCAGATATTAAACAAGTAGAAATAAATCGTTATTGCTTGAAGTTTATTAGTGAAATCAGTCATAAATGGTACTTTTATCTCTTGATTGATTTCTGCTTATATTCCTAAAGTGATATGCAGCTGAGTTCTTTATATGTTAATGTATGAATGTGTGTATTACCATTTGGCACTTCTGTACGGTGGAGTCATTTATTTGTGCTTGACATATGAATAACTAATTATGCGATATGCTGTTCACAACTGTTTTGCCTAACTTTTTATGCAGAATGGTTTATCTTAATGGATTTCTATTCTTATGATAGCTGAATGATCTTTATTACCAGCTATTGTTCGAAATCTTTTTAGATCGCATAATAGAAGAAAAATACCCCTGGTTAGCGTAGATTAGATGTATTGTTTTTCATTAGATTACAATAGCATAGAGTTAGTTTAGAAGTTAGAATTAAATTAGCTTAAAATACCCCTAGATCAATACCATCAAACTCTACACACACACACACCCCTCACATTGGGAAACTGGTCCCATTACCCCCAGTCGGACCCGCTACTCCAAACGGGCACGGAGCCGCCAACCAAGTTCCCGACCGGGTGGGTATCCCCCTTGTTGTTGACCCGATTTCGGGGCCCTCAACATATTTGGCGCTAGAAGGAGGGCACGAACTATGAATGGCACATAAATCAAAATCTAAATACCATTCTGAGAGCAAATCACCCTCACCAACTCCCCCGACTTCTCCAGTACGATTAAACTCAGAGCTAGAAGTCGCTCGGGCATCCACCGCTGCTACGCACCCTAATATATCAGACCAACTTATCATTGATCCCCCTGAACTTCAAACTTTAATTCGTAAACTCCAGGGATTCTCTATTTTTACTCAGAGGTCTGATAAAACTAAAGGCAGCGTGACTTTGCAGTACAATCCTGCTCATCCCCTGACCAGATTGAAGAGTGAAAAGTTTGGCATCCAGCCAACTGAAATCCCTCTCCCCACTAGGAAAAGAGCAAGGAAAGCACTTCCAGAGTCTGACAGAGAGACTCTTTCATCTACCTCGTCCATTTCAACTCCCTCACCGCGAAGTCAGCCACCCACATCTTCACCCCAGATCACTCACCCATCTTCCACAACCCTTCCTCTTCAAACATCAAAGACCTTAATATCTTCATCTTCTCAGCATCAGGGATCATCTTCTACACTTCCATTGACTAGCAGCTCAACGATGGCCCAGTCTCCATGGAACAATCCTGGGGCGGTTTTAATGCCTCCACCCCTGAGCCCTATACCGGCCCATCCTGAGAAATGGCTGCCTAAATTCAATCTAGAAGCAGGCATGCTAGCCGAAGAACATATCAATAATTTCATGCTTTCTGTTAATCTCAACGGAGTTACTAACGAAGACGCTGTTGTCCGGCTTTTCCCTTATACAATGCAAGGAACAGTCGGGTCGTGGTACTTTTCGTTACCTTCCGGATCCATCACAAGCTGGGACATTTTTCAAAGTCAGTTCCTCACCAAGTTTGGTGATGACAGATCCACGGCGACATTGATCAATGACCTATCTAATCTTAAGGCTGAGGCTAGAGAACCCATTCAAGATTTTAACTTACGGTTCAATAAGATCCTCAACAAAATCCCCGCTGCTTCACAACCCAGCGAGAAAGTAAGATGTGAATGGTACATCACAGCCTTACCATCTAACTTGGCTATCTTCGTAGATAGGGCAAGCAAGACAACCTTAGTTGAAAACTTAACAGAGGCGTTAGCAGTTGAAAAACGCGTAGTAGCCCTTGAAAAGAGATCTGCAATTGAAGAACGTAAATCTAAGAAGATCTCTTTCAAAGAAGACACCAAGAAGAAGCAAACGAAAGATCCTTTCGATATGGAAGGATTACAAAAAGTATTAAAGGCCATGTCCAATGAGATGATTGATATAAGAAAACAATTAGCAGAAACGTCTTCAAGAAAGCCTTTCAGGACTTTTAAAAGAAACCCTCCCATGGAGACGAAGCCACCCAACGCTGTTTCAAACGTTGAATCTGAAGAAGAAGAAGAAGAGAATACCATCGAAGCACAGACCGACGATGAAGAAGTGGTGGAACTACAAGGAATGTGGGATTTCATCCTCCCACAAGAAGAGGATCAAGAAGCATTTCCGGTTAGCACGCGAAGCAAAAATCAACTTGATCCTCCCCAAACTACCCCAAAACAAAAGGGCGCAAGCCCTGCAACAAAAGATAAGGTCGCAACAAAAAAGACAACTGCTAAAGCGACCCAGTTTAGCCTAGTCCAATCTGATCAAGCACCTCCATTAAGAACACTGATAGTGTTGAATGAAATGGAGTATAACATCATTGATGACATGAAGAAGACTAGGGCTAACATCACTCTTTATGAATTGAGTAAATTGAAACACCAGTAGAAAATAATGATGAAAGAATTACATGCTGTGCCTACTACATCTTTACCTACAGCTGTAGCTTCCCACAATCTGGGAAGGCCTACAACCAACGCGATCAATAAGATTGATCCAAATGACATCGCTTTGATTGGAGGAAGATCAAGATCTCATACTCCTCCTTTTCTTCTCACATATGAAATCTTCGATAAAAACGTGCACAATTGCTTGGTCGATTCTGGTGCTTCAACGAATATTTTACCCAGGTTAATATGTTCCAAATTGAATGATCATCCGCAAAAATTCGCAGTGCGTATAGTTCAACTTGATCGATCCCAAGTCGAAGTGATTGGTGAACTTAATCAGGTGACCATAAGATTGTCGTCTAACCCAAAAGTGTGTCAGGTTATCGACATTCTAGTAGCTGATATCCCTGAGTTCTATGGTTTGATTCTTAGCAGGGATTGGTCAGAGAAACTCCACGGATATTTCTCAACCGACTGGTCGCACATGTGGTTACCATACAATGGTAAACCAAATCAGATAAAGGTTGAACGAGAGTTGCACCAAAAATACATAGTGACAGAACTGGAAGGAGAAAATGAAGCCATAACATACAATAGCAGCATTGTAGGCAATTACGCAGTAGATTCTTTCCTCGGCAATTTCAATGCTCATATTTCACCTTACTTAGAGAATTCAGTTTTATCCCAAGTTGAAAATTTCTCCCAAACTGATGACTCAAAATGTTTTAGTTTTTTAGATAATTCTGTAAATACATCTTTATTTTGGAAATTATATTTTGTCGGGTCTAAATCCAATAAGGGAGCAGAAGCAGGATGCGTTCTGATTAGCCTGGACGGGAACAAGATTATGCTCACATGCAGACTTGAGTTCGATTGCACGAACAACACAGTGGAGTACGAAGCCTTGGTTCAAGGCCTATACAAAGCAATCGGATTGAACGTTAAGTATCTTCAAGTCTTTGGAGATTCTGAGATCGTCATAAAACAGGTACGTAACACCATACACTGCCTGTCAAGTCATTTAAAGCACTATCAATCGTTAGTTCAAGATCTCACTGCACATTTCATAGCATTCAACATCTCGTCAATTCCAAGAATTCAAAACGCGAGCGCAGACCTGTTAGCTAACGTAGCCTCTAGACTTATTCCTTCCGAAGATTTTAGTCCTGATAGGTTTTCAATAGAATTAATCTTTAGACCATCCATCCCTGACAACATCACCAATTGGAGAGTATTCAACGACGATCCTGACATCGTAAATTTCCTTACTTCTGAAGGATCCTACTCAAACCAGATAATCGACGAAGACTGTCATGATCACCAAATACAACAAAGTAGCACTGACAATGCTATACCGAAATCAGTGGTCAAGTTAGAAGATTTATATGATTTGAAAAGTCGGTTTAAAAGGTCCACCAATGCTAAACTCTACAGTTCTACTTTGAACTATGAATTAGTAAACCTAGGTACCGATCAGAAGCCACAAAACGTTAACCTAGGCCACGACCTAGCCCTTGAAGAGAAATCAGCATATATCCGTCTCCTGAGACAATACAAAAACGTTTTTGCCTGGAATTACGATGAGCTGAAGACTTACAACACTTCTATCATTCAACACACTATCCCTATGATTGACAATGAAAAACCTGTCCAACAGAAGCTCAAAAAAATACACCCTAACTTAGAAAATCAAATAAAAACTGAGCTAAATAAGTTGTTGAGAGCCAGAATAATTTTCCCCGTCAGACATTCCAAATGGGTATCCAATATGGTGCCCGTTAGGAAGAAAAACGGAGACATTAGAATCTGTATCGATTTCTGAAATCTCAACAAAGCCTGTCAGAAAGACAACTTTCCTCTCCCACCTATGGAGCAAATATTACAGGCAGTAGCAGGCTCAGAATTAATGTCTTTCCTGGATGGATTTTCAGGATACAATCAAGTACTGGTGCATCCCGATGATCAGTTAAAGACTACATTCCGAACCAAATGGGGCACTTATGCATATCGGAAAATGCCATTTGGTCTGATCAATGCCGGAGCTACCTTTCAGAGAGCCATGGACATCGCGTTTAAAGGGTTAGTCAATAAATCGGTAGTGATTTACCTGGACGATATAACAGTGTACTCCAAGAATCGAAGCGACCACCTCAAAGATTTGAAGCAAATCTTTCAAAGATGTTTGAGGTATGGGATCTCACTTAACCCGAAGAAATCTTTTTTCGCATTAAGTGAAGGGAAATTGCTAGGATTCATAGTGTCAAAATCTGGTATTCACATTGAACCTGACAGAATCAAAGAAATTTCCGAGATATCCATACCCCATAACAAGAAAGCCATGCAATCCTTCCTTGGACAGATCAATTTTGTCAAAAGATTTGTCCCGGATTTTTCACGTATTATTTCTCCTTTACAAAAAATGATAAAAAAGAATTCAAACTTTAAATGGGGTCTAGACGAGCATGAAGCATTCAACTTGATCAAACAAGCCATCATCAACGCTCCATCTTTAGCAACCCCAAATTTTTCAGAACCTTTTATCTTATACACGTTTGCCTCAGAGAAATCTTATGCTGCGATTTTAACTCAAGCAAATCAAGAAAAGGCAGAAGCTCCAATCGCATTCTTTAGCTCGAACTTACAAGGTGCTGAACTTAATTACTCAGACGTAGAGAAACAGGCGTATGCCGTTTTCAAAGCGATCAAATATTTCAGACGTTTCTTGCTAAAAGCCCATACCAAAGTCATAGTACCGTTCCCAGCGGTAAGAAACCTCCTGATACAGAAGGATGTGGACGAAAAGAGAGCGAATTGGATCACCGCCTTACAAGAGTACGATCTTGAGATCAAGCCAGCACACATCGTGAGAGGTCAAGGCTTCTGCAAGATGTTAGCTGGAGCATCGCAAATTCCTGAGAACTCATCTTAAGAGGTACACATGTATGAGGTAAGCCTAAACGACGCAGAATCATTATATGCTGACACCATTTATTTTCTTAAGAACGGGTATGCTCCATTTCACCTGGATCACACCAAGAAGAGAGCCCTAAGATTGAAAGCTAAACAATACCAGCTCATAAATGATGTTCTGTTTAAAAGAAATTACGATTCTGTGCTTCTTAGATGTCTTGAGAAAACTGAAGCCGAAAAGGTTTTGCAGGAACTTCACGATGGACCAGCAGGTGGACACTATGCTGGAGAAACCACCGCACATAAAATCTTGCGTGCATGATATTACTGGCCCACGCTGTTCAAAGGCTCATACAATTACGTAAGGAAATGCCAAGTCTGCCAGACTGCTGTATGGAAACAAAAGAAGTCATCCATGCCACTGCAGCCGGTTAACATTGAGCAACTGTTCAGTCAATGGGGCCTGGACATAATAGGTGAGATCGTTCCTCACTCTTCTAAACAGCATAGGTATATCCTCACGACAACTGACTATTTTACCAAATGGGTAGAAGCAGTTCCTCTCAAGACAGCTAATTCTGAAAACATTATTGAATTCATAGATCAGTTTATCATCACTAGGTTTGGATTGCCAACGGCCTTAATGTTTGATAATGCATCATATTTTTCTGGAAATGCAATGACTGAGTTTGCGCTCAAAAGAGGGTTCAAACTGAAGTATTCTGCCAACTACTATCCGCAAGGTAACGGGTTGGCCGAATCAACAAACAAGAACCTAATCAGGATTATTAAAAAGACAGTCGACCAAAACCAAAAGAATTGGCACAAAGCGCTGGTAAATGCCTTATGGGCAGATAGAATTACAAAGAAAGCTTCTATCGGCACTTCTCCCTTTAATTTAGTTTATGGGAGAGAAGCGGTTCTTCCGACTCACCTAGTCATTCCCTCTTTGTCTTTAGTGCAATACATTGATGAAGTACCTACTTCCTCCTTACAATTAAGACAAATGGAAATAACCAAACTAGAAGAACGATGAGAACAAGCTAAGAAAACCCATGCTCACCACCAAGCGCTAATAAAATCCTCTTTTGACTCAAACATAATGACCAATTTTTTTTTTCAGATGGGAGATTTAGTTTTAAAATGGGATAAGGCTCATGAAGAAAAGGGCAAACATACGAAATTCCAGAAGCTGTGGCTTGGTCCTTTTCAGATTGTAGAGGTCATAGGCCCATCGAATTTTGTGTTGCAGGATTTAACAGGCAGGAGAGATTCTCTGCCTGTGAATGGACAAATTCTCAAAATGTATTTTCCATAGAAGAGATTTCTTCTAATTTTTGTAGGATAGATTTAATTTTTAGTTTTTATTTTGTTTTGTTTTTCTCCTTTTATGAATAAAACCCATTGTAAATGATCATTTAAAAAGGATTCATGAAAGAGCACGCCAATTCTCTATCAGATTTTGATTTCGCTTGTACAAATAGCAAAATTTTTGAAAATCTGAATTTTATTATTGACAAATAGAGTTAACTTCACCTTGATTACGATGCTAGTTTCAACCTCAAAAAACTTTGACGAAAGCAACCTTTGGTAAAGAATTGTTTTGTATCAGCACAATGAAAGGTATCATCAATAATAAAATAAGTATTCTCTGCAAAACTGTTGTTTTCAAAAACTCTATTATTGTCGTCCAGAGCTTTCTTAAGGAAAAACAATGACTTCCTCCCTGCTAAAAGGAAATTGCAGCATTCAGAGAAACAATCCAAGGAAAACACTATATCTCATAGAATAAGAGGTCTCATCACGAGTCGGCTTATCATGATCACAGATATTATAACTTTCTGACTTTGCCAATACTGTCTGTCAAAACAGGGCAATGACTTACGATTGTTGCAATCAAAAGACAAGAGGTCTCATCACGAGCCGGCTTGTTCAGCAAAAGTGTAAATCAAGTGAATGACTGTGTCATAATTTGGCCACCAAACCAAGACATTGTTCTTTAGAGAATTAAAAAAGGAAAAGTGTGTCAAAAAGGATTTTTTTTCTCTGGAATGTAGCGAGTAACCTCAAGCAGGAAAAAGGATCATTGCTGGATAACATGGTAACCCTGTCGAGGCTATGGACGCTTGCGGGCAGCAGAGGCTCTACCTACGACAAATGAGCATACTTTTAAGCCAGTACGCAGAGAAGACCTTATTTTATCTTTAATCAAGACCAAGTAATGTCTGGTGCGAATGCAAGAAAAAGCCTGAGGAAGCAAGCAATTGGGATATAAAAAAGGTTGAGACAAAGTATCATTGACGAGGTGAGGGGTAATCTACTCTATCTGTCCATAACAAAATTTAGACATATAAAAATTTTGCTGTTTCGGAAGTGAACGGTCAATAGAAAAGCAGAGATAACTGGTTCTTCACAGTGAATCGCCATTGTTGTGGTCACCAACAACCCCCCTCTTTGTTTGATATTAGTAATAACATCAAGCAAAGGGGGACCCTTAACCAAGAATCCAAAAAAAAAATATTTTGTTTAAAAAATCTTTTGTATTAACTCCCTAAGAGCTATATCGCGTCACAAAGGTAGAGAGAAGCGTTTTCCCTAAGCGCATAAATACACTGAAAAAGAGCGACGCGAGAACCCATCGCATCGCGTGCATTAAAAGCGCTTAAAAAAGGAAATCTTAAGGAATCACCGATCGCCGATATGCGACGTCGCATATCGCAACATCGCTTGAAATAGCATAAGTAACTGAATGAAAATCTGCGATCTGCAATCTTCGATATCAGCGATCTACGATATTGGCAATTTACGATAACATTTAATGACGTCGTAGTCCTCGATACTGCGATTCCAATCGCAGAAAGGACTCATCACAAGAATTCTCCGACATAAACGGTAAACCCAAAATTGAGCGCGCACCTTAAGGGAAATTAATGATCGCATGCTTGAGTATCCAAGAATGATTGTATCGCGTTTTTCGAAAGAGTCAAATCATGATGAGTGTCAGAATTACGCATTCATTAGAACTTAATGCTTTCATGTCAATCTTTTCGTCACTTCTCTTATTCTTTGCGTAAACTGCAAGACATGTAACTGATATAAATCTATATGCAGGAAACATCTAAGGAAAAGAGGAAAGCGCCAATGGGGTAACAGAGAGAAGATGCCTCCGCAAATGGATGCCGCATGCAGCAGGACCGCGGATTCCAGAGTATCACCCAACAGGCGCTGATGAAAATAGACTATCTAAGACTCAGAGTCAAAGGCACACAAAAGCAGCGTGTTTGCAAAAGATCTTGAAGCTCAGACTGGGTAAAGCAAAAAGAGAAACGCAAAAGAAGGAGGACGCTCCAGAAAAGCCTGGAACAAAGAACGGAAGCAATTCTCGATACAGGGGATTGTCCATACAACGCGACTCCTAACTCATTGAGTCATTCACACGATCGGAAACCGAAATAGCAACAACAAAATCAGTTCGAAAAGAACCTGGGTTGTACTAAGTGTACGCACAGCGAATACACCCAGCTAGAGAAAGGTTTTCGAAAATATCTTCTAGTCTGTCAGAAAGAGGTGCCAGCTCTTGTCATTTCTAATTTTCAAGCTCGAACAAAAGGAAAGGACAACCAGCTGACTCTTTCACGGTGAACAGCGCATTGCTTACAGCACTAAGGAGCAGATACAGAAACGGTTAGAAATTAGATTTGATTTTTAGAAATAAATTTGCTTTTAGTAAAAGGGCGGTCATTTGAAGCCGTTCCCTAAATTTGTGTAATTAAGATTAATTAGTTAGTAGTATTTAACCCTTCTCATGGCATTTGGAGAAGGGTCCGGAAATCTGTCAAAAAACTTGTCCTCAGAACATGCACTTTTGCACCCTCGGAGGGGGTTTTTGATGAATGGATGGATCGAGATTTATTTATGTTTGCATTTTAATGTCTGTTACTGATGTTGCACTTCTGTACTCTTAGCAGATATTAGAACAAGTAGAAATAAATCGTTATTGCTTGAAGTTTATTAGTGAAATCAGTCATAAATGGTACTTTTATCTCTTGATTGATTTCTGCTTATATTCCTAAAGTGATATGCAGCTGAGTTCTTTATATGTTAATGTATGAATGTGTGTATTACCATTTGGCACTTCTGTACGGTGGAGTCATTTATTTGTGCTTGACATATGAATAACTAATTATGCGATATGCTGTTCACAACTGTTTTGCCTAACTTTTTATGCAGAATGGTTTATCTTAATGGATTTCTATTCTTATGATAGCTGAATGATCTTTATTACCAGCTATTGTTCGAAATCTTTTTAGATCGCATAATAGAAGAAAAATACTCCAGGTTAGCGTAGATTAGATGTATTGTTTTTCATTAGATTACAATAGCATAGAGTTAGTTTAGAAGTTAGAATTAAATTAGCTTAAAATACCCCTAGATCAATACCATCAAACTCTACGCACACACACACCCCTCACATTGGGAAACTGGTCCCATTACCCCCAGTCGGACCCACTACTCCAAACGGGCACGGAGCCGCTAACCAGGTTCCCGACCGGGTGGGTATCCCCCTTGTTGTTGACCCGATTTCGGGGCCCTCAACAGGACAAGACTACAAGTCCCCCTCTTTTGATTCCTTTTGTGATTCTTTAATAAGAGAACAAGAAAAACTCTTATATCTTGGTCTTCTTAATCTTGGAAACTCTTCTAAGAAAGCCTTAGCCACCCAACAACAACCAAATTCAAAGAATCCTAAGAAGCAGTATCCTAAAAAGAATGGTCATAAACCAAACAAGGGTCCTAACCAATTTCAATCTCAAGATGAAAAATCATTTCAACAAAATGATAAGGCAAACAAAAACAAAGGGAAGAAGATTGATAGAAATTTCCACTTCTGTAATCGAGATGGCCACTTAGAATCCAAATGCTTTAAGAAGATGGAAGCCTTGGAAGGAGCAATGAAGAAGCATAACATCCATTTGGAGCACTCTTCAACTTCAAATTCATCTTCAGGAATAACACTTTCTGCATGTGGTTTTCAAGCATCTCGGTCTTGTTATGCACTGAATGTATCTTCTTCTTCTCATTCTCATGAGTGGCTCATTGATTTTAGAGTTTCTTATCACATGGCCAAAAACAAAGCCATGTATTCTTCTTTAAATGATTGTAACACAAAATATATATATGTTGGTGATGATAGATCTCTTAGTGTTGTAGGGACTGGAACTGTTCATATAGACAATGGTCAATTTAACGATGTATTATGTGTTCCAACCTTATCCTGCAACCTTCTATCTGTATATCTGATAACTCATTCAGGTGAAAGTAAAATCATTGAATTTTCACCTCACAATGTTGTAATCGTGTAATTAAGGACCTAAGAGATCCTAGACATATTTTAGCTACTAGCGTTGCTGATGATTCTACAAGGTTATATCAGTTTAACAACTTTGGGTCATCAAATCTTCCCTCGGTATTTGTTGCTCATAATGATGAAGTGAGCAAACTTTGGCATGAGCGATTTGGTCACTTAAACTATTGCTCTCTTCAGAATCTATGTAAAGACAATATGGTGCCAAGTCTTCCAATGGTATCTTGTAGAGATGGTGTTTGTTCCGAATGTCTACTTGGAAAACATCATCGTGATAGTTTTGAAAAACGTGCCTCTTGCCATGCCTCAGTCCCTTTACAGCTTCTGCATAGTGATTTATGTGGTCCACTTCCAGTTGTTTCATTCTCTCGCTACAAGTATTTCTTAACTTTCATTGATTATTTATCCAGACGCACCTAGGTATACTTCTTAAAACTCAAAAGTGAAGTATTTAACATGTTCTTGGCATTTAAGGCCTTTGTTGAAAGATAATCTGGACATCAAATTCTTACGCTAAGATTTGATAATGTAGGAGAATATGTCAACAACAAATTCATCAACTTTTGCACTGAGAATGGAATTCAAATGCAACATACTATTCCATATACTCCACAACAAAATGGTATAGCTGAAAGGAAGAATCACACCTTAAAGGAAATGGCTAACTGTATGCTTCAATCTAAAGGACTTAGTCTTAATTTTTGGGCAGAAGCAATTAACTGTACAAATTACATAGTAAATCGCACTCCTACTAAGGTTTTAAAGAATATCACTCTAGAAGAAGCATGGAGCTCAATTAAACTAGATGTAAGACACTTTCGTGTTTTTGGAAGTGAAGCATGGGCCCATATTCCAGATGAGAAACATAAAGCTTTAGAACCTAATAGTGAAAAATGTATTTTTGTTGGATATTCTGAAGATGTCAAAGGATATAGACTTATTCCACTTAAGTCCAAAAATGTTATCATTAGAAGAGATGTAAAGTTTTCTGAAAATATATCGGCCTACGAGCCTAGTTTGGCGTATGTGCCACCTCTCTCTATCTCTTCTACTTCTGAAAATATTTCTTCTTCAGATGATAACAACGAGGATGACAATCCTCCCCCACCTTCTCAAGATCCTCCTTTAGCTCCTCAACTTCCAAAATGGGTCCGTGCTACTCGGGATGCAGTAGGTGCTCTTGCCGGTGATGCTACAGATTAGCGACATACACATTCTTACTTCGATAGAGCCTCTTCTTTACTGGCTCAAGCTTCAACGAATTATGATCCTGCCACCTTTGCAGAAGCTTCAGGCCATCCATATTGGGATGCAGCTATGAATGAATAATATCGTTCATTATTGGCAAATGATACCTGGGATCTTGTTCCTCTTCCAAAGGGAAGAAAACTTGTTAGATGCAAATGGGTTTACAGAACCATGTATGGACCAGATGGAAAAGTTGATAAACATAAAACTCGTCTTGCTGCTAAGGGCTTTTCACAAGTTTAAGGCATTGACTATACTGAAACCTTCTCCCCTGTTGCCAAAATGAACTCTATCTACCTTGTTCTTTCCTTTATTGCCTCTTTCAAATGGGATGTCCATCAGATGGATGTTAAATCTACCTTCCTGCATGGGGACTTGCATGAAGAAATATATATGGAACAACCTATTGGCTTTATAGAAAAATACTCCAGCCTTGTATGTCGGCTTAAGAAATCCCTTTATGGTCTAAAGCAAGCCCCTCGGGCTTGGTATGCCAAAATGGATAGCTTTCTTTTAGAAACTGGCTTTTCTAGGTGTCATTCTAACAGTACTGTCTACACCAAGAAAGTGGGAAAGTATCTTATCATTCTTGTTCTTTATGTTGATGATCTTATCTTTACTCGTAGTTATCCCAACCTTATAAACCATGTAAAGTCTAGCCTTAAAAAGAAGTTTGAAATGATAGACTGAGGACACTTGCATTATTTTCTTGGTCTTCAAGTCTTGCAATCCAAGGTAGGTATTTCCCTTTCCCAGTCCAAGAGTGCATGTGATCTTCTACGCCATTTTCACCTGGAAGACGGTAAGCCAGCCCCTTCTCCCTTTCATTCTAGAGCCAAACTTTCAGTCACTTGTACTTCCCCTGAAGTTGATGCTACCTTATACTTTCAACTTGTAGGAAAACGTTTGTATTTGACCCATACTCATCCTGACCTTTCCTTTGTTGTTGGCCTTATTGCTCAGTTTATGCAAAATCCACATGAAAGTCATTGGAAGGTAGTTAAAAGAATACTTCGAGGTATGGTTCAGTTTGGGATTCATTGCAGTGCATAAGCATCTTCTCTATTGGTTGGTTTCACTAATTTCGATTGGGCTAGTGACCCTAATGATCGGAAGTCTACTGTATGTTATGTGTTCACTCTTGGTTCAAGACCTATTACATGTTCTTGCAAAAAGCAAACTTCCATTTCTCTTTCTTCAGCAGAAGCAGAGTATCGTGGTGTCGTAGAAGCTAGTAAGGAAGCCCTGTGGCTTCGTCAGATCTTGTCAGAGTTTGGTTTTCAGCAGCAACATCTGACCACACTTTTGTGTGATAATCAAAGTGCCATTCAACTATGCAAAGATCCAGTCTAACATCAACACAGTAAAAACATTGAACTACACATGAACTTCATCAGAAAGCTCATTCATGACCATGTGCTTGAAGTGCAATATTGTTCAACAGATGATCAAGTTGCAGACATCTTTACAAAGGCTCTCACAGAGGTGAAGTTTATTAAACTCCGATTTATGGTTGGAGTTCAAGAAGTTGTCACTGAGGGGGGATAGGCTCTAATGCCTCCTTCCTTCTCTTATTGTGTCATATTTTTCCATCCATCAATCCTATCCCAAGTTGTTCTTAAGGGGGAATGTTAGGATATTCAAACACATAGGAAATAGTTAAATATAACTTGGTCTAGTGTAGAGTTAGGTAAAGTGTGTTTCTTTACTATGTATTTTTATAGCTTACAATCTGACGGTCATGATATGTTCTAGACATGAAGTGATCCGATGGCTCATTCTCTCCTCGGTATTACCGACACTTGATCTGTGGCTTAACACCCGATTGGTCCATGATTTCTATTTAGAGAGCATGGAGGGTCATTTGTAGGGTAACCGTTCATGATAGAAGCTTATGTAAATTTTAATTCTTTTATTAATAAATTTCCTGAAGTGGCCACGTTGGCTCAGGCCGTGGACTGTTTTCCTCTTTGAGGGTTTTAACCACATCAAGAATGGTTGATGTATTGATCTGTGATCTGTTTTTGAGTGGTGTCCTTTGGTGTTCTACATGAGGAACTTACCCTGTAAATTCCTACATGGTATTAGAGATATTTGAGGGCCGCATCCATTGGTGATCCAAATCTGAAGCCAACACAACTGCATCCGGCTATCGTTTCCTAGACTTACTATTTTTCACTGCTTTCGAGCTGAGAGGACTACTCTGTTGTGTTAGGAGCATCTGTTATAGTGAGGAACCCCTTTTTTCATTCGAAAATATTTCTGATAGCGCTAGCTACATCATTTTAAAGATCTAGAGGTATACAATCTTTATTTGCAATTCTAGCTATTCATCTCTCTGTTTATTTCGGTTTATTTAGCTCTCTGCTTTTTATTAACGGATCTATACATTTCATTTTTGCATATGCTCTTTGCCTCACGAGTCTGTGTGATCTAGGCAAATCAGAAATAGAAAGGAGGGATTTTTCTCATGTGTATGCTCTTTTCCACCATGCCTTATTGTGATCTCGGAAAATCAGAAACATTGAGGAAATATTTAGTTTCCGGCTAAAGCTAACTTCAAGCCATAAGTTTTTTTTTTTTTTTTCTTGTATGTCCGTGTTGGGTTTTGTCGTTTTTGTTTTGTAGGAAAAAAAGAGTATTTTTCCTGTAAGCACACATCCCAAAGCTTCAGTGACTAAAAAAAAAACTACTTCCTCTTTTCCAAAAGTTACTAACCTTTTAAACTAGCTCACTTGGTCCAAAGTTACTTTATGAGAATAGAGGTCTTGAGTTCAAGTCTTTCTTTTTGTTGAGTTACTTTTCCAAAAAGCACATGTAACTTATGTTTTAAAGTTACGTTATGTAAAAGTGTTCTCACCCATTATAAAAAGTGAGCCACTTATAATTCTAAAGTCTCTTTATCTTTTATTTAAGTTACAATTTAGTGGGTAGCTCATAAAGTACCATTGTAAAAGTGACTTTCACTTATTTATAAAAGTGAGTAACATAAATATTTTTTTAAGTGAGTTAATTAGATTAAGTTTGGAAGGGGGGGGGGGGGGGGGTTGGATTTTTTTTAATATAACATTATCATTCATTTCCGCACATTCATGCACTTCGTCAGCATCTTCAACAACTTTTCTTTAAAAAGCCATAACTTCTTCATTCGGAAGCCGTTTTCAAACCCATTTTTTTTTAATCAGCCTAATTTTTCGAGATCTTTCTAAATTGCAACACTTAGTTTCAGCATCTACAGGTTCGGTTTCTATTAAGATGGAAAGTCCATGTCAAGTTATTCTTGACATCACCAACTACTTCCAATGGTGGTCCTACATTGTGGATTTACTTAGAAGTAAAGGTCTTTACAGAATAGCCTCAGGCCAAGAAACCAAACCTCAAGATGAAGATAAGGCAACCAAATGGGAAAATAGGCAAGATCAAGCACGTCGATTGATAGGGATGTCTATTTCTCCAGACCTTAGATTCCACGTTGCAAAACTTGATACTCCTAATGAAGCAATGAAATAACTAACTAAAGTTTTTGGAATTAAAAATGAATTAGAGCCCATCAACTCAAAAATGAGTTGCTTACATTGGACCCCAATAATTTTTCTTCCATTGAAGATTTTTTGTCCAAGTTCAAGACCCTTACAGTTCTCTTGGAAGGTGTTGAGGTTGAGAAAGAAGATGGTAGCCTTATCTATTCCATTCTTACTAATTTGGGACCAGCCTACTCTGTGTTTTTTCCATCTTCCATTCTACTAGAGAAGCCTTTATTTCTCAAGGACAAGACTATAGGTCCCCCTCTTTTGATGCCTTTTGTGATTCTTTAATAAGAGAAGAAGAATATCTCTTATATATTGGTCTTCTTAATCTTGGAAACTCTTCTAAGAAAGCCTTAGCCACCTAGAAACAACCAAATTCAAAGAATCCTAAGAAGGAGTATCCTGAAAAGAATGGTCCTAAACCAAACAAGGGTCCTAAGAAATTTCAGTCTCAAAATGAAAAATCATTTCAAAAAAATGATAAGGCAAATAAAAGCAAAGGGAAGAAGACTGATAGACATTTCCACTTTTGTAATCGAGATGGCCACTTAGAATCCAAATGCTTTAAGAAGATGGAAGCCTTGGAAGCAGCAATGAAGAATCATAAAATCCATTTGGATCACTCTTCAACTTCAACTTCACCTTCAGGAATAATACTTTCTGCATGTGGTTGTCAAGAATATCAGTCTGGTTATGCACTAAATGTATCTTCTTCTTCTCATTCTCATGAGTGGCTCATTGATTCTAGAGTTTCTTATCACATGGCCAAAAACAAAGCCATGTTTTTTTCTTTAAATGATTGTAACACCAAAAATACATATGTTGGTGATGATATATCTCTTAGTGTTGTAGGGACTGGAACTGTTCAACTAGACAATAGTCAATTTAATGATGTATTATGTGTTCCAACCTTATCCTGTAGCCTTCTATATGTATATCAGATAACTCATTCAGGTGAAGGTAAAATCATTGAATTTTCACCTCACAATGTTGTACTTAAGGACCTAAGAGATCCTAGACATATTTCAAATGGGAAGTCCATCAGATGGATGTTAAATCTGCCTTCTTGCATGGGGACTTGCATGAAGAAATCTATATGGAACAACCTACTGGCTTTATACAAACAGACTCCAGCCTTTTATGTCAGCTTAAGAAATCCCTTTCTGGTCTAAAGCAAGCCCCTTGGGCTTCATATGCCAAAATGGACAGCTTTCTTTTAGAAATTGGCTTTTCTAGGTGTCATTTTGATAATACTATCTACACCAATAAAGTGGGAAAGTCTCTTATCATTCTTGTTCTTTATGTTGATGATCTTATCCTTATTGGTAGTGATCCCAACCTTATAAACCATGTAAATTCTAGCCTTAAAAAGAAGTTTGAAATGATAGACTTAGGACGCTTGCATTATTTTCTTGGTCTTCAAGTCTTGCAATCCAAGGTAGGTATTTCCCTTTCCCAGTCCAAGTAGGCCTGTGATCTTCTACACCATTTTCACATGGAAGACAGTAAAGCCAAAAACTTCTCCCTTTCAGTATGGAGGCAAAATTTTAGTCACTTGTACTTCCCCTGAAGTTGATGCTACCTTATAACGTCAACTTGTAGGAAAAATTTTGTATTTGACCCATACTGATCCTGACCTTTCCTTTGTTGTTGGCCTTATTGCTTGGTTTATGAAAAACCCACATGAAAGTCATTGGTAAGAAGCTAAACAAATACTTCATTATGTTCAAGGTACAATTTAGTTTGGGATTCATTACAGTGAAAAAGAATCTCCTCTATTGGTTGGTTTCACTGATTCCGATTGGGCTGGTGACCTTGATGATCAGAAGTTTACTGCAGGTTATGTGTTCACTCTTGGTTCAGGACCTATTACATGGGCTTGCAAGAAACAAAGTGCCATTTCACTTTCTTAAATAGAAGCAGAGTATCATGGTGTCGTAGAAGCTAGTAAGGAAGCCCTGTGGCTTCATCAGATCCTGCTAGAGTTTGGCTTTCAGCAGCAGCATCCAACTACACTTTGGTGTGAAAATCAAAGTGCCATTCAACTATGCAAAGATCCAGTCCAACATCAGCACAGTAAACACATTGAACTGCACATGCACTTCATCTAAAAGCTCATTCATGACCATGTCCTTGAAGTGCAATATTGTTCAACAAATGATCAAGTTGCAGACATCTTTACAAAGGCTCTCACAGAGGCGAAGTTTACTAAACTTTGTTTTATGGTTGAAGTTCAGGAAGTTGTCACTAAGGGGGGATAGGCTCTAATGCCTCCTTGCTTCTCCTATTGTGTCATATTTGTACATCCTTCAATCCTATCTCAAGTTGATCTTAAGAGGGGATGTTAAGATGTTCCGACACATAGGAAATAGTTAAGTATAACTTGGTCTAGTGTGGAGTTAGGTAAAGTGTGTTTCTTTACTATGTACTTTTGTAACTTACAATCCAATGGTCACGATATGATCTAGACATGAAGTGATCCGACGGTTCATTTTCTCCGCGGTATTACCTACACTTGATCTGTGGCTTAACACTCGATTGGTCCATGATCTCTATTTAAAGAGCATGGAGGGTCATTTGTAGGGTAACCATTCATGAGAGAATCTTATGTAATTTTTCATTCTTTTATTAATAAATTACCTGAAATGGCCGTGTTGGCTTAGGCCGTGGACTGTTCCCTCTTTGAGGGTTTTAACCACATCAATAATACTAGTGTATTGATTTGTGATCTGTTTGTGAGCGGTGTCCTTTGGTGTTCTGTATGAGGAACTTACCTTGTAAATTCCTACACTCCACTATTTGAGAAATATATAAAAATGTTCAAAGCTTCCTACATTAAAGTGGATTTTTGACCAATTGAATTCATACAAGTTTTCCCAACACCAAATAACCATGTCTTTTACTTATTTGATATGTGGGTTCTAAAGACTCACAGGAGTGATGTAAAGTTTGTATAAATTATCTAAAAATTGAATAGTTGATACATGTAATCTTCATCTGGATTATTTAAACCTACCCTAGGCAGTTCGGTGATTTAATTTTCTATCTTTACTCAATGGCAGATGGTCACATTTACTATTATAGACTTGGTTTCTATTTCTTAAGATAATAAAAATGATGATTTAATATTTTTTTAAATCAAAATCTATGTACAGATGAACAAACCATTGATATTGATTTTGTTATTTATAAAATATGATAGATTTTGTTTCAAATGTAAACTATATTTTTATAATGTTCGAATTAAAAGATTGATAGAAAATGCTCATAAAATGATTTGATATTATTTTTCCAGTAGTTTAATTGGTTTATATTTTTACTTTTAATTTTTGGATGATATATATATCTATATATATCTATTATATATATATATATATATATATATATATATATATATATATATATATATAACCTTATTTAAAATGAACAAATAAATTCAATATTTTGATTTTCTCTTTCATATTCAACATATTGAATCTTTTATTGGTGGTTTTGAACTATGAAGTTTAATTGATTTCCAATTATTGTTTTGTGTTTTCAACTATAAAGTTTGATTCATCTTCAATATGAAAAACCAAAACTAGAATTTGCTTTAGTTAATTGTAAACGAGAGTATTCAAAGAAAGCTTCCCCTCATTATTTTAAAATCATGTGATTTGAAATGACTTAGAGCTTCTTCTAGGATCCATGATATTGAAATTAAAAAGTTCAAAAAGATGAACCTTATAAAGTGTTTAGTTTCAGTATAAGGTTAGTGTTTCAAAATTCAAGCTTTGTGATTTAGAATAACTTGAAATTCTTCTTCCCAATTCAAATTAAAGAGTTCAAAAAGACGAGCCTTATAAAATGTTTATTTTAAGTATAAGGTTAGTGTTTCAAAATTGAAGCTTTGTGATTTCAAATAATTTGAACTTCTTCTTCCCCATTCAATGTTTCCAAAATCTTTTCAATAAAAATATTTTTAATACATTCAAATTATATTAACTCCATAATTCAAATTAACAATTTTCATACATGCATATTGAGAATAACAACAAGAAATTAATTATATGGAGAAGATTGTTCATAAAAGTAGAGGTAGCAAATTTTGAATAAACTTCAATTTGATTAGTGAGATTGCTAAATTAAATGCATCTTCAATTTATGATGCTAAGTGAAAGGATGATTCAATATTCGATTGTCCATAGAAACTTTAGCGGACATTACTCATCACTTGTACACTCAAGACTAGTCTACAATTGATGTTACACTACCTTGGAATCTCCATCAAGACTGGGGAACTTGAATTCTTTGCATGCGCTAGCTATTTTGGGTTGATTGATCAGTTAATTCAATGATCACTGAGTTTGACTAAAGTCCCACTACTTAACTGACCTTCCACTAGTTCCTGTAAAAGTTGGAACTAGTTTGACTGAAAACCAATTGAGATAATTGTTCTTGATTGCTACAAATTAGAAATCACACATGTTAAAATAAAATTTAACTCCTCCAACTTGAATTTGATGAGTAAACAGGGTGACACAAGCTATGCCACACAAGTTAATATCATCTAAGTTGTGTGCTAATGTGGAAATTTGATTTTTCTCAATTTAATCAAGGAAAAATCAAATTGAGAATTTCTTGCTGCATTTTTCAACATTGCAAGCCCTTGATTTCCTTAGATTCATTTTGTAAATGATTTAATAGTTTACCCATTTTTCTCACACTCACTTCTCATGATCGCTTGTACTTTCTTTATTGATTATATTTTTATGTGTGATAGTCACTTGATTTTATGTGTATTTGTCATGCTCGCTTGATGCTATGTCAATTTAGGGTGTCAAGTACTATGAATGATGCACCCTAAAGTGTAATTACAAAGATTGACACAAGATGAATTATTTGACCTCATTATTCACTTTTAGGTAGGTCTTCTCATATTAAACTATATTCTTGTAATTTATTTGAACAAACAAGTAAAAATTACCTCAGGCCCCATTATTCTATTTTAGCGTAGTCTAGGAATGAAAAAAAACTAAGATTTTATTAGCACATTCCCTTTGTAATAAAATAATGACTTTTCAAGTACAATAATTGTTTATTTGTGTAGCTTGGAAGGTACTCCAAGCCCTAGGTGTTGTGAAGGAAAATCCTCTCTGCGGATAGAGATGATCCCTCTAGCCCAATGCATTGGTCTAGCAACAAATATGACAATCTATAAGACACTTTCCTAGACTACAGTCAAAATTAAAGAAGAGGAAGGAGACCTACCTCGTTCTGATGCTATGATGCATTCCTCTGTTGAAGATATTAATTGATTTCTCCCTTAGCCTCGATCCTCGCTACTCATGGCATTTGAATACCTGCATAAGGGACCAAGAACACAACAAAACATAAAAGTAAAACCAACATTATCCAAATGTAATCCACTTAACAAATCAAGGAGCATTAAGATAAATGAAGCATCAACACAAACATTTATGAAAAGTGAACCGACAGTTGTATATATTAAGAAATTGTAAAGGGAAGAATACAACCTATGCCTTGATATTGATGCCGTCCTTTGGGTGGATGTTCAAGTCCAAGAAAAGACTCTTCAAGCACTCCTTCTCCAAGCTAGAAATGGGAAGCATGCAAGAATAATCTTATCATATGGATGCAACAATTAATGACCAACCATTTGGGAATGGAGAGGGGTGAATTTATAGGAAGGGAGAGGGAGTTAGGAACTCACCAAAGATAGAGGAAGGCCCACATCTCAAGGAGGACTCTCATAGGGATAAGATCAAAGGGTAATATTGGGAGAATTCAACCACATCCACAACAAACAACATCCAACACGTCGTTTGGAAGCCTCTAGATCACAAAGCTTCTCTTCCAGTTTGGGAAAAGCTGCTAGAAGGAGGTCAGTGTGAGTTTTGCTATGAAAACCTGTGATGTCAGCGTGAGCATATAACTGAGCAACTTACCATAAGCATGGGTAGGCAGTGGAGCAAAATTCACTCATGCCAAAAACTAGGTTTTAAGGAAATTTTCTCCAGAATGATTTCAAGGTAGTTTTCCTTTGATTCCTTAGGGAGGTTTTGGTCTGTATATCATGATGGATATTTTGCACAGTATTCAATGTTTTGTCACTCTGGGATATGTCATGGGAAATGAACAGGACACATGAAAAAATATTGTGTAATAGATGCCCCCTAAAGCATGAAGGTGGAACAGGGAGTGATGGCTAAGATGATTTACAAGTTAATTCAGGGATGAGAACAACACTGTAAGGAGACCTGAAAATCAATTATATGCATATACATATCTGAAATATATGATGATCATTCCTAACAATACAAGAATGGACATCTAATGATACATGAATCTGCGGTATGGACACAACCATATGAATAAGAGGGATCATGTGTAAGGATCCTCGATATGGTAGCATCCATCAGAATAGAAAGGTTCATAAATAAGGACCCACAGTATGGTCACAACCATCTGTCTAGTAGAAACATGTATACAATCATGAATGACTCATAACTCCACTCAACTTGGATTCCATCATACAAAATCTAGGGTCTTGTGCTCCATCTCGACTTGATCAATGTACGAATTCTAACATGTAACTAGATGTGTCGAAGTCTAACATGATAGAAAATCACCTGATTACCGGTCAATGATGTAAATGATTAACAAGCACGAGAGAAACCTCCAATAATGACAATGGCTCTCAAGGTACAATCAACACAATCCACAAATGTGAATAATGGGACTGAAGTTGAACACCCATGAAGTCATTCGATCAAAGGTCAATGATCTAAACCTATCATCGAATGCAAAGAAATTGCCATTGAGGCATGAAAGCTCTAAGGTACTGGAAAGGAGTTTCTAGATCATCTTCCTAGATAATGAGTTGATGTCAACACGAAGTGATCTATTGAAGGAGAGTCATAATGAATCCCACATCATCGACACGAAACAAAGGATGTAGTACAATGAACAAGTATAATTCAGGATTGTGGTAGAAAATCAAAAGGTGTACAAGTGGTAAATAACTACAGATAGGACTTCTCTTGAACATATCAGTGACATGACTCTGAAATTTGATAACATTTGACTCAACATAGGATCAGAGGTCATGATGATAGAATGGTATGATCATATGAGAGGAAAATGGATTTTCCAAACCCAGGAAGGCAAGTGATGAAGTGAGGATATCCCAAACTCGACACGAATAACAGATGAGTGTCATGTTCAAGAGATACATGCTTCCTTTAAAAGATACAAGAGATGGACACCTTCACATTTTCCCCCACCATTTCTGGTGAGCACCCCATATATTTTTTATCGCAATCTTGAAGGGGATAACATATACTTTCCATATAAGTTCACCCTTCAGATGAATCCATCCCAGTAAGTTTTACGAGCCCTAGGAAGGAGGAACTCCGTCTCGTCATCATGACAATTCCTGCATCGTTTAAGTTTTACGAGTCCAATGGATGGGAAAATCGACATCCTTTTCATGTTTAGAGAGTTCGAAAAAGAAGCGGAAAATAAAACTCCAAAGGTCCCTTTTCATAATTTGTCTCTCGAACCCGCAAAGGTAGAAAATAATATTCAAGAGAACCTCTTGACCAAGATGATCAAGGTGTTCCTTTTTAGTAAATAATCAATCCCAGCCCAAAAAAGGGGTAAAATTATACTAAGACAAAGTCAATTAATTTAATTTAATGAGTTCGAAAATACAAGTACTCGACGATCTTTTCATTTTACGAGAGTGAGAAAAGATCTTAAAGATGACTCCACGGGGTCGCATTTTCGTTTATTTTTTATGAGTCCAAAAAAGTGATAAAATACAACTCGTTGAATCAGTCAAAGTTAATCTCCTTCGTCTAGAAGATATGATCCATCGCTGTATAAGGAAATGTACATTACTGATTTCAAGGAAAAATATAAAAATTGAGTGAAATATACCCTAATTTGGTAAAAATATTATTTAAAAACTATAAATAAGGAAAAAAGTAAATCATTTTTACCATTTTACCAATTTGCACTTGTGGGAGCATTTTTACCTCATTTTACCTTGAATTTTAGGCAAGGAGCATGAGCAATCTGGGACACCATTTGTCGAGCCACTTGTGACAGGTAATACATTTGTCCTTGCTCTTCATTTTGGAGTCATTTTAAGCATTTTCATCCATAAGATAGGCTATAAGGAGGAATTTTAAAAAATGTACATCTTGTGTGATCAACTGTTGGGTCCCTATAATACTAGTGATTACCCCATTACTATTGTAGTTATACCCCTTATTTATATTGTTGTGCCCCTATTACCCCCATATTTTTATTTCTGTGCCCCATAGAATCCTTCTATTGTTATTTTTGTGGCTTTATATTATTATTGTTAGGTCGGCTGGATTATATTGTGACTCCTTAGACTCCTATATATAGAAAGGAGGTTTTGTCATTTGAATCATCCAAGAATTGTTCATTTATGTAATGTAAAGGAGGTTGCCCCCCGCGAAGAGGCTGAATTCTAAGGCGTTGATCTATCTTTTCTATCTTCTCTTGAGCTGGTTTCATAACATTTGGTATCAGAGCTTTGGATTCTAGGGTTTTGCTACTCCAAACAGGTCATCGTGGCATTTTCGCTATAACTTTTTTCTGTGACGTTTCAGAAGTCGCAAACGAAACCCATTTGAGAAGAAATTGTGCTGAACCTTGGGTTTCAATTTCAGAGCTTTTCGCGTGATATTTGCGGAGATATGATCTGAGGAAGTTAGTCTTTTTTCAGACTCCTGAATTACATTCAAAACAGGTGACCTGGGGAAAATCGTCATAACTTTCTCTCTGGGAATCAGATTGAAATTTAGTAAGAAGGTACAGAAAGAGTATAGACTATAGTTTTTTGTATATCTTTTTCAGAACCAAATATCAAAAATTGTACACGTGGCACTTCATACAACTTCGCTCTTCTGGAAAGGTCTATAATCAGGTCATCTTGGGAGATTGTGCATAACTCTTCCTTGGAGAATCCAATTTGGATCAGACTGGTGGAATTGGAAAGAGGACACAGAGATCTACTACAAGTCACAAATTTAGAACTAGATGATTGGAAAGTACAGAGATACATCAGAGGCAATATCGAGCTCCTACAAAGTGAAAAAATGTGTGTAGATTTTTTTAAATTTTTGCTTAAGCTTGGTTTGAAAATTTATCTTGAAGGAATTCAAAGGGCATAGTAGAGCATTATTATCGATAACTGATGCCCCGAGGAAAGAAAATGAAAACACCTAGTAAGGAACCTGAAAGCTCTAGCATGACTCATGAAGAAGAGGAAGAAATGCTACATGATATATCAAAATTACAAGAACAAGTGCAACAAATGTCATGCTCACAAAAGTTAACAGAAGCTAAGATAAATGGCGTGGAAGCTAAGATGAATTGCATGGAAGCTAAGATGGACAATTTGAAGATAGATTTGAACACAAATTTGAAGACAGGCATGGCAGATTTGAAGACAGATTTGACAAATTTTCTACAAGAAATACTTACTAATGGTGAAAAGGTAGTAAAGGAAACTCATGATGAGAACAAAAGAAATGTTAATCATGATTCCATAGACACTAATGTTGGATCGAAGAATCACCATATTCCAAAAATCGATATGAAGAAGTTTGATGGCAAGGATCCCGCCACATGGATATTACAGATGGAGCAATTCTTCGATCTCAATAATGTGAAAAATGCACAAAAGGTACGTATGGCAACTGTATATTTGGAACCAAATCAGTTTATATGGTATCAATGGCTTTGTTATCGTAAACAATTTATCACTTAGGCAATTTTTACCGAAGAATTGATAACACATTATGAGGATACAAAAAGCAACACTTTTTTTAGCCAATTGATAAGTCTCAAACAAAAGGGTTCAATAATGGAGCACATTGAGGAGTTCCAAAAATTGAACATAAGGGTAAAAGATATTCCAAAGGAGCATAGGATTGATGTGTTCATAGGGTCTTTAAAGGATAATATCCAACATGATGTTCACCTTTGGGAACCTGATTCATTAGAGAAGGCATTCAGGTTAGCAAGAAAAATGGAAAGCAAAATTATGGCAACTAGGAAGCATACCACTGACAACTATAAAGACGGAAGTGTTGTTGCCCCTAGTCTTCCACAACCTACAAGGTTGACACCACAACAATTGGAAGAAAAAAGAGCAAAAGGGCTTTGTTACAGTTGTGATAGCAAATACACAAAAGGTCATAAGTGTGCTGAGAAGAAATTATTCTACATAGATTGTGAAGAGGAAGAAGAAAAGGAGCAAGAAAGGTCAAAAGAAGAGGATATACTCCAGGAACAAAGCCTAGATGAAGAACAAATAAATTTTACCATATCTTGTAATGAATTGGCGGGAATTACCACTCCTCAAACCATCAAGATAGAAGGAAAAATCAAGAAGAAAAAGGTAATAGTGTTGTTTGATTCAGGAAGCACCCACAATTTTATTCATTGTAGGGTAGCAAAAGAATCGAATTGCTTCCTATATCCAGCACCAGAGTGTCAAGTGATGATTGAAAATGGAGGAACAATAAATTGCTCTGGAAAGTGCCATAATATCAAGCTATCCATGGGAGAATATGTATTGACTAGCCCAATGCTTTCCATTCCAATGGGAGGTACTGATGTTGTACTAGGAGTCCAATGGCTATAATCCTTGGGTACAATAGCTTTTAATTTTCAAGAACTTTTCATCAAATTTTCTACGGAAGGAAAGGAAGTTGAATTAAGGGGTATTGTAGGGAAACCAGGAAAGATAATCAACTCTAATGGCATGACTAAGCTTCTACAAAAGGAGCAAAGAGGTGTAATTGCACAATTATGTTCGCTAGATGTTTCCACACTGGAATCATCTATTTCTCCAGATCTCCAAAAAGTCCTGGACAATCATTCCAAGGTATTTGAGACTCCCAAAGGTCTCCCACCTATGCGTGATCATGATCATGCTATTCATCTGATTCCAGGAAGTGTTCCTCCAAACATCAGGCCGTACAGATATCCCTATGTCCTTAAATCAGATATTCAAAAGTTTGTGGCGGAATGTTTGGTTTGCCAACAAAATAAAGTTGAAACAATTAAGACACCAGGTCTATTACAACCTTTATCCATTCCAAGCCAACTTTGGGAGGAGGTTTCAATGGATTTTATCACAGGTTTACCCAAGTTTGAGGGAAAGAGTGTCATCATGGTGGTAGTTGACAGACTTACCAAGTATACACACTTTTGTGCATTATCACATCCATTTAAAGCCAGTACAGTTTCTACTGCATTTACGGAAACAGTTCAAAAGCTACATGGAAACCCAAAGATTATTGTAAGTGACAGAGATCCCATTTTCACTGGAAATTTTTGGACATAATTATTTTCCTGTCTTGGTACTCAGTTAGCTCATATTTCATCTTATCATCCTCAATCTGATGGGCAAACTGAGATAGTAAACAAATGTTTGGAAGGATATCTTCGTTGCTTTGTATCTGATAAACAAACACAATGGGTCAAATGGTTGCCTTTGGCTGAATGGTGGTATAACACTTCCTTCCATACAGCAACAAAAATGACCCCATTTATAGCACTTTATGGGTATCAACCACCATCCATCACATCATATTTAAGAGAAAATTCTAAGGTTTAGGCAGTGGAACATCACATCGAACATCAACAACAAGTCCTCCAACTCTTAAAGGATAACCTTGTGTTGGCACAAAATAGAATGAAACAACAGGCAGATCAACATCGCAGTGAAAGAAGTTTTGATGTAGGTGATTGGGTATTCCTACAGCTACAACCATATAAGAAAATGTCCCTAAAGCAAGCTAAGAAGGATAATAAATTATCACCAAAGTATTATGGTCTGTACAAGGTGTTGCAAAAGATTGGTACTATGGCATAAAAATTGGAGCTTCCTGCAGCTTCTTGATTGCACCCAGTTTTCCATGTTTCATGTTTAAAGAAGGTTATAGGTGACAAGCTCCCAATTCAAACAATATTGCCAGAACTTGATGAGGAAGGAAAAATTATATTGGAACCGGAAGCAGTCACAGAAACAAGAACTCGACAGCTATGAAATCGATCAATTTCAGAGTATCTTATCAAGTGGAAGAACTTATCCGCTGAAGATTCCACATGGGAGGATGAGAATTTTATGCAGAAGTATCCAGAACTACTCAAGCGTTGATGACAACACTTTTTTTGAAGGAGAGGGGCATGTTGGGTCCCTATAATACTAGTGATTACCCCATTACTATTGTAGTTATACCCCTTATTTATATTGTTGTGCCCCTATTACCCCCATATTGTTATTTCTGTGCCCCATAGAATCCCTCTATTGTTATTTTTGTGGCTTTATATTATTATTGTTAGGTCGACTGGATTATATTGTGACTCCTTAGACTCCTATATATAGAAAGGAGGTTTTGTCATTTGAATCATCCAAGAATTGTTTATTTATGTAATGTAAAGGAGGTTGCCCCCTCGAAGAGGCTGAATTCTAAGGCGTTGATCTATCTTTTCTATCTTTTCTTGAG